>CM062258.1:21824493-23127512 GCA_031216405.1 Syzygium malaccense
GTGAATCGACAAATATAAGATCAGCGGGACTCCAGGAATTGATGGTACCAACATTGGTGGGCATACCAAATATTCTTTGATCTTGTCAAAGGCTTGTTGACATTTTGTATCCCACTTTACTTTAGCATTTTTCTTCAATAGTTTGAAGAATGGTTTAACAGTCTTAGAAAGCTGATAAATGAAACAGGCAATGTAATTTAATCGCCCCAACAAGCTTCTCACTTCTTTTACCATAGAAGGAGTCTTTAAGTCATATATTGTTTTGATCTTTGAAGAATCAATTTCGATTCCTCCATTACTAACCATATATCCTAGCAGTTTGCTAGATTTTGCCCTAAATATACACTTATTGGGGTTCAACCGTAACTTATACTTTCTAAGTCTTTCAAATAATTTGTGAAGCACCTCAACATGATCTTCTCCTTGTTTGGATTTTGCAATCATGTCATGTACATATACCTCAATTTCTTTGTGCATTATTATAACATCATGAATTTCGACTCATTTCCAGGATAAATGAATTAGATGTTATTTCTCATTTAATTTTAGTAAGTCTTGTCCGGACTTGATCAATCGCGGAATACTAACCAAATGGGGAGGGCTAAATAGGAAAAACGGTACGTGGACCAGGAACCCGATCGTGAATCGAATACCGATTCCGAGAAATAATGAGGAAATATTTTGGGTTAATGTGGACCGATCCTAGGGAGGTGATGGATATGGTTTGGCTAATGACGTACGATCGGATCGCGGGTGATTCGGCACGACTGAGAGTACGCTTGGCGAACAAATCCCGAACTTAAATCGAACTATCACGACCCCCGGAACTAGTGATAATTCCTCACGTTCTCCCGGCAATCGAGACCGTCATGACTTGAGTGACCCCAGGTCGATACGCATAACTCCTAAACAGTCGCTCGTTAGTGAGAGACCCTAAAATTTTAAATTGAGCGATTTTAATCGTAGAATTTGATCCGAACTTGGACATCGATTTTCGGGATCGTATACGACTATTTTGCGAGGACGACATCATTTTATGTTGGCCAACTATATTTGGGACTAGTACGGTCGGAAAATGGAAATTCGGCCCGAAATCGAAAAATGACCATTTTGCCCCTAGGCTAAAATTGGGGTATTCCGAATTTGGATGGATTTTGGGAATTAATTGAGGATTAAATTAAGGTTGCATCATCCAAATAATTCAGCCAAGTGAATGACAATTATGCCCCTCCATTATTGGATAAGCTTAAATCTAAGCCCATAGATCAAGGGCATTTTGGTCAAAGCAAGGGGATGTTGACACTTGGACTCCACTAGCCCTTATCTTTGACCCTTTGACTCTTATGACTTGCCCAAGAAGCCAAGACTGTCTCTCTCCCTCTCCATTTTCGCCGGCCATCCTTCCCCCTTCCGTCGTGAGCAAGCGTCGCTGTCGGAGCATCGCCGCTTGCCGCCGCGCCACCACCCGACCACCGTTCCACTTCCTCTTCCATCCCACTCTCTCTCTTTCGTTCAGCCAAGGACACGCAGGATCAGCCAATTCGTGGGCCGTCGACGTGAAGGAGCCGCCGAAGCCGCCCGCCTCACCGTCCGACCGCCACCTTCACCCCTCTCTCTTCCCTTGCCACCACCAGCCTCACCTCCCTTGTCTCAGCGCCATTTAGTCCGACCAAGGTCCGCCGGACCGCTGCCCAAGCACCGCCGCCGTAGGCGCCAGCGAAACGCCGCAGCCAATTTCGTCGCTTGCCGGTGATCGGCCGGCAATTTCCCGCAGGATTAGTCTCGTTGGGAGCTTAGTTTAGTGTGATTAATTAACTCCTAAACTTTAATTAGGACTAATATTGCGTTTCTAGACGGATTATGGTGATTTTAAGGGTTAATTAGGCTAGAATTAGGCTTGATTAAGGTCCAATGATTAGTGGTTGATTATATGGAATATTTGGAAGCTAATAAGTTGTTTAGGAAGTGGATTAATGCCCTAATAGGGGCTGTTTTGTGGCTGTTCCCCTTAGATCCGAATTTGATTAAAATTGTCTAAGTTGAGATTAATTGGATTATTGCCGTGATTGCTCAATTAAATGATTTCGTGGCTAATTGGTGCTTGATTGGATGATGCTTAGTGATATGCTCTCGAGTGACCGATTAGAATGTGGCATATCGGGCCTTGAACGTGCTAAAGTATGTGTACCAATTGCCTAATTGACGTGTCCTATTGAAATGCCTCAATTGATCATATTATGGCATAATTGTAGCATGTCAAAGCTAGTGAGCATATGTTGGAATCAATTGAGCATATTGTGGCCACATTGAATTGTGTACTCGTGATTGATATTAGGTGCCCATTATGCACGGTTTCGTATATTGCATAGTTGATTTGGGCTTGAATAATGAGTTTTGAGAATGTACATGCCTGATAAGAATATTTAATCTCCTAATTGCCCTGATGTGTTTTTATGCGGGGTTCAGATAAAAATTGGCTGTGTGCATGTGTGGTCATGATAAGCCCTGATGCGTTTTACGTGGGGTGTTAATTCTATCTTGATGCGTTTTATGCGGGATGATGCCCGGTTCGTCCGGAAGACGGCCAGCCTGAAGCGTATTACGCAGGTTTTGGTCCGTAAGAAGATCGGTGTTGCGCCTGATGCGTTTTGATGTGGGCTAGAGACACTGGGCCTGATGCGTTTTACATGGGTCGAACTGTAATTGATAATAAGCTGTGTGCCAGAGTGTATTATTGTGCCCAATCATGAGCATTACATATGTGTGCCAAAGCGGATTGGCAGTTGTACGTGTCGATGATTCGTGTGTGAAAAAGACACTAATGGGTTCGAGCACGCGCTGGCGTACGTGTGACAGGCATGTGCGAGTATGTGCCGTGATTCTTATTGTGAATTGTCTAACCTGCAGGGTCAGCGAGGTAAGTGATATGGGCCGAGGGCCTCGGTCAATTGTTTGCCATTATTGTTGGTTGTTAATGATTGTCTTTTGTCAGGAGGTGCATGTTAGCCTAGTTTCGGTTTAGGGGTTTTTACTTGCCGAGACTTGTCTCATTGTTGTATAAACCCACTATTTTAGACCCCCGACCCTAAGATGCCAGAGGTACCAGTGCGTTTTGGGATCCCCCATCAGCTTAAGAAGGCGATGTCTGTGTTTCCGATAAGGAATAGGGAGATGTATATTAGATACTATACCTTATTATGGGTCGATGTTGGGGAGACACACTATGAGACCCACGAGTATGTGGCGTGATGTTTTAGAGATGCGGACGGGGTAGAGCTCGGGCCTCTTCAGACGTGTGACATTCCTTTTACTAGAGAGGGTGAGTTCGACCCCACAGGGTCACGATGGACAGGTAGTAGATCCCGATACCTCAGATGAGGAGAGTGCGAGTTCTGATGGTGTACCCGTTGAGCATAAGATGGATGAGCACGATCCGATGGACATAGAGCCAGAGGACTAAGATATGGATCCAAAGCCGATGGAGCCAGACGATGGGGTAGAGTTGGACGAGGAGTTGGGGCAGCCGTTCGAGCAGGAGGATGCTGAGCCAGAGGCCATGGATTCAGAGGAGGAGATGCCGACAGTTCTTCATCCTCTGAGTCGTCTAATTCTGACCCAGACTGGGTTCCTTAGATTAGCCTCAGCTCTAGATAGATCGGGCTGCAATTTTTTTTACCAGAGCCCTATCTCAGTCTAGTATCCATGACATGGCCACTGACCCTTTTTGACCTAGTGGCTGTTGGCCAGTTTTTGAGTTGGTTATTGCACCCCCTGTAAAGGAATATTGTATATACTCTTAATAGTAATGAAATGTATATGTTTTTAATCTGATGGATTTTCGTTCTGTGCTATCTTTGGTTATCTTATTTATTGTACGGGTGTATATATGTATTTATATACGTTGCTTCCGCTTGTGTATTGATCTTTGTGTGTTGAGTCGGCGATGCGTCCTGGGACGTCGTAACAAATTCGACCTATAGTGGGATGCCGGCGCTTCGTGGGGTACGGGGCATGACATCTCTATTTGATTTAGTATCAGAGTAAGGTCAGCTCGATCCAATCTGGTCAAACCCTAGAGTGATAAGGAGCGATGACCTTGGGTAGCCAGTAGGGTCACCTCGTGTACTAAGTATACCTCCTGACTGTCTGTGTTGGATTGAGTGTTTACGTGAATTGACCCTTGAAATGCAGGTGCGGCAGGACTTGAGGTGAGTATGTGTACCTCCTGATTTGAGGTCCTGTGTTGTTTGTCCTTAGCCGCATGTTGAGTGATTGATTGTTGTTGTGCTAGCTACCTGCCTAGGACCTTAGACCGGTTTAGTTGGTTTAGGTCTCTAATTCCTGGTGGAATTATAGCAGGTAGGCGGGTAGTGAGATCAATACCATGAGACGTCGAGGAAAGGAACCCTGGGGGCAATCGAGTGTAGGAGGCCAAGAGGTCAGAGACCCTAGAATGGAGGATGTGATTCAGACCTTGCACGAGATAGAGAACATTATGGGTAGGCAGGCTTAGGAAAGGGTAGCCACCATTGCCCAGGCTGCTGAGGCTGCAACAGCTGCTGCCGTGAATGGAAATCAAGCTAATCAAGGACAAGCTCGGGCAACTGGGAATAGGCAAATGCATCAGCTGGTAGAGCAGTTTTTTAAATTAAAGCCGTCCAAGTTTACTGGAAAAAGTGACCATGAAGCTGCACCAAGATGGATAGAGGAGTTGGAGAAAGCGTTTGAGGTATTAGGGTGCACTGAGCAGGAAAAGGTAACTCTGGCGGTATACTAGTTGTAGGAAAATGCGAATGATTGGTGGGAGGCTACCAGAGGTCAAGTGTTTCCTGAAGGTGTTGCTCAGACTTGGGTCGTGTTTACTGAAAATTTTTATGGGAAGTACTTCTCGGAAAGTGCTAGGGAAAGGAAGATAGCAGAGTTTATGCGACTCCATCAGGGTCAGATGACTGTCGATCAGTACGAGACGGAATTCACTAGATTGTCTAAGTTTGCGCCGAGGATGGTGGAGCATCCCGAGGATAAGGCGCGAAGGTTCCGAGAAGGGTTGAAACCTAACATTCGTAACCAGTTGATACCGGCCAATTTGAGGACCTATGAGGATATCTATGATAGAGCTCAGGCTCTGGAGCCGGACCAGGTAGACAGAACAGCCGTATCTTGATCGTGGTTTGCCCAGAATAGAGATAACCGCCGCTTCGGAAAGAAGCAGATGACCGAGAATTGGCGTTTCGTCCCGCCAATTAGGAGAAACATTGGGAAGCCTAACCAACAATCGAATCAATTTAGGGCTTGCTTTAAGTGTGGAAGTTTAGAGCACCAGATTCGAAATTGTCCCCAGCAGCGCCCCTCGATAACCCCAGGGCAACCGCAGCAGAACCGAATAGGGAATCAGATTGGGAATCACCCACCGGCTAATCAAGGTAGGCCGCTAGCACAAGGACGAGTTTATGCTATGGCGCGTAGAGAGGCGAAGGACACGCCGGGCATGGTCACAGGTACGATTTCTTTATGTGATCATGCTGCGTATGCATTATTTGACCCGGGGGCTATCCATTTTTTTATTTCAGAGTAGTTTGTTAGGCTGGTTGGTATCGAACCGGTATTGCTTGAGAATATGCTTTGTGTGACGACCCCATTGAATGATAAGGTGTTAGTGTCATTGGGGTGTCCTAGTTATAAAATAGTGATTGGGGGTAGAGAAGAAAGCATCGACTTGGCAGTGTTGGCCATGTTCGATTTTGATGTGATAATTGATATGGATTGGTTGACTAAGCAGAAAGCCGTAGTGGATTGTGGCAGTAGGGTGATTCAGTTTAATCTAATGGGACATCCTAGGTTTGAATTTCAAGGAAATCGAGGAGGAATCTCGTTCCTTTGGATTTTCTCGCTCAAAGTAACTAAGTTGTTAGATGAAGTTGTGAAGGATATTTGGTAAATGTGGTTGATCCGACTGTGTCAGAACCTAAGTTGGAAAAGATACCTATAGTGTGCAATTTTTCCGAGGTCTTTTCTCAGAAATTGCCAGGTTTGCCATCAGAGCAAGAAGTGGAATTTGTAATAGAATTAGCACCAGGCACGGAATCGATTTCTAAGGCACCATATCGAATGTCCTTAACAGAATTAAAGAAACCGAAAGTCCAGATGCAGGAATTATTGGACAAAGATTTCATTCGTCCTAGTGTATCTCCGTGGGGAGCACCGGTCCTATTTGTAAGGAAGAAGGATAGGACATTGAGGTTGTGCATTGATTACCGGTAGTTGAATCAGGTGACGATCAAGAATAAGTACCCACTATCGAGGATTGATGACCTGTTTGACCAGTTACAAGGAGTGTCCGTGTTTTCTAAGATTGATTTGCGGACTGGATACCATCAGCTAAGAATTTGAAAGGAGGACATACCTAAGACCGCTTTTAGGACGCGGTATGGGCACTACGAGTTTATAGTGATGCCCTTCAGATTGACCAATGCCCCTACAGCTTTCATGGACCTAATGAATAGGGTGTTCAAGGAGTTCTTAGATAGATTCGTCATAGTGTTCATCGACGACATTCTGGTGTATTCGAAGAACCCTGAGGAGCACGAAGTGCATTTGACTGAGGTGCTACGGACTTTGAGAGAACACGCACTCTTTGCCAAGTTCAGCAAGTGTGAGTTTTGGCTAAGTAGAGTGGCGTTTCTTGGACACATAGTTTCAGGAGATGGAATTTCTATAGACCCAGCAAAGATTGAAGCAGTAATGAAGTGACCAAGACCGACCTCAGTGATAAAAATCAGAAGTTTTTTAGGACTGGCTGGTTATTATCGACGCTTTGTAGAAGGGTTCTCGTCGATAGCCATGCCGTTAACGCGATTGTTGAAGAAGGAATCTAAGTTTGTATGAGACGATAAATGTGAGAAAAGTTTCCAAGAGTTGAAGCATAGACTTACAACTGCTCCGGTATTGACCATTCTATCTGGGCAAGGAGGATTTGAGGTCTATAGTGATGCGTCGCTAAGAGGACTTGGTTGTCTTCTGATGTAGCATGGAAAGGTAGTCGCGTATGCGTCGTGCCAGTTGAGGCCGCATGAGATGAATTATCCGACGCACAATTTAGAATTGGTAGCGATTGTCTTTGCCCTTAAGATGTGGAGGCACTATTTGTGCGGGGAAAGATTCCAGATTTATACTGATCATCAAAGCCTTAAGTACCTGTTCTGACATAAGGAATTAAATATGAGGTAGCACCGATGGATGGAACTTCTAAAGGATTACGACCGCGACATCATGTATCACCCGAGAAAGGCTAATAGAGTAGCGGATGCATTAAGTCGCAAGTCAAGTATGGCGCATATAATGGTCAAAGAGTGGACCTTACTAGAAGAACTCAGAGATTCAGAGTTTAAATTTGAGGTGAGCCATATGTCTAGCCTGATGGCCGTATTGAGAATTGAACCGGAGATCCAGGCAAGGATCAAGGCACTCCAGTCTACGGATCAAGAAATACAAAAGATTGTCGGAATGGATGTCGCTATGAGGAAGCTAAACTTTCAAGTGAGTGAGAGCGGAGTTTTGAAATTCTGAGGACAATTGTGTATGCCTAATGACTGGGAGCTTAAGGAAGAAATTTTAAGCGAAGCATATCGTAGTAAGTGCAGTATCCACCCAGGTAGTACAAAGATGTACCAGAATCTGCGACAGCATTATTGGTGGAATGGACTGAAGAAAGATGTGGCCAAGCATATGGCCAAGTGCTTGACATGCCAACAAGTGAAGGCTCAGCACTGTAAGCCTGGAGGATTGCTGCGACCGTTGAAAATTCCTGAGTGGAAATGGGAGCACATTATGATAGATTTTGTCTCAGAACTACCGAGGAGCCAGAGAGGACATGATTCCATTTGGGGATAGTGGATTGACTGATAAAGTTAGCGCACTTTCTAGCGGTGCGAAAGGATTTTGAATTGGAAAGGTACGCGGAGTTATATGATCGACAGATAGTCAGATTGCATAGAGTACCGATATCGATCACGTCGGACCGAAATTCAAGGTTTACGGCTAATTTTTGGAAAAGTTTACAAGCGGCCTTAGGATCGAAGTTGTAGTTCAGCACGGCCTATCATCCTCAAATGGATGGCCAGTCTGAAAGGACAATTCAGACTTTGGAAGATATGTTGCATGCCTGTGTATTGGACTTCCAGGGCAAATAGGAAGAACAGCTGTACCTAGTAGAATTCGCTTACAATAATAGTTACCAACAAAGCATCTAGATGGCATCATTTGAGGCCTTGTATGACAGGGCGTGCAGGATGCTAGTATGCTTGGACGAAGTTGGTGAAAGGAGTATCACAGGCTCCGAATTGGTACAACGGTCAATCGAGGCAGTTGAGATTATCAAGGAAAGACTTAAGACAGCGCAAAGTCGCCAGAAGAGTTATGCCGATCGGAGACAACGACCCTTGGAGTTTCAAGTAAGAGAACATATATTTCTGAAGGTGTCACCTATGAAGGGATTATCCAGATTTAGCAAGAAAGGAAAATTAAGTCCGATGGTTACCAAAAAAAAAAAAAAAGAAAATTAAGTCCGAGGTTTGTCGGCCCATTTGAAATTCTAAAGAAGATTGGCAATATGGCCTACCGACTTGCGTTACCGCCCAATTTGTCTCAAGTGCATAATGTTTTCCACGTGTCGATATTAAGAAAGTATGAACTAGACCTGACCCACATTCTAAGGTACGAAGAGAGATGTGGACGACATAGGGTCATATGTGGAGAGACCAGTGAGGATCGAGGACAGAAAGGATTGAGTGCTTCGAAATAAGACGATACCTATGGTTAAGGTTGTGTGGGAGCATCATGGAACGGAAGATGCTACTTAAGAAAGTGAAGAGGCCATGCGATGTCAGCACCCCCATCTGTTTGAGTAGATAAGTTGAATTGCAAATTTCAAGGACGAAATTTTTGTAAGGGAGAAGAGTTGTAACATCCTGAATTTCAACCCATTTCCGGGATAAATGAATCAAATGTTATTTCTCATTTAATTTTAGTAAGTCTTGCCCGGACTTGATCAATCGCGAGATACTAACCAAATGGGGAGGGCTAAATAGGAAAAACAGTACGTGGACTAGGAACCCGATCGTGAATCGGATACCGATTCCGAGAAACGACGAGGAAATATTTTGGGCCAATGTAGACTGATCCTAGGGAGGTGACGGATATGGTTTGGCCGATGATGTACGATCGGATCGCGGGTGATTCCGCACAACCGAGAGTACGCTTGGTGAACAAATCCCGAACTTAAACCGAACGATCGCGACTCTCGAAGCTAGTGATAATTCCTCACATTCTCCGGCAATCGAGACCGTCATGACTCGAGTGACCCCAGGTCGATACACGTAACCCCTAAACAGCCGCCCGTTAGTGAGAGACCCTAAAATTTTAAATTGAGCGATTTTAAACGCGGAATTTGATCCGGACTTAGACATCGATTTTCGGGGTCGTATATGACTATTTTGCGAAGACGACATCATTTTATGTTGGCCAACTATATTTGGGACTAGTACGGTCGAAAAATGAAAATTCGGCCCGAAATCGAAAAATGACCATTTTGCCCCTAGGCTAAAATTTGGGTATTCCGAATTTGGATGGATTTTGGGGATTAAATTAAGGTTGTGTCATCCAAATAATTCAGCCAAGTGAATGACAATTATGCCCCTCCATTATTGGATAAGCTTAAATCTAAGCCCTTGGATCAAGGGCATTTTGGTCAAAGCACGGGGATGTTGACACCTGGACTCCACTAGCCCTTATCTTTGACCCTTTGACTCTTATGTCTTGCCCAAGAAGCCAAGACTCTCTCTCTCCCTCTCCATTTCCGCCGGCCATCCTTCCCCCTTCCGCTGCGAGCAAGCGTCGCCGCCGGAGCACCGCCGCTCGCCACCACGCCACCGTCCGACCTCGCCACCACCCGACCACCGTTCCACTTCCTCTTCCGTCCCACTCTCTCTCTTTCATCCGGCCAAGGACATGCCGGATCAGCCAATCCGTGGGCTGCCGGTGTGAAGAAGCCGCCGCTCGCCATCGGCCTCACCGTCCGACCGCCACCTTCACCCCTCTCTCTTCCCTTGCCACCACCCCCTCACCTCCCCTATCTCAGTGCCGTTCGATCCGACCAAGGTTTGCCGGACTGCCGCCCAAGCATCGCCGCCATAGACGCCATCGAAATGCCGCCGCCGATTTCGCCGCTTGCTGGTGATCGGCCGCCTGTTTCCTGCCGGATTAGTCTCATTGGGAGCTTAGTTTAGTGTGAGTAATTAACTCCTAAACTTTAATTAGGACTAATGTTGCGTTTCTAGACGGATTAGGGTGATTTTAGGGGTTAATTAGGCTAGAATTAGGCTTGATTAAGGTCCAATGATTAGTGGCTAATTATATGGAATATTTGGAAGTTAATAAGTTGTTTAGGAAGTGGATTAATGCCCTAATAGGGGCTGTTTTGTGGCTGTTCCCCTTAGATCCGAATTTAATTAAAATTGTCTAAGTTGAGATTAATTGGATTATTGCCGTGATTGCTCAATTAAATGATTTCGTGGATAATTGGTGCTTGATTGGATGATGCTTGGTGATATGCTCTCGAGTGGCCGATTAGAATGTGGCATATCGGGCCTTGAACGTGCTAAAGTATGTGTACCAATTGCCTAATTGACGTGTCGTATTGAAATGCCTCAATTGATCATATTATGGCATAATTGTAGCATGTCATAGCTAGTGAGCATCATATATTGGAACCAATTGAGCATGTTGTGGCCACATTGAATTGTGTAGTCGTGATTGATATTGGGTGCCATTATGCACGGTTTCGCAAATTGCATAGTTGATTTGAGCTTGAATCATGAGTTTTGAGAATGCACATGCCTGATAAGAATATTTGATCGCCTAATTGCCCTGATGCGTTTTTACGCGGGGGGGTTCAAATAAAAATTGGCTGTGTGCACGTGTGGTCATGATAAGCCCTGATGCATTTTACGCGGGCTATTAATTTCATCCTGATGCGTTTTACGCGGGATGATGCTCGGTTCGTCCGAAAGACGGCCAGCCTAAAGTGTTTTACGCGAGTTTTGATCCGTAAGGAGATCGGTGTTGCGCTTGATGCGTTTTATGCGGGTCGAACTGTAATTGACAATGAGCCGTGTGCCAGAGTGTATTATTGTGCCAAATCATGAGCATTACATATGTGTGCCAAAGCGGGTTGGCAGTTGTGCGTGCCGGTGATTCGTTTGTGAAAAAGACACTAATGGGTTCGAGCACGCGCATGTCGTGCGAGTGACAGGCGTGTGCGAGTATGTGCCGCGATTCTTATTGTGAATTGTCTAACCTGTAGGGTCAGCGAGGTAAGTGATATTGGCCGAGGGCCTCGGTCAATTGTTTGCCATTATTGTTGGTTGTTTATGATTGTCTTCTATCAGGAGATGCATGTTAGCCTAGTTTCGGTTTAGGGGTTTTTACTCACTGAGACTTGTCTCATTGTTGTATAAACCCACTATTTCAAACCTCCGACCTTGAGATGCCAGAGGTGCTAGTGCATTTTGGGATCCCCCATCAGCTTGAGAAGGCGATGTCTGTGTTTTCGATAGGGAATGGAGAGATGTATATTAGATACTATACCTTAGTATGGGTCGATGTCGGGGAGACATACTATGAGATCCACAAGTATGTGGCGTGATGTTTTAGAGATGTGGACGGGGTAGAGCTTGGGCCTCTTTGGACGTGTGACATTCCTTTTACTAAAGAGGGTGAGTTCGACCCATAAGGGTCCCGATGGACAGGTGGTAGATCCCGATACCTTAGATGAGGAGAGTGCGAGTTCTGATGGTGTACCCGTTGAGCATGAGATGGATGAGCACGAGATGGATGAGCACGATCCGATAGACATGGAGCCAGAGGATTGGGATATGGATCCCGAGCCGATGGAGCCGAACGATGGGGCAGAGTTGGACGAAGAGTTGGGGTAGCCGTTCGAGCAGGAGGATGCTGAGCCGGAGGCCATGGATTCAAAGGAGGAGATGCCTGACAGTTCTTCATCCTTTGAGTCCTCTGATTCTGACCCGGACTGGGTTCCTTATATTAGCCTCAGCTCTAGATAGATCGGGCTGTAATTTTTTTGACTAGATTTCTATCTCAGTCTAGTAGCCCTGACCTAGCCACTGACCTTTTTTGACCTAGTGGCTGTTGGCCAGTTTTTGAGTTGGTTGTTGCACCCCCTGTAAAGGAATGTTGTATATATTCTTAATAGTAATGAAATGTATATGTTTTTAATCTGATGGATTTTCGTTCTGTGCTATCCTTAGTTATCTTATTTATTATACGGGTGTATATATGTATTGATATACATTGCTTCCGCTTGTGTATTGATCTCTGTGCGTTGGGTCGGCGACGCGTCCTGGGACGTTGCAACAAATTCAACCTGTGGTGGGATGCGGGCGCTTCGTGGGGTACGGGGCATGACAATTATGTCATGGAATAGAGTTACCATTGCTCTTTGATATGTGGTACCAGTATTTTTCAGATCGAAAGGCATCATCTTATAACAAAATGTGTCCCATGATATTATGAAGGATGTTTTTGTCTTATCATCTTTCTTCATGAGGATTTGATTATATCCTGAGAAACCATCCATGAATGAAAATATTTCGAACCCAGCAGTGTTATCCACTAATACATCAATATGTAGAAGCGGAAAATCATCCTTAGGGCTTGTTTTATTTAGGTCGCAATAATCAATGCATACTCGTACTTGACCATCTTTCTTCATTACAGGTACTATGTTGGCAACCCATTCTGGATATGGTACTACTTCGATGAAACCGATTTTGAGTAATTTCATCACCTCTTCTTCTATTTTCTTTGCCAATTTCGGCTTTATTCGGCTCAATTTTTGCTTCTTTAGTGAAATACTTAGATCAATTGGCAAAGCATGTTCTACTATGCTTAGATCAAGGCCTGTCATGTCAACATAAGACCATGTGAATATATCTTGATATTCCTTGAGCAAATTAGTGATTCTTTCTGCTTTTGCTGAAGGAAGACTGTCTTCAATTTTAACCTCTTTGGGGTTCTTTTTATCGCCCAGATTAATAGTAATTGTTTTTTTCTAATGTAAGTGGCTTTGATTCTTCATGACGGATCCATTCTCTTCTGATCCATTCCTCATCTTCATTATCCACTTCAATATCACAAGTGATCTCCTCGGAGAGATTTGGGTCACCTATGAACCTATTATGGATGTGTGAATGCTCATGCCTGACATGTAACAAATATGATTAGTAATCGCATATGAAATGAATTGATGCATGAGGTTTAATGAAAAATCATTTTGAAAAATTATTTCGAAATCTGTTTTAAAGAGATCAAGAGAATAGAGCTAATCCTTATATCCTTGGATATCCTTGCTCTTAAAACCATTTTCACAATTAGGAGTCATATGGAAACCCAAAGCTTCAAGCCTCACGTGTGAGAGCACTATTCATCATTGGTTTGGTTTTGTTTTCATATGTCCTTAACAAAACATTAAACACTTTTATTGAATTACAAAACGTGATTACAACTGTATTAACAAGAAAAAAAAACAAGAATGAGAATTGCAACTAAGCTGAAATTACAAACAACATCAATATGAAATAGACAAATTGTAAAGGCAATAATAAGGAAAAGGTTCAAAAGAGGCTTCCTACTCCAGTGCGTAGGTGTCTTCGTCTTCAGTTATAACAACACTGATAACGTCCTCTTCAAATAAACCCAGCAAGATAGACTTTGCTTCTGCATGTAAATTTTCTTCTGAAAGTAGTTTGGGAGGCCCAGGAAAGTTTTCTCTAATATGAATCTGATGATAGGATAACTCTCTAGCCTTACCTTTCCACATTGATGGGTTAATGGTTCGATCACCTCAGCTTCCATGGCCTTCATGATTCTTTTGACCTTGATCTCGGCATCTATGGTGATTACCAGTAACTTCATACACCACCCCATACTTTTTCTTTGTGCCGAATGGGATAATAGGTTCTTTAATTCCTTACGCTTTTGTCTCAAGTCCATCATCAAGGTTGAATCCATATTGGCATAATACTTTTCCATACATAATAGACGATGTCGAAAGTTCCGGAGGCTTCATGACACTACCAGCAGGAATTTGTATCATAAAAATCATCTCAAAGGAATAATAGCTGGGCTCTTCTTTTATCTCAGGCTCGATATAAGGTATGGCACTTTCCTTGTAAGTGGTGAAGTCCGTTTCCCCGTGCATAATAATCATTTTACCATTAATAACAAATCTAACTTTTTGATGAAGACTAGAAGGAATAGCGCCAGCCATATGAATCTAAGGCCTCCTCATCAGTAGGTTGAAAGTCCTTGGAATGTCTACCACTTGAAAATCGATCAGGAAAGGCACAAGGCCTATATTTACTTCCAACTCGATATCACCGATAACATCTTTCTTCATCCCATCGAATGAACATACAGTCACCTTTGAAGGCTTGACGAACTTTTCATTAATTCCTAGATGATGCAGCGTGCTTAATAGACACAAATAAAGCGCGGAGCCATTATCAATCAGATCAGCACGTGGGATATTTCCTTGCCCTGGCATTTGACAACAATATATAAGACCTTGTTATGTGAACGGCCATCCATTGGAAAATCTTCGTCAAAAAAAGCTATCTAATCTATCAAAAGAATAGCCCTAACGAAATCTTCTACTTGCACCTCGTTGATCATTTCGGGAACATGTACTTCATTAAGAACCTTCATAAGTACCATTTTGTGGCTTTTTGAGGTTTTGAAAAGATTTAGTAATGAAATTTATACTGGCATCTTCCTGAATTGCTCAATTACCTCATATTCGCTTGTCCTCATGACTGACAATAACCGCTTGACATCTTCTTCAATTACTTCTTTCTTTTCATGCTCATCTTCTTTTGGGACATAACATCTTCCCGATCTGGTTATTGCATCAACTTCTTTAGGTGTGTAGTCCTATGGTACACATCTGGTATCAAATTTCTCCTTTGGAGAGCAAAGTGATGATCACAGGCTGAACCTCTTTCTCTTCGATCTTTAGTTGATCAATTGAGAGCTCAATGGTAATTGGTTCAACATGATCCTTCTCTTCCTCAAGCCTATCTACTTCATGAAGATTAATCAATAGTGATGTAATCATAGACACCATGCTTTTGTCAGCTTTAATAATATCCATTCCACCCCAACCGTCAGGCACGATATTTTCATCTTTAGATGCCCACGAAGGTGGTATGTATTTGACACAGTAGTTATACCGGCCACTATCTTGTCCTAGATAATCCACAATTTCGCCTTATTTTCGTGCTTTGTGAACAAATCGTCTGTCTTCTCGGCGAGCCTTTTTCTTCATTTTCTCGTCTTGATCTTCTTTCTCCTCAAGATTTAATTCGTTGATTGGGATCTCATCTATGCCTCCCCATCCATTAGGTACAATAGTTTCGTTTTTAAAAGCCTAGGGCGAAAGTGTGTACTTAACACGGAGGTTGTATTTTTCACTGTCTTGACCAAGGAGATTTGCAGTGTCACCTTGCTCAAGTGATGTTTGGGTAAATCGCCTTTCACTCCACTGAATCCTTTCTTTTTGCTCTTCAAATTGATCTACTATATCACCGGATGGAGTCTCATTTTGTTTGCTGAGCTCATCGTCCATGCCACCCCAACCATCGGGCACAATCACTTCACTTTTAAAAGCTCACGGTAGTAGAGTATACTCTACTTAGAAGTTGTATTTGCTAGAATCTTCTCCTAAGTTGTCTATAATTTCCCCTTTTAAGAATGCTTCACAACGAAAGCGAGCATCTCCTTATCGAGCAGTCTTTAATTTGGCCTCATATTCATCTTCATCATTAAGCCTTATTATTTCTCCTTATGTAAGGACCATATTTACCACATTGTGCTCAGGAAGAGGGTTCTGATGCACATTTGGCTCTAGCTCTTGAAAACTTAATATCTTCTTGTCTATGAGTTGTTGAATTTTGTATTTCAAGACTATACAATTGTCTACATCGTGTCCTCTTTCTCCCATGTGATATGTGTAAGTCTTTAACTCATCGTACCAGGGAAACTTTGCAGGATTATCTCTTGACACTTCTTTGGCCATCAAATGCCTTTCTAACAACATCAGTGGTAATTTCAACAGGGGCCGTAGCAACGGAGTGAATTGCCTTACGGGTCTTTTCTTCGGCTCAAACTATTTTCGATTTCTCCAAGGAACGTTCGACTGTTTTGAGAATGAAGCCTGATTAACATTAGGGCCAGATATCATAGCCATGTCACATACAGGTTCTTTATCTTTTCTTCCAAGATACGGTCTCCGTACTGTCACTTCTTGAGATTTCTTTTCCTTCAACGACCATTCGATTCTTTCACCGACTTTCACCAACATGGTGAATGTTTGGCAGCTCGATATATGCAGCTTGTCATAATACTCAATTGGTAATGACTTCAAGAAGAGTTCAATAAGCTCATTCTCACTTATAGCCGGTTTAACTTGTGAGGCTACAGCTTTTCACCTTTGAGCGTAGGCTTTGAATCCTTCGCTTCTTCATTTCTCGGTTCTGACTAAGTCTTCCCGGGTTGGAAGTACTTCAACATTGAATTTGTATTGGCGAAGGAATTCTCACGCCAAATGGTCCCATTCGGTAAAATCTTCTATGTCAAAAGCGGTATACCATGCCAGGGCTGTTCCCTTCAAACTATCTTGAAATGTGCCGATAAGAAGTGGCATATTGTCTGAATATCTTGCCATCTTGCAGAGATAATATTTCAAATGGCTTTTAGGACAGGCAATTCCATCATATTTATTCACAAACTCCGGTTCTTTGTAGTTTTCTGAAACCACTACCTTTGGTAAGGCGAGAATTTATCGAACCTTTAAAGCTCATATCCTTGGCTTGAAAGGCATTCTTCAATTTTGGCCAATCGTTTGGTTTTCTCTTCATCCTTGGATGTCTTTTTAACTCGAACGTCTTCTTCTAAATCCACTATTTCAAGTGCGGCTTTTGAAAGATTCTCCTGAATTGGTTCTTTACTTCTCATTAGCTCTTCAACAGGTACTTCAGTGGTATTTGCAGCTCCTGGATTTGAAACTGTAGGATAAGATCCCTTCGCAGCTATAACGAAGGCCTTCATTTCTGCCATCATGGCAGCCATTTGCGTCATCTAGTTCTCCACTTCAGCCAATCGAGTGCGAGTTTCTTTCTCGGCCATTTTAATTTGTAAACAGGTTTGGGGTCTTTTGCCTTCCGTTGCTAGAAAACCTGTCCTCGTGAAAACCATCGGGATATTAGAATTGGTGAAATGAATATGAAAGCCCACATTCTTTTAATTGTATGATTTCTTGTGATCAACAAGGATAATAACTTTTACACAAGCCTTAGCCTTGCATAAAACTTCTCATCAATGTTTTTCTCAAGGAATCATACTATTTAAATAATTGTAATCCATGGTGATCCTTTTTTTTAATCATGTCTTTGAATTTATCCAAACGGATTTTGAAAAATGAGTATTTCATATAAAATCCAAGATTGCTTTACAAAATGATTTTAAACTCGAATGGGAATTCTAAATCATTCAAGTCTAGGCTTCTTGCTAACTAAGGAAGCTTCCGCCCCGTGGTAATCCTTCCATTCCTTAATTTGAGATTCCTATTCTTTGACATCGATCACGACTTCTTCGGGGATGTAAGGCTCAACTCCAGGCACGTGTGGGACAATATATTCTGGGATATACTTCTCCTCATGATCCGTTATAATGCTCAATGGAACGTATGGCTCCACATCAATTGGTCATTTACTTTCCATCCACTTGATGTATTCCTTGGATGCCATATAAATCTCCATGTCTCCTTCCAAGTTCTTTAGCCATTCCACTACTTGTGAAGGTGAATTATCCAAAGAAAGGATAATTTTGTGAACCTTGGCTTGAAAGTCTCTCTTTTCTTCTTCGGGTATAATTCTACTCGGGATGTCAAAAACAAACTCCTCAGGGTTCTATGCCGGTGGGACTTGTTGAAGCATCCCAAATTATCTGACAACTCTTAAGGGATAATAGGAGGCTCCCCCATTCAGCCCGAGTAATGGTACCGCATTCCCTTATTGACTTGTAATCCTTGTCTTGCTAATCTTTGGCCAATTGATCCGCCATTGGATTTGATTAGGATTTAAGGCTCTAATGAAATTGGCCCAATCTAAGAAAGATTGTTTGGGTAATTTGTTTTGGATACGAATGTATCGCTCAATTAGATTTATCACCGAACAAATTTTGCAAATGTTAATGAAATGACACCAAGGTCGAATGTGTGAGATGAGCCATAATGACAAAAGACCAGTAGAAGCTTAAAAGATACCCTTCCCAAGGTCGAATGTGTTTAAGGAGATGATAGTTTGGACAAGAAGCATATTAGAAAAATCCCATTTAAGATATGCTTGTCTTGCGATCACAGCCACTAAAGTGTCTAATCCTGTTCTAGATACGGGAAATAGAACAAAGCTGAGGAAAGCTAGAATGAATACCTGGGCTGAAGTGTTTTCCATTACCCTAGGAAGTTTGGAAAAATTGTCCATTAGAAAGGATAATGGAAATCTACCTGTGTTTGAATGCTTATGAGATTAAGTCCAACGGGTAGCTCTACAACCCTAGGCTTGGAATCAATACGAATGGCAGCTTGATATTCTTCCAAAGTCGGTGTCAATTCATACTCTCCAAATTGAAAGGTGGCGATGGAAACTTCCCAAAAATGCGCCAATGCTTGGATCAAACTGACTTGATGTTCCACATGGATCAAGTCTAGAAGGTATTCCAACCTATCTTGGACATAAACTTGGTTATCTTTTGTCATGTCCTTCTACCAAGCCATGAGCTCTTTTCGTAGAATGGGAACCACTTGGATGTCTAGTTTTCCCATCGAGCCTAATTATGCAAAAAAGTTCATTATTAATCACTATGGATTACACATCAATTTTAAATGCCCCCATTTTAATTATATCTCATTTTAGGGAAAAAATGGAGGTAAAGTACATTTGCATACTTATGACGTAATACAAATGCCACTTCTAATTCATTCACGCCTTAAAAGAGCATATACTTAAAAATATGAATGAAATCAATATTTAATGGAAATGCCTTTTGTCATGCTCTATTTTGATCATAAAGTCCTATCCTATAGTTTACAACTTCGAATACATCAAAAATAGACTTGTGGCAAATAGGATTGAACGTGTCATATCTTGAGCATTCAATCTACTTGAATTACATTGAAAATCGCCATGGACCTATACATTCCATCTAGAAATGAAAAATATGACCAAATGGAGTATGTCACCCTATTCATTCATTCTAGTATAAAAAGGCATTTTGATAAAACATTGATTGTCATTTGGGCATTTTTTTAACAAAATTGTGTCAACTAACTTTGCGTAATTGAAAAGATGAGAGAAGTGAAATGACACTTACTTACCGACATATTTTTGCTTGGTTTTAGATATACCAACCACAAAGACAAGCATATACAATAAGTGAGATTTTGACACCTATAAAGGTGGGATATACTAAAGGCTCAAGGTCACCACCTTAATGGACAAGGGATACCATTCCAATGGGCGATCGGCCTAAAGTAATGGAATATTATTCCATCTCGGTGACCGGTATTGTATTTAAATGATCGCATGAGCAATCGGCTCATAATTCCACCTAAACACAAACCTCTTAAGGGTAATCCTAAATGTAGCTGGGGTTGGGTCATTGGTGGTGTGTGTGAAAAGTGTAGTGCTAAAGCAATTTAAAAGCAAGCACAACAATTTATAACCAAACATCACTTCTAAAATTTGGTGAAATCACATTCAATCCTGACACCATCCTACAAAATAAAGGTAAGCACAGACTACACTCCTTATACCTCCCACCTGCATCACTATTTAACACGTCATTATTGGAACGTACCTGGGATCCTTGCGAGCACAAACACATGCATATCGTTCTATTTTAGGCCTAAGTCCACTTAAAAACCCAAGGAGATCCCCAACGGAGTCGCCAAGCCTATCGCGCCACGCTCTCGTGTGCTAGAATAGAGGCATTTTTCTACATGGGTCTCTCCCAGACCATACCTCACGTGACAGCGGGGTTTATTTGATCTAAATTTGAACTTGGAATCGTCATTAATCATTTATGGTAGGTTGACTAGAAACCTAATTAAGGTACAAGAGAAATACCACGATCCTACGAATTGGAGATTCTAAATAAAGGACTTGGTTACGTTAACAATCCCAAATTGAGACCATCAATGCCCTTTCGGTACCTAAAAACGATATGGCATGTTTAACATGTCACACGGATTCCTATGGTCAATTCTGTCACACCCCGAACTCTACGGCACGCGGCATCCCTTCTTCGGTCGAATTTGTGCGACGTCCCAGGACTTGTCGCCAACCCAAAACCCCGAATCAGAGAATATACACATGCGAAAACGATCACACACCCGAACACAACAAACATGACCAAGTTAGCAATGGAAGACAACATAGTAACATACTTCATAAAACACATACTTATATTAATCAAAGAGTATTTACAACTTCCATTAGAAACATAAGTATACATAGGCAAAAAATGGGTCAGTAAGCCACCGTCAACAAAAAGGGATTTATGGCTCGGGGAGGTCAAGTACTATATCCAAAGGGCTCTGTTCAAAAAGGTATCGGCCCTTAATGCTAGCTAGATTCTAGGCTAACCCCTAGGTGGTATCTAATCCGAGTCAGATCCAGAAGACTCGAACGAATCGTCGGACGGCTCGAACTCAGGATTGATAGACTTGGGCTCGGACTTGACCTCTAACGGCTCCTCCTCCTAGGGGTCATCCTCCGGCTCTGACTCCAACTCCATCGGCTCCGGATCGAGATCGAATTCCCATTCCATCGGCTCCTCATCCTCCTCTTCATGCTCGAAATCCATGTTGGACTCTATGATGACGGGTCGGGGGTCAAAATCTACTTGAAACACTAAGTCAGGGCTCACTACCTCTCCATTAGCTGCATATGGATCCTACCATCCTAACCCGTCAAACAGTACGTCAAAGGTCCTAAGAGGTCCGTAGAATCCGGTATGATCTCGGTAGCACCAACTAAGGTAAGGATGGACCTTGAGCTGTGGCTCGCCCTTGTCGACCCAAACAATAGTGTAAAACCTAATACAAGCCTCTCCATTCCAACCAGAGTACTCGATCGCCGAATGCTCTATATGATTCGGGATCCCAAAACGTAGTGGTACGCTGGCCATCCTCAAGGTTGGGGGTCTGAAATGTTGGGGTGTAATAACAGTGAGAACGAATCCCAGTAAGTAGGCTCCCTAAACCTAAACTAGGCTAACATGCACCTCTAAACAAGTATCTAACCAAACAATTAGTTGAGTAAACAAACGACTTAAGCCCTTGGGCCCAAATCAAGTGTATAATCGGCCCTGCAAGTTAGGTACATAATAGTAATGCAAAAACCAATCATGGTACATACACATTATCACTTAGCCACGAACACTTGCCATTCACACACTTGCACTCAATAATGCACAATTTGTACACGTGCCAATTTCCAATTAATCTCCGACCCGCGTTAAACGCATCAGGCCTATCACTGCTCGGGACTCGCGTAACATGCCTCAAGTTCATGACACAACTCACGTGAACGATGCCTCAAGTTGGCCATCATCCGGTAAACCGAGCATCGTCCCGTGTTAAACGCCTCAGGACGGGTTCAATACCCCGCATTAAACGCATCAGGGCTTATGTGACCACACGTATACACTTTATCAATCATTATTTCAACCCCGTGTAAATAACGCCTTAGGGCAATTTATGTGATCACATGCTCAATGCCATTCATGCAAACTCACATGATTTACACATTATGCCAACATTTGATATGCACAAAATCATGGCCATATCATCCAAAACTCGGGGAATCAATTGAATCCACATTAATTATTCAATTCAATATATCAACATGCTTAATTTGCCGAGCAAGGTAATTTAGCCATGGTCCACAATTTGACGCACAAAAAATCATGCAATTAAGTCATTGAATCACACGAGTTTATGGCCCACAATATATCCTCCTTTCACGGCCATATCAAGCACCGCATACAACATCACAACGTCAAACAACTAATTTCAAACCCTGCATAAACCAGCCATTTCATGGTTCAATCATAGCCCACATAGTAATTCACATTTAAACCATAAATTAACAATATATAGTCCAATCGAGTCAATACTTCTCAGCCTTAACACAGCCCACTATATGCCGCTAAATCACCTTTAAAATATCACACTAGGCTACCAAGACCATCTCACCGTCAGCCCTAATCACTAGCCATTAAACAACCCCTAAATTACCCTAAATAACCCATAAACTTGCCTAAACATGCACAAAAGCCTAATTAGGATTTAGGGTTTCCACTCACCCAAGTCCTAAGCTCCAAGGGAGTGCCGAACTAGGGGGAAAGACGGCTAGAGGGCCGTTGGTTCACGCCGTATCAGCAAGGGCTCTGGCAGCTGTGACATTCCGAATTTTGGCCCATTTTTGGGATTTATAAAACGTGTAATTCGTCAGTGCGCTTATAATAGAATCTTGCCCGGGAATTGATCACTCTCGGGTTCTTATTTTTAAAATAGAGATTTTGCTAGAATCGTACTCGATCGAATTTGACCGTTATTTAGATCCCGAACTTGGCAGTCGATTTTCGGGAGTTTCGGGACGAATTTAATTGGACGGTATTGATATTATTGTGGTTAGCCTCGAGATTGCCCGGGATATGTGAAAGGTGGATTTTTAATCAGATATGGATTTGGACTAGTAGACCTCTCTCGGGGTAGTTTGATTTAATTAATTTGGCCTTTGTCCCTTATTATATTCGAGGTTTAATTTGGACCGGTAGATCGTTTTCGATTTTGAATATGGGCCGTTAGATCGCAATAGTTATTTGATTGAACATTTTTTTTCTCTCTCTTTCTCTCTCTCCCCCTTTCTCTCTCTCTCTCTCCCCGGTCACCTCCCCCTCTGCGCTCGTCCTTTTCCCCTCTGCGCTATACAGACTGTCCTCTCTCTCCCTCTCTCTTTTTCTTTTCTTTTCTTTTCTTTCTTCTTATCTTCTCTTCTTCTTCTTCCTTTCTCTTATTTCGCCCGACGCCGCTGCTTCTGCTTCTTCTCTTTGCTGCCCGACGCAGACCGCCCGAGCTCGCCTCAGCCCAGCCAATCGCCGCGTCCGACCGCCACGCCGCGCGCCGTTCGACCGCCACCTACGCCCTTCCGCCGCCGCCACAGAAGCTTCCCCCCTCACTCCCCTCCTCCCTCGCAGCTCCTCCCCGCCTCTGTCCAGCCCACCGATCGCCGCTCGACCGCCCTCAGCCTCTGCCCGATGCCGCCCCACCAGCAGCCGACGCCGTCGTCCTCCTCGCGTCGTCATCGCGCCGCCGCGTCGCCCGACAGCTCCGCTCGACGCTGCCTTCCTCCCCTCCCAAGCGCGCGAGCTCGGCTCGCCGACGCTTGCCGCCGCGTCCGGCGAGTCCCAGCTGCCGCCTAGCCATCCGGCCAGCTCCCCAGCCTCTCGCCGTGCCGCCGTACCGCCGTTCCCCCTCAGCCTGCAGCTTCCCTCTCCCTCTCGCCCTCACCACCCCGGCTGACCTCTCCCCCTTCAGCCGTCGCCGTCACCGGTCGTCGCCCCGGCTAGCCAGCCCGGCTGACCAGCCCAGCCATGCCCGGGCTTGCCCAGGCCGTAGCCAGCTCGTTGCTCGCGCGACAAGTCGCGCGCCCGTGTCCGTGCCCGTGCCCGTTGCCCAGGCGCGTTGCCCGTTCATCCGGCCCGTCGCCCGGGCGCGTTGCCCATCCGCTCGCCCGTGCGCCCTGGGCACGCTGCACATCCGCCGCGCCCGAGCGCCAGGCACGCCGATCAGCCATTGTGCCCGTATTGGCCGGCCAGTGCGCCCGTTGGCCTGCGCCGGTGCCTAGTTCGGCACTGTTCACCCGGGCCATTTTAGGCCCGAGCCGTTTTTCCCCGAGCCAAAACTTGGTAAGTGACTTCCTAAACCCTACCTAGTATTTTTGGTACTTTATTGACTTGTCTCGTGTTAGAACGGTTAGGGCGTGTTTTAATTTAATTATATTGTGTTATAATTGTGCTATTTGAATTGGATTAATAATATGCTTGACTTGGGTATTTGTGCGTGGCCGACTTGAACGTCGGGTGTGTGGATTGAGGTGGCGACTTGTGAATTGGATTGAATTGTGAATATGGATCGCTTGGTGTGGCGTGTCGTGGATCGGATTGAATTGTGAATATGGTTCGCTTGGTGTAATTGGCGTGAAATTGATTGAATTGAATGGCGTGTGCTTGACTGTCGATTTTAAGCCCGGATCGATCGGAGGGCCACGGACTTGGGACGTGTTGACGGCGGTCCGTGTGAAGGTTTGACTGGCCGATGTGCCAAATGGATGCGGGCTTGAGACGTGTTGACGGTGGCCCGTTAAAGGTGTGATTAGACCGGGACGTGTTTACGTCGGTCGTTGGAATTGATTGAATAGTGTGGCTTGGGACGTGTTGACGGCAGCCACTGGAATTGATTGAATGATATGGCTTGGGACGTGTTGACGGCGGCCACTGGAATTGATTGAATGATATGGCTTGGGACGTGTTGACGGCGGCCATTGGAATTAATCGAATTGTGAGGCTTGTGTGCCTGTGAGAATGAATTTGAGGTGCAGTGGCGCGAGTTGTGAGAAAGATGTTCGGACACGCATGCGATTTGAGTGTGATTGAAATGGCTGGGTGAACGTGTGATTGAATCGGCTGGTTGAGCGTGTGACTGATTTGGCTGATTGAGCGTGTGACTGATTTGGCTAGTTGAGCGTGTGACTGAATTGGCTGGATGAGCGTGTGACTGATTTGGCTGGTTGAGCGTGTGATTTAATTGACCGGTTGAGCGTGTGGTTGCTTGGCTGGGCTGGTTGAATGCGAGTGAGATTGCGTGTGCCGGGTGACCGTGATATGATGATGAACTATTCTTGCATTATCTTGTTTGGACTGATATGCAGGGTTGGCTCGTGATTCGAGGCGAGGTAAGCTGGTTGTATGAAATTGATTATGTTGTGTGGTGATCGCATGTTAGACTTGTCTGGGTACGCATTGGCCTACGTGGGGTATAGGGGGTTGCTTATTGAGACTCGTTCTCACGGTTATTATATAACCATTTCAGATCCGCGACCGTGAGTGATTGGAGACGCTACAAGGGTATCTCGGAGATCGAGGACGGGTCAAGTATACTGTATTTTGAGTCCCCCTTTGTAGAGGAGTTAAGTTTGTGAACCTTTGTCCCTTGTGAGGAATGTGTGTATGTTGTTGTGACCTAGTGTAGGAATTATAGTTATTGTTTCCTGCTTTTGCTACTCCTTTTTTATTATTAATTGTCTAGGTTGTTTCTATTTGTTTTCGCGCGTGCTTATTCTCTGATGTTTGGGTTGGGTTGGCGACGCGTCTAGGACGTCGCATTCAATGATCGACCATCGAGGGGTGATCACGTGCTCGTAGGGTGCGGGGCGTGACATCCCCGTTGATTTTGTATCAGAGCAAGGTCAGCTCGAACCAAGATGGTCGAAGCTTGGAGTGATAAGGAGCGATGACTTTGGGGTATCCAGTTAGGGAGACTTGTTGGCCATGCGTTACCCAGATTGCTTGGTTGTGTTTGCTGAGTGATTTTATGCATTAATATGTGAGGTGCCGATGCGTCAGGACTTGAGGTAAGTGCGCAAAACCTGTTGGTTGTGATTGAGTGATGTTGGTGAACTGCTACCTGTTGTGTGAATTATTGTGTGGTGCACTGCCTAAGGCTTTAGACTGATATAGTTGGCCTAGGTTTTTGGTTCTCGAGGGGAATTATAGCAGGTAAGTGGGTGGTGTGAACCCTGTGTGTATGAGTAGCCGAGAAAGAGGTCGAGGTCGAGGTCATGTAGGTCCGCAAGTTGGAGTTGTAGGGGATCCCAGATGGGATGAGTTTTTGAGGACACTCGAGAAAGTTGGAATTTTAATGGGAAGATAGACTGAAGAGCGAAATGCTACTGTTGCTACTGATGCTGAGGCCACTATTGTCGTTGTCGATGGAAATAATGGGAATAATGGGCATAATGGAAATGTTGGGAATCAAGGTTAAGGGCAAGTTAATGTAGATAGATAGATGCGTCAGCTGGTTGGAAAATTTTTGGAATTTAAACCTGCAAGGTTCGATGGGGAGAGGTGACCCTAAGGCTACATTACTTTGGATAGAGGACTTAGAAAAAGGCTTTTGAGGTATTTGGGTGTATTGATGAGGAGAAAGTGACCCTGGCTATGTATCAACTCTAAGGAAATGCAAGTGATTGGTAAAAGGACCCCCAAAGTGGGATATTTCGAAGGGCATAACTCCAAGCTGGGGTGTAGTTGTCGAGGCCTTTAATGAGAAGTACGTTCAGAGAGTGTGCGAGGACAAAAAATGACATAGTTCCTTCGACTTCGCTAAAATCGGACGTCAATCGATCAGTACGAGGTCAAGTTTGTAAGGTTACCTAAGTACGCACCAAGGATGGTTAAGGACCGTAAGGATAGGACAAGGAGGTTTCGGGATGGATTGGAACTGGAATTTCACAATCAGTTAGTACTTTTGGGTCTTAAGGGATTGCAATGAGTTGTATGAGAGAGCTCGATGGTTGACACGGATATGAGTGAAAGGATTGCCACTATTGGATCACGGTACGCGTCAGCTAAGGACAATAGGAACTTTGGAAAGAAACCTATGATAGAGAATATGAGACTTGTCCCTTCGGTAAGGAAGAACTCTGGAAAGCCAAACTACTACTCCAATGTCGCATGTCGGTCTTATGGAAAGAGGCATAGGAATGGCCATTGCCAAGGTAGAAGTGGAGCATGTTGTAGATGTGGACAGTAAGGTCACCAAGTGGGAAATTGTTGGACCAACAGGTTAGGTCACTAATGCAATCGCAGCAACCGCAGGTAGGACATTAAGCGAGAACTGCCCCGCAGATTAATCAAAATCGGCTAAGGACGTGAGGAAAAGTGTATGTTGTGGCTGAGAAGAAAGTAAAGGATGTGCCTTGAAAATCTAGATGCGTTATGAGATAGTATTGGGTACAGTAGGAGATGATTTTGAAGTCATCGCCCGAGTGGTTATGTAAGACTTAAAATCAATTTTATAAGGGATCGGCGCAATCGGTTTAAGGATTTATGGATTACTGATAATATTTTGGACGGGTTAGGAAGGATGTGTGTTGCTTGGAAATTCGGATTCTGTAAAGAACTGAGGTAATTTGTTTTGAGAGACTGTGGGCTGAAATTGGATGGATCGAGTTGTCTTGGGGTATCGAAAGATAATTATTTTGTGGTTGACTAGTTGGTTGAGGAACCAAGACTAAAGGACATAGCTGAGGTGTAACCTTCCCGATGTCTTTCCTTAGGAATTGTTAGGATTACCACATGATGGTAAAGTGGAGTTTCTGGTTGAGTTGGCCCTATGGACGGAATCGATTTCGAAAGCACCCTATAGGATGTCACTGTCGGAATTAAAAGAATTAAAGGTTCAAATGCAGGAATCGTTGGATAAGGGCCTTATTCGTTTGAGTGGGTCTCCATGGGGAGTGCCAATTTTAATTGTGAGGAAGAAGGATGGATCGTTAAAATTATGCATTGACTACAGACAGTTGAATCAAGTGACTATTAAGGATAAATACCCATTGCCAAGGGTAAATGACCTGTTCGACCAGTTACGAGGGACGTCAATGTTTTCTAAGATTGAATTGAGGATTGGTTATCACCAATTGAGGATTAAGAAGGAGGATGTGCCGAAGTCAGCATTTAGGATGAGGTATGGACACTATGAGTTACGGTGATGCCGTTTGGACTGACGAACGCCCCTGCAGCCTTTATGGATTTAATGAATTGGGTATTTAAGGAATTTATGGATTAGTTTGTAATCGTGTTTATGGACGATATCTTGGTATATTCAAAAAGTTCCACTGAGTATGAGTTACTTTTGGAAAAAGGTTCTACAGACTTCAAAGGGGATATGCACTCTACGCCAAGTTTAGTAAGTGCGGATTCTGACTTTACCGAGTAGCGCTCTTAGGACATGTGGTATATGGTGAAAGGGTTGCAGTGGATTCGACAAAGATTGAAGCCGTCATAAATTGGTCAAGACCGACAACGGTAATCGAGGTTCGAAGCTTTTTGGATTTAGCAGGTTAATACAAATGTTTCGTGGAAAGGTTTTTAACGTTAGTGACACCGTGGACACATTTGCTAAAGGAGGAAACGAAATTTGAATGGACGGATAAGTACAAAAGGAGTTTTCAGGATTAAAACAGAGTTTGATGACCACGCCAGTGTTAACGGTCCCGTCAGGTCTAGCAGGATATGAAATCTACAGTGACGCTTCGCTAAGAGGACCCAGATGCATGTTGACACAATGTGGAAGAGTGGTAGCACACGCATCGCGACAATTGAGACCACATAAGCTGAATTATCCAATGCATGATTTGGAATTTGTCGCAATTATCATCGCTCTTAAGATTTTGAGGCATTACCTATGTGGGGGAGAAATTTCAGATTTGTACGGATCATCAGAGTTTAAGGTACTTGTTTTTCCAAAAAGAAATTAAATATGAGACAGCATAGTTGGATGGAACTCTTTAAGGACTACGACTGCGAGATTATGTATCATCCTTGGAAAGGCTAATAAGGTAGCGGATGCACTGAGTTGGAAATCGAGCATTACGCATATGATGGTCAAGAATGAACTCTGTTGGAGGGAGTTCAGGATTTCGAATTTAAGTTCAAGGTGAGTCAGGTCTCAAGTATGCTTGCAGCATTGAGGATTAAACCGAGAATCTGGACTAAGATTTAGGCTTTACGGTCGATGAACCTGGAGATCCAAAAGATTCTAGAATTAGATGTTACAAAAAGGAAATTGGACTTTCAAGTATCCGAGGATGGAATTTTGAAGTTTCGTGGAAAGTTGTGTATACCCAATAATGCAGGGCTTAAGGAGGAGATCTTATCAGAAGCCCACCGAAATAATTACAGTATTCACCCGGGGAGTACAAAAATGTATTAGAATTTACGGTAACATTATTGGTGGAACGGCATGAAAGTGGACGTGACCAAGCATGTGGCTAAGTGTTTTAACGTGCCAATAAGTGAAGGCGCAACATTGCAAGCCAGGTGGAATGTTGCAGCCATTGGAACTCCCCGAGTGGAAATAGGAACACATCAAGATGGATTTCGTCATGAGATTACCGGGGAGCTAGAGGGGTCATGATTCGATTTGGGATGATAGTGGATCGGTTGACAAAGTCAGCGCATTTTCTACCAGTGCGAAAGGATTTTGCCTTGGAAAGGTATGCCGAGATTTAAGTGCGACAAATAGTCCGTCTGCATGGAGTACCAGTGACGATCACCTCAGATCGTGATCCTAAGTTTACTGTCGCTTTTTGGAAAAGTCTTCATACGGTGTTAGGAACAAGGTTACAGTTTGGCACGACCTAGTATTCACAGACAGATGGTTAATCTGAGAGGACGATTCAGACTTTGGAAGACATGCTATGAACATGTGTGTTGGATTTTAAGAGCGGTTGAGAAGAACAACTACATTTGGCCAAGTTTGCCTACAATAATAACTATCAGCAGAGTATCAAAATGGCATCGTTTGAAGCGTTGTGTGACAGAGCTTGCAGAACACCGATTTGATGGGATGGATTTGGTGAGAGGAGCATCACGGGTCCAGAGTTGGTCCAGCAGTTAGTCGATATGGTCAAGGCTATCCGGGACAGACTTAAAATTGCTTAGAGCCACCAAAAGAATTATGTAGACCGGATACGTAGGCATTTGGAGTTTCAAATAGGGGATCACGTATTCCTCAAGGTGTCGCCGAGGAGAAGATTGCCACGGTTTGATAAGAAAGGAAAGTTGAGCTCGAGGTATGTGGGTCCGTTCGAGGTCTTAGAGAGAATAGGCACATTGGCTTATCGTCTCGCGCTACCGCCAAATTTATCTCATGTTCATAATGTATTCCACGTGTCTATATTGAGGAAGTATGAACCGGACCCGACCCACGTGTTGAGATATAAGGAAATAGACGTGGACGACAGGATATCGTACGTGGAAAAGCTAGTTCTGATCGAAGGCAGAATAGAAAGAGTATTGCGGAACAAGAAAATTTCGATGGTCAAGATAATTTGAGAGCACTCTGGGACCGAAGGAGTGACGTGGGAAAGTGAAAAGTTGATGCGACGCTAGTACTCCCATTTGTTTGAATAGTTGGGTTGGATTGTAAATTTCGAGGACGAAATTTTTGTAAGGGGGGAAGAGTTGTGACATTCCGAATTTTAGCCCATTTTTGGGATTTATAAAACGTGTAATTCGTCAGTGCGCTTATAATAGAATCTCGCCCGGGAACTGATCACTCTCGGGTTCTTGTTTTTAAAATAGAGATTTTGCTAGAATCGCACTCGATCGAATTTGACCGCTATTTAGATCCCGAACTTGGCAGTCGATTTTCGGGAGTTTCGGGACGAATTTAATTGGACGGTGTTGATATTATTGTGGCCAGCCTCGAGATTGCCCAGGATATGTGAAAGGTGGATTTTTAATCAGATGCGGATTTGGACTAGTAGACCTCTCTCGGGGTAGTTTGATTTAATTAATTTGGCCTTTGTCCCTTATTATATTCGAGGTTTAATTTGGACCTGTAGATCGTTTTCAATTTTGAATATGGGCCGTTAGATCGCAATAATTATTTGATTGAACATTTTTTTCTCACTCTTTCTTTCTCTCCCCCTTTCTCTCTCTCTCTTTTTCTCTCTCTCTCTCCCCAGTCACCTCCCCCTCTACGCTTGTCCTTTTCCCCTCTGCGCTATACAGACTATCCTCTCTCTCCCTCTCTCTTTTTGTTTTCTTTTATTTTCTTTCTTCTTTTCTTCTCTTATTCTTCTTCCTTTCTCTTCCTTCGCCCGACGCCGCTGCTTCTGCTTCTTCTCTTTGCTGCCCGACGCAGACCGCCTGAGCTTGCCTCAGCCCAGCCACTCGCCGTGCCCGACCGCCGCACCGCGCGCCGTCCGGCCGCCACCTCCGCCCTGCCGCCGCCGCCACAGAAGCTTCCCCCCTCACTCCCCTCCTCCCTCGCAGCTCCTCCCCGCCTCTGTCTAGCCCGCCGATCGCCGCTCGACCGCCCTCAGCCTCTGCTCGAAGCCGCCCCACCAGCCACCGACGCCGTCGTCCTCCTCGCGTCGTCATCGCGCCGCCGTGTCGCCCGGTAGCTTCGCTCGACGCTACCTTCCTCCCTTCCCGAGCGCGCGAACTCGGCTCGCTGCCGCTTGCCGCAGCGTCCGACGAGTCCCAGCTGCCGCCTAGCCGTCCGGCCAGCTCCCCAGCCCCTCGTCGTGCCGCCGTGCCGCCGTGCCGCCGTTCCCCCTCAGCCTGCAACCTTCCTCTCCCTCTCGCCCTCACCACCCCGGCTGACCTCTCCCCCTTCAGCCGTCGTCGTCGCCGGTCGCCGCCCCAGCCAGCCAGCCCGGCCGACCAGCCCCGCCATGCCCGGGCTTGCCCAGGCCGTAGCCGGCTCGTTGCCCGCGCGACAAGTCGTGCGCCCGTGTCTGTGCCCGCCCCCGTGCCCGTGCCCGTCGCCCAGGCGCGTTGCCCGTTCAGCCGGCCCGTTGCCAGGGCGCGTTGCCCATCCGCTCGCCCGTGCGCCCTGGGCACGCCGCACGTCCGTCGCTCCCGCGCGCCAGGCATGCCGATCAGCCATTGTGCCCGCATTGGCCGGCCAGCGCGCCCGTTGGCCTGCCCCCGCGCCTAGTTCGGCACTGTTCACCCGAGCCATTTTGGGCTCGAGCCATTTTTCCCTAGGCCAAAACTTGGTAAGTGACTTCCTAAACCCTACCTAGTATTTTGGGTACTTTATTGACTTGTCTCGGGTTAGAACGGCTAGGGCGTGTTTTAATTTAATTATATTGTATTATAATTGTGATATTTGAATTGGATTAATAATATGCTTGACTTGGGTATTTGTGCGTGGCTGACTTAAACGTCAGGTGTGTGGATTGAGGTGGCGACTTGTGAATTGGATTGAATTGTGAATATGGATTGCCTGGTGTAGCGTGTCGTGGATCGGATTGAATTGTGAATATGGTTCACTTGGTGTAATTGGCGTGAAATTGATTGAATTGGATGGCGTGTGCTTGCCTGTCGATTTTAAGCTCGGATCGATCGGAGGGCTATGGACTTGGGACGTGTTGACGGCGATCCGTGTGAAGGTTTGACTGGCCGGTGTGCCAAATGGATGCGGGCTTGAGACGTGTTGACGGTGGCCCGTTAAAGGTGTGATTAGACCGGGACGTGTTTACGTCGGTCGTTGGAATTGATTGAATAGTGTGGCTTGGGACGTGTTGATGGCGGCCACTGGAATTGATTGAATGATATGGCTTGGGACGTGTTGACAGCGGCCACTGGAATTGATTGAATGATATGGCTTGGGACGTGTTGACGGCGGCCATTGGAATTAATCGAATTGTGAGGCTTGTGTGCCTGTGAGAATGAATTTGAGGCGTAGTGGCGCGAGTTGTGAGAAAGATGTTCGGACACGCATGCGATTTGAGTGTGATTGAAATGGCTGGGTGAACGTATGATTGAATCGGCTGGTTGAGCGTGTGACTGATTTGGCTGGTTGAGTGTGTGACTGAATTGGCTGGATGAGCGTGTGACTGATTTGGCTGGTTGAGCGTGTGATTTAATTGACCGGTTGAACGTGTGGTTGCTTGGCTGGGCTAGTTGAATGCGAGTGAGATTGCGTGTGCCGGGTGACCGTGATATGATGATGAACTATTCTTGCATTATCTTGTTTGGACTGATATGCAGGGTTGGCTCGTGATTCGAGGCGAGGTAAGCTGGTTGTATGAAATTGATTATGTTGTGTGGTGATCGCATGTTAGACTTGTCTGGGTACGCATTGGCCTACGTGGGGTATAGGGGGTTGCTTATTGAGACTCGTTCTCACGGTTATTATATAACCATTTCAGATCCGCGACCGTGAGTGATTGGAGACGCTACAAGGGTATCTCGGAGATCGAGGACGGGTCAAGTATACTGTATTTTGAGTCCCCCTTTGTAGAGGAGTTAAGTTTGCGAACCTTTGTCCCTTGTGAGGAATGTGGGTCTGTTGTTGTGACCTAGTGTAGGAGTTACAGTTATTGTTTCCTGCTTTTGCTACTCCTTTGTTATTATTAATTATCTGGTTATTTCTATTTGTTTCCGCGCGTGCTTAATCTCTGATGTTTGGGTTGGGTCGGCGACGCGTCTGGGACGTCGCATTCAATGATCGACCATCGAGGGGTGATCACGTGCTCGTAGGGTGCGGGGCGTAACAGCAGCTCCCACGGCCGGCGAATGGCGGACTGCGACGGCAACGGGTTAGTGGCCCGCGGCTAATCCAAACAGTGAGAAAGGGGGAGACGGTGATGGTGGTGAGGCGTGGGAAGAGAGAGGGGAAGGGTGAGGCTGGCGGAAGTGGTGGTGCATGAGGCGGTTGCGGGCAGGCGGTGGTGAGCGGCTTCGGCGGCACACGGCCAAGGCTGGGTGGTCAGTGGTAGTGGTGTGGCGCCGAGGATGAGAGAGAGAGAAGGAGAGAATGGGGTGGCCGAGTAGTGTGAGGGCCAACCGGACAAAGGCCAGCACGACGGTGGCGCTCGGCTCCGACAAGGCGGCACAGCCGCGGCTGGTAGCTAGCTTCATGGCAAGGAGAGAGGAAGAGAGAATGGAGAGGGTGAGGGGGTTCGGCCGAATGGGAGGGAATGAGAGGAGAGAGAGAGTGAGAGTTTTATCCAAAATGCTTGAGTAGGTTAGGTGAACCGCCCCACTAGCCATGACAAATCTACCCACCCCATTAACACTCTAATCCAATGGCTAAGATTCAAAGACTAATCAATCCTATCCAAAACCAATGGCCATGATTAATTCTAGAGCAAAATATCTAAGGGTAAAATTGGGAATGAACAAAAGTGATGAGGGCCTAAGTGTCCAATAATTTCGATCACTCTTGGGGCTGAACAAGTCCATTTTTACCTCCCAATTTTTGGAATTAAGGCATCGGGTTCAAGGGCAAAATAGTAATTTCCATTCCCTATCCAAAATTCAATTTTCCGACCAAACCGATCCTAAATATGATTGGCCACACTAATACGACGTCATCCTTGAAAATTAGTCGTGTACATCCGCGAAATTCGACACTTAAGTCTGGCTTCAACTCAACGATCAATTTCGCCAGATTGCGATTTTAGTGTCTCTTACTAACGGGCGGCTTTTTAGGAGTTACGTGTATTGACTTAGGGTTACTCGAGTCGCGACGGTCTCGATTTTCAAGAGAACGCGATGACCTATCGCTAGTTTCGGAGGTCGCAATCGTTTGGAGTAAGTTTAGGATCGTTCGCCACGCGTACTCTCGGTCGTGCGGAATCATCTGTGATTCGATCGTACGTCGTTAGCAAACCAAATCCGTCACCCTCTTTGGATCAGCTCATATTAGCCGAAAATATTCCCTCGTCGTTCCTCGGAATCGAAGCTCGATTCACGGTCGAGTTCTTGGGTCTACGTACCGTTTTCCTAGTTAGTCATTCTCTATTGGTCAATATCCCGAGAGTAATCCGTTCTGGGCGAGACTTACTAAAACTAAATGAGAAATACACATTCATTTTATTGATCTCGGAAGTGGGTTGAATTCAGAATGTCACAACTCTTCCCCCTTATAAAAATTTCGTCTTCGAAATTTACAACCCAAACTCATCTACTCAAATAACTGGGGGTGTTGACATCGCATCACTTCTTCACTCTCTCAGGTGGCACCTTTGTCGCGCCACTCTCTCGCGTGTTTAGGATGGAGGTATTTTTCTATACGGGTCTCTCCAAGACCATACCTCACATGACAGCGGGATTTGTTTGATCTAAATTTGAACTTGGAGTCGCCACTAGTCATTTACGGTAAGTTGACTAGAAACCTAATTGTGGTACGGGAGAAGTACTGCAATCCTACGAATCAAAGATTCTAGATAAGGGACTTGATTACGTTAATGATCCCAAATTGAGACCATTAATGCCCTTTCGGTACCTAAGAACGATATGGCATGTCTAGCGTATCACATGGATTCCTAAGGTTACTTCACTAACCTAATCATGAACAAACAATTAGGCATCCAAGATTCAAATACGCATCCAATGGCAAATCAATTATAGCAACCCTAATTTGGCCACTATAAATGAAAACCTACCCAAACCCTAACAAAGCTCTAATAGCTTAATCATTTCATTTTTTAGGGTTTAGGGTTTTTTAGGGATTTTGGCTTTAAATTTGAAAATTTTCAAATTATGCCACTTGGGTATTTTGGAAAATCCAAATTTCACTTTTTATGACTGGCCACAATGATTTTCAATCATTCTGTGATTTTTCAAAATCTTTGATTTTTTTTAGTGCCATTTGGACACTTCAAAAATTCCATTTTCATCTTTTATGGCTAGCCACAATGATTTTGGACCTTTTTATGAATTTTGAAATTTTTTTATTTTTTTTATTTTTGATTTTTTTGAATTTTTTGTCATTTTTCTGAATTTTTGTGAATTTTCTGATTTTTTCCTAATTTTCCAAGAAAATCTATTTTTTTAAAGATTTTTTTTATAATTTGTTAGTTTTTAGTTTTTTTAGAATTTTCCTCATTTTTAGAAGTTTTTTTATTTTTATTTTTTGAATTTTTCCCGCCGAGCGAACGAACCGGGCCAGACCGGTTCAGACCGGTGCGGCCGAGATCGAACCGGCCGTCACCGACGCCGGCGCCGGTCACCTCCTCCGGTGAACGCAACGCCAAAAACGGCGTCGTTTGGGCATTTCTCATTTTGGCATTTTTACAAACAAGTAGTGTGCATGAATTCCGATTTAGTATTCTCAAGACCGCCGGTTTGGGCACGCCGCCGGCGACCTTCCGGCGACTATTCCACCGTTCCACTTGCACCATCAACAAGCCCACATATTCTAATATCAATATAGACCAATTGGATTGCCGCCGGACATTCGCTGGCCGGCGAAAAATTGGACCGAAATCCCTAACTTCTAAACTGTGCACTCGAGATTTTCCAGTACACGAACATTAATCCCGATCGCCCTAGCCGTCTATCACGAACCTAATAACTAGAAAATCATCAAACAAAGTTTAAGGAAACCTACTTGAACGGCCTAAGGCCACGGTGACGCTTCGGCATGGCTTCGGGTTTTCCGGCGAAGTTCAACAAACATTGGCCAACTTGGTTTGAATGTATTTCACATCACCCAGAACACAAATAAGCGTATGAAAGGATGATCAGAGCAAGTTTTAGGCATCAAGATGGTAAAATCAGAAGGAAATATGCATGAACAAACCTAAACCGATTCTCGAAAAATTTTAAGAAAAAACTGACTCTGAGAGATATTCATCTGATTTGTTCGACGATCAAATGAAATTGTTGAAGTGATCTACACCCCAGAGAACGTTCTTTGACACTTTCTCTTCCTCCCGATGTGCTTGGATTCGCCAGAATAGGTCTAGTCACGCCGGAACACACCGGTTTCAGGCCTTCCCGATTAGCTTTTCTTGCTTGGCATGGTGAGGGGAGGTCACGGCCAACTCGTGATTCGCCGGCGCTCCTCCATCTAGGGCGGTGCCGATCACTCACGGGGGGACCTCTATCCCTTTCTCTCTAGCTTTCTTCCTTCGGTTTCCCTCAGTTTCTCTATCTTTCTCTCTCAGGAAAATCGTCGAACACCTTCCCTCTTCTTCTTCAGTTTTTTTCTGTTTTTGATCCTTGATTTCCCGCTCAAAATTCGGTTGGAACCGAATGCTAATCAGTTTCGGTTGTTGACTGATGCCAGCTGGATAATATCCAGCTGGAAAAACTTATTAAAACGTGCTCAAAAATTCGAACATAATCAATAAAGTCGTGGGCTTGAATGATTTTTTTTCTGAGTTTCCTCATGGGTTAATTAATCGGGTGAGGAAGACGACACTGTTCGAGTCAGGTTAGGTTGACCCGCTGGACCCAGAAATTCTGGTTTTGCTTAAATTCATGAGTTAAACTCAATTTCCACCAAATTTTCAAAATTCAACCTCAAAATTGAATTTCCTAGCATGTTCCGAACCGAAACATATAATTTTCCCCAATTTTGATTATAATTGTGCCCAAAATTTTCTCATTTTTACCTTACCAAAAAAAAATTTCTCATTTTTATATTTGGGTTAATAGGGTTTTGTTCAATTCGAGGTCTTAATGACCTGATTAGGCAAAATTGATGCCAAAATTGCATTACCCTCTAAAAATGATAATCTCACATTTCGAAAATTTCATTTTGGGCACGATTCCCAATTTAGGTTAAAAATTCTTAATTTTCAATTAATTTTTGGGATTTTTTATTTTTTCATCAAATTGTGCAATTAGACCAACCATGATGCAATTAAAGATCCTAGAATCAATTTTTGTGAAGACACTATGATCTAAAAATGTCTAGAAAAAATTTAATTTCATTTTTGGTTCAATTCGGGTTTGATTTGCCCAATTTTGGGAAAAACATACACCCGGTTGAGATTTTCTAAAATTGACAGTGTATTTATGAAATTGGATTTGAGATAAGACTAATGACTATTTTTATGGAATTTTCTGATTCCATTTACTATTTTTCTTGATTTTCTTGCTTATTTTGACTAAAAGAAATTCAAAAAAAATGCAGAAAAATGCTAAAAAATTATTTTTTTGTTTAAAAATAGGTTTCCAGTCTTGGCCAAAATCCCTAGACCTAATTTTGAAAATTTCAAAAATATGACAAAAATGAGCTAAAAATTAGATGTCAACAATTGCTCCTCTTTGAGATTGAGCTCATTAGAGGTTGATCTCAAAGATAAGGTGATACCTTGAATTTTTAGTCGACTCACTAAACAAAATGAAAATGAAAATTTCACAACAATTGATTAGGGTCTTTGCTTTTTGAGATTCATGATCTAATCCAAAAGTTCTTTTTTTGGAATATATTTTGAAAAGGTTCTTAATGATTCAAGAGAAAGAGAAACTTACTTGTTTGTGAGAGTTTCTTTATTACTCATCCAAGGGCATGAATGGATGATAGTGATGATTATGATGATTGTTTTGATTTCTTGGTTTGAAAATGAATTCACAAACCATGAATGCCTGTGGCTCCTCACCTTAGGATCTGAATTTACTTAGCGGTTCCTCACCAGTAAGACTTTAGATATTTGTTTAGTGGCTCTTTATCGAATAGGACTAGAAATTTGCCTAGTGGTTCCTCACCTATAGGACTTTGGATAAGTCTAGGGGCTCCTCGCCTGTAGGACTTTGAATTTTACCTAGTGGTTTCTCACCAGTAGGACTTTGAATTTTACTTAGTGGTTTCTCATCGGTAGGACTTTGAATTTTACCTAGGGGCTCCTCGCCTATAGGATTTGGATTTTACCTAGTGGTTCCTCGTCAGTAGGAATTGAATTTTACCTAGTAGTTTCTCATCAGTAGGACTTGAATTTACCTAGGGGTACCTCGCCAGTAGGATTTGGATTTTACCTAGTGGTTCCTCGCCAGTAGGAATTAAATTTGCTTAGGGGCTCCTTGCTTGTAGAATTTGGATTTTACCTAATGGTTCCTCGCCAATAGGAATTAAATTTGCCTAGGGACTCCTCGCCTGTAGGATTTGGATTTTATCTAATGGTTTCTTGTCAATAGGATTTGAATTTGCCTAGGGGCTTCTTGTCTGTAGGGTTTCGATAATAGTTTTCTAAAGTTACGGCTTGTGATCACTCGAAGGGTGATGGCATCGAAGCTACAATCTGCAAATACTTGGCAAGACTATAAAAATCATCATATTCAAGGCTGCAAAATCGCAATTACTCATAAGAATCATCACTCAGAAGCTACAAAATTGCAATTTGCCTTAAAATAATGTTTTGTCTAGTGGCTCTTTTCCAAATTGACTTGAAATTTGCCTAGTGACTTCTCGTCAAATAGGACTTGAATTTGGAAACTTTCCATGTAAATTGCCTAAAGGCTTCTTTGCCAATAGGATTTGGACCTTGCCTAATGGTTCCTTACCAAATAGGATTTTTAGAAAGACTTCAAACAATGAATGCCTATTTTGTGACTTTAAGGTTTCACTAACCTTGACATGGTTTTTTTTTAGTTGACCAAAAACTATTTTGAAAATGTAGTTTTGAAATTAATCAAAACCGTTCGAAATGTGGTTTTTCTTTTTAGTTTACCACAAACTATTTGAAAACTTGGTTTTGAGTTGACCAAAAACTATTTGAAACCTGATTTTGAAATATGCATTCTTTGTATGCATTTCAGGCAATCAAATTTCCTTTTAAAGGAAGTATTTGAGCAAAATGCTTGCAAATTTCAAGAAATGCTTGAATTAATCCTTCAAAAGACCTTCATTAGAAAGGATTTATTTCTATCTATGAATTTGGTCTTTCATCGTTTGGTTGAAAGGGGATTGATCTGATATCCCTTGATTTTATCTCTCCTAATCAATCTTTAGGTGTTCGAAAATATTCACAATGTATACAATCCAATTAATCCGATAAGGTCTTTCAAAAGGTTGTAATATTGGCTTGGTCAATGGCTATTCAAAGGATAGACATTCTGAGGCCAAGAAAAGGATTCCATCATGTTTGACTTTGAGTCTACAAGTTAAGAACTTCGAGGATAAGATAAGACAATATTACATACACTTCTTTAAGTGATGACTTCTTGTCATGAAATCGTATTTTCACTCTCAACATCCCAATATGAAGAGTCTTTGGGGAGAGGTTGTAATGTTGGTATTGGGTAGGCTCAAAAAGGCTCAATTGTTTTAGAATTCAGGATTTTCATGAAATTGGCTATCTTCTTGGCATCACCACTCTTTTCTTTTATCCACTGGGGATCTTTTCTTAGCATGAACATCAGAGTCCCTTAGACTTCCATGGAAATTTTCAAATGCTAATTTGTTGTGACTTTTGATTTTTCACAACTTTTGCTTTTCTTTTGATTTGACTCTTGTCATTCTTTCTTTTGAATGCTTTTTTTTCTATTCCCCTGCTCATTTTTCTGGGCATTGGCCTTACTTTTATCAGGCACACTACTTTTTCATGCCCCGAACTCTTTCGTCCTTGACTTCTTTCTTCTTCTTTTTTTTTTGCATTCTAAGGACTTTATGCTCTGCCCTTTTGCTTTCTATTTATCAAGATAGATCATATGCTCATGCTCTAGTGTGAAGAGATGATTACCAACTTGGGGTTCTGAAATGAATGTTTAGACTCAATTGGGCTTTGCCAAAGGTAAATGTGTTTGGGATATCGAAACGAAATGCTCTTCTTCTTTTTGGTATGTTGTGAGCTTCCATATGAATTCATTTAAGGCTATCATAGAAAGATTGATGCAAGTGTATGCAATAAAATCTCTCTTGATCCTATTCTCCACAATGTTAATCGTGAATCTCTTAATTTGCCCCAGTGCGGGGTGGTTCTCGACAGGGTTGTTTTTGGGAAATTTCTCCACTGTTTAGGCTCAAATTTGATTTGTAAGGGATAATCATATGTTTGGGATAGTGAAGTGATTGCCTTTCATCATTTCAATCCATGTAATCATTGTGAATATCCCCTATTTCCTTTCAGATGAGGTTTTTTCTCATTCTGATACTCATCCTTCCATTCACTCGAGTTTATAGGGGGCGTGTTTGGATATGGTTTACCTTTCATCATTTGAAGGTATCTCCATTTGATTTGATCTAAACTTTTTCTATGAAATTTTTCATGACCTTCGTCAAAACTTCCTTCTTTTCTAAGGAATTCTGATGCATAATGCATGTTCAAAGAATGCGTATTTCAAAACTCTTTGAAATAACCTTTTTATGTTAATCTGCTGGGAAAAAGAAGTTTCATTTTCCAGAAAATTAACCTCTTCGAAGCCCAAATTTATGAGTTAGGGATATTTACTTGATTAGCTTGTCAATATCCCTATTGATTGTTTTGCTTCTGCACTAATTTGTTCCATTGGAGATTTGAAAATGAGATGTTTGAGCTCAAATTCATGGGTTAGGTATACTTACCTGATCGGTTTGATGAGTTCCCTTTTATTTTCCAACTCCATTGAAAGATTTTAGAAGTATTGAATCATTTCAGATTTCCTTTTGTCATATCCTGCAAAATGAACAAATATGTTCTATGGAATGCATGATATGCATGATATGCACATGTTGTAACTAGAGCCAATTTTTCTTGAATGTCCGTCTTCATTTCATGGGTAGAAAATTTTGACAGCATCTGCATTTATAGAATAAGCTAGTTCTGTTCCTGTCATATCTACAAGAATTAGTGCTCCTCCAGGAAGAACTTTCTTGACAATGTATGGATCCTCGTAATTTGGAGTGAACTTTCCACGTGGATCTGAATTATTGGGAATGACCTTCTTCACTACTAGATCATTCGTTTCAAAATGTCTTGGTTTCACCTTTCTTTTGAAAGATTTAGCAACTCTTTTCTGGTAAGCTTGTCCATGCCATATAGCCTTTAATCTTCTTTCATCAATCATGTTGAGCTGTTCATATCTTTGTTGGCTCCATTCGGCTTCTGAGAGTTTTAATTGGGATAATATCCTTAATGAAGGAATTTCTACCAAAATCTGTTTAATTATATAAAGAACTTTGATCTTAGAAGGATCGACTTTGATTCCTCTGTTGCTGACCACAAATCCTAGCGATTTGCCAGATTTTGCCCCAAATACAAACTTATTAGGGTTCAGTCGCAACTTGTACTTTTTGAGTCTTTTGAAATATTTGTGAAGCACCAAATTTTCGAAATTCAACCTCAAAATTGAATTTCCCATCATATTCTAAACCTAAACATATAATTTTCCCCAATTTTTATTATAATTGTGCCCAAGATTTTCTCATTTTTATATTCGGGTTAATAGGGTTTTGTTTAATTTGAGGTCCTAATGATCTGATTAGGCAAACCTGAGGTCAAAATTGACGTACCCACCCCTGATTAACCCTAGAAATGATAGTCTCACATTTCGACAATTTCATTTTGGGCACGATTCCCAATTTAGGTTCAAAATTCTTAATTTTCAATCAAATTTTGGGGATTTTTTATTTTTATGTCAAGTTGTGCAATTGGACCGAACATTATACAATTAAAGGTCCCAGAATCAATTGTTGTGAAGACACTATGACTTAAAAATGTCTAGAAAAAATTTAATTTAATTTCTTGTTCAATTTGGGTTTAATTTTGCCCAATTTTGGGAAAAACATATACCCTATTGAGATTTTCTAAACTCAATAGTGTATTTATAAAATTGGATTTAAAAGAAGATTAGTGACTATTTTTATGGAATTTTCTGATTTCATTTACTATTTTTCTTGACTTTCTTGCTTATTTTGACTAAAAGAAATTAAAAAAATGCAGAAAAATGATAAAAAATAATAATTTTTTTGTTTAGAAATAGGTTTCTATGCTTGGCTAAGATCCCTAGACCTAATTTTGAAATTTTCAAAAATATGACAAAAATAAGTTAAAAATTAGGTGTCAACAAATCTTAGCCATTGGATTAGAGTGTTAGTGGGGTAGGTAGATTTTTCATGACTAGTGGGGTGGTTCACCTAACCCACTCAAGGATTTGTGATAAACTCTCTCTTACTCTCTCTCTCCCCTTACTTTTCCCCCCATTTGACTGATCACCACCCCCTCACCCTCTCCATTCTCTCTTCTCCTCTCCTTGCCACGAAGCCAGCCGCCGAAGCAACCACCAGCCGTGGCCGTTTCGCCCTGTCAGAGCCGAGCACCACCACTGTGCTGGCCTTCGTCCGGCTGGCCCTCACACTACTCGGTCCCCTCCTTCTCTCCTTCTCTCCTTCTCTCTGTCATCCCCATCGCCACCACCAGCACCGTCTACCCAACCCTTGGCCATGTGCTGCCGTCCAAGCACCGCCACTGCCGGCCGCACGACCACCTCATGCACTACCACCACCGCCGATCTCACCCTTCCCCTCTCCTTTTCCACGCCAAGCCACCATCACCGTCACCCCCTTTCACCGTCTTGTTCGACCGTAAGCCGCCAGCCCATCGCCACAGCCGTTCGACGCCCGTGGGAGTCACCGAAGCCCTTACTAGCCCGGCGTGAGCCAGCGGCCCTCTAGCCCTCTTTCCCCCCTACTTCAGCCCCCCTTGAACATAGGACTTGGGTGAGTGGAAACCCTAAGTCCTAATTAGGCTTTTGTGCATTTTAAACAAGTTTAGGGGTTATTTAGGGTAGTTTAGGGGTTGTTTAATGGCTATTGATTAGGGATATTGGTGAGATGGTTTTGGTAGCCTAATGTGATGTTTTAAAGATGATTTAGACGCATATAGTGGGTTGTGTTAAGGCTGAGTAGTATTGGCTCGATTGGGCTATATGTTGTTAATTTATGGTTTAAATGTGAATTACTATGTGGGCTATGATTGAATCATGAAGTGGTTGGTTTATGCATGGTTTGAAATTAATTGTGTGACGTTGTGATGTTGTATGGGGTGCTTGATATGGCCGTGAAAGGAGGATACATTGTTGGCCATAGACTTGTGTGATTCAATGACTAAATTACATGATTTTTGTGCGTCAAATTGTGGACCATGGCTGAATTATCTTGATCAGCGAATTAAGCATGTTGATATATTGAATTGAATAATTAATGTGGATTCAATTGATGCCCTGAGTTTTGGATGATATGGCCGTGATTTTGTGCATATCGAATGTTGGCATAATATGCAAATCATGTGAGTTTGCATGAGTGGCATTGAGCATGTGATCACATAAATTGCTCTGAGATGTCGTTTACGTCGGGTTCAGATAATAATTGGTGAAGTGTGTATGTATGGTCACATAAGCCCTGATGCGTTTAATGCAGGGTATTGAACCCGTCCTGAAGCGTTTAACGTAGGACAATGCCCGGTTTACTGGATAATGGCCAACCTGCGGTGTCGTTCACGCCGGTTGTGCCATGGACTTGAGGCGTGTTATGTGAGTCCCGAGCAGTGATGGACCTGATGCGTTTAACACAGGTCGGAGATTAATTGGAAATTGGCACGAGTGCAAATTGTGCATTATTGAGCGCAAGTGTGTGAATGGCAAGTGTTCGTGGCCAAGTGATAATGTGTATGTACCATGATTAGTTTTTGCATTACTATTATGTGCCTAACTTGCAAGGTCGATTATACGCTTGATTTAGGCCCGAGGGCCTAAGTCGTCTGTTTACTCAACTATTTGTTTGGTTAGATACTTGTCTGGAGGTGCATGTTAGCCTAGTTTAGGTTTAGGGAACCTACTTACTAAGATTCGTTCTTACTATTGTTAAACCCCAACATTTCAGACCCCCGACCTTGAGGATGGCCAGCATACCACTACGTTTTGGGATCCTGGACTATATAGAGCGTTCGATGATCGAGTACCCTGGTTGGAACGGGGAGGCTTATATTAGATTTTACACTATTGTCTAGGTCGACAAGGGCGGGTCACAGCTCAAGGCCTATCCTTACCTTAGTTGGTGCTATCGAGATCAAACCGGATTCCATGGACCCCTTAGGACTTTTGATATTTTGTTTGACGGGTTAGGTCGATGGGATCCACATGCAGCTAATGGGAAGGTAGTGAGCCCTAATTCTGTGTCCAAGGCAGATTCTAACCCCCAGCCAGTCATCATAGAGTCCGACATAGATTTCGAGTATGAGGGAAGGATGAAGAGCCGATTGAGTGGGAGTCCGATCCCGATCCGGAGCCAATGGAGTTTCAGTCAGAGCCAGAGGAGGATCCTAAGGAGGTGCCGGAGCCCGAGGATAATCTCGAGGAGGAGCCATTGGAGGTCGAGTTCGAGCCCGAGTCTATGGATTCTGAGTTCGAGTCGTCCAATGATTCATCCGAGTCTTCCGGATTCGACTCGGATTAGGTACCACCTAGGGGTTAGTCTTGAGCATAGCTAGCATTTAGGGCTGGCACTTTGCGAAAGGTGCCCTTTTTGTATATAGTATCTAATTGCCCCGAGCCATGTACTCCTTTTTAATGACGGTGGCTTACTGACCCATTTTTGGCCTGTGTATACTTATGTTTCTAATGGATGTTGTAAATACTCTTTGATTAATATAAGTATTTATTTTACGAAGTATGTTACTATGTTGTCTTCCATTGCTATCTTGGTCATGTTTGTTGTGTACGGGTGTGTAATCGTTTCTGCATGTGTATATTCTCTGATTCGGGGTTTTGGGTCAGCGACGAGTCCTAGGACATCGCACAAATTTGATCGAAGAAGGGATGCCGCATGCCGTAGAGTTTGGGGCATGACATCCCTCGTTGATTTGGTATCAGAGCCTGTAGTAATAAGGAACGATGACCTTGAGTAGCTAAATAGAGAGACTTGTGTGCTATGTATACCTCTAGACTGTTTGATTTTCATGATTGATTGATTGCTGAATATGACACGTAAAGTGCAAGTACGGCAGGACCTGAGGTAAGTACATATATCTCTTTGGTTGAGACCTCATACTGTTTGTTATTGACCGCTTGCTATGTGAATGATTGTTGTGAATCTTTGCTTAGGACTTTGACTAGCATAGTTTGGTCTAGGTCTCTAATTTCTAAATGGAATTATAGCAGGTAGGGGAGTAGTGAGAAACTCGTGAGGATGAGAAAAGGAATAGAGACACGAGGACAATCAAGTGCAATGAACCAAGAGACGAGAGACCTGAGGATTGATGGGGTCATACAGGCACTGCAGGAGATAGGAAACTTAATGGAAAGGCTGGCTCAAGAGAGGGCTACCAATATTGCCCAAGCTGCTGAGGCCGCTGCAGCTGCTGCTATTAATGGGAATTAAGCCAATCAGGGATAGGCTCAAATAGTTGTGAATAGACAAATGCACAACTGATGGAGCAATTCTTGAAATTGAAGCCGCTGAAGTTCGATGGAAAGGGTGACCCCGAGGCCGCGTCGCGTTGAGTGGAAGAACTAGAAAAGGCCTTTGAAGTCCTGAGGTGCACTGAGGCCGAGAAAGTGACTTTGGCTGTGTAACAGTTGCAAGAAAATATCAGTGATTGGTGGAAGGCCACAAGGGGGAGTGTTCCCTGAGGGTACCGCTCAGACTAGGGCTATGTTCTCTGAGAATTTCTACGGAAAATACTTTTCTGAGAGTGCCAGAGAAAGGAAATTAGTGAAGTTCATGAGACTTCGCCAAGGATCGATAATACTAGATCAGTATGAGGCAGAATTTGCAAAGCTATCGAAGTTTGCGCTAAGGATGGTGGAGGACCCATTAGATAAGGTTTGAAGGTTTCGGAATGGGCTGAAGTCGGACCTTCGTAGCCAAATGATCTCGCTGAATATCCGAGATTATGGAGAAATGTATGAGCGAGCTCAAGCGATAGAACGGGATCAGATGGATAGGGCTGTCGCTTCTAGATCGCGGTTTATCCCGGCTAAAGACAACTGCTGCTTCAAGAAGAGGCCGATGGCGAGAAACAGACGTTTTGTCCCTCCTGTCAATAAGAACATCAGGAAGTCGAACTATTCTCAGAACCGGTTTGGGGCATGTTTTAGGTGTGGGAGCCTGGATTATTAGATAAGCATTGCCCTCAATGTCCAGCAGGACTGCCAATATAATCTCAGTCACCTCGGAGAGAAAATCATATTGGAAATTCCCTGTCGACTATTCAGAGTAAATCGTCAGCTCAAGGAAGGGTGTATGCAATGGCAAGAAGGGAGGCTGAGGACATGCTAGGCGTGGTCACAGGTACGGTCTCTCTCTGTGATCATGCTATGTATGCCTTATTTGATCTGGGGCCTTCACACTCATTTATATCCGAACAGTTTGTTAGATTGACTGGAATTGAACCGGTTTTGCTTGAAGTCATGCTTTGTGTAACGACTTGGCTGAATGATAGGGTATTAGTCTCGTTAGGGTGTCCTGACTGTAAGATAGTAATTGGGGGTAGAGAGAAAAGGATAAACTTGGCGGTATTGGCTATGTTCGATTTTCACGTGATTGTCAAGATGGATTGGCTAGTTAAGCAGAAAGCCGTGATGCATTGTAGTAATAGGGTGATCCAATTCAACCCGATTAGACATCTTAAATTCGAGTTTATGGAAAATCGAGGAGGAACCTCAATCCCTTAGATTTCTTCACTTGAGGTAACCAAGTTATTGGATGAGAGGTGTGAAGGATATTTGGTAAACATATTCGATCCGACGGTTATGGAGCCAAGATTAGAGGACATACCCGTAGTGTGTAATTTTCTCGAAGTTTTTCCTCAGGAATTGCCGGGTTTGCCATCAAAAAGAGAAGTGGAATTCGTAATCGAGTTAGCCCCAAGGACTGAGTTGATCTCAAAGGCACCGTACCGGATGTCGCTGTCAAAACTCAAGGAATTGAAGGTCCAGATGCAAGAGTCAGACAATCTGTTGTACATACAAATCTACATACCTTTCCAACTCAAAATCCTTTCACACTGCCAGGAAATGTGCTGACTTAGTTGACTTAGTTGACTTAATTGGAAATTGGCACGTGTGCGAATTGTGCATTATTGAGTGCAAGTGTGTGAATGGCAAGTGTTCGTAGCCAAGTGATAATGTTTATGTACCATGATTGGTTTTTGCATTACTATTATGTGCCTAACTTGCAGGGTCGATTATAAGCTTGATTTGGGCTCGAGGGCCTAAGTCGTCTATTTATTTAACTATTTGTTTGGTTAGATACTTGTCTGGAGGTGCATATTAGCCTAATTTAGGTTTAGGGAGCTTACTTACTGAGATTCATTTTCACTGTTGTTAAACCCCAACATTTCAGACTCCCGACCTTGAGGATGGCCAGCGTACCACTACATTTTGGGATCCCGGACCATATAGAGCGTTCAGTGATCGAGTACCCTAGTTGGAATAGGGAGGCTTATATTAGATTTTACACTATTGTATGGGTCGACGAGGGCGGGCCACAGCTCAAGGCCAATCCTTACCTTAGTTGGTGCTACCGAGATCATACCGGATTCCACGGACCCTTTAGGACTTTTGATGTTCCGTTTGATGGGTTAGGTCGATGGGATCCACATGCAGCTAATGGGGAGGTAGTGAGCCCTAATTCTGTGTCCGAGGTAGATTCTGACCCTTGGCCAGTCATCATAGAGTCCGACATGGATTCTGAGCATGAGGAGGAGGATGAAGAGCCGATGGAGTGGGAGTTCGATCCCGATCCGGAGCCGATGGAGCTTGAGTCAGAGGCGGAGGAGGATCCCGAGGAGGTGTCGGAGCCCAAGGATAATCTCGAGGGGGAGCCGTTGGAGGTCGAGTCCGAGCCCGAGTGTATGGATTTTCAGTTCGAGTCGTCCGATTATTCATCCAAGTCTCTTACTAATAGGCGGCTTTTTAGGGGTTACGCATATCGACCTAAGGTTACTCGAGCCATGGTGGCCTTGATTACCAAGAGAATGTGAGGGTCCATCACTAATTTCGGAGGTCGCGATCATTTGGAATAAGTGTTGGATTGTTCGTCTCGCACACAATCGGTCATGTGGGATCACCCGCGATCCGATCGTACGTCGTTGGCAAATCAATCCGCAACCCATCCTTAGATTGGCCCACATTGGCCCAAAATATTCCCTCGTCGTTCCTCGGAATCGAAGGTCGATTCACGATTGAGTTCTTGGGTCCACGTATCGTTTTTCTAGTTAGCCATTATTCCCTCTTGGTTAGTGTCTCGATAGTGATTAGTTCCTAGCGAGACTTACTAAAATGAAGTGAGAAATACATATTCATTTCATTGATCTCGGAAGTGGGTCGAATTTAGAACGTCACAACTCTTCCCCCATACAAAAATTTCATCCTCGAAATTTACAATCCAAAACCGTCTACTCAAACAACTGGGGGTGTTGATGTTGCATTATTTCTTCGATCTCCCAGGTGGCACTTTTCGTTCCATTGTCGCGCCACACTCTCGCGTGCTTTTTCTGATGGAAGTATTTTTCTATATGGGCCTCTCCCAGGCCATACTTCACGTGATGGCGGGATTTATTTAATCTAAATTTAAACTTGGAGTCGCCACTAGTCGTTTACGGTAGGTTGACTAGAAACCTAATTGTGGTACGGGAGAAGTATTGCAATTCTACGAATCAAAGATTCTAGGTAAGGGACTTGGTTACATCAACGATCTCAAATTGAGACCATTAATGCCCTTTTGGTACCTAAGAGCGATTATGGCATGTCTAGTGCGTCACACGGATCCCTAAGTTTAATTTTCTAATCTAATCATGGACAATCAATTAAGCATTGAAAAATCAACTTCACATCCAATGGCAAATCAATCGTAGCAACCCTAATTTGGTCATTAGAAATGAAAACTTATCGAAACCCTAACCAAGGCTCTAATAGCTTGTTCATTTTATTTTTAGGGTTTTTTGGGGGTTTTGGCCTTAAATTTAGAATTTTCCAAATTATGCCACTTGGGCATTTTGGAAAATCCAAATTTCGCTTTTTATGACTGGCCACAATGATTTCTAATCATTCTGTGGATTTTCAAATTTTTCAAATTTTTTTTTGGAAAAAATTTTAAACCGAGAAAATGGTCTTTATGATTTTCCAGAAATTTTGATGAATTTTCCAATTTTTTATTTTTTATTGCTTTTTTAGAATCTTCAAATTTTTATTATTATTTTTTTCTGATTTTTTTGAATTTTTATGAATTTTCTGAAAATTTTTTTTATATTTTTTTGAATTTTCTAATTTTTGTGATTTTTTGCAAAATTTTCAAATTTTCTAAAAAATCTAAATTTTATGATTTTTTAGAATTTTTTTAATTTTTTGATTTTTTTTATTTGAATTTTTTAGAATTTTTTATTTTGAATTTTTTTTCGCCAGGAATTGAACCGGACCGGACGGGTTCAACCCTGTTCGGCCGAGACCAAACCGGGCTTCGCCGACGCCAGTCTTCTTCTCCAGCAGGCACGACGCACCAAAACGGCGCCGTTTTTGCCCTTTTTCATTTAGGCATTTGATCGAGCACCTAATGTGCATTATTTCCAAATTATGGTTCTCAAGGCCGCGAGTTCGAGCTCACTGTCGGCGACCTTCTAGCGACTATTTCGCCATTCCGATTGTACCGTGATCAAGTTCACATATCCTAGTATCAATCTAGTCCAATTTAACGGTCATCTGACCTCCGTCAGCCGGCCAAAATTTAGTCCAAAAACCCTGACATTCACCAACTAAACTTACATTTTTCAGAACTTGAATGACTATCCTACTCGCCCTAACCGTCTAAGTCAGTTCCAATCAACACCAAATCATCAAACAAAGTTGAAGGGAAGCCTACTTAGATGACCTATGGTCACGGTGACGCTCCGGCGAGGACCTCGTAAGCTCCGGCGAAGTTTGGTAACGGTGGCCGAGGGCGTTTCATGCGGTTTTTATGGCCAAAATGCAATCAAGATATGGAACAAAATGATTAGAAATGATTTTTTTGAACATCTAAGGACACAAAATCACAACAAAATTCACAATAACAGTCAAGCCGAATCAAATCACATTTCTGGAATTTTTGAAAAAAAATCATGATGATGAGTGAACTTTACCTTCTTCGGAAATGGATCAAACTAGGCTTCCGATTGAACGATCAACTTAGATCTCTTCCTTGACACCTCTGCTTCACGACGGTGGTCTTGGATTTGCCAAGGGTGCTCTGGACGCTCCAGCCGAGAATCAGTTTCAGACCTTCGCGGATGACTTCGTCACAGGCTCGCTGGACGTGGAGGATCACGACCAGAGCCGATTTGCCGACGTTTTCTCTTCGGAGAAAACCCCGATCACTCGGTCTTCGAATACTCTACACGTCTCTAGTGCTCTCTCTCTCTTTCTCGCTCTTTCTCGCTCTTGTCCCTCTCAAAAATTTTGCCGAACAGGTTCCCTCTATTTCCTCCAATTTTTCTGGTTTTTGTTTCTTCAATTCCCGCCCAAAATTCGGCTAGAACCGATTCATAATCGGTTAGGGTCGTTGAATAATACCAGCTGGAAAATCTAATTAAAAACGTGTATATTTACTGGAATTGATCAATGAACTTGCGGGTTTAAACATTTCTATTTCTGGGTTTCGGGCGGGTCAAGCCGGGCGAAGAAGAAGACACTGTGCGGGTCGGGTCGGGTTGACCCGCCTGACCCAGCAGCTCCGGTGTTGACTAAAAATGTAAATTGGGCTTTAATTTGACCAAAATTTTCAAATTAAACCTCAAAATTGCATTTCCCAGCAAGTTCCGAATCCAAACATACAATTCCCCAATTTTTAATACAATTGTGCCCAAAATTTCCTTATTTTTAAATTCAGGTTAATAGGATTTTGTTCAATTCGAGGTCTTAATGACCTGATTAGGCAAAATTGATGCCAACATTGCATTGCCCACCCCTGATTAACCCTAGAAATTATATTCTCATATTTCGAAAATTTCATTTTGGGCACGATTCCCAATTTAGGTTCAAAATTCTCAATTTTCAATCAATTTTTGAAGATTTTTTATTTTTACACCAAATTGTGCAATTGAACTGACCATGATGCAATTAAGGATCCTAGAATCAACTGTTGTGAAGACACTATGAGCTAAAAATGTCTAGAAAAAATGTAATTTCATTTTTGGTTCAATTCGGGTTTAATTTTGCCCAATTTTGGGAAAAACATATACCCGATTGAAATTTTCTAAAATTGATAGGGTACTTATGAAATTGGATTTAAAATAAAATTATTGACTATTTTTATGGAATTTTTTTATTTCATTTACTATTTTTCTTGATTTTCTTGCTTATTTTGACTAAAAGAAATTCAGAAAAAAAAAATAGAAAAATGCTAAAAAATTATTTTTTGGTTTCAAAATAGGTTTCTAGGCTTGGCCAAGATCTCTAGACCTAATTTTGAAATTTTTGAAAATATGACAAAAATGAGCTAAAAATTAGGTGTCAACATCCATGATACTCCCAAACGATTTTGACCATCGAAATTGTCTTGTTTTGCAGTACCTGATCCTTTCTATCCTCAATCCTCATTGGCCATTTCACATACGACACCCTATTATCCACGTCTATTTCTTCATATCTCAGCACGTGGGTCGGGTCTGGCTTATACTTCCTCAACATCGACATGTGGAATACGTTATACACTTAGGACAAGTTGGGCGGCAAGGCAAGTCGATAGGCCAAATCTCTAATCATCTCCAAAATTTCGAATGGACTGACATATCTTGGGCTCAACTTTCCTTTTTTGCCAAATCGGGACAGTTCTTTCATTGGCGACACCTTAAGAGAAACATGATCTGCAACCTGAAATTCCAAAGGTCTCTGTCTCCAATCGGCATAACTTTTCTAACGACTCTGTGCTGTCTTTAACCTTTTCTAAATGATCTCGACTGCCTCAACTGTCTGTTACACAAATTTTGGATCTGCTATACTTCGTTCCCCAACTTCATCCCAACACATTGGCATTTTGCATACTTTGCCATATAATGCCTCAAACGGTGCCTTCTAAATACTCTGCTGATAACTATAATTATAGGCAAACTCGACTAAATGCAACTGCTCTTTCCATTTATCTTGGAAATCCAACACACATGCACGCAACATGTCTTTCAAAGTGTGGATCGTCCTCTCCGACTGGCCATCCGTCTATGGATGATAGGTCGTACTAAACTGAATCTCTATTACTGATGTCGGTCTTGGCCACTTGGTCACTGTCTCAATCTTAGTTGGGTCCACTGAAATTCCATCTCCAGAAATTATATGTCTAAGAAACGTCACCCGGTTGAGCCAGAACTCGCATTTACTGAACTTGGCGTAGAGCGTGTGTTCTCTTAAGGTCCGTAGCAATTTAGTTAGATGCACCTCATGATCTTTCGGGCTTTTTGAGTATACTAATATATCGTCGATGAAGACCGTAACAAATTGATCTAAGAACTCCTTAAATACCTGATTCATTAAGTTCATAAAGGCAGCGGGGGCATTAGTCAAATCGAAAGGCATCACCGTGAATTCGTAGTGCCCATATTTCGTCCGAAAGGCCGTCTTAGGTATATCCTCTTTTCTAATCCTTAACTGATGATACCTCGTCTGTAGATCGATCTTAGAAAATACTGAAGCTCCTTGTAAGTGATCGAATGGGTCATCTATTCTCGGCAGTGAGTACTTATTCTTGACGGTCACTTGGTTCAACTGCCTGTAGTCAATATATAACCTTAATGTTCTATCTTTCTTCCTTACAAACAACACAGGTGCTCCCCAAGGAGACGCATTTAGACGGATAAAATCCTTGTCCAACAACTCTTGCATCTGGACCTTTAACTCCTTCAGTTCTGACAATTACATCCGATATGGTGTCTTCGAGATCGGCTCAATTCCTAGAGCTAACTCGATTACTAATTCCACTTCTCTTTTTGATGGTAAACCCGGCAATTCCTGAGCAAAGGCTTCGGGAAAATTACACACTACAGGTATATCCTCAAATCTTGGCTCTACAACCGTCGGATCGACTACGTTTACCAAATACCCTTCACACCCCTCATCCAACAACTTAGTTACCTCAAGTGATAAAATCTAAGGGATCGAGATTCCTCCTCGATTTCCTATGAACTCGAATCTAGGGTGTCCAATCGGATTGAATTGGATTACCCTATTACTATAGTCCATCACGGCTTTTTGCTTAACTAACCAATCCATTCCGACAATCACGTCAAAATCGAACATAGTCAATACCGCCAAGTCTATCATTTCCTCTCTATCCCCAATTACTATCTTACAGTCAGGACACCCTAACGAGACTAACACCTTGTCATTCAGCGAAGTCATCACACAAAGCATAACTTCAAGTAAAATCAGTTCGATTCCAGTCAATCTAACAAACTATTCTTATATAAACGAGTGCAAAGCCCCCGGATCAAACAAGGCATATGCAGCATGACCATAGAGAGAGACCGTACCTGTGACCATGCCTGGCGTGTCCTCAGCCTCCCTTCTCGCCGTTGCATACACCCTTCCTCGAGCTAGCGGTATGCTCTGAATAGCCGATGAGGGATTTTCAATCTGATTTCCAATCTGAGGCGGCTGAGATTGCATTGGCAGCCTTGCTGGACATTAAGGGCAATGTCTTATCTGATGATCCTTGCTCCCACACCTGAAACATGCCCCAAACCGGTTCTAAGAATGGTTCGGCTTCCCGATGTTCCTCTTGACGGGAGGGACAAAATGCCTATTTCCTGCCATTGGCCTCTTCCCGAAGCGGCGGTTGTCCTTAGCTGGTGGCCCTATCCATCTGATACTATTCTATTGCCTAAGCTCGCTCATACATTTCTTTATAATCCCGGATATTCAGTGAGATCATCTGACTATAAAAGGTCCGGCTTCAGTCCATCCCAGAACCTTCGGACCTTATCTAGTAGGTCCTTCACCATCCTTAGTGCGAACTTCAATAGCCTTGCAAATTCTACCTCATACTGATCTACCGTCATCAATCCCTAGCGAAGTCTCATGAACTCCGCTAATTTCCTTTTTCTGGCACTCTCAGAAAAGTATTTCCCGTAGAAATTCTCAATAAACACGGCCCAAGTCTGGGCAGTACCCGCAGGGAACACTCTCCCCCAGGTGGCTTTCCACCAATCACTGGCATTCTTTTGTAACTGGTACATAGCCAAGGTCACCTTCTCGGCCTCGGTGCACCCCAGGACTTCAAAGGCCTTTTCTAGTTCCTCCACATAATGTGACGCAGCCTTGGGGTCACCCTTTCCATCGAACTTCGGCGGCTTCAATTTCAAGAATTGCTTCACCAACTGATGCATCTATCTATTCACAACCACCTAAGCCTGCCCCTGATTGGCTGGATTTCCATTAACAGCAGCAGTTGCAGCGGCCTCAGCAGCTTGGGCAAGATTGGCAACCCTTTCTTGAGCTTACCTTCCCATCAAGTTTCCTATTTCCTACAATGCCTGTATGACCCTATCAATCCTCGGGTCTCCCGTCTCTTGACCCCTTGTGCTCGATTGTCCTCGTGTCCCCATTCCTCTGCTCAACCTCACGATTTTCTCACTACCCTCCTACCTGCTATAATTCCATTCAGGAATTAAAGACCTAAGCCAAACTATACAAGTCTAAGGTCCTAGGCAAAAAATCACAACAATCATTCAGATAGCAGGCGGTCAATCACAAACAATATGAGGTCTCAACCAAAGAGATATGTGTACTTACCTCGAATCCTGCCGCACCTGCACTTTACATGTCATCTTCAACAATCACTCAATCATGAAAATCATACAGTCTGGAGGTACACGTAGCACACAAGTCTTCCTATTTAGCTACCTGAGGTCATCACTCCTTATCACTCCAAGCTTCGATAAAGTTAGATCGAGCTGACCTTGCTCTGATACCAAATCAACGGGGATGTCACGCCCTGAACCTTACGGCACACAACGTCCCTTCTTTGGTCGAATTAGCGAATGCGACATCCCAGGACTCGTCGCTGACCCAAAACTTTGAATAAGAGAATATCTACACGCGGAAAAGATCATACACCCAAACATAAATAAACATGACCAAGATAGCAATGGAAGACATTCATGACAAAAGCAGCAACATACTTCATAAACACATACTTATATTAATTAAAAGAGGATTTACAACATCCATTTGAAACTTAAGTTACATAGGCCAAAAATAGGTCAGCAAGCCACCATCATCAAAAAGGGGTTCGTGGCTCGGGGCAGTTAGGTACTATATCTAAAAGGGCTCCCTTCAAAAAGTGTCGGCCCTAAATGCTAACTATGCTCCAGGTTAATCCCTAAGTGGTAACCAATCCGAGTCGAATCCAGAAAACTCAGATGAATCGTTGGACGACTCGAACTCGGAATCTATAGACTTGGGCTCAGACTCGACCTCCAAAGGCTCCTCCTCGGAAACATCCTCAGGCTTTGACGCCTCTTCAGGGTCCACCTCAAGGTCTGACTCCAACTCCATTGGCTCCGAATCGGGATCGGACTCCCACTCCATTGGTTCCTCCTCCTCCTCTTCATGCTTGGAATCCATGTTGGACTCTATGATGACGGGCCGGGGGTCAAAATCTGCCTCAGACATAGAATCGGGGCTCACTACCTCCCTATCAGCTACATGCAGGTCCCATCGACCTAACCCGTCAATCGAAACGTCAAAAGTCCTAAGGGGTCCATAAAAGTTGGATTGGTCCCGAAAGCACCAACTAAGGTAAGGATGGGCCTTGAGCTGTGGCTCGCCCTCGTCGACCCATATGATGGTATAAAATTTAATATAAGCCTCCCCGTTCCAACCATGGTACTCGATCACCGAACGCTCTATATGATCTAGAACTCAAAACGTAGCGGTACGCTGGCCATCCTCAAGGTCGGGGGTTTGAAATGTTGGGGATTACAATAGTGAGAACGAATCTCAATAAGTAGGCCCCCTAAACCTAACCTAGGCTAACATGCACCTCAAGACAAGTAATTATCCAATCATATAGTATAGTAATCAAACGACGTAGGCCATTGGGCCCAAATCAAGTGCATAATCGACCCTGCAGGTTAGGCACATAATAATAATACAAAAACCAATCAAAGCACATACACATTATCACTTGGCCATGAACATTTGCCATTCACATGCTTGCACTCATTAATGCTCAATTCGTACATGTGCTAATTTCTAATTGATTTCCGACCCGCGTTAAACGCATTAGGTCCATCACTATTCGGGACTCGCATAACACGCCTCAAGTCCATGAAACAATCCGCGTGAACGATGCCTCAGGTTGGCCATCATCCGGTAAACCGAGCATCATCTCGCGTTAAATGTCTCAGGACAGGTTCAATACCCCACGTTAAATGCATCAGGGCTTATATGACTACACGTACATATTTCATCAATTATTATCTGAACCCCACGTAAATGAAGCCTTAGGGCATTTTAGGTGATTACATGCTCAATGACATTCATACAACTCACATGATTTACATATTATGCCATCACTCATCATGCACAAAATCATGGCCATATCATTCAGAACTCAGGGCACCCATCGAATCCACACTAATCATTCAAATCAACGTAACAACATGATCAATCAGCCATTCAAGATAGATCAGCCACGGCCCCCCGACATAAAGCATACATACTATATTAAAATCAAACATGTCCATGGTCCACGATGTCCCCTCATTTCACGGCCATATCATGCACCTACTATAGCATCACAACGTCACACAATTATTCCAGCCATGCATGATTCAGCTACTTCAAGGTCCAACCATAGTACACATAACAATCCACCTTTAAGCCATAGACTAACAACACGTAGTCCAATCAAGTCGACACTTCTCAGCCATTAAATAGACCGCTATACGCCTCTAATTCACCTTTAAAACAACACATTAGGCTACCAAAATCACTTCACCATCAGCCCTAATCACCAGCCATTGAATAACCCCCAAATCTCTCTAAATAACCCCCAAACTTGCTTAAAAATGCATAAAAGCCTAATTAGGGTTTAGGGTTTCCACTCACCTAAGCCTTATGCTCAAGGGGGTGGAATTAGGGGGAAAGAGGGCTAGATGGTAGCTGGTTCACGCCAAACCAGCAAGGACTCCGATGGCTCTCATAGACGGCGAACGGCGGTGGCGACGGAGCTGGTTGCTCGCGGCTGAGTCAAACAGTGAGAGGGGTGATAGTGATGGTGGTGTATCGTGAAAAAGGAGAAGGGAAGGGTGAGGGTGAGACCGGTGGTGGTGGTGGTGGTGCGTGAGGTGATTATGAGGCCGGCGGTGGCGTGCGGCTCTGATGGTGGTGGCACGGTCGAGGCTGGTGGGCTGCTCCGGCTAGCTAGCTTCTCGTGAGGAGGTGAAGAGAGAATAGAGAGAGTAAGGGGGGTGTCTCGGCTGAGTTGGGGGAAAATGAGAAGAGAGAGAGAGAGAGAGTTTATCTAATTCCATGAGTTGGGTTAGGTGAGCTACTCCACCAACATAGACATGGCTACCTACTCCACTAAACTCTAATCCAAGGGCTAAGATTCAAAGGCCAATGATCTTATCCCAAACCAATGGCTAAGATCATTTCTTGAACAAAATATCTAGGGGTATAAATGGGAATGAGCAAGAGTGATGGGGGCCAAAGGGTCCATGAATTTCGGTCAGATTTAGGGCTGAATAAGTCCATAATAACCTCCAAAATTTCGAAATTAATGCATAGGGCTCAAGGTTAAATGGTAATTTTCCACTCCCGATCCAAAATTCAATTTTTCAATCAAACCGATTCCAAATATGATTGGCCACACTAATACGATATCGTCCTTGAAAATTAGTTGTATACGTCCGTGAAATTCGACACTCAAGTTCGGATTCAACTTATCGTTCAATTTCGTTCAATTGCAATTTTAGCGTCTCTTACTAACGGGCGGCTTTTTAGAGGTTACGCGTATCGACCTAGGGTTACTCGAGCCATGGTGGCCTTGATTACCAAGAGAGCGTGAGGGTCCATAACTAGTTTCAGGGATTGTGATCGTTCGGAATAAGTTTTGGATCGTTCGTCACGCACACAGTCGGTTATGCAGGATCACCTGCGATCCAATCGTACGTTGTTGGCAAATCGATCCGCAAACCTTCCTTGGATTGGCCTATATTAGCCCAAAATATTCCCTCGTTGTTCCTCAAAATCGAAGGTCGATTCACAGTCGAGTTCTTGGGTCCACGTACCATTTTTCTAGTTAGCCATTCCCTCTTGGTTAGTGTCCCGAGAGTGATCAGTTCCTAGCGAGACTTACTAAAACGAAGTGAGAAATACACATTCATTTCATTGATCCCGGAAGTATGTCGAATTCAGAACGTCACAAGAATTGTAGATAATTTACTTGAGCATTTCCATGTTCGATATCTGAAGTCATCTCCATATCGTACACAAATGAATGGAGTAGTTGAAGCAGCAAATAAGAATATCAAGAAGATACTGGCCAAGATAGCCGAAAATTATCGTGATTGGCACGAAAGATTGCCGTATGCTTTGATGGTATAGTGAACTTCAATTCGAACATCAACTGGAGCAATCCCATTTTTCTTAGTTTGTGGAATGGAAGCAGTGCTACCTGTTGAAGTGGAAATTCCTTCATTAATGATACTATCTCAGTTAAAGCTTTCAGAAGCTGAGTGAAACCAACAAAGGTATGAACAACTCAACATGATCAATGAAAAGAGATTAAGAGCTATATGCCATAGGCAGGACTATCAAAGATGAGTGGCTAAATCTTTTAATCGAAAGGTGAAATCGAGGAATTTCAAAACAGAGGATTTAGTAATGAGGAAAGTCATCTTCAACAATTCAGATCCTCAGGGCAAATTTGCTCCTAATTGTGAGGGTCCATATATTGTCAAGAAGGTTCTTTCTGGATGAGCATTGATTTTTGTAGATATGGCAGGAACATAACTGACCTATCCCGTAAATGTAGATGCTGTCAAGATTTTCGACCAATGAAATGAAGATAAACATTCAAGAAAAGATTTGGGTCACTTTAGAACATGTGCATATCATGCATATTATGTATGTTGTCGCGACCTAAAGTTTTTCCTCTCAGGCTAATGGATTGTTAAGACTAAGCCTAACTCGGACCCTCCCAAGCCCTACCAATTCGCAACTTAGGGTTTAAGTTTTTAACATGCAAATGTTTTCATGCTTGGAGTCGCCACTAATCTATTTGTGGTAGGTCGATTAGAAACCTAAATAAAACATAGGGAGATATGTTTTATTCTTACGAACCAGAGATTCTAAGCCCGGGGACTTGATTACGCTAGATCTAGTCTAACGCCCTTTCGGTACCTTTTCTTTTCAAAAATGTTTTGGCAAGCAATCTGGATTCATTTTAACTTAGTCATTAACATGTGAGATGTTCATGCGGGTACGCAAACCACCAATTTAACACCCAAGAAAGCATTAAATAAATTGCAAGTTGGGAGAATTACTTACCTCGAAGCAACGTAAGCATCTGCATTGTTAGCTAGAAAATCACATCAACAACCTAATATGATTTCTAATTAACAAGCAGTTCACTCAATATTTTTAGGATTTTCACTTATTTAAATGAAACCTAATCTACATGCAATGACGTGCAATAAATGACATGCAAGACCTAGCATACAAACTATATGTCATGCGACGACGTGACCTAATTCTGATGACAGGCCAATGATTTATTTTTTTTTGTATTTTCTAATGAAATTCGGAATAAAAGTATGCCTAAATTAACATACAACCTATGATGACTTAACATATCCTAACATGACTTATTTTTGGGATTTTTGTGAAAATTCAAAATAATAAATTACTTAAATTAAGAATGCAATTTATCCTAATCTACCATAAAACAATTCATTTTTTTTGGATTTTCATGAAAATTCGGAATTAAAAAATAACCTAAATAATCTATTAAGATTAGAATATTACTTAATTTAAACTAGGAAATAGATTATCTCCAGTCCTAATTTAAATTAAATAATTACTCTATCGTCTAGATATATTTAGGATTCCCTAAACATGCAAAACTCAAATTCAAATCCTAACTGATATTTTTTGAATTTTCTTTTTTATTTAAAAAGGAAAAATAATTTAAACAGAGATAGCATCAACATTTAAAACAACCACGCGATCCGCAAAATTCGTTTCAAACTCGGATTAGGCACAAAAATCGAACTATCGGTCATATCTATAGGGTTACAGATATTGACGGAAATTCGATCATTCAAATTTGGAAAGCAAATAAAATTCATTGTCGTACCCAAGTGATTATGGGTAGGATAATGATTCTCCGTATCGCCACGTATCATACCTTAGGGATAAGGTCGGATAGTTGTCCAGATACGTTGCTGAATTAGAAAAGTTTTCCTAATTTTGAATATTTTCGAATATTGCGAACAAGGCAAACATCATCCTAAGATATCTAGCAATCCACACAATATTCACAGAATATTCAAGCATCCAAAAATTAAGAAACCAAATTGTTGACACCTAAATTTTAGCGACCATTTAGTATAATTTGCATAGAAAATTAGGGATTAAAATTTTTAACCCCTAAACAAAAAATATTTTAAATTGCATAACATATAGTTTAAATTCATTTTAGATTAATTGCATTTTGCATCGGACCGGCGGTGAATGAACGAGCTTAAATTTCATCGAATGGGACTCGGCTCGCTTGGAATGCAAGGGCCGGGAATTACAAGTCAAACGGGCTCGGTCGTTTTAATTTGAACTTAATTCAGCCCATTGTCATTAATTAATTCAGCCCATTATCATTAATTAATTCAGCCCATCATCATTAATTAATCCAGCCCATTTAAATTAAAGCCCAAGCCTAAGCCCATTAGGACCAGAAAGCCCATCTAATTGACCTAGATTAATACTATATATATTTCATTAGGTCAGAATTTTAGAGGGGGAGAGAATTTTCAGAACATAATTTTTGAGGGCACGAGAGACACACGTGAGCGAGAAAAGGAGGAAGAGAGGAAGAGAAGGAGACCGGCTCCTGCTGCTGCCGCGTGCTGCCGCCCCTCCCCGCGCGCGCCGCCGCCTGCTGCTGCTGCTCCTCGCCGCGCGCCGCCGCGTGCTGCCGCTGCTTCTCGCCGTGCACCGCTGCTGCTGCTGCCGTCGCCTGCTGCCGCTCCTCCCGTCACGCGCCGCCTGCTGCTGCCGCCCCTCCCCGCGCGCGCCGCCGCCTGCTGCTGCTGCTCCTCGCCGCGCGCCGCCGCGTGCTGCCGCTGCTTCTCGCCGTGCGACGCTGCCTCACGCCGCGCCTCACGTTGCTGCAGCCACTCCACGCCGAACGCCCCCGCTGCTGCACCGCCGCCTGCCGTGCGCCTGCTGCCGCCGCTTCCTGCTGCCGCGTGCCGCCGTCTCTCACGCCGACGCTGCTGCTGCCGCCGCGCTTGCTGCTGCTGCCTCTCCCGCCGGCGCTGCGCCTCACGCCGACGCTGCTGCCGCCGCCGCGCCTGCCGCTGCCGCCTCCCGCCGACGCCGCTGCTGCCGTGTGACGTCGCTGCTGCTGCTTCCTGCTGCCGCGTGCTGCCGCCTCTCCCGCCGGCGCTGCGCCTCACGCCGACGCTGCCGCCGCCGCCGCGCCTGCCGCTGCCGCCTCCCGCCGACGCTGCTGCTGCCGCGTGACGTCGCCGCTGCTGCGGTTTTCCCCGACGTGCGCCACCGTCGCCGCCATTCCCGACACCGCGCCGCCGATCCGCCGTTCGCCGCTCATCCTGATCCGCAAGTTCGAATTTGGAAATTATCTGCAAATTAGGTAATTGAACATTATCCAATATTTTTAGAATATTTCGTTTCTTAATTTTTGGGTGTTTGAATATTCTGTGAATATTGCGTGGATTGTTAGATATCTTAAGATAATGTTTGCCTTGTTCGCAATATTTGAAAATATTCAAAATTAGGAATCTTTCCTAATTCAGCAACGTATCTGGACAACTATCTGACCTTATCCCTAAGGTATGATACGTGGCGATACGGAAAATCATTATCCTATCCATAATCCCTTGGATACGATAATGATTTTTATCTGCTTTCCAAATTTGAACGATCGACTTTCCGTCAATATCTATAACCCTATAGATATGACTGATAGCTCGATTTTTGTGCCTAATCCGAATTTGAAACGAATCTTGTGGATTGCGTGGTTGTTTTAAATGTGGATGCTATCTCTGTTTAAATTATCTTTCCTTTTCAAATAAAAAAGAAAATTCAAAAAATATCAGTTAGGATTTGAATTTGAGTTTTTTGCATGTTTAAGAATCCTAAATATATCTAGACGATAGAGTAATTATTTAATTTAAATTAGGACTTGAGATAATCTATTCTCTAGTTTAAATTAAATAATTTTCTAATCTTAATAGATTATTTAGGTTATTTTTTATTCCGAATTTTCAAGAAAACCCTAAAAAATGAATTGTTTTATGGTAGATTAGGATAGATTGCATTCTTAATTTAAGTAATTGATTATTTCGAATTTTAACAAAAATCCAAAAAAATAAGTTATGATAGTCATTATAGGTTGCATGTTAATTTAGGCATATTTTTATTCCGAATTTCATCAGAAAATACCAAAAATAAATTATTTGCCCGTCGTTAGAATTAGGTCACGTCGTCGCATGACATATAGTTTGTATGCTAGGTTGCATTACTTGCATGTCATTTTTGCACGTCATTGCATATAGGTTAGCTTTCATTTAAATAAGCGAAAATCCAAAAATATTGAGTGAACTGCTTGTTAATTAGAAATCATATTAGGATGGTTGATGTGATTTTCTAGCTAACCATGCAGATGCTTACGTTGCTTCGAGGTAAGTAATTCTCCCAATCTTGCAATTTATTTAATGTTTTGATTATTGGGTGTTAAATTGGTGATTTGCGTACCCGCATGAACACCTCACATGTTAGTGACTAAGTTAAAATGGGTCCAGATTGCTTGCCAAAATATTTTTGAAAAGAAAAAGGTACCGAAAGGGCGTTAGACTAGATCTAGCGTAATCAAGTCCCCGGACTTAGAATCTCTGGTTCGTAGGAATAAAACATATCTCCCTATGTTTTATTTAGGTTTCTAATCGACCTACCACAAATTGATTAGTGGCGACTCCAAGCATGAAAACTTTTGCACGTTAAACAATTTAAACCTAAGTTGCGAATTGGTAGGGCTTGGGAGGGCCCGATTTAGGTTTAGTCCTAATAATCCATTAGCCTGAGAAAGGAATTTTTTAGGTCGCGACAGCTTGGCGACTCCGCTGGGGACTTGAGTTAAAACTCTTAGTGGACTTAGGCCAGTTTTTCTTTTAAAAAATATTTTTGCTTGGCAGCGAGGATCCCAGGTACGTCCCTAACATTTTAGGTGTTAAATGTTTTTGCAGAATGGGAGGTATAAGGGGAGGCGTGATTGTTAACCCTTGTTTTGCAGGGAGGTGTTTGGATGTATGGTTTATTTTATGCACGGAGCGCTGTATGATATAACCTGCTGTGCATGCCTTGCATTTACACTACACCGCACACACTACCCGCTGCCGGACCTGGGCGGCACAGGTTTAGGATGGTACTGAGACAGTGGACACCCCGACCACACCCGCGTGGTATGGGTCGCCCTCCTTGGTCCCGAAAATTCTTTCATGGTGTCATTGAATACCTACCACGGTTGCACCCTTTGCAACCCGGGTCGGCTCTTTGACTAAGCCGGAGTCAGGGGAATCCCAGCCTAACCACCACCATGACTGGTTTAGCTCGGTAATCCTCATGTCTCCATTTTGCAAGCCAGAGTCTAGATAGAAATCGAACCTCACATTTCATGCGCATGTCTATGTGATTGCCATCATTCTACCGGGTGAAGTAAGACTTCTAAACCTTTATCTCGCAATTTATTTATGTTTCGTCTTTTTCTTTGGTCGGTCCATGATAGGTCTAGGTTGGTTTTAAATTTGAAAGTAATAATCATTGAGTCCTTTTTAAAAAGAAAGAAAGAAAGAAAGAAAGAAAGAAAGCTCTTTTAGAGAATTTATTTTCAATCTATGTCTTTATTTTCCTAGATGTGTCATAGGTAATTATTTTCCTACAAAGTTTGCCGTCATCTTTCTTTTACAAAAAAGGGGTTTTAGAGAATTTGTTTTCAGTCCATAGTTTCTAGGGAGTCTCACTTTTTGTTTTTCATAGTTTTATGATTAGGGATTTTGGTGCTTCTATTTCCTAGGTTGTGTCTAAGGCGTCATTTATATTTCTTTGCCCATATCACTTTTCATAAAGTCTCGTCCATAAACGAATATTGTCATGAATAAACAAAAAAGGACTAGAAGCGTGTCATGGACCAACCTTGTCTTGACCATGTGCTTATTTGGTTCATTTCTTTTACATCAGGTAGCTACGGACCGATCACGATCGCCCATTCGTACACGGTCGAGAGCCAGAATGGCCGATCAAACCGACTTGCAAGAGCGTGTTGTTGGTGTGGAAGATCAGATCAAGCAACTTGTCATCGCAATGCAACAAATGTCCGTTGAGATCAAAGCTCTCCGGTCGGTTCCTGTTTCGGCACCCCTCGAAGCGTCAGTCCCAAAGCAGAAAATCAGAAAAAGTGTCGATGTTGACGGAGATGACGATATTCCTGATTTAGAAGATGACCCCGTCCAGATCATCGTCAACAAAGACAAACCTGATGAACGGGTCAATAAACTTGAAGAAAGAGTGAAGCAGCTGGAAGGTTCGCAGGATTCACCTTCGATCGATCTATCCCTGTACTCACAGATCAAAATCCCAAAGAAGTTCAAAATGCCGGATTTCGACAAGTACAATGGCACTACATGTCCAAAAGCCCACCTACAGCTCTATCACGTACAAATGACTTCGTACGTTGATAACGAACTCCTGATGATCCATGCCTTTCAAGCAAGTTTGACGGGTCCTGCTTTGAGCTGGTATCTCATGAAAAAGATAAATGGCCTCAAAACTTGGAAAGAAGCCAGTGAAGCATTCTTGAAGCAGTACAGATTCATAACGGACATCATTCCTACCCGTGATGATCTCGAACGTGCTCAGATGAAAAAGACTGAGTCCTTCAAAGACTATGCTATCAGATGGAGGAATTTAGCTGCTCAGGTTGTCCCAGAACCCATAGACAGTGAGTTAAAGAGGATGTTCGTGAAAACTCTCCCGTTCGAATACCGTAATCGGATGGTTGCCATTCCGGCTGACAACTTCAACCAACTCATCCCCATGGGCGAACAAATTGAAATAGGGCTGAAAGATGGATGGTTTGTCGAGCCGTCCTCCTCGACCAGAAGATTTGGTGCGAGAAAAGAGAAAGAACCGGCAGCTGAAGTGAATGTGGCTTATAACCAACCGAGCCGGCGGAATGCTAACTCCGCCCCAGCAATCCAAGTAGCAGAAGCTCAGCAACAAAACTCGGGTCGTCAACCTTTTCAAAGGAGGAACAACAGGAGGCAATTCACCCCCCTCCCCGGATCGTTGTCTCAAGTATTGACAGTGCTCCAGAAGAAAGGCTTGCTTACTACTGAGCCAAAGCGGCCCAATCCTGAGCGGTTCTATAACTTCGACCCTTCAAAGAAATGTGATTATCACATGGGTGAGCTGGGACACTCAACCGATGATTGCTATGCCCTCAAGCACCGAGTCCAAAACCTCCTAGACACGAAGGCTTTCTCATTTCAACCTGCTAAGCCGAATGTTCAGAGCAACCCACTCCCTGATCACGCAGGCAATGTGAATGCCATATTTAGCTTCGACGCTGGTCAAATCAAGAATGTTAAGGTGTATACTACTGACGTCTACGGTGAGTTAGTGAAAGCCGGTTGTTACCCGAGTAATGAAGACCTTCCCCTTGCCATCATGAGAGAAAGAATCTCAAGGATGGTAGAAGCTGGGATGATCGTTTATGCTGACCACACTGGCATCGTTTCTACTATCTCTGAAGTGGTTATTAATTGGGAGGAGGAGTTTGCTTCGTTGAACACCGGGAGCGACGAGGGCGACCCTCTGCTTGAAGACATGCCTCCGCTTGAAGACGCGTCCGATAATGAGGAGATCATTGTAAGCACGCCTACAACTGATGAAGGGATAGTGATCGAGATACCTCAACCGTATGAGTACAGTGATAATAGGGCGGTTCCTTGGTCCTACAGTCTCGATGTCGACTTAGTTACCAGATCTGGGCGTTCCTACGGCCAAGCTAATGCTCAACCTGCAAAACCTGTTACTGATGAAGAAGCCAAGCAGTTCCTAGCCGTGATTAAGGCTAGCGAATACAACATAGTTGAACAATTGCGCAAGCTGCCCGCACAAATCTCTCTGCTTGAGCTACTCCAGACATCTGTCAAACATCAGAAGGCCTTAATGAAAGTGTTAAGTGAAGTCCACGTGCCAGAAACGATCGATCATGACAAATTAGAGGAATTTGTGGGTTCTATACTCCTCAAGGACCTCATAGCCTTTTCAGATGAAGAGTTCCCTCTAGAAGGGAGGGGGCATACCAAAGCACTTTATATTTCCGTCAAATACAAGGCTTCACATGTAGCTCGGGTACTCATTGACAACGGATCTGCCTTGAACATCTGTCCTTTGGCAACTTTACACCGCCTCAAGATAGATCCTTCTAGGATAAATTCTGCAAAGACCTCCGTGCGAGCCTTTGACGGAACGAAGAAAGAAGTGATGGGAGAAATCTACCTTGACATCCAGATCGGACCAATTGTGTTCAATGTCCTATTTCAAGTTATGGACATTCCCACTGCATTCAATTTTCTGTTGGGTCGTCCATGGATTCATACTGCCGGAGCTGTGCCATCCAGTCTACATCAGATGGTGAAGTTCGTCGTGGAGAGAAAGTTAATCACAGTTCACGGTGAAGAAGAGCACCCAATCTACCACGCAACGGCTATCCCCTATGTTGAGCCTGATTGCAAAATAGAATCGAGCTATCAGTCGCTCGAGCTCGTATCAACCATACATGCGTCTAGAGGATCATCACCGCCTATTCCCGAGGTGTCAAATGCTGCAGTCATGGTTGGAAGGGTAATGGTCTCTCATGGCTTTACTCCGGGTGAAGGCCTTGGTAGAAATGGTCAAGGTATCCGCCAACCGGTGGAAGTTTCTCAGAGGCCCCGCATTACTGGGTTGGGATACCTGGGGTCAAGTGAGTCAAATAATGGGGCACGTGGACGTGGACGTGGACGTGGACATGGTCGAGGTCGAGGTCGAGGAAATGGACAGGACAGATCGCGATCCGAAGAAGAGCCGAATGGTAAAGAACGTGGACGTGGTAGGTTGCTTCCACATATCCGCACCACATTCCCGGGCCCCGCAAGAATGATGCATGAAGAGAAGGAGGTGATCGACACTTTGGGGCAACCGAGCGGCAAGTTCGATTATTATGTGAAATACTCAGCACCCCCGAGCTTCTATGTTGACCCCCGTGACATTGTCCCGGATGGATGGGGGGGTATGGATGATCCAGCACCTCTAGTGACAGAAGATCCTGATGATGCAATGGAGGGAATCACTGCCCTGTTCGATAATTTCTTAATTGGAGCCATCGAGGAAGGACCGTTGAAGGGAATGGGCACTGGCCCGCAAGAGTAACACATTTACTTTTTTTCGCACACTCCCCTACGCGGGAATTTTTACTGCTTTCTAGGACTCGCCCCGTCTCGGGAGCTGCTTTTTAGCACTTTTCATTTCTAGGATTTGATTGTTGCAATTTCCATTCTAATAAATGTAATTCATTTGGTGATGATCAATGAAATTACAAGTTATTTTCGTTTTGAGGGCATGTTGAGGTACATCAAACCAGCCCGGTGATGATATCCAACCGATAAAATAAAATATAGTCCAAGGAGAATTCTGAGGCCTGGGCTTCTTCATGCTTCCTCGTGTTAAAACCTTTTGGAAAAGAATTTCAAAAAAAAGTCACAAATCAAAAATCATCAATCAATAAAAAATGCAATGCTTAGCCCTGTTTGTCCTACTGAGCCCCCTACTTTATGTTTCAGGGGCAATTTTGTGACATGTAAGGGTATGGGAACGGTCCAATCTGATGAATTATGTGCCACCGAACCTGATCTCGATGACACCAATGAACTCGAAGATTCCTCGGACCTCCAGCGTGATCTAGAGCATCATGAAAGACCTAAAGTCCTAACGGTAGACCAAACTATCACTGTCAACTTGAGTGATTCCGGAGAACCCAAAGAGGTGAAGATAGGGGCAACCCTTCCCGAAGGCGAAGCTAAACGCCTGGTCCAACTGCTGAAGGATTACCGGGATATCTTTGCCTGGTCGTATATCGATATGCCGGGTTTAGACCCTTCTATCGTGGAGCATAGTCTACCTACTAATCCGGACATGCCGCCCAAGAAACAGAAGTTGCGAAGGACCAAGCCTGAACTTTCCAAGAAAATAGAGGAGGAGGTCATGAAGCTTTTGAAAGTGGGATTCATCGAAGTCACCCAATACCCCAGCTGGGTGGCTAATATTGTGCCAGTCATGAAGAAGGATGGTCGAGTTCGAGTTTGCATCGACTATCGCGATCTAAACAAGGCCAGTCCTAAAGACGATTTCCCATTGCCACATATAGACGTTTTGGTGGACAGTACTGCAGGGTTTGAGCTGTTTTCCTTCATGGATGGTTTTTCGGGCTATAATCAGATAAAAATGAAGGACGATGATAAGGAGAAAACGGCGTTCATCACTCCTTGGGGGACATTCCACTATAAGGTCATGCCCTTCGGCCTTAAAAATGCCGGGGCAACATATCAACGGGCAATGGTGACGCTCTTCCATGATATGATGCATAAGGAGATTGAGGTTTATGTCGATGACATGATCGCCAAGTCTCGACCTGGAAGGAGTCACGTCGATACTTTGAAGAAATTATTCGAGAGACTTCGTGAGTTTAAGCTCCGTCTCAACCCAGCAAAGTGCGTATTTGGAGCAACCTCGGGCAAATTACTTGGGTTCATCGTAAGCAGTAAAGGCATTGAAATTGACCCCTCCAAAGTGAAGGCTATATGTGAGTTACAACCCCCGTCGACCGTAAAAGAAGTGCGGAGCCTCCTGGGTAGATTGAACTACATAGCCCGTTTTATTTCTCAGCTCTCAGCAACTGCTAAGCCATTCTTCAAACTTCTAAGGAAGAATGCTCAAGTGAAATGGGACAATGATTGTCGGGAAGCGTTTAACGAACTGAAGCAATACCTGATGAAACCACCAGTGCTAGTCCCACCAATGCCGGGCCAGCCTTTGATCCTTTACCTCACAATTCATAGTGAGTCTTTAGGTGCGATGCTAGCCCAGAAAAGTCCTGAAGATGGAAAAGAGCGAGCCATTTATTACCTAAGCAAGAAGTTCACTGTCTCGGAGTTGAATTATTCTGAAGCCGAGAAGACTTGCGCTGCGTTAGTATGGGTGCTCCATAGGCTGCGACAATATACACTGCATCACCAGACTTTGCTTGTGACTGAGAATGATCCCATCAAGTATTTACTTGATCAGCCAGCTTTGGTAGGAAAGTTAGCCAAGTGGCAGATTTTAATTTCAGAGTTTGATATCCAGATGAAGCCACAGAAGTCAGTTAAAGGTCGAGTAATTGCTGATGTGTTAGCTGAAAATCCTGGAGTCCCTGATGATGATAGATATTCTCCAGAAGATCGCATTTTGGTAATAAAGGAAAATACATGGACCATGTTTTTCGATGGAGCTGTAAACTTGGCCGGTTCTGGCACTGGGGCAGTTTTAATATCCCCAGATGGGCAACATTATCCAGTAGCAGCAAAGTTAGTGTTCCCCTGTACCAACAACATAGCCGAGTATGAAGCTTGCATCCTCGGACTCCAAGCCGCAGTGGAAATGGGGATAACCAAGTTGAAAGTGTTTGGTGATTCTGCTTTGATTATTCTCCAAACTGTGGGAGAGTGGAAGACGAGAGACACCAAACTAGTGCCGTACCATGAATACCTCGAAGAAATCATAGAGGAATTCGAAGATATCTCTTTTGAGTACTTATCGAGGTCTCATAATCAGTTCGCTGATGCGCTAGCTACGTTATCATCCATGTTGCAAGTGATTGATGGGTTGGAGGTAGAACCCTTGAAGATTGAAGTCCTGGCAAAACCAGCCTACTGTATGGTTGTGACTGGAGAACCTGATGAAAAGCCATGGTATTACGATATCATGAGTTACATCCAGAGACAAGAATTTCCTGAGGGAAGCACCCCGGCCGATAGGAAATACATAATGAAAATGGCTTCAAAATTCTTTGTTAGTGGTGAAAAGCTGTACAAAAGATCATATGATTCAATCCTATTAAGGTGTGTGGATGCGGCTGAAGCTACCAGAATCATGCAAGAAGTACACGAAGGGATATGTGGTCCACACATGAATGGCCACATGTTAGCTAAGAAGATTATGAGGTTGGGTTATTATTGGCTCAGTCTTGAGAGTGACTGCATCCAACATGTTCGAAGATGTCATCGTTGTCAGGTTCATGGGGATAAAATAAATGTTCCCCCGACAGAATTACATCAGCAGTCTGAGCCATGGCCCTTTTCAATGTGGGGCATCGATGTGATTGGCCCGATTAATCCCAAGGCATCAAATGGACACCGATTTATCTTGGTCGCGATTGACTATTTCTCTAAGTGGATTGAGGCGTCATCTTATGCAAACGTCACCGCAAGGAATGTTGTAAAATTCATCAGGCGAGACATAGTTGCTCGTTATGGTGTCCCTGAGGCTATCGTCACTGACAATGGGACAAATTTGAACAACAAGTTCATTGATCAGTTGTTCAACGAGTTCAAAATCCGGCACCTGAATTCATCTCCTTATCGTCCACAGATGAATGGAGCAGTTGAAGCCGCTAACAAGAACATCAAGAAGATCTTGGCCAAAACGGCTGAAAACTATCGTGACTGGCATGAAAGGTTGCCATTTGCACTAATGGCGTATCGAACTTCGATCCGAACCTCTGTCGGAGCAACTCCTTTTTCCTTGGTGTATGGCATGGAAGCGGTCCTACCCGTCGAAGTAGAGATCCCTTCCTTGCGAGTATTATCTCAAGTGGAGTTGTCCGAGGCGGAATGGATGCGACAAAGGCATGAGCAGTTAAACCTAATTGATGAGAAGCGATTGAGAGCCATTTGCCACGGTCAAACCTATCAGCAAAGGATAGCTAGATCCTTCAATCAAAAGGTGCGTCCAAGACACTTCGAGGTAAATGATCTAGTCCTGAGGAAGGTACTGCCAGTTTTTCCTGTTCCTGGAGGAAAATTTACCCCAAACTACATTGGTCCGTATGTGGTTAAAAAGGTGCTTCCCGGAGGTGCCCTGATCCTCGCAGAAATGGATGGTCGTGAGTTCTCCACTCCTGTTAATTCTGATGCTGTGAAGATCTATTATCCATGATGGAATTTAACATTTTGCAGTAAAAGTTTTCAAAAGTTTGGTTTTATACTCTGAATTGCAAACATTGCATTTATGAATAAATGGTTTCAGTCAATTTCAAGTTAAGATGTTTGCATTGACTTTAATTTCTGCATGGTTATTTGTCAACCTGTATCATTGACCTCAAAGGGGGAATCTATTTAGACAATATGATAATTCATGTGGAATGAATTGAATGTGTTGAATGAGGTACATCGGGATGATGAAAGGCAAGCCATATCCTATACACAGTCCCGTGCACTAATCCCCAGTGAGTTGAGTAGAAAAATTCCATGTCGGCAAGGCGAAGGGTTATCTCGCAAAAGGTACGGCAACTGAAATGACGAGAGGCGGTTCATTTCTCTATCCCAAACACTACAGGTTATCCATTGTTTCGCCACTTTGAGCCTAAACACTTGGAGAAATTCATTCAAATTACCCCTGTCGAGAACCACCCCACATCGGGGCAAGTTGGAAGTAAGTCAGCATCATAAGGTGAAAAATGAGTAGAAATTTTCATGCTCTCACTTACATCAATCTTCGAGTGTTGCTTTTTCAGATGAATTCACGTGAAGTTCAAGTGCCTTAGAATGACGAAGAGCATTTCTTTCTCTATCCTATACACACTTTATCCTTTGCTAAGCCCAATTGAGCCTGCAAATTCATTTCTTAAACCCAGTTGGTGATCATCCCCCACACTGGGGCAAAGCAAAAGTCATCATTGTTCAGGCAGCATATCCAGAGCGCCGATAAAAGACGAAGACCTTGAGAGTCCAAATGTTAGTCATTCGGTCAAAACAAGCCAAAGTGTGACTGGCCAATGTATGCATTGTAGACAGTGTGTGTCAAAAAAAACAAAAAAAAAAAACAAAAAAAAACTAGAGGGCATGAAAAAGCAGTGTGCCTGGTAAAAGCAAGGCCAATGCCTGTGAAAAAAAAATGGAGAAAAAAGTGACGACTTTAGATTAGAAAATGTTGAGATGTGTCAAAGTCACAAAAATATCCAGAGTCTTAAGGAATCAAGTGATGAATTCTTGAGGCCAATGGAGCATCTACCGAGAAGACAATCCCTGGTGAAGAAGAAGACCGGTGACAATGCCGAGATGATCACCAACTCTCACCTCAATTATACACATTTTGAGCCTTATGATCCATTCATTTCTCAACCCATGAGCCTAGCCTACGTTACGTCCCTTGCAAAGTCTCTTCAGATTAGGGCACTTGAACTAACGTAGAGTTTATGATGTTTATAAGCTTAGCTCGAAGAAGTGCGAGCAAGTCCATTTCTATCTCATTTTGCAGGGTTCTTGACTTGTAAACCCGGAGACAATTGCAGAGTATTTTCTTTCAATAGCCTCGACTCGAAGAGTCTCTTTTGCTAAGCCATTGACCAAGCCTATGTTACGGTCCTAACAAAGACCTCTCAGATTGGTAAAGTCGTACTGCTTGCGAGAATACTCGGACCCTTGTCGACATGATGATGGTGAGATAGAGTGATTTTCCATAAATCAGCCTTTTCGATGAGAGTGAGTGAAAGCCCTTTTGGACCGGAAGTCCCTCATTCGACATTTTCAAGATATCCGCTTGTGAGTTCGGATTGTCTTGTCATGATTTTTCCCCAGTGAAGTTTGTAATGCTGATTTGACAAAACCATCGTGCATGAAAATCAATTGAAATCATAGTTCATGTGCATATGTATTCTTGGCAGTGTGCGAATGCGTATTACATGTTACTTAAAATCGTGTCTAACAAGAGACACACCTTCAGAGTTGGAGATGTCACCAGGTAAGTATATCTCTATCCCTAGGATATCTATGACTATCTAGGTATCCCTAACCTGTTCAAGCAATTGTCAGGTCCCACATTTGATCATTTTTGCGATCTCTAGATGCCTTTGATTGTGTTCAGGTGTCTATTGATCAAACCTTTTCAGGTACTTCTGATGATATCCAGGTACTTTGTCAAGGAACTCTTGAACACTTGGGCTAGCCCCTTTGTTCATCAAATCACAGATTTTCATACAATCTCGAGAAGATTCCCCCGTTACATGACTATGAGCAGGTATAGGCATGGCGGCCAAATCTTTACATATGAGCAGGTATATGTAAAGGTCGGAATATTCTTCCCAAATCTCAGGTATTCCCCCGCTACTCACCTATGAGCAGGTATAGGTGAAGCGGCCAAATCTTTGCATATGAGCAGGTATATGTAAAGGTCAGAATACTCTCATTATCTCAGATGTTCCCCCGCTACTCACCTATGAGCAGGTATAGGTGAAGCGGCCAAATCTTTGCATATGAGCATGTATATGTAAAGGTCGGAATATTCTCTCAACCACAGGTGTTTCCCCCGCAATTCACTTATGAGCAGGTATAAGTGAAGCGACCAAATCTTTGCAAACACCTATGGAGATGTATAGGTAGTTCGTAAAGATCCGAACTATTCTCACGAATCCAGATGATGATTGGATACGTCGAGCTTTCTTTGTGTGTTTTGACTTAACTGCAGATCACCGAAGTTCATCAACGTATATCAGGCAATACCTATGGGACTGAGCCCATACATTTGCCAAAACAACATACAAGTTAAAGTTGTGCCTCGAATTACGCTATCGTTCATGTCAGGTAAGTAATTCCAGGTATGTTTTCTATTCAGGTCAGCATGCATCATTTCTTAATGCATTGTAAAATGGGACTCATAGTCCCGACAAAAACAACATTCATTGCATTTGCATAGTTGAAATTTAGGTATCATTTAGTCTTTGAATGCAACCTCTACGAGCTCACCTTCAAAGAGGGGCAGCTGTTGACACCTAAATTTTAGCGACCATTTAGTATAATTTGCATAGAAAATTAGGGATTAAAATTTTTAACCCCTAAACAAAAAATATTTTAAATTGCATAACATATAGTTTAAATTCATTTTAGATTAATTGCATTTTGCATCGGACCGGCGGTGAATGAACGAGCTTAAATTTCATCGAATGGGACTCGGCTCGCTTGGAATGCAAGGGCCGGGAATTACAAGTCAAACGGGCTCGGTCGTTTTAATTTGAACTTAATTCAGCCCATTGTCATTAATTAATTCAGCCCATTATTATTAATTAATTCAGCCCATCATCATTAATTAATCCAGCCCATTTAAATTAAAGCCCAAGACTAAGCCCATTAGGACCAGAAAGCCCATCTAATTGACCTAGATTAATACTATATATATTTCATTAGGTCAGAATTTTAGAGGGGGAGAGAATTTTCAGAACATAATTTTTGAGGGCACGAGAGACACACGTGAGCGAGAGAAAGAGGAAGAGAGGAAGAGAAGGAGACCGGCTCCCGCTGCTGCCGCGTGCTGCCGCCCCTCCCCGCGCGCGCCGCCGCCTGCTGCTGCTGCTCCTCGCCGCGCGCCGCCGCGTGCTGCCGCTGCTTCTCGCCGTGCACCGCTGCTGCTGCTGCCGTCGCCTGCTGCCGCTCCTCCCGTCACGCGCCGCCTGCTGCTGCCGCCCCTCCCCGCGCGCGCCGCCGCCTGCTGCTGCTGCTCCTCGCCGCGCGCCGCCGCGTGCTGCCGCTGCTTCTCACCGTGCACCGCTGCCTCACGCCGCGCCTCACGTTGCTGCAGCCACTCCACGCCGGACGCCCCCGCTGCTGCACCGCCGCCTGCCGTGCGCCTGCTGCCGCCGCTTCCTGCTGCCGCGTGCTGCCGTCTCTCACGCCGACGCTGCTGCCGCCGCCGCGCCTGCTGCTGCTGCCTCTCCCGCCGGCGCTGCGCCTCACGCCGACGCTGCTGCCGCCGCCGCGCCTGCCGCTGCCGCCTCCCGCCGACGCCGCTGCTGCCGTGTGACGTCGCTGCTGCTGCTTCCTGCTGCCGCCTCTCCCGCCGGCGCTGCGCCTCACGCCGACGCTGCTGCCGCCGCCGCGCCTGCCGCTGCCGCCTCCCGCCGACGCTGCTGCTGCCGCGTGACGTCGCCGCTGCTGCGGTTTTCCCCGACGTGCGCCACCGTCGCCGCCATTCCCGACACCGCGCCGCCGATCCGCCGTTCGCCGCTCATCCTGATCCGCAAGTTCGAATTTGGAAATTATCTGCAAATTAGGTAATTGAACATTATCCAATATTTTTAGAATATTTCGTTTCTTAATTTTTGGGTGTTTGAATATTCTGTGAATATTGCGTGGATTGTTAGATATCTTAAGATAATGTTTGCCTTGTTCGCAATATTTGAAAATATTCAAAATTAGGAATCTTTCCTAATTCAGCAACGTATCTGGACAACTATCTGACCTTATCCCTAAGGTATGATACGTGGCGATACGGAAAATCATTATCCTATCCATAATCCCTTGGATACGATAATGATTTTTATCTGCTTTCCAAATTTGAACGATCGACTTTCCGTCAATATCTATAACCCTATAGATATGACTGATAGCTCGATTTTTGTGCCTAATCCGAATTTGAAACGAATCTTGTGGATTGCGTGGTTGTTTTAAATGTGGATGCTATCTCTGTTTAAATTATCTTTCCTTTTCAAATAAAAAAGAAAATTCAAAAAATATCAGTTAGGATTTGAATTTGAGTTTTTTGCATGTTTAAGAATCCTAAATATATCTAGACGATAGAGTAATTATTTAATTTAAATTAGGACTTGAGATAATCTATTCCCTAGTTTAAATTAAATAATTTTCTAATCTTAATAGATTATTTAGGTTATTTTTTATTCCGAATTTTCAAGAAAACCCTAAAAAATGAATTGTTTTATGGTAGATTAGGATAGATTGCATTCTTAATTTAAGTAATTGATTATTTCGAATTTTAACAAAAATCCAAAAATAATAGAGTATATGTTAAGTCATTATAGGTTGCATGTTAATTTAGGCATATTTTTATTCCGAATTTCATCAGAAAATACCAAAAATAAATCATTTGCCCGTCGTTAGAATTAGGTCACGTCGTCGCATGACATATAGTTTGTATGCTAGGTTGCATTACTTGCATGTCATTTTTGCACGTCATTGCATATAGGTTAGCTTTCATTTAAATAAGCGAAAATCCAAAAATATTGAGTGAACTGCTTGTTAATTAGAAATCATATTAGGATGGTTGATGTGATTTTCTAGCTAACCATGCAGATGCTTACGTTGCTTCGAGGTAAGTAATTCTCCCAATCTTGCAATTTATTTAATGTTTTGATTATTGGGTGTTAAATTGGTGGTTTGCGTACCCGCATGAACACCTCACATGTTAGTGACTAAGTTAAAATGGGTCCAGATTGCTTGCCAAAATATTTTTGAAAAGAAAAAGGTACCGAAAGGGCGTTAGACTAGATCTAGCGTAATCAAGTCCCCGGACTTAGAATCTCTGGTTCGTAGGAATAAAACATATCTCCCTATGTTTTATTTAGGTTTCTAATCGACCTACCACAAATTGATTAGTGGCGACTCCAAGCATGAAAACTTTTGCACGTTAAACAATTTAAACCTAAGTTGCGAATTGGTAGGGCTTGGGAGGGCCCGATTTAGGTTTAGTCCTAATAATCCATTAGCCTGAGAAAGGAATTTTTTAGGTCGCGACACAAATATTCTGAAAATATCGGATAACATCCTTACCTAATTTCGAAATATTTCCAAATTTGAACTCGCGGATCGGGATTGCGGATCGGGATGAGCGGCGAACGGTGGACCGGCGGTGGCGCGACCACGAGGACGGCGGCGACGCTGTTTACGATGGTGCTTGTGATGGCGCAACTCCGGGACAGCAGCGGTGGCGGAGCGACGGCGGCAGCGGCGGTGCGGCAGCGGGCGCGGCAGCAGGCGCGGCGAGGAGTGGCGGCAGCAGGCGCACGGGAGGCGCGGCAGCAGGCGCGGCGGGGAGTGGCGGCAGCAGGTGGTGTCGCGCGGCGGAGAGCAGCGCACGGCAGGGGCGGCAGGCGCGGCGGCAGCAGGCGCGGCAGGCGCGGCGGTGACGCGCGGCAGGCGGCAGGCTCGGCGGGCACGGCGGTGATGCGCAACGGGTGGCAAGCGCGGCAGGCACGGCGGCAGCAGGCGCGGCAGGCGCGGCGGTGATGCGCGGCGATCGGCAGGCACGGTGGCAGCAGGCGCGGCAGGCGTAGGTCGGCTCCGGCGTGAGGCGGGCGGCAGGCAGCGGCGTACGGCGGCGTGGGTTGGCTCCGATGCGGAAGGCGCGGCGGTGGCAGGCGCGGCAGGGAGCGGCGGCGATCTTCGCCGGTCTCTCTCTCTCTCCCTCTCTTTCTCACTCTCACACTCTAAAAATTCTGATCTGAAAATTATGAGTCCCCCCTTAAAAATTCTGACCTAATGAAGTATATATAACCCTAATCTAGGTCAATTAGATGGGCTCTCTAGTCCTAATGGGCTTAGACTTGGGCTTAGATTTTAATTTAATTTAAATGGGCTGAATTAATTAATGACAATGGGCTGAATTAAGTTCAAATTAAAATGACCGAGCCCGTTTGACTTGTAATTCCCGGCCCTTGCATTCCAAGCGAGCCGAGTCCCATTCGATGAAATTTAAGCTCGTTCATTCACCGCCGGTCCGATGCAAAATGCAATTAATCTAAAATGAATTTAAACTATATGTTATGCAATTTAAAATATTTTTTGTTTAGGGGTTAAAAATTTAATCCCTAATTTTCTATGTAAATTACACTAAGTGATGCGCCAAAATTTAGGTGTCAACAGCTGCCCCTCTTTGAAGGTGAGCTCGTAGAGGTTGCATTCAAAGACTAAATGATACCTAAATTTCGACCATGCAAATGCAATGAATGTTATTTTTGTCGGGATTATGAGTCCCATTTTACAATGCATTAAGAAATGATGCATGCTGACTTGAATAGAAAACATACCTGGAATTACTTACCTGACATGAACGATAGCGCAATTCGAGGCACAACTTTAACTTGTATGTTGTTTTGGCAAATGTATGGGCTCAGTCCCATAGGTATTGCCTGATATACGTTGATGAACTTCGGTGATCTGCAGTTAAGTCAAAACACACAAAGAAAGCTCGACGTATCCAATCATCATCTGGATTCGTGAGAATAGTTCGGATCTTTACGAACTACCTATACATCTCCATAGGTGTTTGCAAAGATTTGGTCGCTTCACTTATACCTGCTCATAAGTGAATTGCGGGGGAAACTTTTGAAATCAAGAGGATATTCTGACCTTTACATATACCTGCTCATATGCAAAGATTTGGCCGCCTCACTTATACCTGCTCATAAGTGAACTGCGGGAGAATACCTGGGGTTGAGAGAATATTCCGACCTTTACATATACCTGCTCATATGCAAAGATTTGGCCGCTTCACCTATACCTACTCATAGGCGAGTAGCGGGGGAACATCTGAGATAATGAGAGAATATTCCGACCTTTACATATACCTGCTCATATGCAAAGATTTGGCCGCTTCACCTATACCTGCTCATAGGTGAGTAGCGGGGGAATACCTGAGATTTAGGAAGAATATTTCGACCTTTACATATACCTGCTCATATGTAAAGATTTGGCCGCCATGCCTATACCTGCTCATAGTCATGTAACGGGGGAATCTTCTCGAGATTGTATGAAAATCTGTGATTTGATGAACAAAAGGGGCTAGCCCAAGTGTTCAAGAGTTCCTTGACAAAGTACCTGGATATCATCAGAAGTACCTGAAAAGGTTTGATCAATAGACACCTGAACACAATCAAAGGCATCTAGAGATCACAAAAATGATCAAATGTGGGACCTGACAATTGCTTGAACAGGTTAGGGATACCTAGATAGTCATAGATATCCTAGGGATAGAGATATACTTACCTGGTGACATCTCCAACTCTGAAGGTGTGTCTCCTGTTAGACACGATTTTAAGTAACATGTAATATGCATTCGCATACTGTCAAGAACACATATACACATGCACTATGATTTCAACTGATTTTCATGTACGATGGTTTTGTCAAATCAGCATCACAAACTTCGCTGGGGAAAAATCATGACAAGACAATCCAGATTCACAAGTAGATATCTTGAAAATGTCGAATGAGGGACTTTTGGTCCAAAAGGGCTTTCTCTCATTCTCATCGAAAAGGCTGATTTACGGAGAATCGCTCCATCTCACCATCATCATGTTGACAAGGGTCTGAGTATTCTCGCAAGCAGTACGACTTTACCAGTCTGAGAGGTCTTTGTTAGGACCGTAACATGGGTTTGGTCAATGGCTTAGCAAAAGAGACTCTTCGAGTCGAGGCTATTGAAAGAAAATACTCTGCAATTGTCTCCGGGTTTACAAGTCAAGAACCCTGCAAAATGAGATAGAAATGGACTTGCTCGCACTTCTTCGAGCTAAGCTTATAAACATCAGAAACTCTACGTTAGTTCAAGTGCCTTAATCTGAAGAGACTTTGCAAGGGACGTAACGCAGGCTAGGCTCATGGGTTGAGAAATGAATGGATCATTAGGCTCAAAATGTATATAACTGGGGTGAGAGTTGGTGATCATCTCGGCATTATCACCGGTGTTCTTTTCCGTCAGGGATTGTCTCCTCGGTAGATGTTCCATCGACTTCGAGAATTCATCACTTGATTCCTTAAAACTCTGGATATTTTTGTGACTTTGACACATCTCAACATTTTCTAATCCAAAGTCGTCACTTTTTCTCCATTTTTTTTTCTTTTTCACGGGCATTGGCCTTGCTTTTACCAGGCACACTGCTTTTTATGCCCTCTAGTTTTTTTTTTGACACACACTGTCTACAATGTATACATTGGCCAGTCACACTTTGGCTTGTTTTGACCGAATGACTAACATTTGGACTCTCAGGGTCTTCGTCTTTTATCGGCGCTCCAGATATGCTGCCTGAACAATGATGACTTTTGCCTTGCCCCAGTGTGGGGGATGATCACCAACTGGGTTTAAGAAATAAATTTGCAGGCTCAATTGGGCTTAGCAAAGGATAAAGTGTGTATAGGATAGAGAAAGAAATGCTCTTCGTCATCCTAAGGCACTTGAACTTTACGTGAATTCATCTGAAAAGCAACACTCGAAGATTGATGCAAGTGAGAGCATGAAAATTTCTACTCATTTTTCACCTTATGACGCTGACTTACCTCCAGTTTGCCCCGATGTGGGGTGGTTCTCGACAGGGGTAATTTGAATGAATTTCTCCAAGTGTTTAGGCTCAAAGTGGCGAAACAATGGATAACCTGTAGTGTTTGGGATAGAGAAATGAACTGCCTCTCGTCATTTCAGTTGCCGTACCTTTTGCGAGATAACCCTTTACCTTGCAGACATGGAATTTTTCCACTCAACTCACTGGGGATTAGTGCATGGGACTGTGTATAGGATATGGCTTGCCTTTCATCATCCCGATGTACCTCATTCAACACATTCAATTCATTCCACATGAATTATCATATTGTCTAAATAGATTCCCCCTTTGAGGTCAATGATACAGGTTGACAAATAACCATGCAGAAATTAAAGCCAATGCAAACATCTTAACTTGAAATTGACTGAAACCATTTATTCATAAATGCAATGTTTGCAATTCAGAGTATAAAACCAAACTTTTGAAAACTTTTGCTGCAAAATGTTAAATTCCATCAGGGATAATAGATCTTCACAGTATCAGAATTAACAGGAGTAGAGAACTCACGACCATCCATTTCTGCGAGGATCAGGGCACCTCCGGGAAGCACCTTTTTAACCACATACGGACCAATGTAGTTTGGGGCAAATTTTCCTCCAGGAATAGGAAAGACTGGCAGTACCTTCCTTAGGACTAGATCATTTACCTCAAAGTGTCTTGGACGCACCTTTCGATTGAAGGATCTAGCTATCCTCTGCTGATAGGTTTGACCGTGGCAAATGGCTCTCAATCGCTTCTCATCAATTAGGTTCAACTGCTCATGCCTTTGTCGCATCCATTCCGCCTCGGACAACTCCACTCGAGACAAGACTCGCAAGGAAGGGATCTCTACTTCGACGGGTAGGACTGCTTCCATGCCATACACCAAGGAAAAAGGAGTTGCTCCGACAGAGGTTCGGATCGAAGTTCGATACGCCATTAGTGCAAATGACAACCTTTCATGCCAGTCACGATAGTTTTCAGCCGTTTTGGCCAAGATCTTCTTGATGTTCTTGTTAGCGGCTTCAACTGCTCCATTCATCTGTGGACGGTAAGGAGATGAATTCAGGTGCCGGATTTTGAACTCGTTGAACAACTGATCAATGAACTTGTTGTTCAAATTTGTCCCATTGTCAGTGACGATAGCCTCAGGGACACCATAACGAGCAACTATGTCTCGCCTGATGAATTTTACAACATTCTTTGCGGTGACGTTTGCATAAGATGACGCCTCAATCCACTTAGAGAAATAGTCAATCGCGACCAAGATAAATCGGTGTCCATTTGATGCCTTGGGATTAATCGGGCCAATCACATCGATGCCCCACATTGAAAAAGGCCATGGCTCAGACGACTGATGTAATTCCGTCGGGGGAACATTTATTTTATCCCCATGAACTTGACAGCGATGACATCTTCGAACATGTTGGATGCAGTCACTCTCAAGACTGAGCCAATAATAACCCAACCTCATGATCTTCTTAGCTAACATGTGGCCATTCATGTGTGGACCACATATCCCCTCGTGTACTTCTTGCATGATTCTGGTAGCTTCAGCCGCATCCACACATCTCAATAGGATTGAATCATATGATCTTTTGTACAGCTTCTCACTACTAACAAAGAATTTTGAAGCCATTTTCATTATGTACTTCCTGTCAGCCGGGGTACTTCCCTCAGGAAATTCTTGTTTCTGGATGTAACTCATGATATCATAATACCATGGCTTTTCATCAGGTTCTCCGGTCACAACCATACAGTAGGCCGGTTTTGTCAGGACTTCGATCTTCAAGGGTTCTACCTCTAACCCATCAATCACTTGCAATATGGATGATAACGTAGCTAGCGCATCAGCAAACTGATTATGAGACCTTGATAAGTACTCAAAAGAGATATCTTCGAATTCCTTTATGATTTCTTCGAGGTATTCATGGTACGGCACTAGTTTGGTGTCTCTCGTCTTCCACTCTCCCACAGTTTGAAGAATAATCAAAGCAGAATCACCAAATACTTTCAACTTGGTTATTCCCATTTCCACTGCGGCTTGGAGTCCGAGGATGCAAGCTTCGTACTCGGCTATGTTGTTGGTACAGGGGAACACCAACTTTGCTGCTACTGGATAATGTTGCCCATCTGGGGATATTAAAACTGCCCCAGTGCCGGAACCAGCCAGGTTTACAGCTCCATCGAAAAACATGGTCCATGTGTCTTCCTTTATTACCAAAATACGATCTTCTGGAGAATATCTATCATCATCAGGGACTCCAGGATTTTCAGCTAACACATCAGCAATTACTCGACCTTTAACTGACTTCTGTGGCTTCATCTGGATATCAAACTCTGAAATTAAAATCTGCCACTTGGCTAACTTCCCTACCAAAGCAGGCTGATCAAGTAAATACTTGATGGGATCGGTCTCAGTCACAAGCAAAGTCTAGTGATGCAGTGTATATTGTCGCAGCCTATGGAGCACCCATACTAGCGCAGCGCAAGTCTTCTCGGCTTCAGAATAATTCAACTCCGAGACGGTGAACTTCTTACTTAGGTAATAAATGGCTCGCTCTTTTCCATCTTCAAGACTTTTCTGGGCTAGCATCGCACCTAAAGACTCACTATGAATCGTGAGGTAAAGGATCAAAGGCTGGCCCGGCATTGGTGGGACTAGCACTGGTGGTTTCATCAGGTATTGCTTTAGTTCGTTAAACGCTTCCCGACAATCATCGTCCCATTTCACTTGAGCATTCTTCCTTAGAAGTTTGAAGAATGGCTTAGCAGTTGCGGAGAGCTGAGAAATAAAATGGGCTATGTAGTTCAATCTACCCAGGAGGCTCCGCACTTCTTTTACGGTCGACGGGGGTTGCAACTCACATATAGCCTTCACCTTGGAGGGGTCAATTTCAATGCCTTTACTGCTTACTATGAACCCAAGTAATTTACCCGAAGTTGCTCCGAATACACACTTTGCTGGATTGAGACGGAGCTTAAACTCACGGAGCCTCTCGAATAATTTCTTCAAAGTATCGACGTGACTCTTCCCAGGTCGAGACTTGGCGATCATGTCATCGACATAAACCTCAATCTTCTTATGCATCATATCATGGAAGAGCGTCACCATTGCCCGTTGATATGTTGCCCCGGCATTTTTAAGGCCGAAAGGCATGACCTTATAGTGGAATGTCCCCCAAGGAGTGATGAACGCCGTTTTCTCCTTATCATCGTCCTTCATTTTTATCTGATTATAACCCGAGAAACCATCCATGAAGGAAAACAGCTCGAACCCAGCAGTACTGTCCACCAAAACGTCTATATGTGGCAATGGGAAATCGTCTTTAGGGCTAGCCTTGTTTAAATCGCGATAGTCGATGCAAACCCGAACTCGACCATCCTTCTTCATGACTGGCACGATATTGGCCACCCAACTGGGGTATCGGGTGACTTCAATAAACCCTACTTTCAAAAGTTTCATGACCTCCTCCTCTATCTTCTTCGAAAGTTCAGGTTTGGTTCTTCGCAGCTTCTGTTTCTTGGGCGGCATGTCCGGATTAGTAGGTAGACTATGCTCCACGATAGAAGGGTCTAAACCCGGCATATCGACATACGACCAGGCAAAGATATCTTGGTAATCCTTCAGCAGTTGGACCAGGCGTTTCGCTTCACCTTCGGGAAGGGTTGCCCCTATCTTCACCTCCTTGGGTTCTCCGGAATCACTCAAGTTGACCGTGATAGTTTGGTCTACCGTTAGGACTTTAGGTCTTTCATGATGCTCTAGATCACGCTGGAGGTCCGAGGAATCTTCGAGTTCATTGGTGTCATCGAGATCAGGTTCGGTGGCACATAATTCATCAGATTGGACCGCTCCCATACCCTTACATGTCACATAAATGCCCCTGAAACATAAAGTAGGGGGTTCAGTAGGACAAACAGGGCTAAACAGTGTATTTTTATTTCTTTTGATTAATTAATTTATTTATTTTGAAATTCTTTTCCAAAAGGTTTTAACACGAGGAAGCATGAAGAAGCCCAGGCCTCAAAATTCTCCTTGGACTATATTTTTCTTTTATCGGTTGGATATCATCACCGGGCTGGTTTGATGTACCTCAACATGCCCTCAAAACGAAAATAACTTGTAACTTCATTGATTATCACCAAATGAATTACATTTATTGGAATGGAAATTGCAACAATCAAATCCTAGAAATGAAAAGTACTAAAAAGCAGCTCCCGAGACGGGGCAAGTCCTAAAAAGCAGTAAAAATTCCCGCGTAGGGGAGTGTGCGAAAAAGGTAAATGTGTTACTCTTGCGGGCCAATGCCCATTCCCTTTAACGGTCCTTCCTCGATGGCTCCAACTAAGAAATTATCGAACAGGGCAGTGATTCCCTCCATTGCATCATCAGAATCTTCTGTCACTAGAGGTGTTGAATCATCCATACCTCCCCATCCATCCGGGACAATGTCACGGGGGTCAACATAGAAGCTGGGGGGCGCCGAGTATTTAACATAATAGTCGAACTTGCCGCTCGGTTGCCCCAAAGTGTCGATCACCTCCTTCTCTTCATGCATCATTCTTGCAGGGCCCGGGAATGTGGTGCGGAGGTGCGGAAGCAACCTACCACGCCCACGTTCTTTACCATTCGGCTCTTCTTCGGATCGCGATCTGTCCTGTCCATTTCCTCGACCTCGACCTCGACCACGTCCACGTCTACGTCCACGTCCCCCATCATTTGGCTCGCTTGACCCCAGGTATCCCAACCCAGTAATGCGGGGCCTCTGAGAAACTTCCACCGGTTGGCGGATACCTTGACCATTTCTACCAAGGCCTTCACCCGGAGTAAAGCCATGAGAGACCATTACCCTTCCAATCATGACTGCAGCATTTGACACCTCGGGAATAGGCGGCGATGATCCTCTAGACGCATGTATGGTTGATACGAGCTCGAGCGACTGATAGCTCGATTCTATTTTGCAATCAGGCTCAACATAGGGGATAGCCGTTGCGTGGTAAATTGGGTGCTCTTCTTCATCGTGGACCGTGACTAACTTTCTCTCCACAACGAACTTCACCTTCTGATGTAGACTGGATGGCACAGCTCCGGCAGTATGAATCCATGGACGACCCAATAGAAAATTAAATGCAGTGGGAATGTCCATCACTTGGAATAGGACATTAAACACCGTTGGTCCAATTTGTATGTCAAGGTGGATTTCTCCCATCACTTCTTTCTTCGTTCCGTCAAAGGCTCGAACGGAGGTCTTCGCAGAATTTATCTTAGAAGGATCTATCTTGAGCCGGTGTAAAGTTGCCAAAGGACAGATGTTCAAGGCTGATCCATTATCGATGAGTACCCGGGCTACATGCGAGGCTTTGTATTTGACAGAAATGTAGAGTGCCTTGGTATGCCCCCTCCCTTCCAGAGGGAACTCTTCATCTGAAAAGGCTATGAGGTCCTTGAGGAGTATAGAACCCACAAATTCCTCTAATTTGTCATGATCGATCGTCTCTGGCACGTGGACTTCACTTAACACCTTCATTAAGGCCTTCTGATGCTTGACAGATGTCTGGAGTAACTCAAGCAGAGAGATTTGTGCGGGCAGCTTGCGTAATTGTTCAACTATGTTGTATTCACTAGCCTTAATCACAGCTAGAAATTCCTTGGCTTCTTCATCAGTAACAGGTTTTGCAGATTGAGCATTAGCTTAGCCGTAGGAACGCCCAGATCTGGTAACTAAGTCGACATCGAGACTGTAGGACCAAGGAACCGCCTTGTTATCACTGTACTCATATGGTTGAGGTATCTCGATCACTATCCCTTCATCAGTTATAGGCGTGCTTACAATGATCTCTTCATTATCGGACGCGTCTTCAAGCGGAGGCATGTCTTCAGGCAGAGGGTCGCCTTTGTCGCTCCTGGTGTTCAATGAAGCAAACTCCTCCTCCCAATTAATAACCACTTCAGAGATAGTGGAAATGATGCCAGTGTGGTCAGCATAAATGATCATCCCAGCTTCTACCATTCTTGAGATTCTTTCTCTCATGATGGCAAGGGGAAGGTCCTCATTACTCGGGTAACAACCGGCTTTCACTAACTCACCGTAGATGTCAGTAGTATACACCTTAACATTCTTGATTCGACCAGCGTCGAAGCTAAATATGGCATTCACATTGCCTGCGTGATCAGGGAGTGGGTTGCTCTGAACATTCGGCTTAGCAGGTTGAAATGAGAAAGCCTTCGTATCTAGGAGGTTCTGGATTCGGTGCTTGAGGGCATAGCAATCATCGGTTGAGTGTCCCAACTCACCCATGTGATAATCACATTTCTTTGACGGGTCGAAGTTATAGAACTGCTCGGGATTGGGTCGCTTTGGCTCAGTAGTAAGCAAGCCTTTCTTCTGGAGCACTGTCAATACTTGAGACAACGATCCGGGGAGGGGGGTGAATTGCCTCCTGTTGTTCCTCCTCTGAAAAGGTTGATGACCCGAGTTTTGTTGCTGAGCTTCTGCTACTTGGATTGCTGGGGCGGAGTTAGCATTCCGCCGGCTCGGCTGGTTATAAGCCATATTCACTTCAGCTGCCGGTTCTTTCTCTTTTCTCGCACCAAATCTTCTGGTCGAGGAGGACGGCTCGACAAACCATCCATCTTTCAGTCCTATCTCAATTTGTTCGCCTATGGGGATGAGTTGGTTGAAGTTGTCAGCCGGAATGGCAACCATCCGATTACGGTATTCGAACGGGAGAGTTTTCACGAACATCCTCTTTAACTCACTGTCTATGGGTTCTGGGACAACCTGAGCAGCTAAGTTCCTCCATCTGATAGCATAGTCTTTGAAGGACTCAGTCTTTTTCATCTGAGCACGTTCGAGATCATCACGGGTAGGAATGATGTCCGTTATGAATCTGTACTGTTTCAAGAATGCTTCACTGGCTTCTTTCCAAGTTTTGAGGCCATTTATCTTCTTCATGAGATACCAGTTCAAAGCAGGACCCGTCAAACTTGCTTGAAAGGCATGGATCATCAGGAGTTCGTTATCAACGTACGAAGTCATCTGTACGTGATAGAGCTGTAGGTGGGCTTTTGGACATGTGGTGCCATTGTACTTGTCGAAATCCGGCATTTTGAACTTCTTTGGAATTTTGATCTGTGAGTATAGGGACAGATTGATCGAAGGTGAATCCTGCGAACCTTCCAGCTGCTTCACTCTTTCTTCAAGTTTATTGACCCGTTCATCAGGTTTGTCTTTGTTGACGATGATCTGGACGGGGTCATCTTCTAAATCAGGAATATCATCATCTCCGTCAACATCGACACTTTTTCTGATTTTCTGCTTTGGGACTGACGCTTCGAGGGATGCCGAAACAGGAACCGACCGAAGAGCTTTAATCTCAGCGGACATTTGTTGCATCGCGATGACAAGTTGCTTGATCTGGTCTTCCACACCAACAACACGCTCTTGCAAGTCGGTTTGATCGGCCATTCTGGCTCTCGATCGTGTACGAATGGGCGATCGTGATCGGTCCGTAGCTACCTAATTTTGGAACGAAACAGGCATACATGAGTGTTAAGCAAAATCATACGCCAATCCATGACATTGGTCTAACCGCTTTGAATTGAAAGGACCCCTTTATTGAAATGGTGAAAATTTTTACACCAATTAATGACTTGAAATTGCACTGAATATAAAGACAAATGACTCAATTCCTAAACAAATTTTAAAAACTGAAACTGAAATGAGAAAAGAACTTCGAGCTTTTTTATTTAGCTTGATCTATAGACATATGGGAGGCGACTTCCTTCTTCAATTGCTTATAAGCTCGAGCTATCTTGGATGCCTTTTCTTCAGCTTCTTCGGCCTTCCTTTTGAGGCGATTGTTCTCTGAGCGATTGGCGGACTTGAGAGGCACCTTGGGTATCTTCGGGAGCAAATCCCGCGGGATTCTGTGCCGACGAATGTACTGGGTCGTCGCAAAATAGGACTTCTGCTCTCCCTTTAGTTTTCCTTCGGGCCGAGCTATCTTTAACACACGGCACTTCCTCCACATCTTATTGAGCTGAGCTACGGTCTCTTCGTGGTCTTTATCATCATCGGCGAAGTCGACTTGGAGGAGTTCTGGTTGTAACGCTGGAGGGAGCCCTTGGAGAATCTGATACTGACGAGACACTCTGGCGGGGTAGTATTCAATTGCACCGGTGAAACCCAATAGTGGAACTGGTCCAATACCATTACATGTAAGCCGAGCTTCCTCGACTTTGAACCAGTTAGCATGCCATTGGAAACCTTGGGGTCTAGCGTTTTTCATGAAAATGATCCATTCAGAGTAATGATAATCGAGTGCACCCCCTTGTTTTTCTTTATACCTCAAGACGGGATGGCTAGAATCACTAAGCTCGGATATTGTGAGTAAATCGCCACACCCTTTTATGTGAGACAAAAACCAGATTTGCAAAAGTTCAAGGGGGGCATGAAAAGTTTTGTCAACATGTTGCTTAAATTTAGTGAGGGAAATAAAAGTCTCGGCTAAAATGGTGTTGATAAAATTCTTTTCAAGATAGACTTGTTGGACCAACCATGCGATTGACGGATTACATGCATTCTTACAGTAAGGAAAAATCACGAACCCGAAAAATGCTAGCAAAAAGATTCTGCCTTTTTGAAAAGATGTGGTTTTTTCAAAACACTGACTCAGGAATGAAAAAGGACATGTGCCGCGATTTGCTTTTAAAACTTTTCCCAATTCATCTTTTTTGACATTCAAAAATTCAGCCAACATTAAAGTGGAATCAATTCCCAAAGGTGGTGTGACTAACTCCGACTCCAATGGTTTTCCAATGAGCATGCTATATTCTTCCAACGTCGGGGTGAGCTCGTGCTTACCGAATATAAAGGTAGAGGTTTCGGGACACCAGAAGTGCGCTAATGCTCGAACGAGGCCGGTACGGACTTTGACCTCCAGTAGGGGGAGCAGCCTCCCGATGTGGCCCTCAACTAGCTTGCGGTTGGTCGGACTGAGTAGATTCCACCAGGCACGGAGCTCGTCCTTAGGAGCATCAAGAATCCGGATGTCTGCCCCTCCCATAGTGTATAGACCAAGACTCACGACCGACCTAATGTCATGGACCGACCAAAGAAAAAGACGAAACATAAATAAATTGCGAGATAAAGGTTTAGAAATCTTACTTCACCCAGCAGAATGATGGCAATCACATAGACATGCGCATGAAACGTGAGGTTCGATTTCTACCTAGACTCTGGCTTGCAAAATGGAGACATGAGGATTACCGAGCTAAACCAGTCATGGTGGTGGTTAGGCTGGGATTCCCCTGACTCCGGCTTAGTCAAAGAGCCGACCCGGGTTGCAAAGGGTGCAACCGTGGTAGGTATTCAATGACACCATGAAAGAACTTTCGGGACCAAGAAAGGCGACCCATACCACGCGGGTGTGGTCGGGGTGTCCGTTTTCTCAGTACCATCCTAAACCTGTGCCGCCCAGGTCCGGCAGCGGGAAGTGTGTGCGGTGTAGTGTAAATGCAAGGCATGCACAACAAGTTATATCATACAGCGCTTCGTGCATAAAATAAACCATTCATTCAAACACCTCTCTGCAAAACAAGGGTTAACAATCACGCCTCCCCTTATACCTCCCATTCTGCAAAAACATTTAACACCTAAAATGTTAGGGACGTACCTGGGATCCTCGCTGCCAAGCAAAAAATATTTTTTTAAAAAAAGAAAAACTGGCCTAAGTCCACTAAGAGTTTTAACTCAAGTCCCCAGTGGAGTCGCCAAGCTGTCGCGACCTAAAGTTTTTCCTCTCAGGCTAATGGATTGTTAAGACTAAGCCTAACTCGGACCCTCCCAAGCCCTACCAATTCGCAACTTAGGGTTTAAGTTTTTAACATGCAAATGTTTTCATGCTTGGAGTCGCCACTAATCTATTTGTGGTAGGTCGATTAGAAACCTAAATAAAACATAGGGAGATATGTTTTATTCCTACGAACCAGAGATTCTAAGCCCGGGGACTTGATTACGCTAGATCTAGTCTAACGCCCTTTCGGTACCTTTTCTTTTCAAAAATGTTTTGGCAAGCAATCTGGATTCATTTTAACTTAGTCATTAACATGTGAGATGTTCATGCGGGTACGCAAACCACCAATTTAACACCCAAGAAAGCATTAAATAAATTGCAAGTTGGGAGAATTACTTACCTCGAAGCAACGTAAGCATCTGCATTGTTAGCTAGAAAATCACATCAACAACCTAATATGATTTCTAATTAACAAGCAGTTCACTCAATATTTTTAGGATTTTCACTTATTTAAATGAAACCTAATCTACATGCAATGACGTGCAATAAATGACATGCAAGACCTAGCATACAAACTATATGTCATGCGACGACGTGACCTCATTCTAATGACAGGCCAATGATTTATTTATTTTTTGTATTTTCTAATGAAATTCGGAATAAAAGTATGCCTAAATTAACATGCAACCTATGATGACTTAATATATCCTAACATGACTTATTTTTGGGATTTTTGTGAAACTTCGAAATAATAAATTACTTAAATTAAGAATGCAATCTATCCTAATCTACCATAAAACAATTCATTTTTTTTGGATTTTCATGAAAATTCGGAATTAAAAAATAACCTAAATAATCTATTAAGATTAGAATATTACTTAATTTAAACTAGGAAATAGATTATCTCCAGTCCTAATTTAAATTAAATAATTACTCTATCGTCTAGATATATTTAGGATTCCCTAAACATGCAAAACTCAAATTCAAATCCTAACTGATATTTTTTGAATTTTCTTTTTTATTTAAAAAGGAAAAATAATTTAAACAGAGATAGCATCAACATTTAAAACAACCACGCGATCCGCAAAATTCGTTTCAAACTCGGATTAGGCACAAAAATCGAACTATCGGTCATATCTATAGGGTTACAGATATTGACGGAAATTCGATCATTCAAATTTGGAAAGCAGATAAAATTCATTGTCGTACCCAAGTGATTATGGGTAGGATAATGATTCTCCGTATCGCCACGTATCATACCTTAGGGATAAGGTCGGATAGTTGTCCAGATACGTTGCTGAATTAGGAAAGTTTTCCTAATTTTGAATATTTTCGAATATTGCGAACAAGGCAAACATCATCCTAAGATATCTAGCAATCCACACAATATTCACAGAATATTCAAGCATCCAAAAATTAAGAAACCAAATATTCTGAAAATATCGGATAACATCCTTACCTAATTTCGAAATATTTCCAAATTTGAACTCGCGGATCGGGATTGCGGATCGGGATGAGCGGCGAACGGTGGACCGGCGGTGGCGCGACCACGAGGACGGCGGCGACGCTGTTTACGATGGTGCTTGTGATGGCGCAACTCCGGGACAGCAGCGGTGGCGGAGCGACGGCGGCAGCGGCGGTGCGGCAGCGGGCGCGGCAGCGGGCGCGGCGAGGAGTGGCGGCAGCAGGCGACAGCGCGGCGAGGCGCGGCGGGGAGTGGCGGCAGCAGGTGGTGTCGCGCGGCGGAGAGCAGCGCACGGCAGGGGCGGCAGGCGCGGCGGCAGCAGGCGCGACAGGCACGGCGGTGCGCGACGGCGAGATGCAAGCACGGCGGGCACGGCGGTGACGCGCGACGGGCGGCAAGCGCGGCAGGCACGGCGGCAGCAGGCGCGGCAGGCGCGGCGGTGATGCGCGGCGATCGGCAGGCGCGGCAGGCACGGCGGCAGCAGGCGCGGCAGGCGTGGGTCGGCTCCGGCGTGCGGCGGGCGGCAGGCAGCGGCGTCGGGGCGCGGCGTGCGGCGGCGTGGGTTGGCTCCGGTGCGGAAGGCGCGGCGGTGGCAGGCGCGGCAGGGAGCGGCGGCGATCTTCGCCGGTCTCTCTCTCTCTCCCTCTCTTTCTCACTCTCACACTCTAAAAATTCTGATCTGAAAATTATGAGTCCCCCCGTTAAAAATTCTGACCTAATGAAGTAGCTCCTTGCCAATAGGATTTGGATGGGGCAATGCTTTGGGCCAAAAAAGTTATCCCAGGCTACAGGTCGCGAACACTCGGAAATTGATAGCTCCGAAGTTACAATCCTGCGATCACTTGAGAAAATTGTAAAAATCACCATATTCAAAGCTGCAAGACCGCAATCACTCATGAGAATCATCATTCAGAGGCTACAAAGATGCAATTTGCTTTGAAATATCTATTTTAATAAAATGAAACTTTTGTATGGTTTTTTTTAGTTAACCAACAATCATTTTGAAACGTGGTTTTGAAAAAAACAGCATTCTTCATGTTGATGCATTTTGGCAATCAAATTTCCTTTTAAAGGAAGTATTTGAGCAAATAACTCGAAATCTTTCGAGAAATGTTTTGAATGATCATTTAGAAGACCTTCATTAGAAAGGATTTGTCTCTATCTATGAATTTGGTCTTTCTTTCATTTGATTGAAAGTTGACTGATCTGATATCCCTCATTTTATCTCTCCTAACCAATCCTTAGGTGTTCGAAGATATTCACAATGTATACAATTCAATTGATCCGATAAGATCTTTCAAATGGTTGTAATGTTGGTTTGATCAATGGCTATTCAAAAGATAGACATTCTAAGGCCAAGAAAAAGATCTTATCATCTTTCAACTCACTTCGGGTCTTCAAGTTAAGAACTAGGAGGATAAGATAAGATAATATTGCACACACTTCTTTAAGTGATGGCTTCTGTCATGAAATCATATTTTCACTCTCAACATCCCAATCTCAAGAGTCTTTGGGGAGATGTTGTAATATTAGTATTGGGTAGGCTCAAAAGGCTCAATTATTTTATTTTGAATTCAGGATTTTCATAAAATTGGTGATCTTCTTGGCATCACCACCCCTTTTCTTGTCCACTAGGGATCTTTTTTTTAGCATGAACACAAGAGTCCCTTAGATGCTCATCATGGTCTTTTCTTTTCAACTTCTAACTTGTTGTGATCTTTGATTTTGCACAACCTTTGTTTTTCTTTCGACTTGACTTTTGTCATTCTTTCTTTTGAATGCTTTTCTTTCTTTTCTTTTGCTCATTTTTCTGGGCATTGGCCTTGTTTTTACCAGGCACACTGCTTTTTCATGCCCCATACTCTTTTGCACTTGTATTTCTAATTCTTTTGACTTTCTGACCTTTTGAGCTCTAAGGACTCTTTGTCATGCCTTTTGGTTTTTGTCGATCTAGGTGGATCATATATCATGCTCCAATGTGAGGAGATGATCACTAATATGGGTTTTGAAATGAATATTCAAGCTCAATTGGGCTTTGCAAAGGATAATGTGTTTGGGATATGAAAACAAAATGCTCTTCTTCCTCTTGGGATGTTGTGAGCCTCCATATGAATTCATCTGAAGTTATCACAGAAAGATTGATGCAAGTATATGCAATGAAATCTTTCTTGATCCTATTCTCTATAAATGTCAACCGTGAACCTCCTAATTTGCCCCAATGTGGGGTGGTTCTTAACAGATTGTTTTTGGGAAATTTCTGTACTATTTATGCTTAAATATGGTTTGCAAGGGATAATCATGTGTTTGGGATAGTGAAATGATTGCCTTTCGTCATTTCAATCCATGTAATCATTGCGAATATCCCCTATTTCCTTCGGACTAGTTTTTCTCACTCGTTTCAACATTTTGAATTTGAGTGTATAGGGGACGTGTTTGGATATGACTTACCTTTCATCATTTGAAGGTCTTTCCATTTGATTCGATCCAAGCTTTTTCTCTGGAATTTTTCATGACCTTCATCAAAACTTCCTCTCTTTTTTTTAAGGAATTCTGATGCGTAAGGCATGTTCAAAGAATGTGTATTTCAAAACTTTTGTTTAAAGCACTTTTGAGGTAATCTTTGAAACAATCTTTCATGTTAATCCGCTTGGGGAAAAGAAGTTTCATTTTTCCAGAAAATTAACCTCTTGAAGATCCAAATTTACAAGATAGGGATATTTACCTGATTGGCTTGTCAATATCTCTCTTGATTATTTTGCTTCTGCACTAATATGTTCCACTGGAGATTTGAAAATGAGATATTCGAGCTCAAATTCATGGGTTAGGGATGCTTACCTGATCGGTTTGATGAGATCCCTGTAAAATAAAAACCCAGTGTTAACATTGGTTCAATCATTGTTCATTTCTGATTGAAACGATACAACCAACCTCTTGTTCATCTTGTCTTGATCATTCACGAAAGATTATCTCTTTTGATCTCTTGTTTTGATTTACCCCATTTGGGGAAATTGGAATCCTTTTGAATGACAACTCACCTTTTTGAATTGGTGAAAATTCTGCAAGGATTAAAAATCAAGTGTTAGAGTTTATTTGCATAATCCTCATCATCAATTGGAACAATACCGCCAACTTTTATGTGCTTCCAGTTTGATTCCACTAAGGATTTGTTTTTTGTAATTTCCTTCCTTTGAATTCCCTGAGGATGATAAAAAGGAAAAGAACGTTAGAAAGCAACATTGAGAAAAGTGAATTTGAGAATGACACTTCCCTTTTGTTTTCCAACTTCATTGAAGGATTTTAGAAGTCTTGAGTCATCTCAGATTTCCTTTTGTCATATCCTGCAAAATGAACTAACATGTTCTATGGAATGCATGATATGCACATGTTATAAAGGGTGCCAATCTTGTTTTTGAAATGTTCAACTTCATTTTATGAGTAAAACGTCTTGACAGCATCTGGAATGAATTTGATGCATGTGGTTTTATGAAAAATCATTTTGAAAAAATTATTTTGAAATTAGTTTTGAAAGGACCAAGAGGATAGAGCTAGTCCTCATATCCTTGGACATCATTGCTTTCAAAATCGTTTTCACAATGAGGAGTCATATGGAAACCCAAAGCCTCAAGCCTCACGTGTGAGAGTAATATTCAACATTGGTTTGGTTTTATTTCCATATGTCCTTAACAAAACATTGAACACTTTTATTGAATTTGAAAAATGCAATTACATCTACATTGAAAAAATATAAGTTGCAACTGAATTGAAACAACATCAATCAAGAAACAGACAAATTTGTAAAGACAACAATAAGGAAAGGGTTCAAAAGAATCTTCCTACTCCAATGCGTAAGTGTTTTCATCCTCAGTTATAATGACACTGATAATATCTTCTTCAGATAAACCCAATGTGTCAGGCTCGATTTAAGGTATGGCACTTTTCTTGTAGGTGGCAAAGTTCATTTCCCCATGTACGGTAATCATTTTACCATTAATAACAAATCGAACTTTCTAATGGAGACTAGAAGGAATGGCGCCAGCCATATGAATCTAAGGCCTCTCTAGCAGTATGTTGAAGATCCTTGGAATGTCTATCACTTGAAAATCAATTAGAAAAGGCACAGGGCCTTGTTGACACCTAATTTTTAGCCGACGCGTCATTAAAAATAGAAAATTCGAGATTATGGTTTCTGATCGCGACGGAACCCGTTTCTTGAATAAAAAGTGTCGTTTTTTAATTCTGTCTGTTGGCCTAGCTTTTGTAGATGATTTTCTATTCATTTCATGCAAAAACTCGAAAAGTCAAATGGTTGACTTTCGAGTTGACTTTTTGGTCAACCCTTTGATCAAAAGTCAACCCCGGGTCAAATTGGGGCTTTTCGCATAAAAAGATTCCTTTCAAGTTCAATTTCACTTTAGAAGTGGAAATTTCAGAAAAATTCAAAAATTTGATCATAAAATCAAGCTCCCAGTGAAAAGTCAACTAGGATTTGACTTTTGGTCAAACCTTTGACCAAAAAAATTGAAAAATACAAAAATCCAAAAATCATATTATTTTACATTCAATTTACCTTTGGCATTTGAAATTTTACAAAAATCGATTTAGAATCAACTTTTTCCCAATTTGCGGAATTTGGTTCAAATCGGCCAAAAATAAAATTACTTCATTTCTAGTCATTTTTTTAGGTTAGTTTCCTTCATGACATTTGATCTAGAGGTCATCTTATATTCAATTTTGGAACCAATTTTGTGATTCCAAGCCAAACACAAAAACCCTCAATTTTGGCCCTAATCAGTGATTTTGATCGATTCTTCATGATTTGCGCAATTGAGGCACGAATGAGCCTAATTTCTTATATGAAATCCAAATTCAAATCAATTTTGGAAGATCCACATGAATTTGAGTCAATTTGATCAATTTAGTGATCCAATGATTAAGAAGTCTAAGAGTAATTAGTCTAATCAGTGCAATTCAACTTGACCCACTCTAAACTAATATTCAATTTGATGAATTGAGACTCAATTTAGTTAATTGGACTTCAATTAAATTTGTTAGTCTAGCTTGGCTATGCAATTACTCAAATTCAAGAACAATTGAGCTAAATAAGTTAAATTAGATCAATTTGTGCATGAATTTCAAATCGGTTCAATCTAATTTGATTGAATTCGATATTAATGGAGTCAATTAATCATGATAGAGATCAAATTGTACCAAATTGGAACAAAAGGAATCAAGGATTGAACCAGTTCAATTAGGCCAAATTCGGGACTAACCGGTTTAACCCGGTTTGATTCAAATTGAACCGGTCTGATCGGACTAGCCATTTTCCGGTCGAAAGTTCGGCGATCGACGGTCTATTCCGACCAGCCAAGGCTGGCCACATCCTTTTGAGCCTAAAAATGACAAAATGCCCTTAATTGAAAATTACGAAAATGCCCCTAAGCGAAATTACTAAAATGTCATTCTTTGAGGATTAAGCAAATTAATTAGGGGATAAGCAAATCAATCGTGGCCATTCATTTAGAATTGATCATGTTCATCCATGATGTCATGTCACCAATCCTTAGCCTCTAAAGAATATTCTTAATCATTAAGGATGCATTTTGGGCTATTGGATTAATCTAAGGGCCAAGATTCAAAGTTGAGGGGGGTATATAGTGTTTTTTCCCTCCAAAATTGGGGGGGACACTCATTTTCAGATCTGGATTCTCTCTCTTCAATCTCTCTCTCTCTCTCTCTCTCCCTCTCTCTCTAAACTCACGATCTCTCTCTCTCTCTCTCTCTCTCTCTCTCTCTCTCTCTCTCTCTCTCTCTCTCTCTCTCTCTCTCTCTCGTTCTCTCTTGATCGCCGGCTATCCCACCTCATCGCCAGCCATTTTCTGGCGGATCACCGCCACACCGTCATCCCCCACGGTGTCACAAAGTCAGTCGCAACACCAGCCAAGCCTGCTGGTGGCCGGAGCTCCACATTCCGGCGAGTTTTCCTTCACGGCAGCATCACCGGTTTTGCTGCCGGTGATCTGATCCGCCGGTTCAAGCGGCTGAACCGGCCAACCGGCGTTCCCTCCGGCGATCCAGAACCTCCAGCAGCATTCCTCGGCGTCTTCATGTCGCTGTGGTGGCCGGATTCTCGTTGAACGGCCACCGGATCGCGTCTTTTGATTTGATTCTCCATTATTAGTTCACTAGTGCGAGATCAAATCGATTCTCACTATAGTTTGTGCAATCTCTTCTCATAGGTTGGCCGAGCTTTCTGAGATTTCTCCGTACTGTTCTTAATCTGAATACGGAGGCTAGATCGCTCGATCAGGCGTCGGAGCATTGTTAAACAAGGTAAGTGCTCTTGGATATTGTTTTGTAATTTCGTCCAGAAAAACCTGCATGTTTGAGATGCCGATTTCAGCTCGTTAACGTCGAAATCTCGCGAAGTGACAAACTAGAGAATCGTAAAACACATCTTAAGCTTCGATTTGATATATTACATGCCTCAATCAGACTTAATTTGCTATGTCAAAACTCTTTCGGAAGTTAGGATCAGAATCTAGAATGTGATGTTCAAGTCTATTCTGATGTATTCCTGATTGATGTTGTGCTCTTTGATGATTTTTTTTTATTTTCTATTATCATTTTTTGAAAAAACTTTCCCGTGAAAGTTGTAAAGCACATCTTAATCTATTCATCATAAAATTTTCATAAAATTCCAAGCATACTAGCATTGCACGATCTGGAACGTCATCTATGCAAGAATCGGGTGACAGACTGGTTGCTGATTGACCTTCGCGTGTTCTTTGATTTTCATAAATTCGTGTGGTCAAAATATGAAAAAATGTTCTTCATAAAAGTCCACATTGAGATCGAGATCTTTCCATTGATACTAATTTCATCAAAATCGGAGTTCATTTGAGTTTTCAAAAGGAATTTTTATGATCGAATCAGTATCTATGTTTAGATCTGATTTTCATTCCTTTTGAATCTAAAAGATGTTTTTCCAAATTTGATAAAGTTAGAGTCCTTTTTTGCAAAAAGTCAAAATTACAAAATTGTTCATTGGGGTCTCATTATATTGACTAAAAATTTTGAGGGCATAATATCAATTTTTGGAGGGTCAATTTGCTTAAAATTTCATAAAAGGTCTTCTCGGATTAAAATTTGATTTGCAATTGAGCCCTTCGCGAAAACCGAATTTTATAAAAATTTGAAGGATTTTTTAGCAAAAACTCAAAACATGAAATTCGTTGTACACGGAGAATTCTAACTGTCTAAAAATTTTCACGTGGTTTTGATAAGGTTTATTATTTTTCCCGCCATTATTTGAAATCCTTAACAGAACCGAGTCCGGCCTGTCACCGAGGTAAATTTGTCATTTTCGGGAAAATCAGTGAGGATTTAGAAAAAATGGTCTTCTTGACTTTTGATCCTCATGTCATAAGCTTTCTAATGACACCTAAATCACTTCATTTGGACATCATTAGGGTAGTTAATCACATCTGAATAGAAGCCATCTGAATTAGATAAAAACTGAATAAGTGGTCTCCTTATGAAGCCCACTTCTTATTGTTTGATTGGCTTCAAAATAAGGCCCATGGGCTTGAATGCATTCTCATTCTATTACTATGCATGTGTTTGTTAGGTGAATGTTAGGCCCGGTGCATATTCGGTGGGTAGCCCGTTATGGTCATTTAGAATCCGACTTTAGGGGTTAATTGATATGAGTTGCCGTTTTGTGAATGCAAATGGTAGCCCATTATCGTTAACTATTAATCAAATAATGTTAGATGATTAGGTGGATGGTGAATCGAAACTCATGAAAAACAAAGGCCGATCCCGAGGCCCGTGCTTAATTAGTGAATTGTTTGCACCATTGTTTTTCTTTGGTTGTTCCTTTGTGCATTGTTTATCGTGAATGAATGTTGTGAATGTAAACACCGACAACCGAGAGGCGGTCCATGGGAGATAATTCAAAATTGAAAAAGGCCAAGGCAATTGACCGATGTCCAATCCGGTCTCAATTTGTACTCATTTGATGGTGGCGATAAACCGATGTCCGATCCGGTTTCAAATTCAATTCATTCATCCCCGATCATGTTTTGGGTCTTTTCAATTTGTGTTGTAATAAATGCCCGACGAGTTGCGGGTTTTTACTTTCTAGTACTTGGAATTAGCTCGTCTTTTCAATATTTCGAGTGTTTACTTTACGCAATGTTTTTCAATACAATTGATTGTTTCTTTCTTTTTTTAGATTAAGATAGGATTAGTTTAGAATCTTAAATGAAAATACAAAAATAAAATGGATGATCACCTAGTGGACTAAGATTTTGACATGAAAATGATAAAGAACAAATGCATGACGATTTAGATAACAACCATGATACGTTTAGCGGTACCGAAAGGGCGTTAATAGAAATATTAATATAAGCTAGTCCCCGAACCTTTGATCTCTGGTTTTCGTAGAAACCGAAATAAAATTCCCGCGTTTCGGTTGGGTATTCTAGTCGACCCCCGACCTAGGCTAGTGGCGACTCCTAAAAAAGATAAAATCAATCCGCTATCACGCGAGATATAGATTTAGGGAAAATTCACGTTCATGATCAATGGGCCATATGGATAACCAAAAGATTTATACTTCAAGTAAAATAATTTTTTATGATGTGCTATATGAACCGTTTCATGAACACTTATCTCTAAACCCGCCTCATCGAGTTCGGCCCTCGAGGGATAGGTCGTGACAGGCTTGGCGACTCTGCTGGGAACTAGGTTACAAGCTTAAGTGGATTAAAGCTATAATAAACTTGTTGGTTGTTATCTCACTTGTCTACATTTTGTAGCATCGACTGCATGTCGAAGTTGCGTGGAAAATGAGGTTAGTCCACTAATCATGTGTTAAATGGTTTTGTAGGTGGGAGACATAAGGGGTGGAGTGAATGCAAACCCTTTGTTTTGTAGGTGGCATTCGGATGAATGTCGAATGTATGAGATTATGTTGAAGTACTGTTTGCTTTAGATTTAAACGCATATTTACTTGCTTTAGCACGACACAACGCACCCACGTCCCGCGGTCTAAAACCCCGGATCGCTTTAAGGCACCTTTAGGAGGTATTAAGAGTGGAATCCACATGTGAATGCATGTGGTAATCCATTCTTCAATATCGCTCATCTTGATTAGTAAGAAGTGCACCGACCGACGTCAGTAGCGGTGGGTAAACTCTTATTATCTAATTAAGATGGGGACCTTAAACCTTTAGAATCCTACCCTTAGATGTCAAAACTCACATGTCCTCATGCGATGTGTTGATGTGTTTGTCATTTTCTCTTCGTGGTAAGGTTGATTGTATCGTTCTACAATTTCAATTATGCCATTTCAATTCCATGTTATATTCCTTTCTATAATGCGTGGTGATTAATCTCGATGCCTGTAATTAAGGTTAGTCAAAATGGATATGTAAGAGATTCGAATCATCCCCATACCTAGAGCTCTCGTGGTCATGTGGGAAAGTCTCAAGTCAAAGCACAAGGACTACGTGGAAAAGAGGATTGGATATCTTCCCGCTCTTTTATACGTCGAGCCTCGTGTTGCTATGATCAAAGCATTGTCCCATTTTTGGAATTCAAAGACATCCACTTTTGTGTTTGGTCGAAATGAGTTGACCCCTACAATTGAGGAGTACGATATTGCCATTGGAAGAGTCGGGTCTTTTGGTCTAGTTAGTCCTTCGATAGATGTAGATCCAATAACTCTTTGGAGCCAATTCTTAGGGATTGACATTATCCAAATCAAATGCATCCTTAGAGGAAATTCCAATGCACTCTCCTTCACATTCTTAGAACGACATTTTTCTAGCTTGCCAAAAGAAGCGGGTAATCAAATTCCTCGAGTTTTTCTCTTAGCATTCTTTGGTTTTGTGGTTTTTCTCTAATATGATTCTAGGTGAGACCTTCGTATCACTCAATAAGTTCAAACAAAACAGAAATGATATCTTTAGAGCCCCAATAGGTTTACTCCAAATTTGGTTGGTCTCTCACCTCAAAGATTTCGGTTTGAGCTTGAAAATCATAGATGTGTCTAAAGATTGTCATCCTATCTCGCTCTTTAGAAAAAAGGAAGAAATCTTTCCTTATTGGTCATTCTCAACTTGGTTTAATTTTTTTAAGAACCTTGTTCCAAATCAAATCCAATGGCATGTTCGTTGGCTTGGAAATCCCGAGGTGCGCCTTAATAACGGATCCGACAACCCAATCTCACTTTTGGGTCTCACGGGGTCTACGTCATATTACCCTTTTAGGGTAATCCGTTAATATCACGCGCTTCAAAAGATTCCGCCATTCCTCAAGCTGGGGTTATATCATTTTGACTATCGCAAAGATATCATCCAAAAGGACCAAATGATAGATTTGAAAGAAATAATCAAGTCTATCATTGATATGTGGTACAAATGCCACCCGGAGCCAATTCTCATTACCAATGAGTCAAAATTGAAAGGGGAAATGAAGATACATCACGCATTGTCGGAGTACATACACCGTCGTCTCAAGCCTGAGCTTAAAGTGGATCTCCCTAATGTCCCCGAGAAGCCAACTCAACAACAAGCTATAGCCGCAAGAGCTCTTAGGGAAAAGGATGAAGCTTTAGCCGAGGTTGAACGTTTGACCTAAGAAAACAAACGAATTCACCTCGCATCCAAAGAAGATCCATTAAGAGTTTGGCTATATTCCATGAGGAAATCTCCTTTCGTGTAATTTTCATTTTATAGATTTGATGTATAGGGTTTCTTTTTTACTCATTTTAGTCACGATGTAATAGGATTCTTTTCTTGTTTTTAGATTGATCTATAGGGATTGTATTTCACGAATTTTGTTGTTAATAGTGAAATTTCCCTTTGTGTGTACTTCCTTTTCCGAGATTCCAATGGAATATAGATGGGGCATCTTGATTAATCATCGCGTGTTACCCCTTTAATTGTATAATTTCTTGTGAAGAAATTGTGATAAGAGATTACTCACGTGATATTGGGATCATGAGAATATTTCTTATCTCTATTTCATCCAAAGAAAATATAAAATTGAAGGGTTTTATATTTTCGTTTCAATTCATTTTCCGTATATTAACTTGATTTCTGTTTTTTTTTAAACAAGGTACTAAAATATGGCTGAGACGCGTCCTATTATACGCACCCGTCGCCAAGCAAGGATGGAAAATGAGGACACTCGTACTCGCGTTATTACCATTGAGAATCAGATGGCGCAAATGATGGCGCTCTTAACTGATCTTGCAAATCAACTAAAGAACTTCACACCTATGGGTCATGCTGCTGCCACTTCTACTCTTAATGCGCCTGTCAATGCACCGGTGATAGATCATGTTGACAAAGGACCAGTTGAAGATGTCCCTATTAATGTTATTCCCGCCGTCATTGATTTGGAAGCTCCACCTAAGGAGTCGCCTACTGTTCACTTGGATGAAGAGAGTGCGAGACGTCTCGCAAAATTGGAAGAATGCCTGTGCATGTTGCAAGGTTACCAACTCCAAGGCTTTGATAAACTGTCGCCTTTTACAAAGATGAAAATCCCTAATTTTTATAAGGAACTCGAATTCTCAAGGAAGTACAATGGAACTGGGTGCCCTAACCCCCATTTGAAATACTATTTGAATAAGATGGCTCGTTACTCCGATAACACTTCGCTATTGATCAACAATTTTCAAGATAGCTTGGCTGATTCCGCCTTAACTTGGTTCATCGAGTTGGATTTGGAGAAAATTTACACCTGGGAAGACCTCGCAGATGAATTCCTCCAATAATACAAGTTTAACATTGAAATTGCTCCAACCCGTGAAGAGCTGGTCTGGGTTGATAAAAGGAGAAATGAAACTTTTAGAGCGTATGCCCAAAGGTGGAGAACTACGGCTTCCTAAGTTAAACCTCCGCTATCCGAGAAAGAGATCATGTAATTGTTTCTTCGAGCTCTACCTCAAGAATACTTTGATAAGATGTTTAATAACACTTGCATCAATTTCCCTGTAATGGTTGAACTGGGAGAACGTGTCGAAGGAATCATGTGAGAGGGTAGATTATCCGAGATGATGACTCGCAGATTTACCTCAAAGAAGGATAAGGAGCCAATGGTGGAGGTTGCTTATATTCAAAATCCTAATACTCAAAAGCCATTAAACTCACCGATTCAAAGGTCCGTTATGGAAACAGGGGGCTATTCTCGAAATTTTGATCGAAAAGGAAAAGCTCCACAAAGACAATTCACTCCGTTGCCAAGACCTATGTCTCAGTTGTTGCCGATGTTGATTGAACAAAGACTCGTGGCAAAAGAAATCCCAAGAGACAACCCACCAAAATTTGTTGGGTTTGATTTAGCAAAATCTTGCGTGTACCACATGGGTGAGAAGGGCCATGATGTGGACAACTGTTATACTCTTAAGATCAAAATTCAGAACCTGCTGGATAAGAAGATCTTGTCGTTTAAAGATGCTACACCAAATGTTCAACAAAATCCACTTCCCAATCATACCGAAGCTGTTAATATGATATTTGGAGACGAGAATGAGAAACCTTTCTTGTTCGATATGGTGAAGTTGGAAAAGCTATTGACTATAGCTAGAAACCAATCGAAGGAAGGAAATGTATCCCGAGAGGAGAAGATGTATTGCCTAGCCATGATGGCTGCTTTAGGCATAATTCAGCCTCTTCAAGGAAAGAAACCCGAAGGGTCCATCGAGACCGCTGTAATTGATTTGTCATCCGAAAGTTTCTCTTACAAGTTCGCAGATGAAGCCTCGTGCTCTAAGCCAAACGATGATGGATATGAGCCAGACGTTGACAAACCTTGGAGTGATGCATATTCTGATGGTGATTTGGAATGTGAGAGCAAGAATGCCCATTGAGGTCGTTAATTTATGAAGAAAGTCCATGAGAAAGACATTGTTCCAACTAAATGGAACAACGAAGATAATAAAGAGGTTCTTTCCGATGCTGATTCGGAATTTGAACGCCATACCTCCCATTGGGATCGAGAGTTCGTTAGGAAGGCAATCGAAAAAGGTGAAATTGTTGATACTCTCGGACAGCCAAGTGATAAATATGACTTCATGGTAAAATACTCTCTTCCTCCAAGTGCTTTTATCGACCCTAAAACTATCATCCCAAGTGGATAGGGGTCTGAATTCGAAGATGATGGCATGGTTGCCGTGATTGATCCCATTGTAATTGAATTAAATGCTACTTGTGAAATCCAAGCGCATGTTGTGGAACCCGTGGTTATAGATTTAATGGCTAATGGCTTCGAGGATATAAAGATCTCCAATGAGGACTTTGAGCCTGTTGTGATCGAGTTGCCACCAAAGAAAGATGAGAATTTGAAGGCAAGAGTGCCCCCTGTTCATGACTCCAAGGCAATTCCTTGGAATTATGAGTCTAATGAGATAGATGCTATTACTCAGTCAGGCCGATGTTTTCCATCTCGTGAAGGTGTCGAGAGAAAGGCTGTAATCGAAGAGGAGGCAGAGCAACTCCTCAAAACCCTTAAAACGAGTGAAGCAGAACTGATTGAGCAGTTAAGAAAAATGCCGGCTCAGATCTCGTTACTTGAACTATTCAAGTCTTCTGAGAGACATAGGAATACTCTCTTAAAAATTCTTAATGAAATACATGTACCCGAGATAATTGGAGAGGTACGGTTGGAAGAGTTTGTAGGTGCTATCCTTCTTAAAGATCAAATTTCTTTTTTCGAGAAAGACTTACCGCCAGAAGGGCGAGCGCACTCTAAAGCATTATACATCTGTGTTCAACACTTCGATACAAGGATATCGAGAGTACTCATTGATAACGGTTCAGCTCTCAATATCTGTCCGTTAGCAACCTTGCGCCGTCTAGGTGTGGATATGGATAATGTTCGTCCTTCTAAACTTCCAGTCAGAGCCTTTGATGGCATAAAGAAGGAAGCTCTAGGAGAAATTGACCTACAGCTGATGATTGGTCCAGTCATGTTCACTCAAAAATTTCAAGTGCTCGACATCCCAAGCAACTTCAGTTTGTTGTTGGGACGACCTTAGATTCACGCTGCGGGTGTTATACCCTCAAGTCTACATCAGATGATCCGCTTTGTCGTGTGTGGTAAGATTATAACTGTCCATTGTGAGAAGGATACCGAAACCTTCAACAATACTGCAATTCCCTATGTGGAGCCAGAAGTAAAAGGAGAATCAAGCTACCATTCATTCGAGTTAGTGTCAGTATCTCATGTGCCCGCAGGCACTGTTATGAGAAAGCCTCACTATTCAAAGGCGGCTCTTATGTCTAGTAAAGTGTTGATCGAACATGGATTCACTATTGGCAAAGGATTGGGAAAGCTATCCCAGGGCATTCTCACACCCATTGAGGTGACTAAAAGAAAGAAACGAGAAGGCTTAGGTTACCAAGGCGATCGACAGGATCAAGGTAATCAAAAAAGCTCGAGCATCAAAGAAAAGAGTTATCGACGTTTGCTCCCTCCTCCGTTGAAAGATTTCTTCCCTGGGCTGCCAAAGTTTCTCCAAGATGAAGAAATAGATATCTATGGTATCGTCGACCTATTTGAAGAGAGTTTTGTGGGTGCCATTTTCGAAAGCTTTGAAGATGATCCACCTACCAATCCCGCTGTGTAAGGGATGTTTCTGTGTTCTACTTTTCTTTCGATTGTAATCCATTTAATTCTCCCCTGCGAGGGACTTCCATTTGTTCATTTTTTTCGTTCATTTCATATGTTGTAATAATTCAGATCATGAACTTTAGATCCAAAACACTATATGACATTTACTACATATCAATAAAAGCATTCTCATGTTTTGTTAATAGACGTGCGAAAGTATACCAAACCAGCCCTATGATGATGCTTTGAGGCCTGGGCTTTCGCACAATCTTTTGGAACAAGGATGTCCAATGATATGAGGACAAGTTCCCCATGAAACTTTTGAAAATCTGGAATTCGAAAAGTTTTTTCATCGCATCTTCATACATTGCATTTCTTATCTTTATATACTAACCATTTCTTGTTGCATCTCAGGTATGACACTTTGCATAATCATGATAGTCATATGCATGGCTTGGATTCATGTCCAAAAAACTCTTATGAACCTGATTATTCTGATCCCGAAAATGAAGAAGATTCCCAAGTTATTAAAAAAGAATGGATCCGACATGAAGAATCCAAACCTCCCATGGAAGAACAAACTATCATTATAAATTTGGGTGATTCAGAAAATCCTAAGGAAACAAAAATTGGGGCAGGTCTCTCTTAAACAAATACTGACCGACTGATCAAACTCTTGAAGGAGTACCGGGATGTCTTTGCTTGGTCTTATGCTGATGTGCCGGGTCTGGATCCCGACATTGTAGAACACACATTACTGCTCAATCTTGCCATTCCGCCTAAGAAATAGAAGCTTAGGAGGACGAAACCAGAATTATCTAAGAAGATTGAGGAAGAAGTCATGAAAATTGTTAAAGGTTGATTTCATTGAAGTTACTCATTATGCCGACTGGATTGCAAATATTGTCCCAGTTATGAAGAAAGATGGGCAAGTTCAGGTATGTGTCGATTACCGCGACTTGAACAAAGCAAGTCCCAAAGATGATTTTCCATTACCACATATTGACGTCCTGGTAGACAGCACGGTAGGATTCGAATTATTTTCCTTCATGGATGGTTTCTCTGGCTATAACCAAATCCGAATGAAAGAAGAAGACAAGATTAAAACATCTTTCATCACCCCATGGGGAACATTCTGTTATAAGGTTATGCCTTTCGGCTTGAAGAATGCAGGGGCAACTTACTAAAGAGCCATGGTGACACTATTCCATGACATGATGAATAAAGAGATTGAAGTGTATGTTGATGACATGATCGCAAAATCACGACAAGGTGAAAACCACATTGAAGTCTTGAGGAAACTGTTTGATCGACTTAGAAAGTTCAAGCTAAGGCTTAACCCCGCTAAATGCGTGTTTGGGGCAAAGTCTGGAAAGCTCCTCGGATTTATGGTTAGTAACAAGGGCATCAAGATTGATCCCTCGAAGGTGAAGGCCATTTGCGATTTGAAACCCCTTTATGCTGTCAAGGAGGTTCGAAGCTTATTGGGAAGATTGAATTATATTGCAAGATTTATTTCCCAGTTATCTGAAATAGCCAAGCCATTCTTCAAGCTATTGAAAAAGAATGCCAAAGTTGAATGGAACGAAGATTGTAAAAAATCCTTTGAACAATTGAAGAACTATCTTTCATAACCACCAGTTTTGGTACCACCTATTTCGGGTATACCTTTGATCTTGTATCTCACCATTCACGATGAGTCTTTGGGAGCTATGTTAGCGCAGAAGAGATCGGAGGATGGAATGGAACGCGCTATTTACTACCTCAGTAAGAAGTTTACTTTTGGTGAAGCTTGATACCCTGAAGTTGAGAAAGCATGTGTAGCCTTAATTTGGGTATTGCACAGATTACGACAATACACTCTTCACCATCGTATCCTGCTTGTTAATGAAAATGATCCTATCAAGTATCGTTTGGAAAAGCCTGCACTGGTTGGAAGGCTTGCTAAATGGCAAATATTGCTCTCCGAATTTGATATCCAAAGCATGTCTCAGAAGTCCGTTAAAGGGCGAGTCATAGCTAACATGTTAGCTAAAAGTTCCTTAAAGTCAGATAACTAGGATGAAATTGACGAAAGAATCCATTTGGTGTTACAAGACAAGTGGACCATGTATTTTGATGGAGCTGTTAACCTCTCCGATTCTGGCACTGGAGCAGTCCTAATATCCCCAGCGAGTCAGCATTATCCAGTAGTTGCAAAGTTGGTATTTCCTTGTACCAATAATATTTCAGAATTTAAAGCTTGCATTCTTGGTCTCCAATTGGCCATCGATATGAAAATTAAGAGATTACAAGTGTATGGTGATTCCGCACTTATCATTCTCCAAACAGGAGGTGAATGGCAAACTCGTGATTCAAAACTGATTCCTTATCATGAGTATCTTAAGGATTTGGTTGAAGAATCCGAAAAGATCTCATTTGATTATTTGCCAAGATTCATAATCAATTTGCTGATACTTTGGCAACATTATCCTCAATGTTACAAATAATCGATGGTTTGAATATTGATCCTTTGCAAATCGATGTTTTAAAAGAGCCTGCGTATTACATGATTATAAAAGAAGAACTCGATGGTCAACCATGGTACTATGACATCATGAATTACCTTCAAGAAGGAAATTTCCTCAAGGAAGTCAAGCTACTGATCCGAAATACTTGACTAATTTAGCTTCCAAATTCTTTCTCAGTGGAGGTGCTTTGTACAAAAGATCTTTTGATTCGGTCCTGCTGAAGTGCGTAGACACCAAAGAGGCCAATTTATTAATGAAAGAGATACATGAAGGAGAATGTGGTCCTCATATGAACGACCATCTTCTAGCAAGGAAGATCATGAGGCTAGGTTATTACTGGTTAACCATGGAAGCCGATTGTATTCAACATGTTAGATGTTGCCATCAATGTCAAGTTTATGGAGACAAAATCAATGCTCCTCTAAATGAATTACATCAAATATCCGAGGCATGGCCTTTTTCAATGTGGGGCATTGACATTATTGGACCAATTAATCCTAAAATTTTATTAAAAAACATCCCCAGACGAGTCAAAAAAAATCAAATCAAAAATCAAAAATCAAGTGTTTTGATTTATCAAAATTCCCCACTGATGGAAGATTTAACCAAATGATTCTTTGAAGGAATAAAAAAAAGGGAGATTTCTCAAAAATGCCAAATGAAAATGCCTAAGATGATAAAAGGCAAACCTTTGATCAAACCCGTCCCTATACACATTTTGAAAGAATTGAGCGAAAAAAACCATATCCTAGGACATAAGGTTTGTTCACATTGAATACATAGAATGAAATGATAAAAGGTATTTCATTTCTCTATCCTAAACACTCATTTTATCCTTTGCTCGTCACTTTGAGCCAAATAGGGAGAATTTTCAAAATACCCCTATCAAGAACCACCCCACATTGGGGCAAGTTAAGAAGTTGTGGTTGATCATTTTTGGAGCAAAAAGATTAAGAAAGATTTTATTGCTTTCACTTGTATTAACTTTCTTGTGGTAATTTCATATGGATCTTTATGGAAGCTCGAAACATCCCAAAGTGAAGAAGAGCATTCTTTTCCTCTACCCAAACACAGTTATCCCTTGCTTAGCCAAGTTGAGCCTTAAGCATGTTCATTTCAAAGCCCAAAATGTTGATTATCTCCCCATATTGGGGCAATGCACATGATTTACTAAGAAAATTTAGAAAAATTGGTGAATATATATATAGAGTATCTCGAGAGTCCAAAGAGCTCAAAGATAAATATTAGGGGGCATGAAAAAGCAGTGTGCCCGGTAAAAGCAAGGCCGATGCCCATGAAAAAGAAAATATGTCAAAAGCAAAAGCAAAAGTAAAAAGCAATATGTTTATGATAAAAATAAAATTCTCATTGCAAAAGATGCTTAGAAAGAGCAAAGCTCTTGTGTTGCAAGCAAAATGGACTCTCGAGACAATTAGGTTTTCAAGAGTCAAAATGATGTCAAATTTGGATGATTTGGTAATGATGCTAAGATAATCATCATTTCTCTTTCAAACCCTTTGTACAAAATTTCAAGCCTTTTGAGCCTAATCCAAACCGACATTATAACCCTTTCTGAAGTCTCTTCCGATTGAGATGGTTTGAGTTGACGTAAAGATTTCACAAAGAAGCTACCGCTAGAAGGAGTGGAAGTAATCCTATCTTACCTTATCTTCAAGGTTCTTGATTTGTAAACCCGCTGAAGATGTTGATGGTATATTCCTTTTCTTGGCCTCAAAGCAAATATCCTTTGTATAAGCCCATGATCAAGCCTATATTACGGTCCTTTTGAAAGACCTTTCTGATCAATCAATTTGTATTCAATGTGAACGTTTCCGAAAACCTATGACATAGGTTCGTGAGGCATCACTAGTGAGAATTGAATAGCTTTCCCACATCAATGAATGGGAATCAAAACCTTTATGAGAGCTAGTGCGAAAGACCTTTTTGATTAGGTTATTTTCAATTTGGCATTTTTATCTAATCTCTTTAGATGGTTATTCAAAGATCATTTTATTAAAATTTCCTCTTAAGGATTTTGATAGTCAGTGTCTTTTATCAAAATGTGAAAAATTCCGTTGGATTTGTCGTTAAACAATCTTGGAACTTTTTTCAAAAAATCTTTCCCCAGTGGATCGGTTTTTGGTCATCCTAAACCATAATCCCCATTTTCGGTTCTTGATCATCCTTAAACCTTACCTAAGGTTCCTGATTATCCTTAAACCTTACCTTCGGTTCCTGGTCATCCTTAAACATTATCTTAGATTCCTGGTCATCCTTAAACCTCACCTTAGGTTCCTAATCATCCTTAAACCTTACCTTAGGTTCCTGATCATCCTTAAACCTTACCTTCGGTTCCTGGTCATCCTTAAACCTTACCTTCGGTTCCTGATCATCCTTAAACCTTGCCTTTGTCCTTAGGTTCTAGGTTATCCTTAAACCTTGTCTTTGTCCTTAGGTTCTAGGTTATCCTTAAACCTTGTCCTTAGTTCTAAGTTATCCTTAAACCTTGTCTTTAGTATCTAGGTTATCCTTAAACCTTGTCTTTGTCCTTACGTTCTAGGTTATCCTTAAACCTTGTCTTTGTCCTTAGGTTTTTTGTTATCCTTAAACCATAGATCTCTACAAAACCATTTCTCTTTCTTTTCTTCCTTAATTCCACCATATGAGAGAGAGAGAAGAGAAAAACACATGAATGAGCTGACAATCCAAATAGTCAATGGTAAGTGCTTCAGGTAAGACTCCAATCAAATGTCTTTGTCTTTATTTTCTTTTATTTTCCAAGTGGAGTCGACTAAAAATTTGCAGGTGTCAATTGGTCTTTGAGCGGAACCTCTTTGAACTCCCACTCAAAGAGAGGCAGCTGTTGACACCTAATTTTTAGCTTACGCGTCATTAAAAATAGAAAATTCGAGATTATGGTTTTCGATCGCGACGGAACCCGTTTCTTGAATAAAAAGTGTCGTTTTTTAATTCTGTCTATTGGCTTAGCTTTTGTAGATGATTTTCTATTCATTTCATGTAAAAACTCGAAAAGTCAAACGGTTGACTTTCGAGTTGACTTTTTGGTCAACCCTTTCACCAAAAGTCAATCCCTGGTCAAATTGGGGCTTTTCGCATAAAAAGATTCCTTTCAAGTTCAATTTCACTTTAGAAGTGGAAATTTCAAAAAAATTCAAAGATTTGATCATAAAATCAAGCTCCTAGTGAAAAGTCAACTAGGGTTTGACTTTTGGTCAAACCTTTGACCAAAAAAATTGAAAAATACAAAAATCCAAAAATCATCTTATTTTACATTCAATTTACCTTTGGCATTTGAAATTTTACAAAAATCGATTTAGAATCAACTTTTTCCCAATTTGCGGAATTTGATTCAAATCGACCAAAAATAAAATTGCTTCATTTCTAGTCATTTTTTTTAGGTTAGTTTCCTTCATGACATTTGATCTCGAGGTCATCTTATATTCAATTTTGGAATCAATTTTGTGATTCCAAGCCAAACACAAAAACCCCCAATTTTGGCACTAATCAGTGATTTTGATCGATTCTTCATGATTTGCGCAATTGAGGCACGAATGAGCCTAATTTCTTATATGAAATCCAAATTCAAAATCAATTTTGGAAGATTCACATGAATTTGACTCAATTTGATCAATTTAGTGATCCAATGATTAAGAAGTCTAAGAGTAATTGGTCTAATCAGTGCAATTCAACTTGACCCACTCTAGACTAATATTCAATTTGATGAATTGAGACTCAATTTAGTTAATTGGATTTCAATTAAATTTGTTAGTCTAGCTTGGCTATGCAATTACTCAAATTCAAGAACAATTGAGCTAAACAAGTTAAATTGGATTAATTTGTACATGAATTTCAAATCGGTTCAATCCAATTTGATTGAATTCGATATTAATGGAGTCAATTAATCATGATAGAGATCAAATTATACCAAATTGGAATAAAAGGAATCTAGGATTGAACCAGTTCAATCAAGCCAAATTCGGGGCTAATCGGCTTAACTCGGTTTGATTCAAATTGAACCGGTCTGATCGGACTAACCATTTTCCGGACGAAAGTTCGGCAATTGACGGTCTATTCCAACCAGCCAAGGCCGGCCACATCCTTTTGAGCCCAAAAATGACAAAAATTCCCTTAATTGAAAATTACGAAAATGCCCCTAAGTGAAATTACTAAAATGCCCTTCTTTGAGGATTAAGCAAATTAATTAGGGGATAAGCAAATCAATCATAGCCATTTATTTAGAATTGATCATATTCATCCATGATGCCATGTCACCAATCCTTAGCCTCTAAAGAATATTTTTAATCATTAAGGATGCATTTTAGGCTATTGGATTAATCTAAGGGCCAAGATTCAAAGTTAAATGGGGTATATAGTGTTTTTTCTCTCCAAAATTGGGGGGGGACACTCATTTTCAGATCTGGATTCTCTCTCTTCAATCTCTCTCTCTCTCTCTCTCTCTCTCTCGGTTGCCGGCCATCCCACCTCATCGTCGGCCATTTTCCGGCGGATCACCGCCACACCGTCGTCCCCCACAGTGTCACAAAGTCAGTCGCAACACCAGCCAAGCCTGCTAGTGGTCGGAGCTCCACATTCCGGCGAGTTTTCCTTCACAGCAGCATCACCGGTTTTGCTGCCAGTGATCTGATTCGCCGGTTCAAGCGGCTGAACCGGCCAACCGGCGTTCCCTCCGGCGATCCAGAACCTCCAGCAGCATTCCTCGGCATTTTCATGTCGCTGTGGTGGCTGGATTCTCGTTGAACGGCCACCAGATCGCGTCTTTTTGATTTGATTCTCCGTTATTAGTTCACTAGTGCGAGATCGAATCGATTCTCACTATAGTTTGTGTAATCTCTTCTTATAGGTTGGTCGAGCTTTCTGAGATTTCTCCATACTGTTCTTAATCTGAATACAGAGGTCGGATCGCTCGATCGCGCATCGGAGCATCGTTAAACAAGGTAAGTGCTCTTGGATATTGTTTTGTAATTTCGTCCAGAAAAACCTGCATGTTTTAGATGCCGATTTCAGCTCGTTAACGTCGAAATCTCACGAAGTGACAAACTAGACAATTGTAAAACACGTCTTAAGCTTCGATTTGGTATATTGCATGCCTCAATCAGACTTAATTTACTATGTCAAAACTCTTTCGGAAGTTAGGATCAGAATTTGAAATGTGATGTTCAAGTCTGTTTTGATGTATTCTTAATTGATGTTGTACTGTTTGATGATTTTTTTTGATTTTCTATTATCATTTTTTGAAAAAACTTTCTTCATGAAAGTTGTAAAACACATCTTAATCTATTCATCATAAAATTTTCATAAAATTCCAAGCATGCTAGCATTGCACGATCTGGAATGTCATCTATGTATGAATCGGGTGACAGACTGGTTGCTGATTGACTTTCGCGTGTTCTTCGATTTTCATAAATTCGTGTGTTCAAAATATGAAAAACATTTCTTCATAAAAGTCCACATTGAGATCGAGATCTTTCCATTGATACTAATTTCATCAAAATCAGAGTTCATTTGAATTTTCAAAAGGTATTTTTATTATCGAATCAGTATCTGCGTTCAGATCTGATTTTTTTTTTTTTTTGGTAAGGGCTCTGATTTTCATTCCTTTTGAATCTAAAAGATGTTTTTCCGAATTTGATAAAGTTAGAGTCCTTTTTTGCAAAAAATTCAAAATTACAAAGTTGTTCATTGGGGTCTCATTATATTGACTGAAAATTTTGAGGGCCTAATATCAATTTTTGGAGGGTCAATTTGCTTAAAATTTCATAAAAGGTCTTCTCAGATTAAAATTTGATTTGCAATTGAGTCCTTCGCGAAAACCGAATTTTATAAAAATTTGAAGGATTTTTTAGCAAAAAACCAAACAAAATTCATTGCACATGGAGAATCCTAATTGCCTAAAAATTTTCACGTGGTTTTGATAAGGTTTGTTATTTTTCCCGCCATTATTTTGAAATCCTTAATAGAACCGAGTCTGGCCTGTCACCGAGGGTAAATTTCTCATTTTCGGGAAAATCGGTGAGGATTTAGAAAAAATGGTCTTCTTGACTTTTGATCCTCATGTCATAAGCTTTCTAATGAAACCTAAATCACTTTATTTGGACATCATTAGGATAGTTAATCACATCTGAACAGAAGCAATCCGAATTAGATAAAAATTGAATAAGTGGTCTCCTTATGAAGCCCACTTCTCATTGTTTGATTAGCTTCGAAATAAGGCTCATGGGCCTAAATGCATGCTCATTCTATTACTATGCATGTGTTTGTTAGATGAATGTTAGGCCCGGTGTATGTTCGGCGGGTAGCCCGTTATGGTCATTTAGAACCCGACTTTAGGGGTTAATTGATATGAGTTGCCATTTTGTGAATGCAAATGGTAGCCCATTATCGTTAACCATTAATCAAATAATGTTAGATGATTAGATGGGTGGTGAATCAAAACGCATGAAAAACAAAGGCCGATCTCGAGGCCCATGCTTAATTAGTGAATTGTTTGCACCATTATTTTTCTTTAGTTGTTCCTTTGTGCATTGTTTATTGTGAATGAATGTTGTGAATGTAAACACCGACACCCGAGAGGCGGTCCATGGGAGATAATCTAAAATTGAAAAAGGCCAAGGCGATTGACCGATGTCCAATCCGGTCTCAATTTGTACTCATTTGATGGTGGCGATAAACCGATGTCCGATCCGATTTCAAATTCAATTCATTCATCCTCGATCATGTTTCGGGTCTTTTCAATTTGTGTTGTAATAAACGCCCGACGAGTTGCGGATTTTTACTTTCTAGCACTTAGAATTAGCTCGTCTTTTCAATATTTCGAGTGTTTACTTTACGCAATATTTTTCAATACAATTGATTGTTTCTTTCTTTTTCTAGACTAAGATAGGATTAGTTTAGAATCTTAAATGAAAATACAAAAACAAGATGCATGATCACCTAGTGGACTAAGATTTTGACATGAAAATGGTAAAGAATAAATGCATGACGATTTAGATAACAACCATGATAAGTTTAGCGGTACCGAAAGGGCATTAATAGAAATATTAACGTAATCTAGTCCCCGAACCTTTGATCTCTGATTTCGTAGAAACCGAAACGAAATTCCCGTGTTTCGATTGGGTATTCTAGCCGACCCCCGACCTAGGCTAGTGGCGACTCCTAAAAAAGATAAAATCAATCCGCTATCACTCGAGATATGGATTTAGGAAAAATCCACATTCATGATTAATGGGCCATATGGATAACCAAAAGATTTATACTTCAAGTAAAATCATTTTTTATAATATGTCATATGAACCGTTTTGTGAACATTTATCTATAAAGCCGCCTCATCGAGTTCGGCCCTCGAGGGGTAGGTCGCGACAGACCTACGTTTACTTCCAGCTCGATGTCACTGATAACATCTTTCTTCATCCCGTCGAATGAACATACGGTCACCTTTGAAGATTTGATAAGTTCTTTACTAATCTCCAAGCGATGCCGTGTGCTTAGAGGACACAGGTTAAGTGCAGAACCATTATTGATGAGCACCCATGACACTTCCTTGCCCCGGCATTTGACGACAATATACAGAACTTTATTATGGGATCGTCCACCAATTAGGAAATCTTCATTAGATAAGACAATTTGATCCTTTAGAAGAATAGTACCAACAAAGTCTTCCAGTTGTACGTCATTAATAGTTTCCAAGATGTGCACCTTATTAAGAAGCTTCATAAGCACCATTTTGTGGCTTTCTGAAGTATTGAAAAGATCTGGTAAGGAAATCTATGCTGGCATCTTCCTCAATTGTTCAATTACTTCGTACTCACATGTCCTCATGACTGACAGTAACTGCTTAACATCCTCTTCAGTAACTCCTTTCTTTTTGTGCTCGCTTTCTTTTGGGACATAACATCTTCCCAATCTGATTATTGCATCAACTTCTTTAGGCGTGTAATACCATGGTACACATTTGGTGTCAAATTTCTCTTTTGAAGGCAAAGTGATGATCATAGGTTGTACCTCTTTGTCTTCAATCTTTGATTGACCAATTGAGAGTTCAATGGTAATTAGTTCAACATGATGCTTTTCTTCTTCAAATCTATCCATTTCATCAAGATTGATAAATAGTGGTGTAATCATGGACACCATGCTTTTGTTAGCTTCAATAGTATCCATTCCACTCCAACCGTCAGGCACGATACTTTCTTCTTTGGATGCCCATGAGGGTGGTGTGTATTTGACATAGTAGTTATAAAAGCCACTGTCTTGACCTAGATAATCCACAATTTTGCCTCGTCTTCGTGCTTTGCGAATAAATCTTCTGTCTCCTCGACGAATCTTTGCCTTCATCTTCTCGTCTTGATCTTCTTTCTCCTCAAGACTTAATTTGTTGACTGGGACTTCATCCATGCCTCCCCATCCATCAGGCACAATGGTTTCATTTTTGAAAACCCAGGGTGGAGGTGTGTATTTAACACGGAAATTATACTTTCCACTGTCTTGACCAAGGAAGTCAAAAGTGTCACTTTGCTCAAATGAAGTTTGGGTAAATTGCCTTTTACCCTACCGAGTTCTTTCTTTTTGTTCTTCAAATTGATCCTCCTCATCATAAGATGGAGTCTCATTTTTCTTGATGAACTCATCGTCTATACCACCCCATCCATCGGGTACAATTACTTCACTTTTAAAAGCCGATGGTGGTGGAGTATATTTTACTTGAAAGTTATATTTGCCAGAATTTTCTCCCAAGTCGTCTATGATTTCTCCTTTCAAGAGTGCTTCACGGCGAAAGCGAGCATCTCCTTGACGGGCTGACTTTAATTTGGCCTCATATTCATCTTCTTCATCGGGCCTTATTATTTCTCCTTGTGTAAGGACCACATTGTGCTCAGGAAGAGGGTTCTGATGCACATTTGGCTCTGACTCTTGAAAACTTAATATCTCTTATCTATGAATTTCTGAATTTTGTATTTTAGGACTATACAATTATCCACATCGTGTCCTCTTTCTCCCATGTGACATGTACGAGTCTTTGACTCATTATACCAAGGGAACCTTGTAGAATTATCTCTTGGCACTTCTTTGGCCACCAAATGCCTTTCCAACAGCATCGGTAATAATTTCGACAGGGGCCGTGGCAATGGGACGAATTGCCTTATGGGTTTTTTCTTTGGCTCAAACTGTTTTGGATTTCTCCAAGGGATGTTAGACTGTTTTGGGAATGAATCCTGATTAACATTGGGGCTAGATACCATAGCCACATTACGCATGGGTTCTTTATCCTTCTTCTCAAAATAAGGTCTTCGCATTGCCATTTCTTGAGACTTCTCTTCTTTCAACGACCATTCAACTCTTTCACCGTCCTTCATCGATATGGTGAACCTTTGAAGCTCTTTTTGATTTTTTTTATTGTCATTTGGACACTTCCAAAAAATTCTAATTTCATTTTTTATGACTAGCCACAATGATGTTCAAACATTATGTGGATTTTTAGAATTTTTGATTTTTTTTGATTTTTTTGATTTTTTTTAAACCGAGAAAATGATCTTTATGATTTTCTAGAAATTTTGATGAATTTTCCAATTTTTTTATTTTTTTTGTTGATTTTTCATAATCTTCAAATTTTTATTATTTTTTTTTCTGAATTTTTTTGGAATTTTTATGAATTTTCTGAAATTTTTTTTATTTTTTCTGAATTTTCTGTGATTTTTCTAATTTTTGTGAATTTTATGCGAAATTTTCGAATTTTCTAAAAAAATCTAATTTTTTTAATGATTTTTTAGAATTTTTGTAATTTTTTATTTGAATTTTTTTATTTTGAATTTTTCCGCCAAAGGTTGAACCGGTCCGGACCGGTTCGACCCGGTTCGGCTGAGACCAAATCGGGCTTCGCCGCGCGCTGAGGTTGGTCTTCTTCTCCGACGGGCATGGCGCATCAAAACAGCGCTGTTTTTGCCCTTTTTCATTTAGGCATTTGATCGAGCACCTAATGTGCATTATTTCCAACTCATAGTTCTCAAGGCCGCGACTTCGAGCTCACCGCCGGCGACCTTCCGGCGACTATTTCGCCATTCCGATTGTACCGTCATCAAATTCACATATCCTAGTATCAATCTAGTCCAATTTGACGATCATCGGACCTTCGTCGGCCGGCTAAAATTCAGTCCAAAAACCCTGACATTCACTAACTAAACTTGCATTTTTTAGAACTTGAATGACTATCCTACTCGCCCTAACTGTCTAAGTCGATTCCAATTAGCACCAAATCATCAAACAAAGTTGAAGGGAAACCTACTTGGATGACCTATGGTCACGGTGACGATCCGGCGAGGACCTCGCAAGCTCTGGTGAAGTTCGGCAACGGTGGCCGAGGGCGTTTCATGTGGTTTTTATGGCCAAAATGCAATCAAGATATGGAACTGTTGACACCTAAATTTTGGCGCATCACTTAGTGTAATTTGCATAGAAAATTAGGGATTAAATTTTTAACCCCTAAACAAAAAATATTTTAAATTGCATAACATATAGTTTAAATTCATTTTAGATTAATTGCATTTTGCATCGGACCGGCGGTGAATGAACGAGCTTAAATTTCATCGAATGGGACTCGGCTCGCTTGGAATGCAAGGGCCGGGAATTACAAGTCAAACGGGCTTGGTTGTTTTAATTTGAGCTTAATTCAGCCCATTTATCCTTAATTAATTCAGCCCATTTAAATTAAATTAAAATCTAAGCCCAAGTCTAAGCCCATTAGGACTAGAGAGCCCATCTAATTGACCTAGATTAGGGTTATATAAACTTCATTAGGTCAGAATTTTTAAGGGGGGACTCATAATTTTCAGATTAGAATTTTTAGAGTGTGAGAGTGAGAAAGAGAGGGAGAGAGAGAGAGACCGGCGAAGATCGCCGCCGCTCCCTGCCGCGCCTGCCACCGCCGCGCCTTCCGTACCGGAGCCAACCCACGCCGCCGCACGCCGCGCCCCGACGCCGCTGCCTGCCGCCCGCCGCACGCCGGAGCCGACCCACGCCTGCCGCGCCTGCTGCCGCCGTGCCTGCCGCGCCTGCCGATCGCCGCGCATCACCGCCGCGCCTGCTGCCGCCGTGCCTGCCGCGCTTGCCGCCCGTCGCGCGTCACCGCCGTGCCCGCCGCGCCTGCCGCCCGCCGCGCGTCACCGCCGCGCCTGCCGCCCCTGCCGTGCGCTGCTCTCCGCCGCGCGACACCACCTGCTGCCGCCACTCCCCGCCGCGCCTGCTGCCGCCACTCCCCGCCGCGCCTGCTGCCACGCCTCCCGTGCGCCTGCTGCCGCCACTCCTCGCCGCGCCTGCTGCTGCCACTCCTCGCCGCGCCTGCTGCCGCGCCCGCTGCCGCACCGCCGCTGCCGCCGTCGCTCCGCCACCGCTGCTGTCCCGGAGTTGCGCCATCACAAGCACCATCGTAAACAGCGTCGCCGCCGTCCTCGTGGTCGCGCCACCGCCGTTTGCCGCTCATCCCGATCCGCAATCCCGATCCGCGAGTTCAAATTTGGAAATATTTCGAAATTAGGTAAGGATGTTATCCGATATTTTCAGAATATTTGGTTTCTTAATTTTTGGATGCTTGAATATTCTGTGAATATTGTGTGGATTGCTAGATATCTTAGGATGATGTTTGCCTTGTTCGCAATATTCGAAAATATTCAAAATTAGGAAAACTTTCCTAATTCAGCAACGTATCTGGACAACTATCCGACCTTATCCCTAAGGTATGATACGTGGCGATACGGAGAATCATTATCCTACCCATAATCACTTGGGTACGACAATGAATTTTATCTGCTTTCCAAATTTGAATGATCGAATTTCCGTCAATATCTGTAACCCTATAGATATGACCGATAGTTCGATTTTTGTGCCTAATCCGAGTTTGAAACGATTTTGCGGATCACGTGGTTGTTTTAAATGTTGATGCTATCTCTGTTTAAATTATTTTTCCTTTTTAAATAAAAAAGAAAATTCAAAAAATATCAGTTAGGATTTGAATTTGAGTTTTGCATGTTTAGGGAATCCTAAATATATCTAGACGATAGAGTAATTATTTAATTTAAATTAGGACTGGAGATAATCTATTTCCTAGTTTAAATTAAGTAATATTCTAATCTTAATAGATTATTTAGGTTATTTTTTAATTCCGAATTTTCATGAAAATCCAAAAAAAAATGAATTGTTTTATGGTAGATTAGGATAGATTGCATTCTTAATTTAAGTAATTTATTATTTCGAATTTTCACAAAAATCCCAAAAATAAGTCATGTTAGGATATGTTAAGTCATCATAGGTTGCATGTTAATTTAGGCATACTTTTATTCCGAATTTCATTAGAAAATACAAAAAAAAATAAATAATAAATCATTGGCCTGTCATCAGAATTAGGTCACGTCGTCGCATGACATATAGTTTGTATGCTAGGTCTTGCATGTCATTTATTGCACGTCATTGCATGTAGATTAGGTTTCATTTAAATAAGTGAAAATCCTAAAAATATTGAGTGAACTGCTTGTTAATTAGAAATCATATTAGGTTGTTGATGTGATTTTCTAGCTAACAATGCATATGCTTACGTTGCTTCGAGGTAAGTAATTCTCCCAACTTGCAATTTATTTAATGCTTTCTTGGGTGTTAAATTGGTGGTTTGCGTACCAGCATGAACATCTTACATGTTAATGACTAAATTAAAATGAATCCAGATTGCTTGCCAAAACATTTTTGAAAAGAAAAGGTACCGAAAGGGCGTTAGACTAGATCTAGCGTAATCAAGTCCCCGGGCTTAGAATCTCTGGTTCGTAGGAATACAACATATCTTCCTATGTTTTATTTAGGTTTCTAATCGACCTACCACAAATAGATTAGTGGCGACTCCAAGCATGAAAACATTTGCATGTTAAAAACTTAAACCCTAAGTTGCGAATTGGTAGGGCTTGGGAGGGCCCGAGTTAGGTTTAGTCCTAATAATCCATTAGCCTGAGAGGAAAAACTTTAGGTCGCGACAGGAACAAATGATTAGAAATGATTTTTTGAACATCTAAGGACACGAAATCCCAACAAAATTCACAAAAACAGTCAAGCTGAATCAAATCACATTTCTGGAATTTTTTAAAAAAAATCATGATGATGAGCGAACTTTACCTTCTTCGGAAGTGGATCAAACTAGGCTTCCGAGTTAAACGATCAACTTAGATCTCTTCCGTGACACCTCTGCTTCACGACAGTGGTCTTGGATTCGCCGGGGGTGCTCTGGACGCTCCGGCCGAGAATCAGTTTCAGACCTTCGCGGATGACTTCATCACAGGCTCGTCGGACGTGGAGGATCACGATTAGAGCCGATTTGCCGGCGTTTTCTCGTCGGAGAAAACCCCGTCACTCGGTCTTCGAATCCTCTACACGTCTCTAGTGCTCTCTCTCTCTCTTTCTCACTCTTTCTCTCTCTTCTCCCTCTCAGAAATTTTGCCGAACAGGTTCCCCCCATTTCCTCCAATTTTTCTGGTTTTTGTTTCTTCAATTCTCACCCAAAATTCGGTTAGAACCTAATTGTAATCGGTTAGGGTCGTTGAATGATACCAGCTGGACATTTTCCAGCTGGAAAATCTAATTAAAAACGTGTATATTTACTAGAATTTATCAACGAACTCGCGGGTTTAAACGTTTCTATTTTTGGGTTTCGGGCGGGTCAAGCCGGGCGAAGAAGAAGACACTGTACGGGTTGGGTCAGGTTGACCGGCCTGACCCGGCAGCTCCGGTGTTGACTAAAAATGCAAATTGGGCTTTAATTTGACCAAAATTTTCAAATTAAAATTCAAAATTGCATTTCCCAGCATGTTCTAAATCCAAACATACAAATTTTCCCAATTTTTGTTATAATTGTGCCCAAAATTTCCTTATTTTTAAATTCGGGTTAATAAGGTTTTGTTCAATTCGAGATCTAAATAACCTGATTAGGCAAAATTGATGCCAACATTGCATTGCCCACCCCTGATTAACCCTAGAAAATCAAATTCTCAAAAAAAAATTCAAAAATTCACAGAATGATTTAAAAACACTGTGGCCAATCTTGAAAAGTGAAATTTGAATTTTTGAAAGTGTCCAAGTGGTATTTTTAGAAAACCTCAAATTCAGGGGTTATAACTCTAAAAAAGACACAAATCATGGAATGAATAAGCCTTTAGGGCTTCATTAGGATTTTGATGTTTTTGGGTGCATTTTGATTTTTAGAGACAATTTAAGATTGTTCGGCTTGATTGACATTGATTACGTATATTAATTCTTGATTGTTTTCCTCGTAATTAGAATGGATAGGATTAGTGGATAGGCCTCGAAAACTTATGTGACACGTTAGACATCATATCGTTCTTAGGTACCGAAAGGACGTTAGGGATCGCGATTTGGGATCATTAGCATAATCAAGTCCCTGTACTCAGAATCTCTAGTTCGTAAAATTGTGATATTTCTCCCATACCCCGATTAGATTTCTAGTCAACCTACCAATAATGACTAGTTGTGACTCCAAAATTGAAAATTTAGACTAAATAGGAAAATTCCATTCACTGTCACGTGAGGTATGGTCTGAGAGAGACATTTACACGAAAATACCTCCTTAGCACGTAAATCTCGAAAGTCCCAAAAAAAAATCGTGGCGCGACAGTGCTTTTAAGTCCCGTTTGGTTCAGCATTTGAAATGCTCATTTGGGCCCTAAAGTCCCTCGGCCAAATACAAATGGTGTTTGGCAACTTTTTTTACTCACTTTGAAGAAATGCAATTGCATTTGGAATTCTCTCTAAGGGATTTTTGGCCAATGCAATGGTGGAGGTGCTTTGGGAAGTTGCATTTTCGGAATGTAATTTGTACTGTTCACCGCCACTGTTCATCTTCTCCAAACCGAGGTTCAGCGGCTGGCGACCGCCGCCTGGGGTCGCTAGACCTTGGGCGCCGCCTGGGTTGCGCGACCCAGGCAAAGCTTGGCCTGGGTCAAGCGACCTAGGCGGTGCCCGAGGTCCGGCAACCCCAGGCGGTGGTCGCCAGGGTCGCGCGATCCCAGGCGGTGGTTGTCGGGGTCGTGCGACCCCAGGCTGCAGTGGCCGGCGACTAAATCTGGCTATTAGTGGTTGGCCGACGATCAGATCTGGCCGGCAGTGGTGGCTGATGGTTTAGCTGCACCGAAGCTTTTTTTCTTAAAAAAAAATATTAGCAAAAGTCCTTTAGCTCAAGTTGATTTGAAAAAATGCTTACCAAACACTACTTGCATTTCAGAAAACCCCTTTAGCCTAAAGGTATTTGCATTCCCTAAAATGCATTCTCCCAAAGTCGAACCAAACGGGCCCTTAATCGTTTTCGCTTGCGCTTTATGTTTTGATGTTCGTGTGGGTTAGTGACGAGTCCTGGGACATCGCATTCGAAATACGACTGTGGAGGGGTGTCGCGAGCTCAGTAGGGTCCAGGGCATCACATCCTTACCTCTGTATTTAACTACGATGTACAACGCTTTATTATGTAAGTGTCCGTCTATAGGAAAGTCCTCATCTGAGAAGGCGATATGATCTTTAAGGAGAACAGTGCCAACAAAATCTTCCAACTATACTTCATTAATAGTTTCTGGCACGTGTACCTTGTTGAGAAGCTTCATAAGGACCATTTTGTTCTTTTCAGATGTTTTAAACAGGTTCAATAGAGAGATTTGTGTTGGCATCGACTTCTTTTGCAGAATAATCCCATGGTACACGTTTGGGATCGAACTCTACTCTTGAGGGTAGAGTAATGAACACGGGTTGCGGTTTGCTTCTGTCAATCTTTAACCCGTTGATAGGAAGTTGGATAGTGATCAGTTCTACGTGACATTCTTCTTCTCTGTACTTGTCAACTTCATCCAACTTCATCATTTACTTCATCCATTCCACCCTAACCATCAGGTATAATGATCTCATTTTTGAAGGTCCATGGAGGGAGGTGTATACTTGATGCGAAAGTTATAACGACCGCTATCTTGTCCCAACAAGTCCACGGTTTCACCATGCTCTCGTGCTTCACGGATGAATCGTTTATCACCTTGGCAAATTTTCCCTTCTTTTCGTTCTTCTTCATCTATTTCTTCTTCGGGATTCAACTCATTGTTCTGAGTTTCTGCATTGGGATCAACTTCATCATCCATTCCACCCTAACTATCGGGCACAATGATTTCATTTTTAAAGGCCCATGGAGGAGGTATGTATTTAATTTGGAAGTTATACTTCCCAAAATCCTCACCCAAGGTGTTAATCACTTTACCATTTTGACGTGCTTTATTACGGAATCGAATGTCACCTCGATGAGCAGCTTTTACTTTGGCTTTGTACTCATCGTCTTCATTAAATTCAATTTTTTCATCTTCGTCCCATATCATGCTAACTACATTGTGCTCTGGACGTGGGTTTTGATGCATGTTCGGCTTAGGTTCTTGGAAGTTGAGAATCTTCTTATCAATGAGTCGCTGAATTTTGATTTTTAAAGTAAGGCAATTATCCATGTCATGCCCCCGTTCTCCCATATAAAAAACACAAGTTTTAGACTCATTGAACCTAGGAAATCTTGGAGGATGCTCTCTTGTTACCTCTTTTGCCACCATATGCCCTTCAAGTAACATGGGTAATAATTTCGATAACAGGCGAGGCAATGGCATGAATGGCTTCATAGGCTTCTTTTTTGACTCGGATGGTTTTGTATTTCTCCAAGAGGTGTTTAGCTGTTTCTGAGATGGTGTTGGATAAGTATTTGGGTTTGTTACCACTGCCATTTCATAAGCAAGTTTCTTATCCTTTCTTGTAGGATACAATCTCTGTGTCAATGCTTCTTGATTCTTCTTTTCTTTTAGTGAACATTCTATTCTTTCCCCTACTTTTATCAACATGGTGAACACTTGATAACCAGAGACATGAAGTTTGTCATGATACTCATATGGGAGAGACTTTAGAAAGAGCTCAATAAGCTTATCTTCATTGATCGTGGGTTTAAATCGTGAGGCGATAGCTCTCCACCTCTAGGCAAAGGCCTGGAATCCTTCGTTTCTTCTCTTCTCCATTCTCATGAGATCTTTCCTCGTTAGGAGCACTTCAATATTGAATTTGTATTGACATAGGAATTCACCGACCAAATGATCCTATTCACAAAAATCCTCAATGTCAAGAGCGGTATACCATGCTAGAGCTGCTCCTTTGAGACTATCTTGGAAGGTACTAATAAGAAGAGGCGTGTTATCTTAATACCTCGCCATCTTACGGAATAATATTTTAAGTGGCTTTTGAGATAGTTAGTTCCATCATATTTGCTTGCAAATTCTGGTTCCTTATAATTGTTTGGGAAAACCACATTTGCGTATGGCGAGAATTTATCGAATCTTTACAATTCATAACCTTGGCTCACAAGACATTCTTCAATTTTAGCCAGCCTTTTGGCTTCTTCCTCATCCTTGGCTTTAGATGGAGTTTTTTTTTGAAGAACTATCTTCTTCTAAGTTCACAACCTCAAGTGTTGTCTTTGGCGGGTTCTCCTGAACTAGCTCTTTGTTTTGATTCTAATTACCTTGAGAAGTTTCTCTGACATTTGGAGCCATGGGATAAAATTCTCTTGCAACTATGATAAAAGCCTTCATCTCCACTATCGTGGCAGTCATTTGGGTCATTTGATTTTCAACCTCTGCCAAACAATTGCGCGTTTCCTCTTCTACCATTCTTTTTTGCAAACAAGTTCGGATTCGGATTCTTCTTTCTTCCATCATTATGTCACTTGTTTTGCTGATATGAAATGTTAGTATGATGAAATAACGATTATGACCTATATTCTTTCAATTGTATGTTTTCTTTTTTATTAATAAGGATAAGAACTTTTAGACAAGCCTTAGCCTTGTGCAAAATTTCTTATGAACGTTTATCTCAAGAAATCATACAATTCAAAGAATCATAATTCATGGTGATTTTCTTTTCAAAATGAGATCAAAATCTCACCGAACTTTTATTTGACAATGAATTGCTTCAATTTCTAGAGTTTGTATTATAATGCTTCAAATTAAAACGGGGCAACTAGTTCAATCAAGTCTAGGTTTCTTGCTAGTTAAAGTAGCTTCCACCTTTCCACATTCATCACTTTCTCTTATCTGAGCCTCCCATTCTTCTACGTCGATCATCATTTCCTCTGGAATATATGGCTCCACACCGGGTATATTGGGAACGACGTATTCCAGGACATATGGCTCATCAAGGTTTGGTGTAACACTTAATGGCACATATGGCTCAACATCAATCGGTCGCTTGTCCTTTAGCCACTTGTTATACTCCTTTGACACTGAGTAAGGCTTCATTTTCCCCTTCAAACTTTCGAGCTACTCTACCACTTGCTCAGATGACTTCTTCAAGGAATCAATGATTTTGTCAACTTTCTTTTGCAACCTTCTCTTTTCATCTTCGAGTAGAGTTCCTTTTAGTATCTCGAATGCAAACTCCTTGAGATGTCATGTTGGCAAGACTTGTTGTAGCATTCTAAATTGCCTAACAATTTGCAATAGGCAATAAGAAGTACCTCCACTTAAACCAATTAAAGGCACCATGTTGCCTTCTTGACATGTGATTTTGGCTTTAGTAAACTTAGGCAAACTAATCTGCTATCGGAATTGCTCAGGGGTTAAGGCTCTAATGAAATTAGCCCATTCAAAGAATAAATATTTCGGTAATTGTCTTGAATCTTAATGTATCTCTTATTGGATTCACTAATGAGCTAATCTCTAGGATTCTCATATAATGCCCCCATGGTTGGATATGAGAAATGAACCATAATGAGAGTAACCACGAAGATGCTTGGAATATCCCTTTTTCATTGTTTTGGAATTTGTTCAAGGAAAGAATGGTTTTAGCTAAGAGCATATTGGAAAAGTCCCATTTGAGACAACCTTGTCTCATGATTGTAGCAACTAAAGGATCCAATCCTGTTCTAGACACGGGAAACAAAATGAACCCAAAGGAGGCTAAGAGGAATACCCTATCAGATGTGTTTCCTGTTTCCCTTAGAAGTTTGGAATATTTGGATATAAGGAATGACAAAGGAAATCTCTTGGTGTTTGATTTGACTAATTTCTCAACTTGAGTGATTTTCAAGTTGAGAAACTCGGATAAAACGCTAATGGCATTCAATCCTATCGAAGGCTCTACAATCTTAGGTTTGAAATCAATTCCGATGGTGGCATTGTATTCTTCCAAAGTCGGTACCATTTCATTTTCACCAAGTAAGAAGGTGGCGTTGGTGACCTCCCAGAAATGGGCTAAGGCTCGAATCAAGCTAACTTGATATTTGACATTGATTAGCTTAAAAAGATACCCTAATCTTTCCTTAACATAATCTTGATTTTCTTTGGTCATGTTCTTCCACCCTGCAAGGAGCTCCTTTCGAGGAATTAGAATCACTTGAATGTCTAATTTCCCCATTTTTAATCTAAAGCATGCAAAAAGGTTTTTTGTCAATCACCATGGATTACTAGCAACATTTTAAAATCCTATTTTAACCACATGTTCTTTTGAGGCAAAGATGGAAATAAAAATGATTTGCCATCTCAATTCCATTCTAAACCTTAAAAGGAACAAATGATTAAGAATGGTGTCAAAATCAATGTTTGGAATAGGAACTACTTTTTCTATCTCCATTAAGATTGGAAAAGCTCAATTTGAACACTTATAAGCTCTAAATACATCTAAATTGGCTTTCTTCTTCTTAAATCACATGGGCCATTTAACCACTTGAAATTTTCAATCTTTTGAATGGCCTTACACAACAATACTCATTTGATTGTCGCAACCTACCTCTCGAGGACCGAACTCGATAAGACGGGTTTAGAGATAAGTGTTTATGAAACGGTTCATACGGCACATCATAAAAAATGACTTTATTGAAGTATAAATCTTTTGGTTATCCATATGTCCTATTGATCATGAATGTAGATTTTCCCTAAATCCATATCTCACGTGATAGCGGATCGATTTTATCTTATCTTTTTTTAGGAGTCGCCACTAGCCTAGGTCGGGGGTCGGCTAGAATACCCAATCGAAATGCGGTAGTTTCGTTTCGATTTCTACGAAAACCATAGATCATGAGTTCGAGAACTAGCTTACATTAATATTTCTATTAACGCCCTTTCGGTACCGCTAAATTGATCATGGTTGTTATCTAAGTTGTCATGCGTTTGTTCTTTACCTATTTTCATGTCAAAGTTTTAGTCTACTAGGTGATCATGCATCTTGTTTTTATATTTTTATTTAAGATTCTAAACTAATCCTATCTTATTCTAGAAAAAGAAAGAAACAATCAATTGGATTGAAAGACATTTCGTAAAGTAAACACTCAAAGTATTGAAAAGACAAGCTAATTCTAAGTGCGAGAAAGTAAAACCCGCAACTCGTCAGTTGTTTATTACAACATAAATTGAAAACCCGAGACATGATCGGGGACAAATGAATTGAATGCAAATTGAAACCGGATTGGACATCGGTCTATCGCCACCGTCAAGTGAATATAAATTGAGACCGGATTGGACATCGGTCTATCGGCTCGGTCTTTTACAATTTTGGATTATCCCCTCCATGGACCGCTTCTTAGGTGTCGGCGTTTATATTCACAACATACATTCACGACAAACAATATACAAAGGAATAACCAAAGAAAAGCAATGGTACAAACAATTCATTAGTCAAGCGTGGGTCTCGGGATCGGCCTTTGTTTTTCATGCATTTTGATTCACCACCCACCTAATCATCTAACATTATTTGATCAATGGTTAATGATAATGAGCTACCATTTGCATTCACGAAACAGCAACTCATATCAATTAACCCCTAAAGTTGGGTTCTAAATTACCATAATGGGCTACCCACCGAACATACACCGAGCCTAGCATGCATCCAACAAACACATGCATAGCAATGAAATAAGCATGCATTTAGGCCCATGGGCCTTATTTCTCAACCAATCAAGCAATGAGAAGTAGACTTCATAAGGAGACTGCTCATTTAATTATTATCTAATTCGGATTGCTTCTGTTTAGATGTGATTAACTAACCTAATGATGTCCAAATGAAGTGATTCAGGTGTCATTAGAAAGCTTATGACATGAGGAACAAAAGTTAAGAAGACCATTTTTTTATTCCCCACCAATTTCACGAAAATGACAAATTCACTCTCGGTGACAGAATGGACCCGGTTCTGTTAGGGATTTCAAAACAATGGTGGGAAAAATAACAAACCTTATCGAAACTGCGTCAAAATTTTTAGGCAGTTAGGATTCTCTGTGTGAAAACCTTTATGTATTGAGTTTTTCCTAAAAAGTCGTCCAAAATTTCATAAAATTCGGTTTTTACAAAGGACTCAACTGCAAATCAAATTTTAAACCGAGAAGACCTTATATGAAATCTTTAGCAAATTGACCCTCTAAAAATTGCTATTAGACCCTCAAAATTTTCAGTCAATATAATGAGACCCCAATGAACAACTTTGTAGTTTTGATTTTTTGCAAAGGAGGACTCAACTTTATCAAATTCGGAAAAACATCTTCTGGATTCCAAAGGAATGAAAATCTGATCTGAACACAGATACCGATTAGATCATAAAAATTCCTTTTGAAAATTCAAATGAATTTCGCTTTTGATGAAATTAGTATCAATGGAAAGATCTCGATCTCAGTGTGAACTTTTTTGAAGAAAAATTTTTCATATTTTGAACACATGAATTTATGAAAATCGAAGAACACACGGAGATCAGTCAGAAACTAATCTGTCACTAGATTTATGCATATATGACGTTGCAGACCATACAATGCTAACATGCTTGGAATTTTATGAAAATTTTATGATGAACAGATTAAGATGTGTCCTACGACTTTCATGAAGTTTCTTCAAAAAATGATCGTAGAAAATCAGAAAAATCATAGAACAGCACAACGTCAATCAGGAAATCATCATAATAGACTTGAACATCACATTCTAGATTCTGATCCTAACTTCCGAAAGAGTTTTGACATAGCAAACTAAGTTTGATTGAGGCATGCAATATATCAATTCGAAGCTTGAGACGTGTTTTACGACTCTCTAGTTCCTCACTTCGCAAGATTTCGACATTAACGAGTTGAAATCAGCATCTCAAACATGCAGGTTTCTCTGTACACGAATTTACAAAATAACATCCAAGTGTACTTACCTTGTTTAATGATGCTTCGACGCACAATTGAGCGATCCGGTCTCCGTATTCAGATCAAAAGCAGCACGGAGAAGTCTCGGAAAGCTCGACAAATCTATGAGAATAGAGTGCACAAGCTATAGTGAGAACCGACTCGATTTCACGCTAATGATCTAATAACGAAAAATCAAGTCGACAGAAACGATTTGGTGGCTGTTCAGCGGGAAGCTGGCCACCACAGCCACGTGAAGACACCAAGGAATGCTGCTGGAGGTTCAGGATCGTCGAAAGGATCACTGATCAGCCAATTCGATCGCTTGAACCGATTGATTCAATCACCGGCGACTATGCTGGTGATGTTACCGTGGAGGAGACCTCGCCGGACTGAAGAGTTCGGGCCACCAGCAAGAACAGCTAATCTTGCGACCAGCCTTGTGTCACCATGGAGGACGACGGTGAGGCGGTGGCACGTCAAAAAACAGTCGACGAAGGGGTGGAAAGTCCGGCGGTCAAGAGAGAGTGAGAGAGAGAGAGAAGCGTGAGCTAGAGAGAGAAAAAGAGAGAGTGAGAGAGAGAGAGAGAGAGAGAGAGAGAGAGAGAGAGAGAGAATTCAGGTCTAAAAAATGAGAGTCCCCATCAATTTTGGAGGGAAAAAAACTATATACTTCCCTCAACTTTGAATCCTAACCCTTAGATTAATCCAATGGCCTAAAATGCATCCTTAATAATTAAGAATATTCTTTAAGGGCTAAGGATTGGTGACATGGCATCATGGATGGACATGATCAATTCTAAATGAATGGCCATGATTGATTTGCTTATCCCCTGATTGATTTGCTTAATCCTTAAAGAAGGACATTTTAGTAATTTCATTTAGGGGCATTTTTGTAATTTTCAATTAAGGGCATTTTTTCATTTTTGGGCTCAAAGGGATGGGGCTAGCCTTGGCTGGTCGGAATGGACGGTTGATCACCGGATTTTCGACTGGAAAATGGCCAGTCCGATCGGACCGGTTTCATTTCGAATCAAACCGGATTAAACCGGTTCAATCCTTGGCTCAATTTGTTCCAATTTTGTACAATTTAATTGGGATAAGTACAGCGCAAGTGCCATAACTTTTGTACGGAGGACACTTAAGTGCCATAACTTTTTTTTGACTTACTTGAGTGTCATAACTTTCAAAAAAATGATCACCTAAGTGCCACTTACGAGCTGATCATGAGGGCCCGAAACCGTGGCTTTTCCGGCCGAATGGTGACCTTTCCGGTGAGGTGATCACCACCAGCTTGAAGAGGGGGTGTCGGTGAATCATTCCATGGCCTCCGTTCGTCTCGAAATTTCCGTTTTAGCCTCCATTGACGAAGCATTGGGAAGATCACCGTTCGATCGGAAAAGCCACGATTTCGGGCCCTCACGATCAACTCATAAGTGGCACTTAGGTGATCATTTTTTTGAAAGTTATGGCACTCAAGTGAGCCAAAAAAAAGTTATGGCACTTAAGTGTCCTCCGTACAAAAGTTATGGCACTTACACTGTGCTTATCCCTCATTTGATTCCTATCATGATTAAATGATCCAATTAATATTGAATTCGATTAAATTGGATTGAACCGATTTGAAATTCATGCACAAATTGATCTAATTTAACTTGTTTAGCTCAATTGTTCTTGAATTTGGATAATTGTATGGCCAAGATAGACTAACAAATTTAATTGAAGTCCAATTAGCCAAATTGAGTCTCAATTCATCAAATTGAGTATTAGTATAGAGTGGGTCAAGTTGAATTGCACTAATTGGGCCAATTACTCTTAGACTTCTCAGTCATTGGATCACTAAATTGATCAAATTGACTTAAATTCATGTGAATCTTCCAAAATTGATTTTGAATTTGGATTTGATGTAAGAAATTAGGCTCATTCGTGCCTCAATTGCGTAAATCATGAAGAATCGATCCAAATCACTGATTAGGGCCAAAATTGGGGATTTTTGCTTTTGGCTTGGAACTACAAAATTTTTTCCGAAATTAAATATAATATGACCTCTAGATCAAATGTCATGAAGGAAACTAATGTAAAAAATGACTAGAAATGAAGTAATTTCATTTTTGGCCGATTTGAATGAAATTCCGCAAATTGGGAAAAAGTTGATTCTAAATCGATTTTTGTAAAATTTCAAATGCCAAAGTTAAATTGAATGTAAAATAAGATGATTTTTGGATTTTTATATTTTTCAATTTTTTTGGTCAAAGGTTTGACCAAAAGTCAAACTCTAATTGACTTTTCACTAGGAGCTTGATTTTATGATCAAATCTTTGAATTTTTCTATAATTTCCACTTCTAAAGTGAAATTAAACTTGAAAGGAATCTTTTTATGTGAAAAGCCCCAATTTGATCCAAGGTTGACTTTTGGTCAAAGGATTGACCAGAAAATTAATGCGAAAGTCAACCGTTTGACTTTTTGGTTTTTTGCATGAAATGTATAAAAAATTATTTGCAAAAGCTAGGCCAACAAACAGAATTAAAAAACGATACTTTTTGTTCAAGAAACGGGTTCCGTCGCGATCGAAAATCATAAACTCGAATTTTCTGCTTTTAATGACGCGTCGGCTAAAAATTAGATATCAAGAGCTGCCCCTCTTTGAGTGGGAATTCGAAGAGGTTCCCCTCAAAGACCAATTGGCACCTGCAAATTTTTAGTCATGTCCATTTGGGAAATAAAAGAAACTAAAGATAAAAACATTTGATCAGAGTCTTACCTGAAGCACTTACCATTGATCATTTGGATTGTCAGTTCATTCGTGTGTTTTTTTCTTCTCTCTCTCATATGGTGGAATGAAGGAAGGAAAGAAAGAGAAATGATTTTGTAGGAAATCTATGGTTTAAGGATAACTAAAAACCTAAGGGCAAGGTTTAAGAATGACCAGAAACTTAAGGTAAAGTTTAAGGATGATCAAGAACCAAAGGACAAGGTTTAAGGATGATCAAGAATCAAATGAAAAGGTTTAAGGATGACCAGGAACCAAAGGATAAGGCTTAAGAATGACTAGGAACCTAAGGTAAGGTTTAAGGATGATCAGAAACCTAAGGTAAGGTTTAAGGATGATCAGGAACCAAATGACAAGATTTAAGGATGACCAGGAACCAAAGACAAGGTTTAAGGATGACCTAGAACCTAAGGACAAGGTTTAAAGATGACCAGGAATTAAAGGACAAGGTTTAAGGATGACTAGGAACCAAAGGACAAGGTTTAAGGATAACCCAGAATCTAAGATAATGTTTAAGGATGATCAGGAATCTAAGACAAAGTTTAAGGATGGCCTAGAACCTAAGGTAAGGGGTATGGTTTAGGCTGACCAAAAACCGATCCACTGGGGAAAGATATTTTGAAAAGGGAGTTTCGAGATTGTTTAATAACAAACCAAACAGAATTATTCTCATTTTGGTAAAAGACACTAACTATCAAAATCCTTAAGAAGAAATTTTAACAAAATGATCTTTGAATAACCATATAAAGAGGTTAGATAAAAAATGCTAAATTGGAAATAACCTAATCAAAAAGGTCTTTCGCACTGGCTCTCATAAAGGCTTTGATTCCCATCCATTGACGTGGGAAAGTTATTCAATTCTCACTAGTGATGCCTCACGAACCTATGTTAAGAATTTTCGAAAATGTTCACATTGAATACAAATTGATTGATCAGAAAGGTCTTTCAAAAAAACCGTAATATAGACTTAGTCATGGGCTTACACAAAGGGTATTTGCTTTGAGGCCTAGAAAAGAAATATACCATCAACATCTTCAGCGGGTTTACAAGTCAAGAACCTTGAAGATAAGACAAGATAAGATTACTTCCACTCCTTCTAGCGGTATCTTCTTTGTGAAATCTTTACGTCAATTCAAACCATCCCAATCGGAAGAGACTTTAGAGAGGGTTGTAATGTCAGTTCAAGTTAGGCTCAAAAGGCTTGAAATTTTGTAGAAAGGGTTTGAAAGAGAAATGATGATTATCTTGGCATCATTACCAAATCATCCAAATTTGACATCATTTGACTCTTGAAAACCAAATTGTCTCGAGAGTTTATTTTTCTTGCAACACAAGAGCTTTGCTCTTTCTAAACATCTTTTGCAATGGGAATTTCGTTTTCAGCATAAGCATGTTACTTTTTGCTTTTGCTTTTGCTTTTGCTTTTGACACATTTTCTTTTTATGGGCTTGGCCTTGCTTTTACCAGGCATACTGCTTTTTCATGCCCTTTAATATTTATCTTTTAAGCTCTTTGGACTCTCAAGACACTCTATACATATTCACCAATTTTTCCAAATTTTCTTGGTAAATCATATACATGTTGGGTTCATTAACAGTAATAACGCAGCGGAATATAGAACCCTAGATAGGATCCATGCATATATTGAAATCGAAAAGGAATTTCGATACGTACCTTTTGCAAATCGAAGATAAATAAGCAACTGATTGTGTCTGGATGAGCGCCCCAAGTGTTGCGCCTCTACCGGTATCCACACACACGAACGGATTTCTCCAACAATCCACGTGCTAGCGAAAGATCTTGAAGTTCCTTTTGATTTTCGATACTCTGTCGAAAAATCCTAAATAGAGAACCATTCTCTATCTATTTATACAGCCTCATTATCTAGTGGAATTAAAAGAAGTGGACCGGGCTATTTGGGCCCGCCAAACCGTCCACCCTTAATCGTACGTTTAATCATTATCTCATAACGCGCATGACCGCATAGATAATTTAAATAGGAGAATAAATTAAAATCTACTTCTTAAGTAGATCAAGGCGCATAGAAAATATTAAGTCCGTTCGCTATTATGTGCGACCCTGTAGGTTCACTAAACATTAGCAGTGTGCCCAAAACTCTTTTAGCCCACAAGTCATAAGCGGTCTCTAACAAGACATTATGACTACCTAAGTATAGTGAAGATCGGTTTTCCGACACAACCTAATCCACAACTAATATTAGAGTATCAACCTTGATTGATTTTTAGGGCAGACTACTAACAATCTCCCACTTGCACTAGAACCAATCATATAAACTAAGTCTCTTTGTCACTTGATTTCCGAGTTAAGCATAAGGCAGGACAAGTTGATGCATTTCGGTTCAACACTTTGCTGAATGGCGCTACACCAAATTGCAACATGCTGAATTCTCCTCATGCGCCACTTGTCACTATGCTTATGTGGAACTAATTTGTGACATAAACGGTGGGAAGATAGGTGATACGAATCTGGTTGGACGGTGGCATTTAATGCCATGAATCTGGTCCTTTCAATGCTTCACAAGCCTCCAAGAGTCTTTTCGGGTTTCTAGGAGTCTTTTAATGTTTTTCTCAATTTCCTATTCGGATTGTTCAATGTATTTTGCTTGTTCCAAAGGGGTTGGCTGCGTCCTATATAAACCCTTGAGTGTCATTTGAAATAGGGCGTTGTTGAATGAATATTGAGAGTTAATCTCTTTTGCAAGTTTCTTGCATTAAGGCATCTGTATCACTTGGTGGATTCCGAGTGTGGTGAGCCTCTTGGGAATCTGTATCCTTACTTGGTGGTGGTATCTGTATCCAAGTTTGGTGGTGATCCCGTTTTATCGATCTTTGGTGGTGGTTTAACCTGTATCCAAAATCAACCTATCGGTCCTCTTGCTCGAGGCACAATAAAACCGCAATCCTTATTCTTTTGCGATCCAATTCGCATCATTTGGCGCCGTCTGTGGGAAACGCGGTTCCTTTTGTGCATTTCTTCCATACACCATCTTCATTCCCCCCCTAAACACTTACATACCCGAAACCCCCATCTTCACTATACACATGGCCGACGAGTTCCAGCGTGGTTTGACATTTGAACAAGCTCGTTCTATGCGAATGGAGCGAGAGATTGCTGATTTGAGACGTCAAATGGAGCAGCTCTTAAATCAAAGAGGAGCAACATCGTCTCATGCTAGTTCTGGTGATGATGAGGAGAATCCTTTCCATGAGAACTCAAGTGGTGAGGAGTCTCAAGGGAGGAGGCATCACAGATTCAATCATCACAAGAATGAATCCGATGTCAAAGTGGAGATTCCGGAGTTTGAAGGTAAACTTTCACCTGATGACTTCATTGATTGGCTACACACCATGGAGAGAGTCTTTGAATTTAAAGACTATTCGGAGAAAAAAAAAGTGAAAGTTGCAGCTTTGAAGTTGCGCCATTACGCGAGCCTATGGTGGGAGAATCTTAAAGCTCGGCGTGCTAGAGAAGGGAAGAGCAAGATCCGAACGTGGGAGAAGATGAAAAGGGAGATGAGAAGGAGATTCGTGCCCGAAAATTACAGGCAAGATATGTTCTTAAAACTCCATACTCTAAAACAGAATGACTTGAGTGTTGAAGAGTACACTCGTGAGTTTGAACAACTCATGATTAAGTGTGATGTTACTGAATCCCATGAGCAAACCATTGCACGTTATCTGGGTGGTTTAAAGAAACCAATTGCTGATTTGGTGGATTTACAACCCTATTGGAGTTTAAATGATGTATGCAAGCTAGCAAACAAGGTGGAGAAGCAGCAAGACTCTTCCAAGAGGTCGTCCTACAAGCCATTTGAGAAGAGGGCTTCTTCCAGCAAAGGGAGCACTTCTTTTCAAGCTGAGAAGACTACAGCAAGGAAGGATAAAACCAAAGTTGATTCCCAGCCCGTGACAACCTCCAAGGAGAGACGATGCTTCAAATGCCAAGGTTTTGGGCATATTGCTTCCGAATGTCCTAATCGGCGCACTATCACCCTCAAAGAGGTTGAAGAACCAAATTTTGAAGAGGATGAACCGATTTGGGATTCTGAAGAAGGAGAAGAGCATGTGGAACATCCTGATGATGGCGAACTCCTGGTGATTCGCAAGGCACTGAATGCCAACTTGGTGGCTATGGAGGAACAAAGGGAGAACCTTTTCCAAACACGGTGTACGATCAAGGGAAAGGTATGCCATGTTATTGTTGATAGTGGAAGTTGCACTAACGTTGCTTCAGCAATTATGATTGAGAAGCTGAGTTTGCCAACAATGACACATCCTCAACCTTACAAACTTCAATGGCTGAACAAGGGAAGTGATGTTAAGGTAACTAAACAAGCCTTAATCTCATTTTCGATTGGGAAGCATTATCAAGATGAAATTACTTGTGATGTGATCCCTATGGATGCATGTCACTTGTTGCTTGGAAGACCATGGCAATATGATCGCAGGGCTATGCATGATGGCTTCAAGAACACCTATTCCATCCTTTTGGGGCAGAAGAAGATCACTCTTACCCCATTATCTCCAAGTCTTGCTGATTGTGGTCAACATAAGAAGAATGGAGTTGCTGGCCGCTTTTTGAGCAAAGCCGAACTTCGAGAGACTTGTTTGAAGAAGAGGCAACTGTTTGCATTGCTCTTGCTTGAAGCAAATGCGGTCCATGAAGATTTAATTCACCCTTTGGTGAAACCATTGCTGAATGAATTTGCTGATGTCTTCCCTGAAGAATTGCCATTCGGCTTGCCTCCAAAGAGAGAGATTCAGCATCAAATTGACTTGATGCCCGGAGCACCATTGCCCAACAAACCAGCTTATAGGTGTAACCCGGAGGAGACTAGAGAGCTTCAGCGACAAGTTGATGAGTTGGTGTCTGGAGGCTATGTCCAAGAAAGCTTGAGTCCTTGCTCCGTTCCAGCCATTCTAGTTCCAAAGAAAGATGGCTCATGGAGAATGTGCATGGATAGCCGCGCCATCAACAAGATAACGGTAAAGTACCGTTATCCTATTCCTCGGCTTGATGATATGCTAGATGAATTGCATGGTGCCACTATTTTTTCCAAGGTAGATCTCCGGAGTGGTTACCATCAGATTCGCATGAAGGAAGGAGATGAATGGAAAACGGCATTCAAGACCAAGGGAGGTCTCTATGAGTGGCTTGTTATGCCATTCGGTTTGTCTAATGCTCCTAGCACATTCATGAGGCTAATGAATCATGTTCTAAGGCCTTTTATTGGGAAATTCATTGTTGTCTACTTTGATGACATCCTTGTCTATAGCCGAGATGAAGAAGAACACTTGCAGCACTTGAAGAAGCTATTTGAAGAGTTGCGCATTCAGCAACTATTTGGCAATCTCAAGAAGTGCCATTTCTTTACTTCTAGAGTTGTATTCCTGGGATATGTCATCTCAAGTGAAGGCATCAAAGTGGACGAAAGCAAGGTTGAAGCAATCCAATCCTGGCCAACTCCCCAATCTGTTCATGATGTAAGGAGTTTTCATGGTTTGGCTTCTTTCTATAGGCGCTTCATTAAAAATTTCAGCACCATTATTGCTCCACTTACTGATTGCTTGAAAGGAGAAACATTTGAGTGGACTACTGAAGCGCAGCAAAGCTTTGAAACCATTAAACTGAAGTTGTGTGAGGCCCCGGTGCTTGCACTTCCTGATTTTGAAAAGCTCTTTGAAGTAGAGTGTGATGCTTCCGGTGTTGGGATTGGAGGAGTATTACTTCAACATGACCGACCACTTGCTTATTTCAGCGAAAAGCTTAATGGTTCCAGGCTGAATTACTCCACTTATGATAAAGAATTCTATGCAATCATTCGTGCATTAGAACATTGGAGCCACTATTTATTGCCTAGGGAGTTTGTCTTGCATTCGGATCATGAAGCTTTGAAGTTCATCAATGGCCAACACAAGCTGAATAAGAGGCATGCCAAATGGGTTGAATATCTTCAATCCTACTCCTTCATGATCAAGCATAAAGCAGGAAAATCCAATGTTGTCGCCGATGCACTATCGCGGAGACATTCTTTGCTCTCCTTGATGGATTCCAAGCTTATCGGCTTCGAGGTAATAAAAGAACTCTATGCGGATGATGTGGACTTTAATTCTATATTTGCAGCATGTCAAAAGGGTGCTGTGGATCATTTCCATGTCCAAGAAGGTTTTCTCTTCAAAGACAACAAGTTGTGCATTCCTCAGAGTTCAACGAGGGAGTTGTTGATTAGAGAAGTCCATGGAGGTGGAATTGCTGGCCACTTTGGCGTTAACAAGACTTTGGCTCTATTACAAGAGCACTTTCACTGGCCAAAGATGGCAAGAGATGTTCAAAGAATCCTTAGGCGGTGTGTCACTTGTCACAAAGCCAAGAGTCATGTTCTTCCACAAGGATTATACACGCCATTGCCAATTCCTGAGGTTCCTTGGGAAGCTGTAAGCATGGATTTCGTTCTTGGTTTACCAAGGACTCAAAGACAAAAAGATGCTGTTATGGTGGTTGTCGATCGGTTTTCAAAGATGGCTCATTTTGTGCCTTGCCATAAGACCGACGATGCTATTCACATTGCTGATTTGTACTTCCGTGAGATCATTCGACTTCATGGAGTTCCTCGCACCATTGTTTCGGATAGGGACAGCAAGTTCCTAAGTGGATTTTGGAAGACATTATGGAGTAAGCTTGGTACGAAGCTTCTGTTCAGCACTTCTTGTCATCCTCAAACAGATGGACAAACCGAAGTTGTCAACCGTACCATGGGAGCTATATTGAGAACTTTAGTGTCCAAAAATCAGAAGGATTGGGACTTGAAGCTTGCTCATGCCGAGTTTGCATACAATAGAGTTCCAAGTCGCACTACAAGATGTTCACCATTTGAAGCTGTGTATGGCATCAATCCACTTACTCCCATCGATTTGCTACCTTTGCCTAGCAAGGATTTGGTGCACAAAGAAGCTAACCAGCGAGCCAAGGTAATAAAGGAGTTACATGAGAAGATTAAATCTCAAATTGCGAAGCAAAATGAGATTTATGAAAGGAAGGCAAACAAGAATAGGCGAGCTGTTATCTTTCGCCCTGGAGATTTAGTTTGGATTCATTTCCGAAAGGAGAGGTTTCCCTCCAAACGAAAGTCCAAGTTGATGCCTAGAGCTGAAGGTCCCTTCAAGGTATTGAAAAGAGTCAATGACAACGCCTACAAGATCGATCTTCCTGGTGAGTCCCATGTCTCAGCAACATTCAATGTTCAAGACCTATCTCCATTTGAGGAAGACAAAGAACCTGAAGATTTGAGGACAAATCTTTTTCAGCAAAGGGAGGATGATGCATTTCGGTTCAACACTTTGCTGAATGGCGCTACACCAAATTGCAACATGCTGAATTCTCCTCATGCGCCACTTGTCACTATGCTTATGTGGAACTAATTTGTGACATAAACGGTGGGAAGATAGGTGATACGAATCTGGTTGGACGGTGGCATTTAATGCCATGAATCTGGTCCTTTCAATGCTTCACAAGCCTCCAAGAGTCTTTTCGGGTTTCTAGGAGTCTTTTAATGTTTTTCTCAATTTCCTATTCGGATTGTTCAATGTATTTTGCTTGTTCCAAAGGGGTTGGCTGCGTCCTATATAAACCCTTGAGTGTCATTTGAAATAGGGCGTTGTTGAATGAATATTGAGAGTTAATCTCTTTTGCAAGTTTCTTGCATTAAGGCATCTGTATCACTTGGTGGATTCCGAGTGTGGTGAGCCTCTTGGGAATCTGTATCCTTACTTGGTGGTGGTATCTGTATCCAAGTTTGGTGGTGATCCCGTTTTATCGATCTTTGGTGGTGGTTTAACCTGTATCCAAAATCAACCTATCGGTCCTCTTGCTCGAGGCACAATAAAACCGCAATCCTTATTCTTTTGCGATCCAATTCGCATCACAAGTATCATCCTTATATAGCTTAAACTCATTTTCCCGATACCGCAGTTAGACTGTCAAAACAAGTAGTTGACTCTTCAACTCACTTGAGCATGACCATACATTTCACAGTCTCAACTCTACGGGAGGCCAGGAAATCATACCCTCGTTATATGAGAGGGACAAATCCCATCTTGTCTACTCACATTACTCAGCACGCTTCATGACATACCCAGCCATTACCTTTATAATCACCTGTTATGGCTGACGTTTGGCAATGTTAAAGCATGTCAATCCACGTCTAGGAAACCATGGCAGACTCAGGTCAAAGGATTATACTCTATAGTTGTGATGAGAAATACTGATGACATTATATAACAATCCTATAGTATTCTCATAGTGGATCTGTCCAATACAATGTTCTCTAACGTGTATTTCATGTGATCAACTTTATATCTCTATATTCATGACCCGTGAAACTTGATCATCAGTTGACTCACATGCTAGTCTCAAACACCATTTGCTTCCCAATGCACAATGGCAATTGACTAGGGACATTTAGAATATTAATATCCACTCTATTAATAGAGTTTCACGATCAAATCACATATTTGATTATCTATTAAGAATATTTAATATTCAAGGGATAAAGGTTTACTCCCCGGCTATCGGCCGTGCGGGGGTTCCCTGGGTTATCAAAAAAAAAAAAAAAGATTTCACATTCAATTATATACTAAAATTAAATCGAAATCAAATATAATATATATTTTATCAATGAACAATGAAAATGTATATCACATATACTCCCACTCACATCAAGACCAATCACTAATGTGTCTAAGGCCTAAAGCGTTACAATGACGCTCATGCTTAGATTGTGAAAGAGCCTTCGTCAACGGATCAGCTGTATTCAACTCCGTTGCAACTTTGCACATCTTGACATCACATCTTTTAATGAATTCTCGAATGAGATGATACTTCCTGAGTATGTGTTTGGTCTTCTGGTGAGACCTAGGCTCTTTAGCCAAAGCTATGGCCCCATTGCTGTCACAATAGAGGTCCGTTGGATTTGAACTTGTGGGACTGATTCCCAGTTCTTTTATGAACTTTCGAATCCAAACAGCTTCCTTTGATGCTTCTAAAGCAGCAATATACTTAGCTTCTATCGTAGAATCTGCAATAGTGTCCTGCTTGGAACTCTTCCAGCACACCGCTCCATCATTCACACAAAAGACAAAACTTGACTGCGATCGAAGGTCGTCTTTGTCGGTTTTGGAAACTAGCATCAGTGTAACCATTTACAGTGATCTGTTCCTCACCTCCATAGACTAAGAATAAATCCTTAGTTCTTCTCAAGTACTTAAGGATATTTTTTACAGCAATCCAGTGAGGTTCCCCTGGATCTGACTGGTATCTGCTTGTTATGCTCAATGCATAAGCAATATCGGGACGAGTGCACAACATAGCATACATGATGGATCCCACAGTTGATGCATAAGGAATCCTATTCATGCGGTCTCGCTCATCTTGTGTTGAAGGACACTGAGTCTTACTAAGACTTATGCCATGTGTCATAGGGAGAAAACCTTTCTTGGAGTCTTGCATATTAAACCTATTGATGACTTTGTCAATATACATACTTTGACTCAGTCCAATAAGTCTCTTAGATCTATCTCTATAGATCCCGATCCCCAAGATATAATTTGCCTCTCCCATGTCCTTCATGGAGAAAAATTTTCCTAGCGATGTCTTAACTGACTGAAGCATAGGAATGTCGTTTTCAATAAGTAGTATGTCATCCACATACAACACTAGAAACACAATTGCACTCCCACTAGACTTCTTGTATACACAAGCTTCTTCTTTATTTTTGATAAAGCCAAACTCTTTGACAGTTTCATCGAAACGAATATTCCAGCTCCGTGATGCCTGATTCAATCCATAAATAGAATGTTGAAGCTTGCATATCTTCCCAGTGTTATCTGGTGATGTAAAGCCTTCAGGTTGTGTCATATACACACCCTCTTCTAGATTTCTGTTAAGGAAAGCTGTCTTTACATTCATTTGCCACATCTCATAGTCATAATATGCAGAAAATGCTAGGATAATCCAAATGGACTTAAGCATGGCCACTGGCGAAAAGGTCTCGTCATAGTCAATACCATGAGTTTATTTGAAACCTTTAGCTACTAGCCGTGCTTTATAGATGTGAACATTTCCATCCATATCAGTTTTTTTCTTGAAAACCCACTTACACCCTATAGGTTTAACACCTTCAGGTGGATCAATCAAAGTCCAAACTTTGTTTTGATACATTGAGTCCATTTCGGATTTCATGGCCTGAAGCCATTTATCGGAGTCTGGGCCCATCATAGCTTCTGTATAGGTCGTAGGTTCGTCATTTTCTATTAATAATAGATGATGATGTTCTGTCACGTGAAAACCATATCTCATAGGCTCACGATGTGTTCTTTCAGACCTACGAACTATAGGTGCCACTGGAGTAGACTCTACAACTCTTTGTAGATCTAATTGAGGTTCCTCATGAATTGGAACACCCTCTTGTGGCACGATAACTTCTTCGAGGTTTACCTTACTCCCACTGGTTCCTTTAGTAAGAAACTCTTTCTCTAAAAAGACACCATTTCGACCAACAAACACTTTGTTCTCTGATAGATTATAAAAGTAATATCCTTTCGTTTCCTTAGGATATCCCACAAAGAAGCATTTATCAAATTTGGGTCCAAGCTTATCAGAAAGTAAATGTTTTACATAAGCTTCGCAATCCCAAATCTTTAGAAAAGACATACTAGGAACTTTTCCTGTCCACATCTCATATGGTGTCTTCTCTATAGCTTTTGATGGACTTCTATTTAGTGTAAACGCAGCTGTCTCGAGTGCATATCCTCAGAAAGATAATGGAAGATCTGAATGACTCATCATTGATCGAACCATATCTAACAAAGTTCGATTTCTCCTGTCAGAGACACCATTCCACTGTAGTGTTCCAGGAGGAGAGAGCTATGAAACAATTCCACACTCTTTGAGATGATCATTGAACTCTTGGCTTAAATATTCTCCTTCTCGATCAGATCGAAGAGCATTGATATTCTTGCCAAGTTGATTCTGTACTTCATTCTGAAATTCCTTAAACTTTTCAAAAGAGTCGGATTTATGTTTTATCAAGTAAACATATCCATATCTACTGAAATCATCAGTAAATGTAATGAAGTATTGATAATCTCCTCTGGCTATAGAACTTAGTGGTCCACACACATCAGTATGTATAAGGGCCAATAATTCTTTTGACCTCTCACTTTCATTAGTAAAAGGAGCTTTTGTCATTTTTCCAACTAAACAAGATTCACATATATCAAATGATTCAAAATCAAATGAATTTAATAGTCCATCGCTATGAAGCTTGTGAATTCGTTTCTCGTTTATGTGGCCTAATCAACAATGCCATAGGTAGGTTGGATTCAAATCATTAGATTTAAACCTTTTTGTATTTATATTATAGATTGGCACATCAAGATTTAGAACATATATCCCATCCACAATATGGGCGCTACCATAAAATAATCCATTAAGATAAAACGAACAACTATTGTTCTTTATATCAAAATAGAAACCTTCCTTGTCCAAATAAGAAACAGAAATAATATTCCTGCATATAGTAGGTACATAGTAGCAATTATTCAGTTCTAAAATCATGCCAGAAGGTAAAGCTACATCATATGTTCCTACGGCTAATGCAGCAACTCTTGCTCCATTCCCAACACGTAGCTCCACTTCACCTTTTGCAAGTGTTCTACTTCGTTTTAGTCCCTGCACATTCATACAAATGTGAGTACCACAACCGGTATCCAATACCCATAAAGTAGAACTAGTAGTAACATTTACTTCTATAACATAAATACCTAAATCGGAAGTCTCACTTCCCTTTTTCTTCAGATCCTCCAAATATTTCTTGCAATTCCTCTTCCAATGTCCATTCTCCCCATAATGGAAGCATACAACATCAGCAGTCGGACCCGGTTTAGTCTTGGATTTGGGTTTGGGCTTAATATCCTTGCCCTTACCCTTGACCTTACATGGCTTCTTAAAGCCTTTCCCCTTTTGAACCATGAGAACATTAGGGGTAAGGTGCTTCTTGATATTTTGCTCAGCAGTTTTGAGCATCCCATGCAGTTCAGTCAAAGACTTATTCAGATTATGCATGTTATAGTTCATAACAAACGTGTCATAATCTTGAGGCAATGACTGAAGAATAATGTCAGTAGCCAACTCTTGGCTAATGGGAGAGCCCAGTCGTTCCAGGTTTTCAATATAACCTATCATCTTTATGACATGTGGGCTAACTGAGCTCCCACTTGCTAGCTTGCACTCAATTAAGGTCTTTACCGTTTGGTATCTTTCAGTGCGTGCCTACTCCTGAAACAAATTTTCAGGTTCATGATCATATCATAGGCATTCACGTTCTCAAATTGTTTCTGAAGGTCTGAGTTCATGATAGCTAACATTAGACATGATGCATCCAATGCATCATCTTTATGCTTCTTATAAGCATTCCTTTTAGCATGGGGAGCATTAGAAGGAGGTGCCTTCTGAGGGATTGGTTTCTCCAGGACATAATCCTTTTTCTCCTGCTTGAGAACAATTCTCAAGCTTCTATACCAGTCCAAGAAGTTTGAACCATTCAATTTGTCCTTCTAGAGGACAGATCGCAGTGAAAAATGTGATGCAGAGCTATTTGCCATTATCTACAACAAATATGCAAAGTGAATTGTTCATTAATATTACTTATAATAAACTCCCACTATGCTTTTATAATATGTGTCCCAATAAGTATAGTGGACCAAGATCCATATTTCACCAAGACTCGAGTAAACTTTGGCTTACTGCCCAAGACTAAGTTATTTAGGTAAACAACTCTTTGTCAATTGTATTGAATACAACTCTTGGTTGTTGGGGTTGACATCTCACATCTTATCTCCAAATACTATGCCTCAAGGCCCAAAACTGTTTTGATAGCCTCGTTAAGTAAACCAATCTTGACTTATGGATAATCATTATCCATCCTATTTTACTCAAATAGTTAAAGACACCCTGCTTTGGCAGGCACATCTATTGATGATTCAAGCCTTAATAGGTATATGATTGGAAAGGCATCATATTATTACTTAATTTTATTAGGGACTCTTAACGATGAATGCATGCATGTTATGAATATAAACAAAACATCACATATCACAACAAAGATACATAAAGCATATGGGAACGATCAATTCCATGCAGGGGTCAAGGGGGTTGCGCCCCTTCGCGGGGTCGAGGGGCAGCGCCCTTCGCGGGGTCAAGGGGCAGAGCCCCTTGCAGGGGCTCGAAGGCAGCGCCCTCGAAACCTAGACAGAATTCTCAATTCTATTTTCTGAGGAGAGCCCCGAAAACCTAGACAGAATTCTCAATTCTGTATTCTCGGGAGACTATCCGTCGTTGCCGCCTCCCGCGCCCTCACCGTACGCATATGGCCGAACGTCCCGAGTCCTCGACGCGCCGGATGACCAGGTGCGCTGCCATCTCTACCTCGGGCAATAGACCCAGACGCGCCGCCATCTTCGCCCGCCGTCTCCGCCTCGAGCAATAGGCCTAGATGCGCCGCCATCTCCGCCAGCCATCTTTACCCCCCGTCTTCGCCTCGGGCAACAGCCCAGGCGCGAGCGGAACAGGATCGACTCATCCCTGCTTCGTTCTTTCTCAATTGATCATACCAATTCATATTGAACATTCAACTAACCATAATTTAGACTTACTTCAGGCATACATCATATGTATCAACAATTAAGATTTCCAATTCAACTTCAATATATCACAAGTTGCTCTGATACCACTGTTGGGTTCATTAACAGTAACAACGCAGCGGAATATAGAACCCTAGATAGGATCCATGCATATATTGAAATCGAAAAAGAATTTCGATACGTACCTTTTGCAAATCGAAGATAAATAAGCAACTGATTGTGTCTGGATGAGCGCCCTAAGTGTTGCGCCTCTACCGGTATCCACACACATGAACGGAATTCTCCAACGATCCACGTGCTAGCGAAAGATCTTGAAGTTCCTTTTGATTTTCGATACTCTGTCGAAAAACCCTAGATAGAGAACGATTCTCTATCTATTTAAACAGCCTCATTATCTAGAGGAATTAAAAAAAGTGGGCCGGGCTATTTGGGCCCGCCAAATCGTCCATTCTTAATTGTACGTTTAATCGTTATCTCATAACGCGCACGACCGCATAGATAATTTAAATAAGAGACTAAATTAAAATCTACTTCTTAAGTAGATCAAGGCACATAGAAAATATTAAGTCTGTTCGCTATTGTGTGCGACCCTGAAGGTTCACTAAACATTAGCAGTGTACCCAAAACTCTTTTGGCCCATAAGTTATAAGCGGTCTCTAGCAAGACATTATGACTACCTAAGTATAGTGAAGATCGGTTTTCCGACACAACCTAATCCACAACTAATATTAGAGTATCAACCTTGATTGATTCTTAGGGCAGACCACTAACAATACATTGCCCCAATATAGGGAGATAATCAACATTTTTTGGCTTTGAAATGAATATGCTTAAGGCTCAATTTGGCTAAGCAAGGGATAACTATGTTTGGGTAGAGGAAAAGAATGCTCTTCTTCAGTTTGGAATGTTTCGAGCTTCCATAAAGATCCACCTGAAATTACTATAAGAAGGTTGATGCAAGTGAAAGCAATAAAATCTTTTTTAATCTTTTTGCTCCAAAAATAATCAATCAAAACCTCCTAACTTGCCCCAATGTGGGGTGGTTCTTGATAGGGGTATTTTGAAAATTCTCCTTATTTGGCTCAAAGTGGCTAGCAAAGGATAAAATGAGTGTTTAGGATAGAGAAATGAAATGTCTTTTATCATTTCAATCAATGTATTCAATGTGAATGAACCCTACGTCCTAGGACATAATTTTTGCTCAATCTTCTCTCAAAATGTGTATAGGGACGTGTTTGATCAAAAGTTTGCCTTTTATCATTTTAGGCATTTCCATTCGGCATTTTTGAGAAACCCCTTTTCTGTTTTTTCAAAGGATCATTTGGTTAAATCTTTCGTATGTGGGGAATTTTGATAAATCAAAACATTTGACAATGTCTTCTTTTTTTTTCATGATTTGTTGACTCCTCTGGAGATTTTTTTTTTAAATTTCAAACTTGAAAAACCTTTTGGACAGAAAAGGTCCTCACAAATAGGATCTACTTCCTAAGCTCTAAGGAGAAGATTGATTTTATGTAGCTACTTTCTCGAGCTTGATTCCTTTGGATTTAGAATAGCCTCCTTGGGGAATGGCTAAGCATCTACAAAATGAACAGATATGCAAAAATGTTATGCATGCATGAGATGCATGATGCAAATGTCCTAAAGTGACTCGGATTCAATCCAAAAGCAGCTCAAAAACTTTTTATTCAGGAAAAATATTTATTGACAGCATTAGCATTTACAGGTTTTGGCAACTCTCGGCCATCCATTTCTACAAGAATCAATGCTCTGCCGGGTAACACCTTTTTGATGACATACGGTCCTTCATAATTGGGGGTGAACTTCCCACGATCTGGAATGATGGGTAGGACTTTCTTCAAAACCAGATCATTGACCTCAAAAGGCCTGGGCCGAACTTTACGGTTGAATGACTTAGCCACTCGTTTTTGGTAGCTTTGTCCATGGCACAGGGCTTTTACCATTTTTTCATCAATTATGTTAAGCTGTTCAAATCTTTGTTGAATCCATTCTGCTTCAGAAAGCTTTACTTGCGAAAATACCCTTAATGAAGGAATTTCCACTTCCACAGGTAAAACTGCTTCCATTCTATACACTAATGAGAATGGTGTTGCCCCAGTCAAAATGCGAATAGAAGTTCTGTAAGCCATTAATGCATACGGCAATCGATCATGCCAATCTCGGTAATTCTCTACCATCTTAGATAGAATCTTCTTTATGTTTTTGTTTGCCGCCTCCACAGCTCCATTTATTTGTGGGCGTTAAGGAGAAGAATTCAAGTGGTGAATGTGAAACTTGTTAAATAGCTCATCTACTACTTTGTTATTCAGGTTTGACTCGTTATCAGTGATAATTGCTTCTGGAACCCCATATCGAGCTATAATGTCTCGACGAATGAATTTTACCACACTTTTCGCAGTGACGTGGGCATAAGAATTGGCTTTGATCCATTTGGTGAAGTAATCTATAGCCACTAGAATGAAACGGTGTCCATTTGATGCCTTAGGATTAATTGGTCCGATAATGTTAATGCCCTACATTGAAAAAGGTCATGCCTCGGATATTTCATGTAATTCATTTGGAGGAACATTGATTTTATCTCCAAAAACTTGATATTGATGGCAACATCTAACATGTTGAATACAATCGGCTTCCATGGTTAACCAGTAATAACCTAGCCTCATGATCTTCCTTGCTAGAAGATGGCCATTCATATGAGGACCACATTCTCCTTCATGTATTTCTTTCATTAATAAATTGGCCCTTTTGGTGTCTATGCACTTTAGCAGGACCGAATCAAAAGATCTCTTGTACAAAGCACCTCTGCTAAGAAAGAATTTGGAAGCTAACTTAATCAAGAATTTCCGATCAGTAGCTCGACTTCCTCGAGGAACTTTTCCTTCTCGAAGGTAATTCATGATATCATAGTACCATGGTTGACCATCGAGTTCTTCTTCTATAACCATGCAATACGTAGGCTCTTTTAAAATATCGATTTGTAAAGGGTCAATATTCAAACCATCGGTTACTTATAACATTGAGGATAATGTTGCCAAGACATCAACAAATTGATTATGAGATCTTGGCAAATAATCAAATGAGATCTCTTCGAATTCTTCCATCAAATCTTTAAGATACTCATGGTAAGCAATTAGTTTTGAATCACGAGTTTGCCATTCACCTCCTGTTTGTAGAATGATAAACGCGGAATCACCATAAACTTGTAATGTCTTAACCTTCATATCGATGGCTAATTGGAGACTAAGGATGCAAGCTTCATATTCCGAAATGTTATTGGTACAAGGGAATACCAACTTTGCAGCTACTAGATAATGTTGACCCGCTGGGGATATCAGGACTGCTCCAGTGCTAGAACTGGAGAGGTTAACAGCTCCATCAAAATACATGGTCCACTTGTCTTGTGACACCAAATGGATTCTTTCATCATTTTCATCCCAGTCGTCTGACTTTAAAGGACTTTCAGCCAACATGTCAGTTATGGCTCGCCCTTTAATGGACTTATGAGACATGCTTTGGATATCAAATTCAAAGAGCAATATTTGCCATTTGGCAAGCCTTCCAATCAATGTAGGCTTTTCCAAAAGATACTTGATAGCATCATTTTCATTCACAAGCAGGATACAATGGTGAAGAGTATATTATCGTAATCTGTGTAATACCCAAATTAAGGCTACACATGCTTTCTCAACTTCAAGGTATCGAGCTTCACTAGAGGTAAACTTCTTGCATAGGTAGTAAGTAGCGCGTTCCATTCCATCCTCCAGTCTCTTCTGCGCTAACATAGCTCCCAAAGACTCATCGTGAATGGTAAGATACAAGATCATAGGTATCCCTAAAGTATGCGATACTTAAACTGGTGGTTGTGAAAGATACTGCTTCAATTGTTCAAAGGATTTTTGACAATTTTCGTTCTATTCAACTTTGGCATTCTTTTTCAATAGCTTGAAGAGTGGCTTGGCTATTTTAGATAGCTGGGAAATAAATCTTGCAACATAACTCAGTCTTCCTAACAAGTTTCGGACCTCCTTGACAGTAGAAGGGGGTTTCAAATTGCAAATAGCCTTCACCTTCGAGGGATCAATCTCGATGCCCTTATTACTAACCATAAATCCGAGGAGCTTTCCAGACTTTGCCCCAAACACACATTTAGCGGGGTTAAGCCTTAGCTTGAACTTTCTAAGTCGATCAAACAATTTCCTCAAGACTTCAATGTGGTTTTCACCTTGTCATGATTTAGCGATGATGTCATTGACATACACTTCAATCTCTTTATGCATCATGTCATGGAATAGTGTCATCATGGCTCTTTGGTAGGTTGCCCCCGCGTTCTTCAAGCCGAAGGATATAACCTTGTAACAGAATGTTCCCTATGGGGTGATGAAAGATGTTTTAGTCTTATCTTCTTCTCTCACTCAGATTTGGTTATAATAATAGAAATCATCCATGAAGGAAAATAATTCGAATCCTGCCATGCTGTCGACCAAGACGTCAATATGTGGTAATGGAAAATCATCTTTGGGACTTGCTTTGTTCAAGCTACGGTAATCGACACATACCCGAACTCGCCCATCCTTCTTCATAACTAGGACAATAGTAGCAATCCAGTCGGCATAATGAGTAACTTTAATAAAATCAACTTTTAACAGTTTCATGACTTCTTCCTCAATCTTCTTGGATAATTCTGGCTTTGTCCTCCTAAGCTTCTGTTTCTTAGGCGGAATGGCAAGATCGAGCGGTAATGTGTGCTCTATAATGTTGGGGTCGAGACCAGGCATATCAGCATAAGACCAAGCAAAGATATCCCAGTACTCCTTCAAGAGTTTGATCAGTCGATCAATATATGTTTGAGAGAGACCTACCCCAATTTTTGTTTCCTTGGGATTTTCAGAATCACCCAAAATTATAATGACAGTTTGTTCTTCCGTGGGAGGTTTGGATTCTTCATGTTGGATCCATTCTTTTTAAATAACCTTGGAATCTTCTTCATTTTCGGGATCAAAATAATCGGGTTCACAAGAGTTTTTTGGACATGAATCCAAGCCATGCATATGACTATCATGATTATGCAAAGTATCATGCCTGAGATGCAACAAAAAATGGTTAGTATATAAAGATAAGAAATGTAATGCATGCAGATGTGATGAAAAAAACTTTTCGAATTCCGGGTTTTTGAAAATTTTGTGGGGAACTCGTCCTCATATCATTGGACATCCTTGTTCCAACATATTGTTTTGAAAACTATAGATCGTGCAAAAGCCCAGGCCTCAAAGCATCATCATAGGACTGGTTTAGTATACTTTCACACGTCTATTAACAAAACATGAGAATGCTTTTATTAATATGCAGTAAATGTCATATAGTGTTTTGGATCCAAAGTTCGTGATCCGAATTATTACAACATATGAAATGAACAAATGAAATGAACAAATGAAAGTCCCTTGTAGGGGAGAATTAGATGGATTACAACTAAAAACAAAGTAGAACACGGAAACATCCCTTACACAGCGGGATCGGTAAGTGTATCATCCTCAAAGCTTTCGGAAATGGCACCCACATAACTCTCTTCAAATAGGTCGACGATACCATAGATATCTATTTCTTCATCTTGGAGAAACTTCGGCGGTCCAGGGAAGAAATCTTTCAAAGGAGGAGGGAGCACACGTCGTAACTCTTTTCTTTGATGTTTGGGCTTTTCTGATTACCTTGATCCTATTGATCGCCTTGGTAACCTAAGCCTTCTTGTTTCTTCTCTTAGTCACCTCAATGGGTGTGAGGATACCTTGGGACAACTTTCCCAATCCTTTGCCAATAGTGAATCCATGCTCGATCAACACTTTGCTAGATATAAGGGCCGCCTTTGAATAGTGAGGCTTTCTTATGACAGTACCTGTGGGCACATGAGCTACTGACACTAACTTGAATGAATGGTAGCTTGATTCTCCTTTTATTTCTGGCTCCACGTAGGGAATTGCAGTATTGTTGAAGGTTTCGGTATCCTTCTCGCAATGGATAGTTATAATCTTGCCACACACAATAAAGCGGATCATCTGATGTAGACTTGAGGGTATAACACCCGCAGTGTGAATCCAAGGTCGTCCCAGCAACAAGCTGAAGTTACTTGGGATGTCGAGCACTTGAAATTTTTGAGTGAACATGACTGGACCAATCATTAGCTGTAGGTCAATCTCTCCTAGAGCTTCCTTCTTCATGCCATCAAAGGCTCTGATTGAAGTGTTAGAAGGATGAACATTATCCATACCCACACCTAGACGGTGCAAGGTTGCTAACGGACAGATATTGAGAGCTAAACCGTTATCAATGAGTACTCTTGATATCCTTGTATCGAAGTGTCGAACAAAGATGTATAATGCTTTAGAATGCGTTCGCCCTTCTAGCGGCAAGTCCTTTTCGGAAAAGGAGATTTGATCCTTAAGAAAGATAGTACCTACAAACTCTTCCAACTGTACCTCTCTAATTGTCTCGGGTACATGAACTTCATTAAGAATTTTTAAGAGAGCATTCCTATGTCTCTCAGAAGACTTGAATAGTTCGAGTAACGAGATCTACGCCGGCATTTTTCTTAACTGCTCGATCACTTTTGCTTCACTCGTTTTGAGGGTTTTAAGGAGTTGCTTTGCCTCCTCTTCAGTTACAGCCTTTTTCTCGACACCTTCACGAGATAGAAAACATCAGCTTGACCGAGTAACAGCATCTATCTCATTAGACTCATAGTTCCAAGGAACTGCCTTGGAGTCATAAACAGGAGGTATTCTTGCCTTTAAATTCTCATCTTTCTTCGATGGCAACTCGATCACAGTAGGCTCAAAGTCCTCATTGGAGATCTTTATATCCCCGAAGCCGTCAGCCATTAAATCTATAACCATAGGTTCCACAACATGCGCTTGGATTTCACAAGTATCATTCAATTCAATCACAACGGGATCAATCACGGCTACCATGTTATCATCTTCAAATTTGGGCCCCCATCCACTTGGGACGATAGTCTTAGGGTCGATAAAAGTGCTTGGAGGAGGAGTGTATTTTACCATGAAGTCATATTTACCACTCGGCTGCCCGAGAGTATCAACAATTTCACCTTTTTCGATTGCCTTCCTCACGAACTCTCGATCCCAATGGGAGACATGGTGTTCAAATTCCGAATCAGCGTCGGAAAGAACCTCTCTATTATCTTCGTCGTTCCATTCAGTTGGAACAATGTCTTTTAAGTCTTTCTCGTGGGCCTTCTTCATAAATTCACGATCTCGACAAGCATTCTTGCTCTCACATTCCATATCACCATCGAAATATGTGTCACTCCAAGGTATGTCAACGTCTAACTTGTATCCATCTTTGTTTAGCTTAGAGCATGAGACTTCGCTTGCGAACTTGTAAGAGAAATTTTGGGACGACAAATCGATTACAGTGGTCTCAATAGACCCTTCGAGTTTCTTTCCTTGAAATGGCTGGATTATACCTAAAGCTGGCTAGGCAATATATTTTCTCCTCTCGAGATACATTTCCTTCTTTCGGTTGACATTTAGCTACGGTCAATAGCTCTTCCAACTTCACCATGTCGAACAAGAAAGGTTTCTCATTCTCATCTCCAAATATCACATTAACGGTTTTGATATGATTAGGGAGTGGATTTTGTTGAACATTTGGTGTGGCATCTTTAAATGACATGATCTTTTTATCCAGCAAGTTCTGAATATTGACCTTGAGAGTATAACAGTTGTCCACATCATGGCCCTTCTCACCCATGTGGTACATGCAAGATTTTGCTAAATCAAACCCAATAAACTTTGGTGGGTTGTCTCTTAGGATTTCTTTTGCTACGAGTCTTTATTCAATCAACATCGGCAGCAACTGAGACATAGGTCTTGGCAACGGAGAAAATTGTCTCTGTGGAGCTTTCCCTTTTCGGTCAAAATTTCAGGAAGAGCTCCTTGCTTCCATAGCGGACCTTATAACTGGTGTGTTTAATGGCTTTTGAGTATTAGGATTTTGAATATAAGCAACCTCCACCATTGACTCCTTATCCTTCTTTGAGGTAAATCTGCGAGTCGTCATCTCGAACAATCGACCATCTCGCATGATTCCTTCGATATGTTCTCCCAGTTTAACCATTACGGGGAAATTGATGCAAGTGTTATTAAACATCTTCTCGAAGTATTCTAGAGGCAAAGCACAAAGAAACAGTTGCATGATCTCTTTCTCGGACAGCGGAGGTTTAACTTGGGACACTGTAGTTCTCCACCTTTGGGCATACTCTCTAAAAGTTTCATTTCTCTTTTTATCAACCCGAACCAGCTCTTCACGGGTTGGAGCAATTTCAGTATTAAACTTGTATTGTTAGAGAAATTCATCTGTGAGGTCTTTCTAGGTGCAAATTTTCTCCAAATCCAACTCGATGAACCATGTTAAGGCGGAATCAGCCAAGCTATCTTGAAAATTGTTGATCAAAGTGGAGTATTATCGAAGTAACGAGCCATCTTATTCAAATAATATTTCGAGTCTTAGGGCACCCAGTTCCATCGTACTTCCTTGAAAATTCGGGCTCCTTGTAAAAATCAAGGACTTTCACTTTTGTTAAAAGGCGACAGCTTATCAAAGCCTTAGAGTTGGTAACCTTGCAGCATGCACAGGCGTTCTTCCAATTTTGCGAGACGTCTTGCACTCTCTTCATCCAAATGAACAACAGGCGACTCCTTAGGTGGAGCTTTCAAATCAATGACGGTAGGAATAGCATTAATGGGGACCTCTTCAGCAGGTCCTTTATCGACAGGATCTATCACCGATGCGTTAGCAGGCGCATTAAGAGTAGAAGCTACAGCAGCATGAGCCATAGGCATGAAGTTCTTTACTTGATTTGCAAGATCAGTTACGAGCGCCATCATTTGCACCATCTGACTCTCAATGGTAATAACGCGGGTACGAGTGTCCTCGTTTTCCATCCTTGCTTGGCGACGGGTGCGTATATTAGGACACGTCTTAGCCGTATTTTAGTACCTTTTGTAAAAATATAGAAATCAGGTTAGTATGCAGAAAATGAATTGTGACGAAAATATAAAACCCTTTAATTTTATATTTTCTTTGGATGAAATAGATATAAGAAATATTCTCATGATCCCAATATCATGTGAATAATCTCTTATCACAATTTCTTCACAAGAAATTATACAATTAAAGGGGTAACATGCGATGATTAATCAAGATGCCCCATCTATATTCCATTGGAATCTCGAAGAAGAAAGTACACACAAGGGAAATTTCACTATTAACAACAAAATTCGTGAAATACAATCCCTATAGATCAATCTAAAAACAAGAAGAGAATCCTATTACATCATTACTAAAATGAGTAAAAAGGAAATCCTATACATCAAATCTATAAAATGAAAATTACATGAAAGGAGATTTCCTCATGGAATATAGCTAAAATCCTAATGGATCTTCTTTAGATGCGAGGCGAATTCATTTGTTTTCTTAGGTCAAACGTTCAACCTCGGCTAAAGCCTCATCCTTTTCCCTAAGAGCTCTTGCGGCTATAGCTTGTTGTTGAGTTGGCTTCTCGGGAACATTAGGGAGATCCACTTTAAGCTCGAGCTCGAGACGACGGTGTATGTACTCCGGCAATGCGTGATGTATCTTCATTTTCCCTTCCAATTCTGACTCATCGGTAATGAGAATCCGCTCCGGGTGGCATTTGTACCACATATCAATGATAGACTTGGTCATTTCTTTCGAATCCGTCATTTGGTCCTTTTGGATGACATCTTTGCGATAGTCAAAATGATATAACCCCAGCTTGAGGAATGGCAGAATCTTTTGAAGCGCGTGATATTGACGGATCACCCTAAAAGGGTAATATGACGTAGACCCTGTTAGACCCTAAAGTGGGATTGGATTGTCGGATCTGTTATTAAGGCGTACCTCAGGATTTCCAAGCCAACGAACATGCCATTCGATTTGATTTGGAACAAAGTTCTTGAAAAAATTAAACCAAGTTGAGAATGACCAATAAGGAAAGATTTCTTCTTTTTCTCGGAAGAGCGAGATAGGATGACAATCTTTGGACACATCTATGATTTTCAAGCTCAAACTGAAGTCTTTGAGGTGAGAGACCAATCAAATTTGAAGTAAACCTATTGGGGCTCTAAAGATACCATTTCTGTTTTGTTTGAACTTATTGAGTGATACGAAAATCTCACCTAAGATCATATTGAAGAATCTTTTAAACATACACACTTGATTGACAATGTGAACTACCAAAGGATCCATGGTCTTTTTGGTGAATGGAAAAACCACAAAACCAAAAAATGCTAAGAGAAAGACTCGAGGAATTTGATTACTCGCTTCTTTTGGCAAGCTATAAAATGTCGTTCTAAGAATGTAAAAGGGAGTGCATTAGAATTTCCTCTAACAACGACTTTGATTTGGAGAATGTCAACTCCTAAGGATTGGCTCAAAAGAGTTATAGGATCTATATCTATCGGAGGACTAACTAGACCAAAAAACCCGACTCTTCCAATGGCAATATCGTACTCCTCAATTGTAGGGGTCAACTCATTTCGACCAAACACAAAAGTGGATGTCTTTGAGTTCTAAAAATGAGACAATGCTTAATCATGGCGATACGAGGCCCAACGTATAAAAGAGTGGGAAGATATCCGATCCTCTTTTCCACGTAGTCCTTGTGCTTTGACTCGAGACTTTCCCACATGACCACGAGAGCTCTAGGTACGGGGATGATTCGAATCTCCGACATATCCATTTTGACAAACCCTAATTTGGGGCATCGAGATTAATCACAACGCATTATAGAAAGAAATATAACGTAGAATTGAAATGGCGTAATTGAAATTGCAGAACGATACAATTAACCTTACCGCGAAAAAAAAAATGGCAAACACATCGACACATCGCACGAGGACATGTGAGTTTTGACATCTAAGGGTGGGATTCTAAAGATTTAAGGTCCTCACCTTAATTAGATAAGAAGAGTTTACCCACCACTACTAACGTCAGTCGGTGCACTTCTTACTAATCAAGATGAGCGGTATTGAAGAATGGATTACCACATGCATTCTCATGCAGATTCTACTCTTAATACCTCCTAAAGGTGACCTAAAAGCGATCTGGGGTTTTAGACCGCGGGACGTGGGTGCTTTGTGTCGTGCTAAAGCAAGTAAACATGCATTTAAATCTAAAGCAAACAACACTTCAACATAATCTCATACATTTGACATTGATCCGAACGCCACCTACAAAACAAAGGGTTTGCATGCACTCCACCCCTTATGTCTCCCACCTATAAAACCATTTAACACATGGTTAGTGGGCTAACCTTATTTTCCACGCGACTTCGACATGCAGTCGATGCTACAAAATGTAAACAAGTGGGATAACAACCAACAAGTTTATTACGGCTTTAATCCACTTAGGTTTGTAACCTAGTCCCCTGCGGAGTCTCCAAGCCTGTAGCAACCTACCTCTCGAGGGCCGAACTCGATAAGACGGGTTTAGAGATAAGTGTTCATGAAACGGTTCATACGGCACATCATAAAAAATGACTTTATTGAAGTATAAATCTTTTGGTTATCCATATGTCCCATTGATCATGAACGTGGATTTTCCCTAAATCCATATCTCGCGTGACAGCGGATCAATTTTATCTTATCTTTTTTTAGGAGTCACCACTAGCCTAGGTCGGGGGTCGGCTAGAATACCCAATCGAAACGCGAAAGTTTCGTTTCGATTTCTACGAAAACCAGAGATCATGAGTTCGGGGACTAGCTTACGTTAATATTTCTATTAACGCCCTTTCGGTACTGCTAAACTTATCATGGTTATTATTTAAGTTGTCATGCATTTGTTCTTTACCTATTTTCATATCAAAATTTTAGTCCACTAGGTGATCATGCATCTTGTTTTTGGATTTTCATTTAAGATTCTAAACTAATCCTATCTTATTCTAGAAAAAGAAAGAAACAATCAATTGTATTGAAAGACATTTCGTAAAGTAAACACTTAAAGTATTGAAAATACAAGCTAATTCTAAGTGCGAGAAAGTAAAACCCGCAACTCGTTGGGTGTTTATTACAACACAAATTGAAAACCTGAGACATGATCGAGGACGAATGAATTGAATATAAATTGAAATCGGATTGGACATCGGTCTATCACCTTGGTCTTTTACAATTTTGGATTATCCCCTCCACGGACTGCTTCTCGGGTGTCGGCATTTACATTCACAACATACATTCACGACAAACAATATACAAAGGAATAACAAAAGAAAAGCAATGGTGCAAACAATTCATTAGTCAAGCACAGGTCTCGGGATCGGCCTTTGTTTTTCATGCATTTCAATTCACCACCCACCTAATCATCTAACATTATTTGATCAATGGTTAACGATAATGGGCTACCATTTGCATTCACAAAACGGCAACTCATATCAATTAAGCCCTAAAGTCGGGTTATAAATGACCATAATGGGCTACCCGCCGAACATGCACCGGGCCTAACATTCATCTAACAAACACATGCATAGTAATGAAATAAGTATGCATTTAGGCCCGTGGGCCTTAATTCTCAACCAATCAAGCAATGAGAATTGGACTTCATAAGGAGACCGCTCATTCAATTATTATCTAATTCGGATTGCTTCTGTTCAGATATGTTTAACTAACCTAATGATGTCCAAATGAAGTAATTCATGTGTAATTAGAAATTTTATGACATGACGATCAAAAGTTAAGAAGTCCATTTTTTCTGATTACCCACCGATTTTCACGAAAATGACAAATTCACTCTCGGTGACAGACTGGACTCGGTTCTGCTAGGGATTTCAAAATAATGGCGGGAAAAATAACAAACCTTATCAAAACTATGTGAACATTTTTAGGTAGTTAGGATTCTCCATATGTGACAACTTTCATGTTTTGAGTTTTTGCTAAAAAGTCCTCCATAATTTTATAAAATTCAGTTTTTACAAAGAACTCAACTGCAAATCAAATTTTAACCCGAGAAGATCTTATATGAAATCTTTAGCAAATTGACCCTCTAAAAATTGCTATTAGGCCCTCAAAAATTTTCAGTCAATATAATGAGACCCCAATGAACAACTTTGTAGTTTTGATTTTTTGCAAAGGAGGACTCTAGCTTTATCAAATTCGGAAAAACATCTTTTGGATTCCAAAGGAATGAAAATCAGATCTGAACACAGATACCGATTAGATCATAAAAATTCCTTTTGAAAATACAAATGAATTCAGATTTTGATGAAATTAGTATCAATGGAAAGATCTCAATCTTAGCGTGAACTTTTGTGAAGAAAATTTTTTCATATTTTGAACACATGAATTTATGAAAATCGAAGAACACATGAAGGTCAGTCAAAAACTAATCTATCGCCAGATTTATGCATATATGACGTTGCAGATCGTACAATGCTAACATGCTTGGAATTTAATGAAACTTTTATGATGAATAGATTAAGATGTGTCCTACGACTTTTATGAACAAATTTCTTCAAAAAACGATCATAGAAAATCAGAAAAATCATAGAACAGCACAACGTCAATCAGGAAATCATCAGAACAGACTTGAACATCACATTCCAGATTCTGATCCTAACTTCTGAAAGAGTTTTGACATAGCAAACTAAGTCTGATTGAGGCATGCAATATATCAATTCGAAGCTTGAGACGTGTTTTACGACTCTCTAGTTCATCACTTTGCAAGATTTCGACATTAACGAGCTGAAATCAGCATCTCAAACATGTGGATTTCTCTATACACGAATTTACATAACAACATCCAAGTGTACTTACCTTGTTTAATGATGCTTCGACGTGCAATCGAGCGATCCGGTCTCCATATTCAGATCAAAAGCGGCACGGAGAAGTCTCGAAAAGCTCGACAAACCTATGAGAATAGAGTGCACATGCTATAGTGAGAACCGACTCGATTTCACGCTAATGAACTAATAACGAAAAATCAAGTCGACAGAAATGATCCGGTGGTTGTTCAATGGGAATCTGGCCACCACAGCCACATGAAGACATCAAGGAATGCTGCTGGAAGTTCAGGAGCGTCGGAAGGATTGCTGATCAGCCGATTTGATCGCTTGAACCGGCCGATTCAATCACCGGCGACTATGCTGGTGATGTTGCCGTGGAGGAGACCTCGCAGGACTGAGGAGTTCCAGCCACCAGCAAGAACAGCTAATCTTGCGACCAGCCTTGTGTCACCATGGGGGACGACGGTGAGGCAGTGGCTCACCGGAAAACAGCCGGCGAAAGGGTGAAAAGGCCGGCGGCCGAGAGAGAGTAAGAGAGAGAGAGAGAGAGAGAGAGAGAGAGAGAATTCAGATCTGAAAAATGAGAGTTCCCATCAATTTTGGAGGGAAAAAAAATTATATACTCTCCTCAACTTTAAATCTTAGCCCTTAGATTAATCCAATGGCCTAAAATGCATCCTTAATGATTAAGAATATTCTTTAAGAGCTAAGGATTGGTGACATGGCATCATGGATGGACATGATCAATTCTAAATGAATGGCCATGATTGATTTGCTTATCCCCTAATCAATTTGCTTAATCCTTAAAGAAGGGCATTTTAGTAATTTCACTTAGGGGCATTTTCGTAATTTTCAATTAAGGGCATTTTTGTCATTTTTGGGCTCAAAGGGATGGGGCCGACCTTGGCTGGTCGGAATGGACCGTCAATCGCCGGATTTTCGATCGGAAAATGGCCAGTCCGATTAGACCGGTTCAATTCGAATCAAACCGGGTTGAACCGGTTCAATCCTTGGCTCAATTTTGTACAATTTGATTCCTATCATGATTAAATGATCCAATTAATATTGAATTCGATTAAATTGGATTGAACCGATTTGAAATTCATGCACAAATTGATCCAATTTAACTTGTTTAGCTCAATTGTTCTTGAATTTGGGCAATTGCATGGCCAAGCTAGACTAACAAATTTAATTGAAGTCCAATTAGCCAAATTGAGTCTCAATTCATCAAATTGAATATTAGTCTAGAGTGGGTCAAGTTGAATTGCACTAATTAGGCCAATTACTCTTAGACTTCTTAATCATTAGATCACTAAATTGATCAAATTGACTCAAATTCATGTGAATCTTCCAAAATTGATTTTGAATTTGGATTTGATATGAGAAATTAAGCTCATTCGTGCCTCAATTGCGCAAATCATGAAGAATCGATCTAAATCACTGATTAAGGCTAAAATTGGGGGTTTTTGCTTTTGGCTTGGAATTACAAAATTTGTTCCAAAATTGAATATAATATGACCTCTAGATCAAATGTCATTAAGGAAACTAACCTAAAAAATGACTAGAAATGAAGTAATTTCATTTTTGACCGATTTGAACCAAATTCCGCAAATTGGGAAAAAGTTGATTCTAAATCGATTTTTGTAAAATTTCAAATGCCAAAGTTAAATTGAATGTAAAATAAGATGATTTTTGGATTTTTGTAAATTTCAATTTGTTTGGTCAAAGGTTTGACCAAAAGTCAAACTCTAGTTGACTTTTCACTAGGAGCTTGATTTTATGATCAAATCTTTGAATTTTTCTGGAATTTCCACTTCTAAAATGAAATTAAACTTGAAAGGAATCTTTTTATGTGAAAAATCCCAATTTGACCCGGGGTTGACTTTTGATCAAAGGATTGACCTCAAAGTCAATGCGAAAGTTAACCATTTCACTTTTCGGGTTTTTGCATGAAATAAATAAAAAATTGTTTGCAGAAGTTAGGCCAACAAATAGAATTAAAAAAATGACACTTTTTGTTCAAGAAACGGGTTCCGTCGCGATCGGAAATCATAAACTCAAATTTTCTGCTTTTAATGACGCGTCGGCTAAAAATTAGGTGTCAACATTGATTTACAATAGAAATCGACCCTATACATTCTATCTAAAATGACTTAATGGGGGTATAGAACCCTAATTGTTCATTTTGACCTAAAAGGGGTATCTCAACCAATCATATTTGTTGTTCTTAAACATTGATTCATGAAAATGAGTAACATAATTTAAATGAAAGGACAAGGAACGACACTTACCCTTATCGAGGCAATTTTTGTCATCTGAAGCACAAAGACATGCAAATGCAACAAGTGCGGGGTTTTGACGCCTAAGGGTAGGATATGCTAAGGGTTTAAGGTTACCACTTTAACGGACAAGGGATTCCACTCCAATAGGCATGCGATCTAAAGTAACGGAATATTATTCCATCTTAGTGATCGATAAGAAATTAAACGATCCCATAAGCAATAGGCCCATAGTTTTGCCTAAATACATACCTTCTAAAGGTGATCCTAATTATAGCCGGGATTGGGTCATGAATAGTGTGTGCAAATGGTGTCGTGTTAAGGCTATTTAAAAGCATGCATAGCAATTTATAACCAAATGGCACTTCTAAAATAATCATTTCTCATTCATCTCAACAACATCTGGCAAAACAAAGGGTTAAACAAGAACTACACCCCTTATACCTCCCACCTACAAAACCATTTAGCACAATCATTAGTAGGACGCACCTTGGATCCTCACGTGAGCACAAAACACATGCATATCATTCTAAACTAGGCCTAAGTCCACTAGAAGTCCCCAGTGGAGTCACCAAGCCTGTTGCGCAACGCTCTTTACACGCCTTTGGAGGTACATTCGTTTGTCATAAATGAGAAAACTATACCCGAATGAGCTACTAAGGTTTAGAACAGATATTTCACCCAAACGTTTCACAGGCATTCCATCACTAGATGAACAAGGGTCTCTCTCAGACCACACCTCATGAGACAGTGGATATTTGATTTATTTCTAATAAAGTCTATTTGGTATGTGTTTTGTTTTTGGAGTCACCACTTGTAACGCCCCGACCTCGGGGTCATTAACGTGACGTCCCGTTCATTATTATCATTCTTTAAACACAAGTGGAAGCATATTTCGGGACAATCATATTGAAAACAAACAGCGGGATTCAGACAAACAGCATCATGAGCAAACCTTGTATTTATAGGACACGCAAACATGTTTTACAAGTCAACTTAGCCGAAGCCAATTTACATACAACACGTTATGGCTTGGGTATCCTAAGCCTACTACTTCGGATTCACTACTCCAAGCTTTCCCCTAACTCGAACATGGCTCAAACTCCCCCTGTTGCTGCCGTCCGTTCGACCATCCTATGGACCTGAGGGTGGGAAAAACGGGGGATGAATTGGGAAGACTCAGTAAGTGAAAACACTAATATCAAGCGAGGATATATCAATCGCCGTTAACACAAGTTGATTCTTACCGTACCCACATCGATGGCAGATCAATAGCAAAGTTCAAATAAGAGAACATCATGCACGGCTATCACATGTGCACTTTACCAGCCAACTCTCTGTGACCAACCAAGGCTCGATTCTATCTCATGTACACTTTACCAATCAAGGCTCGGTTCTATCTCATGTACACTTTACCAATCAAGGCTCGGTTCTATCTCAAAACAACATCAAACATGAAACATGGTCAAACCAAGGAAATGAACCAACTACGACCAACCAAACGATCGAGAAACGGTCCAAGCAAACCACGTCACAACGCATCTCAACATCCTTCCCCGATATTAAGGAATTCAATTACACAATGATATCAAACAAGAACTAGAGAAAACGAGGCGTGTGAAGGACACGTGAGTCTCGCCGATTCTCGGGCGATTCTTGATGATTCTCGGGCTTGAACACGAACACTCGGCCTTAGACGTGGCTTCCTCACTCGATCACATCACAAGAGAGACACAGGCTAGTCGGTAAGCTTTTTCTCTCTTTCTTTTTCTCTCTTTCTTGGTCATGAACAAGAAGTAAAGAAGCAAGAGAGAAGGTTGTTGGTGTGTGTGAGAATGGAGAGAGGGGCATGAGAATGGCGTGAGAGAGAGGGGAGGGTTTCTCTATTTATAGAACTTCAAACTTGCTCACCAAGTTGCTAATCCAAGCTTGCCTAAGAAGATAGATGACCATTATGACAATGTCTCAAAGTCAAGACTCATCATGGCATGCATTTAATGTCATAAATGCTCTTAATGAACTAAAATGATGAAAGGCCAAAGCTTATCTCAATCTCATTGGTCCTCTCTCTCTCTCTCCCTCACGGCTACTCTCTCTCTCTCTCTCCCCCTTGGCCGAATGGCCTTCTTTCTATTTGTAGAAAGACAAAACTTGGGGCCAAAGTTTAGGGTATGAAGTCATGGCATATGTCATCCAAGCATGAGGTCATGGCTTAGGTCATTTGAAGCATGAGGTCATTGCTTACCTCACATGGCCATTAAGAACATAAGCCAAAAGTCATGATGAAGGTGATAAGCTTGGACCAATAAATGTGACTTCCACAAGAAGATTTAACCCTTGACTTGGTTAATTTCGTTTTCCCACGGGTTGACCTCCAATCAAAGCATAAAATATCTCATTTGAAATCTTGAAGCGTGTACTTTAAATCACCAGAAGACACCAAGTCCAAATTCTAACGTTCTCATAAAGAAAATGCTGATTATTTGAAATCTGACAAAACCAAACAGTTTTGTACTGTTCACGAAATCGGACTTGAAATCATAGTAAACAGACTCCGAAAATTCTCAAATTCGGATATGTCATAAATAAGGCCTTAACAAACATTTTTCATGAAGAACATGAATTCGGAATCTTTCTGTAAACATAATTTTTAGTAGCTCAAAGACAGACTAAAAATAGTTCACTGGAACAGCATCTTTGCTTCTCAAAATAAGCTCTGTCCAGAATCCAAATCATCTCAGAAAATTCCCAAATTTATACACGTTATAGAAAAGGACATTCTCAACAACTTTCATTGATAGAAACTTTTCCAAAATCGGCCCAGAAAAACTTGTAGAAAATAAAGACGGTGTAAACATCATCGAAATACCAATTCTGGGTAGTTTCATACGGTCTGAAAATCGGGCCATCGTACCACTCATATCAACTTCAAAAATTCTGAAATTAAATTATGTAAAACATCAAGATATTTGGAACAACTTTCAAGAAGAAAGTGTTTGGAAATTTGGATCACAAAAGTCTTCCCAAAAATAACAAAACGAAGGAGTACAAAGGATCCGAAACTGGGTTTTCCAAGACAAGAGAAAACAATTTAGTTCCGATTGGAAAACCACCGAACTGAAACCATAGCCATTTTCTAGAGACTAAAATTGAGGATATTATAATTTACCTGTGGCTTCCCAGGCCCAAAAATCAGGATGTGACACCACTAATCCTTATTGATCGACTAGAAACCTAATCGAGATATGGGAGAAATACCACGATTTCTACGAACCAGAAATTACATGAATAAAAGGACTTGGTTACACTAATGATCTCAAATCAAGATCCCTAACGTCCTTTCGATACCTAAAACGATTTGAAGTGTCTAAACATGTCACGCTAGTTCGCAAGGTCTATCCACTAATTCTAACCATTCTAATAGGAAGAATCAACCAATCAATAACATGCACAAACAATTTGAGCCCTTGGATGTGTGAGTGGGGTGGCTAATGGGGTTTTTAGTGGGGGTTAGTAGAAAAATCTGATCAAGTTTTCTCTCTCTCTCATTCATTCATTTATTCTCTCTCTTTATCTCTCTCTCTCTCCCCCTCATTTTCCCCCTTCCCCTTTGCTTAGCTGAATCCTCTCCTCTCTCCGTCTCCCTTGTTGCTCGGCCACCACCACCGGCCACCGTCGAAGCCGCCGTCCAACTGCTGCCGCTCCTCGCTTTGCTTGATTTTACTTAGGCTCTCTAGTAACTGGCATTCTAAACCTTGTCTAAGCTAAAGAGTTACCAATGGGCTTATTAGTGGTTGATTAGTGGTTGTGGTTAGTTGGTTTATGGGCTAGACGAGTAGATTTGCTTGTTAGTTGTGTTCTCGAATTTCGTTACTGCTGTGTTGCCGAGTTTTTCCTTTTTTTCGACACATGTTTGGGCCGAATCTAGGATAATGTCCTTCATGAAAGTTGTTCAAAACATCTTATAATATAACATAATTTAATTTTATAATTTTTGAAAGTCATTTGAGGCCATTTGGAAGTCCGTCTTTGGATCGAAATTAGTCCACCGGAAACACTATTCCTCCGACCTTCAAGTCTGTTTGAATTTTTATAAATTTTTCCAAACCTATTTTCAAAATACTTCTTCACAAAACTTATTGGGGACATTTGTGGCTATGACATATAAAAATTTCAAAACTTTCTAAGGATATTTGGTTACTTCTTGAAATGCATTTTGAAAGCCGGATGGTAAGTCCGAATGAAATATTTTAGGTCCAAATTTGAGTGACAAAAAGAGTTGGTTCTAGATAGAACTTGATTTTGTGTTCCTCATAAAAAATGTTCATCAAGGTGTTATCTAGGACATATCCGAAATTCATAATTTTTAGAGTTGAATTGCTATTTATTTTAAAAGGAATTCCAGAACTGTGCGCTGACCCAGATTTGCCTCAATTCTGTGTATTTGATTTCTCTTCCTCTTGTGGCTGAGTTGTGGTGCTTGGTGGCCGAGTTGAATGTTGGGACATGTGGATTTATGCCATTGAGTGTATACCTTGAACTGTGGATTGAAGGTATTGGAATGATTGGGTGATATGGTTGAGCTACATTGCTGCCCTTATGAATGGATTGGTTGGGCTGAGTTGTTGATTTGGAATTAAGCATGTTTTTGTGATTAGGGCATATGGATGTTGTGTGAAGGGAATGAGATATGTATCGTGTATAATCGATAGGCCTTGAGGCGTGTTGACACGGGGAAAGGCATGAAATTGAATGAGGATGTACGTTTGATCTTATAACCCTTTAGGCATATTTACGCAAGGAATTGGATTTGTCTTGAGACGTATTACACGAGACAATACCTGGATAAACCGGAGTGCCGAAGACTTGATGTGTGTTACGCGAGTCGTACGATGAGGTGGGCCTGAGGCATATTACGTGGGTTGGTATTGATCGGGGTGGACACGTGTGTGTCGGAAGTTGAAAGACGTGAGCATGTGTAGAGATTGAGATTGGAATAGGTTGGAATGTTATTATGGATGTATGTGTAGGAAATTGGTTGTATCTTGGAGTGCATGTGCATTGAGAATTGGTTATGTTATCGTGATTCGACTAACATGCAGGGTTGAATACATATGCTAAGGTAAGGCTAAGTGCCTTTAAACGTTATTGTGTGTGATTGAGTGTGTTTGGTGTTTACTCTTGTTTAGAGGTACGCGTTAGCCTAGGTGAGATTTAGGGTACTTGCTTATTGAGACTCATTCTCATAGCTATTATATAACAATTTCAAACCCCCAACACCAACCATGAATGGTCCGTCACAGCGTTTTGGGATCCCGACGAAGAGTCGATAGAGCAAAACCCTGAAGAGGAACCCATGGAGTTGGTGGACTCTTTTTGTATATGTCACGTCCCGAACCCTATGGCACGCGGCATCCCTTCTTCGGTCGAATTTGTACGACGTCCTAAGATGCGTCGCCGACTCAAAACCGCAAATCAGAGAATAATACACATGAAGAAACGATCATACACCCGTACACAATTAAACATGACCAAGGTAGCAACAAATATCACAAACACATACTTACATTTATAAAAAGAGAATTTACAATATCCGTTAAAAACATAAGTATACATAAGCCAAAACGGGTCAGCAAGCCATTGTCAACAAAAAGGAATACGTGGCTAGGGGCGATCAGGTACTATATCTAATAAAGGTTGCTCCCAAAAAGTATCGGCCTTAAACCCTAGCTATGGTCAAGGCTAACCCCTAGGGTATCTAATCCGGGTCGAATCCTGAAGACTCGGATGAATCTTTGGACAACTCGAACTCGGAATCCATAAACTCTGGCTTGGACTCGACCTCCAACGGCTCCTTCTCGGGATCATCCTCTAGCTTTGACTCCAGCTCCATTGGCTCCGATTCGGGATCGGACTCCCACTCTATCGGCTCTTCCTCCTCATGGTCGGAATCCATGTCGGACTCTATGATGATGAACCGAGAGCCAGAATTCGCCTCAGACATGACATCGGGACTTACTACCTCCTCGTTAGCTACATGCGGGTCCCACTAGCCTGACCTATCAAACGGAACATCGAAAGTCCTAAGGGGTCCATGAAAGCTAGTCTGGTCCCGGTAGCACCAACTAAAATAAGGATGGGCCTTGAGCTGTGGCCCACCCTTGTTGACCCAGACAATAGTGAAAAACCTAATATAGGCCTCCCCGTTCCAATCGGGGTACTCGATCACTAAACGCTCTATACGGTCCAGGATCCCAAAACGTAGCGGTATACGGGCCATCCTCAAGGTCGAGGGTCTAAAATGTTAGGGTTTAACATCAGTGAGAACGAATCTCAGTAAGTAGGCCCCCTAAACCTAAACTAGGCTAACATGCACCTCCAAACAAGCAACTAACCAAACAAGCAGTCTAGTACTCAAACAACTTAGGCCCTCGAGCCCAAATCAAACATATCGTTGACCCTGTAGGTTAGGCAAATAATAATAACACAAAAATCAATAACGGCACATACGCACAATCACTTGACCACGAACACTTGCCATTCACATGTCTGTACTCATAAATGCACAATTTGCACACGTGCTAATTTCCAATTAATCTCCGACCCGCATTAAAAGCATCATATCCGACTCGCGTTAAACACATCAAGTCTATTACTGCTCGGGACTCGCGTAATATGCCTCAAGTCCACGATACAACCCACGTGAAACGACGCCTTAGGTTGGCCATCATCCGATAATCCGGGCATCGTTCCGCGTTAAACTCCTCGGGACGAGTTCAATACCTCGCGTTAAACGCCTCAGGGCTTATATGAGCACACGTACACATTCCACCAATTATTATTTGAACCTCGCGTAAATGACGCCTCAGGGCAATTTAGGTGATCACATGCTTAATGCCATTCGTACAAACTCGCCTGATTCACATAACATGCCGTCACTCAATATGGATGAAACCATGGCCATATCATCCAAAACTCAAGGCATCAATTGAATCCATATTGAGTGCTCAATTCACATAACAACATGCTCAATTCACACCACAACATACTCAATTCGTCTTTCTAGATAATTCAGCCACATCCACAATTTGGCGCACCAAAATCATGAGATTAAGCCATTGAAATCACACAAGCCTATGGCCCACCATGTCTTCTCAGTTCACGGCCAAAACAAGCACCCACTGTACATCGCACGATTAATTTCAAATCGTGTATAAATCAGCCACTACATGGTCCATTCATAGCACACTTAGCAATTCACATTTGAACCATAGATTAACAACACATATTCCAATCAAGCCAATACTTCTCAGCCTTAACACAGCCCACTTTATGGCTCTAAATCACCATTAAAACATCACATTAGGCTACCAAAACCATCCCATCATCAGCCCTAATCATCCGCCATTAATCAACCCCTAAATTACCCTAATTAACCCTTAAACTTGCCTAGAAAAGCATTAAAGCCTAATTAGGATTTAGGGTTTCCACTCACCTAAAGTCCTAAGCTCAAAATGTGGGTTGGACAGGAGGAGAGGGTGGCTGAGCAACGGCGGGGGCCATTCCGGACCAGCGGTGATGCCGGCGGCTCCCACGGCGACGACGACGGGGCGGGCGGTCCACAGCTAAGCAAGATGGCAAGGGAGGATGATGGTGATGGTGGTGTGGCTTGGAAAAAGGAGAGATGGCGAGAATGAGGTGGCCGAGTGGGGGGTGAAGGCCGGTGTGTGAGGTGGTCGCGGGCCGGTGGTGGCGACGGCTCCAGTGGGACAGCACGGCCGCAGCTTGGGTTGCTCCGGTGGCTGGCTTCTTTGTGGCAAGGAAGAGAAGGAGAGAGTGAGAGAGGAATGGCCGACTGAAGGTGAGAATGAGGGGAGAGAGAGAAAATGAGAGAGTTTATTCAAAAACCTTGAGTAGGAGTAGGTGACCCACTCCATTAACATTGACAAGCTTACCCACCCCACTAGAACTCTTATCCAATGGCTGAAAATCAAGGGCCAATCAATTCTATCCAAAACCAAGGGCTAGGATTTATACTAGAACAAAATATCTAGGGGCAAAGTTGGGAATGAGCAAGAGTCATGGGGGCTTAATTGTCCAATAATTCGGAATTAATGCATAGGGTTCAAGGGCAAAATGGTAATTTTCCACTCCTGGTCCAAAATTCAATTTTTCGACCAAACTGATCCCAAATATTATTGGCCATACTAATATGATGTCGTCCTTGAAAATTAGTCACGTATGTCCGTGAAATTCGATACTCAAGTCCGGATTCAACTGAAAAATCAATTTCGCCAAATTACGATTTTAGTGTCTCTTACTAACAGGCGGCTTTTTAAGGGTTACGTGTATTGACCTAGGGTTACTCGAGTCGTGCGGTCTCGATTTCCAAGAGAATGCGAGGATCTATCGCTAGTTTCGGGGGTCGCGATCGTTCGAAATAAGTTCAGGATCGTTCGCTACATGTACTCTCAATCGTGCGGAATCACCCGCGATCCGATCATACATCGTTGGCAAACCAAATGCATCGCCCTCCTTGGATCGGCCCACATTGACCCAAAATATTCCCTCGTCGTTCCTCAAAATCAAAGCTTGATTCATGGTCGAGTTCTTGGGTTCACGTATCATTTCCTAGTTAGCCATTCTCTGTTGATCAGTATCCCGAGAGTGATCATTTCTGGGTGATACTTACTAAAACGAAATGAGAAATACACATTCATTTCATTTATCCCATAAGTGGGTCGAATTCAGAATGTCATAACTCTTCCCCCCTTACAAAAATTTCGTCCTTAAAATTTACAATCCAAATCCATCTATTCGAATAACTGGGGATATTGACGTCTTATTACTTCTTTGCTCTCCCAGGTGGCACATTCTATTCCATGATGATCCCATACAACTTTGACCATCGAAATCATTTTGTTTTGCAGTACTCGATCCTTTCTATCTTCGATCCTCATTGATCTTTCCACGTACGACACCCTGTCGTCCACATCTATTTCTTCATATCTCAACACGTGGGTTGGGTTCAGCTCATACTTCCTCAATATTGACACGTGGAACACGTTATGCACTTGGGACAAGTTAGGCGGCAAGGCGAGTCAATAGGCTAAATCTCTAATCTTCTCTAAAATCTCGAATGGGCCTACATATCTCGGGCTTCACTTTCCTTACTTGCCAAATCGGGACAGCTCTTTCATTGGCGATACCTTAAGAAAAACATGATCTCTGACCTGAAATTCCAAAGGTCTCCGTCTCCGATCGGCATAACTCTTCTGACGACTCTGTGCTGTCTTTAACCTTTCTCGAATGATCTCGACTATCTTAACTGTCTGTTGCATCAATTCTGGCCTCGTCATACTCCATTCTCCAACTTCATCCCAACACACTGGCATCCTGCATGCTCTACTATACAATGCCTCAAACGGTGCCATTTCAATGCTCTGTTGGTAACTATTATTGTAGGCAAACTCGACCAGGTGCAACTGTTCCTCTCATTTACCCTGGAAGTTCAACACACATGCGCGCAACATGTCTTCCAAGGTTTGGATCGTCCTCTCTGACTGGCCATTCGTCTATAGATGATAGGCTGTACTGAACTAAAGTTTCGTCCCTAAGGCCGTTTATAGACTTTTCCAAAAGTTGGCAATAAACCTGGGATCACGGTCCGAAGTGATCATCACTGGTACTCCATGAAGTCGAACAATCTATCGTACATACAAATCTGCATACCTTTCCAATTCAAAATCCTTTCGTACGACCAGGAAGTATGCTAACTTAGTCAGTCTATCCACTATTACCCAAATCGAATCGTGCCCTCTCTGGCTCCTTGACAACCCCGTGATAAAATCCATCATGACATGTTTCCATTTCCATTCAGGATTTCTAATGGTTGCAGAAGTTCTTCAGGTTTACAATGATGCGCCTTTACTTGCTGACAGGTCATACATTTCGTCACATGCTTGGCTATATCCGTTTTTATTCCATTTCACCAGTAATGTTGCCGTAGGTTCTGATACATCTTTGTACTGCGTAGATGGATGCTATAATTGCTACGATGGGCTTCCTTCAAAATTTCCTACTTAAGTTCCATATCATCGGGCACGTATAATCGTCCACGGAACTTCAAAATCCCGTTCTCGGATACTTGGAAATTCGGTTTTCTCTTGGCGGCGCCCATTTCAACTATCTTTTGAATTTCTTGGTCCGTAGATTGTAATGCCTTAATCTTGGTTTGAATTTTTGGTTCGATTCTCAACGCGGCAAGTAAATTTGACATACAACTCACCTTCAATTTAAATTCTGAATCCATTATCCTTTCCAATAGGGTACATTCCTTAACCATCATGTGCGCAATACTCGACTTCCGACTTAGCGCATCCACCACTCGATTAGCCTTTCCAGGGTGATACAAAATGTCGCAATCGTAGTCTTTGAGGAGTTCCATCCAACGACGTTGCTTCATATTTAACTCCTTCTGTGAAAATAAATACTTGATGCTCTGATGATCCGTGTAAATTTAAAACTTTTCCCTGCACAAGTAACGCTTCCAAATCTTAAGAGCAAAGATGATCGCAGTCAATTCTAAGTCATGGGTCGGATAATTCATTTCGTGCGGTCTTAACTGACATGACGCATACGTAATTACCCTTCCATGTTGCATCAACAAACATCCAAGTCCTCTCAACGACACATCACTGTAGACATCAAATCCTCTTGGCTCAGATGGAATAGTCAACACCGGGGTAGTCGTCAACCTATGCTTTAGCTCTTGAAAACTCCTCTCACACTTATCATCCCATTCAAACTTCGTTTCTTTCTTAAGTAACCGTGTTAATAGCATGGCTATTGATGAGAACCCTTCTACAAAATGCCTCTAATATCCCGCCAAACCCAAGAAACTCCGGATCTCTATTACTGATGTCGGTCTTGGCCACCTGGTCACTGCCTTAATCTTGGTCGGGTCTACTGAAATTCCATCTCCGGAAATTATATGTCTTAGAAATGCCACTCGATTGAGCCAGAACTCGCACTTACTGAACTTGGCGTAAAGTGCGTGTTCTCTTAAGGTCTGTAGCACTTAAGTTAGATGTACCTCGTGCTCTTTCGAGCTCTTCAAGTATGTCAATATATCATCAATGAAGACTATGACGAACCGATTCAAAAACTCCTTAAATACCTGATTCATCAAATCTATAAAGGCAGCATGAGCATTAGTCAAATCGAAAGGTATCACTATGAATTCATAGTGCCCATATTTCGTCCGAAAAGCCATCTTAGGTATATCCTCTTTCCTAATCCTCAATTGATGATACCTCGTTCATAGATCGATCTTAGAAAATACTGAAGCTCCTTGTAACTGATCGAACAAGTCATCTATTCTCGACAGTAGGTATTTATTCTTGATGGTCACTTGGTTCAACTGCCTGTAGTCAATGCACAATCTCAAAGTTCCATCCTTCTTCCTTACAAACAACACCGGGGCTCCCTATGGAGACGCACTTGGGCGGATAAAACCCTTGTCCAACAATTCTTGCATTTGGACCTTTAACTCCGTTAGTTCTGATGGGGACATTCGGTACGATGCTTTCGAGATCGGCCTAGTCCCTGGGGCCAACTCAATTACGAATTCCACTTCTCTTTCTGGTGGTAAACCCAACAATTCCTGTGGAAAAACTTCAAAAAAATTGCACACCACAGGTATGTCCTCTAATCTTGGCTCCACAACCGTTGGATTAGCGACGTTTATCAAATACCCTTCCCACCCCTTATCTAACAACTTGGTTACCTCAATTGAAGAAATCCAAGGGATCGAGGTTCCTCTTCGATTTTCCATAAACTCGAATCTAGGATATTCAATCGGGTTGAATTGGATCACCCTATTACTACAATCCATCACGGCCTTATGCTTAACTAGCTAATCCATTTCGACAATCATGTCAAAATCGAACATAGTCAATACCGCCAAGTCTATACTTTCCTCTCTACCCCCAATTACTATCTTACAGTCAGGACACCCTAACGAGACTAACACCCTATCATTCAACGAAGTCGTTACACAAAACATGACTTCAAGCAAAATCGGTTCAATTCCATTCAATCTAACAAACTGTTCCGATATAAACGAGTGTGAAGCTCCCGGATCAAACAAGACATACACAACATGATCACAGAGAGAGACTGTACCTGTGACCACGCCTAGCGTGTCCTCAGCCTCCCTTCTTGTCATTGCATATACCCTTCCTTGAGCTAGCGATCTACCCTGAATAGCCAATGGGGGATTTCCAGTCTGATTTCCCATCCATGGCGGCTGAGATTGCATTAGTGGTCCTATTAGATGTTGAGGGCAATGCCTTATCTAATGATCCAGGCTCCCAAACCTGAAACATGCCTCAAACCGATTCTGAGAATGGTTCGGCTTCCCGCTGTTCTTCTGGACGGGAGGGACAAAATGCCTATTTCCCGCCATCGGACTCTTCCTGAAGTGGCGATTATCTTTAGCCGGGGCAAATCGTGATCCAGAAGCAGCGGCCCTATCCATTTAATCATGTTCTATTGCCTGAGCTCGCTCATACATTTCTCCATAATCTTGGATATTCAGCGAGATCATCTAGCTTCGAAGGTCCGGCTTCAACCCATCCCGGAACCTTCATACCTTATTATCGCGCCATGCTCTCGCATGCTAGTTTGGAGATATTTTTCTATACGGGTCTCTCCTAGACCATACCTCACGTGATAGCGGGATTTACTTGATCTAAATTTGTACTTGGAGTCGCCACTAGTCATTTATGGTAGGTTGACTAGAAATCTAATCGAGGTATAGGAGAAATACCACGATCCTACGAACCAGAGATTCTGGATAAGGGACTTGATTACGTTAACGATCCCAAATTAAGACCATTAACGCCCTTTCAGTACCTAAGAACGATATGGCTTGTCTAACGTGTCACACGGATCCCTAAGGTCAATTCACTAATCTAATCATGGATAGACAATTAAGCACCCAAGAATTAAATGCACAATTAATAGCAAATCAATCATAGTAACCCTAATTTGGCCACTAAAAATGACAATCTAGTAAACACCTAAACCCTAATGAAGCTCTAATAGCTTGTTTATTTCATGGTATATTTTTGGGTTTAGGATTTTTTAGGAGTTTTACCCTTAAATTTGGAATTTTCCAAAAATGCCACTTAAGCATTTTCGAAAATTCAAATTTCACTTTTTGTAGCTAGCCACGATGATTTTGAATCATTCTGTGGATTTTCAAAAAAAATTTTAATGCCATTTGGGCACTTCCAAAAATTCAAATCTCACTTTTTATGGCTGGCCGCAATGATTTTGGACCTTTTAGTGAATTTTCAAATCTTTTGAATTTTTTGAATTTTTGAACTTTTTTTTTTCGAAAAAAAATTCTTAAACCAAGAACTAATTTTTTTATGATTTTCTAGAAATTTTTATGAATTTTCCAATTTTTCAATTTTTATTGATTTTTCAAAATTTTCAAATTTTTTATTTGTATTTTCCGAATTTTCGGGATTTTTATGAATTTTCTGAAAATTTTCTGATTTTTCTGAATTTTCTGTAAATTTTTTAATTTTTGTGAATTTCTGATTTTCTAAAAAATTCTAATTTTTTATGATTTTGTGATTTTTTAGACTTTTTTTAGAATTTTCTGATTTTCTATTTATTTATTTTCTATTTGTCTATTTGATTTTTTATTTTTTTTTCGAATTTTCCCGCCGGGGAACAAACTAGACCAGCCCGGTTCAACCTGGTTCGGTCAGATCGAATTGAGAGTCGCCAGCGCCAAGCACCGATTGCCGGTCACCCCCTCCGGCGAAACCAGGGCCAAAACAGTGCCGTTTGGTCTTTTTTCATTTAAGCATTTTCTCGAACAGTTAGTGTGCATGATTCATGTTTTTTGTTCTCAAGACCGCTGGTTTGAGCTTGTCGCCGACGAGCCTCCGGCAACCTTTTGGCCATTCTGATTGTACCATGGTGATGTCCATACATCTATTTTCAGTTTAGTCCTATTAGGTCGTCGTCGGATGTTCACCGACCGGCTAAAACTCAGTCCAAAATAACTTCCACTGGCTAAACTTTCATTTTTCAGAACTTAAATGGCTATCCTACTCGCTCTAGCCTTCTAAATCGGTTCCAATAACTAACAAACATCAAACAAATGTCAAGGAACACTAACCTAAATGGCCTAAGGCCATGGCAATGCTCCGGCGGGGTCACCGGAGCACCAGCGAGGAGGTTTTAATACATGATCAACTCGATTTATGCCATTGTTTTATCCACGAATGCAATCAAATAACATAAATCATGATCAGAAACATGTTTTGAACATCAAAATACCAAGATTCGTCAATGAAATCACTCAAACATGCACATTGAGACCAAAACCGAATTTTGGAAAATTTTTGAGAAAATTGACTATGAACGATTTTTACTTGTGTCATTCGATGATCAAATGAAATTTTCGAACTAATCTACACCCCAAGGATTGTTCCCTCACACTTATATTTCCTTCCAGTGGTCTTCGATTCGCCAGAATAGGTCTAGGTTGGCCAGACGGGAGTCGGCTTCAAGCGTTCCCGATCAGTTTCTTCTTGGTTTACCCGAGGAGGAGATCCTTCTTGATGGTCGATTTGCCGGCGCCACTCAATCAACCGGCCCCGATCACTCGACTTGGGGACCTCTACTCCTCTCTCTCTCTCTCTCTCTCTAGATTTCGTACTGTTTCCCTCTCTTTCTCTCTCTTCTCCTTCTTCGGCAATATGTCGAACAGGTTCCCCCTATGTTCCCAGTTTTTTTCGTTTTTGTTCATAAAAAATTCCAGCCCAAAGATTGTTAAAACTAATTCTTAATCGGTTATAACCGTTCATCGACGACAGCAGGAGATTTTCCAGCTGTCGTTCGGGTCAAACACGTGTTTATTTGACCGGAAATGATCGACTAAGCCTCGGGCTTGAAATGACTTTTTTGGGTTTTAATGTGCATTCTAGCAAACCGGGTGAAGAAGATGAACTGTACGGGTCGGGTCGGGTTGACCCGCCCCACCCGGCAATTTCCGTTTTGACCAAATATCCAAATTGGACTCAATTTCAACTGATTTTTTCAAATTAAACCCCAAAATTGGATTCCCATCATATTCTGAACCCAAAGATATAATTTTCCCCAAATTTTATTGTAATTGAGCCCAAGATTTTCTCATTTTTATACTCGGGTTAATAGGATTTTGTTCAATTTGATGTTCTAATGACTTGATTAGGCACAATTGATGCCAAAATTGAATTAACCACTCTTGATTAACCTTAGAAATGATAGTCTCATATTTCGACAATTTCATTTTGGGCACGATTCCCACTTTGGGTTCAAAATTCTTAATTTTCAATCAAATTTTGGGAATTTTTTATTTTTATATCAAATTGTGCAATTGGACTGACCAATATGCAATTCAAGGTCCTAGAATCAATTTTTATGAAGACACTATGACTTAAAAATGTCTAGAAAAAATTTAATTTCATTTTTGGTTCAATTCGAGTTTAATTTTGCCAAATTTTGGGAAAAACATATACCCGATTGAAATTTTTCAAAATTGATAGTTTATTTATGAAATTGGATTTAAAATAAAATTAATGACTATTTTTATGGCATTTTCTGATTCTATTTACTATTTTTCTTGATTTTTTTGTCTATTTTGACTAAAACAAATTAAGAAAAAAATGCAGAAAAATGCTAAAATTTATTTTTTTTGTCTAGAAATGGTTTTCTAGGCTTGGCCAAGATTCCTAGACCTAATTTTGAAATTTTTGAAATTTTTTGAAAATATGACAAAATGAGTTAAAAATTAGGTGTCAACAGTTGCCCCTCTTTTGAGATTGAGCTCATTAGAGGTTAATCTCAAAGACAAGTTGACACCTGAATTTTTAGTCGACTCACTACATAAGATAAAGTGAAAATTTCACAACAACTGATTAGGGTCTTTGCTTTTGAAAATTCGTGATCTAATCTAAAGGTTTTCTTTTTGGAACACATTTTGAAAAGTTCTTGATGATTGAGAGAAAGAAACTTACTTGTTTGTGAGAGTTTCTTTATTGCTCATCCAAGGGAATGGATTGATGGTAGTGATGATTATGATGATTATTTTGATTTCGTGACTTAAGGCCGAACTCACGAACCATAAACGTCCGCGGCTCTTCGCCTTAGGACTTGAATTTCCATAGTGGTTCCTCACCAGTAGGACTTCGAAATTGCCTAGTGGCTCCTCACCAAATAGGACTTTGGAATTAGCCTAGTGACTCCTCGTCAAATAGGACTTGAAATTGCCTAGTGGCTCCTTGCCAAATAGGACATTAAAATTGCCTAGTGACTTCTCGTCAAATAGAACTTAAAATTGCCTTGTAGCTCCTTGCCAAATAGGACTTTCAAATTGCCTAGTGACTCTCGTCAAATAGGACTTGAAATTGCCTAGTGGCTTCTCATCAAATAAGACTTTGAAATTACCTAGTGACTCTTCGTCAAATAGGACTTGAAATTACCTAGTGGCTCCTCGCCAAATAGGACTTTGGAATTGCCTAATGACTCCTCGTCAAATAAGACTAGAAATTTGCCTAGTGGCTCCTTGCCAATTAGGACTAGAAATTTGCCTAGTGGCTCCTTGCCAATTAGGACTAGAAATTTGCCTAGTGGCTCCTCACCAAATAGAAATTTGAAATTGCCTAGTGGCTCCTCACTAAATAGGACTTTTGAAAAGACTTCAAACAATGAATGCCTAAATTGTGAGTTTTGTGATTTTAAGGTTTCACTAACCTTGATATGGTTTTTAGCTGACCAAAAACTATTTTGAAAAGTAGTTTTGAAATTAATCAAAAACCGTTTGAAATGTGATTTTTCTTTTAGCTTACCACAAACTATTTGAAAACTTGATTTTAAGTTGACCAAAAACTTTTTGAAACTTGATCTTGAAATATGCATTCTTGTATTAAATGCATTTTAGGCAATCAAATTTCCCTTTTCAAGAAATTATTTGAGCAAAATGCTTGCAAACTTTCAAGAAATGCTTGAAATAATTATTTAGAAGACCTTCATTAGAAAGTATTTGTTTCGATCTATGAACTTGGTTTTTGCTTCATTTGATTGAAAGCAGACTTTTCAGATATCCCTCAATTTTATCTCTCTTAACCAATCCTTAGGTATTCGGAGATATTCGCAATGTATACAATCCAATTGATTCGATAAGGTCTTTCAAAAGGTTGTAATATTGGCTTGGTCAATGGCTATTCAAAGGATAGGCATTCTGAGGCCAAGAAAGGGATTTCATCATGTCTGACTTCGAGTCTACAAGTTAAGAACCTCGAGGATAAGATAAAATAATATTGCATACACTTCTTTGAGTGATGGCCTCTTGTCACGAAATCATATTTTCACTTTCAACATCCCAATCTGAAGAGTCTTTGGGGAGAGGTTGTAATGTTGGTATTGGGTAGGCTAAAAAAGGCTCAATTGTTTTTTTGAATTTAGGGTTTTTATGAAACTGGTGATCTTCTTGGCATCATCACCCTTTTTCTTTGTCCACTGGGGATCTTTTCTTATCATGAACACAAGAGTCTCCTAAACTTACATCGAGATCTTTTCCAATCACTAATTTGCTGTGACTTTCGATTTTTCACAACTTTTTCTTTGCTTTTGACTTGACTTTTGTCATTCTTTCTTTTGCTCATTTTTTTGAGCATTGGCCTTACTTTTACCAGGCACACTACTTTTTCATGCCCCAGACTCTTTTGTCCTTGATCTTTTTGCATTCTAAGGACTCTATGTTCTACCCTTTTGCTTTCCATTTATTAAAGTGGATCATGTGCTCATGCTCCATTATGAAGAGATGATCACCAATTTAGGGTTATGAAATAAATATTCAGACTCAATTGGGCTTTGTCAAAGGTAATGTACTTGGGTATAAGAAATGAAGTGCTCTTCTTCCTCTTGGGATATTTTGAGCTTCCATATAACTTTATGTGAAGTTATCTCAGTAAGATTGATGCAATAGTATGCAATAAAATCTTTCTTGATTCTATTCTCCATAGTTGTCAATCCACAAACCTCCTGATTTGCCCCAATGTGAGGTGGTTCTTAACAGGGTTGTTTTGGAAAAACTTTTCCACTGTTTTGGTTCAAATTTGGTTTGCAAGGGATAAGCATATATTTGGGATAATGAAATGATTGCCTTTCATCATTTCAATCAATGTAATCATTGCGAATATCCATTATTTATTTCAGATGAGTTTTTCTTACTCACTTCAACACTTTGACTTTGAGTGTATAAGGGACGTGTTTGGATATGGCTTATCTTTCATCATTTGAAGGTCTTTCCATTTGATTTGATCCAAACTTTTTCTATAAAATTTTTCAAAGCCTTTTGTCAAATTATCCTTTTCAGGGAATTTTGATGCTTATTGCATTTTCAAAAGAAAGCGTGTTTCAAAATCTTTGATTGAAACATTTTTGAAGTATTTTCCTTTGCAAAACACTTTGTTTTGTTTTTGCTCAGCCTTAATATCATTCTGCTTGGGGAAAAAAAGGTTTGATCTTTCTCTTAATAAGGTAATCTCACATGTCTTCACGATCTAGGGATACCTGTTTGATCAATTTATCGATCCCTCTTATTTGCGTGCCCTTGCTTTGGTTACACTGGGTATTTCTATGTTGTTGCTCCCTTTCTTTGTCTCTCTGCGCATAGTAAAATGGACAGCACATTAGAGGATATCAATGGAAAATAGAATTGAGAAATAATACTTCCCTTTACTATTTGATAACTCCATTGGGAATTCTGAAATTGTCAACTGGTTCAGATTCAAGTTTGCTTTCTTCTGCAAAACAGATAAACATATTCATGAAATGTATGGCATGCATGATATGCACATGTTCTCAAGTGACCCGAATCTCTTCTTGAATATTTGTCTTCATTTCATGAATAGAAAATCTTAATAGCATCTGCATTTATAGGATAGGCCAGTTCTGTTCCTGCCATATCTACATGAGTCAATGCTCCTCAAGGAAGAACCTTCTTGACGATGTATGAGCCCTCATAATTCGGAGTGAATTTCCCACGTGGGTTTGAGTTATTAAGAATGACTTTCTTTACTACTAGATCATCCACTTCAAAACGTCTTGGTTTCACCTTTCTATTAAAAGATTTAGCAACTCTTTTCTAGTAAGCTTGTCCATGACATATAGCCTTTAATCTTCTTTTATCAATCATGTTGAGCTGTTCACATCTTTATTGGCTCCATTCAGCTTCTGAGAGTTTCAATTGGGATAATATCCTTAATGAAGGAATTTCTACCTCAACGGGTAATATTGCTTCCATCCCATATACTAAGGAAAATAGAGTTGCCCCGATTGATGTTCGAATTGAAGTTCGATATGCCATCAGACTATATGATAATCTTTCGTGTCAGTCATGATAATTCTCAGCTATTTTGGATAATATCTTCTTGATATTCTTGTTTGCTGCTTCCACTGCTCCGTTTATTTATGGGCGGTATGGAGATGAATTCAAGTGTCAAATGTAGAAGTATTCAAACAGATCATTTATGATTTTGTTATTCAAATTTGAACCATTGTTGGTAATGATTGTTTCTGGAACTCCATACCTAGTGATAATATCTCGCTTAATAAATTTTTCCATATTCTTGACGGTGACATTTGTATATGAAGTCGCTTCAATCCACTTGGTGAAGTAGTCAATTGCCACCAAGATAAAGCAACCATTTGAGGCCTTGGGGTTAATTAGACCAATCATGTCAATTCCCCACATTGAAAATGGCCATGGTTCTAACATTTGATGTAGCTCATTCGGCGGTGCATTGATTCTGTCTCCATAAACTTGACATTGACGACAACACCTCACATGTTGAATGCAATCTGTTTCCATTGTCATCCAATAATATCCCAATCTTATGATTTTGCGGGCTAGAAGATGGCCATTCATGTGCGGGCTACATTCGCCTTCATGGATTTCTCTCATGATTTATTCAGCTTCTTTGCTATCAACGTATCTTAACAGGATCGAATCAAATGATTTCTTATAAAGAACCTGTCCGCTGAGAAATAACTTGTTGGCTATCTTTTTAATAAATTTTCTGTCGCCTAACTAGCTTTCTTTAGGAAATTCTCCTGCTTGTAAGTACTTCTTGATATCATGAAATTATGGTTCATTATCAATTTCTGCTTGAACTACCATGCAGTGTGCTGATTGTTCGAGGATATCAATCTTTAATGACTTTATATCCACTCTATTTTCAGCTTGGAGTAAGGATGATAAGGTTGCAAGAGCATTTGCAAAATGATTCTGAGCTCTTGGAAGATAATCAAATGTTATTTCTTTGAATTCCTCCATCATTCCTTCTAAGTTTTTTTTATAGGGAATTAACTTTGCATCTTGAGTTTGCCATTCTCTCGTTATTTGCAATATAATGAGCATAGAATCTCTATACACTTGAAGTCTCCTTGTCTTCATCGAGAGGGCCAATTGTAAGCCAAGGATACATGCTTCATATTCAACGATGTTATTGGTGTATGGGAATACCAGTTTTACAGATATTAGGTAGTATTGACCTTCTGGAAAGATCAGTACTGCCCTAGTTCTTGATCCAAGTAAGTTAATTGCACCATCAAAATACATGGTCCATTTGTCATCGACTAATGTCAATATGTGGTCATCAAGTCATTCTTAAGAACTAGCGATATTCTGTGAATTTTCTACCAGCATGTCTGTTATCGCTCGCCCTTTGACTGACTTTTGAGATGAACTTCTGATGTCGAACTCAAATAACAAGACTTGCCATTTTGCTAATTTCCCGACCAAGGAGAATTTCTCAAGAAGATACTTGATAGGATCATTCTCAGTTATTAGCAAAATTTGGTGATGAATGGTGTATTGTCTTAATCTGTGTAACACCCAAATCAATGCAACGTATGTCTTCTCAACTGCTGGGTAATTCATTTTTGATGTTGTGAATTTCTTGCTCAAATAATAAATGGCTTGTTCTTTACCGTCATTTGGTCTTCTTTGGACAAGCATTGCTCTTAACGACTCATGATGAATCGTCAAATATAAGATCAGTGAGACTCTAGGAATTGGTGGTATCAACACTGGTGGGCATACTAGATATTCTTTGATCTTGTCAAAGGCTTGTTGATATTCTACATCCCATTTTACTTTGGCGTTTTTCTTTAATAGTTTGAAGAATGGTTTAGCAGTCTCAGAAAGCTGATAGATGAAACGGGCAATGTAGTTTAATCGCCCCAACAAGCTTCTCACTTCTTTTACAATAGAAGGAATCTTCAAATCATATATTGCCTTGATTTTGGAGGGATTTATTTCAATGCCCCTGCTGCTGATTACAAATCCCAGCAGTTTGTCAGATTTTGCCCCAAATACACACTTTCTGGGGTTCAGTCGTAACTTATACTTTCTGAGTCTTTCAAATAATTTGTGAAGCACCTAAACATGATCTTCTCCTTGTTTGGATTTTGCAATCATGTCATCCATATATACTTCGATTTCTTTATGCATCATATCATGGAACAGAGTTACCATTGCCCTTTGATACGTGACACCAGTATTTTTCAGACCGAAAGGCATCACCTTATAACAAAATGTGCCCCATGATGTTATGAAGGACGTTTTCGCCTTATCCTCTTTCTTCATGAGGATTTGATTATATCCTGAGAAGCCATCCATGAATGAAAATGTTTCGAACCCAGCAGTGCTATTCACTAATACATCGATATGTGGAAGCGGGAAATCATCCTTAGGGCTTGCTTTATTTAGATCGTGATAATCAACGCATACTCGTACTCGACCATCTTTCTTCATTATGGGTACTATGTTGGCAACCCATTCTGGATATAGTACTACTTCGATGAAACTAACTTTGAGCAATTTCATCACTTCTTCTTCTATTTTCTTTACCAATTCCACCTTTGTTCGCCTTAATTTTTGCTTCTTTGGTGGAATACTTAAATCAATTGGCAAAGCATGTTCAACTATACTTGGATCAAGGCCTAGCATGTCAGCATAAGATCATGTGAATATATCTTGATATTCCCTGAGCAAATATGTTATTCTTTTCGCTTCTGCTGATGGAAAACTTTCTCCAATCTTAACCTCTTTAGGGTTCTCTTTATCGCCCAGATTAACGGTAATCATTTTCTCTAACGTGAGTGGCTTTAATTCTTCATGACGGATCCATTCTCTTATGATCCATTCCTCATCTTCATTACCCATTTCAATATCACAAGTGATCTCCTCGGAGAGATTTGGGTCACCTATGAACCTATTATAGATGTTTGAATGCTCATGCCTAACATGTAACAAACATGATTAGTAATTGCATATGAAATGAATTGATGCATGAGGTTTAATGAGAAACCATTTTGGAAAATTATTTTGAAATACGTTTTGAAGAGATCAAGAGAATAGAGCTAATCTTCACATCCTTAGACATCCTTGCTCTTAAAACCTTTTTCGCAATGAGGAGTAATATATAAACCCAAAGCCTCAAGCCTCATAAATGAGGATAATATTTATCATAGGTTTGGTTTTGTTTCCATATGTCCTTAACAAAGCATTGAACACTTTTATTGAATTTGAAAAATACAATTACATCTATATCGAAAGGAATGTAAATTGCAACTAAATTGAAATCGCAAACAACATCAGTATGAAACAAACAAATTATAAAGGCAACAATAAGAAAAGGGTTCAAAAGAATCTTCCTACTCCAGTGCGTAGGCGTATTCGTCTTCAGTATAACGACACTGATAATGTCCTCTTCAAATAAACTTAGCAAGATAGACTCTGCTTCTGCATGTAAATTTTCTTCTGAAAGCAGTTTGGGAGGTCTAGAAAAGTTTTCTCTGATATGAATATGATAATAGGGTAACTCTCTAGCATTACCCTTCCATGTCGATGGGTTAATGGTTCGATCACCTTGGCTTCCACGGCCTTCATGATTCTTTTGACCTTGGCCTCGGCCTCCATGGTGATTACTAGTGACTTCATATCCCACCCCATGCTTTTTCTTTGTGCCAAATAGGATAATGGGTTCTTTAATTCCTTGCGCTTTTGTCCCAAGTCCATCATTAAGGTTGAATCCATATTGGCATAATACTTTTCCAGACATAATAGATGATGCTAAAAGTTCTGGAGACTTCATAACACTACCAGTAGGAATTTGTATCATGAAAATCATCTCAAAGGAATGACAGTTGGGCTCTTTTTTTATCTCAGGCTCGACATAAGGTATGGCACTTTTCTTGTAAATGGTGAAGTCCGCCTCCCCATGCACGATAATCATTTTATCATTAATAATGAATCTAACTTTTTGATGAAGACTAGAAAGAATGGCGCCAGCATATGAATCCAAGGCCTCCCCAGCAATAGGTTGAAAGTCCTTGGAATATCTACCACTTGAAAATTGATCAGGAAAGGCATAGGGCCTATATTTACTTCCAGCTCGATATCACCGATAACATCCTTCTTTATCCCATCGAACAAATGTACAATCACCTTTGAAGACTTGACGAACTCTTTATTAATTCCTAGACGATGCAACGTGCTTAATGGACACAAATTAAGCGCAGAACCATTATCAATCAGCACGCGGGATACTTCATTGCCCTTGCATTTGACAACAATATATAAAGCCTTTTTATGTGAACGGCCATCCATTGGAAAATCTTCGTTAGAAATATCTATCTGATCTTTCAAAAGAATAACCCTAATGAAATCTTCTAGTTGCACTTCGTTGATCGTTTCGGGAACATGTACTTCATTAAGAAGTTTTATAAGCACCATTTTGTGGCTTTCTGAGATTTTGAAAAGATCCAGTAATGAAATTTGTGCTAGCATCTTCCTCAATTGCTTAATTACCTCATATTCGCTTGTCCTTATGACTAACACTAACTGCTTGACATCTTCTTCAGTTACTCCTTTCTTTTCGTGCTCACCTTCTTTTGAGACATAACATTTTACCGATCTGGTTAGTGCATCAACTTCTTTAGGCATGTAGTCCTATGGTACATATCTGGTATCAAATTTCTCCTTTGGAGGCAAAATGATGATCACAGGCTAAACCTCTTTCTCTTCGATCTTTAGTTGACCAATTAGGAGCTCAATGGTAATTGGTTCAATATGATCCTTCTCTTCCTCAATCTTATCCACTTCATTAAGATTAATCAATAGTGATATAATCATGGACACCATGCTTTTGTCAGCTACAATAGTATCCATTCCACCCTAACCGTCAGGTACGATATTTTCATCTTTGGATGCCCATGAAGGTGGCGTGTATTTGACACGGTAGTTATACCAACTACTGTCTTGTCCTAGATAATCCATAAATTCACCTTGTTTTTGTGCTTTGCAAATAAATCGTCTATCTCCTTGGCAAGCCTTTTTCTTCATTTTCTCGTCTTGATTCTCTTTCTCTTCAAGACTTAATTTGTTGATCGGGATTTCATCTATGCCTCCCCATCCATCAGGCACAATAGTTTCGTTTTTGAAAGCCCAGGGTGGAGATGTGTACTTAACACAAAAGTTGTATTTTCCACTGTCTTGACCAAGGAGGTCTATATTGTTACCTTGCTCAAGTGATATTTGGGTAAATCGCCTTCCTGTCAAATCCCTTCTTTTTGCTCTTCAAATTGATCCTCTTCATCACCAGATGGAGTCTCATTTTGTCTGTTGAGCTCATCGTCCATACTACTCCAACCATCGGGCACAATCACTTCACTTTTAAAAGCCCACGGTGGTGGAGTATACTTTACTTGGAAGTTATATTTGCCAGAATCTTCTTCCAAGTTGTCTATAATTTTCCCTTTTAAGAATACTTCACGACGAAAGCGAGCATCTCCTTGTCGAACAGTCTTTAATTTGGCCTCATATTCATCTTCATCATCAGGCCTTATTAGTTCTCCTTATGTAAAGACCATATTTACCACATTGTGCTCAGGAAGAGGGTTATGATGCACATTTGGCTCTGGCTCTTGAAAACTTAATATCTTCTTGTCTATGAGTTGCTAAACTTTATATTTCAAGACTATACAATTGTCCACATCGTGTTTTCTTTCTCCCATGTGATATGTGCAAGTCTTTGACTCATCATACCGGGAGAACCTTGCAAGATTATCTCTTGGCACTTCTTTGGCCACCAAATGCCTTTCCAATAGCATCGATAGTAATTTCGACAGGGGCTGTGGCAGCGAAGTGAATTGCCTTACAGGTCTTTTCTTCGGCTCAAACTATTTGGATTTTTCTAAGGGGCGTTAGACTGTTTTGGGAATGAAGCCTGATTAACATTGGGGCTAGATACTATAGCTACGTCACGTACAGATTCTTTATCCTTTCTTCCAAGATACCATCTTCGTGCTGTCACTTCTTGAGATTTCTTTTCCTTCAATGTCCATTCGATTCTTTCGCCGACCTTCACCAACATGGCAAATGTTTGGCAACCCGATATATGCAACTTGTCGTAGTACTCAATTGGCAATGACTTCAAGACGAGTTCAATATGCTCATCCTCACTTATAACCGGTTTAACTTGTGAGGCTACAGCTTTCCACCTTTGAGCGTAGGCTCTGAATCCTTCACTTCTTCGTTTCTCGGTTCTGACTAAGTCATCCCGGGTTGGAAGTACTTCGACATTGAATTTGTATTGGCGAAGGAATTCTCCCGCCAAATATCCTATTCGGTAAAATCTTCTGTATCGAGAGCGATATACCATGTCAGGGCTGCTCCCTTCAAACTATCTTGAAATGTGCGGATAAGAAGTGGCATATTATCTAAATATCTTGCCATCTTACGAAGATAATATTTCAAATGGCTTTTAGGACAGCCAGTTTTATCATATTTATTCACAAACTCCGGTTCTTTGTAGTTTTCTAGAACTACCACCTTTGCATAAGGTGAGAATTTATCGAACCTTTAGAGCTCATATCTTGGCTTGCAAGGCATTCTTCAATTTTGATCATTCGCTTGGCCTCCTCTTCATCCTTGGATATCTTTTTAACCCGAATGTCTTCTTCTAGATCCACTATTTCAGGTGCAGCTTTTGGAGGATTCTCTTTAATTGGTTCTTTACTTCTTATTGGCTCTTTAATAGGTACTTCAGCAGTATTTACAGCTCCCGGATTTGAAACTGTAGGATAAGATCCTTGCGCAGCCATAATGAAGGCCTTCATTTCTGCCATCATAGCAGCCATTTACGTCATTTGATTTTCCACTTCAGCTAGTCGAGTGCAAGTTTCTTCCTCGGCCATTTTAATTTGTAAATGGGGTGGGGGTCTTTTACCTTCTATTGCTAAAAAACATGTCTTCATAAAAACCATCAGGATATTAGAATTAGTGAAATGAATATGAAAATCCACATTCTTTTAATCGTATGGTTTCTTGTGATTAACAAGGATAAGAACTTTTATACAAGTGTTAGCCTTGCATAAAACTTCTCATCAATGTTTTTCTCAAGGAATCATACTATTCAAAGAATTATAATCCATGGTGATTTTTCTTTTTAATCATGTCTTTGAATTTATCCAAACGGATTTTGAAAAATGAATATTTCATATAAAATCCAAAATTGCTTTACAAAATGATTTTAAACTCGAATGGGAATTCTAAATCATCCAAGTCTAGGCTTCTTGCTAACTAAGGTAGCTTCCGCCTCATGGTAATCCTTCCATTCCTTGATTCGATATTCTCATTCTTCGACATCGATCACGACTTCTTCGGGGATGTAAGGCTCAACTCGAGGTACGTGTAGGACAATATATTCTGGGATATACTCCTCTTCGAGATCCGTTATAATGCTCAATGGAACGTATGGCTCCACATCAATTGGTCGTTTACTTTCCATCCACTTGATGTATTCCTTGGATGCCATATAAATCTCCATATCTCCTTTCAAGTTCTTTGGCCATTCCACTACTTGTGAAGATGAATTATCCAAAGAAGGATAATTTTGTGAACCTTGGCTTGAAGGTCTTTCTTCTCTTCTTCGGATATAATTCCACTTGGGATGTCAAAAGCAAACTCCTCAGGGTTTCATACCGGTGGGACTTGTTGAAGCATCCCAAATTATCGGACAACTCTTAAGGGACAATAGGCGGCTCCCCCATTCAGCCCAAGTAATGGTACTGCATCCCCTTCTTGGCTTGTAATCCTTGCCTTGCTAATCTTTAGCCAATTGATTCGCCATTGGATTTGATTAGGAGTTAAGGCTCTAATGAATTGGCCCAATATAAGAAAGATTGTTTGGGTAATCTGTTTTGGATATGAATGTATCGCTCAATTGGATTTATCGCCAAACAAATTTTCCGAATGTTCATGAAACGACACTAAAGTCGAATGTGTGAGATGAACCATAATGACAAAAGACCAGTAGAAACTTGAAAGATAGCCTTCTCATGATTTTGGTGTGTGTTTAAGGAGATGACGATTTGGGCAAGAAGCATATTAGAAAAATCCCATTTAAGACATGCTTGTCTTGCGATCACAGCCACTAAAGGGTTTAATCCTGTTCTAGACACGGAGAATAGAACAAAACTAAGGAAAGCTAGAATGAATACCCGAGCTGAAGTGTTTCCCATTTCCTTAGGAACTTTGGAAAAATTGGCTATTAGAAAAGATAATGGAAATCTACTCGTGTTTGATTTAATTAATTTTTCAATTTTGAAAGTTTTGAGGTTAAGAAATTCTACAAGAATGCTTATGAGATTAAGTCCAATGGGTGGCTTTATGACCCTAGGCTTAGAATCAATTCCAATGGCGGCTTGATATTCTTCCAAAGTCGGTTGTTGACGCCAAATTTTTAGCTCATTTTTGTCATACTTTCAAAAAAAATTCAAAATTAGGTCTAGGGATCTTGGCCAAGCCTAGAAACCTATTTCTAAACAAAAATAATAATTTTTTAGCATTTTTCTGCATTTTTTCTTAATTTATTTTAGTCAAAACAAGCAAGAAAATCAAGAAAAATAGCAAATGGAATAAAAAAATTCCATAAAAATAGTAATTAATTTTATTTTAAATCCAATTTCATAAATAAACTATCAATTTTGAAAAATTTCAACCGGGTATATGTTTTTCCCAAAATTGGGCAAAATTAAACCCGAATTGAACAAAAAATGAAATTAAATTTTTTCTAGACATTTTTAAATCATAGTGTCTTCACAACAATTGATTCTGGGACCTTGAATTGCATATTGGTCGGTCCAATTCTTCTTTCTTTGACTGACATGATGAAGTGCTCTCTTTGACCGTGCAGTCCATTCACCAAAAGGGGATGATATGCACATACTAAAAAGAAGAGGAAGAGTGACCGAGGGAAAAGAAAAAAGAAAGAGAGTTCTCGGAGGAGGAGGAGGATGAGCGAGATCCAAGGAGAGAGTGAGAGAACAAAGAGAGCTCGAGAGAGCTAAAGGGGAGAGATCAGAAGCCAACAGAAGCCAGAACAGAGGGACAGAGCGAGAAACACAGAGCGAGAGAGCCAGAGCGAGACAGATCCGATAGAGACATCCGGAGAGAGAGTGAGGCTGAGAGCGTTGGAGAGTGAGATCTGAGGTCGAACGGTCTCCCGTCGATGATCGCTGCACCTTGGCTGTGGCTGGCGAAGCTCCGACGTACCTCATCTCACGCGGTAGGTTCTAGTCCCAAGTGCTCACTGGGCTTTATTTCGGTCTGTTTTTGCTCGATTCGAGGTGTTTTCCTGAGGATTTTGGCTCGAAGGCGTGTGAGATGATTGGATCTGGTCCGACCTCTCACGGTCGCCCCCATTCATCGCCCCCAAGCCGGATAGGGAGTGCCGCAAGCAGCCACCCCTTCTTCCCCTATTCTATTCATGTACCCTATCTTTCGGGCTCAATGGCCGGAGCTCGCGACCATCCGGCTCGCGCGAGTTCCGGGCCATGACACTTGAGCATCCTCCTGCTTCATTTGTGTGTTTGGAGTTGTAAGTCTCAGCCAAGTTCGCGCCGGAATCTCTCGTTTTTCACCATGCATTCAACCTGCTTGATGAAATGCTTGAATGAAATTTCTTTGTGTTTGCTTGCTGTGACCATGTTTGCATTTTCGTTTCAGACACAGGTCCGACCACGGAAAGACGAAACCCCGCCATGTAGGCTGGGCAAACATAAACCGAGCGGCGATCGAGCAAGGGCTCGGTCGCCGAACTGGAAACCCCAGCCACAAAGGCTGGGGCTCGAAGAAGCTGGCGTTCCAATCGACCGACGAAGGCGAGTCGCGTCGGGTGGTGGCAGCGGACGCGGTGTCAAGCGGTGGCCGAAGGCTCGGGTAGCCGAAGCGTCGAGCGTGGAGGTTGGTGCAAATCGGGTCGACGGCCGTGAACCAGGTCAAGCATTTGGGTCGCGGGCATTAGGGTTTTAGCACGAGTCGGGTCGACGGTAGCGAACCGGGTCGGGCGGACAGGTCGAAACCGGATAGGCTTTTGTGCTTGGGCTGGCTTTAGGTTTATTGTGTTTTAATGGCTTTGGGCTCTTCTTGGTTCATTTTGTGAATGGGCTGAAGGCTTATTTAGTTTTTTATTCCTAGCGGGCTGGGCTTAGGTTTTTTTTATTGTTTTATTTGAGCATCGGGCTTATTCTGAATTGGGCCCTCATGGAGTCCACCTCACGATGGACCGGGGCCGACGCGCCCGGGTCAGACCCGATCCGGTTCAGATGTGGAGTTCCGACCCACATCCATTTTAATATTATTTTTTATTATTTTAATATTAAAAAATTTATAAATTTTTAAAATAAAATTTATTTTAAAAAAATTATTTTATCCGGGTCGGATGTGGTGATCCGACCCGGTCTGTTTTATATTATTTTTATTATTTTAATATTAAAAAAATATTTTTCAAAAAATATTTTTTAATTTTTTTTAAAAAATTAATTAAAAAATAAAAAATTTCGAAAAATCAAAAAATTTATTTGGACTTTGGAATTGGCTTTTCTTGCCCTTTTTGCATGATTAGTGTCATTTTTTATTGCATGTTGCTTTGAATTGTGCGTTTAATTTAACTTCGCGTGTGGTCGATTATGCATGTTAGGTTTAGATATTAATTGTTGTTTACCTTAGTTTAGTTAGGAATGGAATTTTGAGACTCCCGATTAGTGTGAACACATTAGGTGGTGAATTGAATGAGATTAGGTACCGAAAGGGCACTAATTAGTCAATTAGTATTTTCTCTAGTTCGTAGAAGTGAGCATTTTCTCCCGTGCTTTACTTGGGTATCTAATCGACCCACTAAAAATTAATTAGTGGCGACTCCTAATTGAAATTGATTTGTATGTTAATAACTTAAACCTAAGTTGTGAATTGGTATGGGCTTGGGAGAGCTCGAGCTAGGTTTAACTTAATAATCCATTAACCTAACCCCTTAGACGGCGGGGTCGGTTCGGGGAGGTTGCGATAGCTTGGCGACTCCGCTGGGGAATTGAATAGAATTCTTAGTGGACTTAGGCCGTTTATCTTGTTCAAATACATCCTTAGCGTGAATTTTTTTGCCGTTGACCCCTTATTTTGCGAGTTTGGGATTTGGGGAATGAATGTTTATTTTTTCGAATGCTTGAAGCATTGTTTGCTTATAAACTGTTGTGCATGCTTTAGATCTTTTAGCACTATAATGTTGCACACATAATCATGCTGCCGGACCTGGGCCGCGATAGGACATTTTAGGATGGTGTTAAGAAAGATACAACCTCGAACACGATACTGCGATGTAGAGGTTGCCTTTCTTTTTCTCGAAAAATTCTTTCTTGATGTCGTAAGTGTTTATCCTTATCCGCGAGACCGCGTGACTATAGAATATCTCCTTCGACAAAGTCGGAGTTAACAGGACCTGACACCAACGCGAGATTGTGACGGTTAGGTTACCCTTTTAGCTTCACTTTGTTAAGTCGTCTAGAGTAGGAATCAGCCGCACATTACATTCGCATGTTTATGTGATTAAAAGTTTGTCATCCAATGTAAGTATGGTTTCTCTCTTTACTTGTTCACTTTTGGTTCAAACTTTCATTTTTGAAATTCATGGAAATCAATCGAATGCCCTAGGTGCTCTAAGCTTATAATTGAAAATTTTAGGCAATCATTCTTGACAGTGAGCCTGGAGCATGAATCTCAAACATCTCCGATTTGGCCCTACAAAACAGATGATCTTGTCTAAATTTTCAATAATGGGCTTAAAATCACATTTTGTATAGAAATTCTTCCAAGTTAAGATTGTATTTTGGAGCATAAAATTGAAATCACATTTTCAACAAAATTCTTTCTTGTTCACATTTCGGAATCAAAATTCAAATCACTTTTGTGTATTAATTTCTTAAAATAGGAATCACCTCATGTTTGCAAAAATGAAATCGCAAATCAGTCTTTCAAATTTGATATGACGCATTTTGAGATGAAGCTTTTGTAATAAAAGGGGCGTTCGATTGATGACTGCAATTTGATCTTTTAATGATGCCTCCTCTTACGATGAAATCTTGGTGAAATACCAAATGCCCACAAATAGGAACCATGGGGGCATGTATTGTCGCCTCGCTTTCGTCATAAGAGGCGGCATCAGTGAAAGATCATTTCTTCAATCACATACTGACATTGTCTTCCTTTCAAAGGTTATGCGCAGCGATCATCTCTTGGAATTCTCTTGCTTAATCATGCAAGGAAGTGTTCTTTAGAGTAAGAACGGGAATTGTTTGTTTGCACTCCTCTATTCAAGAGTTTTTCAAACTTTATCCTTGTTTTTATTCTTATTGGGAACCAATGTTTTCTGATTTGGGTTTTAATTGTGAACCCAATCGATATTTTTGTAAATCATGCAACTCACGTCTTTGAGTAATGAGGTTCTAATTCAGATCATTGTCCTTCGAAAGTAATTGCAGTATTTCCAATTAAGTCATCGAGTTAGGCTTTTATGCCTTACCTTCAAAATGTTTTGAAATTGAGTTTCAAGAACGACTTGCATAAAATTGTATCTCTTCACCTGGCCAATTTGGCAAGTTGATTTGCAAAAGGACATCGTGAGATGGTAACTCTGTAATCGTTCCAATAAGAACTATTTGTGTAACAACTGACTCGTCCATCCATTTTTGTCAAAACAGGTTAAGAGAAATACTTCTTGATGAAGTGAATGAGCAAAGAGTGAAGGTTGCCTATGAACGAGTTGGAAACATGCCACCAAGTCTCTCAAAATAGGGAGTCTCCACTTGTGTGCTCATTTGTATAAAAGATGATTTGCAAGGCGTATGGTGAAATCAATTGAAATTGGCAATCGTTTTGTTTAAAGTACGCAAGGAGTCAAAAGAACAGAACAATCTTGATGATGTTTTGCAATAAAAAAAGGAGAGATTTACTCCTCTAAAAAATTGAACTCGTGAAGCCAATTGGTTGAAACCATAGGAGGGCCTCTGTTTGTAGCTTTCTCAGTTACAATAGAGGAAAGGGATAACAAATCTAGGTCATTCTTTGTACGGAGAAATTCAAAGCTGGAATATGCATCACGCATGTTCCTGCGATGGATATAGTGTGAGACGCGCCCCTAACCTCTCTGGTTAGATATACCTTCTCGCATGCACCAAAGGATATGCATGAGAATATAGAAACATTGTAAACATTGCTCGCTCCATGTGACTCATTCTCTTCATGAAATTTGGAATGCAGTTCTTGAAAGTACCTCTCGGCTTGAACCCATAACATCAATACCATCAATAGCTGCAACTGTAATGGACGGGTCCAATCATATTTCTAAGGATGCAGTTCTTTAGTCTTTTAGAGATTTGGCCGAGAAGTCTGCCGAGCGAGTATTTGTTAATAGCATTAAGCTGCCTAGCGACACTGCTGTAGAATTCTTTAATGCTGTTTGTGGCATGTTAGCTAAGGAACTAAAACAAACACTAGCTCGTGTTTTCACCATGCAAAAGCCTTGAGAGATCAATTATTACGATATGGCACGTATCCGAAGGAGGCAGATGAATGACCTTGATGTGACAGAGTGCTATCAGCTCCCAATCCTGGCTGGTTTATCTAAGCTGACAACTGATTCTAGACCCAGACCAAAGGCTAAAAGCTATGCACTTGAAGCCTTGTTTGATCAACTGAATGAGAGTGGTAGCAAGTCTTCAACTCCAGTTGGAAAAAGAAACCAATGTCCATTCTCTTCAATTGCTATGCAATTTCTTCTAACACTCTTGACAAGGAGCTATGATGGATTCTGATGAAGTAGATAATTGCAAAGTGGGTAATACCGAAGCGTGAGATGACAATTGAAGGACTCTAATGGCATAGCTGACTTTCAAGAAGGTGTATCACTCCAGCAGAACAGAAACGATAGACAATCGCCCAACCATAAAAGGGTGTATCTCGTTCCTCGTTTTAGTTCATGTCATGATTTGTTCCTCATGATAATTGGAGTCATGATAAATGTGATACTCTCCTTTCTATATGCAGGAATAATGAAAAATGAGCGAAGTTCTACAAGCAAACATAATAAGTCATTGCAATACCAATTTACCCCCATGAAAAAGAGAGCACTTAATAGAGAGATAATGTGGCCAAAACGGAGATGAGATTGGAGGGGCACAATATTTCAATAAATTCCCAAACAAAGCATGATGGAACGACAATGGAGATGGATTGAGAACCAGATGCCAAACTTCATCTAACTCGATGTGAAGCATTTGACCAAAGGGCAAAATCTATCCTTCCCCCCCCCCCCAAACCAAGCAAGCATGATGGGGCAACATATGTAGAACAAGGCCTCTCACCAACAAATCATGATAAGACATCCAATTTAGCACAAAAGAATGTATCATTCCCAAATTAAGTTCAATTAAGAGTGGAGATAACATGTTCCATTTCCTATTTGCAGGGTAGTTGTCACATCCCGATTTTTGGGCCTGGGAAGCCACAGGTAAATTGTAATATCCTCAATTTCAGTCCCTGGGAAATGGCTATGGTTTTAGTTCAGTGGTTTTCCAATCGGAACTAAATTGTTTTCTCTTGTTTTGGAAAACCCAGTTTCGGATCCTTTATACCCCTTAATTTTGTTATTTTTGGGGAGATCGTTGTGTTCTGAATTTCTAAACACTTTCTTCTTGCAAGTTGTTCCAAACATCCTGAGGTTTTACATACTTTAATTTCAGAATTTTTGGAATTGATATGGGTGATACGATGGCCTGATTTTCGGACCGTGTGAAACTGCCCAGAAATGGGTATTTCGGTGATGTTTACACCGTCTTTATTTTCTACGAGCTTTTCTGGGCTGATTTTGGAAAATTTTCCTTCATGAAAGTTGTTGAGAACGTCCTTTTCTATAACATATATAAATTTGGGAAATTTTTTAAGATTATTTGGATTCTGGACAGAGCTTACTTTTAGAAGCAAAGATGTTGTTCCGGCGAACTGTTTTTAGTCTGTTTTTGAGCTACTAAAAATGGTGTTTACAGAAAGATTCCGAATTTGTGTTCTCCACGAGAAATGTTTGTTAAAGCCTTGTTTATGACATATCCAAATTTGAGAATTTTTGGAATCCGTTTACTATGATTTCAAGACCGATTTCGTGAACAGTACAAAGCTGTCCGGTTTTGTTGGATTTCGAAGAATCAGCATTTTCTTTGTGAGAACGTTGGAATTTGGACTTGGTGTCTTCTGGTGATTTAAAGTACACATTTCAAGCTTTCAAATGAGATATTTTATACTTTGATTGGAGGTCATCCCAAGGGAAAACGAAATTTACCAAGTCAAGGGTTAAATCTTCTTGTGGAAGTCACATTTATTGGTCCAAGCTTATCACCTTCATCATGGCTTTTGGCTTATGTTCTCAATGGCCATGTGAGGTAAGCAATGACCTCATGCTTCCAATGACCTAAGCCATGACTTCATGCTTGGATGCATATGCCATGACTTCATGCCCCAAACTTTGGCCCTAAGTTTTGTCTTTCTACAAATAGAAAGAAGGCCATTCGGCCAAGGAGAGAGAGAGAGAGAGTAGCTGTGAGGGAGAGAGAGAGAGAGGATCAATGAGATTGAGATAAGCTTTGGCCCTTCATCATTTTAGTTCATTAAGAGCATTTATGGCATTAAATGCATGCCATGATGAGTCTTGACTTTGAGACCTTGTCATAATGGTCATCTATCTTCTTAGGCAAGCTTGGATTAACAACTTGGTGAGCAAGTTTGAAGTTCTATAAATAAAGAAACCCTCCCCTCTCTCTCACGCCATTCTCACGCCCCTCTCTCCATTCTCACACACACCAACAACCTTCTCTCTTGCTTCTTTACTTCTTGTTCATGACCGAGAAAGAAAGAAAAAGAAAGAGAGAAAGAGAGAAAAAGCTTACCGACTAGCCCGTGTCTCGCTTGTGGTTTGATCGAGTGAGGAAGCCACGTCCAAGGCCGTGTGTTTGTGTTTAAGCCCGAGAATCACCAAGAATTGCCCGAGAATCGGCGAGACTCGCATGTCCTTCACACGCCTCGTTTTCTCTAGTTCTTGTTTGATATCATTGAGTAAGTGAATTCTTTAATATCGGGAAAGGATGTTGAGATGTGTTGTGACGTGGTTTGCTTGGACTGTTTCTCGGTCGTTTGGTTGGTCGTAATTGGTTCATTTCCTTGGTTTGATCATGTTTGATGTTGTTTTGAAATAGAACCGAGCCTTGATTGGTAAAGTGTACATGAGATAGAACCAATCCTTGATTGGTAAAGTGTACATGAGGTAGAACCGAGTCTTGGTTGGTAACCGAGAGTTGGCTGGTAAAGTGCACATGTTATAGCCGTGCGTGATATTCTCTTGTTTGAACTTTGCTATTGATCTGCCATCGATGTGGGTGCGGTAAGAGCCGACTTGTATTAACGGCGATCGATATATCCTCGCTTGATATTAGTGTTTTCACTTACTGAGTCTCCCCGACTCATCCCCCATTTTTCCCACCCTTAGGTCCATAGGATGGTCGAACGGACGGCAGCGATAGGAGGAGTTTGAGCCATGTTGGAGTTCGAGGAAAGCTTGGAGCGGTGAATCCGAAGTAGTGGGCTTAGGACACCTAAACCACTTGTTATTGTTGTATAAATGGCAAAAATTGACTAAGTTGGCTTGTAAAATATGTCTGCATGTCCTATAAATATAAGGTTTGCTCATGATGCTATTTGTCTGAATCTCGCTGTTGTTTTAAATGTGATTGTCCCGAAATATGCTTCCGCTTGTGTTTAAAGAAAGATAATAATGAACGGGACGTCACGTTTATGACCCCGAGGTCGGGGCGTCACAGTAGTAAATAGGGCAGGTCATTCAAAGGGTAGTAACCCTCATCTATGATGCATGATAAAGCGGAGTCATTCGATTCAGCACAAAAAGGGCGTGCATTGACCACATGAGCAAAATTTCCAACAAAAGAAACACAATGAGGCCAAATCATTCATTTAGGAAATGTTAACGCCCCAAAAACAAAAGCGCATGAAGGGGCATTGTCAAATACCTAAGAAAGCGAATTCAAATGAAGGGTAAATTGTATTGTTTCCATCTGTCCATTTTAATACAATTTTTGACATGATTCTCTTTTCCTTTGATAGGAAGCATTAAAGACCTGAAGGACAAATGCAAACGAGGGGTAATGTTGTATCGTTTCTAATTTTCCAATCCTTAAAAGGTCTTTAACTCACACATTCTTTCTTATTCTTTACAGGGTTACCAAGTCGCCACGCCGCAGGTAAGTACCCTTCTTCCAAAATTCAAATGGATATCATATGGATAATTTTCACCACAAAGAAAAAGCCTTCGATGTTTTTGAGAAACAAATAAGCACTAAAGTGAAAATTGTGAAAATAAACTTTTCACAAAATTTTTTTTTTTTGAATATCATCCTTGTCCCAAAGTTGTCTTGATACTTGGTAGATCATTCATTTTGAATCAAAATTCCCTATGGAGACCAATCAACTCAGGTGATCTTGGCAAAACAAGAGAAAATATGTTAATCATGCCAAGCAAGAAGCACTTACAATGAAGAAAGGCAAACCATTCCCAAACGCGTCCTCTAAACACTTTGAGAGAAGCGAAAAAGAGAAACTTGTGTTGTTTAAGGATGAGAGAGTCATTCGCGAATAGTATACAGATCGAAATGAAAAGAGGCATTTCCTTATTATATCCTATACACTACAAGTGATCATAGTTAAGCCCATTTGAGCCTTTAAATGTGAAGAATTCTCAAATTACCCTGTCAAGAACCACCCCATAATTGGGGCAAATTTGGAGATTTTGGTTAATATCATTTGGTGAAAAGGTGAGAAAGATTTATTTACTCTCACTGGTATTAATCTTTTTATGGTAACTTTAGGTGAATCCTTGTGGAAGCTCGAAACATCCCAAAATGAGGAAGAGCATTCATTTCTCTATCTAAATACTCATACCCTTTGTTCAGCCAAGTTGAGCCTGAATATTCATTTCTAAAGCCCAAGTGGTGATTATCTCCCTATACTAGGACAAAGCATGTGATTTATCAAGACAATGGATACTCATGAGACAATGCGAAAAACATCTCGAAAGTCCTAAAAGCTCAAAAAAAAATTAAAAGTTAAATGAAAACTAGGGGGCATGAAAAAGCAGTGTGCCTAGTAAAAGCAAGGCCAATGCCCATTAAAAAAAGAGAGAAAAAGTAGAATCAAGAGAAGAATTCTTTCGTGAGGAAAAAGTGTCAAAAGCAAAATGCCTGCATGAAAAGAAAATCATTGCAAATGCAAAAGTTATTAGAGAAAAGAGCAAAACTCTTGTATTGAAATGATTAGTCAATGGACTTTCGAGATAAATTGGATTTCAAAAGTCAAGTGTCCTAAAAAAGATTAGATGATATGGTAATGATGCCATGGTGATCACTAACTTTTGAATCCCTTCTGGAAATTTTTGAGCCTTTCGAGCCTTACCCAAACCAATGTTATAACCTTCTCCAAAGTCTCTTCGGATTGAGATGATCTAAGCAGAAATTTGGATTCCCAAATAAGCTATCGCTTGAAGAAGTGGGGGCAAAGTTATCTTATCTCATCTTAAGATTTCTTGACTTGTAGATCTGATGGAGATGCTGATTGATAATTATTTCATTCCTTAGCTGATAATGCTTATCCGTTGTTGAAACCATAATCAAGCCTGCATTATAGTCCTTACAAAAGACCTCATGGATTGGTCAATGTGTACTTATTGCGAACGATTCTCATAACCTTCAACACTGGTAATGAGAGGAGTATTAAGCGATCATACCATTTCCCGCCTTAATGGATGGGATCAAACAGCCTTCTTGAGAGTATGTGAGAAGCCCTTTTAGACTAAGGAATTCTTGTTTGGCATGCTTAATGGGCTCTCTTCATGAGTTATGATCATTTTGACAAAAGACTTTCTCCTAAGGGAATTTGAGTGACATTTCTCAAGCCTGATGGCAATCTTGTTATGTTGAATGATGCAAAATATTTTCCAAACAATCGAAACTAGCTTTGAATTGCTCATGCTGCTTTATCATTGATGATACCATTTTGATATGGCCTCTCATGACGTTATCTTGCCTAGTACGCATTCGCTACCAGAGCACTTGTTACAATACGTCTTGTTAGATATGCAGATGCCTCCTCGGAGTTTCTTCAATATTCGACAGATATGGTGAGCTCTAACAGCCCGGAATCATTCTTACATAAGAAGTCTTCCCCATGTGAGATTGTGCTTTCTTAAGGTTTGTGCGTTTGTCCTTAAACCACGCAATGCAAAGGTTTATGCATTTATTGCATAACACTCCGATTTTAAAAGTTCTGGGTCATTCTTTAAACCCCGATTTCAATAGGTTCCGGGTATTACCTTAAACCCCGATTTCAAAAGGTTTTGGATATTTCCTGAAACCTTGATTTCATAAGGTTATGGGTCTTCCTTAAACCCCGATTTCAAAAGGTTCCGAGTCTTTCCTAAAACCTCGATTTCAAAAGGTTCCGAGTCTTTCCTTAAACTTGGATTTCAAAAGGTTCCGGGTCTTTCCTGAAACACAGATTTCAAAAGGTTGTGGGTCTTCCTTAAATCCCGATTTCAAAAGGCTCCGGGTCTTTCCTAAAACCCCGATTTCAAAAGGTTTCGGGTCTTTCCTTAAACTCCGATTTCAAAAAGTTTCGGATCTTTCCTTAAACCTCGATTTCAAAAGGTTTTGGGTCTTTCCTGAAGCCCTGATTTCAAAAAGTTCCAAGTCTTCCCTTAAACCCCATTTCAAAAGGTTCCGGGTCTTTCCTGAAATCCTGATTTCAAAAGGTTTTGGGTCTTCCCTTAAACCCCGATTTCAAAAGGTTCTGGATCTTTTCCTGAAACTCTGATTTTAAAAGGTTCCGGGTCTTCTCTTAAATCCCGATTTCAAAAGGTTCTGGGTTTTTTCGAAATACTGATTTCAAAAGGTTCCGGATCTGTCCTTAAACCCTTATTTTAGAAAGGTTCACAGGTCTATCTTTAAATCATGTTTTTACAATATAAAGCCCTGAGTGAAAAACCTTAGGCACATACAGTCCTAAGTAAAAACCTTAGGCATTAAAATCCCGAGTGAAAAACATTAGGTATTTCACCTTAAACCCCGATTTCAAAAGGTTTTGGATATTTCCTGAAACCTTGATTTCATAAGGTTCTAAGTCTTCCTTAAACCTCGATTTCAAAAGGTTCCAAGTCTTTCCTAAAACCTCGATTTCAAAAGGTTCCGAGTCTTTCCTAAAACCTCGATTTCAAAAGATTCCGAGTCTTTCCTAAAACCTCGATTTCAAAAGGTTCCAAGTCTTTCCTTAAACTTGGATTTCAAAAGGTTCCGGGTCTTTTCTGAAACCCTGATTTCAAAAGGTTGTGGGTCTTCCTTAAATCCCGATTTCAAAAGGTTCCGGGTCTTTCCTAAAACCCCGATTTCAAAAGGTTTCGGGTCTTTCCTTAAACTCCGATTTCAAAAAGTTTCGGATCTTTCCTTAAACCTCGATTTCAAAAGGTTTTGGGTCTTTCCTGAAGCCCTGATTTCAAAAAGTTCCAGGTCTTTCCTTAAACCCCATTTCAAAAGGTTCCGAGTCTTTCCTGAAATCCTGATTTCAAAAGGTTTTGGGTCTTCCCTTAAACCCCGATTTCAAAAGGTTCTGGATCTTTTCCTAAAACTCTGATTTTAAAAGGTTCCAGGTCTTCTCTTAAATCCCGATTTCAAAAGGTTCTGGGTCTTTTCCGAAATACTGATTTCAAAAGGTTCCGGATCTGTCCTTAAACCCTGATTTCAGAAAGGTTCACAGGTCTATCTTTAAATCATGTTTTTTACAATATAAAGCCCTGAGTGAAAAACCTTAGGCACATACAGTCCTAAGTAAAAACCTTAGGCATTAAAATCCCGAGTGAAAAACATTAGGTATTTCAAAATCTTGAGTGCAATTTGCCATTCATACGGTTTTAGTCCCTAGGCGTACTTTCAGGGTTTTAGTCCCTAGTTGTTCCTTCGAGCTGTTGTTTTTATTGTCGTTCACAGGGTTTTAGCCTCTAGGCGGGATCTTAGCTGTTCACAGGGTTTTAGTCCCTAGGAAAATCTTCGACATTTAATAGGATTTTAGTCCCTAGGCGTTCCTTCTGGGTTTTATCCACTTTGCCGTTCAATAGGGTTTTAGCCCCTAGGCGGAGTCTTCGACATTCATAGGGTTTTAGTCCCTAGGCGTTCCTTCAAGATGTTGTTCCTACTGCCGTTCATAGGGTTTTAGTCTCTAGGGGGGATCTTAGCTGCTCGTAGAGTTTTAATCCCTAGGTGGAATTTACGACGCTTACAGGGTTTTAGTCCCTAAATGTCAATACAAAGTCTTTTTCTTTGCACGGTGAGCTTTTGTAGCCCGGAGCACCCCTTCGACCTGGCAAGCTTTTGCAGCCCAAATTCTTTTTCTTTGCACGGTGAGCTTCTGCAGCTCGGAGCACCCCTTCAACCTGGCAAGCTTTTGCAGCCTAAAGTCTTTTTCTTTAAACGATGAGCTTCTGCAGCCCAGAACACCCTTTCGACCTGACGAGCTTTCGCAACCCAAAGTCTTTTTCTTTGCACGGTGAGCTTCTGCAGCCCGGAACACCCCTTCGACCTGGCGAGCTTTCGCAACCCAAAGTCTTTTTCTTTGCACGGTGAGCTTCTGCAGCCCGGAACACCCCTTCGACCTGGCGAGCTTTCGCAACCCAAAGTCTTTTTCTTTGCACAGTGAGCTTCTGCAACCCGGAACACCCCTTCGACTTGGCGAGCTTTCGCAGCCTAGAGTCTTTTTCTTTGCACGGTGCACCCCTTCGACCTGGTGAGCTTTCATAGCCCAAAGTCTTTTTCTTTGCACGGTGAGCTTCTGCAGCCCGGAACACCCGTTCGACCTGGCAAGCTTTCGTAGCCCAAAGTTTATTTCTTTATATGGTGAGACTTTATTTAGCCAAAAGCCTGTTCTTACATGTTATGGTAGGTATAAAAAAAAATCCAAGTGAAAGCATATTGCATGCATCTTCCCATGCCCTCTATGAACAAAATTTAAGTGTCACTTATCTTTGAAAGAAATCTCTTCGAGCTCCCCTTCAAAGAGGGGCAGCTATTGACACCTAAATTTTGCTCAATCATTTAAGGTTTTATTGCATAAAAAATTAGGGTTTAATTTTTAACCCCTAAACCAAAAATATTCTCATTACATTGCATGGCATATAGACATTAGGTACATTTGCATTAATAGGGCCTATTAGAACATATTTTCCTTTTATTTTAATTTATTTAAAAAACCATTGTAAAAAATTTAAAAAGAAAAAGAAAAAGAAAAAGACAAAAAGAGAGAAGACAAAATGTGATCTCTTCCCTCTTCCTCTGGGCTCTCTCTCTGTACACTTACACAAAAGAAGAAAAAGGAGAAAACGACAGAAGCTTTCTTATTTCTTTGAGTGACAAGATGAAGTGCTCTTTTTGACCGTGCAGTCCATTCACCAAAAGGGGATGATCTGTACATACTAAAAAGAAGAGGAAGAGTGACCGAGGGAAAAGAAAAAAGAAAGAGAGTTCTCGGGGGAGGAGGAGGATGAGCGAGATCCGAGGAGAGAGTGAGAGAACAGAGAGAGCTCGAGAGAGCTAAAGGGGAGAAATAATAAGCCAATAGAAGCCAGAACAGAGGGACAGAGCAAGAAACACAGAGCGAGAGAGCCAGAGCGAGACAGATCCGAGAGACATCCGGAGAGAAAGTGAGGCTGAGAGCATTGGAAAGTGGATATGAGGTCGAACGGTCTCCCGTCGACGACTGCCGCACCTTAGCCATGGCTGGCGAAGCTCCGGTGTACCTCATCTCACGCTGCAGGTTCCGATCCCGAGGGCTCGCCGAGTTTTGTTTTGGTCTATTTTTGCTCGATTCGAGGTGTTTTCCCGAGGATTTCGGATCAGAGGCATGTGAGACGACCAGATCTAGTCCGACCTCTCACGATCGCCCCCGTTCGCCGCCCCTAAGCCGAATAGGGAGTGCCGCAAGCGGCCACCCCTTCTTCCCCTATTCTGTTCGTGTACCCTATTTTTCGGGCTCAGGGCCAGAGCTCGCAGTCGTCCGGCTCGCGTGAGTTCTAACTCGTGACACCTGATTGTCCTCTCGCTTCATTTGTGTGTCTGGAGTTGTAAGTCTCGACCGAATTTGAGTCTCATTCATGCCAAAATCTCTCGTTTTTCACCATGCATTCAACCTGCTTGATGAAATGCTTGAATGAAATTTCTTTGTGTTTGCTTGCTGTGACGATGTTCCCGTTTTTGTTCCGGACGTGGGTTCGACCACGGAGAGACGAAACCTGGCCATGTAGGTTGGGCAAACATAAGCCGAGCGGCGGTCGAGCAAGGGCTCGACTGCTAGACTAGAAACCCTAGCCATAAAGGCTGAGGCTCGAAGAAGCCGGCGTTTCGACCGGCCGACGAAGGCGAGTCGCGTCAGGCGGTGGCAGAGGACGCGGCGTCTGGCGATGGCAAAAGGCTCGGGTAGCCCAAGCGTCGAGCGTAGAGGTTGGTCCAAGTCGGGTTGATGGCCGCAAACCGGGTCGAGCATTCGGGTCGCGGGCGTTAGGATTTTAGCGCGAGTCGAGTCAACGGCCGCAAACCGGGTCAGGCGAACGGATCGAAACCGGGTAGGGTTTTATGCTTGGGCTGGCTTTAGATTTATTGTGTTTTAATGGCTTTGGGCTCTTCTTGGTTCATTTCATGAATGGGCTGAATTGGTGATTTGGGCTGAAGGCTTATTTAGTTTTTTATTCCTAGTGGGCTGGGCTTAGGTTTTTTTTTATTGTTTTATTTGAGTGTTAGGTTTATTCCGAATTGGGCCCTCATGGAGTCCACCTCAAGGTGGACCCAGGCCGGTACGCCCAAGTCAGACCCAATTCAGGTTGGATGTGGAGATCCGACCCGGATCCGTTTTAATATTATTTTATTTTTTAATATTAAAAATATTAAAAAATTAATAAGAAAAATTATTTTATCCGAGTCGGATGTGGAGATCCGACCCGGTCTATTTTATATTATTTTTATTATTTTAATATTAAAAAATATTTATCAAAAAATATTTTTAAATTTTTTTAAAAAATTAATTAAAAATTAAAAAATTTCGAAACATCAAAAAATTTATTTGGACTTTGGAATTGGCTTTTCTTGCCCTTTTTTGCATGATTAGTGTCATTTTTTATTTCATGTTACTTTGAATTGTGCGTTTAACTTAACTTCACGTGTGATCGATTATGCATGTTAGGTTTAGATATTAATTGTTGCTTCCCTTAGTTTAGTTAGGAATGGAATTTTGAGACTCCCGATTAGTGTGAACACGTTAGGTGGTGAATTGAACAAGATTAGGTACCGAAAGGGCACTAATTAGTCAATTAGTGTAATCAAGTCCCCATACCCATTAAATCTCCGGTTCGTAGAAGTGAAGCATTTTCTCTCGTGCTTTACTTGGGTGTCTAATCGACCCACTAAAAATTGATTAGTGGCGACTCCTAAATAAAATTGATTTGAATATTAATAACTTAAACCTAAGTCGCGAATTGGTATGGACTTGGGAGAGCTCGAGCTAGGTTTAATTTAGTAATCCATTAGCCTAATCCCTTAGACAGCGGGGCCAGTTCAATGAGATCGCGACAAACCCCTAAAAAACCCTAAAGCTAAAAATGCACCATGAAATGAACAGACTATCAGAGCTTTATCAGGGTTTGGGTGTTTACTAGATTTTCATTTTTAGTGGCCAAATTAGGGTTGCTATGATTGATTTGTCATTGGTTGTGCATTTAATTTTTTGGGTGCTTAATTGTCTGTTCATGATTAGATTAATGAATTGACCTTAAGATCTGTGTGACACGTTAGACAAGTCATATCGTTCTTAGGTACCGAAATGGCGTTAATGGTCTCAATTTGGGATCGTTAACGAAACCAAGTCCCTTATTCAGAATCTCTGATTCGTAGGATTGCGGTACTTCTCCCGTACCTCAACTAGGTTTCTAGTCAACCTACCGTAAATAACTAGTGGCGACTCCAATTTCAAATTTAGATCAAATAAACCCTGCTGTCACGTGAGGTATGGTCTGAGAGAGGCCTATGTACAAAAATACCTCCATTATAGCACGCAAGAGCGTAGCGCGACAGGCTTGGCGACTCCGCTGGGGATCTTGGGTTTCTAAGTGGACTTAAGCCTAAAATAGAACGATATGCATGTGTTTGTGCTCGCAAGGATCCCAGATACGTTCTACTAATGACGTGTTAAATGGTGATGTGGGTGGGAGGTATAAAGGGTGTAGTCTATACTTATCTTTGTTTTACAGGATGGTGTTGGGATTGAATGTGATTTTACCAAATTTTAGAAGTGTTGTTTAGTTATAAATTGTTGTGCTTGCCTTTAAATTGCTTTAGCACTTCACTTTTCGCACACACTACCCGTGGCCCAACCCCGGCTACATTTAGGATCACCCTTAGGAGGTATGTATTTAGTCGAAACTGTGAGTCGATTGCTCATGAGATCGTTTAAATACAGTACCGACCACCGAGATGGAATAATATTCTATTACTTTAGGCCGATTGCCTATTTGAATGGAATTCCTTATCCATTAAGGTGGTGACTTTGAGCCTTTAGTATATCCCTACCCTTTTAGGTATCAAAACCTCACTTATTGCATATGCTTGTCTTTGTGGTTGGTATACCTAAAACCAAGCAAAATGTGTCGGTAAGTAAGTGTCGTTCCACTTCTCTCATCTTTTCAATTGTACAAAGTCAGTTGACACAATTTTATTTAAAAAATTGCCCAAATGACAATCAATGTTTGATAAAAATGCCTTTTTATACTAGAGTGAATGAATAGGGTGATATGCTTCATTTGGTCACATTTTTCATTTCTAGATGGAATATATAGGTCCATGGTGATATTCAATGTAATTCAAGTAGATTGAATGCTTAAGATGTGACAAGTACAATCCTATTTGCCAAAAGTCTTTTTTCGATGTATTCGAAGTTGTAAACCATAGGATAGGACTTTATGGTCAAAATGGAGCATGAGAAAAGGCATTTGCATTAAACATTGATTTTATTCACATTTTCAAGTATATACTCTTTTAAGGCATAAATGGATTAGAAGTGACATTTGTATTACGTCATAAGTATGCAAATGTGCTTTACATCCATTTTTTCATAAAAGGATATATAATTAAAATTGGGGCATTTAAAATTGATGTATAATTCATGGTGATTAATAATGAACTTTTTACATGATTAGGCTGGATGGGAAAACTAGACATCCAAGTGGTTCCTATTCCACGAAAAGAGCTCATGGCTTGGTAGAAGGACATGATAAAAGATAACCAAGTTTATGTTCAAGATAGATTGGGATACCTTTTAGACTTGATCCATGTGCAACATTAAATCAGTTTGATCCAAGCATTGGCGCATTTTTAGGAAGTTTCCACTGCCACCTTCCAATTTCAAGAGTATGAATTGACACTGACTTTGGAAGAATATCAAGCCGCCATTGGAATTGATTCCAAGCCTAGGGTCGTAGAGCCACCCGTTGGGCTTAATCCCATAAGAATTCTTGCAAAATTCCTTAACCTCAAAGCTTCCAAAATCGAAAAGTTAATCAAGTCAAACACGGGTAGATTTCCATTATCTTTTCTAATAGCCAATTTTTTCCAAACTTCCTAAGGAAACGGGGAACACTTCGGCTCGGATTTTCATTCTAGCCTTCTATGGCTTCGTTCTATTCCCCGTATCTTGAACGGGATTCGACCCTTTAGTTGCAATAATCAAGAGGCAAGCATGTCTCAAATGGGATTTCTCTAACATGCTTCTTGCCCAAACCATCATTTCCTTGAACACATATCAAAATCGTGGAAAGGGAATCTTTCAAATTTCTACAGGTCTCCTATCTCTATGGTTCATCTCACATATTCGACCATGGTGCCATTCCATGAGTATTCGTGAGATTTTCCCAACGATAAATCCCATAGAACGATACCTTCGTATTCAACATAAATTGCCCAAGCAATCTTTCTTAGATTTGACCAATTTCATTAGAGCCTTAACTCTTAATCAAATCCAATGGCGGATCAATTGGCCAAAGATTAGTAAGGCAAGGATTACAAGCCAAAAAGGGAATACGGTACCATTACTCGAGTTAAATGGGGGAGCCACCTATTGTCCCTTGAGAGTTGTCAGACAATTTGGGATTCTTCAACAAGTCCCACTGGCATGGAACCCTAAGGAGTTTGCTTTTAACATTCCAAGCGGAATTATACCCGAAGAAGAGAAGAAGGATCTTCAAGCCGAGGTTCACAAAATTATCCTTTCTTTGGATAATTCACCTTCACAAGTAGTGGAATGGCCAAGGAACTGGGAAGGAGACATGAAGATTTATATAACATCCAAGGAGTACATCAAGTGGATGAAAAGTAAACGATCAATTGATGTGGAGCCATATGTTCCATTAAGCATTATAACGGATCCCGAGGAAGAATATCTCCCTAAATACATTGTCCCACACAAACCTGGAGTTGAGCCTTACATCTCCGAAGAAATTGTGATCGATGTCGAAGAATGGGAATCTCGAATCAAGGAATGGAAGGATTAGCACGGGGTGGAAGCTACCTTAGTTAGCAAGAAGTCTAGACTTGGATGATTTAGAATTCCTATTCGAGTTTAAAATCATTTTGTAAAGCAATCTTGGATTTTATATGAAATACTCATTTTTCAAAATCTGTTTGGATAAATTCAAAGTCATGATTAAAAAGAAGGATTACCATGTATTACAATTCTTTGAATGGTATGATTCATTGAGAAAAACATTGATGAGAAGTTTTATGCAAGGCTAAGGCTTGTATAAAAGTTCTTATCCTTGTAAATCACAAGAAACTATACAATTAAAAGAATATAGGTTTTCATATTCATTTCATCAATTCTAATATTCCGATGGTTTTCATGAAGACAGGTTTGTGAGCAACGGAAGGCAAAAGACCCCAAACCCATTTACAAATTAAAATGGCCGAGGAAGAAACTCGCACTCGACTAGCTGAAGTGGAGAACCAAATGACGCAAATGGCTACCATGATGGTGGAGATGAAGGCCTTTATTCTGGCATCTCGAGGGTCTTATCCTACTACTCCAAATGTAGGAACTTCAAATACTACTGAAATACCAGTTGAAGACCTAGTCAGAAATAAAGAAGCAATTCAAGAAAATCCTCTAAAAACTATGCCTGAGATAGTGAATTTGGAAGAGAATGATCAAACCAAGAAAGCATCCAAAATAAAGGATGAAGAAGAGGCCAAGAGATTGGCCAAATTGAAGAATGCCTAGCAAGTCAGGGCTATGAGCTTCAAAGGTTCGACAAGTTCTCGCCATATGCAAAGGTGGTTGTTCCAAAAAATTACAAGAACCAGAGTTCGTGAGCAAGTATGATGGAACTGGCTATCCTAAAAGCCATTCGAAATATTATCTCCACAAGATGGCAAGATATTCAGATAATATACCACTCTTTATCAGTACATTTCAAGATAGTTTGAAGGGAGCAGCCCTGGCATGGTATACCGCTCTTGACATAAAAAATTTTACCAAATGGGACCATTTGGTAGGAGAATTCCTTCGCCAATAAAAATTTAATGTCGAAGTACTTCCAACCCGGGAGGACTTAGTCAAAATCGAGAAACGAAGAAGTGAAGGATTCAAAGCTTACGCTCAAAGGTGGAAAGCTATAGCTTCACAAGTTAAACCGGCTATAAGTGAGGATGAGCTTATTGAACTCTTTTTGAAGTCGTTGCCAATTGAGTACTACGACAAGCTGCATATATCGGGCTGCCAAATATTTACCATGTTAATGAAGGTCAGTGAAAAAATCAAATGTTCGTTGAAAGAAAAGAAATCTCAAGATGTGACAGCACGGAGACCGTATTCTGGAAGAAATGATAAAGAACATGTACGTGACGAGGCTATGGTATCTAGCCCCAATGTTAATCAGACTTCATTCCCAAAACAGTCTAACGTCCCTTGGAGAAATCCAAAATAGTTTGAGTCGAAGAAAAGACTTGTAAAGCAATTCACTTCGTTGCCACGGCCTTTGTCGAAATTACTAACGATACTGTTGGAAAGGTATTTGGTGGCCAAGGAAGTGCCAAGAGATAATCCTACAAAGTTCCCTTGGTATGATGAGTCAAAGACTTGCACATATCATATGGGAGAAAGAGGACACGATGTGGATAATTGTATAGTCTTGAAATACAAAGTTCAACAACTCATAGACAAGAAGATATTAAGTTTTCAAAAGCCAGAGCCAAATATGCATCAGAACCCTGTTCTTGAGCACAATGTGGTAAATATAGTCCTTACAGAAGGAGAAATTATAAGGCCTGATGAAGAAGATGAATATGAGGCCAAATTAAAGTCTGCTCGACAAGGAGATGCTCGCTTTCATCGTGAAGCATTCTTAAAAGGGGAAATTATAGACAATTTGGGAGAAGATTTTGGCAAATATAATTTCCAAGTAAAGTATACTCCACCACCGTTGGCTTTTAAAAGTGAAGTGATTATGCCCGATGGTTGGGGTAGCATGAATGATGAGCTTAGCAGACAAAATGAAACTCCATCCAGTGATGAAGTGGATCAATTTGAAGAACAAAAAGAAAGGATTCGACAGGGTGAAAGACGATTTACCCAAGCATCATTTGAGCAAGGTGACATTGTAGACCTCCTTAATCAAGACAGTGGAAAATATAACTTTCGTGTTAAGTACAGCCCTCCACCTTGGGTTTTTAAAAATGAAACTATTGTTCGTGATAGATAAGGAGGCATAGATGAAATCCTGATCAACAAATTAAGTCTTGAGGAGAAAGAAGATCAAAACGAGAAAATGAAGAAAAAGGCTCGCCAAGAAGACAGACGATTTGTTCGCAAAGCACGAAGACAAGGCGAAATTATGGATTATCTGGGATAAGACAGTAGCCGGTATAACTACCGTGTCAAATATACACCACCTTCATGGGCATCCAAAGATGAAAATATCGTGCCTGACGATGAGGGTGGAATGGATAACATTGAAGTTGACAAAAGTATGGTATCCATGATTACACCACTATTGATTAATCTTGATGAAGTGGATAAGCTTGAGGAAGAGAAGGATCATATTGAACTAATTACCGTTGAGCTCCTAATTGGTCAACTAAAGATTGAAGAGAAAGAGGTTCATGCTGTGATTATCACTTTACCTTCAAATGAGAAATTTGATACCAGATGTGTACCATGGGACTACATGCCTAAAGAAGTTGATGCAATAACTAGATTGGGAAGATGTTATGTCCCAAAAGAAGGTAAGCATGAAAAGAAAGGAGTAACTGAAGAAGATATCAAGCGGTTATTGTCAATCATGAGGACAAGTGAATATGAGATAATTGAGCGATTAAGAAAGATGCCGGCATAGATTTCTTTGTTGGATCTCTTCAAGACTTCAGAAAGCCATAAAATGGTGCTTATGAAACTTCTTAATGAGGTGCATATCCCAAAGACAATTAATGAGGTACAATTGGAAGACTTTGTTGGTGCCATCCTTCTAAAGGATCAAATTGCCTTCTCTGATGAAGATTTTCCAATTGACGGGCGTTCCCATAATAAAGCCCTGTATATTGCCGTCAAATGCTGGGGTAAGGAGGTGTCATTGGTGCTGATCGATAATGGTTCTGCACTTAATTTGTGTCCACTAAGCATACTACATCGCTTGGGGATTAGTGAAGAACTCATCAAACCTTCACGTTCGTTCGATGAGATGAAGAAAGATGTTATCGGTGATATCGAGTTGGAAGTAAATATAGGTTTTGTGCCTTTTCTGATTGATTTTCAAGTGGTAGACATTCCAAGGACTTTCAACCTACTACTGGGGAGGCCGTGAATTCATATGGCTGGCACAATTCCTTCTAGTTTTCATCAAAAAGTTAAATTTGTTATTAATGGTAAAATGATTATCGTGCACGGGGAGACGAACTTCACCACTTACAAGGAAAGTGCCATACCTTATATCGAGCCTGTGATAAAAGAAGAGCCCAGTTATCATTTCTTCGAGATAATTTCTATGATACAAATTCCCGCTGGTAGTGTCATGAAGTCTCCGGAACTTTCGGCATCATCTATTATGTCTAGAAAAGTATTATGCCAATATGTATTTAACCTTAATGGTGGATTTGGAACAAAAGCACAAGGAATTAAAGAACCCATTATCCCATTTGGCACAAAGAAAAAGTATGGGATGGGGTATGAAGTCACTAGTAATCACCATAGAGACCGAGGCCAAGGTCAAAAGAATCATGAAAGCCATGAAAGCCAAGGTGATCGAACTATTAACCCATCAACATGGAAGGGTAAGGCTAGAAAGTTACCCTATCATCATATTCATATCAAAGAAAACTTTCCTAGACCTCCCAAACTGCTTTCAGAAGAAAATTTACATGCAGAAGCAGAGCCAGTCTTGTTGGGTTTATTTAAAGAGAGCATTATCAATGTCGTTATAACTGAGGACGAAGACACCAACGCACTGGAGTAAGAAAATTCTTTTGAACTCTTTCCTTATTGTTGCATTTGCAATTTGTCTGTTTCATATTGATGTTATTTGCAATTTCAATTCAGTTGCAATTCACATTTCTTTCAATATAGACGTAATTGCATTTTTCAAATTCAATAAAAGTGCTTAATGTTTTGTTAAGGACGTATGGAAACAAAACCAAACCAATGATGAATATTGTTCTCACACATGAGGCTTGAGGCTTTGCGTTTCCATTTGACTCCTCATTGTGAAAACGATTTTAAGAGCAAGGATGTCCAAGGATATGAGGATTAGCTCTATTCTCTTGATCTCTTCAAAACAGATTTCAAAATAATTTTTCAAAATGGTTTTTCATTAAACCTCATGCATCAATTCATTTCATATGCAATTACTAATCATGTTTGTTACATGTCAGACGTGAGCATTTACACATCCATAATAGGTTCATAGATGACCCAAATCTCTCCGAGGAGATTACTTGTGATATTGAAGGGGATAATGAAGATGAGGAATGGATCATAAGAGAATGGATCCGTCATGAAGAATCAAAGCCACTCATGTTAGAGAAAACGATTACTGTTAATCTTGATGATAAAGAGAACCCCAAAGAGATTAAGATGGGAGAAAGTCTTTCCTCAGCAGAAGCATAAAGAATAATAGATTTGCTCAAGGAATATCAAATCATATTCGCATGGTCCTATGCTGACATGCCAGGCCTTGATCCAAGTATAGTTGAATATGCTTTGCTAATTGATCCAAGCATTCCACCAAAGAAGCAAAAATTGAGGCGATCAAAGCTGGAATTGGCAAAGAAAATAGAAGAAGTGATGAAATTACTCAAAGTCGATTTCATCGAAGTAGTGCCATATCCAGAATGGGTTGTCAACATAGTACCCGTAATGAAGAAAGATGGTCGGGTGCGAATGTGCATCGATTATCACGACCTAAATAAAGCAAGCCCAAAGGATGATTTCCCGCTTCCACATATTGATGTATTAGTGGATAGTACTGCTGGGTTCAAAACATTGTCATTCATGAATGGTTTCTCAGGATATAATCAAATTCTCATGAAGAAAGAGGATAAGGCGAAAACATCCTTCATAACACCATGGGACATATTTTGTTATAAGGTGATGCCTTTTGGTCTGAAAAATGCTAGTGTCACGTATCAAAGGGCAATGGTAACTCTGTTTCACGATATGATGCACAAAGAAATCAAGGTATATATGGATGACATGATTGCAAAATCCAAACAGGGAGAAGATCATGTTGAGGTGCTTCACAAATTGTTCGAAAGACTTAGAAAATACAAGTTATAGCTAAGCCCCAACAAATGTGTATTTGGGGCAAAATTTGGCAAACTGTTAGGATTTGTAGTCAGTAACAGAGGAATCAAAATCGATCCTTCTAAGATTAAAGCAATACATGACTTGAAGACTTCTTCTACGGTAAAAGAAGTGAGAAGCTTGTTGGAGCGATTAAACTACATTGCCCGCTTCATCTATCAGCTTTCTGAAACTGCTAAACTATTCTTCAAACTGTTGAAGAAAAACGCCAAAGTAAAGTGGGATGTAGAATGTGAACAAGCCTTTGACAAAATCAAAGAATATCTAGTACGCCCACTAGTGTTGGTACCATCAATTCCTAGAGTCCTGATGATCTTATATTTGACGATTCACCATGAGTCATTAGGAATGGTGCTTGTATAAAGAAGACCAAATGATGGTAAAGAACAAGCCGTTTATTACTTGAGCAAGAAATTTATGACATCAGAAATGAATTATCCAGCAGTTAAGAAGACATGCGTTGTATTAATTTGGGTGTTACACAAATTAAGATAATATACTATTCATCACCAAAATTTGCTAGTGACCGAGAATGCCCCGATTAAGTATCTTCTTAAGAAATCCTCATTGGTCGGGAAATTAGCAAAATGCCAAGTCTTGTTGTCTGAGTTCGACATTAGAAGTTCATCCTAAAAGTCAGTCAAAGGACGAGCGATAGCAGATATGCTGGCAGAAAATTCGTAGAATATCGCCAATTCTGAAGAACGACTTGATGACTACATATTGACATTGGTCAATGACAAATGGACCATGTATTTTGATGGTGCAACTAACTTATCTGGATCAGGAACTAGGACAGTACTAATCTCCCCAGAAGGCCAACACTATTCAGTATCCGTAAAACTGGTATTCTCATGCACCAATAACATCGCTGAATATGAGGCGTGCATTCTCGGCTTACAATTAGTCCTTTCAATGAAGGTAAAAAGGTTGCAGGTATATGGAGATTCTATGCTCGTTATATTGCAAACAACTGGAGAATGGTAAACTTGTGATGCAAAGCTGATTCCTTATCAAAAATACTTAGAAGGAATGATGGAGGAATTCGAAGAAATAACATTTGATTATCTTCTAAGAGCTCATAATCATTTTGCAAAGCTGAAGATGGTATGGATATAAAACCATTGAGAATCAATATTCTTAAACAACCAGCACATTGTATGATAGTTCAAGCAAAATTTAACAATAAACCATGGTTTCATGATATTAAGAAGTACTTACAAGCAGGAGAATTTCCTGAATGAAGCTAGTCAGGCGACAGAAAATTTATCAGATAGATAGCCGACAAGTTCTTTATAAGAAATCATTCTATTTGATCCTGTTAAGATGCGTTGATAGCAAAGAAGCTGAATAAATCATGAGAAAAATCCATGAAAGCGAATGTGGTCCGCACATGAACAGCCATCTCTTAGGCCGTAAAATCATGAGATTGGGATATTATTGGATGACGATGGAAATAGGTTGCATTCAGCATGTGAGGAGTTATCGCCAATGTCAAGTTTATGGAGACAGGATCAATGCATCGCCGAATGAGCTGCATCAAATGTCAAAACCATGGCCATTTTCAATATGGGGAATTGACATGATTGGTCCAATTAACCCCAAGACCTCAAATGGACATTGCTTTATCTTGGTGGCAATTGACTACTTCACCAAGTGGATTGAAGCGAATTCATATACAAATGTCACCGCCAAGAATGTGGCAAAATTCATCAAGCGGGACATCATTGCTAGGTACGGAGTTCCAGAAGTAATCATTACCTAATGGTTTAAATTTGAATAACAAAATCGTAAATGATCTGTTTGAACACTTCCACATTCGACACTTGAATTCATCTCCATACCGCCCACAAATGAACGGAGCAATTGAAGCGACAAACAAGAATATCAAGAAGATATTATCAAAGACAGCTGAGAACTATTATGACTGACACGAAAGATTGCCGTACGCTCTAATGGCATACCGAACTTCAATTCGAACATCAACTGGGGCAACTCCATTTTCTTTAGTTTATGGGATGGGAGTAGTATTACCCGTCGAGGTAAAAATTCCTTCGTTAAGGATATTGTCCCAGTTAAAACTCTCAAAAGATGAATGGAGGCAACAAAGATGCGAACAACTCAACATAATTGATGAGAGAAGATTAAGGGTTATATGTCATGGACAAGCTTATCAGAAAAGAGTTGTTAAATCTTTCAACAGAAAGGTGAAACTAAGACGTTTTGAAATGAATGATCTAGTTGTGAAGAAAGTCATTCCCAATAATTCAAATCCACGTGAAAAATTTACTCCGAATTACGAGGGTCCATACATTGTCAAGAAGGTTCTTCTTGGAGGAGCACTGATTCTTGTAGATATGACAGGAACAGAACTAGCCTATCTTGTAAATGCATATGCTATTAAGATTTTCTACCCATAAAATGAAGACAAATATTCAAGAAAAGATTCGGGTCACTTTAGAATATGTGCACATCATGCATGCCATACATTTCACGAACGTGTTTATCTATTTTGCAGAAGAAAGCAAGTTTGAATCTGAACCAGTTCCCAATTTCAGAATTCCTAATAGGAGTTATCAAATAATAGAGGGAAGTATCGCTTTCAATTCTATTTTCCGTTGATATCCTCTAATGTGCTTTCTATTTTATCATCCCAAGGGAAACAAATGAAAGGGACCAACAACAGAGGAGTACCCAATATAACCAAAGCGAAGGCATGCAAACGAAAGGGATCTCGATAAATTGATCAGATAGGTATCCCTAGATCGTGAAGGCACGTGAGATTACCTTTTTAAGAGAAAGATCAAACCTTTTTCTTCGCTAAGCGAAATGATACTAAAGCTGAACAATAACAAAACAAAGTGTTTTGCAAAGAGAAATATTTCAAAAATGTTTCAACCAAGGATTTTGAAACACGCTTTCTTTGAAAATGCAATAAGCATCAAAATTCCCTAAAAAGGATAATTTGACAAATGGCTTTGAAAAATTTCATAGAAAGAATTTGGATTAAATCAAAGGGAAAGACCTTTAAATGATGAAAGATAAGTCATATCCAAACACGTCCCCTATACACTCAAAGTCAAAGTGAGTAAGAAAAACTCATCCGAAGGAACTAAGAGATATTTGCAATGATTACATGAATTAAAATGATGAAAGGCAATCATTTCATCATCCCAAACACATGATTATCTCTTGCATACCAAATTTGAGCTTAAACAGTGGAGAAATTTTCAAAAACAATCTTGTTGAGAACCACCCCACACTAGGGCAAATTAGGAGGTTCACGGTTGACATTTATGGAGAATAGGATCAAGAAAGATTTTATTGCATACACTTGCATCAATTTTTCTGTGATAACTTCAGATAAATTCATATGGAAGCTCATAACATCTCAAGAGGAAGAAAAGCATTTCGTTTTCATATCCCAAACACATTTACCTTTGGCAAAGCCCAATTGAGCCTGAATATTTATTTCAGAACCCTAAGTTGGTGATCATCTCTTCGCACTGAAGCATGAGCATATGATCCACTTTGATAAATAGAAAGCAAAAAGGCAGAACACAGAGTCCTTAGAATGCAAAAAGATCAAGGACAAAGGAGTCTGGGGCATGAAAAAGCAGTGTGCCTGGTAAAAGCAAGGCCAATGCCTAGAAAAATGAGTAAAAAAAGAAAAAATAACATTCAAAAGAAAGAATGACAAATGTCAAGTCAAAAGCAAAGCAAAACAATCAAAAGTCACAACAAATAGTAACTGAAAAAATCTCGATGAAAGTTTAGGGAATTTTTGTGTTCATGATAAGAAAAGATCCCCAGTGGACAAAAAGAAGAGTGGTGATGCCAAGAAGATCACCAGATTCACAAAAATCCTGAATTCAAAAACAATTGAGCCTTTTGAGCCTACCCAATACCAACATTACAACCTCTCCCCAAAGACTCTTCAAATTGGGATGTTGAGATTGAAAATATGATTTCATGATAAGAAGTCATCACTCAAAGCAGTGTATGTAATATTATTTTGTCTTATCCTCGAGGTTCTTAACTTGTAGACCTGAAGTCAGACATGATGAAATCCTTTTCCCGGCCTCAGAATGCCTATCCATTGAATAGCCGTTGACCAAGCCAACATTACAACCATTTGAAAGACCTTATCGGATCAATTGGATTGTATACATTGCGAATATCACCGAACACCTAAGGATTGGTTAGGAGAGATAAGATTGAGGAATATCAGATCAATCCATTTTCAATCAAATGAAGGAAAGACCAAATTCATAGATTGAAACAAATCCTTTCTAATGAAGATCTTCCAAAGGATTATTTCAAGCATTTCTTGAAATTTTGCAAGCATTTTGCTCAAATACTTCCTTTAAAAAGAAATTTGATTGCCTAAAATGCATTTAATACAAAGAATGCATATTTCAAAATCAGGTTTCAAATAGTTTTTGATCAACTTAAAATCAAATTTTCAAATAGTTTGTGGTAAGCTAAAAGAAAAACAACATTTCAAACGGTTTTGAATAATTTTAAAACTACTTTTCAAAATAGTTTTTGATCAGCTAAAAACCATGTCAAGGTTAGTGAAACCTTAAAATCACAAAACTCACAGTAAAGGCATTCATTGTTTGAAGTCTTTCTAAAGTCCTATTTGGTAAGGAACCACTAGGCAAATTTCTAGTCCTATTTGACGAGGAGTCACTAGGCAAATTCCAAAGTCTTATTTGGCGAGGACAACTAGGCAAATCCAAAATCTTATTTGGCGAAGAGTCACTAGGCAATTTCAAAGTCCTATTTGGCGAGAAGCCACTAGGCAAATCCAAAGTCCTATTTGGTGAGGAGCCACTAGGCAAATCTAAAGTCCTATTTGGTGAGGAGTCACTAGGCAATTTTAAAATCCTACTGGTAAGGAATCACTAGGCAAATTCAAGTCTTAAGGCGAAGAGCCGCGAGCATTTATGGTTCATGAATTCGTCCTTAAACCGCGAAATCAGAATAATCATCATAATCATCACTACCATCAAATCATACCCTTGAATGAGCAATAAAGAAACTCTCACAAACAGATAAGTTTCTCTCCTTCAATCATTAAGATTCTTTCAAAATGTATTCCAAAAAAAAGAACCTTTGGATTAGATCACGAATTTCAAAAGCAAAGACCCTAATCAGTTATTGTAAAATTTCCATTTTATCTTGTTTAGTGAGTCGACTAAAAATTCAAATGTCACTTTATCTTTGAGATCAACTTCTAACGAGCTCAATCTCAAAGAGGGGCAGCTGTTGACACCTAATTTTTAGCTCATTTTTGTCATATTTTCAAAAAATTCAAAATTAGATCTAGGGATCTTGGCCAAGCCTAGAAACCTATTTCTAAATCAAAAAATAATTTTTTAACATTTTTTCTTAATTTCTTTTAGTCAAAATAAGCAAGAAAATCAAGAAAAATAGCAAATGGAATCAGAAAATTCCATAAAAATAGTCATTAATTTTATTTTAAATCCAATTTCATAAATAAACTGTTAATTTTGAAAAATTTCAACCGGGTATATGTTTTTCCCAAAATTGGGCAAAATTAAACCCAAATTTAACAAAAAATGAAATTAAATTTTTTCTATACATTTTTAAGTCATAATGTCTTCACAACAAATGATTGTGGGACCTTGAATTACATATTGATCGGTCCAATTGCGCAATTTGACATAAAAATGAAAAATTCCCAAATTTTGATTGAAAATTAAGAATTTTGAACCCAAATTGGGAATTGTGCCCAAAATGAAATTGTTGAAATATGAGACTATCATTTCTAGGGTTAATTAGGTGTGGGTAATCCAATTTTGGCATCAATTTTGTCTAATCAGGTCATTAGGACATTAAATTGAGCAAAACTCCCGAATATAAAAATGAGAAAATCTTGGGCACAATTATAATAAAAATTGGGGAAAATTATACATTTGGGTTCGGAATATGATGGGGAATTCAATTTTTGGGTTTAATTTGCAAAAATCGATTGAAATTGAGTCCAATTTAAGTGTTTAGTCAAAACCGGAACTGCTGGGTCGGACGGGTCAACTCAACCCAACCCAAACAGTTCATCTTCCTTACCCGATTTTGCCTAGACCAAATAAAACCCAGAAAAATAACTCGTGCGCGCAACTTCATTGACTTACCCCGATCAAATTAGCACGTTTTAATTGATTTTTCCAGCTGGATAATGATGAGCTGGCACTGGGTAATGACCTCAACCGATTAGAAATCAGTTCTAACCGATTAGAAATCAGTTCTAACCGATTTTGGGCGGGAATTTTTGATGAACAAAAAACAAGAAAAACTAAAGAACAAGAACAGAGGGTGTTCGATGAATTTCTAGGGAGAGAGAGGAGAGAGAAAGGAGCAAAACCAACGCGAAGGAAAGAGAGAGAGAGGGTTGTAGATCCTCCCACGAGTGTTCGGCGCCGCCCTAGATGGCGGAGCGCATGCGAATCATGCGATTGAGCGAGATCTCCCCTCACCGTTTCAATCGGAAAATCTGACCGGGAACACCTGAAATCGAGCCTCATCCGGGAAGCCCAGACCTGTTCCGGCGAATCCAAGGTCACTAGGGTGAAGACTACATGTTAGGGAACGACCCTCGGGGCTCCGATCAGTTCAACAATTTTGTTTGATCGACGAACAAACCAGGTAAAAATCATTCATAGTCAGTTTTCTCAAAAATTTTCCAGATTTTGATTTTGGTCTCAATGTGCATGTTTAAGTGATTTCATTGACGAATCTTGACATTTTGATGTTCATTATTAGTTTCTAACCATTTTTTATGTGATTTGATTGCATTTTAGGCGTAAAAAACGCATGAACCGAGCTGGCTCCCCATGTGAATCATCTCGCCGGAGCTCCAATGACCTCGTCGGAGCATTGCGATGGCCATAGGGCCATTCAAGTTAGTCTCCCTGACCTTGTTTGATGTTTTGATGGTTGTTTAAATCGATTTAGACTGCTAGAGCGGCTAATGTTAGGATTCAAGTTCTGAAAAATGAAAATTTAGCCAGTGGAAGTTAGGATTTTTGGACTAGTTTTCCGCCGGTTGGTGAACGTCCGACGGCGACCTAATGGAACTAAATTGATACTAGAATATGTGGACTTGCTGATGGTGTAAACGGAACGGCGAAATAGTCGCCGGAAGGTCGTCGGTGGTAGAGCTTTATTATGATTTGGGTGTTTACTAGATTTTCATTTTTAGTGGCCAAATTTGGGTTGCTATGATTGATTTGTCATTGGTTGTGCATTTAATTTTTTTTTGTGCTTAATTGTCTGTTCATGATTAGATTAGTAATTGACCTTAGGGATTCGTGTGATACGTTAGATAAGCCATATCGTTCTTAGGTATCGAAAGGGCGTTAATGGTCTCAATTTGGGATCGTTAACGTAATCAAGTCCCTTATTCAGAATCTTTGGTTCATAAGATTGCGGTACTTCTCCTATACCTTAATTAGATTTCTAGTCAACCTACCGTAAATGACTAGTGGCGACTCAAAGTTCAAATTTAGATCAAATAAATCCCGTTGTCACGTGAAGTATGGTCAGGGAGAGGCCCGTCTAGAAAAATACTTCCATTCTAGCACGCGAGAGCGTGGCGCGACATCGGTGTCAATTCATACTCTCCAAATTGGAAGGTGGCAATGGAAACTTCCCAAAAATGTGCCAATGCTTGGATCAAACTAATTTGATGTTCTACATGGATCAAATCTAGAAGGTATCCCAACCTATCTTAGACATAAATTTGGTTATCTTTTGTCATGTCCTTCCACCAAGTCATGAGCTCTTTTCATGGAATGAAAACCACTTGGATGTTTAGTTTTCCCATCGAGCCTAATCATGCGAAAAAGTTTATTATTAATCACCATGGATTACACATCAAATTTTAAATGCCCCTATTTTAATTATATGTCCTTTTATGGAAAAAAATGGAGGTAAAGTACATTTGCACACTTATGACGTAATACAAATGCCACTTCTAATCCATTTATGCCTTAAAAGAGCATATACTTGAAAATGTGAATGAAACTAATGTTTAATGCAAATGCCTTTTGTCACGCTCCATTTTGACAATAAAGTCCTCTTCTATGGTTTACAACTTGGAATACATCGAAATAGACTTTTGGCAAATGGGATTGTACGTGTCACATCCTGAGCATTCAATCTACTTGAATTATATTGAAAATCACCATACATTCCATCTAAAAATGAAAAATATGGCCAAATGGAGCATGTCACTCTATTCATTCATTCTAGTATAAAAAGGTACTTTGATCAAACATTGATTGTCATTTGGGCATCTTTTTTTGATAAAATTGTGTCAACTAACTTTGCATAATTAAAAAAATGAGAGAAGTGGAACGACACTTACTTACCGACACATTTTTGCTTGGTTTTAGGTATACTAACCACAAAGATAAGCATATGCAACAAGAGAAGTTTTGACACCCAAAATAGTGGGATATACTAAAGGCTCAAGGTCACCACCTTAATGGACAAGAGATTCCATTTCAATAAGCGATTGGCCTAGGTACCGAATGATAACTATTTTGTTCCGGAATGAGTTTCTGAAACAGAAATAGATTTTTCTATTTTTGGTTTTAGGATGAGTTTTTGAGAAAAGAAACCCATTTAATAACAACCAAAAATTTTTATTTCTGGAATAGAAATCCATTTGATAACAGCATAAAATTTCTATTTCCTGAAACAAAAACCCATTTAATAAACAACACAAAATTCTATTTCCAGGAACAAAAATCCATTTTTTTTAGAAATGTAATAAAAATAATTAGAAAATCCAAAAAATTCCTAAAAATCTCAAAAAAATTCAAAAAATCCAAAAAATTGAAAAATTCTAGAAAAATTCATCACAATTTCCAAAAAATAAAAAAAATCAGATTTGAGGAAAATAGGAAATTTGTTGAATTTTTTCAAAAAATAAAAAAATAAAAAATTTCAAAACTTCATAGAATGGTTTAAAATACATGTGGCCACCCACTTTTTGTGAAATTTAAATTTTTTAGGTGCCCAAAAAAAATCAAAAATTTCAAAACTTCACAAAATAGTTTAGAATAAATGTGGCCACCCACTTTGAGTGAAATTTAAATTTTTTAAGGTGCCCAAAAAAAATTCAAAAACTCAAAAATTTCAAAACTTCACAGAATAGCTTAGAATACCTGTGGCCACCTACTTTGAGTGAAATTTTAATTTTTTGAGGTGAAAAAAAGTAAAAAATAAAAAATTTCAAAACTTCACAAAATGACTTAGAATATCTGTGGCCACCCACTTTGAGTGAAATTTAAATTTTTTAGGTGCAAGAAAAATAAAAACATAAAAAATTAAAAAATTTTAAAACTTCACTGAATGACAGAATGACTCTAGCCACCTACTTTGAGTGAAATTTAATTTTTTTTAGGTGCCCAAATGGTTTTTTTGATTTTTTTGATTCTTTAATTTTTTTCGGCACCTAAAGAAAATTAAATTTCACTCAAAGTGGATGGTCACATGCATTCTAAGCCATTTTGTGAAGTTTTGAAATTTTTGATTTTTTGATTTTTTTTCTTTTTTCGGCACCTAAAAAAATAAAATTTCATTCAAAGTTGGTGGCCACAGATATTCTAAATTATTCTGGGAAGTTTTGAAATTTTTGCTTTTTTTGCTTATTTTTATTTTTTTCGGCACCTAAAACAATTAAATTTCGCTCAAAGTGGGTGGCCACATGTATTCTAAGTAATTTTGTTAATCTTTAAAATATTTTATTTTTTTATTTTTTGGCACTTAAAAAAATTTAAATTTCGCTCAAAGTGAATGGCCACAGATATTCTAAGCCATTTTGTGAAGTTTTAAAATTTTTGATTTTTTGATTTTTTAAATTTTTTAGGCACCTAAAAAATATAAAATTTCGCTCAAAGTGGGTGGCTACAGGTATTTTAAGCCACTCTATGAAGTTTTGAAATTTTTGCTTTTTTGCTTATTTTTATTTTTTTTGCATCTAAAAAAAATTAAATTTCGCTCAAAGTGGGTGGCCACAGGTATTCTAAGCCATTTTGTGAAATTTTAAAATTTTTTTATTTTTTTAGACACCTAAAAAAATTTAAATTTTGTTCAAAGTGGATGGCCACAGGTATTTTAAGCCATTCTGTGAAATTTTGAAACTTTTTATTTTTTGCTTTTTTTAATTTTTTTCGGTACCTAAAATAAATTAAATTTCGCTCAAATTGGGTGGCCACATGTATTCTAAGACATTCTGTGAAGTTTTTAAATTTTAGATTTTTTTATTATTTTTATTTTTTGGCATCTAAAAAAAATTAAATTTCACTCAAAGTGGGTGGCCATAGGTGTTCTAAGCCATTTTGTGAAATTTTTTATTTTTTTTATTTTTTTTTGCACCTAAAAAAATTTAAATTTCGCTCAAAGTGGGTAGCCACAGATTCTAAATCATTCTGTGAAGTTTTGAAATTTTTGATTTTTTGCTTTTTTTCCCACCTCAATGATCGTAACTTCCATATGAACATGTGTTTTGAAGAAAGAGTTCTTTTAGAAATAATTCTTATTTTTGGTCTAGAAATAGAAAACCTACTTTTTTTTTGTTTTGATTTCTAGTTCAGAATCGGTTCTGGAACAAAAAGTTGTTCCAGAAATAGAAAAATGGAATTGCGTTACCAAACGGGTTTCTGATCCAAAGCTATTTCTGGGAATAGAAAACCAGTTCTGGACAGAACCAGGATGGTTATCATGCGCTACCCTAAAGCAATGGAATATTATTCCATCTCGGTGATCGGTATTGTATTTAAATGATCCCATGAGCAATCGGCTCACAGTTTCGCCTAAACACATACCTCCTAAAGGTTATCCTAAATGTAGCTGGGGTTGGGCCACGGGTGGTGGTGTGTGAGAAAAGTATAGTGCTAAAGCAATTTAAAGGCAAACACAACAATTTATAACCAAACAACACTTTTAAAATTTAGTAGAATCACATTCAATCACAACACCATCCTGCAAAACAAAGGTAAGCATAGACTACACCCCTTATACCTCCCACCTGCATCACCATTTAACACGTCATCATTGGAACATACCTAGGATCCTTGCAAGTACAAACACGTGCATATCGTTCTGTTTTAGGCTTAAGTTCACTTAGAAACCCAAGGTATTCCCCAGCGGAATCGCCAAGCCTGTCACGCCACGCTCTCGCGTGCTAGTTTGAAGATATTTTTCTACACGGGTCTCTTCCAAACCATACCTCACGTGACAGCGGGATTTACTTGATCTAAATTTGTACTTGGAGTTGCCACTAGTCATTTATAGTAGGTTGACTAGAAACCTAATCGAGGTACGGGAGAAATACCACGATCCTACGAACCAGAGATCTTGGATAAGGGACTTAGTTACGTTAATGATCCCAAATTGAGACTATTAACGCCTTTTCGGTACCTAAGAACGATATGACTTGTCTAACATGTCACGTGGATTCCTAAGGTCAATTCACTAATCTGATCATGGATAGATAATTAAGCACCCAAGAATTAAATGCACAATTAATGGCAAATCAATCATATCAACCCTAATTTGGCCACTAAAAATGACAATCTAGTAAACACCCAAACCCTAATGAAGCTCTAATTGCTTGTTCATTTCATGGTACATTTTTGGGTTTAGGATTTTTTAGGAGTTTTACCCTTAAATTTGGAATTTTCCAAAAAAGCCGCTTAGGTATTTCCGAAAATTCAAATTTCACTTTTGGCCACGATGCTTTTGAATCATACTGTGGATTTTCAAAAAAATTTTAATGCCATTTGGGCACTTCCAAAAATTTAAATTTCACTTTTTATAGTTGGCAGCGATGATTTTGGACATTTTTGTGAATTTTCAAAATTTTTGCATTTTTTAAATTTTTGAACTTTTCTTTCGAAAAAAATTCTTAAATCTGGAAATTTTTATGAATTTTCCAATTTTTCAATTTTTATTGATTTTTCAAATTTTTCAAATTTTTTATTTGTATTTTTCGAATTTTCGATATTTTTATGAATTTTCCGTAAATTTTCTGATTTTTCTGAATTTTCTGTAAATTTTTGAATTTTCTGTAAATTTTCTAAAAAAATTCTAAATTTTTTTTATGATTTTTGTGATTTTTTAGACTTTTTTTAAAATTTTCTGGTTTTCTATTTATTTATTCTCTATTTGTCTATTTGATTTTTGATTTTTTTTTCGAATTTTCCCACCGGGGAACGAACCAGACCGGCTTGATTCAGCCCGGTTCGGTCTGACCAAACCGGGAGTCACCGGCGTCGATCGCCGGTCACCCTCTCCGGCGAGACTAGGGCCAAAACGGCGCTGTTTGGTCTTTTTTCATTTAAGCATTTTCTCGAACAGTTGGTGTGCATAATTCATGTTTTTTGTTCTCAAAACCGCCAGTTCGAGCTCGTCGCCGACGAGCCTCCGACAACCTTTAAGCCATTCTGATTGTACCATGGTGATGTCCATACATTCTATTTTCAGTTTAGTCCTATTAGGTCGCCGTCGGATATTCACCGGCCGACTAAAACTCAGTCCAAAAATCCTAACTTCCACCGGCTAAACTTTCATTTTTCAGAACTTAAATGGCTATCCTACTCGCCCTAGCCATCTAAATCAGTTCCAATCACTAACAAATATCAAACAAAGGTCAAGGAACACTAACCTAAATGGCCTAAGGCCATGGCAATGCTCCGGTGGGGTCACCGGAGCTCCGGCGAGGAGGTTTCAATACATGACTGACTCGATTTATGTCATTTTTTATCCACAAATGCAATCAAATAACATAAATCATGATCAAAAACATGTTTTAAGCATCAAAATACCGAGATTCGTCAATGAAATCACTCAAACATGCACATTGAGACCAAAATTGAATTCTGGAAAATTTTTGAGAAAACTGACTATGAACGATCTTTACCTGTGTCATTCGATGGTCAAACAAAATTTTCGAACTGATCTACACCCCAAGGATTGTTCCATGACACTTATATTCCCTCCCAGTGGTCTTTGATTCGCCAGAACAGGTCTGGGTTGGCCGGACGGGGGTTCGTTTCAGGCTTTTCCTGGTCAGTTTCTTCCTGGTTTACCCGAGGAGGAGATCCTTCTCGATGGTTGATTTTCCAGCGCCGTTCAATCGACTGGTGCTGATCACTCGATTTGGGGACCTCCACTTCTCTCTCTATCTGGATTTCGCACTGTTTCTCTCTCTCTTTCTCTCTCTTCTCCTTCTTCGGTAATCTGTCGAACAGGTTCCCCCCTATGTTCCCAATTTTTTCCATTTTTGTTCATAAAAAATTCTCGCCCAAAGATCGTTAAAATTGATTCTTAATCGGTTATAACCGTTCACCGACGACAGCCGGAGATTTTCCAGCTATTGTTCGGGTCAAACACGTGTTTATTTGACTGGAAATGATCGATTAAGCCCCAGGCTTGAAATGACTTTTCTGGGTTTTAATGTGCATTTTGGCAAATCGAGTAAAGAAGATGAACTGTTCGGGTCGAGTCGGGTTGACCCACCCAATCCGGTAATTCCGATTTTGACCTAATATCCAAATTGGACTCAATTTCAACCGATTTTTTCAAATTAAACCCCAAAATTGGATTACCCATCATATTCTGAACCCAAAGATATAATTTTCCCCAAATTTTATTGTAATTGAGCCCAAGATTTTCTCATTATTATACTCGAGTTAATAGGATTTTGTTCAATTTGATGTTCTAATGATCTGATTAGGAAAAATTGATGTTAAAATTGAATTACCCACCCCTAATTAACCTTAGAAATGATAGTCTCATATTTCGACAATTTCATTTTGGGTACGATTCCGAATTTGGGTTCAAAATTCTTAATTTTCAATCAAATTTTGGGGATTTTTTATTTTTATGTCAAATTGTGCAATTAGATGACCAATATGCAATTTAAGGTCCAAGAATCAATTATTGTGAAGACACTATGACTTAAAAATGTCTAGAAAAAATTTAATTTCATTTTTGGTTTAATTCGGGTTTAATTTTGCCCAATTTTGGGAAAAACATATATCTGATTGAAAATTTTTCAAAATTGATAGTTTATTTATGAAATTGGATTTAAAATAAAATTAATGACTATTTTTATGGAATTTTCTAATTCCATTTACTATTTTTCTTGATTTTCTTGTCTATTTTGACTAAAAGAAATTAAGAAAAAAATGCATAAAAATGCTAAAAAATTATTTTTTGGTCTAGAAATAGGTTTCTAGGCTTGGCCAAGATTCCTAGACCTAATTTTGAAATTTTTGAAAATTTTTGAAAATATAACAAAATAAGCCAAAAAGTAGGTGTCAACACTTATCTAGTGGGTCCTCTACCATCCTTATTGCAAACTTTGATAGCCTTGCAAATTCCACCTCGTACTGATCTACTGTCATCGATCCTTGGTGAAGTCTCATGAACTTCGCTAATTTCCTTTCCCTGGCACTCTCATAGAAGTATTTCCCGTAGAAATTTTCGGTGAACACGGCCCAAGTCTGGACAGTACCCTCAGGAAACACTCTCCCCCTGGTGGCCTTCCACCAATTATTGGCATTTTCTTGCAACTAGTACACAGCCAAGGTCACCTTCTCGGCCTCGGTGCACCTCAGGACTTCAAAGGCCTTTTCTAGTTCTTTCACCCAACGCGACGCGGCCTCGGGGTCACCCTTTCCATCGAACTTCGGCGGCTTTAACTTCAAGAACTACTCCGCTAGCTGATGCATTTGTCTATTCACAACTACTTGAGCCTGTCCTTGATTGGCTTGATTTCCAATAATAGTCGTAGCTGCAGCAGCCTCAACAGCTTGAGCAATATTGGCAGCCCTCTCTTGAGCCTGCCTTCCCATTAAGTTTCCTATTTCCTGCAGTGCCTGTATGACCCCATCAATCCTCGGGTCTCTTATCTCTTGGCCCATTGCACTCGATTGTCTTTGTGTCCCCATTTCTCTGCTCATCCTCACGGGTTTTCTCACTTCTCACCTACCTGCTATAATTCCATTCAAGAATTAGAGACCTAGGCCAAACTATACTAGTCTAATGTCCTAGGCAAAGAATCACAATAATCATTCACATAGCATGCAGTCAATCACAAGCAGCATGAAGTCTCAACCAAAGAGATATGCGTACTTACCTCGAGTCCTGCCGTACATGCACTTTACGTGTCATTTTCAACAGTCACTCAATCATGAAAATCAAATAGTCTGGAGGTACACGTAGCATACAAGTCTCACTATTAGCTATCCGAGGTCATCGCTCTTTATCACTCCAGGCTTCAACCGAGTTGGATCGAGCTAAACTTGCTCTGATACCAATTCAACGGGGGATGTCTTGCCCTGAACCCTACGGCATGCGGCATCCCTTCTTCGGTCAAATTTGTACGACGTCCCAGGACGTGTCGCCGACCCAAAACCCCAAATCAGAGAATAATACACATGCAGAAGCGATCATACACCCGTACACAATTAAACATGACCAAGGTAGCAACAAATATCACAAACACATACTTACATTTATAAAAAGAGAATTTACAATATCCGTTAAAAACATAAGTATACATAAGCCAAAACAGGTCAGCAAGCCACCGTCAATAAAAAGGAATACGTGGCTCAGGGTGGTCAGGTACTATATCTAATAAGAGTTCCTCCCAAAAAGTGTTGGCCTTAAACCCTAGCTATGCTCAAGGCTAACCGCTAGGGTATCCAATCCAGGTCGGATCCCGAAGACTCGGATGAATCATCGGACGACTCGAACTCGGAATCCATAAACTCTGGCTAGGACTCAACTTCCAACGGCTCCTCCTCGGGTTCATCCTCCGGCTCTGACTCCAGCTCCATCGGGTCTAGTTCGGGATCGAACTCCCACTCCATCTGTTCCTCCTCCTCCTCCTCATGGTCGAAATCCATGCCGGACTCTATGATGATGGGGCAGGGGTCAGAATCTGCCTCGAGCACAGCATCAGGACTCACTACCTCCCTGTCAGTTGCATGCTGGTCCCACTGGCCTAACCCATCAAACGGAACGTCGAAAGTCCTAAGGGGTCCATAAAAGCCAGTGTGGTCCCAGTAGCACTAACTAAGATAAGGATGGGCCTTGAGCTGTGGCTTGCCCTCGTCGACCCAGACGATAGTATAAAACCTAATATAGGCCTCCCCGTTCCAACCGGAGTACTCGATCATCGAACGCTCTATACGGTTCGGGATCCCAAAATGTAGCGGTATACTGGCCATCCTCAAGGTTGAAGGTCTAAAATGTTGGGGTTTAGCAACAGTGAGAACGAATCTCAGTAAGTAGGCCCCCTAAACCTAAACTAGGCTAACATGCACTTCTAGACAAGCAATTAACTAAACAAATAGTCCAGTACTCAAACGACTTAGGCTCTCGAGCCCAAATCAAACATATCATTGACCCTGCAGGTTAGGCAAATAATAATAACATAAAAACCAATAATGGCACATACGCACGATCACTTGGCCACAAACACTTGCCATTCACATGTTTGCACTCATAAATGCACAATTCACACATATGCTAATTTCCAATTAATCTCTGATCCGCATTAAACACATCAGATAACGCATCAGGTCCATCACTGCTCAGGACTCGCGTAATACACCTCAAGTCCATGACACAACCCGCGTGAACGACGCCTTAGGTTGGCCATCATCTGGTAATCCGGGCATCGTCCCACGTTAAACGCCTCAGGACGGGTTCAATACCCCGCGTTAAACGCCTTAGGGCTTATGTGACCACACGTACACATTCCATCAATTATTATCTGAACCCTGCATAAACGACGCCTCAGGGCAATTTAGATGATCACATGCTCAATGCCATTCGTACAAACTCGCATGATTCACATAACATACCGTCACTCAATATGGACGAAACCATAGCTATATCATCCAAAACTCAAGGCATCAATTGAATCCACATTGAGTACTCAATTCACATAACAACATGCTTAATTCACACCACAATATACTCAGTTCGTCTTTCTAGATAATTCAGCCATATCCACAATTTGGCGCACCAAAATCATGAGATTAAGTCATTGAAATCACACAAGCCTATGGCCCACCATGTCTCCTCATTTCACGGCCAAAATAAGCACCCACTATACATCGCACAATTAATTTCAAACCATGTATAAATCAGCCACTACATGGTCTATTCATAGCACACTTAGCGATTCACATTTGAACCATAGATTAACAACATATATTCCAATCGAACTAATACTTCTCAGCCTTAACACAGCCCACTTTATGGCTCTAAATCACCTTTAAAACATCACATTAGGCTACCAAAACCATCTCATCATCTACCCTAATCATCCGCCATTAATCAACCCCTAAATTACCCTAATTAACCCCTAAACTTGCCTAGAAATGCATCAAAGCCTAATTAGGGTATAGGGTTTCTACTCACCCAAAGTCCTAAGCTTAAAATGTGGGCTCGACAGGAGGAGAGGGTGGCCAAGCAGCGGTAGGGCCACGCCGGATCAGCATTGACGTCGGCGGCTCCTACGGTAGCGGCGGCAGGGCGGGCGGTCCATGGCCGAGCAAGACGGCGAGGGAGGATGATGGTGATAGTGGTGTGGCGTGGAAAACGGCGAGATGGCGAGAATGAGGTGGCCAAGTGGGGGGTGAGGGCCGGTACGTGAGGCGGTCGCGGGCCGGAAGTGGCGACGAATCCGGCAGGACAGCACGGTCGTAGCTTGGGTTGCTCCGGCGGCTGTCTTCTTCGTGGCAAGGAGGAGAAGGAGAGAGTGGAGAGAGTGAGAGGGGAGTGGTCGGTGGAAGGTGAGAATGAGGGGAGAGAGAGAAAATGAGAGAGTTTATTCAAAACGCTTAAGTGGGAGTAGGTGACCCACTCCACTAACATTGACATGCTTACCCACCCCACTAGAACTCTCATCCAATGGCTGAAAATCAAGGGCCAATCAATTCTATCCAAAACTAAGGGCTAGGATTTATTCTAGAACAAAATATCTAGGGGCAAAGTTGGGAATGAGCAAGAGTGATGGAGGCTTAATTATCCAATAATTTTGGCACTCTTGGGGCTGAACAAGTCCATATTGACCTCTAATAATTGGAATTAATGCATAGGGTTTAAGGGCAAAATGATAATTTTTCACTCCCGATCCAAAATTCAATTTTTCGATTAAACTGGTCCCAAATATAATTGGCCACACTAATATGATGTTGTCCTTGAAAATTAGTCGCTTACGTCCGTGAAATTCGACACTCAAGTCCGGATTCAACTCAATAATCAATTTCGCCAAATTGCGATTTTAGTGTCTCTTACTAACATGCGGCTTTTTAGGGGTTACGTGTATCGACCTAGGGTTACTCGAGTCGTGACGATCTCAATTTCTAAGAAAACATGAGGATCTATCGCTAGTTCCGGAGGTCGCGATCGTTCGAAGTAAGTTTAGGATCGTTCGTCACGCATACTCTCTGTCGTGCGGAATCACCCACGATCCAATCGTACGTTGTTGGCAAACCAAATCCGTTGCCCTCCTTGGATCGGCCTATATTGGCCCAAAATATTTCCTCGTCGTTCCTCGGAATCGAAGCTTGATTCACGGTCGAGTTCTTGGGTATACGTACCGTTTTTCTAGTTAGCCATTCCCTATTGATCAGTATCCCGAGAGTGATCAGTTCCGAGCGGGACTTACTAAAACAAAATGAGAAATACACATTCATTTCATTAATCCCGAAAGTGGGTCGAATTCAGAATGTCACAGTATAGCTAGGCTGGCTTACTCGACCACTTGTCCCTTTTTTTATGATGGTGGTTTTAACCCTAGTGGCATTTTGTATGTAAGGTTGGATTTTATAAGTACGTGCCGTTGTATGAAGTACATTGTTGAATGTTCAAATGTTTTCTCTACTACCCTTGGTCTTTAATCTTGTCTGGGTGCTTTTAATCGTTTTCCCTTGCGCTTTTTGTTTTGATATTCGTGTGGGTCGGCGATGAGTCCTGGGACGTCGCATTCAAAATATGACTATGAAGGGATGTCGCGGACTCGATGGGGTCCGAGGCGTGACATCTATGTTGATTTGGTATTAGAGCAAGGTCAGCTCGATCTAAGTTGGTCGAGACCTAGAGTGATAAGGAGCGATGACCTTGGGGTAGACAATTAGGGAAACTTGTGTGCTCTGCATGCCTCCAGATTGTTTGACTGTGATTGCTTAATGATTTGGTGTAATAACACATGACAGTACAAGTACGTCAGGACCTAAGATAAGTGCATGAACCCTATTGATTGTGATATGGTATTGTTTGTGGTTGATTGCCTGCTTGTGAATTGTTGATGTGGATCTTTGCCTAGGGCTTTAGACTGGTATAGTTGACCTAGATCTCTAATTTTTGAGTGGAATTATAGCAGGTAGGTGAGTGGTGAAACCATAAGGATGAGTAGAGGCATGGGGACAAGAGGCCAATCGAGTAAGTAGGCACAAAGTGTGGAGGACCCACGGTTGACCAAGGTCATCAGGACCTTGCAAGAAATTGGAAATTTGATGGAGAGGCAAGCTCAGGAGCAAGTTGCCACTATAGCCCACGCCGCTGCAACTGCTACTGCAAATGGAAATAATGGTAATCATGGGAATCAAGGCCAAGGCCAAGGGCAAGGAAACATGAATAGATAGATGCACCAGCTGGTGGAGCAATTCCTGAAGTGAAAGCCTCCGAAGTTCGATGGGAAAGGTGATCTCGAGGCTATATCGATATGGGTGGAAGAAGTGGAAAAGGCCTTTGCCGTGCTGGGATGCATAGAAGGCGAGAGGTGACCTTGGCATTGTATCAACTATAAGGAAATGCTAGTGATTGGTGGAGGGTTACCAGTGGAAGGGTGTTCCCTGCGGGTACGGCACAAACTTAGACCGCTTTCAAGGAGGCCTTCAATAGCAAGTACTCGGAGAGTGCTCAGGAATAGAAGATGACTGAATTTCTTAGGCTCCGCCAAGGCCAATTATCAGTGGACCAGTATGAGGATGAGTTTGCAAGATTGTTCAAGTATGCTCCAAGGATGGTGGAGGACCCATTGGACAAAGCTCGGAGGTTCCGAGATGGACTAAAGTCGGACCTTTGCAGCCATATGATTTCACTGAACCTGAGGGACTATAACAAGTTGTATGAGCGGGCTCAGGCTATTGAGCGAGATCAAAAGGAACAAGCTGCCACCTCTGAATCGTGGTATGCCTTGGCTAGGGATAACTGCCACTTTGGCAAAAGGCTAATGGCGGGGAATTGACGCTTTATCCCTCCCATCAGGAAGAACATCAGAAAGCCGAGTCACTTTCAGAATAGGAGCGGAGCGTGTTTTGGATGCAGTGGAATGGGCCACCAAATGAGGAATTGCCCCAACAATAGATAGGCTAGGGCGCCTGTGCTATCGCAGTCCCCCCGAAATGGAAGTCAAATGGGAGATGCCCCGCTGGCCATTCAGAATAGGCCGCCAACTCAAGGATGAGTATATGCGATGGTGAGAAGGGAAGTGGAGGACGCGCCTGGTGTGGTCACAGGTACGATCTCTCTTTGTGATCATGCTGCATATGCTTTGTTTGATTTGAGGGTGTCGCACTTGTTTATATCTGAGCAATTCATTAAATTGACTGGAATTGAATTGAATCTACTAGAAGTTATGCTATGTTTTACCACACCTTTGAATGATAAAGCGATGATCTTTTAGGATGCTTGGATTGCAAGATAGTGATTGGAGATAGAGAGGAAAGGATAGATTTGGCAGTCTTACCTATATTTGATTTTGATGTGATTATGGATATGGATTGGTTGGTTAAAAAGAAAACTATAATGGATTTTAGTAACAGGGTAATCTAATTTAATCTGGTTGGACACCTTAGATTCGAGTTTGTGAGAAGCCGAGGAGGAATCTCGATCCCTTGGATTTCGTCACTTGAGGTGACAAAGTTGATGGACGAAGGGTGCGAAGGGTTTCTGGCAACTGTGATTGATTTGACGGTGGAGAATCCAAAGTTGGAAGATATAGCCGTGGTGTATGACTTTCCCAAAGTCTTTCCTTAAGAATTGCCGGGATTGCCATTAGAAAGAGAAGTGAAATTTGTAATCGAGTTAGCCCCTGAAACTGAGCCAATCTCGAAGGCGCCTTACAAAATGTCATTATCTGAGTTGAAGGAATTGAAAGTTCAAATGCAAGAATTATTGGACAGAGGGTTCATTCATCCAAGTGCGTCTCTATGGGAGCGCCAGTCTTGTTCGTAAGGAAAAATGATGGAACTTTGAGATTGTGTATCGACTATAGACAGTTGAACCAAGTAACTATCAATAATAAGTTCCCACTACCAAGGATAGACGATCTGTTTGATCAGTTATAAGGAATATCGGTGTTTTCTAAGATTGACTTAAGAACTGGGTATCACCAATTGAGGATCAAGAAGGAAGATGTGCCAAATACGGTATTTTGGACAAGATATGGACATTATGAGTTCACGATGATGCCATTTGGATTAACTAATGCCCCTGATGTCTTTATGGATCTAATAAATTGGGTGTTTAAGGAGTTCTTGGATTAGTTTGCCATAACGACATATTGATTTACTCGAAGAGCCTGGAAGATCATGAGATACATTTAAGTAAAGTTCTACGAACCTTAAGAGAACACGCATTATACACCAAGTTTAGTAAGTGCGAGTTCTAGCCCAATTGAGTGGCGTTCCTTTGACACATAATCTCTAGAGATGGAATCTCAGTAGATCCGACAAATATTGAAGCCGTAACGAAGTGTTCGAGACCGACAACAGTAATAGAGGTTCGAAGCTTCTTCGGATTGGCAGGTTATTATCGACGCTTTGTGGAAGGATTCTCTTCAATAGCAACACCATTGATGCATCTGCTTAAGAATGAAACAAGATTTGAATGGACCGACAAGTGCGAACGGAGCTTTCAAGAACTAAAGTAGAGGTTGACGACGGCGTCGGTGTTGACAATTCCAACCGGACCTGGAGGATATGAGATTTATAGCGATATGTCGCTAAAAGGGCTTGGATGCATATTAATGCAACATGAAGGGTGGTCGCATACGTATCGTGACAGTTAAGACCGCATGAGATGAACAACCCGATACATGACTTGGAATTGACCGCAATTATCTTCGCCCTTAAGATTTGGAGATACTACCTATGCGGAGATGTTGAAACCTAAATTTTGCTCAATCATTTAGGGTTTTATCCCATAAAAATTTAGGGATTAATTTTTAACCCCTAAACAAAAATATTTTCATAGCATATAGATGTTAGGCGCATTTGCATTAATATAATTTAGTGAAAACATATTTTCCTCTTGTTTTATCTATTTATTTAAAAAAATCATTATAAATTTTTAAAAAAAGGTAAAGAAGAAAAAACAAAAGAGGGGAAGGCCATCTGCTTTTGGGAGTGCACGTCAGAAGGGCTGTTGACACCTAAATTTTAGTAACCATTTAGTGTAATTTGCATAGAAAATTAGGGATTAAATTTTTAACCCCTAAACAAAAAATATTTAATTTGCATAACATATAGTTTAAATTCATTTTAGATTCATTGCATTTTTTGCATCGGACCGGCGGTGAATGAACGAGCTTAAATTTCATCAAACGGGACTCGGCTCGCTTGAAATGCACGGGCCGGGAATTACAAGTCAAACGGGCTTGGTTGTTTTAATCTGAGCTTAATTCAGCCCATTTATCCTTAATTAATTCAGCCCATTTAAATTAAAGCCCAAGCCTAAGCCCATTAAGACTAGAAAGCCCATCTAATTGACCTAGGTTAATACTATATATACATTATTAGGTTAGAATTTTAGAAAAAAAAACACAATTTTCAGATCAGAATTTTTGAGAGCACGAGAGACACACGTGAGCGAAAGGAAAAAGAGAGTGAGAAAGAGAGAGGGAGAGAAGGAGACCGGCTCCCACCGCCGCCGCGCCCGCGTGGTGCCGCCTTCCCCCGCCGGCGTCGCGCCTCACGCCACCGCGGCTGCTGTCGCCCCTTCCCGCCAACGCCGACACCGCCGGTGCTGCTGCTCGCCGCTGCTCCTCAGGCCGACGCCGCTGCTGCTTGCTGCTGCCGTTGCCGCTGCCGCTGATCCTCTCCCGCCGACGCCGCTGCTGATTGCTGCTGCCGTTGCCGCTCGCCGCTGCTCCTCAGGCTGACGCCGCTGCTGCTTGCTGCTGCCGTTGCCGCTGCCGCTGATCCCTTCCCGCCGACGCCGCTGCTGCTTGCTGCCGAGCCCGACGCTGCTGCTGCCGTCCTCGCCGGAGCCGTCGTACGCCGGTGCTGTCTTGCTGTTCCGTCGCTGCGCCCTGCCGACGTCCCAGCCGCTGTCCCCGCCGAGCCCAGCGCTGCTGTCTCCGTCCTCGCCGGAGCCGTCACATGCCGGCGCTGCCTTGCTGTTCCGTCGCCGCCGCTCCGTCGTCGTTCCCGTCACCGCACCGCCAAATCCGCCGTTCACCGTTCGTCCCAATCCGCAAGTTCGAATTTGGAAATTATCCGCAAATTAGGTAATTGAACATTATCTAATATTTTTAGAATATTTCGTTTCTTAATTTTTGAGTGTTTGAATATTCTGTGAATATTGCGTGGATTACTAGATATCTTAGGATAATGTTTGCCTTGTTCGCAATATTTGAAAATATTCAAAATTAGGAATCTTTCCTAATTCAGCAACGTATCTGGACAATTATCCGACCTTATCCCTAAGGTATGATACGTGGCGATACGGAAGATCATTATCCTATCCCTAATCCCTTGGATACGATAATGATTTTTATCTGCTTTCCAAATTTGAACGATCGACTTTCCATTAATATCTATAACCCTGTAGATATGACCGGTAATTCGATTTTTGTGCCTGATCCGAGTTTGAAACGAATATTGTGGATTGCGTGGTTATTTTAAATGTGGATGCTATCTTTGTTTAAATTATCTTTCCTTTTCAAATAAAAAAGAAAATTCAAAAAATATCAGTTAGGATTTGAATTTGAATTTTGCATGTTTAGGAATCCTAAATATATCGAGACGATAGAGTAATTATTTAATTTAAATTAGGACTTGAGATAATCCATTCCCTAGTTTAAATTAAGTAATTTTCTAATCTTAATAGATTATTTAGCCTTTTTTTTATTCCGAATTTTCATGAAAATCCCAAAAAAAGAATGAATTGTTTTATGGTAGATTAGGATAGATTGCATTCTTTATTTAAGTAATTTATTATTTCAAATTTTAACAAAAATCCCAAAAATAAATCATGTTAGGACATATTAGGTCATCATGGGTTGCACGTTAATTTAGGCATATTTTTATTCCGAATTTCACCAGAAAATACCAAAAATAAATCGTTTGCCCGTCATCAGAATCAGGTCACGTCGTCGCATGACATATAGTTTGCATGTTAGGTTGCATTGTTCGCATGTCAATTCTTGTACGTCATTGCACGTAGGTTAGCTTTCATTTAAATAAGTGAAAATCAAAAAATGTGGAATGAACTGCTTGTTAATTAGAAATCATATTAGGTTGTTGATGTGATTTTCTAGCTAACCATGCAGATGCTTACGTTGCTTCGAGGTAAGCAATTCTCCTAATCTTGCAATTTATTTAATGCTTTCTTGAGTGTTAAATTGGTGGTTTGCGTACCCGCATGAACACCTCACATGTTAGTGACTAAGTTAAAATGGATCCAAACTGCTTGCCAAAATATTTTTGAAAAGAAAAGGTACCGAAAGGGCGTTAGACTAGATCTAGCGTAATCAAGTCCCCGGGCTTAGAATCTCTGGTTCGTAGGAATAAAACATATCTCCCTATGTTTTATTTAGGTTTCTAATCGACCTACCACAAATTGATTAGTGGCGACTCCAAGTATGAAAACATTTGCATGTTAAAAACTTAAACCCTAAGTTGCGAATTGGTAGGGCTTGGGAGGGCTCGAGTTAGGTTTAGTCCTAATAATCCATTAGCCTGAGAGATGAAATTTTTTAGGTCGCGACAGCTTGGCGACTCCACTGGGGACTTGAGTTAAAACTCTTAGTGGACTTAGGCCAGTTTTTCTTTTCAAAAAATATTTTTGCTTGGCAGCGAGGATCCCAGGTACGTCCCTAACATTTTAGGTGTTAAATGTTTTTGCAGTATGGGAGGTATAAGGGGAGGCGTGATTGTTAACCCTTGTTTTGCAGGGAGGTGTTTGAATGAATGGTTTAGTTTATGCACGAAGCGCTGTATGATATAACCTGTTGTGCATGCCTTACATTTACACTACACCGCACACACTACCCGCTGCCGGACCTGGGCGGCACAGGTTTAGGATGGTACTGAGAAAATGGACACCCCGACCACACCCGCGTGGTATGGGTCGCCTTTCTTGGTCCCGAAAGTTCTTTCGTGGTGTCATTGAATACCTGCCACGGTTGCACCCTTTGCAACCCGGGTCGGCTCTTTGACTGAGCCGGAGTCAGGGGAATCTCAGCCTAACCACCACCATGACTGGTTTAGCTCGGTAATCCTCATGTCTCCATTTTGCAAGCCAGAGTCTAGGTAGAAATCGAACCTCACATTTCATGCGCATGTCTATGTGATTGCCATCATTCTACCGGGTGAAGTAAGATTTCTAAACCTTTATCTCGCAATTTATTTATCTTTCGTCTTTTTCTTTGGTCGGTCCATGACATTAGGTCGGTCGCGAGTCTTGGTCTATACACTATGGGAGGGGCAGACATCCGGATTCTTGATGCTCCTAAGGACGAGCTCCGTGCCTGGTGGAATCTACTCAGTCCGACCAACCGCAGGTTAGTTGAGGGCCACATCGGGAGGCTCCTCCCCCTACTGGAGGTCAAGGTCCGTACCGGCCTCGTTCGAGCATTAGCGCACTTCTGGTGTCCCGAGACCTCTACCTTTATATTCGGTAAGCACGAGCTCACCCCGACATTGGAAGAATATAGCGTGCTCATTGGAAAACCATTGGAGTCGGATTTAGTCACACCACCTTTGGGAATTGATTCTACTTTAATGTTGGCTGAATTTTTGAATGTCGGAAAAGATGAATTGGGAAAAGTTTTAAAAGCAAATCGTGGCACATGTCCTTTTTCATTCCTGAGCCAGTGTTTTGAAAAAGCCACATCTTTTCAAAAAGGCAGAATCTTTTTGCTAGCGTTTTTCGGGTTCGTGATTTTTCCTCACTGTAAGAATGCATGTAATCCGTCAATCGCATGGTTGGTCCAACAGGTCTGTCTTGAAAAGAATTTTATCAACATCATTTTAGCAGAGACTTTCATTTCCCTCACTAAATTTAAGCAACATGTTGACAAAACTTTTCATGCCCCCCTCGAACTTTTGCAAATCTGGTTTTTGTCTCATATAAAAGGGTGCGGCAATTTACTCACAATATCTGAGCTTAGTGGTTCTAGCCATCCCGTCTTGAGGTATAAAGAAAAACAAGGGGATGCACCCGATTATCATTACTCTGAATGGATCATTTTCATGAAAAACGCTAGACCCCAAGGTTTCCAATGGCATGCTAATTGGTTCAAAGTCGAGGAAGCTCGGCTTACATGTAATGGTATCGGGCCGGTTCCACTGTTGGGTTTCACCGGAGCAATTGAATACTACCCCGCCAGAGTGTCTCGTCAGTACCAGATTCTCCAAGGGCTCCCTCCGGCGTTACAACCAGAACTCCTGCAAGTTGACTTCGCCGATGATGATAAAGACCACGAAGCGACTGTAGCCCAGCTCAATAAGATGTGGAGGAAGTGTCGTGTGTTGAAGATAGCACGGCCCGAAAGAGAACTAAAGGGAGAACAGAAGTCCTATTTCGCGACAACCCAGTACATTCGTCGGCACAAAATCCCGCAAGATTGGCTCCCGAAGATACCTAAGGTGCCTCTCAAGTCCGCCAATCGCTCAGAGAACAATCGCCTCAAAAGGAAGGCCGAAGAAGCTGAAGAAAAAGCATCCAAGATAGCTCGAGCTTATGAGCAACTGAAGAAGGAAGTCGCCTCCCATATGTCTATAGATCAAGCTAAATAAAAAAACTCGAAGTTCTTTTCTTATCTCAGTTTCAGTTTTAAAGTTTGTTTAGGAATTGAGTCATTTGTCTTTATATTCAGTTCAATTTCAAGTCATTAATTGGTGTAAAAATTTTCGCCATTTCAATAAAGAGGTCCTTTCAATTCAAAGCGGTTAGACCAATGTCATGGATTGGCGTATCATTTCGCTTAACACTCATGTATGCCTGTTTCATTTCGAAATTAGGTAGCTACGGACCGATCACGGTCGCCCATTCGTACATGGTCGAGAGCCAGAATGGCCGATCAAACCGACTTGCAAGAACGTGTTATTGGTGTGGAAGACCACATCAAGCAGCTTGTCATCGCGATGCAACAAATGTCCGCTGAGATCAAAGCTCTCCGGTCGGTTCCTGTTTCGACACCTCCCGAAGCGTCTGTCCCAAAGCAGAAAATCAGGAAAAGTGTCGATGTTGACGGAGATGACGATATTCCTGATTTAGAAGATGACCCTGTCCAGATCATCGTCAACAAGGACAAACCTGATGAGCGGGTCAATAAACTTGAAGAAAGAGTGAAGCAGCTGGAAGGTTCGCAGGATTCACCTTCGATTGATCTGTCCCTTTACTCACAGATCAAAATCCCAAAGAAGTTCAAAATGCCGGATTTCGACAAGTACAATGGCACCACATGTCCAAAAGCCCACCTACAGCTCTATCACGTGCAAATGACTTCGTACGTTGATAACGAACTCCTGATGATTCATGCCTTTCAAGCAAGTTTGACGGGTCCTGCTTTGAGCTGGTATCTCATGAAGAAGATAAATGGCCTCAAAACTTGGAAAGAAGCCAGTGAAGCATTCTTGAAGCAGTACAGATTCATAACAGACATCATCCCTACCCGTGATGATCTCGAACGCGCCCAGATGAAAAAGACTGAGTCCTTCAAAGACTATGCTATCAGATGGAGAAATTTAGCTGCTCAGGTTGTCCCAGAACCCATAGATAGTGAGTTAAAGAGGATGTTCATGAAAACTCTCCCGTTCGAATACCGTAATCGGATGGTTGCCATTCCGACTGACAACTTCAACCAACTCATCCCCATGGGCGAACAAATTGAAATAGGGTTGAAGGATGGATGGTTTGTCGAGCCGCCCTCCTCGACCAGAAGATTTGGTGCGAGAAAAGAGAAAGAACCGGCAGCTGAAGTGAATGTGGCTTATAACCAACCGAGCCGGCGGAATGCTAACTCCGCCCCAGCGATCCAAGTAGTAGAAGCTCAGCAACAAAACTCGAGTCGTCAACCTTTTCAGAGGAGGAACAACAAGAGGCAATTCACTCCCCTCCCCGGATCGTTGTCTCAAGTGTTGACGGTGCTCCAGAAGAAAGGTTTGCTCACTACTGAGCCAAAGCGGCCCAATCCTGAGCGGTTCTATAACTTCGACCCGTCAAAGAAATGTGATTATCACATGGGTGAGCCGGGACACTCAACCGATGATTGCTATGCCCTCAGGCACCAAATCCAAAACCTCCTAGACACGAAGGCGTTCTCATTTCAACCTGCTAAGCCGAATGTTCAGAGCAACCCACTCCCTGATCACGCAGGCAATGTGAATGCCATATTTAGCTTCAATGCTGGTCGAATCAAGAATGTTAAGGTGTGTACTACCGACGTCTACGGTGAGTTAGTGAAGGCCGGTTGTTACCCAAGTAATGAAGACCTGCCCCTGGCTCTCATGAAAGAGAGAATCTCAAGAATGGTAGAAGCTGGGATGATTGTTTATGCTGACCACACTGGCATTGTTTCCACTATCTCCGAAGTGGTTATTAATTGGGAGGAGGAGTTTGCTACATTGAACATCAGGAGCGACAAGGGCGACCCTCTGCCTGAAGACATGCCTCCGCTTGAAGACGCGTCCGATAATGAGGAGATCACTGTAAGCACGCCTACAACTGATGAAGGGATAGTGATCGAGATACCTCAACCGTATGAGTACAGTGACAATAAGGCGGTTCCCTGGTCCTACAGTCTCGATGTCGACTTAGTTACCAGATCTGGGCGTTCCTACGGCCAAGCTAATGCCCAACCTGCAAAACCCGTTACTGATGAAGAAGCCAAGGAATTTCTAGCTGTGATTAAGGCTAGCGAGTACAACATAGTTGAACAATTGCGCAAGCTGCCCGCGCAAATCTCCCTGCTTGAGCTGCTCCAGACATCTGTCATGCATCAGAAGGCCTTAATGAAGGTGTTAAGTGAAGTCCACGTGCCAGAAACGATCGATCATGACAAATTAGAGGAATTTGTGGGCTCTATACTCCTTAAGGACCTCATAGCCTTTTCAGATGAAGAGTTCCCTCTAGAAGGGAGGGGGCATACCAGGGCACTCTATATTTCCGTCAAATACAAGGCCTCACATGTTGCCCGGGTACTCATTGACAACGGGTCAGCCCTAAACATCTGTCCTTTGGCGACTTTACACCGCCTTAAGATAGATCCTTCTAGGATAAGTTCTGCAAGAACCACCGTACGAGCCTTTGACGGAACGAAGAAAGAAGTGATGGGAGAAATACACCTTGACATACAGATAGGACCAACGATTTTCAATGTCCTATTTCAAGTTATGAACATTCCCACTGCATTCAATTTTCTGTTGGGTCGTCCATGGATTCATACTGCTGGAGCTGTGCCATCCAGTCTACATCAGATGGTAAAGTTCGTCGTGGAGAGAAAGTTAGTCACGGTCCACGGTGAAGAAGAACACCCAATCTACCACGCAACGGCTATCCCCTATGTTGAGCCTGATTGCAAAATAGAATCGAGCTATCAGTCGCTGGAGCTCGTATCAACCATACATGCGTCAAGAGGATCATCACCGCCTATTCCTGAGGTGTCAAATGCTGCGGTCATGATTGGGAGAGTAATGATCTCTCACGGCTTTACTCCAGGTGAAGGTCTTGGTAGAAGTAGTCAAGGCATCCGCCAACCGGTGGAAGTTTCTCAGAGGCCCCGCATTACTGGGTTGGGATACCTGGGGTCGAGTGAGCCGAACAATGTGGCACGTGGACGAGGACGTGGTCGAAGAAATGGTCAAAATAGATTGCGATCCGAAGAAGAGCCAAATGGCGAAGAACGTGGGCGTGGTAGGTTGCCTCCACACCTCCGCACCATATTCCCAGGCCCTGCAAGAATGATGCATGAAGAGAAAGAGGTGATCGACACTCTGGGGCAGCCGAGCGGCAAGTTCGACTATTATGTCAAATACTCAGCACCCCCGAGCTTCTATGTTGACCCCCGTGACATTGTCCCAGATGGATGGGGAGGTATGGATGATTCAACACCTCTAGTGACAGAAGATTCTGATGATGCAATGGAGGGAATCACCGCCCTGTTCGATAATTTCTTAATTGGAGCCATCGAGGAAGGACCGTTGAAGGGAATGGGCATTGGCCCGCAAGAGTAACACATTTACCTTTTTCGCACATTCCCCTACGCGGGAATTTTTACTGCTTTTTAGGACTTGCCCCGTCTCGGGAGCTACTTTTTAGTACTTTTCATTTCTAGGATTTGATTGTTGCAATTTCCATTCCAATAAATGTAATTCATTTGGTGATAATCAATAAAATTACAAGTTATTTTCGTTTTGAGGGCATGTTGAGGTACATCAAACCAGCCCGGTGATGATATCCAACCGATAAAAGAAAATATAGTCCAAGGAGAATTCTGAGGCCTGGGCTTCTTCATGCTTCCTCGTGTTAAAACCTTTTTGAAAAGAATTTCAAAATAAATAAAAATCAAAAGAAATAAAAAATACACTGTTTAGCCCTGTTTGTCCTACTGAACCCCCTACTTTATGTTTCAGGGGCAATTTTGTGACACGTAAGGGTATGGGAATGGTCCAATCTGATGAATTATGTGCTACCGAACCTGATCTCGATGACGCCAATGAACTCGAAGATTCCTCGGACCTCCAGCGTGATCTAGAGCATCATGAAAGACCTAAAGTCCTAACGGTAGACCAAACTATCACTGTCAACTTGAGTGATTCCGGAGAACTCAAAGAGGTGAAGATAGGGGCAACCCTTCCCGAAGGTGAAGCTAAACGCCTGGTCCAACTGCTGAAGGATTACCAGGATATCTTTGCCTGGTCGTATGTCGATATGCCGGGTCTAGATTCTTCTATCGTGGAACATAGTCTACCCACTAATCCAGACGTGCCGCCCAAGAAACAGAAGCTGCGAAGGACCAAGCCTGAACTTTCCAAGAAAATAGAGGAGGAGGTCATGAAACTTTTGAAAGTGGGATTCATCGAAGTCACCCAATACCCCAACTGGGTGGCCAATATTGTCCCAGTCATGAAGAAGGATGGTCGTGTTCGGGTTTGCATCGACTATCGCGATCTAAACAAGGCCAGTCCTAAAGACGATTTCCCATTGCCACATATAGATGTTTTGGTGGATAGTACAGCAGGGTTCGAGCTGTTTTCCTTCATGGATGGTTTTTCGGGCTATAATCAGATAAAAATGAAAGACGATGATAAGGAGAAAACGGCGTTCATCACTCCTTGGGGGACATTCCACTATAAGGTCATGCCCTTCGGCCTTAAAAATGCCGGGGCAACATATCAACGGGCAATGGTGACGCTCTTCCATGATATGATGCATAAGGAGATTGAGGTTTATGTCGATGACATGATCGCCAAGTCTCGACCTGGGAAGAGTCACGTTGATACCTTGAGGAAATTATTCGAGAGGCTCCGCGAGTTTAAACTCCGTCTCAATCCAGCCAAGTGCGTATTCGGAGCAACCTCGGGTAAATTACTTGGGTTCATAGTAAGCAGTAAAGGCATTGAAATTGACCCCTCCAAAGTGAAGGCTATATGTGAGTTACAACCCCCGTCGACCGTGAAAGAAGTGCGAAGTCTCCTGGGTAGATTGAACTACATAGCCCGTTTTATTTCTCAACTCTCAGCAACTGCTAAGCCATTCTTCAAACTTCTAAGGAAGAATGCTCAAGTGAAATGGAATGAGGGTTGTCGGGAAGCGTTTAACGAACTAAAGCAATACCTGATGAAACCACCAGTGCTAGTCCCACCAATGCCGGGCCAGCCTTTGATCCTTTACCTCACGATTCATAGTGAATCTTTAGGTGCGATGCTAGCCCAGGAAAGTCCTGAAGATGGGAAAGAGCGAGCCATTTATTACATAAGCAAGAAGTTCACTGTCTCAGAGTTGAATTATTCTGAAACCGAGAAGACTTGCGCTGCGCTAGTATGGGTGCTCCATAGGCTGCGACAATATACACTGCATCACCAAACTTTTCTTGTGACTGAGAACGATCCCATTAAGTATTTACTTGATCAGCCAGCTTTGGTAGGAAAGTTAGCCAAGTGGCAGATTTTAATTTCAGAGTTTGATATCCAGATGAAGCCACAAAAGTCAGTTAAAGGTCGAGTAATTGCTGATGTGTTAGCTGAAAATCCTGGAGTCCCTGATGATGATAGATATTTTCCAGAAGATCGTATTTTGGTAATAAAGGAAGATACGTGGACCATGTTTTTCGATGGAGCTGTAAACTTGGCCGGTTCCGGCACTGGGGCAGTTTTAATATCCCCAGATGGGCAACATTATCCAGTAGCAGCAAAGTTGGTGTTCCCCTGTACCAACAACATAGCCGAGTACGAAGCTTGCATCCTCGGACTCCAAGCCGCAGTGGAAATGAGGATAACCAAGTTAAAAGTGTTTGGTGATTCTGCTTTGATTATTCTCCAAACTGTGGGAGAGTGGAAGACAAGAGACACCAAGCTAGTGCCGTACCATGAATACCTCGAAGAAATCATAAAGGAATTCGAAGATGTCTCTTTTGAGTACTTATCGAGGTCTCATAATCAGTTTGCTGATGCGCTAGCTACGCTATCATCCATGTTGCAAGTGATTGATGGGTTAGAGGTAGAACCCCTGAAGATTGAAGTCCTGACAAAGCCAGCCTACTGTATGGTTGTGACCGGGGAGCCTGACGAAAAGCCATGGTATTACGATATCATGAGTTACATCCAGAGACAAGAATTTCCTGAGGGAAGCACCCCGGCTGACAGGAAGTATATAATGAAAATGGCTTCAAAATTCTTTGTTAGTGGTGAAAAGCTGTACAAAAGATCATATGATTCGGTCCTATTAAGGTGTGTGGATGCAGCTGAAGCTACTAGAATCATGCAAGAAGTACACGAAGGGATATGTGGTCCACACATGAATGGCCACATGTTAGCTAAGAAGATTATGAGGTTAGGTTATTATTGGCTCAGTCTTGAGAATGACTGCATCCAACATGTTCGAAGATGTCATCATTGTCAGGTTCATGGGGATAAGATAAATGTTCCCCCGACGGAATTACATCAGCAGTCTGAGCCATGGCCCTTTTCAATGTGGGGCATCGATGTGATTGGCCCGATTAATCCCAAGGCATCAAATGGACATCGATTTATCTTGGTTGCGATTGACTATTTCTCTAAGTGGATTGAAGCGTCATCTTATGCAAACGTCACCGCAAAGAATGTTGTAAAATTCATCAGGCGGGACATAGTCGCTCGCTATGGTGTCCCTGAGGCTATTGTCACTGACAATGGGACAAATTTGAACAACAAGTTCATTGATCAGTTGTTCAACGAGTTCAAAATCCGGCACCTGAATTCATCTCCTTACCGTCCACAGATGAATGGAGCAGTTGAAGCCGCCAACAAGAACATCAAGAAGATCTTGGCCAAAACGGCTGAAAACTATCGTGACTGGCATGAAAGGTTACCATTTGCACTAATGGCGTATCGAACTTCAATCCGAACCTCTGTCGGAGCAACCCCTTTTTCCTTGGTGTATGGCATGGAAGCAGTCCTACCCGTCGAAGTAGAGATCCCTTCCTTACGAGTATTGTCTCAAGTGGAATTGTCCGAGGCAGAATGGATGCGACTAAGGCATGAGCAGTTAAACCTAATTGATGAGAAGCGATTGAGAGCCATTTGCCACGGTCAAACCTATCAGCAGAGGGTAGCTAGATCTTTCAATCAAAAGGTGCGTCCAAGACACTTCGAGGTAAATGATCTAGTCCTAAGAAAGGTACTGCCAGTCTTTCCTGTTCCTGGAGGAAAATTTGCCCCAAACTACATTGGTCCATATGTGGTTAAAAAGGTGCTTCCCGGAGGTGCCCTGATCCTCGCAGAAATGGATGGTCGTGAGTTCTCCACTCCTGTTAATTCTGATGCTGTGAAGATCTATTATCCCTGATAAGATCTAACATTTTTGCGGCGAAAGTTTTTAAATGTTCGGTTTTATATTCTGAATTGCAAACATCTCATTTATGAATAAATGGTTTCAATCAATTGAAAAATGGAATGTGTGCCTTGGCTTTAAATTATGTTTGATCATTTTGTCAGTCTGCATTATCGATTTCAAAAGGGGAATCTATTTAGACGATATGATAACTCACGTGGAATGAATTGAATGTGTTGAATGAGGTACATCGGGGTGATGAAAGGCAAGCCATATCCTATACACAGTCCCGTTCACTAATCCCCAGTGAGTTAAGTGGAAAAATTCCATGTCGGCAAGGCGAAGGGTTATCTCGCAAAAGGTACGGCAACCGAAATGACGAGAGGCGGTTCATTTCTCTATCCCAAACACTACAGGTTATCCATTGTTTTGCCACTTTGAGCCTAAATATTTGGAGAAATTCATTCAAATTACCCCTGTCAAGAACCACCCCACATCGGGGCAAACTGGAGGTAAGTCAGCGTCATAAGGTGAAAAATGAATAGAAATTTTCATGCTCTCACTTGCATCAATCTTCGAGTGTTGCTTTTTCAGATGAATTCGCGTGAAGTTCAAGTGCCTTAGGATGACGAAGAGCATTTCTTTCTCTATCCTATACACACTTTACCCTTTGTTAAGCCCAATTGAGCCTGCAAATTCATTTCTTAAACCCAGTTGGTGATCATCCCCCACACTGGGGCAAGGCAAAAGTCATCATTGTTCAGGCAGCATATCCAGAGCGCCGACAAAAGACAAGACCCCGAGAGTCCAAATGTTAGTCATTCGGTCAAAACAAGCCAAAGTGTGGCTAGCCAATGTATGCATTGTAGACAGTGTATGTCAAAAAAAAAAAAAAAAAACTAGAGGGCATGAAAAAGCAGTGTGCCTGGTAAAAGCAAGGCCGATGCCCGTGAAAAAAGGAAAAAATGGAGAAAAGTGACGACTTTAGAAAATGTTTAGTTGTCTCGAAGTCACAAAAGTATCCAAAGTCTTGAGGAGTCAGGTGATAAACTCTCGAAACCAATGGAGCATCTACTGAGAAGACAATCCCTGGTGAAGAAGAAGACCGGTGACAATACCGAGATGATCACCAACTTGTTCATCCCAATTATACACATTTTAAGCCTTATGATCCATTCATTTCTCAACCCATGAGCCTAGCCTGCGTTACGTCCCTTGCAAAGTCTCTTCAGATTAGGGCACTTGAACTAACGTAGAGTTTCTGATGTTTATAAGCTTAGCTCGAAGAAGTGCGAGCAAGTCCATTTCTATCTCATTTTGCAGGTTCTTGACTTGTAAACCCGGAGACAATTGCAGAGTATTTTCTTTCAATAGCCTCGACTCGAAGAGTCTCTTTTGCTAAGCCATTGACCAAGCCCTATGTTACAGTCCTAACAAAGACCTCTCAGATTGGTAAAGTCGTACTACTTGCGAGAATACTCGGACCCTTGTCAACATGATGACGGTGAGATGGAGCGATTCTCCATAAATCAGCCTTTCGATGAGAATGAGAGAAAGCCCTTTTGGACCGGAAGTCCCTCATTCGACATTTTCAAGATATCCGCTTGAGTTCGGGTTGTCTTGTCATGATTTTTCCCCAGCGAAGTTTGTAATGCCGATTTGACAAAACCATCGTGCATGAAAATCAGTTGAAATCATAGTTCATGTGTATATGTATTCTTGACAGTGTGCGAATGCATATTACATGTTACTTAAAATCGTGTCTAACAGGAGACACACCTTCAGAGTTGGAGATGTCACCAGGTAAGTATGTCTCTATCCCTAGGATGTCTATGACTATCTAGGTATCCCTAACCTGTTCAAGCAATTGTCAGGTCCCACATTTGATCATTTTGGCGATCTCTAGATGCCTTTGATTATGTTCAGGTATCTATTGATCAAACCTTTTCAGGTACCTCTGACGATATCCAGGTACTTTGTCAAGGAACTCTTGAACACTTGGGCCAACCCCTTTGTTCATCAAATCACAGATTTTTATACAATCTCGAGAAGATTCCCCCGTTACATGACTATGAGCAGATATAGGCATGACGGCCAAATCTTTACATATGAGCAGGTATATGTAAAGGTCGGAATATTCTTCCCAAATCTCAGGTATTCCCCCGCTACTCACCTATGAACAGGTATAGGTGAAGCGGCCAAATCTTTGCATATGAGCAGGTATATGTAAAGATCGGAATATTCTCCCAAATCTCAGGTGTTCCCCCGCTACTCACCTATGAACAGGTATAGGTGAAGCGGCCAAATCTTTGCATATGAGCAGGTATATGTAAAGGTCGGAATACTCTCTTTATCCCAGATGTTCCCCCGCTACTCACCTATGAACAGGTATAGGTGAAGCGGCCAAATCTTTGTATATGAACAGGTATATGTAAAGGTCGGAATATTCTCTCAACCCCAGGTGTTCCCCCGCAGTTCACTTATGAGCAGGTATAAGTGCGGCGGCCAAACCTTTGCATATGAGCAGGTATATGTAAAGGTCGGAATATCCTCTTGATTTCAAAAGTTTCCCCCGCAATTCACTTATGAGCAGATATAAGTGAAGCGGCCAAATCTTTGCAAACACCTATGGAAATATATAGGTAGTTCGTAAAGATCGGAACTGTTCTCGCGAATCCAGATGATGATTGGATACGTCGAGTTTTCTTCGTGTGTTTTGACTTGACTGCAGATCACCGAAGTTCATCAACATATATCAGGCAATACCGATGGGAACTGAGCCCATACATTTGCCAAAACAACATACAAGTTAAGGTTGTGCCTCGAATTGCGCTATCGTCAGGTAAGTAATTCCAGGTACGTTTTCTACTCATGTCAGCATGCATCATTTCTTAATGCATTGTAAAATGGGACTCATAATCCCGACAAAAACAACATTCATTGCATTTGCATAAGTGAAATTTAGGTATCATTTAGTCTTTGAATGCAACCTCTGCGAGCTCACCTTCAAAGAGGGGCAGCTGTTGACACCTAAATTTTAGTAACCATTTAGTGTAATTTGCATAGAAAATTAGGGATTAAATTTTTAACCCCTAAACAAAAAATATTTAATTTGCATAACATATAGTTTAAATTCATTTTAGATTCATTGCATTTTTTGCATCGGACCGGCGGTGAATGAACGAGCTTAAATTTCATCAAACGGGACTCGGCTCGCTTGAAATGCACGGGCCGGGAATTACAAGTCAAACGGGCTTGGTTGTTTTAATCTGAGCTTAATTCAGCCCATTTATCCTTAATTAATTCAGCCCATTTAAATTAAAGCCCAAGCCTAAGCCCATTAAGACTAGAAAGCCCATCTAATTGACCTAGGTTAATACTATATATACATTATTAGGTCAGAATTTTAGAGGGGGAGAACACAATTTTCAGATCAGAATTTTTGAGAGCACGAGAGACACACGTGAGCGAAAGGAAAAAGAGAGTGAGAAAGAGAGAGGGAGAGAAGGAGACCGGCTCCCACCGCCGCCGCGCCCGCGTGGTGCCGCCTTCCCCCGCCGGCGTCGCGCCTCACGCCACCGCGGCTGCTGTCGCCCCTTCCCGCCAACGCCGACACCGCCGGTGCTGCTGCTCGCCGCTGCTCCTCAGGCCGACGCCGCTGCTGCTTGCTGCTGCCGTTGCCGCTGCCGCTGATCCTCTCCCGCCGACGCCGCTGCTGATTGCTGCTGCCGTTGCCGCTCGCCGCTGCTCCTCAGGCCGACGCCGCTGCTGCTTGCTGCTGCCGCTGATCCCTTCCCGCCGACGCCGCTGCTGCTTGCTGCCGAGCCCGACGCTGCTGCTGCCGTCCTCGCCGGAGCCGTCGTACGCCGGTGCTGTCTTGCTGTTCCGTCGCTGCGCCCTGCCGACGTCCCAGCCGCTGTCCCCGCCGAGCCCAGCGCTGCTGTCTCCGTCCTCGCCGGAGCCGTCACATGCCGGCGCTGCCTTGCTGTTCCGTCGCCGCCGCTCCGTCGTCGTTCCCGTCACCGCACCGCCAAATCCGCCGTTCACCGTTCGTCCCAATCCGCAAGTTCGAATTTGGAAATTATCCGCAAATTAGGTAATTGAACATTATCTAATATTTTTAGAATATTTCGTTTCTTAATTTTTGAGTGTTTTGAATATTCTGTGAATATTGCGTGGATTACTAGATATCTTAGGATAATGTTTGCCTTGTTCGCAATATTTGAAAATATTCAAAATTAGGAATCTTTCCTAATTCAGCAACGTATCTGGACAATTATCCGACCTTATCCCTAAGGTATGATACGTGGCGATACGGAAGATCATTATCCTATCCCTAATCCCTTGGATACGATAATGATTTTTATCTGCTTTCCAAATTTGAACGATCGACTTTCCATTAATATCTATAACCCTGTAGATATGACCGGTAATTCGATTTTTGTGCCTGATCCGAGTTTGAAACGAATATTGTGGATTGCGTGGTTATTTTAAATGTGGATGCTATCTTTGTTTAAATTATCTTTCCTTTTCAAATAAAAAAGAAAATTCAAAAAATATCAGTTAGGATTTGAATTTGAATTTTGCATGTTTAGGAATCCTAAATATATCTAGACGATAGAGTAATTATTTAATTTAAATTAGGACTTGAGATAATCCATTCCCTAGTTTAAATTAAGTAATTTTCTAATCTTAATAGATTATTTAGCCTTTTTTTTATTCCGAATTTTCATGAAAATCCCAAAAAAAGAATGAATTGTTTTATGGTAGATTAGGATAGATTGCATTCTTTATTTAAGTAATTTATTATTTCAAATTTTAACAAAAATCCCAAAAATAAATCATGTTAGGACATATTAGGTCATCATGGGTTGCACGTTAATTTAGGCATATTTTTATTCCGAATTTCACCAGAAAATACCAAAAATAAATCGTTTGCCCGTCATCAGAATCAGGTCACGTCGTCGCATGACATATAGTTTGCATGTTAGGTTGCATTGTTCGCATGTCAATTCTTGTACGTCATTGCACGTAGGTTAGCTTTCATTTAAATAAGTGAAAATCAAAAAATGTGGAATGAACTGCTTGTTAATTAGAAATCATATTAGGTTGTTGATGTGATTTTCTAGCTAACCATGCAGATGCTTACGTTGCTTCGAGGTAAGCAATTCTCCTAATCTTGCAATTTATTTAATGCTTTCTTGAGTGTTAAATTGGTGGTTTGCGTACCCGCATGAACACCTCACATGTTAGTGACTAAGTTAAAATGGATCCAAACTGCTTGCCAAAATATTTTTGAAAAGAAAAGGTACCGAAAGGGCGTTAGACTAGATCTAGCGTAATCAAGTCCCCGGGCTTAGAATCTCTGGTTCGTAGGAATAAAACATATCTCCCTATGTTTTATTTAGGTTTCTAATCGACCTACCACAAATTGATTAGTGGCGACTCCAAGTATGAAAACATTTGCATGTTAAAAACTTAAACCCTAAGTTGCGAATTGGTAGGGCTTGGGAGGGCTCGAGTTAGGTTTAGTCCTAATAATCCATTAGCCTGAGAGATGAAATTTTTTTAGGTCGCGACAAGGGCGCTACGAGAAGAGAAGCCAAAAGGAAAGGAAAGGAAAAGTCAAAGAAAAAATGACAAAAAAGAAAGGGGCTTTTCTTCTTACTCTATTGACAGTGCAATCCATTCACAAAAAAGGCAGAACGCAGCACGAAGCAGGAGAGCAGAGCGCAGCAAGAAGCAGAAGCGATGCAGAAGGGCAGGCTGATCAACGGCAGCTTTGAGCTGAAAATAGAAAGAAACAGAGCTGGCTTCGTTGACTGATCGGGGACCGTTTTGGAGGGACACCAAAGAGAGAGGACCGGCAGGAATCTAAAAGGAGGAGGCTTGGCAAGAGATAGGGGGGTGAGAGTTTTCTGGAGACAAGGAGAGAACTCGAGAAAAAAGGGGAGGAGAGACACCGAGAGAGATCGGGAGGGGAATTAGAGAAGAGGAAGCTTCGCTCATTCGTCGGACGATCGCCCCGATCGCCGTCGAGCCCTCTCCGCTGTGCATTGAGAGCCCATGAATACCGGAGTTAGCCGTTCTCTCATTTTGGGACGTCGGAGCTCCTCGCGATAGAAAGAGAAGGAACCGAGAAAGAGAGCCCGAAGAGGAGTCGCTAGTTCGCCAATGATCCGCCTGAGTTGCCGTCGGAGGCTAAGCCGTCGGCCGCCGTAGAGTCAGTCGCGAACCAGGTAGGCCCCGGATAAGGTCTTATTCTGTTTCGGCCTCCCTTCCCCTGCCTCTTGGGTGCCGGGCACACCGAGTCCATTCGGTCATCGCTCGGCCCCGTCGACGGAGGTTAACATTTGTTTGACACTTAGTAAACTCTTTTTAAAAGTTGTATGTTGAAAATTGATCATAAACTTTGTCAAAATCAGATCTGCGAATCCACTTTTCAGCTGCACCATACCTGTTTGATCAAAGGTCCGAACCAGACCACTTAAGCTTTGTAAAGTCGAACCTGGTTGTACATCTCTTTGACGTTTCGGTGCAAGCCGAGTTGAACCCGTGTCCAGAGAGGGTTGATTAGAGCTTTATATATCATCTTTGAGCCAAAAATGGCCCTCAATCTCAGTTTTGAGCCTCCGCCTGTACTCGCCTACAAGGTGTTCGATAAAATGTCTAAGTGAAGCTCCGAATCTATTTTTGTGAAATCGACACTCTAGAACTTTGTCATATGCTCGATTTATTCTAGTCTTGTTGTTGCCTTCAAGCTATCTATGTTTCTGTGTGATTTCGTGGCATACTTGTTGATCCCCGTCGTCGGCCGTGGACGAGCACCTTCTGGAGACTCATTCCTCTCGCCGAAGCGATGCCCGCGGTTAGAGGCCGCCGTGGTCAGTTTCCCATCCTTGTTCTGTGTGTTTTATGTGTGCATAGATTTAGAGTTTTAAATGTGGTTGAGATGTCGAGATATAAAGAATGGAAGTCGATATCGGTGTTTGGTCGCCTGTGTCCTTTTTTCGTGGCCGGAGTTAGCTGACGGTTCGGTGGGTGTGGCGGTCAGCGGTGAGAGTGAAAACCCGATGTCGGTCGTTGGCGTTTGCGGCGCGCGCCGTCGGTCGGAGGCCGAGAAGTGGTCCTGGCGTGGTCTCGGCAGAAGAAGAAGTCTCTGTGGTGAACTGTACGGAGAAGTTCACGTGCATGGAAAAAGCACGTAGGGGAGGAAAGAATAATAAAAAATAGAAAAACAGTAGAGAAACGAAAGAAAAAGAGAAAAAAAAGAAAAAAGGAAAATCAAAAGAAAAGAATAAAAAATAGAAATAGGAGTGGGGAATGAGGGATCCCGGGTTATGTGTCGGGTGGATCGGGTCAGGGGTAAAAATATTAAAACATTAAAAAATTCAAAAAAAATATTCAAAAAAATATTAAAAATTCCAAAAAATTTCAAAAAATTCGAAAATGTTTAAAAATCCAAAAAAAATTAAAAAATCTGAAAATCATTAAAAAACATTAAAAAATTCAGAAAATTTCAAAAGAATTAAAAAATCCAAAAATTTCATAAAAATTCCAAAAAATCCAGAAAGTTAGGAAATGTTGAGAAATCAATTTTGGGCTTAATTTCACTAGATTTTAGGTTAAAAAACTCAAAAAAAATGAGAAAAAGCCTTTAAAAAATTCCCAAAAATCGAACAAGCCATTAGGGCGTTACCTTGGGGCTCTCGATTGCCTTTTCCTTTCTAGAGACGATAATAGGTCGCTGGTTGTTTATTTTGGTTGTGCACTTTAAATATATTGGTTGTTATTTTCCATTTTTAGCATGGTTAGGCCGAGCTTTAGGCTTTTCGATAGGCTGCCCGGTATGTTAGTTTGCGAACTTTCAAGTTTAGGTACCGAAAGGGCACTAGTTAGATCGCTAGTGTAATCAAGTCTCCGAATTTTGGAATCTCTGGTTTTCGCACGCATCGAGACAATGCTCCCACGTCTCGATTAGGGTGTCTAGCCGACCCTTAATCATGACTAGTGGCGACTCCATTCAAATGCATAAATTAGACAATTCTCGTAGTGCGAGGTATGAGGCTTGGGAGAGCCTCGGTCATGGGATTAATGAGCCATTTGATTTGTCTTTCAAACGAATCAATTAATGTTCGTATCTATCGACAAATACCTCTTAGCCTAACCGATCGGTTCGGGGAGGTCGCGACAGGAGAGAAGTTTCATATTTATATGGATCATTAGAGTCTCAAGTATTTGTTTTCTCAATAGGAGCTAAACATGAGATAGCGTTGTTGGATGTAACTCCTCAAGGACTAAGATTGGGATATCTTGTATCACCCCGGAAAGGCTAATAAGGTAGCGGATGCATTAAGTCGGAAATCATGCATTGCACATATGATGGTTAAGGAATGGACTCTATTGGAAGGAGTGCGAGACTCGGAGTTTAAGTTCGAGGTGAGTCATGTTTCGAGCCTACTTGCAACATTGAGGATTGAACTGGAAATCCAAACTAAGATTAAGGCTATGCAATCTACGGACCAAGAAATCTAGAAGATACTAGAGATGGATACCACCAAGAGAAAATCGGACTTCCAAGTATCCGAGGATGGGATCTTGAAGTTTCGAGGGAGATTGTGCGTGCTCGATGTGCTCGATGATGCGGAACTTAAGGAAGAGATCTTATTGGAAGCTCACTGTAGCAATTATAGCATTCATCTAGGTAGCACGAAGATGTACCAGAACTTGTGACAGCACTATTGGTGGAACGGTACGAAGGTGGACGTAGCCAAGCATATGGCCAAGTGCTTAACGTGCCAGCAAGTAAAAGCGCAACATTGTAAGCCCAGAGGATTATTGCGACCTTTGGAAATTCCCAAATAGAAGTGTGAACATATTACTATAGATTTTGTTATGGGATTGCCAAGGAACCAAAGAGGCCATGATTCCATTTGGGTGATAGTCGACCGATTGATAAAGTCAGCGCACTTCCTAGCGATGCGAAAGGATTTTGCGTTGGAAAGATATGTCAAGTTGTATGTACAACAGATAGTTTGCTTGCATGGAGTGCCGGTGACGATTACTTTGGACTGTGATCCCAAGTTTACTGCTAGCTTTTGGAAAAGTCTTCGGATGGCAATGGGAACGAAGTTGCAGTTCAGTACTGCTTACCATCCATAGGTGGATGGTCAGTTCGAAAGGACAATTCAGACTTTGGAATACATGTTGCGGGCATGTGTTTTGGACTTTCAAGGCAAGTAGGAAGAACAATTACATCTAGTGGAGTTTGCGTATAACAACAGTTATCAACAGAGTATCAAGATGGCGCTATTTGAGGCATTGTATGGTCGGGCTTGTAGAATGTCGGTATGTTAGGACGAAACTAGAGAACGAAGTATAACCGGCCCAGAATTAGTGCAATAATCAGTTGAAGCCGTTGTGATCATTCGTGAGAGACTCAAGACCGCGCAAAGTTGCCAAAAGAGTTATGCGGATCGGAGATGAAGACTTTAGGAATTTCAAGTAGGAGACCATGTTTTCCTCAAAGTGTCACCAATAAGAAGATTGTCCCGGTTTAGCAAGAAAGGCAAGTTAAGTCCAAGGAATGTAGGCCCCTTTGAAATTTTGGAAAGGAATGGAGATCTAGCCTATAGACTCGCCTTGCCGCCGAATTTGTCTCAAGTACATAATGTGTTCCACATGTCAATGCTGAGGAAGTATGAATCGGATCTGACTCACGTGCTAAATTATGAAGAAATAAATGTGGACGATAGGGTATCATACGTTGAAAGACTAGTGAAGATTGAAGACAAAAAGGAAAGAGTATTACGGAAAAAGACAATCCAGATGGTCAAAGTGATTTGAGAGCATTATGAAACCGAAGATACCACATGGGAAAGTGAAGAGTTTATGTGACGTCAGTACCCTCATTTATTTGAGTAGTTGGGTTGGGTTGTAAATTTCGAGGAAGAAATTTTTGTAAGGGGGAAGAGATGCGACATTCTGAATTTCGACTCACTTTTAGGATAAATGAAATTTGTATATTTTTCAATGTATTTGTAGTTAGATCTCTCCTGGAATTGATCATTCTCGGGATACTAACTTTTAGGGAATGACTACCTAGGGAAATGTACGTAGACCTAAGAACTCGACCATGAGTCGACCTTCTGTGATGATCGAGGTTGCCATGATTTGAGTAACCGCAGGTTGATACGCGTAAATCTTAAAAAGCCGCCCGTTAATTAAAGATACACTAAAATCGCATTTGAGTGAAATTAGCTGTCTTTTGAATCCGAATTTGGATGTTGAATTTGTCGAGGTGTCACGACTAATTTATTTGGACGACGTCACATAAGCGTGGCCAACCTTAAGGTTTATTAGATTTGTCGAAAATTTAGAATTTGGACCGGGAGTGGAAGATGACCATTTTACCCCTGGGATTATTTGAATTCATTGGAAAGGTTGAAGGGCAATTTGGACTTTTGAACTTTCCCTCCTTTGGCCGAAATTCATGGACAAGGCCCTTTCACATCTTGCTTTATTTATTTTGGTTGCCATTTGTAATTTTGAGGAAATTCATGTGAGAAAAATTAGGAATCCTTGGATCTTAGCTTGGGGAAGAAGGTAGATTTTGAACCCTTGGATATATGAGTGGGGTGGGTGAAGGGGTTTTTAGTGGGGGTTAGTAGAAAAATCTGATCAAGTCTTATCTCTCTCTCTCTCTCATTCATTCTCTCTCTCTCCCTATCCCTCATTTTCCCCCTTCCCCTTTGCTCAGTCGAATCCTCTCCTTTCTCCCTCTCCCTTGTTGCTCGACCACCACCACCAGCCACCATCGGAGCCGCCGTCCAACTATTACCGCCCCTCACTTTGTTCGGTTTTACTTAGGTTCTCTAGTAAGCGGCATTCTAAATCTTGTCTAAGCTAAGGGGTTATCAATGGGCTTATTAGGGGTTGATTAGTGGCTATGGTTAGTTGGTTTAAGAGCTAGACAAGTAGATTTGCTTATTGGTTGTGTTCCCGAATTTCGTTACTACTGTGATGCCATGTTTTGCTATTTTTTACGAGACCTGTGTGGGTCGAATTTGGGGTAATATCCTTCATGAAAGTTGTTCAAAATATCTTGTCGTATAACATAATTTAATTTGGAAATTTTTGGAAGTCATTTGAGGCCATTCGGAAGTCTATCTTTGGACCGAAATAGTCTGTCGAAAACACTGTTCCTCTGACCTTTGGGTCTGTTCGAATTTTTATAAATTTTTTCAGACCTATTTTCAAAATAATTCCTTTACAAAACTTGTTGGAAATATTTGTGGTTATGACATATAAAAATTTCAAAGCTTTCTAAGGAGATTTGGTTACTTCTTGAATATGCATTTTTAAAGCCAGATGGCCAGTCCGAAAGAAATATATTATGTCCAACTTTGGGTGACAAAAAGAGGTGGTTCTAAATAGAATTGGATTTTGTGTTCTTCATGAAAAATATTCATCAGGGTGTTGTCTAGGACATATCCGAAATTCATAATTTTTGGAGTTGAATTACTATTTATTTTAAAAGGAATTCTAGAACTGTGCGCTAGCCTAGATTTGCCTTGATTCTGTGTATTCGGTTTTCTCTTCCTCTTGTGGCTGAGTTGTGGTGCTTGGTGGTTGAGTTGAATGTTGGGATGTGTGGATTTATGCCATTGAGTGTATAGCTTGAATTGTGGATTGAAAGGTATTGGAATAATTGGGTGATATGGTTAAGCTACATTGCTGCCCTTATGAACTGATTGGTTGGGCTGAGTTGTTGATTTGGAATTGAATATGTTTGTGTGTGATTAGGGCATATGGATGTTGTGTGAAGGGAATGAGATATGTATAGCGTATGATCGATAGGCCCTGAGGCGTGTTGACGCGAGGAAAGGCATGAAATTGAATGAGGATGTACGTTTGATCCTACAATCCTTTTAGGCATGTTTACACGAGGAATTGGATTTGTCTTGAGGTGTGTTACGCGAGACAATGCCTGGATAAACTAGAGTGCAGTAGACTTGATGCGTGTTACGCGAGTCGTACGATGAGGTGGGCCTGAGGCGTGTTATGCGGGTTGGTATTGATCAGGGTGGACACATGTGTGTGTCGGAAGTTGAAAGATGAGAGCATGTGTAGAGATTGAGATTGGAATAGGTTGGAATGTTATTACGGATGCATGTGTAGGAAATTGATTGTATCTTGAAGTGCATGTGCATTAAGAAGTTGGTTATGTTATTGTGATTTGACTAATGTGCCGGGTTGAATACATATGCCGAGAAAAGGCTAAGTGCCTTTAAACGTTATTGTGTGTGATTGAGTATGTTTGGTGTTTACTCTTGTCTGGTGTCGTGCCGCACTTTTTTCTTTTCAGGGGCTTTCGGGATTTGTACGCTAAGGAGATATTTCCATGTAAGGGTCTCTCCCAGACCATACCTCACGTGACAGTAGAAGGTGATTTATTATTTAGTCTAAGTTTGTGATTTTTGGAGTCGCCACTAGTCATTATTGGTAGGTAGACTAGAAACCTAATTGAGGTACGGGAGAAATACCACAATTCTACGAACTAGAGATTCTGAGTATGGGGACTTGGTTATGTTATTGATCCCAAATCGAGATCCCTAACGTCCTTTTGGTACCTAAGAACGATATGATGTCTAACGTATCATGCGAATTTCCGAGGCTTACCCACTAATCCTATCCGTTTTAATGGTAGGAAAGACCAAACAAGTATTGAATACACAATCAAAGTCAATCAATCCTAAGTGGTCTCTAAAACGAAAATCAATCAAAACACCTAAACTTTAATGAAGCTCTAGAAGCTTATTCATTTCATGATTCATATTGTTTAGGATTTTAGGGTTTTTTAGGGGTCATAATCCCTGAATTTAGGATTTTCAAAAAATGCCACTTGGGCACTTCCGAAAATTCAAATCTTACTTTTTATGGTTGGCCATGGTGTTTTTGGACCATTCTGTGAATTTTCAAAATTTTTGATTTTTTTTGGAAAATTTTTTTAATCGAGAATTGATTTTTATGAATTTTCTAAAAATTTTTATGAATTTTCCAATTTTTCAAATTTTTATTGATTTTTTAAGATTTTTTTACATTTTTTATTTGTATTTTCTAAATTTTTGGAATTTTCCGAATTTTTGTGAGTTTTATGAAAATTTTTGAATTTTTATGAATTCTCTAAAAATTTTTGAATTTTTATGAATTTTTTAATTATTTTATTATTTTTTTGGAATTTTTCAAATTTCTAAATTTTTTTTATATTTTCTGATTTTTTTATATTTTTTCATTTTCTAGGTTTTATTATTTTTTATATTTTTTTTGTTATTTTTCCGCCGAGAGATGAATTGGATCGGCCCGGTTCGACCTAGTTCGGCTTGGCCAAATCGGGCTTCGCCTGCGCCAGTTGCCGGCCATCTTCTCTGGCGGGCACGGTGCCAAAACGGCACCGTTTTAGGCCTTCCTCACTGAGGCATTTTCACAAACAGTTGGTGGGCACTGTTCTAAGTTTGATATTTTTAAGGCCGCCGGTTTGAGGTTGTCGCTAACGAGCCTCCAGCGACCTTTTAACCATTATGACTGATCCATGATGAAGTCCATATTACTTATTACCAATCTAGCCTAATCGTTGTGTCGTCGGATGTTCGCAGGCCGGTGAAAAACCAGTTGGAAAATCCTAACCTAACACTAACCTAAAATAACATTTTCAGATTTTAAATCACTATCCTATTCGTCCTAGCCGTCTAACTCTGTTTTAATGACTAGCAAACATCAAACAAGGTCAAGGGAGCTAACTTGAATGGCCCTACGACTATGGCAATGCTCCGGCAGGGTCACCTAAGCTCCAACAAGATGGTTCACGGGGAGGCCGACTCGATTTGTGCATTTTAATGCCCAAAAATGCAATCAAACAAAACAAAAAATGATTAGAAATGAGTTTTGCACATCCAGGAATACAAAATCGCAAGAACAACAAGATTGAATCAAATCATTTTTTTTAATTCTGGAAAAAACCGTGACCTTGAATGATATTTACCTGGTTCGTTCGATGACCAGGAGAAATTGCTGAACTGATCTGCACCCTAAAAGTTGTTCCTTGACACTTGATCTTCACCTTGGTTGTCTTGGTTTCGTCGAAAGAGCTCTAGATTAGCCGGAAAATGCTCGGTTTCAGGCCTTCAAGATCAGCTAGACTGACTGGAATAGTGAGGGGAGAATCACGGCCAAATCATGATTCGCCGGTGCTTCGCCGTCCACGACGGCACCAAGCACTCATAAGGGGACTCTCGACCCTCTCTCTCTCACTTTTTCTCTTTGGTTTCACCTCCTTCTCTCTCTTCTCCCTCTCTGGCTTTCTGTCGAACACCTTTCTTGTAATGTTCAGTTTTTTCTTCTTTTTTTGTTGATCAAAAAAATCCCGCCCAAAGTTTGTTGGAACCGAACTTGAATCTATTGGGGTGCTTATCTAGTGCTAGCTGGATATTTTCCAGTTGGCCAAATCGATTAAAACGTGCTAATTTCAGGTTCATAGGTTTTTGTTCAATTTGATATCCTAATGACCTGATTAGGCAAAATTGATGCCAAAATTGAATTACCCACATCTGATTAACCCTAAAAATGATGGTCTCATATTTCGGCAATTTCATATTGGGCATGATTCCCAATTTGGGTTTAAAATTCTTAATTTTCAATCAAATTTTGGGAATTTTTGATTTTATGTCAAATTGTGCAATTGGAACGACCATTATAAAATTCAAGATCCCAGAATCATTTGTTGTGAAGATACTATGACTTAAAAATGACTAGAAAAATTTTTTTTTGGGTTTATTGTGCTCTGGCTGAGTCGAGCGAAAAAGGTGAGTAACCTGGGTTGGGTCGGGTCGACTTGACAGACTCGGGTTGGTCTCAATTCTCAAATTCGACCCAATTTTGACCCGATTTTCCAAATTTAACCCCAAAATTGAATTCCCCATCTTTCTATGGAATTTTCAGATTCCATTTGCTATTTTTCTTGATTTTCTCACTTATTTTGATTAAAAGAAATTAAGGAAAAATGCAGAAAAATGCAAAAAAAAATAGTTTTTTGGGTTAGAAATAGGTTTCTAGGTTTGTCCAAGACTCCTGGTCCTAATTTTGAGGCTTTTGAAAATATGAAAAAAAAAATGAGATAAAAATCAGGTATCAACAACTGCCTCTCTTTGAGATTGAGCTCGTTAGAGGTTGATCTCAAAGACAAGGTGACACCTGAATTTTTAGTCAACTCACTGAATAAGATAAGATGAAAATTTCATAACAATTGATTAGGGATCTTGCTTTTTGAAATTCGTGATCTAATCTAAAGGTTCTCTTTTCGGAACACATTTTGAAAGGTTCTTAACGATTGAGGGAGAGAAATTTACCTGTTTGTGAGAGTTTTTTTATTGCTTATCCCAGGGCATGAATTGATGGTGGTGATAATTATGATGGTTATTCTGATTTCGTGTTTGAAGGACGAACTCACGAACCATGAATGCTTGAGGCTCTTCGCCTAAGGATTTTGGAGACATGCCAAGTGGTTCCTCATCCGTAGGATTTTGGAAATTGCCTAGGGGCTCCTCACCTGTAGGACTTTGGATTTGCCTAGTGGTTTCTCACTAGTAGGACTTTAAATTTGCCTAGAGGCTCCTCGTCTGTAAGACTTTGAATTTGCCTAGGGGCTCTTCGCCTATAGGACTTTAAATTTGCCTAGGGGTTCCTCCCTAATAGGACTTTGAATTTGCCTAGGGGCTCATTGCCCGTAGGACTTTGAAATTTGCCTAGGGGCTCTTCACCTGTAGGACTTTGGAAAGACTTCAAACAATGAACTCCTTAACCGTGAGTTTTGTGATTTTGAGATTTTACTAACCTTTGTATGGTTTTTTAGTTGACCAAAAACTATTTTAAAAAATAGTTTTGAAATTGATCAAAACTATTTGAAATATAATTTTTTTTAGCTTACCACAAACTGTTTGAAATTTTAGTTTTAAGTTAACCAAAAACTTTTTGAAACCTTGTTTTGAAATATGCATTCTTTGTATTAAATGCATTCCAGACAATCAAATTTTCTTTTCAAGGAATCATTTGGACAAAATGCTTGCAATCTTTCAAGAAATTCTTGAAATGATCATTTGGAAGACCTTCATTAGAAAGGATGTGTTTCGATATGTGAACTTGATCTTTTCTTCATTTGATTAAAAGGAGACTGATCTACTATCCCTCAATTTTATCTCTCTTAACCAGTCCTCAGGTTTTCGGAGATGTTCGCAATGTATACAATCTAATTGATCCGATAAGGTCTTTCAAAAGGTTGTAATGTTGACTTGGTCAATGGCTATTCAAAGGATAGGCATTCTGAGGCCAAGAAAAATGATTTTATCATATCTGACTTCGGGTCTACAAGTTAAGAATCTCAAGGATAAGACAAGATAGTATTGCATATACTTCTTTGAGTGATGACTTCTTGTCATAAAGTCATGTTTCTTCTTGGCATCACCACCTTTTCTTTTCTTCTTTTTCACTGGAGATCTTTTCTTCTATGAACATCAGAGTCTTCTAAATATTCATCACAATCTCTTTCTTTTGATCATCCTCACTTGCTACGATCTCTCATGATTTTGACTTTGCTTTGTCATGACTTTTTGTCATTTTGAGCTTTCTTTTACACTCTTTTTTTTTCTCATTTTTCTTGGGTATTTGGCCTTGCTTTTACTTGGTACACTGCTTTTTCATGCCTCAGACTCTTTTGTCTTTGATCTTTTTGAATTCTAAGGACTCTATGTTCTGCCCTTTTGTTTTATATCTATTAAAGTGGGTCATATGCTCATGCTCCAGTGTGAAGAGATGATCATCAATTTAGGGTTCTGAAATGAATATTCAAGCTCAATTGGGTTTTGCCAAAGGTAATGTGTTTGGATATAAGAAATGAACTGCTCTTCTTCCTTTTGGGATGTTTTGAGCTTCCATATGACTTCATATGAAGTTATCACAGAAAGATCGATGCAAGAGTATGCAATAATATCTTTCTTGATCCTATTCTCCATAACTATCAATCCACAAACCTCCTGATTTGCCCCAATGTGGGGTGGTTCTTAACAGGGCTGTTTTGAGAGAACTTCTCTATTGTTTTGGCTCAAATTTGGATTTGTAATGGATAAGTATGTGTTTGAGATAGTGAAATGATTGCCTTTCATCATTTCAATCCATGTAATCATTGCGAATATCTCTTATTTCCTTCGGATGAGTATTTCTTACTCACTTCTACACTTTAACTTTGAGTGTATAGGGGACGTGTTTGGATGTGACTTACCTTTAATCATTTGAAGGTCTTTCCATTCGATTTGATCCAAACTTCTTTCCATGAAATTTTTTAAACCTTTTTGTCAAATTATCCCTTTTAGGGAATTTTGATGCTTAGTGCATTTTTAAAGAAAGTGTGTTTCAAAATCTTTGATTGAAATATTTCTGAGGTATTTTTCTTTTCAAAATAATTTATTTTGTTTTTGCTCAGCCTTAGTGTCATTTCGCTTGGGGAAAAAAAAGTTTGATTTTTCTCTTAGAAAGGCAACTTCTTTAGCATATGCCTTCATGATTTAGGAATACCTATCTAATTAATTTATCAAGATTCCTCTTGTTTCCATGTTTTTTTGTTTTAGTTACACTGGGGATTCTTCTGTTGTTGCTCCCTTTTCTTTGTCACTCTAGGGATGATAAAAAGGAAAGTATATTAGAGAATATCAATGAAAAATAGAATTGGAAGTGATACTTCCCTCTACTATTTGATAACCCCATTGGGAAGTCTAAAATCATCAACTAGTTCAGATTCTTTTTGCTTTCTTCGGCAAAACAAATAAACATATTCATGAAATGCATAGTGTGCATGATATGCATGATATGCACATGTTCTAAAGTGACCCGAATCTTTTCTTGAATATTTGTCTTCATTTCATGAGTAGAAAATCATGATAGCATCTGCATTTATAGAATAGGCCAGTTCTGTTCCTGTCATATCTATAAGAATCAATGCTCCTCCAAGAAGAACCTTCTTGATAATATATGGACCCTCATAATTCGGAGTGAATTTGCCACAAGGATCTAAATTGTTGAAGATAACTTTCCTCACTACTAAATACTTTGTTTTGAAATTCCTCAGTTTTACCTTTCGATTAAAGGATTTAGCCACTCGTCTTTGATAGGCTTGTCCATGGCATATAGCTCTTAATCTCTTTTCATCGATCATGTTAAGTTGTTCATATCTTTGTTGGATCTACTCGGCTTCTGAAAGCTTTAACTGAGATAGTATTGTTGACACCTAATTTTGCCCGCCGCGATTAATTAAGGCTTGAATGGTAAATTGGCCATGTTAGAGCAAAAGAGAGATAAAACTAAAATTAAAATAAATAAAGTATATATATCGGACCAATCTAGCCCGGCCTATCAGCCCTAGTTCTGATCTTTTAATGCTCGCTCGACCCCTCATTTTCCCTCTCTCTTCAGCCCACCTTCGGATCCTTCCCCCTCCTTTTTTATTTTCGGCCCAACCTTCCATCATTTCATTTTTCTTCAGCCCAGCCCAGCCCAGCCGCTCAACCCCTCACTCTCTCCCTCACGCGTGCCGGTTGGTACCAGACAGAAGGGACAAAAGAGAGGGGGACCAGGGACAGCGAAGCCAGAGAACAGAGCGGCGTCGACGAGCAGCAGAGGAATTTGCACAGCAACAGGGGGCATCGTCGCGCGCAGCAGCAGCGTCCATCGTCGCGCGGCACCCAGTGTCAGGCACGTACAGTGGTCCCAAAGGAGTCCCCGATTCGGGGATAAAGAGGAGAGCCGAGAGGAACCGAGGGAGATTTTTTTAGAGATGGACTGAGGAGGAGGGAACAGAGAGAGATCTGGGAGAGAGTTTGAGAAGAGAGTCGCAGAGGGAGCCGAAAAAAGGGAGATCTTTGGGGGGGTGAGCGTGGAGAAACTAGAGAGAAAGAGGAGACCGTGAGCGAGCTGAGGGGAGTCGGAGAGGCCCGAGTCTCGCCCGCTCGCCGGAGGGCCGCCTGAGCCGTCGCCGAACTCCCCCGGTCGTCGCGCCTCGCTCCAGTTGGCCGTGAACCAGGTGGGTCTCTCTTTTTCTTCCCCTGTTTCGCTTACCCCCTCCCTTGCCTCTCGGGTGCCGGGCACACCAAGTCTATTCGGTGGTCGCCTGGCACCATAAGATGAGGAAAATGTTTCTTTGCACCTCCAGGATGCGTTATTGAACGATTTCCATAAAAGAAAACCTTCGAATCTCGCTGAAATCCACTTAGAAGCCCTTAGTTTTAAGCGCACCCCACCTGTTTGTTGAAATGCCCCAATGAACCTCTTTGAGCTTAGGGCACCGAATTTGATCTTGCATCTTTAGGTCGTTTTTGTGTAAACCGAGACATGTTCGTTGTTAAATATGGCTGTTTAGACCTGTAAATGTCACGTTTGAATCAAGGAATGTCACTGAATCTCAGTCCTAAGCCCTTGTCTGAACTTGCACGTTACATGTTTAATGAGATGTCCAAATGAGGAGCCGAATTAATTTTCGCAGAGCGATGCTTGGAACTTGGTTTGTTATACTTGATTAGTTCTCATATATGTTAAATGGTAGCTGAAATCTGTATTTTTCATGTGATTTTGTTGCGATATGCACTTCGTTCGAGTTGGCCGTGTGTGCGCAGTCCCTCACCGGAGGAGCCACTCCATTGCCGATGAGGTCTACGGTTGAAGGCCGTCCCTATTAGCTCCCTGGCCTTCCCACTCCTTCGCGGGAATGCTTGTTTGGTTAGTTGGTTTGGTTGTCGTTGGAATGGTCTTGGTTAGTGTCAAAAATCGGCCACCGATGTTAGTGGTTTGGCGGCTGGAGTGGTGGCCGATGGAGGGCGATTCAGTGACAACTGTGGTGGCCAACGGTGAGGGGGAGAACCTAGTGGCGGTCGTTGGTGTTGGTGGCCCGTGCCGGCGGTCGGAGTGCCGAGGTGAGAGCCGCGGTGGAATACACAGGCAAGCAGGGGGCACAGCATGAAGACCCCTGGCGAAGAAGCAAAGAAGAAGTTCTGCAGAGGGCATACGAAGGGGATGAAGAAGAGAGAAAAAATAGAAAAAGAAAAGGAAACAAAAAAAAGAGAAAAGAAAAGGAAAAGAGAAAAAAAAATTTAAAAAAATCAATTTTGAAAGTTCGGGCGGGTCGGAAACCCGGGTCGGGCGGATCGGGTCAGGGGGCCCGGTCCGGAATCTTTATTTTATTAATAAAAATTTTCAGAAATTCAAAAAATTCAAAAAAAATATTAAAATATTAAAAATTCCAAAAAAAATTTAAAAATTCAAAAAAAAATGAAGATGTTTAAAAACCCAAAAAATTAAAAAATCTGAAAAAATAAAAAATATTTAAAAATATTTAAAAATTCAGAAAATTCAAAAAAATTAAAAAATTCGGAAAAATTCGGAAAAATTCCAAAAAAATTAGAAAATCAGGAAATGATCAGAAATCAGTTTTGGGCTTAATTTCACTAGATTTTAGGTTTAAAACTAAAACAAAAATGAGAAAAACCCTTTCAAAAATTCTAAAAAAAAAAAAATCGGATAAGCCATTAGGGCTTTACCTTAGGGATTTTGGTTGCATTTTCTTTTTTAGAGACGATGCTAGGTTGCTGATTATTTATTTTCTTCGTGATTATCTGGTTGCGCACTTTTAATATTGATTGTTATTTTCTTTTTTTAGAATGGTTAGGCAGAATCTTAGCTTTTTCGATAGGCTTGTTTGCAAACATTCATGTTTAGGTACCGAAAGGGCACTAGTTAAATTGCTAGCGTAATCAAGTCCCCGAATTTTGGAATCTCTGATTTTCGCACGTATCGAGACGATACTCCCGCGCTCGATTAGAGTTTCTAGCCGACCCTTAATCATGGCTAGTGGCGACTCCATTTAAATGCGTAAATTAAATTAAAAAAAAAAAAGAATCTCCATCGCGCGAGGTATAGGGTTTGGGAGAGCCTCGGTCGTTAGATTAATGAACCATTTGGTTTGTCTTTAAAGCAAATCAATTGTTGTTCGTATCCATTGACGAATACCTTTTGACCCCTGGGGTAGGTCGCGACAAGTATCCTTAATGAAGGAATTTTTGCTTCAACAGGTAGCACTGCTTCCATCTCGTAAACCAAAAAAAATGGGATTGCTCCTGTTGATGTTCGAATTGAAGTTTGGTATGCCATTAGAGCGTATAATAACCTTTCGTGCCAATCACGATAATTTTCGGCTGTCTTGGCTAGTATCTTCTTGATATTCTTATTTGCTACTTTAACTACTTCACTCATTTGTGGACGGTATGGAGATGAGTTCAGATGTCGGATATGGAAATGTTCGAGTAAATCATCTACGATTGTGTTGTTTAGATTTGATCCATTGTCCGTAATTATTGCTTCTGGAACTCCATACCTAGCAATGATGTCCCACCTGATGAATCTTGCGACATTCTTGGCAGTAACATTTGTGTAGGAGTTTGCTTTAATCCATTTAGTGAAATAGTCAATAGCAATTAGGATAAACCGGTGTCCATTTGAGGCCTTGGGGTTGATTGGACCAATCATATCAATACCCCACTTTGAAAATGGCCATGGCTCGGACATTTAATGTAGCTCATTTGGCAGTGCATTGATTTTATCTCCATAAACCTGACATTGATGGCAACATCTCACATGTTGGATGCAATCTGATTCTATTGTCACCCGATAATATCCCAATCTCATAATCTTTCAGGCTAGAAGATGTCTATTCATGTGTGGTCCACACTTACCTTCGTGAATTTCTTTTATGATATGTTCGACTTCTATAGTATCTACACATCTTAATAGGGTTGAATCAAATGATTTCTTATAGAGAGTTTGACCACTAAGGAAGAATTTATTAGCTATCTTCCTTATAAACTTCCTGTCACCTAGTTGGCTTTCTTCAAGAAATTTTCCTGATTGAAGATATCTTTTGATGTCATGATACCATAGTTCGTTGTCGAACTCTGCTTGGACCATCATGCAATGAGCTAGTTGTTCAAGAATATTGATTCTCAATGGTTTTATATCCATACCATCTTCAGCCTGTAGTAAAGATGACAAAGTTGCAAGAGTATTTGCAAAATAATTCTGAACTCTTGGAAGATAATCTAATGCTCTTTGAGACTTTCTACCATCTCTTCTAAATATCTATGATAAAGAATTGGCTTGGCATCTCGAGTTTGTCATTCACCAGTCGTTTGCAATATGATGAGCATAGAATCTCTATATACTTACAATCTTTTTACTCTCATTAAAAGGGCTAATTGTAAGCCGAGAATGCATGCTTCATGTCCAGCGACGTTATTGGTGCATGAAAATATCAATTTCACAGATATCGAATAGTGTTGGCCTTCTGGGGAGATCAGTGCTGCCCTAGTTCCTGATCTAGATAAGTTGATTGCACCATCAAAATACATGGTCTATTTATCGTCGACCAGTGTCAATATGTGGTCATCAAGTCGTTCTTCAGAAATGACAATATTCTGCGAATTTTCTGCCAACATGTCTGCTATCACTCGTCCTTTGACTAACTTTTGGGATGAACTTCTGATGTCGAACTCAGATAACAAGACTTGCCACTTTACCAATTTCCCGACCAATGAGGATTTCTCAAGAAGATACTTGATCAGATCATTCTCAATCACTAGCAAAATTTGGTGATGAAGGTTGTACTGTCTTAAAGTGTAACACCCAAATCCATGCAACGCATGTCTTCTCAACTATTGGGTAATTCACTTCTGATGTCGTGAATTTCTTATTCAAGTAATAAATAGCTTGTTCTTTACCATCATTTGGTCTTCTTTGTACAAGCATTGCTCCTAATGACTCATAGTAAATTATCAAATATAAGATCAGACGGACTCCAGGAATTGGTGGTACTAACATTGGTGGGCATACCAGATATTCTTTGATCTTATCAAAAGCTTGTTGACATTCCGCATCCCACTTTACTTTGGCATTTTTCTTCAATAGTTTGAAAAATGGTTTAGCGATCTCAGAAAGCTGATATATGAAACGAGCAATGTAGTTTAATCGCCCCAACAAGCTTCTCACTTCTTTTACCGTAGAAGGAGTCTTTAAGTCGTATATTGCCTTGATCTTGGAAGGATCTATTTTGATTTCCCTGTTACTGACCACAAATCCTAGCAGTTTGCTAGATTTTGCCCCAAATACACACTTGTTGGGATTGAGCCGCAACTTGTACTTTCTAAGTCTTTAGAACAATTTACGGAGCACCTCGACATGATCTTCTCCTTGTTTGGATTTTGCAATCATGTCATCCACATATACGTCGATTTCTTTGTGCATCATGTCATGGAACAAAGTTACCATTGTCCTTTGATATGTGGCACCAATATTTTTCAGATCGAAAGGCATCACCTTGTAACAAAATGTGCCCCATGGTGTTATGAAGGACGTTTTCGCCTTATCCTTTTTCTTCATAAGGATTTGATTTTTCACATACTCATGTTTAGCCCAAGTGCTATATTAGCTTGCTATCCACAACACCCAATTTAGTACTCACATCTAACTACCTTCAAGCATACATGATTATGTGACTATCATGTTCAGTCTTATCACATATGAATAACATACCTCATCTTGATTCCAATCAAGGCGACATTAAATGGTTTTATTTACTAAACTACTCTACCAGCATTTATAGTACATATCATCTCATCTCAACCTGCTTACTATAGTGTTTGAGATGATTGCTCATGTGAGTGAGCCAATCATTGCCTGGTGATATACCTTTCAACAATATATGTGTGTTTGTGCTAGTCTCATAACATTGTACTAATTAATAAAATATCAATTCATTAACAAACAAGTACAATACATAAACACACATAATCCAGTGATCCTCAACAATATTACATATCACATTCTATGTAACCCTAGAGACATCTTATGAGTCAAGAACACGTCTCTAGGAACAACCTTCATGAATGGATCAGCAACCATCTTGTTGGTTGAAATATATTACGGGACTACTTCCTTCTGCGCTATTTTATCTCTAATGAAGTTATTTTTTATGTACTTCATCCTACCATGGTACTTGGGATCTTTCACATATGCAATGGTTACTTGACTATCGCAATATACTATCACTGGTCTTGGGACATCAGTGACAATAGCTAAATTTTCCAAGAAACGTTTTAGCCATACTATTTTTTGCACTGCACCAGAACATGCAATAAATTCTACCTTCACTGTAGATAAAGCTATGTATGTATGTTTCTTGCTATTCCAAGAAAATGTACCATCATTAAGTAAGAACACATATCCAGACATTGATTTATGCTCATCTAGGTCTCCTCCCCAATTAGTATCAGAGTATCTTAATAAACATAAATCACTCCCTTGATAGCAAAGCCGATAGTTAATAGTGCCTTTCAAGTATCTTGGGATCCTCTTAACTGCTTTCCAGTGTGCTTGACTAGGATTTGATTGATATCGGCTCACTAACCCCATAACATGACATATGTCGGGTCGAGTATACATTATAGCATACATCAAACTTCTGATAGCACTAGCGTAAGGAATAGTTACCATATCTTTCTTTTCTTATGGAGTCTTAGGACACATCTTAGTACTCAGGCCTTCGCCTTGCATAACATGGGTATCAATGGGATTGCAGTGCTTTATATTGAAGCGTTCAAGAATCTTCATTATATAAGACTCTTGTGACATAGTAATGAGTTTATTTGATCGATCTCTTTCAATCTTAACTCCTAATATATTGCAGCTTTTCCCATGTCCTTCATTTCAAAATTAGAGGACAACCATTCTTTTATAGTTATAACCAAACCCTTGTCATTCTCAACCAACAGAATATCGTCCACATAAAGAGATAAAATTATAAATTTATCATCGGACCATTTGATATACATACAATGATCCTCTTTGATCATCATAAACCCAAAAGAAGTTATGGCTCGATGAAATGAAAATACCACTATTTAGATGATTGCTTAAGGCCATATATTGAGTGATGAAGTTTGCAAACTTTACGCTCTCGACCTTCAGCAATGAAACCTATCGGTTGCTTCATATAGATTTCTTCATCTAGTTCTCTATTAAGAAATGCTATCTTTACATTTATTTGATGTAATTCTAAGTCCAAATGCGCAACAATAGCTAGGATAAGGCGTATGGAGGCAAACCTTACAACTAGTGAAAAAGTTTCCTCATAGTCTACACCCTCTTGTTGAGTATAGCCTTTCGCCACAAGGTGAGCCTTATACTTTTCAATGGATCCATCCATCCTTCGCTTAATCTTGAAAACCCATTTGTTTCCAATAGCCTTGCGATCAAGTGGCAAATCAACCAAGTCCCAGACATGTTTTGTCCTTATAAACTCGATTTTGTTTTCTAAAACTTTTCTCCATCTTCCTTATCAAAAGAAGAGAGAGCCTCTTAACCTATTTTAGGCTCCGCATCGTCTTGTGGAGTAGTCATAAATGCTTCCCCTTTAATCTCAAATCGACGATGGGGAATACTTTTACGATTACTTTTACACAACTGAACTTTTTCAGAATTCAATTCGCTAGGCGATGTTACACTCCCATTAGGTCTTGTATGTTGAGGTAAATCTATATTTCCCTCAATAACATTAGTGGGTGTGTTATTGGGATCTTCCATCTCATATAGTTGGAAGTCCTTATCGATCTTACCTCTACTAGGAAAATCGTTCTAAAAAAACGTGACATCTCGTGACTCTATTTCAGTCACACTTTCATCAGCTTGTTTACCTATGAACATGTACCCTTTGAAGTGTTCAGAGTATCTAATAAAGATACACTTCTTCTCTCTAGGGCCTAATTTGCCATATTTATGGGAAGAATCATGAACATATGTTGCACACCCCCAAAGTCATAAATTACTTAAGTCTAATTTTCTACCAGTCCACAATTCATAGGAGGTGGAAGCAACTGATTTAGAGGGCACACAATTAAGTATATAGGCAGCAGTCAATAACACATCTCCCTTATATGAGATAGGTAAATTTACCTATGTCATCGTAGACTTAACCTTCTCTCTGCAACCCTATTTTGTTACGGAGTATCAGGAATAGTCAATTATCTTACAATTCCCTTTTCATCACAAAGAGCCTTGAACTGCTCAGATAGATACTTATGTCTACAATCTGTTCTCAATGCCTTTATTGTTTTGTTCAACTAATTCTCTACTAAAGTTATAAATCGTCTAAAGCAATCCAATGCTTCGGATTTATGGGAGATCAAAAAAATATAACCGAAACGCATGAAGTCATCTATAAAAGTGATGAAATATGAGGCTCTATGCCTCGCCCTCACATTTAATGGACCACAAATGTCAAAATGTATGAGTTGCAATGGAAGTTCAGCGCTGGTTCCTTTACTAAATGATTTTCTAGTTGTTTTTCTCTCTAGACAATGTTCACATACAGGTAGTTCAACATTTGCAAGTGACCCCAAAAGGCCTTCTCTTGCTAATCATTTCATTCTTTGTAATCCAATGTGACCCGGTCTAGCATGCCAAGTACTTGCATCAATCTCTACATTACTAGAAGATACAATTAAAGAAAAACAACTATCAACATTAACTTTGTACATGTCATAGTCAATATCTAATACTATAAAACGATTCAATACATGACCAGAATCGTAATAAACTATTTCAAATAAAATGTCAACACAATCACCATGAAAAATAAATACATAATCTAAGCCAAGAAAAACAACTACAGAGACCAAATTTCACCGAATATCTGGAGCATAAAGGATATCATGTAGGAATAGGTTTCAACCACCACGAAAGGTTAATTTATATATGCCAATACCCTTTACTTTAACTCTTGAGTTATTTTCAACATATATCCATCTTATTCCGAGCTGTATTTGACAATACTCCACCAATGCTCCTTAATTTCTAGTTACATGGTATGTTGCTCCTGAGTCTACAGTCCACATTGAATGAGATTCAGCAAGCATTATAGTACTAGAAACAAAAGCATTACTTAAAGTAATGGAGTAATGTGGTACATTCTTCGGCTCAGTGCATTCACGAGCAAAGTAGCCTAATTTACCACAATTATAGCACTTCGTCTTGGCCTTGTCCTTCTTCCCGCCCCGCTTTTTGCATCGAAAGGTCTTAGCTCTCTTGAGTGCCTGATCAGTCTCTTTCCCTTTATTGTTGAATTTATGGTTCCTATTGCACTTAAAGCCCAAAGCTTTGCTCAAACCTGATTTAGTAACATAAGCATGGACAGAGGATTTTGCTACCTCTAGGCGCTCATCTTCTGATTCCAAATAATGAGCAATATTGTCAAAAGTGATGATATTCTCATTATGCATCACATTGATTTTCATATATTCCTAACTGTTATGAAGAGACCTTATAATAACCTGAAAGGATATACTGAACTTTTCAATGCCAAATATCATAATTGTCACCGTTCAGCTTCTCACCCTTGTTGAGGTCAGCCACAATGGTCTTGGATGCCGAAACCATAATCAATTTCTACTGCACATTGACATAATAAACACAGAATCAATACTAACACATTTTCCACATAAACACACATTTTAATTTGCGGCAAAGACAAACTAAATTAATGATAATTCAATAAAAGATACAAAACGAAAGTTCACTATGTTCCCAATCAGCTTCGGCGTACAATTATTCTACTAACTTGTTTAATTTGCGCAAATTTTAAGTTTTAGGTGAGAACTCCTTTCAATTCTACCAACCTACGAACTCCCACTAGAAAAGATGATTACGTGTCCTCACGTAATCATCGCCAACTTACAAATACTTCATTACATCAAATATAATCATATGCGGAATTCAAGACATAATGAAAAAAATAATGATCTCTAGCCATTGTTCGAGTCAGCTCGGAACTAAAATTGCAAGCACGTTAAGCCTTATAAATATGCTTTTAATGAAGCATGCTCTACACAATCTATATGTAGTCATTTACATGTAAGCCAGCTTCTGTATTTCCAAAACCATAGGAAAATACAAGTAAAAATGCAATAATACCCTAAAAAATACGCATATTTAGGGTTTCGTATGCATTTTTATACCTTTAAAAGCTTCAAATATATAAAATAAGTATACCATAATATAGAGAATTTCAATACGAACACAACGGCACCAACCACGATCCAATCAGAGCTTCCATGCTCCCAAACGCACCGCCTGAGTGCGCAACGCATTTAGTTCACGCTCCAAGCTCCAAATCGGTTCATAACCCAGTCCGATCGATCAAACCAGTTCAATTGTTGACCGGTCCGACCAATTGACCATCGATCGATCAATAGGTCGGGTTGGTAATTGGGTCGAGTCATCAGGTCGATTTGTTCGGACGGGTCGGGTCACTAGTCAGCCGGTAGGCGGAGGGTGGGTTCGCCGGCAGATGATGCCATCAATGACATCAGCGTGTCAGTTACCAACAGTATTGCTAATGTCATCACGCGCCGGTTGGCCGACGTGCACGTGGCGCTCACGTGTTGGCAGCGTCAGCGCATTTGGTGCGTGGCACTCACGTGCTGGCAACGTCAGCGCATTGGGCGCGTGGCGCCCACGCGCCGCAGCTTCTGGACGCACCTGTGGGCACATCCGGCATCTTTCGACAGCGTGCCATCCATCGTTTTGATCGTCTCAATGAGTATTTTCACCCTGTTTGATGAAAAATGATTATGTCCAGAAAAATATTTCGAAAAACAATTAGAACAGAACTGACGTTTATCCTCCAAACTCGTTCTTCGCATCCAATTTCTTTTTCAACGATTCATGTTGCAATTTCCGACCATAACCTTGCTCTGATACCAATGTTGAAAGTAAGAGTCGGGAGACTCGACTAACCTGTTCGATGCACTATAAACAAATTTTCTGGAGATATGGAATCACCAGTGAACAATGGATGAGTCTACTTCACGTTAGTCCGAATACAATCACAAGAAAAGTACTCTCGTTCCACAGCGTTAATGCCGATTGTCTTCTCAAAATAGATATGGAATCTTTATTCATCGTTCTTTGATAAGAAAGGAGAGAGAGAGAGAGAGAGAGAGAGAGAGAGAGAGAGAGAGAGAGAGAGAGAGAGTTATATTCAGCAGAACTTACTTTTCTCTTTTTTTTTATCACATATCGAGGAAGTTACCGTAACTTCCCTTAAGAGACTCCCCTTGCACCTCTTCAAAAGGTGTCTCTCAGACACAATCATAATTAGAGCAAATGGTGCCCCTTAAACACACTCATCATGGACGGACCGACGAAGTATAACAGAACCAATACCACTCTGACTCTTACATGCAAACGTTGAAAAAACCAACTCCAACTTACAGAAGGAAACTCAAGTATCTTGCTTTGCTCGATATCTAAAATCCAAAATCTTTTGTATAAAGATCAGCAACAGCTTTCCTATTTTATGTCCTCCTCATGCACGGAGTCAACGCCAAGTCAGAATAGGAATGTAAGTACAGAAGATCTTCTTTTTCTTCCCCTACTCCAATAGCTCGTATATATTCTAAGCCCTTTTCTTCTTATTTAATTTCACGATCAACAAATATTTTATTCGGATCGGATTTTCGTTTAATTGGGCTTAAATTTGAGACATCTTTTCAACAAGTAGACACCAGTCACTATTTGGGATGTGAGGTTACTTTTTTACTCTCTATATTCATCAAGAATATAAATATCATCAGAAAATAAAATTGGGAAGTATAGAGAAGCGCAAGCCTGGAGAACCCAAAATGGACCGAAGGAAGGCATCATAGTTTTTCTCACAATCGACAAGCGTGCGTGTGTCATCCCTCTATTTAAAACAGGAAGGACAAGTAGCCCCAATACCATAGGTATACCCTCGGCGAGATAATAAGTCTAATCGATACAATCTTTGGACACTTTAATCGATGGATGACAGAAGAAATTTCTAGAAAGCCAATAAAGCAACCAAGCGGTATGTTCCATATGATAAACATCAACAGAGTCGGAACTTGTTCATAAATGTGCCGGAGGAAAATTCACCAGGGGCCATGCCCTTAAAGTATTGGCACTAGGAAGACTCGATTTCAGTGACTTCTAAGCCGCATGGATAAAAGCCAACGATGGAAACAAAGCCAAGCAGGGTTTAGACATTGGTACTCGTGGAAAGAAGAAACAGTTGGACAAAGGAGACCAAAATCTGATCATTTCACCTAGATGACCAAGATCTCAATACGCATCGAACCAGCAAAATTCTAAGGTAAAGCTAATTTTAGCATGTTCCAAGACAGAACTCACATGAGACTTCATCCGTAAATACCATTGAAAGAGTTCATAATCAAAAGAAGGAAAAGCCTTAAATTGACCGAACTTAGTGGACCATACAAATTCCGTAATATAATCTTCATGACCATAAAGGTTTCCTTGTAATGGCCGAGGGAAACAGTGGTTAAAAGATCGAGGGATGGGTTGATCTTTGAAGCAAGGACCCATCCTGGTAGGATCTGTAGTTCGGTATTGCAGTTCATATACCAGAAATTGAAAACAAACGTTAGGAAAACAAACCTAAAAGCAGCACAACCGAATAAGCAGAATGTTGATCCGAGCTCAACGAATTAACGTCGTGTCCTTAAGACGAATTTGGCCCCTCAATCAGTACCCGAGGATATTGGACAATCGTCTCCCAGGATAGAACGGATCTCGTTCCTCTGAAGCGGTACGTATTCAGAGGACTCCAACAACGTAATTTTGCAGAACAATCGCACAAAATGACAATGACGAAGTGAATATGCGTAGAGTTCGGAAAAGAATGTCTCGCGAGAGTGAATGTCGATGTCACGAAGTGATGTTTTTTGAACTTACTGTGTCTACTCGGAAAAAATAAAAACCGATAGAGGGTGGACATGGAATAGAATTGAGCCGGCCAGACGGACGGCGGCGGCAGCGCGCGCGTGGGGTGGGGGGGAACCGACCTAGGTTGGCGTAGGTCCTCTCCCTTCCACAAAACTGGGGTACCCCTTGGGGCCCAAACCCATTTGTGAGGCTCAATTATTTGAACCCATCTCCCATCTCTCTTCTATTCAATGTGGGACACTTTCATCCACACACTTTTCATTCAATTTTATGGGTTTTGGATTCCAAAGTCCCAACAATCCCCCACATGAATGAAAAGTTCTGATATCATGACTCTCCGTGTATGCATGAGATGCAAAGTGCGATTATTCTATGAGAAAACGTTGCATCAGGATAAGTAGTCAGAGACTTTGAACTTTCCTTAGTGAAACCTATCGGACTTACTCGATCAATCAGTAGAATTGATATCTTTGAACTATCAACCTTTGGTGTAAGCCTAGACAATAGAAATCACATAACTATTTCTCGAATAAAATTGGTTCTCACAGTTGTGTTCGTTTTGGCCATGAACACCGCCTGGTCTCATGAGTGTTTTAGAGAATTCGGCCTTTTCAATTCTCACAGAAGCGGCCCTCACTTCACACTCACATAGGTGATTTCTGAATATATAGTGTATCACATACTCATTTCAGAATCATTAAAAGCTTTTGCTTAACCTTTATATATTAATACTATTTTCATCTGGGAATGAGTCAAAAATTTGACAGTACTCTATACTGTCTTCATAACTTAGTTGTCCCTTTGAACCTAGATCTTGGGATCTCCAGTCAACTAGGTAGGGTTTTCGCTATGATGACTTGTTTATAGGCCTTAAACCCATTCTCCTTGATGTTATCGCAACCATCTCTCTAGTTAGGCCTTTTGTTAATGGAACCGCAATATTATCTTTTGACTTCACATAGTCAATGGTGATAATTTCACTAGAAAGAAGTTGTCTTACCGTGTCATGTTTTCGACGTATGTGTCGAGACTTACCGTTGTACATGACATTCCTTGCCCTTCCTATTGCCGCTTGACTGTCACAATGTATACAAACAACGGGCACTGGTTTAGGCCAATTAGGAATATCTTCCAAGAAATTTCGAAGCCACTCTGCTTCTTCACCGGCTTTATCCAAAACAATAAATTCTGATTTCATAGTGGATCTAGCTATACAAGTTTGTTTAGATGATTTCCAAGACACTGCCGCTCCCCCAAGTGTGAATACATATCCACTTGTCGATTTTGTGTCTTTAGTGTCGGTTATCCAATTTGCATCACAATATCCTTCAAGTACCTTTAGATATTCTGTGTAATGCAAAGCATAATCTTGAGTATGCTTTAAGTAGCCCAATAAACGTTTCATAGCTTTCCAATGATTTTCATTTGGACTAACTGTAAATCGACTTAGCTTACTCACAGCACAAGCTATGTCCGGCCTAGTACAGTTCATGACATACATTAAACTGCCTAGTATACTAGCATACTCATTTTGAGCCTTACTTTCACCAGTATTCTTTGAAAGATGTAAATTAACATCTATCGGAGTCTTTATTGGCATAATATCTAGATTCTTGCATTTTCCAAGAATCGTCTCAAAATAATGGGATTGTGATAGAGCTAATCCTCCATATGTTTTATGGATTTTAACTCCTAAAATAACATCTGCAACCCCCATATCTTTCATATCAAATTTACTTGTGAGCATGCGTATGGTCGCCTTAACAACCTCACTATCGCTGCCCATAATAAGCATGTCGTCTACATATAAGCACAAAATGGCAAAACCATTATGAGTGTTCTTAACATATACACATTTATCACACTCATTAATCTTAAAACCACTCGACAACATGACTTGGTCGAATTTAGCATGTCATTGTTTCGGTGCTTGTTTCAATCCATAGAGTGACTTAATAAGCCGACATACTTTCTTCTCTTGTCCTGGAACAATGAACCCTTCGGGTTGTTCCAAATATATTTCTTCTTCCAGTTCCCCGTTTAAGAAGACCGTTTTAACATCCATTTGATGGATTTCAAGCTTATACACCGCTGTTATGGCAATTAGCATCCTTATAGATGTAATTCTAGTAACAGGTGAATAAGTATCAAAATAATCAAGACCTTCTCGTTGCTTGTATCCTTTTACTACAAGCCTAGCCTTATATTTATCAATAGTACCATCTACTTTCATTTTCCTCTTGAAAATCCACTTACATTGTAGTGGTTTATTACCAGGAGGAAGGTCAACTAATTTCTATGTATGGTTTGACAAGATGGATTCAACTTCACTATTGATAGCTTCTTTCAAAAACGGGGCTTCTGGCGAAGTCATAGCTTCTTTGAATGTCCGAGGCTCATTCTCTAACAGATACGTTAAGAAATCATATCCAAAAGACGTGGAAGTCCTTTGTCTTTTACTACGTCTAGGTTTATCCTCCATTGGATCACTTCAAGATATAGTATCTCGAGGCCTCTTATTATTATCAATTGGCTCATATACTATGTTATACGGAAATATATTTTCAAAGAACGAAGCGTTCCTTGATTCAATGATCGTATTAATATGTATATATGGGATCTCTGACTTGTGAACAAGAAAACGATATGCATTACTATTCTGAGCATATCCGATAAAAACACAGTCAACAGTCTTTGGTCCTATCTTAACCTTTTTAGGCTTAGGAACCGCAACCTTAGCCAAACACCCCCACACTTTGAGATAATTCAAGTTCGGCATTCTGCCTTTCCATTTCTCATAGAGAGTTTATTGTGTTTTTCTGTGGAGCACTCTATTTAAAATAAAATTCGCCGTCAAAACAGCTTCCCCTCACAAATTCTGTGGTAAACCGGAACTATTCAACAATGCATTCATTGTTTCCTTTAAAGACCGGTTTTTCCTTTCCGCCACTCCATTAGATTGTGGTGTATAAGGAGCAGTCATTTGGTGAACGATACCAAACTCGATACAAATTTCCTCAAAAGGAAATTCATATTCACCTCCTCTATCGCTCCTTATTATTTTAATTTTCTTATTCAACTGAGTTTCAACTTCGGACTTATAAGTTCTAAAAGCATTCACAGCCTCATCTTTGCTACCAAGCAAATAAACATAACAATATCTCGAGCAGTCATCTATAAATGTGATAAAATACTTATTACCACCTCTTGACGGTATTGATTTCATATCGCATATATCTATGTGTATTAAATCTAAAGGTTTTGAGACTCTATTGTCTACAGAATAAAAATGAGGCTTAGAAAATTTAGATTCAACACACACTTGGCATTTCTCACTTGAGCAATTAAATTTTGGCAATAACCCCATGCTCATTAATTTCTTTATCGACTTATAGTTAACGTGTCCTAATCTAGCATGCCATAAATTAGGAGACTCAAGCACGTAAGCAGAAACAACTTTATTCATAATATCATTAGGTACAATAGTCATTACATTCAACTTGAAAAGACCATCACTAAGGTAACCCTTTCCTACATACATCTCATTCTTGGAGAGTACAAACTTGTCGGATACAAAAATCAACTTGAAGCCATTTTTGCTAAGGAGAGATCCAAACACTAAATTCTTACGAACATCTGGCACATGCAGAATATTATTTAGTGTCACAATCTTTCCGGATGTCATCTTTAGAGCAATCTTTCCGACCCCTTCAACCTTAGAGGTTGATGAATTACCCATATAAAGTTTTTCATCACCCCCCACAGTTGTGTAGGTCGAGAACATCAATCTGTTTGCACAAATATGACGAGTTGCTCCAATATCAATCCACCACTCCTTGGGGTTTCCCACCATATTACACTCGGATATCACAGCAGTCAGATTGATATCATCAACACCATTGAAAATCTCTTCCATCACATTAGCCTGAGTTTTCTATCTTTTCTTGGCTCTGCAGTCTTTGGCTCGATGTCCAGACTTGCCACAGTTGAAGCACTTGCCAATGAACTTCTTCAGGCCTTGGGTGAATCCCTCTCCAGACTTGGTAGGTATTTTCCTCTTCTTGTTGGGTTTCGATCCTTCTTCAACAACATTGGCTCTTGAGACTACCAAATTGTTGCCAACTTTCTTCTCGGAATTCCTATTGTCTTCCTCTATCCTCAACCGAACAATCAAGTCTTCAAGTGACAATTCCTTTCTCTTGTGTTTGAGATAATTTTTAAAATCTCTTCAGGATGGAGGCAGTTTTTCAATGAATGTAGCCACTTGAAATGTCTCACTTAGAGTCATTCCTTCAGCATGAATATCATGCATAATCACTTGAAGCTCTTGAACCTAACTTAAGACGGTCTTTGAATCAACCATCTTGAAGTCCAGAAATTTACCAACAATGAATTTCTTCAATCCGGCATATTCGATTTTGTATTTCTTGTCCAAACTATCCCATAACTCCTTAGCCGTTTTAAGCGGACTATAGACGTTATAGAGAGTATTGTTCAGACCGTTGAAGACATAGTTGCGACATAGGAAGTCAGAATGATTCCATGCATCAACAGCAGCAACTTTTTCTTTATTTGTCTCTCCAACGTCCAATTTAGGACCATCCTCATTGAGGAATCTAGCCAAGTTCAAGGTCGTGAGATAGAACAACATCTTTTATTGCCATCTCTTAAAATCCGTACCATTGAACTTTTTTGGCTTTTCTCCGTGATTCGGAATAGGGTTAACCGGAGTGGAAGCCGAAGCCATTTCTGAAATATAAAAACAGAACATATTCACGACCAGAACCGGAATTATATGACTATGAACAGAGTTGAAAATTTTTAATGTGAGCAGAAATGAAAAATTGTAACAAGTACTTGTATATAGAATACAATAGAACCGAAGTAGAATACGACTACGACAAGGAACATATGAAGTATACATAATAGTTGTATTAACTGAGAAGCATACGAACAGAACCAAAACAGAATAACAATTCAACGAAAATTCGTCTTAAGATTGTAGTTCGGTATTGCAGTTCGTATAACAGAAATTGAAAACCAATGTTAGGAAAACAAACCTGAAAGCAGCACAACCGAATAAGCAGAATGTTGATCCGAGCCCAACGAATTAACGCCGTGTCTTTAAAACGAATTTGGCCCCTCAATCAGTACCCGAGGATATTGGACAATCGTCTCCCAGGATAGAACGGATCTCGTTCCTCCGAAGCGGTATGTATTCGGAGGACTCCGACGAACGCAATTTTGCAAAACAATTGCACAAAATGACAATGACGAAGTGAATATGCGTAGAGTTCAAAAAGAATGTCTCGCGAGAGTGAATGCCGATGTCACGAAGTGATGTTTTCCGAACTTACTGTTCGGTCATATTTAAGTGGCGAAAATGAAGAGTTGCAAGCTTTCGCGAACAGCAGCGAAGGTTCTATTTGAACCGGTTTGGTTCGTGAACAGTCGCGAAGGGGCTTCGATTTTTCGTTCGGGCGAACCGAAATCTCACGAACAGACATGTTTGTTTGTCAAAAAAAAATAATTAAATAAATTCTAAACAACATGTTTGCTCGGAAAAAATAAAAACCAATAGAGTGTGGACCTGGAACCGAGCCGAGCCGGACAGACGGTGGTGGCGGCGCGCGCGCGCGCGGGGGGAACTGACCTAGATTGGCGTAGGTCCTCTCCCTTCCACAAAAATAGGGTACCCCTTGGGGCCCAAACCCATTTGTGAGGCTCAATTATTTTAACCCATCTGCCATCTCTCTTCTATTCAATGTGGGACACTTTCATCCACACATTTTTCATTCAATTTTATGGGTTTTGGATTCCAAAGTCCCAACAGGATCCTCCGCAGATTTGTTGAGAGAATGAATAAGGTAGTTGCCATTTTCCTTGAGCTTGTTATAGTGAAACAAGTATGCCGAGGGTCGGTATTTGAGAAATTTGCATTTAGGAGCCACTGAACTGCAAGGGGAACAACTTCGCAAGAAACTGAAATGGAGGATTTGAGTTTAGAGTGAAGAATCGAGAAGAGCTTTGGGGCAAGAGGTCGAAGATGAAGGTGGAAAGGCACAATTTTGATAGTATTTGTATTGTGGCTAGGCCTGTCAAATGAGCGGATTGGTCAAGTTTGCTGTTTAGGTCGAGTCGAAAATAGTCCAATCCAAATTTACTCATTCCTATCCAATGCGATATTAGTGACTCGTAGCCGATCCGATCCATATTACTAAACACATCCATATTTCACCCAACCTATGAACACTCATATCCGCCCCTTCAATTCACTTTTAGATCTTCATATGAATATTTTATGAAGAACACTAGAAGTGCCAAAAGTTATGTACGACGCTCACTTTAATGCCAACAGTTTTTTCAAACCACTTAACTACCAAATTAGAGAAAAAACGATTACTTAAGTGTTAATTCCGGCCAAATTGATTACGTGGCCTTTATAATTAAATTTTTTAATATGACTTGGCCTATTTTCTTTTTAAAAATCCAGTCCACGTGGATGTTCAAAACGACATCGCATAATCCAATTAGAACTGAAGTGATCATTTTTTTAACAATAACCGGTACTAAAGTGATCACTTTAACTAAAATTTGGCACTTAAACGACACTATTTACAACTTTTACACGATGTCGTTGAGGGGTTATATGTTGACTGGGCATGCCGGTGAGCCACGTAAGATCGAGAAATTAATAAAATATGACCACGTCAAATTTCTGGCAACTCATATCGGAGTTGGCACTTAAGTGATAATAAAAAACCTTTTGGCACTAAACTGAGCGATGTACATAACTTTTGACATTTCTAGTATCCTTCTCCTAATATTTACTTGTATTAAAATTTTCATCAATTTAAAAAAAAGATGTTAGTAAATAAAATAAAATAAAAAGGTCAAACAAACCTAAAGATTGAATACTTATAAAGAACTATGCATTTATTGTGACAACGCAAACTCTGAATGCATGCTTCATTGATCCAAATCAATCTATTCCTTTTTTTTTGTCGCCAAATCCATTTATCAATTAAACATATAACAAGTGGAAGTAATATATTTTTTAAAATTGCTGAAAATTTGCACATTAACATAGTCAACAATGACAAATTTAAATTAGTAAGAGCACCGTTACGTTGGACAGCTTGATGAGCACAGTGAAGTAGCAATCAATGGAGAAACTTGCGTAGAGAGTCCGCTGAGAACCAGCAAATCGAGTAGGTTGGGTTTGAGGCCGTCCCGAGAGGATGAGTTCTTGGTCCCAACAATGGTCAGCTCTGTTATTTGATTGTTGGAGCAGGCAATGATGAGATTGTTCGAGAGGGGGCATGCCTTCCCCAACGCCTCACTGAAGAGCAAACAAGAGACACTACAAAAAAACATGCAATTTGCGACGGAAATTTGCGACGGAAAAATGGCCGTCGCAAATTTGCGACGGAATTTGCGACGGAAAAATTTCCGTCGCAAATTTGCGACGGAATTTGCGACGGTAGTTTCATTCCGTCGCAAATTTGCGACGGACAAAAGCTCCGTCGCAAATTCCGTCGCAAATTTGCGACGGAATTAAAGCCCGTCGCAGAGTACGTCGCAAATGTTGCGACGGAAAATTCTCGGTCGCAAATTTGCGATGGACAAAAATTCCATCGCAAATTCCGTCGCAAATTTGCGACGGACATTTTTCCGTCGCAAAGTTGCGACAGAATTAAAATCTGTCGCAAAAAACGTTCGTCATATAATTGCGACGGCAAAAAAACCGTCGCTAAATTCGTCGCAAATTTGCGACGAAACGTACGTCCGTCGCAAATTTATAATTTACATCGCCTCTTATTTATTCCAACTCTATCTCTCTCTCGCTCTCTCTCGCTTTCTCTCGCTCTCTCTCGCTTTTCTCCCTCTCTCATATGTGTTCAATCAGCAAAACCCGCGCACACACATATTAATCTCGGTGAAGCTTTTGTGCGGGTAAGTATCATAGCTACCTTCGTGACTATTTATCGTTGGATTGTAATGTTTTATATATATATATGTTTGTGTTTGTTTTATTTCGTTTCTGCATCACCGGTTTAACGACCGGCGACCGGCGACACTTCGCCGGACTTAGGTGTCTTGCCGAAAGCCCATGCCGTTTTGCGACGGAATCCCAAGTCCCGTCGCAAATTTGCGACGGAAGCCAATGTTCCGTCGCAAATTTGCGAGGGACATCGTTTTCCGTCGCAAATTTGCGACGGAATCCCAAGTTCCGTCGCAAATTTGCGACGGAATCCCATGTTCCGTCGCAAATTTGCGACGGAATAAAGTGTCCGTCGCAAATTTGCGAGGGACATCGTTTTCCGTCGCAAATTTGCGACAGAATAAAGTGTCCGTCGCAAATTTGCGACGGACATCGTTTTCTGTCGCAAATTAGCGACGGAATAAAGTGTCCGTCGCAAATTTGCGACGGACATCGTCTTCCGTCGCTAATTCGCGACGGACACTTTTTCATTCTCATCTGACACTAGAAATTATGAAAATATTATTTTTAGGTGGTGATTATTCTTTTTGGATATGTGTCTAATTGAAGGTCTCGCAATCCAAGTGGACGTTGCAATTCTCATCAAATTGACCACTTTGTCCTACCAATATTTCCGTCAAATATTTGGGTAAGTCTTCTTTACATTGAAATTTTTTCTATTTTTGCAATTTCATATTAATTGTTGCGTGAATAAAAAAAATTATAATTTCAAAAACTTTATGGTTTTAATAAGGAACAATAGATTTGATATTTTAAATATTTTACCAGAATTTTATATTTTAATACAGACACAATGCAAAGAGAAAGGTCTTGGATGTATAATAAGAACTTACCTGGACGTCAAGGATTAACAGAGGAGTTTCGTACTGGGTTGGAAATATTTTTAGACTTTGCTAGTAGCAAATATGATTTCATGGATGGAAATAAGTTAAGGTGTCCGTGTAAAAAGTGCAGTAATGGTAAATTTCTTGTGTGTGATCAAGTTAGAGAACACCTTACTAGATTTGGATTTACTCCGAACTATTATAATTGGACTTCCCATGGTGAACCATTTATATCTGATGAAAGATATGGAAGAGGTGATCAATTTTTAGTTAGGGAAGAATGTGGCTATTATGAGCAATTGAACCCATACGAGAGGATGGTGATTGATGCAGCTAGTTATAATTTGGTCACAGAATCAAATCATGCAAGTACTAGTTTTACTCCTACACGTGAACAAGTGGGTACTAGTCATGCTTCACAATTGGAAGATATAGGAGTAACGGGTTTTGATGAGAATGTGTATAATGAAAATTTTGAATCTAATCAGTTCTGGGATGTGTTGCAAGCAGCAGATGAACCTTTATGGGCAGGTTGTGAGGACCACACTAAGTTATCGGTGACAGCCCGACTATTAAATATCAAGGCAGAGCATAATGTGTCTGCGGATTGTTTCAACTCTTTTGTTGAAGTAATGCGGGAATCATTGCCTCGTGATAACATCATGCCAAGTGATTTTTATGATATGAAAAAGCTAGTGGATAACTTAGGTCTTCCGGTTGTAAGGATTGATGTATGTAATAGGGGTTGTATGATATATTGGAGAGATGATGAAAATGGAGAATCTTGCAAATTCTGTAGCCAACCTAGGTACAAGATTAACAGGAGGCCGGGTCATAAACAGAAGCGTAGACCATGGAAGCAAATGTTTTATCTGCCCTTAATCCCCAGATTGCAAAGGCTGTATGCATCTAAAGCCACTGCTGAACACATGACTTGGCATGCAAATCATGAAACAGAAGAGGGTCTAATGTGTCATCCTTCAGATGCGGAGGCATGGCAACATTTTGATAGAACTTACCCTGAGTTTGCGATGGAGCCTCGGAACATCAGGTTAGGTCTCTGTGCCGATGGATTTGCTCCATTTGGGAAAACAGGAAAAAGTTATTCATGTTGGCCAGTTATCTTAACGCCGTACAATCTTCCACCTGGTATGTGCATGAAGACACCTTATATGTTTTTGACATTGATCGTGCCAGGGCCGCAAAATCCGAAAAAGTTGATAGATGTTTATATGCAACCCTTGATTGAGGAGTTACAACGGTTATGGGTTGAGGGTGTCCCTACGTATGACGTTTGTACCGAGCAAACATTTGTAATGAAGGCTGCCCTTTTTTGGACGATAAATGATTTTCCAGCTTACGGAATGTTATCTGGATGGAGTACAGCTGGGATATTAGGATGTCCGATATGTTTGGAGAGGTCAAAGTCATTTAGATTAAAACATGGAAAGAAGCCCAGCTATTTTGACTGTCACAGACAATTTTTACCGCCAAGTCATCCTTTCAGAAGGAATAAGAAAGAGTTCATCAAGAATAGGACTGAAAGAACGCGTCCACCATTGAGGTTGACCGGCAATCAAATTTGGGAGCGTGTGCAGGATTTGCCAACTGTTGTTGAGAACCCGCACGGCACGACTTTTGCATATGGAATTACACATAAGTGGACAAAACGCAGTATATTTTGGGATCTACCATATTGGAAGGCCCATCTTATTCATCATAATCTTGACGTCATGCACATAGAAAAGAATGTTTTCGACAATGTCATAAATACTGTGATGGATGTCACCGGAAAAACAAAAGACAACTTGAACGCAAGAAAAGATATGACAGATATTTGCGATCGGCCAATACTAGCTGTGGATGCAAACAGCAGGGGCCCAAAACCGAAAGCAGTTTATACATTGGATAAGGAGCAGAGGCGAGTTGTTTGTCAATGGTTGAAATCTGTGCGGTTTCCTGATGGATATGCTTCGAACCTCGGGAGATGTGTTGATTTGAATGAATGCAAGTTCACAGGTTTGAAGAGTCATGATTGTCACATCCTGATGGAAAGACTACTTCCAATAGCTTTGAAGGAAGTTCTACCGAACTTTGTATGGGGCGCCATTACAGAGTTAAGCAATTTCCTCCATGATATTTGCTCCACAGTGTTAAAAGCATCGCATATGGAAAAACTAGAGAGAGATATTCCAATTATTCTTTGCAACTTAGAAAGGATATTTCCTCCATCGTTTTTTGATTCGATGGAGCATCTCTTAGTTCACTTGCCTTATGAGGCCAAAATTGCAGGTCCCGTCCAATTTCGATGGATGTATCCATTTGAGAGGTAATGTTTTTTTTTAAAATACAGTTCAAATTAGTTTATCATATAATATGTTTCGATAAGCTTCTTTCCATTTCGACTAGATTCTTATATCATTTGAAGAAAAAAGTGAAGAATAAGGCACGTGTTGAAGCTTCAATTTGTAATGCATATATTGTGGAAGAAGTGACCACATTTGCATCATACTATTTTGAGCCGCACGTTCAGTGCAAGAGGCGGAGAGCAGGCAGAAATGATGAGGGCCCCATTGATCCCAATTGCACAGCATTCTCTATTTTCAATTATCTGGGTCGACCAAGTGGCGCTTGTAAGTTTCGTTACTTATCAGGCGAAGAATTTCATGCAGCCCAAACTTATATTTTACTGAACTGCCCAGAAGTCGAGCCATACTTCAAGTAAGTGTAAATTTGCAAATATATGATTTGTGTGTCAAATATTTGCTAATATTTAAATGATTTTTAATATTAGGATTTTTCAAACTTCAATGTGTGGACTAGAACCAAATGAGTTTGATCGTTTGTGCGATGAACAATTTGCAGCATGGTTCAAGACATATGTAAGTTGCCTATGGACCAAAACCAAGTTATTAAAATTGTATACATCATTTAGTAAAATATATATTATTGACTTTGCATGTGTAACCTTAGGTTCACAGTAATTATAATGAAATTGGAGGGCAAGGATTGCTATATCATCTGTCATGGGGTCCACAGTTAAGAGTTCGAAGTTGGCCAGCATATTTCATAAATGGATATATTTTTCATACTCAAGAATATGGAATGGGAAAATCCACAATGAATAGTGGTGTGTCTGTTCGATCATCCAATGGTGGCAGTGCAGAAGATGATTTTTATGGCTTGTTGGATGAAATCATCGAGATAGAGTACCCTGGACCATTAAGGATGCGGGTTGTGTTATTTAAGTGCACGTGGTTCGACCCCGTCAAAGGAATGAAGGTGCATACGAAATTCAATTTGGTTGAAATAAATCACAAGAAAAGGTATATGAAGTATGAACCATTTGTGTTGGCACAACAAGCAATTCAAGTATGTTATGCATCATATCCTAGTTTGAAACGTGACAAAGCTGATTGGTGGGCTGTATGTAAAATCAAAGCACGGAGGAAAATTGAGGAACATTGGAAGGATAGAGCCTACCAACAAGAGGAAGTGTGTAATACGGTTGAAATTGAGGAATATAACATACCAACTTTACGAGATCCGTGTGGAGCAATGATAGATGTGGATGCAACTGAAATTTGCGAATTAAATGTACAAGAATGTTCAGAATCTGATTTTCTAACGGATGACGAAGACGAGGACGAAGACGAAGACGAAGATGAAGACGAGGACGAGGAGGAGGACGAGGACGAGGACGAGGACGACAACGAAGATGAAGATGAAGATTAAAATTTTTGTCACAACACTCTACAAATGTGTAATTATTAATGCGACAAGTGCTATTTTGGTTGTTATCATTATTATTCTTGTTATTATTGTTATAGTGCTTTTTTAATTGTCGATTACTCTTTTTATTTTAATTGATCGTCCGAAATTTTGTCCTTAAATGCCGACAAGTCAAATATTAGTAACGTCCCCTAACATTTCCGATATTGTAATTTCCATTGCAAAATTTGAGATGCCAAAATTTTGGACTGAAAAAAAGACGTAACAAATTTATGACCTAAATAAATGAGATGCTAGATTTTTAGACGAAAAAAGGACGTCACAAATTTACAACGATCATTTAGTATGTGCATATTTTCGAGTGATTTTTTACGGTTCGAAATTTGTGACGGATATTTATTTCCGTCGGAAATTTGCAACGGATTTTTTTTAACGTCGCATATTTGTGACAGATTTTAATTACCGTTGGAAATTCTTCGATACAAGTGGAAAATTTGCGACTGACTAAAACCGTCCGTCGCAAAATTTGCGACGGAATATCCTGTCCGTCGCAAATTTGCGACGGCATCCTCTGTCCGTCGCAAATTTGCGACGGAACAAACGGTCCGTCGCAAATTTGCGACGGAATCCTCTCTCCGTCGCAAATTTGCGACGGAAAAAATCGTCCGTCGCAAATTTCCCCCAATTTTTTATGGAAAATCAAAAATTTGCGACGGAACAAACCGTCCGTCGCAAATTTGCGACGGAACAAACGGTCCGTCGCAAATTTGCGACGGAACAAACGATCCGTCGCATTTTTGCGACGGAATTCTGTATCCGTCGCAAATTTGCGACGGAAAAAATCGTCCGTCGCAAATTTGCGACGGACAGAGGATTCCGTCGCAAATTTGCGACCCGGAAAAAATTTCCCCCCATTTTTTTTCATGAAAATTGAAAAATTTGCGACGGAACAAACCGTCCGTCGCAAATTTGCGACGGACATAGTATATCCGTCGCAAATTTGCGACCCCGAAAAACATTCCCCCATTTTTAGTATGAAAAATCAAAAATTTGCGACGGAATAAAATATTCCGTCGCAAATTTGCGACCGATTAAAGCCTTCCGTCGCAAATTTTCGACCGGGATAATTGGAAATTCGGAGGCAAAATTTTGCGACGGAGGGGAACGGTCCGTCGCAAATTTGCGACGGAATAAAACGGTCCGTCGCAAATTTGCGACGGACAAGACCGGTCCGTCGCAAATTTCCGACGGACAAGGTCGGTCCGTCGCAAATTTCGAACAAAACAAATTTGCGACGGATTTTAATTTCCGTCGAAAATTTTTGTCGGTAGAAATTTTGCGACGGATCTTCTATATTCGGTCGCAAATTTGCGACCGAATTTGTTCCGTCCGTCGCAAATTTGCGACGGACACACAACTGTCCGTCGCAAATTTGCGACGGACATGTACTTCCGTCGCAAATTTGCGACGGACACACAACTGTCCGTCGCAAATTTGCGACGGAACGCAAATGTCCGTCGCAAATTTGCGACGGAAGGCACATGTCCGTCGCAAATTTGCGACATGTACTTACCCCGGGCCCCCGCCCCCCCTTCTTCTCCTCTGCCTACCCGACGCCACAGATCTGCAGATCTGAGCAGCTCCCCCGCCGCCGTCGCCGCCCAGCCCCGCAGCTCCGCCGCCCGTCGCCGGTCGCCCCGCAGCTCCCCCGCCCGTCGCCGGTCGCCCCGCAGGCCCCCCCGCTGCCGTCGCCGGTCGCCCGCCAGGCACCCCGCAGCCCCCCGCCCGTCGCCGGTCGCGGGCCAGGCGCCCCGCAGCCCCCCGCCCATCCCCCGCCCCCCCGCCGGTCGCGCCCTCGTCCCCGCCCCGCCTCGCCGCGTCCGAGCAGCGGACGGAAGCCTCGCCGCCGCCGACCAGCAGACCGAGGCCGTCGCCGTCCAGCCTCGCCGCCCACTCGGCCGACCGCCAGGAGCCGCCTGACGCCGTCCGCCCGCAGCCGCTGCCGTCGCCGTCGCCGCCCACCTGCAGCCGGCCGAGGCTCTCGCCGGAGCAGCCCTCGCCCTCGCCGGAGCACAGCCACCCTCGCCGGCGGCCAGCCGCCGCCGCCGCCGCCGCCGTCGTCACCGTCGCCGCCGTCCAGCGGCCCGCGCCGGCGTGCCGCCACCGGCCAGCCAGCCACCCAGCCAGCCATCCGCCTCCCAGTCGCCATCGCCGTCGCCGCCGCCCGACGCCGTCGCCGCCGCCCGACGCCGTCGCCGCCGCCCGACGCCGTCGTTCGCCCCGTTGTGGCCGAGCACCTGGCGGACTACTCGCCATTTGGGCCCACACTCGCGCCGGGACCGCCACTGTTCGATCGACCGGTTTTTGTTGTCCTTGAACCAAGTAAGCAACTTTCTAAACCCTAGTTAGTATAATTAGGTAATTAGTCGGACTTGTTTAGGGATTATTTATAATCACTTTTCGTTGGCTAATTTACGTGTCGATTTTAGGATTGCACATGGCTTTGATTGATGGTCGACTGGTTAATTTGTCTATTATGTTGATGATTAAGCGTTAAATGACGATTACCTGATTGATGAAGCGTTTTCATAGCAAATGCATAAAAATTGAAAAACTCTAAAAAAATTCATGACAAATTACGGAAAATTATAAAAACGGTATATGTTTGCAACAAATATGAAATTTTTTTCGTAAAAATTTTTAAAAATTTTTACGAAACTAAAATTTCATAATATTACAAAATGGCAAAAATTAATAGTGACCACACATTTTGAGTGAAATTTATATTTTTTAACGTTCCGGAAAAAAAAATACAAAAAAAGTAAAAATTTTCATAACCTTATGAAATTGCTTAAAATAAATGAGGCCACCCATTGTGAAGGAAATTTTTATTTTTTTTGGAAAAAAAAAATTTGAAAAATTTTTCTAAATATAAAATTTCAAAACTGCACATAATTGCCTAGATAACATGTCGCCATCAATTTGCTGTGAAATTTAAATTTTTTTACGTGGCAAAAAAAATTAAAATTTAAAAATTTGCAAAGTTTAACGTAATGACTTATAATACCTGTGGCCATTCATTTTTAGATATACTTAAATTTTTGAACGTGCTATAAAAATTATTAAAATAAAGAAGGACAAAAATTTTGGAAACTTGATCTAATTGCATAGATTACTTGTGACCACCCAATTTTACGACTGAAAACTTTTTTTATTTCACGGAAAAAATAGTATATTAAAAAAAAAGTATGTAACATTAGTAAAAATTTTTATTTTTCAAAACTTTACAGAATATCTTAGAATATCGGTGGCCACCAACTTTTACTGAAATTTTTTTTTAGCTCCCAAAAAATATGTAACAATAATAACAATTTTTCTCTTACAAAACGTTACAAAATGACTTAGAATACCTGTGGCCACCCACTTTCAATGAAATTTAAATTTTTGTATGTGGTAAAAAAAAATGTAATCAAAATGAATGCGATGTATATTGTGATGTTTGATACTTGTTGCCACCCATATCGTGCTCATATACTGATGTTTCATATGAAAATGAATGGGTTTCATAATATATTTGTTCGTAGGAAATTGCACGTCATAAACACTTGACATTGGCTCATTTCAAGGAAACATTTTCTCAGTCTTTCCATCAAAATGGTAAGTTTCGTCATGTACATCATTATGTCATCGTAATACGTGTCAATAGTTTTTTACATATTCGCATAACCTTCATACTTGTCAGTATAAACGTGGAGGTCACATGCATAGAAGACAAGCTTCTTCCTCGTCCTCGTCCCCGGCCCTTTCCTCTGCCCCTGTCCCGTCAACTAACCCTCAACCACAATATGGTCCGTCACAATATGGTCCGTCACAATATGGACACGTTGGCCCTTCCGCCAATTTTCAACAACATGTTACGGGACTTGGCCACATGGGAACTGAATATCCTCAAGTTCAATCTCCTGTAGCTGCCTCTCCTACCGTTCCACCGCATTATTCGGCGGAACAATCGAATAATGACGGAAACCTAGGTCAAGAAGATAACCGATTCTTCATATGCCCATTTGGAGATTCGTAAGTACTTCATTTTTTTTTAGTATATGTTATATTTAGGCCTTGTGATATAGATGTCAACTGAATTGTCGATGTTGCACAATATCCGTATGATTGCAGATTCACGGATGCTCCGTCTGTTGTGAGGGAATTAAACAAAATAGTAAGAAACTTTTGGATGGGAGAGTATATTACTTACAGAAGTGTTCCACAAGAAGTGAAAGAAATGTGGTGGAATGAGTTCAAGGTAAGTTTTACATATTTTATTTTCTCATCAATTAAGTTTGGTGTAGTATATTCATGGTCAAGAATGAAGTAAAAGGACTAGAACAACTCTGTAGTTTTCGATACCTAAAGGACCAGATATTTTTCCCGACATGAACTTTACAAAATCTGTCTATATTTGTCTGGTGCATGGTTATGGATATGTGATCATCAAAATAACTTTCCATTTGTGTTTTTATTCATTGCAGCGGAAGTTCAAGTGGGAGGAAGCCGAAAATAATGAAGTGAGAAGAATTTTCGATAAGAAAATCAGTGATTTTATGCGAAATGTCATGAATAGAGCGAAGATCAAGCAAGCGAAGCCGTCTTTCATTACAGCTGACAATTGGGCGGCAATTAACAGATTTTGGGCATCTGAACAGAGTCAGCAACTCTGTGAGCAGAATAAGAAGAATCGATCTTCTAGTTCCAGTGAAGGGTCAGCCACATATGCTGGGGGCTCTATCAATATTGCGGAGCATCGCAAACGACTGGTAATTAAGTTGGTTAAATGAGATATAACTTAATTTAATTCGATTACTCATGTTTACATTTTGTAGGCACATGAATTGGGGAAGGAACCGACATTTGCAGCTACATTTGAACGCACGTTTCAAAAGAAAGATAAGACATGGACTGGCAATCGGGCAAAAACTGTTAAGGTATGTAAGGTTATACTTTGGCTTATATGTACACTATACTATAATTAAAACCATGAATGCTTTCAATATTTTTGGTTGATATATATACATACATATATATATATAGTGATTTTATTTTCATCTACTTTGTAAATGTAGGAAAAATACGATGAACTTTTATTAAGCAGTGCTAGTGGTAGTGATGATTGTCCTGAGTCTAGGCCATCAGCTGAAAATATGGCATTGTGGATGGAGGCAACGGGTGGGGTGAAAAAAGGGAAAATATTTGGGATGGGATCGATGTCAAGGATGTACATGCCGAAGAATCCTGGAAGTTCATCATCCACTGGGACTGGTCGAAGGAGGTCACGACAAGAAGAGCAATTGACCCAAGAAGTGGATCAGCTGAAAAATGTACTTGTTCAGAAGGACGAACGAATACATAACTTGGAACAACAAATGGCACTCGTTATGCAACACCTTCACCTCAATCGCTATAACGATCCTTTTGTACCTCCAGCCAATCCAATAGGTCATGGGCACAATGATGACCAACCCATTAATGCCGAGAATGCTGCTGCTGCTGATGATGATGATGATGATGATGATTTTCTCTAGACTTACTTCTCAAAATCGGGGGTAAGCTTGCTTCATAATCTTGGTTTTTCATAATTTCACTCATATTCATATGTAAGAACATTTATGTTCGTCCTGAAACGTTTTTTTGTTAACCCTCTTGTTATTTTATACCTAGTTCCACATCCATGCATAAACGCTTCTTTTATATTATGGACTGATTTATGTATCGACATTTTCTCAGGTCTCGACAAAAGTGACTACTTTTGGTGTCTTGCCATCGTACCAAAGCTGCGTCTTCTTGTGTACGGTTTTTCATCGTCTTATATGGTTGTCTCGCCGCTTAGTTCATGTTTTGAATATATTGTAAGGCTTGGATCTCAAATAACATCATGTCAGACTCTGCAACTTTCCTTCAGTTATTTGTTTTAATTATATGTTATTGTGGCTGGTTTGTCAGAATTTATGGTATGTTCGTTTTCCTGTTTCAATTATATGTTATATGTTATTGTCTCCTTTGTTTGATATGAATAATAATTTATGGCCGAAATGCTGCAAAAATAGCCGAATGTTGCGATCATTACAGTTCGTCGCTAATTTGCGACGAATTTTTTGACGAAAATTGCGCCGAAAATTGAGACGAATTTTGCGACGGATTTGCGACAAAATTTTCGACGGATTTGTGACTAAATTTGCGACGGATTCATGGCTACTTTGCGACGAAATTTGCGACGGAATTTGCGACGGATTTTGCGACGAATTTGCGACGGAATTTGCGACGAATTTTGCGCCGAATTTGCGACGGAATTTGCGACGAATTTTGCGACGAATTTTGCGACGAAATTTGCGACTAATTTTGCGACGAATTTTGCGACGGAATTTGCGACGAAATTTGCGACGGATTTTGCGACGGATTTTGCGACGAATTTGCGACGGAATTTGCGACGAATTTTGCGACGGAATTTGCGACGAATTTTGCGACGAATTTTGCGACGGAATTTGCGACGAATTTTGCGACGGATTTTGCGACGGATTTTGCGACGGAATTTGCGACGAATTTTGCGACGAACTTTGCGACGGATTTTGCGACGGATTTTGCGACGGATTTTGCGACGAATTTTGCGACGGATTGTTTTCGTCGCAAATTTGCGACGAAATATTTGCGACGAATTTTGCGACGGATTGTATTCGTCGCAAATTTGCGACGAATTTTGCGACGAATTTTGCGACGGATTTTGCGACGAATTTTGCGACGAAATTTTTTTCGTCGCAAATTTGCGACGAAATTTTCAATTTTCCGTCGCAAAAATTTGCGACGACCTAGTAGCGACGGAATTTTTTCCGTCGCAAATTTCGTCGCAAATTCGATTTGCGACGAATTTTTCCACATTTTCCGTCGCAAATTTCGTCGCTAATCCGGTATTTTTTTGTAGTGAGAAGTTGCACCAAAATTTCATATGTTGGCCACCATGAAGAGATTGTTCAAAGAGCAACAGAATGATATAGCCAATTACATTGTGAGTCACATATTAAACGTCATCAAGCCGATCGTCATCAATGCCATGAATAATATTTTCTCGAGGCCAGGATTGTCCAATCAACCACCACTATCTAATCCAATGGTAAGAAGGTATATGCTTAGTCCCTCTTCACTTTTTGATGCCAATAATATTGGTCAAAGTATTCAACCTCCTATAAGAATTATGCAAAGGCCTAAATCTTCTAAACAAGATCACAATGATGAGAATAATCAGGCTTATGTTGGTCCAAATAACAAAATTGATGACAATAACTTGGTGGATTAATACCACAAAAAACCCAACATTGGTACACATGTGATAAATTTAGCTCGAACTAATTTTTTTACTGCAAAAAACCTCAAACTGGTACATTTGTGACAAATTTACTCAAAACTAATTTTTTAACCACAAAAAATCTGAAACTGGTACACTTGTGAGAAATTTACCTTTCGTTAAATTAGATTAATACCACTAAAAATCACAAATTAGTATACATGTGATAAACAGATGGATAAAACCCTAAACTGGAACACATGTTAACTGTTACGTATTATCCAACTCAACACTTTAAGTTAAAATTTAACGGAAACTAATGTAGGGTAAATTTATTATAGGTGTACTAGTTTGGGATAAATTTGTCATAGATGTACTAATTTTGGATTTTTCGTGGTATTAACCCTAATTTGACAAATCAAACTAGTTAATAGGCCAGTCAATTGACAATTGTTGAAGACGTAAGGCCAGTTCCACCCAATGTGAATATTTCTATTAGGCTTAACATGCTAATTAACGTTCATAATCTAGCAAGACTAGTGTTACTGCACATGGGGCAAAATGGCAAACCAAATCAACAATTGAATATAATACAATTTATCGAAGAAGTTCAACAATGATTGGGGCTACATAGAGGTGTTATCATACCTATTTTTAGGAAATCACAACCAGCCTTTTCCAAGAGGCTTTGAAATCCCCAAATTTGTCATATTTACTGGCGAAGATGAACAATTGACTATTGAGCACATTGGTCGAGTATAGCCCAATATAGACAAGCAGGTACAAATAAGTTTTTAAGACTAAGGTTATTTCCTTTGACTTTGTTGAAAACAATTTTTACTTGGTACAATGATTTATCACCTAATTCGGTGTGTAATTGGGCATAAATAGAGAGACAATATTGTTGAAGCAAGCGATTGAACAATAAATTTGACCACATAAGAAAATAAATCGGACATCATATTTACGTTATTCGATTATAGTGACCTACATCCATGAGGAGAGTAGCAACGAATTCTACTATAAAACAAACGATACAACGGATATTACAACCACGTTCGAATTACTCAAATATTCTCAGTATTTATCAAGCCCCAATTATACCAAATAACTCACACAATGTTTAGCCTCACAATTCATCGTGAAATAATTTCTCAATCTCACGAATAAATTATACACAAATTCTTACCGCAAGAATTTATTTGCTCAAACACGTGCCAAGATGTAATTCGCAAGAAGACATACGGCACCAGGATGTAAATCACGAAGGATCTAATCCCACACCAGATATGCCGCCGCTTATTACTTTCTTCTTTTCAACTAAGCATATAAAACAAACCCTTAAGAGTATATATACTTATTAACCCACCGCCGGAAGAAGTCCCAGATTAATCGATCAAAGAAGTCCACGCCGATTGAGATTAGGAAACAAAATCCAATCAAGCTTTCCTTTTATTTTATTTTATTTCTTCTTCGCTCACGGCAACAAAGGAGACAAATAATCTTTCCTCTTCAATGTCCTCTCTTCACTGTCAAAGATCCAGTAGCAAATAAAAATTATATGCCCATCTTTCATTGCTCAATATTTTGAATGTCCACCGTGTAATTATCATGGCCTACTGTAACACGGAATAACTTCCGTTCTTGATCACGACTTCACCACGAAAGTAATTTTCGTATAATGTATTGGTTGATTTCGGACGTCCATAAAATATCCAATTCGGAATATTCAAATATCCACAAATAACATTTAATCTCGGGTTGGGTTTCGGCTATCAAGCTCAAACTCGAGACATGTTATAACAGACAATTCCATTCTCAATTTTGTAAAATAATATATAAGGTATCGATCATTGTTTGGTCACAGTCTATCAATACAATAATGAGTCAATCAATCAATTTGTTGCTCCATTCAAAAAGGCTAGAAATAGACGCCTTACTTCACTATCCAAGAAAGAATTCATAAATTTAGCTTTCAATGGATTGAAACCTAATTTTTAGAGAAAAATTTGAAGGCTAAATTTTTGCCGATTTATATCAATTGGCAACGAGGGTGCCTAAGTATGAGCAACTACTTAAGGATGGAAATAGAGGGCCACGTAAAGACTTTACACAAAATATGACTTTCATGGAAAAACGTGTCGGATGATAAATCTAACCAAGACAAGATTCTTCAAGGAAAAATCAAATTTGCCAATAGTAAGGGGACGCATGATGACTCCTGATTATCTAATTTAAAATAATTGAATGATTGATGAATCATTCAATTCTTGTAAAAAGGAGCATCTATTTACATCAAAAAATGACCTACTTTTAGTTATTATTGACAAGTAATAGATATAGTCGATGAAAGCAGAGTTTGGTCATTTATTAACAAAATTATCGATAACTAGAAGAGAATCAACAACTCGTTAATGAAGTCATCGACAACACAATGTGAAGTTAACGGCGAGAGCATTGAAGTATCTTGATAAAGTCATAGATATCGATGGCGAGCAATTGACACGAAGATAACCATTGGGTGATTGTGTCCATATCCGTTGATTTAGGATTTGTTTAATTTCTATTGACTAAGTGTTTGTAAAGTAACTTCTAGTGACCACCAAAAGGATTAAGGAGTTATTTGTTCTTTCAAAAATTAGTAATCGTCATGTGTAATAGCCGTTTGTAATTGTCTAAAGAGGGTTATATATACCCTAAGTGCATTTTTTGTAAAAATTCCCTAACCAATTATAGAACTCAACGTTCTCATGAATTTATCTATACCTCTACTTTTCCGCAATTTAAATATTTTTCAATTCTCGTACTTTAGTCGTAGTTTCAAATGTTTTCGTCATCGATTAAATTCCGACGTTGTATCTCTATCGTTGCACTTTTTCTTTCATCGGGCTTCATCGTTGATTAAATTCCATTGAAGCGTGTATGTTTCTTGTGTTCCATTGATATAACTTATGCTCGAAATCACCATAGAACCCATCTCAATCTTGTAAGGGCTGAAAAACGAATTTCGGTGAAAGACACTTCTTTGACAATCCAACTTCAGCGAAACAGTAGCCCATGTGGCACTTGTCATGTCATCAATGTATAGCAAATTCAAAATAAGTTTCATATGAGTAATAGAGATTTTCTGCTTTTGCGGATAAAGAAGAAGGCGAAAGAAATTGGTTTGGCTGAACTCTTGTAGAACTACAATATATTTTTAGTGCATATCTCGAATACTAATTTTCAGTCAATCGGGTGACACTTATATCAATAGAAAAGAGCGAGTGATGGTTATTATACATTGAACTTTGAACATAAATAAAGAACTGAAGAATAGGAATCCCTCGTGTAGAACGATGCTGTGATTTTAAATTGAGAAGAATCAACTTCCTTTCTATATTTGTAAGCATAAATAGATTGTTAGACGCCATTTGTTAGGTGAACTCGTTAAGATCAATGTCGAAGGTATTTTCGCGCTTTTGCTCTGCGTGACTTCAAAAGAAGTGAAGAGCTTCGAGCACTATCGTTGGATTTCCAGTAAATGTCGTGGTTGCTGTGACAATTGCTTGAAGGGAAAACAACTTTGGGAAGAGGGAATAGTAGAATCGGAAACGTAGAGTTTCTTTACAACTGATATTGCCTTGTTTGTGATTTGTAACCTATAGTATTTATCTTCATTGCTGGCGGTGAAAATCTTTTATGACATGACACTTGTCACATGGATTGCCTTGTCATTTAGTTAAAACATTGTAGTAAGCTTTTAGTGTATAGTGTTACTCTTCCAAATTTTGGGATATAGATGATTTACTTTGGTGCATATCCATGTTCACCTACATCAGTACATCGTGTCTAACCAGCAACAACTCGTGCAAAGTTTTTTCTAACTAGTTACGATTTGGACAGGATTGGGTCCTACCTCATTGAATTGGCCAACTTGCTATTGCATCTCGCTGACACCATTGCTAAGTATAATCGAGATGACGTTGTCTTGTTCATCGTAGATCTTTTATCTATCGACAGATTGATAATTCACCAATAATTATCAATGGCAAATGTAATGGAGGCCAAAATTGTTCAATATGCATAAGGACATGCAGTTTTTCGGATGCTTGGAAGTTTGTACCAAAATTGTCCCTTGGGCACGAGTACATACGTGCATTTCTCCAGGACATTACAAAGTTTTTGGCCAAAATAGTCCAAGGCTTTTTTTTTTTGGTCGAAGTATTACTTTCCATTCAAACACTAGGAGACGTATTACAAGAGAGAATATGACTAGAGTCAATACAAAATAAATCCCGTAGAGGTAGGGGTGGTCTGGACATCCTTAGTCCAAGGCTTAAAGTTGGTGCATTTTTTTGGTATTTGGGTAACTTTTACAGCGATATAATTGCACTTTCATCACATGTTCACTTGATCAATCCGTGCTACATCGCGCAGGCATTATTCTAGTGGGAAAATGATTTAAATGGTCACTGAATTTTGGTACAATATGCAATGTCTTCCCTCAACTGTTAATTTGATCAATTAAGTCCCTAAACTTTGGTCAAATATGCAATATCGTCCTTGAACTTTTGATTTATACAATATGGTCTGTGAACTTTGATCTAATGTTTATTATGCTCCTTGAACTTTTAAACATTTTCATATAGTCTGAAGACTACATTGAACATTCACCTATAGTTTACGAACTATTTATGATATTATTCTTATCGTAGTAAAACTATTCAAGTACGTACACGAGTCGCAGGCCCAAGGAGACCCTCTCTTCCTTTCTCTATTTGTGCAGGCCCATCTTGTCTCATGGAACTGTCTACACATCAAAATAATAATAACATAATGTAATGCTTTCTTCATGCGCTTATGCCCGAATAGAGAAGCAAGCTATTAATACTCAAGCTCTAAATCTTCACCTACTCGTCCAAGCAAAGAACTTCACATAAACTCAACTGCACGCAAAATGACCTGCACAAGATATTCTGGGGAAAAGGTGTGCAGACGAATCTTGAAAACGTCAATGTAGCTTCTGTTTGACCACTTTAAACCTCATATATCCTTCAATTCATCCTTCAAATTAGTTGCTTCTTTTTCTTCCCCGGGAAATACTACAGGGTAAGAACTTGAAAATCTTCGGGACTCTATCGAGATTACAAGGCTTTACAAGGTATGTTTGACGTCTAAAATGTGCTTTCTTTATAATTCATCATCCGATGATGGAAGGCGTTGAAGAATCAGCGCGTTTTAAGAATGTAAATGCAGTTTAAGTTTAATTTAACGGCAATTTTCTCTGCCAAACGCAGCATCATAAGTCTATTACATACTGGTGCTACTTCAATTAAAAGAATGTCAACACCGATTCTGTCGATCAAACTACTAAACTTTTTGAATCTATGATTCAACTCGTCAATTTTTGTTCCTAACCAAATCTGTCAGATCTTTTTGAGTGGATGATAATCTAGATTTTCTATAGCATGAAAATTTCTTTGTTTGTTCCTATTAATCTAGACATCAACTAAGAATGAGTTCGACGAGTGCGATAATTAGTGCTAGCTTTCTAACATTCAGACTGCCTATATATTGTCGTTACAGTAAAAAATATCTTTCCAATTTTATCCTAAACCCAAAATCAACAGTATCAAAATGCAAGGAATAGCCCGTGCCATCCGTTCTTGCCAGGAGACTCTCAAGAATGATATTCTGAAAGATTGGCACGCGAGAGTAACAGCCAATAAAGATAGCATCTTCTCTCGGTTTGGATCTGTCTCCTCCTCTACAGACGTCCTCGAAAAGGGTCTTGAAAATGTGACAGTAGCTGATGTCCTAGTGACAAAGGGTGAAGAAAAAACTGGGGCTTGGCTGTCATGCCAGTCCAACGACACCGTTTACGATGCGGTCAAGAATGTATGTCTTTCCACATCTTGCTGTATGAAATTTCTCGTGCATTACATATACATCTGATTTACAAATAATACCGTGACAATGATGCAGATGGCTCAGAACAATATCGGGTCATTGGTTGTATTAAAGCCAGGACAAGAACAACTGATTGCAGGAATCATCACAGAAAGAGGTGATCCCAGTAATCTCTTTCATCTACGGCTGCAGATGACATAGTTGAGCACTCATCAAATTGCTCATTAATCTAACTCATCCGCACAATCTTGTCAAGTGCAAGAAATTGAAAAGTAATATGAGTGCTATATGGAATATTGTATGGTACATACTCAGAGAGGTCAACTTTACACTTTGAGAAATCCAATACCATCAACTCCTCTCCCAAGCCACAAACTTAAAGAGGGAAAAGAAAAAAGAGATTCAAGAAATAACAATAATTTCATGAACAAAAGCTACTTGACAAGAATCTGATGTCATGTAAGCAATTCTACAGATTATTTGCAGAAGATAATTGCACAGGGAAGGTCCTCAAAGCAGACCAGAGTTGGGGAGATCATGACTGACGAGGTGAGTTCGGCCCTCTCACAAATTGTCCTACTTTTCAAGTGACACAACAAACACTAGTTATGTCTGAACTACCTTGTATGATTGCTCCTTTCAGAATAACTTGATAACAGTTTCGTCGGATACGAACATCCTCAAAGCAATGAAGCTTATGACAGGTACTCAGCTTGTTGCAGTGTATAAAGGCCCAATCAGCAGTCTTTTCTTTTTTTGATACTTTGCCAGTCCATGAGAACATATCTGTGTGTTTGTCACAGAGCACCACATAAGACACGTTCCAGTTATCGACGGAAAGATAGTCGGCATGATCTCAATTGTGGATGTAGTACGAGCAGTGGTAGAGCAACAGAGCAGGGAATTGAAGAGACTGAACGACTATATAAAAGGAGAATACTATTGAATTAAAACAATGATATGCTCAACAGAGAATATGCTATCCATGCCAATTTTAGGAAAGAACTAAGATTTCATTCTTGCAGAAGAATAAAATGACCAAATTGATCTACATTGCGGTCACAAAGACTACATCAAGAAACTTAAACTAGAGCGAAGCACGGTTGAACATTTAAGCATTTTGGTTCATCGAGATTAGTACTTTAGCTGTGTTGTCCGCTCCCTGGCCCAGTTACGGCTGCATTTCACAACCAAATGGGTCTTGAGGCCTCACAAGATGTAAATTAGTCTGGTGTATATAGCAAAAACGTAATACCAATTTCTTTTATCATTTTGCAAACTGATCTCGAAGCAAAATTTGCAATTACAAACATCTTTAACAAAAGAAAAATTCTAATAAAAAGAAACGGCCTAGGTTTCAAGGCAGCACCTCCCACCATTTAAGATCTCATGTGCCCAAAGCCAGCTGAATTCACTAACCCATTTCTCATCTGTCAAGTCAGGTAATAGGTGAGAAGCAAGTCTGTCTTTCGTTTTCAATTGCTCATTTATAAAGAGAATATAGAGCCCTCATCGTCCAAATCGGCATCTCCACCGAACACCATATGCTCCGAAAGCTAAAATTGCCAAATCCTCCCACATGCAACATTACCAACTTAGAAGTGTTGCAGTAGCTCATAATGCGAAGCACCTTGCCTACACTACTCTCGGCTACTACAACAAAGCACACTTTCATCCTCCCGAAAGGTAAAATCTGTACCCATATCTCGCAAGTTGTACTGTACCAAAGTAACTTGGAGTGGTATCTTTCACGTACGATTTAATAAAGCTGTGAAAATTTGATTCAGTATAGCATGCTACATCACGAATTGGTTCTGTTACCGTCGCAAAACACATTCTTTGAATATAGCAGAAGTCTAAAAAGTACATTATACATAAAATGTTTCACTAGACTCGCTGCTCACAAGCTACTCATGTAAAGAGTTAGTGTGATCAAGATCTACTTATTCAGATACTTGAAGACGGTCACATACTGACGATGCTTTAGCTAAGCATAAGCAACTCAACTTGTTCAGTCACTTCCTGATAAGAGACAAATAGTCTGATCTAGTGCCATAACTAGAGTAAAACAGAGCTAACCAGCATGCGTAGATAAAATCACCAGCGACCATACATCCAATAGAATTACGTCAAACATGTTAAGAGCATATACCTTTGAGCACAAGATATCGTGCAATCATCGCTGGCAAGTACGCGAATGCTCAACTTTGGGAACATTCCATAGCGAAGAACGATCCTTCCAATGCTTTCTCCGAGAAGATTCAACACTAGAAAAATTCATCTTCTTTACATCAAGATTCGCTTCAAGTGGTGGTACCCCTCCCTTTTTAATCTAAAGTGGACCGTGTTCGTGTAAGCTCCTCCAATCCCTAGGAAGACACATTCCTCCCCCAACTGTTCCATGGTTTTTTGGCCTTAAAAATCAAAAGTAAAGAAGAAGCTTGAATGGCTGAAAATTCTACACAAATTCAGGCTTAGAATCACCATCGCCATGAAGGCTTTAAAGTACGGTGAACCTTGGCTATGGTGAAGTGGTAGGAACAAGAAAGACCAACCCCATGTTTTTATAAGGAGGAAACAGAGAATCCCATGATGGAAATCTTTGTGGAAGTGACATCAAGTGATAGAGATTCTCTCGCTTTTTGGTCGTCATAGATTTGGCGCAATTTCGCTTATTCCCATGAAATTGTCCAAAAGGCCCTAGAGTTGCATTGCAGAATCAGAGCAATCAAATCCCAAATATTCTTTTCTGGTTAATTTTTCATTTTCTCATATATTTTTCTTCTTTGCCATATTGTAATCCTACGATATTTGTCCTGATGACATCTATTTTATTTTCCAATAAATATATTAATCATTTATCGGTGAAACAAAATGAATTTGCATGCTACGATATGTTTTTTAAGGAGCACTCTGGAACACGAGTCAATTGTTGATGAAAGCAACCTTTAACGAGTCAAAGGCCTTGTTACTGAGGATAATTCTCATTCTTTTTAATCCATAAAGAAGTACGAGAACAAAATAGCCATGGAGATATAAATTGGACGTCTTTCCATTCTTTTCTCCTTTCTCTTCTTCAACCGTATATGAAATGGGTCAATTCCATTCATTTTCTTTCACTCATAAAAGAATAGTTGTTAAAATATTATTTTCCGTTTTAACACATTGTAATCGAAATCCGACCACTTTCCAAGTAAAAACGTTAAGGGGTGTTCATTTTAGTGCCAACATTGTGTCCACAACATATCAGTCCTAGGTAAAATAAGAGATTAAGACATCAGTTCAATGTGATCCTCCGTTGAAATCAAGTTTAAAATTTTTGTTCAATGTGGTCATTCAATTAAAGATCGAAGGAAATTTGCAAACTTGGTCGTTAAAGTTACTAACTTATCATTTTCTTGTTCAATCTCATCCTCGAAAATTATTTGTTTATTCAATTTCATGTTTAAATTATTACATTTTGGTGCTTTTCCTCTAATAGCCTTCACTTGAGCATGGTGAGGATCATCAAATAGTTTACACGATAAACCTCTATTACTCTTACATGAAACTGGTAATTTTCGATGCAACCCATTGACGAGATATGCACACTACACGTGTTAATATGTTCATATCGGCTTAATTGTAGTGAATAATAAACATATTGGGTATAAATTGAATTTTCTACCTGTTTATGACGCACTTGAACTCATTTAGTTAAGTAATTTAACATGTTCCTTGTGCTAACATGATACGTTTATTTACATGTAGAGATTCTCATGACGTGTAAACACAAGTAAACATTCTTATAAATAATTTATATCTTTATCCTTTTAGTATTTGGTAACTCATATGGTTTAACGTGTTTGTTTGGGTTTTAATGGTGACATAATCGATAAATATTTTGTATTGAGATTATATCTAAATTTGACATGATGCAATAGAGAGAGAATAAGAAAACAGTTCCGGGATAAATCTAATAAATAAACAAAGTATGGGGACTAAATTGAACAAAAATAATTTTTAATCTTAAAAAAATAGAATATTCTGTCCACATTAGTAAATTTTGTCAATGATTTCAACGGAGGATCACATTGAACCGCTTTTTATAACTTAAGAGAGACACTCAAAAAAAATTGGGGGATAATATTGAACAATGAGCAAATGTTGGGAAAAGTGCAAAAGAAGCCTTAAACTTTTTGCATTAGTGCCAATTTAGTCCTAAACCTTTTTTTAATGCCAATTCAATCATAAACCTTTTGCATTGGTGTCAATTCAGTACTAAACCTTTTTATGGTGTCAATTCAATCCTAAACTTTTTATATTTGTGCTAATTCAGTTCTAAACCTTTTGTTTTTGTGCCAATTTAGTCATTCCAGTCAATTTTAGCTGGATTTTGTTGACGTGGATGCTGACCGGCTGGTCACCAGCGCTGACATAGACAACTTTAATAATTTTTTAATTTTTTTCTTTATTTTTTCCCCCTCCTCTCCCTCCTTACTCCAGCCGATCGCCAGATCGGCAACCGGCCAGAGGCCGGCGAGGTCGACCTAGTCGGCCACGGGCAAGGCTTGCCCGACCTTGTCAGATCTGGCAAAGTCAGGCCTCGCCCAGCCACTGTCGAGGCTCACCCTCGCCGCCGAAGGCGAGCCTCGCCATGGCTGGGCGAGGCCCAACCTCGTCGGATCTGGCTAGGTCGTGCCTCGCCCAACCGCCAGCGTTGCTCGACCTCGCCAGATCCGGCGAGGTCGAGCCTCGCCTAGCCATGGCGAGACTCGAGCCCTCACCCCCTCTCCAACGCGAGGGCAAGCCTCGCCCATGGCCGGCGAGATCAATCTCGCCGGCCTCTGGCCAGTCGCCTATTCGGCGACCGGCTCGAGGAAGAAGGGAGGGGAGGGGGAAAAAAATAAAAAATAAATCAAAATTCAAAAAAATATTAAAATATTATTAAAGTTGTCCACGTTAGCACCGATGACTGACCGCCGGTCGGTTGGCTTCCATGTCAGCAAAATCCAGCCAAAATTGATTGGAATGACTAAATTGGCACAAAAACAAAAGGTTTAGGACTGAATTGGCACAAATATAAAAATTTTAGGACTGAATTGACACCATAAAAAGGTTTAGGACTGAATTTGCCAAAAAAAAAGGTTTATGACTAAATTAGCACTAATACAAAAGGTTTAGAACTTTTTTGGCACTTTTCCCAAGCAAAAATTTGAAAACTGTAACCGTTGTTACCCTAAATAGAGGAGGCAAACTCTGTGAAAACTCCCACTAAGTCGCCTAACCTCTAACAACTCCCGCAAAGGATCGTGTGACCTGCCATAATTAGCAAAGGGTGACACAACCCTCTACCAAGAAAGAGAAGGTTACGGGGCTATCTTCCTTTTTATCTTTTTGTAATGGCATACGTGATCTTTGAACTTTCACTTATGTACTGTTTATGTGGCGATTGAACTTTATCTAATACATTGGAATCTTCAACTATACATCTTTCATGCAAATATCTTATTAGTCATGTCTTATTTAGCGGTATCCAGACCAACTATCATGATCATAGCGCATCCGCACGAGGTAGCCTCTTTGGTGGCTCAATCTGTATAACTTCGTATATGACAAAGCATGTCAAATAACTTTATCAAAATCAAACACCAGTGTTTAGATTAGACATATGCAACATGAATTGCGATGTAAGGAGATATCAGAGTGTCTGCATCCTCTTTCGGTGACGGAGTTAGGACGACTAATACCAATTAATCTTAAGAACCGTTTTTCAATTAAGTTTGATAAATGATAGGAAAAAGAAACAAGTCGAGCATGCAAGTTCAATGCCAATTTGATCGATTCCATTAGTAATGGTAGATCGCTGATTGTAGATCATAAAGTCCATCCCATTGGGCTAACCTCTTGCATTCACCAAAAAAGAAAAAAAAGTAAAAAAGAAAAAAAGAAAAGAAAGTAGGTAATTAAATGACACGATGCCAATGTGAGTTGTAGCCTCTAACAATGCGTTCAAATGATTTTACGTAGATAATAAAGAAAACTAATTAGTATGATTATGAACAAAATCAATGTGATGACAATTGGATACTAAGGGTGCGAATGGTAACCATTCTACTCCAGAAATCAAATTCTTGCCAGAAATTAATTTCTGAATAAGAAATCTGTTTGGTAAAACATGACTAATTTTGCTCTAGAAATTGATTTCTGGAACAGAAATCTGTTTTGATTTGTTGATTTTTTTGCACCTAAAAAAATTTAAATTTTATTCAAAGTGGGTGGCCACAGGCATTATAAGTCATTCTGTAAAGTTTTGAAATTTTTTATTCTTTTAAATTTTTTTGGGCACCTAAAAAATTTAAATTTCACTCAAAGTGAGTGGCCACAGGTATTCTATGCCATTTTGTGAAGTTTTTATTTTTTTATTTTTTTATCTTTTTGGGCACCTCAAAAAATTTAAATTTTACTCAAAGTGGGTGGCTACAAGTATTCTAAGTCATTCTGTGAAATTTTGAAATTTTTTATTATTTTTTATTTTTTTTGGGCACCTCAAAAAATTTAAATGTCACTCAAAGTGGGTGGCTACAGGTATTTTGAGCCATTTTGTGAAGTTCTGAAAATTTTTATTTTATTATTATTTTTCTTTTTTTTGGGCACTTCAGAAAATTTAAATTTCACTCAAAGTATGTGGCCACGGGTATTTTAAGTCATTTTGTGAAGTTTTGAAATTTTTGATTTTTTTGGGCACATCAAAAAATTTAAATTTCACTCAGAGTGGGTGGCCACATGTGTTTTAAGCTATTTTGTGAAGTTTTGAAATTTTTGATTTTTTTGATTTTTTTTTAAATTCACCAAATTTCATATTTTCCCGAAATCTGACTTTTTTTATTTTCTAGAAATTTTTATGAATTTTTCTAGAATTTTTCAATGTCTATGCATTTTCTGAAAAAAAATTATGAGAAAATAGGGAGAATGCATTCCGGAATCAAGTAGCTTCTCTTTTTCTTGCCAAAAACTCATTCTGGAATCAAGAATGTATTCTGGAATCAAGTATTTTTAACAAACGCATTTTTATTCTAGAATGCAAAAATCGCTCCAGAATGCATTCCGGAAATTTTTTAACAAACGTCATTCTGTTCCGGAATGCATTCCGGAACAGAATTTTTATTCCGGAATGCAGTCCATGTGCACCCTAAGCTTCTTAGATTGCAATGCATGATGATCTAGCCATGTAATTATAAAGCAAAGCAAAATAAGTCTAGAGACTATGGATCCGTTCGTTTGAAGGAAAACTATTTCAGAAACTTATTTTTTTAATTTTCAGGTTATTAGATGACAGAAAACTAATTGATTTACGAAAACATTTTCCATGAATTGAAAACAATGAGCTTAGGTTGAGGATAACAACTTATCCTTATAGTAAAAAGGAAATCATTTTCTCCAGACCCTTTTCAGTGAAAATGATTTCATGAAAAATATTCTCCTTTGTCACTAAGTTTTTAACGAAAAAAACACACCCTAAGTTGTTAAGTAAATGGGGAGAGATGGTGAAAATTGGTACATTAGTACAAGATCATTGAAACATGACCCTGGTAAATTCATGCCTCCTAAGACATGTTGCGTATGTCTGCTTTAAGCTTGTTTTTACTCAATGCCATATCTATGAATTTTGGTGTAAGAGTATTCTATACATCTTTCAGAAAACATTCGCAAATTCTCATGAGAAGGATGATGAGACCATATAACCAATTATTTTCCTCATATTTTTGTTGTGCAAGTACTAATAGGGACATTTTTTCCATACATTGTTTCATTTAATCATCTTCCTTTTGCTTTTTATTAATACAATTTACTATCTCTTCTCCCTAGAGGAAAGAGGAAATCCTTGACTAATTTCTAAGATATCTTTATATACAGAAAGCAAACCCAGTATTAATTTCCACTAGAAATTTTTTTAAAGCTCATTATGATCTATGTTAATATTTCACCGGAAATGTTCTCGCGACGAAATATAATTCACCGAACGTCATTCTCCGGTTTTTAATGAGAGGAGACCAAGTTCTATGGCGACTTCGGACAAGAGATATCCAAACGAGAACAAAAAACTCCTTTGTCTTGGTCAAGCGGTATGAATTCAAGCTGTGACAAGATTCGATCAGTAAGAACTATGAACTTCAAATTTCATAACCAATTCGAACAAATCTGACCAGCGTCTAACTAGCAGTATTTGAACTCCATCGTTAAAGTGCTACACAACTACTAGGCTTGAAACATAGATGGCTATAAGAAAGGAAATTGAAAGTACAGTGCGGAAAATTAAAGATAAAATGATAGCGTCTTTTATTGTGTGTTCGGGGGAAGCTTTTTTGCTGGCTATTGGATGGTATTTATACTGCAAACATGACAACCATCCTCTAATGCCATCTATCAATTTATGTTGGATAACCACTGTTGATTTTATCTTCACCATTTGTCCTTATGACACTTGTCAAATAACCGCAATTGATCTCATTTTGTCTTTTGTCTTTTTTACATTTGTCATTTTATCTCAAGTAATTGTTGTTTGTCCTTGTCTTCACTTTGACACCCATTTTTTTATGTACGGCAATCGTCGTCAATCCTGTTTTTGTCTCGACACCTGTTCCTTTTTATAAAGTAATAGTCATCGATCCCGTTTTTGTCTCAACACCTGTCCTTCTAGGTCAAGTAACTACCATCAATCGTATATAAAGTTATGTGTTTCTTTTCTTATCGATAGCTTCGATGACCTAGTTGTTGCATACAGATAGTTTCATCGATAATCTCTAGGACAAATTCTGGGGCGGCAATTGTTCCTTCTTCGATCCCAATCTTTTCAAATTTTCAAATACTTAAAATTTCTTACCAACATATTTTGATGATTGCCAGTTGTTTGCTGCCGTCACTTCTACAACTAAGCCTACGACTCACGTCATTTTCCATCGATAATCCTATGCATTTATCTCTGTTGTCTTGCATATCCCTTGATTTTCATTTTATTTTACTGTCGACAACCTAATTAATTGTTAGTGTCAACAGTTAATGATTTAAGAACTACAATTATAAATTGTATTCAATGTACAAGATGCAAATTCACAAGATGAAAGGTCATCTAATATTATATTTGAAATGTTTCATGGATATCTTATTTTAGGGAAAATTGCTAAAAAAAAGCAATAAACCTATTATATTTGTGCCAATTCAGTTCTAAATTTTTCAATTTTGTCAATTGAGTCATAAATATTTTGACGATTTGCTAATATAGTCCTTCCGGTCAATTTTGGCAAAAAAATTGATGATGTGAACCATGGCCATCTTACGTGACGTGACGAATGCTAACGTAGACAATTTTTATATTTTTTAAAATTTATGATTTTTCTGAAGGGTTAATACCACGAAAAATCCCAAACTGGTACACTGGTGACAATTTATCCTAAATTAATTTTTTGACAATCAAAAATCCTAAATCGTTACACCTATAAAAATTTTACCATCCGCTAGTTTCTATTAAATTTTAACCTCAAATTTTTGAGTTGAATGACATGTGGTAATTGACGGGTATACCGGTTTGGGGTATCACCTCCGTTTGTCAAAGATGTACCAATTTATAGTTTTTCATGGTATTAATCCAATTTAACGGAGCGTAAATTTGTCACAAATATACCGGTTTGAATTTTTTGTGGTTAAAAAATTAGTTTAGGGAAAATTTATCATAGGTGTATCAGTTTGAGGTTTTTTATGGTTAAAAAATTAGTTTGTGGTAAATTTATCATAGGTGTACCAGTTTGGGGTTTTTCGTGATATTAACCTTTTTTTAAAAAAAAATTTTCCTCTTTTGAATTTTTTCTTTTCTTTTTTTCTTTTTCTTTCTTTCTTTTTCTTAGCCCTTGCCTAGTGGCAGGCTCTCAGCACAGTCGTGCCATGTAAGACGATTGCCGTCCACGTCATCAATTTCCACCAAAATCGGCCGGAAGGACTACATTGGTAAACTGTCAAAAGGTTTAGGACTCAATTGATAAAATTGAAAAGTTTATGATTGAATTGGCATAAGTGTAATAGATTTATGACTTTTTTGATAATTTTTCCCGAAATAAAAGATCCATGAAATACTTCAAATATAAAATTAGATGACCTGTCATCCATAATATGTAAAATTAAAATTTCTGGATTTTCTTTATCTGTTTTTTTTTGTCAAAGGATTTTCTTTATCTAAAGAAGCAAAGTTTTGATTTTTTTTGGTCTGCACTCATGCGATTCACAATCTTTTTTTTTTTGGTCAAAGGTCGATTCACAATGAATTTGGATGATTTTTAGCGAAATAGCATGGATATAAAATGTGCTCCATAAAATCTCTATTAAGTAGTGTACGCGTGCGCCCATAAGATTGCTAGGAATGTTTAGGACTCAATTGATAAAATTGAAAAGTTTATGATTGAATTGGCATAAGTGTAATAGATTTATGACTTTTTTGATAATTTTTCCCGAAATAAAAGATCCATGAAATACTTCAAATATAAAATTAGATGACCTGTCATCCATAATATGTGAAATTAAAATTTCTGGATTTTCTTTATCTGTTTTTTTTTTCAAAGGATTTTCTTTATCTAAAGAAGCAAAGTTTTGATTTTTTTTGGTCTGCACTCATGCGATTCACAATCTTTTTTTTTTTGGTCAAAGGTCGATTCACAATGAATTTGGATGATTTTTAGCGAAATAGCATGGATATAAAATGTGCTCCATAAAATCTCTATTAAGTAGTGTACGCGTGCGCCCATAAGATTGCTAGGAAGATGGAATAGTCAAGGCGCCCAAAAGTTGGTCTGGTCACCACCCAACCATCAAACCAAAAGAAAACATTTACAGTTCACCAGTTCATTTAATATACATATTTAATAGATCTGCCTATTGACCCCTTTGGTTAATCGGAATGAGAGGAGTCAAGGTAGAGGGTATCGGTAATTAGGCTGGCACAAAATCTTTAAATTTCAACATCTAGTAACAGATCTGAAACATAATATTTTGAGAAACTAGAAACACGGTAGAAACTCCCCATTAGACTGTAGAAAATAACGAAGGAGAGAGATACATGATTTCATAATTTCAAATCTAGGAGATGTCACAACATAAATGTTCCCCCATCCATGATAGTACATTTCTCTCCCTCTCTCTCTCTCTCTCCCTATCTTACGTTTCAGCCTTTCTTCAGCTCTTCAACTTATGGAGGGGAGGGATTTGACCTAGATCTCTCTCTCCCCACCGTAGTTTTTTTTTGTTTTATTTCTTCTTATTTCTTTCCTTACTCTCCCGCTATTAGATTTGGAAGCTTTTCTCTCCTATCTAATTCAAGATATATGAGTTTTAATAAATAAGTACTCCACCTCCAGTTTCAATGGTGTTCACAGCGATTTTGGTGTCAAATTTGTACTTGTTCAACGTGTTTTTGTTAAAAGTTTCGAAGTCTCACACTTGCTAAAGGGTTTGTTTTCACAGGTATCAAATCTGAGCTTATTTAACATGTTTATTTTGTTTCCGTACGGTGATGATGGTGGAAATGCCAAACCTCGGCGCACACTGTAGAAAGGAAAAACTGTAACTACTGATGGAGATCCCGACGTGTGCTCATCATTGATGAAGATATGTGATTCAGTGATCAGCTGCTGATCCTTTCACTTGGATACAGTCGCAAATATGTTCTTGAAAGACGAGTACGTGATTATCTTTATCAACCATGCTTTGATGATGTATCTTAATTTCTAATTTTTGGTTTGTTTTTGGAGTTTTACAGGCTTGCCTTGTTATGGTGACTTTTGAGATTTCTTATGGATCGTTTCATGTATCATTTTGGCAATGAATGGAAATCTCTTTTGACAAAAAAAAAAACCATTCAATCAAATTCATTCTTACCTCCTCCACATAAAATGAAAACTTTGTATTACTCCTTTTTTGTTTTGATTTGGTGAATAATACTAGTCTCTTCCATTTCTAATGTTTACCACATTCATTTTTCTTCAAGTCACGAACACTACATAAAGAAGGAAATGGTGGAGGGTTCAACCCCTTTCTTGATAATTCCCGGCAAGCAAATACAACCCTCACATTAATATTCTAGAAATCTATTTATAATCAAAGAGGGGAGATAGAGGGGAATCTTATCGATCCAAAAATGAGTCCAATTGCTACATAGTGTCCAATTGCATGATCAATCATGTCATCTGAAGTTTATTTGACACTGCACAAGTTAATGGGCGATTAGATAGATGCTAATGAGATCACCAGGCCAGGAAAGAGGAGAGCAGAACTTCCACAGCCTTCACCTCATATGTCGCTCCAGCATCACACGATGCAATAATGCAGCGGAATAATAGCCCTGTCCCCTTAAAATAGGGGAATATGTAGATCCCAAGTTGCTTAAAGGTGCGTAAGGAAAGACAAAATCTCTGGGTCGCTCTAAAAGGTAGTGTATCCTACTGTGGTTGGTGGGTTCAAAAGGTGATGCACTGAAAAGAGGAATGTCTGTAATCGTGATCAAATCTGACGTCGTACTAATACTCGAGTCTGTCCGCACAAAATGTCGCAGGAGTACAATCAGTACGCTATGATATGTGTTTACTTACTCATTTGTGCTATATTTTCCTCCAATCTAGATCGGATGAAATTTCTTTCAATTGGGGCTCTGATTTGTCGAATTTTTACTACTATCATACCTAGATTAGTATTTGTCTTACAAAAAACAAACCCATTAAGGTAAAAAAGGTTCTACATTTTTCTCCGACCACCTTTTGGATTATTGGGTTACAAATTGTGGATATCACCTACATGCGAGACTCACAAAATATAAATGCAAGTGATAATTACGGTTCTAACCCTTCAATCAAACCAATTCCGGTAGAGCTGCCCATCAAACCAACTTCCCATGCCTTCATCATGCTCCCTCAAACTCCGACGTGGCGGGGCGAACTTCAGGCTGCGGTGATAAAGGGCAAGGGTAGCTTTAGTTTAGAGAGAGAGAGAGAGAGGCGTTACGGGGCTTAATTGGGGAAAATTTCTTTCAATTAGAGTTTGAGACAAACATGGCCCGAAATGAATAATGTTTTTCTTATACGTGGTACTCAAAAGCCATTCATCTTGACTAATGCCCTGAAATGGATACGGTCCCATCCATATCTATCAAAAAAGTTTTAACCTAGATAGGGCGGCGGGCATGGCCCCAAGGTCACTTTGAGTGGGGATAATGTGATTTGAGCATAGATCCGCTGTATTTAAACCAATAATTTAACCATTTAGTCAACTCCTTGAAGATACATCTTCAAAACTTTGAGATCCCCCCGAAGGTGATTAAGTGTTCTCAAAAAGAATATCTGGAGATATCAAGACTTTGTCGCTTACTCGATAAGATCAAACCGGGTGTCTATATACGTAAGCCAAGAAACGGTCAAAACAAAGCTATGTAAGCTCCTAGCTTATCGAGTATTGGGTGAAGGAATGGATGAAAGCAACGCCAGTCTAGCATCTCATTGTGGGAAATGCTTATGAGGAAAAGTGTGAAAGAACTCAAGAAATTAGATGAATTAATTAAGGATTATGTTTTCCACCAATCAGATGGATCAAAAATATGGATATCACCCATATGTTAACTGAAAATGTGGGTGATATGATTGATACGTATACACATTCAAGACATATTAATTAGAAGATTAATTGGAAGAAATTTCTTTTAACCAGGGATATTTGACCCCAACAAGAAAAATCAGTTAGTTATTTTCGTTGTCCGGAGCCAAAGAACTAAGTTATTTTCGTGGTCCGGAGCCAAAGAACTAGTACATGCACGTACTTTATAAAGGGCTATTAGGGATTCCCACTTAAGGAAATTTTTGGGGAATGAATTACTCTTGATGGCACGTATAGGATTGGCAATTCCTATTTTTGACATCCGTGCCAGGTGCAAATTAACCGTATTGTCTCAGGTCACACTTAAATTTTAGGAAATGACACAAATGGTCCTAGAATTTTAATCTAACTTGCAATATTGTTCTTGGACTTTTAATTTGTTCAATATAATTCTTAAATTATTTGTAACTATTCGATCTAGTCCAAATTATATGAAAATATTCAATAGCATCTTTCCATAAGGTGACTTTCAATCCATTAAGTTTGAACAATGGACAAAAAAAATGTCATACATAGATTATCCAAATAAAATATTCATCTAAAAATTAAGAAATCGTTTGTGCTATTTTTCCTTCAATTTTCATTTGCAATTCACAGTTCAAATCTTGTTCCTGTCTTGTAAACTGATAGATTGTCAGCCCGATGAATATGTCAAAGAAGCTTTACTTGGTCGTATGAATAAGCATTTGGGAGAAAGGAGGGTAATATTTGAAGCACCATACGTAAGAACTAAGAACTCAAGAAGTTGTGTGTGTATCTGTTATGCACGCACATGCAATGCGTGTGTAAATAAGATATACATAAAAGATTATTGAGGTTAACGCTGGCATAACCAAAATCAGTATAATCTATATAATTAAGATAGTACATTATATTTGAACTTATAATATCGGAATACAAAAATAGGAAAGAGTGGGACTTATGAGAAATAAGAGTAGAAATACAAAATATTTGCTCATCTTTTGCTAGAATGGTTCATTTCATTTTTTTTAACTGATTAATTGTGAGGATGAATAAGATATAGTTGATGTTGATCAAAATGTATTTTGAGTAGTCTTTGAAATTTAGGGAATATAATTGTAACACAATTAGTAGTTACATAAGTTCAAACAATAACTGTGAAATTCAAAGTAGATTATGCTAATATATATGGGGCAAAAGTCATTAAAAAAACCCCCCAAACTATGTTTCATAGCGACACATTTACCCTAAACTTTTTTACGTGACATAAAAAGTCTCAAACTTATACATATCTGACACATTTACCCTTTGTAATTGTTCCGTCAATGAGCACCATATGCCTACATGGATGTCAGAAAGCAAACAATGTTGACATAACGCCTACATGACTTAAGTGAAATAAAAACAACGTTATTTTAACTAAAAAATCGTATGATGGAACCTTGACGAAAGGTAAATGTGTCGTATAGATACAAATTTGGGATTTTTTATGTCATACAAAAAAGTTTAGGATAAATGTGCCTAGGCATAATTTGAGGCTTTTTATGTCCCAAAAACTTTTTTAGAATAAATGTATTACGGTAGGTATAGTTTGAGGTTTTTTGTTGCTTTTTCCCTCTATATATATTTATTTATTTACCTATATATGGTGATAAATATTTCCATAACCAAAAACTCTTCTCCCCAAGTTGAACCTCTTTGATTATCGTCTAATTTGGTAGATCTTAATTGTCATACATCTAAAGAATCGTCATGGAGATTTTGGATGACTTTTAAGAGTACATTAATCCAATCAAAAATAAAGTTTGAAAAAGTTGTAGACGGATATTTTAGTCGTGGAAATTTGATACGATATTAATTTTCTAAGGTGAAAATTGGAATATAAAGGTTTACTCTCGTCAAAAGTAGGAACCCTCTCCTCTTTATAGTAACTACCAAGAATGGCACACACTTTAACGTGTTAAAAACGTGGAAAATTGCAATAAAGGAAAGAGAGAGTATGATATGATGTTTGGGTTATTTTAGGAAATAGATTCAGATTATTGCAGGACAAAGAAGATTGCTTGAATTCAAATTGGACATAGAAAAAGCTTATTAAATAGTAGATATTTATGTTCCTGTATATCTTCACATCTAATTTCTATTTCGTCCATTGTATTACTGTACACAATCATTATATTTTTAGCTAGCGTGCCTTGAAGATTCCTTTTGTGTTTGCTTTATTATAGAAAGAGATTTGGGGAAATTTTAGTCGAAAGTTTGAGATTATAGTTTCCTTTTGTGTTTGCCTTACTACCAAGAGATTTTATAGAATGCACCACTTGATTGAGTCCTTCATATATACGTCTAGGACGGAAAGGAAAATTCGGATATGGATAGAATACATTCATTGACAGTAGAGGGCACACCTTTAGTAGCATCTTTTGAACGTATGCATACTAATCAAATAGGGCACTCATTGAAATGTTTTCTGTACTCACCGAGCTGTGGACCTAATAAAAATCCGAAATTACTTACCCATTGGAAGGTGTAAGTTTCCTCAGCATATCTAAATTTGTTAATAATGTATCTATGATCTTTGAATTGGGATCTAATACCCCCACCCAAGCTGATAAAATGCTCAAGCAAACCCACTTGCTAATACAAATATCACGCCAATAAGGGGCTTCATAGATTGATTTATCCCTCGAAAAGTTCTCAACCTTTAGCAATGAGGATTCTTGTTTACCTGTCTTGTCCTACTAGATCGAGGGAATCACATCTTCTTGGCAGTATCCATCAATTTCGATTTTATTTCCAAAAAATGCCAACTTGGAGAGAATCCCACATCCTCCCTTGCTTATAAGTAGCCACATCGTTGCAATCTCTCAACACATACCACCAACCCTGGACCTCGAGTCTTCAACAAATCACACGATCGTTCTTTTTCTTCTTCTGGGGTTTTCCACTCCTTGCGTCCTTCTCATCTCGTTTGGTTATTGTGGGAGTAGTTGACATGGCATCATCATGGACAAGAGAGCAAAACAAGAAGTTTGAGGAGGCACTGGCTTTGTACGATGAGAACACTCCGGATCGGTGGCAAAGGGTGGCGAGAGCGGTCGGTGATGGGAAGAGTGTGGAGGAAGTGAGGAGGCATTATGAGGCCCTTGTGAGGGATCTTGTCAGGATTGAATCTGGCCAAATCCCTCTGCCCAACTATAGAGGATCCGACCAAAGTGATGAGACTAATAGGTAGTAATCTAACACTTTCTTACAAAAGTCATTCATCTAAGAATTATTATCTATTTAGGCATGGCGAGTTTTTATTTTTATTTTTTTGTTTGAAGTAATGCTACTTATGCAATGGCTTGTTTACAAAGTTAGCTTATGAAATTATGTGACAGTATGTAGTTGAGGTATTCTATTAGATGAGATATAATTCGATCATAATCGGCCATCTCTTCAAAAATAACTCATGATATTCCTTGTATTATTCTTGTTTTTGTGCTTATCTCTTCGGCTTTAACACTCTATTTCATTAGAAAACCGATCTGCATGACCAACTGCGATGCTATCATAGTGCAGGGCCTAAGAGCCTTCATAGAAATAATGAAGTTGAAAACCAGTCCCTTAAAAAAGGAGGCCTTAATTGTGTAATTTGTTCCATATATATATATATATGAAAGCTCTAGCATCATGTATCAACTTGTCTGAAAAAACCCATCTTTCTTTTTCTTTTATCGCAATATTATTCATTGTGATTGCAAAACTTTATTGAAGAAGGAACATCGAAAGGCGTTGAAATCGAATCCATGTAAAATTTTTGAAAGAAGTCTTCCAAATATATTCCTAAGAGTGTATCTTCAAAGATGTCAAGATATTTTCAGGATTGCACATATATATCCAAGAAATATCATCATGTAAATATAATCAACAATTAAAAGTTACTTGATTAAGTGTCTACATTTATACAAGTTTTGATTGGGTGAACGATTTTCTCATTTCCATGCACCTTAAGGTACAAGACTCGAACCATGTCCTCACCTTCGTAAAGCGAAAGTTCCACTAACCCTAGCTTTCTATCGCAAGTTGATAGAGTCCAACCGGACTTCTACCAACCATCTCCCAAAGAAGCAAAGTGATCATTCAATATAGTCGTCTCTCATGTGCATGGCCATGCATTTTATGTTAACATGATGGTTGAGCATAACCTAATATTTTCTAAAATAAAGCGTGTTGAGCGTGTTGCAAGGGAATCTAACATAACCTAATATTTTCTAAAATAAAAAGGTTGCGCATAAATTACGTCTTACTTTATAATGATCAGCAATTCATGGGTCTAAAAATTCCTTTGTTTGAAGTATAATTTCATCTTAATTATTTTGCAATGAAAATAATTCGTCTTAATTTCAACTATCTATCATGTACTTAATTAAAAAGTTTGTCCAAACATGTTAGAAAAATGCTTATTTATACAAGGACCAAAACCATGAGTTTTTGGCTCGATGGTAAGTGTAAGCAACCTAATAATTTTTTTTAAGGATGTTTAATTGTGTTAGGACTATGAACACAGTAGACGACCTTTCTCTAGTGTCTCCTCAGGGGTCAATAGAGGTGCAAATATATAAGAATATTAAAACTAACAAAGTACATTGGCGGCTGAAAGAATATTGGCAAAGTAGTAAGGAACCCAATAGTAGTGTACATCTTTCCGTGTCTAAAGTACGATATTTCTCGATTTGGAAATAAGTTCTCAACTTTACTTCAAATATATTTCTTAGCATCCTGTTTTTTTTAACGTGAAATTTCTTAATAATAGCTTGTCAAAATCTTGAGATTTTGAAGAAATTTACAATCTTTTGGGGGGGCCAAGGCTTCCGAATTTTTGTACAGTTCTCTAGTTAAATTGGGTCGATAAGCAACTTTGGAAGGTTTGGAGGCCTCTAAATTCTCCCGTGGCAAAGTTCATGAATTGATTTGGATCGTAAGAAAATATGGCGGGGCTTGATTAAGAAAGCAATGATCGAGAAAGCATTTTATGTATCGATGACATCACACGCCAAAGCTATGAGAATTATCCAATAATCACTATTCTTCACCTTGTTGACATAGTAAACTCCCTCTGAAGTTTCTTTTCAAATAAATAAAATTTTTAGAGACAATGAATCAATTCGATGAATTTATCATGTTATTAAGATGACACATGACATCACCAATTGACAAAGATGCAACTGGATCTAATAACTATATCAGATGCGACTAGTCGCTACCCTTGAATGATTTACATATTATAGCATGACGATCCACAATTTGTTATGAAAAGGCATGATTTGATTTTCGTTCTTCTAATGGTTTGACCTCTACTAACAGGCTCACGAGGAATATGAGGCTCCACTGAAAGCAAAGGGTCACTCTCTCAGATCAGGAAGTCCCTTAATTAGCCATAAAGAGGATGCTAAGTACGTGCCAAATATTTATAACAACAACTGTAAATAAAGAAGCCTAAGAAACGTGGAGAAAAAAAAAAGAAAGAAAAATAGGAAGAAGAGAAAAAAAGAGTGGTGATATTATGCGCTATAGGTATTAAGACTCGTGGGTCTTGACTACTTTCTTCTGTACCCTTTATCACTTGTGTTCGAGCTGATATGGTTTCCTTAAAGACTGCCGTGTGTACTTGTTCCCACAAGATCCTTAATTGCCCTTGTTAGCTTACAATTACGCAAACATGTTTATATTCTTACTTCTTTGCGGGCTAATAGAGAGAGTGGTGAGCGCCATACATTTGCTAAAACATATCTGTAACGGCGAACCACGCGAGACGCACTATGCTTATAGGTGAGAGTCGCTATGTTTGGTGGTCCATATGCATTTTTGGAGCATTGATGCACCACACTCGAATAATAATCCCCCGGCACCAACAAATTCAAGACTGATTGTTACAAGAGGCCACCTCTCTATGCAAATTTTATCCTCAGCGTCTTTTTCTTTCGCATGGAATTGAAATAGCGTAATTTGGATGGCTAATATTACGATATCAATATTTGTGGACTCTGAGGCCTCTGAGAACTTGAATGTAGTAAATCTATCTTTCGTTTCATTAGAAAAAGTTTAAACCGGACATGTATCGGATCATTTGTGTATGTTGCGTTCTTTTGTTTTCTCTTTATGCGGGTGGTGAGTTAAATAGATATTTAAGTTCAAAATGAGTCTCGATACCCAAAAAAACAACAAAGCAATACATAATGAGTAATTGCCTCCGACGAAGCTTGTAGAAAGCCGACCACACGCCACAAATAGAAAGCCCAAACGATAGAGGCCCAAGCAGTAACTTCTAGGACGAAGTCGAGCTGATATGATAGGTGGGGCGAACGGAGCGAAAAACGAGAGAAACAAAAAAAAAACAAGAAGAGAGAACCACAACACAAATAAGCTTAATAAATGGAGATGCGGGGTATCGATCCCCGTACCTCTCGCATGCTAAGCGAGCGCTCTACCATCTGAGCTACATCCCCATCATGTTAGATAAGTTGCATGCATTTAATAATCTAGTGTATACAATCCACGAGAAGTATCATCAAAGGTTTAACATAAAAGATTCCGAAGGACAGCGAAAAAGAAAGAGCTCATCTATCGTGACGAATAGCAGCAGACATTTTTTCTTAAGACCGCATCGCATGTTCTCTTGGAATTAATCTTGCATGATGTGTTTGTCCGATGAAATCCATGTCGTCATACCTCCAATCTTTCAATAGGAACTTTCCTTTTCTTTTTCTTTTCTGTAAAAAGCCTTTTTGGAAGGTAATTTTTTTCGGTTGAAAGCTATTTTTTCGAAGGTTAACCCAAACGATGGAAAAGGGCAGTATTATACTATAAGACAACGCCAGATGTCACTACTCACTATGGGCTTGTTGACTGTAAGGGCGTCAATGGTTCGGCAGGTTTCCATAATACCTAATCCAACTCAAGACATTAAGGAAGTGTGTTAGACGATCGGAACTCCATATGGCCTGAACCAAAGAGACATTTTCACTTGCCTCGCGCTATTTCCACTCCATTATAGGCTCTTGTCACCCCCTTTTCATTTTGAATTAACTATATTATCTCTTGCGAGTCTCACTTTCAATTTAAGATTATTTCTTAACTTTATTTTTTGTTTTAATTTGTTTCAATTTTATTAAAAGACAAAACTACCATCATCCATTTCAAACAACTTTTTTACCCCGAGCCGCGTCTCCCATACCCATTACAATTTAACATTTTCTTCATATTTGTCTTCTTCTAAACTTATTCCGCCAATAATTAACTTTATTTCCCCACATAATCATCATGATTGTGAATTTTCCAACTTCAACTTTTGGTACAAATATAAGAGAGTTTACTCAAAGATTGAATATTGTAGTTGATGAATGCATTATATACAATTTACTCATCTTTTATTGTATTGCTTTTTGTAGATGAGTCACTATGGAGACACCTAATTTGCTTAAATGTATCTATTAATGATGAAACTACGAATGGAGAACAGCGATCGATCATGTTGACAAGATCATTTGGAGCTTCTCACACTGTAACATTGAAAATTATTCCTTGATATGTATTGGTTAAAGTTTTTTTTGTCCGATTCATGCAAAATATTTTTTTGAAAGAGTAACATTTTTTAGGAGAGCCAAGTAGCTGAACAGATAATATCTTTTGTTAAGTTGCATATGCAACTTGTTATTATTGCAACAAATTTGCATTTTCTGGATAATTTTTTTTTTCATTGATGATTCTATGAAAACTCCTATGCATTTAGAAATGACAAAAAAAATGGGTTTGCAAGTGGTTTGATTGGGTTGTCTTATAATGTCATTACAATTGCCATAATTTCCTGTCAATAGCTAATTATACCACGTAATCAAGGCAAATATAGTATTATATGTAATAACGTTTTAGGGAGCATTTTCTTTTGTATTTGCATGATAACAATGGATGTTAAGAATTTTTTATGTACTTAGCTTTGTCATATTGTTAACATCACGCAGTGATGGCATGAAAAATAATAAAAAAAAATTGGACTATTAGATTCACTTAATAAAATGAAAGTAACGAAGTTAAAATACACAGACTACAATGTAATGACACATATAAAAATTATAATTAAATGAAGTGTGTATTAAAACTAGTAGATGGTTCTTTTTACTCTTACTTGTGCCTATGTTATTTTTTAAATAATAGTTTCCTAGTACAAAAGAGAATATACAACTTATTAACATAATAATTAGTTAGCTATCTACTAAATAAACTATTTTTTGGAAAAGAGGGACACCAATTTTGTTTTAAATGGAGAAAGAAAAGGAAAAAAACAAAAAAGAAGAAAAGAAGGCAAGAAATAATCTTAAAAAGTGGGCCCCACATACTTTAATAAATATTTATTTGAGAGAAGTGTGGATAGTTTCATCTCTAGCAAAATTAAATCAAAAGAAAAAGAAGAAAAAAAGGTAGGAAATCATCTTAAATCAAGAATGGGATCCGCAAAAAATAATGTAATCAATTTAACGTGATAGAGAGTGTCAATAGCCAATAAGGGGTGAAAATAGCGAGCCTGTCACTTTTACTTTGCCACACAATGTTTGTACTCCGCTAGAATTAAATAAAAGGAACACAAAAAGATAAGCTAGGATTATTTTCTCAAAATAATAGTGACATTCCCGTGCGTTGCAGAGGCTTGTGCTAATGAAATCTTATATGAAGTAAAGAGATTACTACTTTTCTTTCTTAACTTATTATAAGTTAGATCATGCGATAATTTATAGTTTAATTATTAGCAATGCTCCGGAAGAAGTGACGATTATTCATAAAATCAGTTGGACCGCACAATTTGAATGGTAAGAATACTAATCAGATGCAAAATATATTGAATAGTCTCTGAAATGGCAAAATAGCTTTTGTATTATTATTCTTAATATTCTAAAGGAAACATGTCTACCTCATACTTTCATGCACCGCATAAAATAAATTTAAAAAAAAGAAGAAAAAATAAAACAATAGCATATCAATTATGAGAATTTGTAAAGAGCAATTAAAGAAAAATTAAAGATATTTTAATCTGCAAATGAGGTTAAGATATTTCTTTACATGTTAAGATATTGTTCCGTGGAGTTATCGACGACAAATTATATAATTCGAAACCTCTTAGTTCATGATCATACGGTATCTAATTAATTGTCAGGCCCCGAATCCCAACGGGCTCGCGACACCCCTTCGGCGGTCGTATTGAACGCGACGTCCCAAGACGCGTTGCCGACCCCAAACGAAACACTCAAAATCATACGCAGGCGGAAGCGAAATTTAAATATCCCAGACAATAAATAATGGCAACGGGGTAGGACCAATGCAAATCAATAAATATATAACATTAGCTTGAAATCTCAAATATTCATACATTAGGCATCTAGGTTTAATATCCACCTTCGTCATCAAAAAGGAACAGGTGGCTAGGTAGATTACTGACTGCGCAAAAAGGGACTCTACCAAAAAGGTTTTCAGGCCCAAATCTTAAACATTCCTACGGTGCCCAATCCGAATCCGACCCTGAGGGTTCTGAGCCTGAGTCCGAGTCGATCTCGATTGGCTCCTCTTCCTCCTCCTCCTCATGCTCGGATACCATAAGCTCCTCTTCGGGCTTGGGCTCGGGCTCGGGCCCCGGTACGGGCTCGGGTTCGGGGTCTGGAACAGGCGCCGGTTCTGGACAAGGGTTCTCCGGAGGACTGTCAGAATTTGACACCTCGCCATCGAGAGTGAACTTGTCCCAGGGCTCCCAATTCACCGCACCCTCGTTAGCATGCTGCAATCCCTCAAAACCACAGATTGGCCCATAATTCACCAACCCGACCCGATAGGACCAAGCCAAATAGGTATGGTGTTCTAGCTCCTCTAGTCCCACGTCTACCTAAACAGTGGTACGATGCCTAATGTACGACTCATCCGAGTTTAGTCCCGAGTATTCATTCTCCTCATGCACCGTATGCATGGGAACCCCAAAATGCCTAGGTGGCGACATGCTCAAGGTCGGGGATTTGAAAATATTTGCACTACAGCAATGAGAATAAATCTCAATAAGCAAACAACCTATACTCCACCTAGGCCAATGCGTATCCAAACAAGTCTAACATGCAATCCACCAGCCATCATAATCAATTGTACACAACATACTTACCTCGCCTCGAAATACGTGCCAACCCTGCATATTAGTGAATCACGAGTATCACAATATCCCACAAACATCTCGCCATCAGTCAAGCACCATACACAAGTATATTCACTCAATTCAATCACACTCATTTCGCATTCGTGGCCGAGCAACTTTCTCACGACCTCTCAGGTCCTTTCACACTGCCCGCGTCAACACGCCTCACCCCATAGCCGGGGTGGGCGAGCGGCGGCGACGGGAGAGCGAGTGGCGGCGGCGATGGTGATGGTGATGGCGACGTGGCAGTGACGGCAACGGCGATGGCGACGTAGCAGTGATGGCGACGGCGATAGCGACGCGGCGAAGATGGCGGGAAGGCGAAGAAGAGGAGGGAGGGGAGTCACGGTGGCGACGTGGACGCTGGGCGACGGCGGAGCTCAGGCATCGGGGAGGTGTTGGGGAGCTAACCGAATGGTTGGATGACTACCGGGACTCGTCAGACACGACGGCTGGACGAGGTGGAGTCGAAACAGGGGAGAGGCTGGGGAGGAGGAGAGAAACAGGGGGTGGGAGTGGTCGCGCGACGGCTGAAGGCGGCATGGCAGCATGACAGGTGGCCAGGCGATGGAGGACAGGCTGGCGGGCGGCTGGGCAACGTCGGGCTGCGGCGGACGCAGCGACGAGCTGCTGCTCGGGCGGCGCGTGGACAGGCCGGCGACAGGCGGTCGCGGCGATGGACGCTGGCGCGGCTCGGTCGGGGCGACGACGGCACGAGGTGGACGGCAAGGGGCGGTCGGCGGTAATTGGCCGGGCGAGCAAAAGTAGAAGCAGAAGCAGTCGCAGTTGGGGAGGAAGGGAAGACCGACGAAGAAGAAGAAAAGAGGAAGAAGAAGAAGAAAAAGGAGGAGAGAGAGAGAGAGAGAGAGAGAGAGAGGAAAGGGACGTGCATGGGGGAGGGAAAAGGGGGAGTGGACAGGTGTGCATGGGACAGAGGGTAGAGAGGACGCGCGGGCAGGGAGAGAGAGAGAGAGAGAGAGAGAGAGAGAGAGAGAGAGAGAGAGAGAGAGAGAGAGAGAGGGCCAAAAGTCAACGCCATGATCGCGATCCAACGGCCCACATTCGAGCTCGAAAATGATCTAACGGTCCACAAAAATCCTAATTAATAATATAGGAAAAAGGGCCAAAAGAAAATAACCCAAAACACACTACGAGGGAGGTCTACTAGTCTAAATCTGCACCCGATCAAAAATTTACTTTTTCACTATTCCTAGCAATAACGACGCTGGCCATAATAATATCGACACCGTCCAATTAAATTCGTCCTGGAACTTTGAGAAATTCAACACTAAAGTTTAGGCTCTAAATAACAGTCAAATTCGATCGAGTGCGATTCTAGCGAAATCTCTAATTTAAAAATAATAACCCAAGTGTGATTAGTTTCCGGACGAGATTTTACTATAAGCATATTGACGAATTACACGTTTTATAAATCCCAAAAATGGACCGAAATTCGGAATGTCACATTAATGATCTTAATTACCTATTGCAGCACCTTTCCTATAAAAAAAATTGCAGACAAAAACTTGATCTAGTTATCTCCAAGATGATAAAATGAAGAAAAAATGCGTACTTTTAACCTGAACCTATAAACATAAGAAATTACTTTTACCTTTGAGATCTAATTATAAAAGTTAGAGATTGCAAACTAAATTTAAATGGAAATGGAAATAATTGCTTAGTTTTTTTTTTTGGTAAGAGAAATAATTGCTTAGTTTATTGCCAAATAATTGTTAGTATTAGCATTAACCTCCTGTATTAAAATTAATTAAGGGACTTATTTATGAATCACCCCGTCATGTAATGACATAAAAATTCAATCTATTAATACAATCTTTGTTAGTTCATTAGTTCACGCCAATAAAAGTAAGAACCTACATAGTCGTGCAAATTATATTTGCAAGATGTATCGGAGGTAATTGTTTATTTTATTGCCAAATTAGAGGTCTATAGCAAGGAATCTTGACCAAATCCAAAGTCTATCAAAAAAGGTAATTACACTTGGGAGTGTGCATCGGTCATGGTCCAATCCCAGAACCGGTCCGGTTCCAAGTGGTTCTGTGGGAATCAACAGCATACCTAGCTTGATGATATCCTCAATGAGTTGCATGGATCGATGATGTTCTCAAAGATTGATAGAAGGAGTGGCTACCATCAAATCTGCATAAAGGAAGGTCACAAATGGAAGATAGCCTTTAATATAAAGGGAGGCCTCTTCGAGTGGCTGGTTATGCCATTTGGACTTTCTAATGCTCCGAGTACCTTCATGAGGCTTATGAATGAAATCCTTTGTCCTTATATAGCAGGAGGGAGAAAGAGCAAATTTCTCACTTAAGACAAATCTTTGAATTCTCAAGGAAACAAAAACTCTAAGCTAAGATGGAAAAATTTGAGCATCACGTTCCTTGGGTATGTGGTTCCAAAAGATGGAATCTCTGCCGAACAATTCAAGGTGGTAGCAATAAAGAATTTTTCATAGACTTGCTTCTTTCTATCATCAATTCGTGAATGACTTCAGCACCATCATGGCTCCAATCAATGAATGTATGAAGAAGGGATCTTTGGAATGGACAAAAGCTACTCATAATGCTTTTGAAGTGATCAAACGAAAACTTTGTGAGGCCCTTATTCTTGCCCTTCCTAAGTTTGATTAATTATTTGAAGTTGAGTATGATACAAGTGGAGTTGGCATTGAAGCTGTTATTATCCATGCCCAAGAGCCTTTGGCATATTCCAACGAGAATTTGATAGAATCAAAAAAGAATTATTCAATTTAACTTGGAGTTCTACACCATTATTAGAGCACTTGATCACTGGAGTCACTACTTAAGGCCAAAACAGTTTGTTCTTCATTTAGATCATAAGGCTCTCAAATTTATCAATGGTCAACATAAACTAAATTCAAGACATACCAAATGAGTATAATTTCTTTAATCCTTTTCTTTTTTCTCGAAGTATAAACCTGGCAACACTAACGTTAAAGTGTATGCCTTATCAAGAAGATACTCTATATTTGTTGTTTTGGATTCCATAATTCTTGGTTTCCAATCGATGAAAAAATTCTATGCTGATGATCTCAATTTCTCTCCCATTATCGACAACTGTAAACATGGAGATCGGGGCACTTATTCTAGGAAGATATGAGCATGTATTTTATTGTGACTCTTTTGAGAACTCAAAGGGGGAAAGATGCCATCATGGTGGTTGTTAATCGATTTTCTAAAATGGTTCATTTCATTCCATGACACAAGAAAAATGATGCATCTAGCATAATTAAGCTATATTTTAAGGAGTTTCACCTTCATGGAGTACCGAAAACCATTGTGCCGGATCGCAATTCCAAGTTCTTGAGCTAATTCTGAAAGACATTATAGAGGATACTTGGTACTTGACTCTTATTCAGCACCACTTGTCAATCCCAAATAGATGGCCAAACGGAGGGAACCAATCGCACCCTCACCACTCTCCTTCAAAGTATGGTGAGTAAATCTTTGAAAGATTGGGATTTAAAGCTTGCACATGTTGAATTTGCTTATAACCCGATCACCGAGTAACACCACTAATTGATCACCTATTGAAGTTGTGTATGCAATTAATCTACCTACACCTATTGATTTAATTCCAATTCCTTCCAATTGATAAGTGAACTTTGACACCAAAGAAACAGCTTAATCAATGAAGAAGCTTCATGAGCAGATTTGATGCAAGATCGAGAAGGCCAATGAGTCTTATAGAAAGAAAGCTAACAAGCATAGAAAGAAAGATCACTTCCAACCTAACGATCTTGTGTGGATACATTTGAGAAAAGACAAATTCCATCTCGACAGAAAAACAAGCTCGTGCCAAGAGCCAATGATGCATTATAAGTACTTGAGAGAATTAGCAATGGTGCATACAAGGTAGAACTTCATAGAGAGTTTGGAGTTTCAGCAACTTTTAATGTGGGAGACCTTTTTCCCTACTTGGAGGATGAAGACTTATCAAATTTGAGGATAAATATCAAACAACATGAGTAGGATGATGCGGGAGCATCTAACTTAAGAACCTGTTTGGTTCTACTTTACAAATGAGCCTTATGGGAATGCAAATACCTTTAACTTAAAGCTCTTTAGGGAAATACAAATTGAGTTTGGTAAACAATCCTTTATAAAGTTACTTTGGCCTAAGTAGTGTATGGCAAAATTTTTTTACAAAGGGCTTTTGGTTTTTTTTTACTTAAAAAAAAGAAGCAAACCCTTCGCCAAAGCCGGCAAAGGGCTATAGTCGCTGATGAGCTAGATTTGGCATTGATGACCATCGCCCGAGGTCGTACGACCCCTGGGAAGGGCCGCTTGGGGTCGCGTGACCCAAGTCACAACAACTGCCTAAGGTCGCGCAACCCAAGCTGCCGTTGCATGTGTAGCCGCCCGACCTTAAGCGGCCGTCGCTGGGGTTGTACAACCTCGCCGGCCTCTCGCCGATCCTTACCATCTCGATTTGGCATCACTGGCTCTAGCTAGCTACCCTTGCGCAAAGAAGATGAGCAATAACAACGAAGGACAAAACCGAAATATCACAAAAATTAGTGAAGATAGTTTAAGAAGAAAAAAATTAGTTTCAGCATTCCCAATGCTGGCTTTTGGTTGAAAGCCCATTGGGAAAGCTTGCTAAATGCCATAGCATTTTCTCAAGGGGCTTTAGAGGCCGAAAGCCCCTTAGAAATCTAAACCAAACGGGGCCCAACTTCATCAACAAACTCAGCGCCATCGATGTTCATTCAAGTCAAGTTAAATTTTGGTCATAACTTGATTCAGTGGGTCAAGAATGAAGTTGTCGATGAAAAGACTAACGATCAGGTTACCGATTAAGGAATTGTCGATTCTTCCCTTGCCGTTCAAATATTAAGTTACCGATTCACCAAAGTAGTTGCCAATTTCAAAGCTAATCAACAACATATCGATGGGAGGCGATTTTAAGCAATTTCCTCAGATATTTATTGAATTCTTAAGATGGTTATTCTTTGGTCAAGGCAGGTGGATGAATTTTGGAAGATGAATGGCAAGATTGAAGAGTCAAGATTTTAAGTCTCTGTGTCATTAATGCATTTTCTATTTACTAGGACTCTAAATACTTTCTAGTTTCCATGCCTTTAATAATTGGGTATTCTTATGTCTCTTTAATATTTGTTTATTTCCAATGTCTTAGTCCTTTTATAAATAGATGAGAGTTCTCCATTGTAAGGAAAACTTGATGAATTTATGAGAATTCCTCTATGTGTGTGAATATTTATCTTGATTCTTTACCAACGTCGTTGGTGGTGAATCAAATAGTTCTTTATCCTTGGCTGGTGAAACAATCCTTTACGCCTTGGTGGTGAGTTGCCAACTATCTCGATTCTTTATCCTAGGCTGATAGCTTACGCCTTTACATCGTGGTGAACTGTCCTTATTATTCGTCCTTTACACACCATTTCATTATCACTTATCACCCTACTCTATACACTTCCCAGTTTCCAAAATCACTCACCCACGCATGCATCAAATCATATAAAATAAATGTCATGCCACATGGTGCAACTACACTGATTTTACCCAACTTTGTAATAATATATGACATTGGATCAACAAGGGTAAAAATGGATTAAGTTTTGCAGTCTAGGTTTTCCTTCTAGACCATTAGGTAAAACCCAAGTCTTACAGGCGAGGAGCTCCTAGGCAAATTCAACTCCTACTGGTGAGAAATCACTAGGTAAAACCCAAATCCTACAGGCGAGGAGCCTCTAGGCAAATTCAATTCCGATTGGTGAGGAATCACTAAGTAAAATCCAAGTCCTACAAGCGAGGAGCCCCTAGACAAATTCAATTTCTACTGGTGAAAAATCACTAAGTAAAATCCAAGTCCTATAAGCGAGGAGTTCCTATGCAAATTCAATTCCTATTGGCAAGGAATCATTAGGTAAGACCCAAATCCTATAGGCGAGGAGCCCCTAGGTAAATTAAAGTTCTACTAGTGAAGAACCACTAGGCAAAATTTTCAAGTTTTAGTTAGCAAAGAATCACCAGACAAATATCCAAAGTCTTACTGGTGAGGAACCACTAAGCAAACTCAAGTCCTAAGGCGAATAGCCTCGGGCGTTCATAATTCATGAGTTCGTTCTCAAACCAAGAAATCAAGATAATCATCATAATCATCACCATCATCCATTCATACCCTTGGAGGAGCAACAAGGAAACTCTCACAAACAAGTAAGTTTCTCTCTCTCTCGAATCATTAAAAAACCTTTCAAAATGTGTTCCGAAAAAGAGTCTTTGGATTAGATCACGAATCTCAAAAGCAAAGACCCTAATCAATTCTTATGAAATTTCCATTTCCATTTTATTTAGTGACTCGACTAAAAATTTAATGTGTCACCTTGTCTTTGAGATTAACCTCTAACGAGCTTAATCTCAAAAAGGGACAGCTGTTGACACCTAATTTTTAGCCCATTTTTATCATATTTTCAAAAATTTCAAAATTAGGTTAGGAATCTTGGCCAAGCCTAGAAACCTATTTCTAAACCAAAAAAATAATTTTTTAGCATTTTTTCTGAATTTCTTTTAGCCAAAATAACCAAGAAAATCAAGAAAAATAGTAAATGGAATCAGAAAATTTCATAAAAATAGTCAATAATCTTCTTTTAAATCCAATTGCATAAATACATCGTCAATTTTAGAAAATCTCAATCGGGTGTATGTTTTTCCCAAAATTGGGCAAAATTAAACCCGAATTGAACCAAAAATGAAATTAAATTTTTTCTAGACATTTTAAGGTCATAGTGTCTTACAACAATTGATTTTGGGACCTTTAATTGCACAATGGTCAGTCCAATTTCACAATTTGGTGCAAAAATAAAAAATCCCAAAAAATTGATTGAAAATTGAGAATTTTGAACCTAAATTGGGAATCGTGCCCAAAATGAAATTGCCGAAATATGAAACTATCATTTTTAGGGTTAATCAGGGGTCGGCAATGCAATTTTGGCATCAATTTTGCCTAATCAGGTCATTAAGACCTCGAATTAAACAAAATCCTATTAACCCGAATATAAACATGAGGAAATTTTGGGCACAATTACAATAAAAATTGGGAAAAATTATATGTTTGAGTTCGGAACATGCTAGGGAATGCAATTTTGAGGTTTAATTTGAAAAATTCGGTCAAAATAAGGCCCAATTTGCATTTTTAATCAAAATCGGAACTGCCAGGTCGGACGGGTCAACCCGACCCGACCCGCACAGTTCATCTTCCTCACCCGGCCATGATCCGCGCAAAACCTAGAAGAAAAAACGATTTTGAGCCCGTGACTTCATTGACCAATTTCGGTTAATAAGCACGTTTTTAATCAAATTTTCCAGCTGGAAAATGTCCAGCTGGCATCACTCAACAACCCAAATGGATTAGCATTCGATTCCAATCAAATTTTGAGCGGGAATTGAAAGATCAAAAAACAGAAAAACTGAAGGAAGACGAACAGAACCTGTTCGAGAAAATTCCTGACAGAGGGAAGAGAGAGAAAGAGAGGGAAACGTGCAGAAATCTAGAGAGAGAGGGTTGAAGACCCCCTCACGAGTGTCCGAAGCCGCCATATACGGCGGAGCGCCGGCAAATCGTGTTTGGCCGTGGTCTTCCCCTCACGGTTTGAACCAGACGAAGCTGATTGGGAAGGCCTAAAACCAGGCTCAATCCGGCGCGACCAGACCTATTCCGACGAAGCTGAGGCCACCGGATTGAAGACTAAGTGTCAAGGAAGAAGTCTGAAAGTATAGATCGCTTCGACAAATTCATTCGGTCGTCGAACAAATTCATTTGTTCATGCATATTTCCTTCTGATTTTATCATTTTGATGTCTAAAACTTGCTCTAACCATCCTTTCATATGCTGTTTGTGTTTTGGTTGATGTGAAATGCATTCAAACCGAGTCGGCCATGGTTGTTGAATTTCGCCAGAAAATCCGAAGCCTCGTCGGAGCATCACCGTGACTCTAGGCTATTCAAGTAGGTTTCCTTAAACTTTGTTTGTTGGTTTTCTAGTCATTAGGTTCGTGATAGACGGCTAGGGCGATTGAGTTTAAAATAGGTATTCTAGAAAAGTTTACCAAAACAAATTGCGAGTTAGGGTTCTTTGGACTAGGTATTAGCCGGCCGATGAACGTCCGGTGATGCTCTGATTAAGCCGGATCAATACTAGAACATATGATTTTGGTAATGGATCAATTGATATGGCCGGAACACTCCTAGAAGGTCACCGGATTCCAATCCGAAATCACGGCTTTGAAAACGTTAAATACAGAACTACGCACACCAAGTGCTCGACCAAATGCCTCAATGGGAACCATTCAAAACGGCGCCGTTTTGGCTAGCCGTGTCCGCCGGAGAGGAAAACCGGTGCCGGCGACGGCCAGTTCGGTCTCGGCCGAACTGGTCTAAACCGATCCAGTCCGGTTCAATTCCCCAGTGGGAAAATTCAAAACAAAAGAAAAAAATTCTAAAAAATTAAAAAATTCTAAAAAATTCTAAAAAATAAAAAATCACAAAAATTTTCTAAAAAATTAGATTTTTTTAGAAAATTCGAAAATTTTGCAGAAAATTCCCAAAAATTAGAAAAATTACAGAGAATTCAGAAAAATAAGAAAATTCTTAGAAAATTCATAAAAATTTTAAAAATTCAGAAAATAAAAATAAAAGTTGAAAATTCTAAAAAATCAATAAAAAATCGAAAAAAATTGAAAATTTGCAAAAAAAATTTGTAGAAAATCATAACAAATCATTCCTCGGTTTTTAAAAAATTTTTCCAAAAAAAATCAAAAAATCAAAAAAAAATTTAAAAATCCACAGAATGATTGAAAATCATTGTGGCCAGCCATAAAAAAATTGAAATTTTTGGAGTGTCCAAATGGCACTAAAAAAATTAAAAAATCAAAAAAATTTTAAAAATCCACATAATGATTGAAAATTATTGTGGCCAGTCATAAAAATAAAATTGGAATTTTTGGAGTGTCCAAATGGCACTAAAAATTTTTTTTGAAAATCTACAGAATGATTGGAAATCATCGTGGCCAATCATTAAAAGTGAAGTATGGATTTTCCAAATTGCCTAAGTGGCATAATTTGGAAAATTCAAAATTTAAGGCCAAAACCCTAAAAAACCCTAAACTCTAAAAATGATCATAGGATTGCGGTACTTCTCTCGTACCACAATTAGATTTCTAGTCGACCTACCGTAAATGACTAGTGGCGACTCCAAATTTAAATTTAGATCAAACAAACCCCGTTGTCACGTAAGGTATGGCCTGGGAGAGGCCCATAGAGAAAAATACCTTCATCAGGAAAGCACGCGAGAGCGTGGCGCGACATGTGTATGCAACAACTCTTCCATGCTGCATTAAAACACATCATAATCCCTTAAGTGATGCATCACTGTAAATCTCATGTCCTCCAAGACCTGATGGTATTGTCAACACAGGGGCGGTCGTCAACTTATGCTTAAGCTCTTGGAAACTCCTCTCGCACTTATCCGTCGACTCGAACTTTGTTTCCTTCTTTAGTAAACGAGTCAAAGGTGTGGCTATCGCGGACAATCTTTCCACGAATCGTCTATAATAGCTTGCAAGTCCTACGAAACTCCAAACTTCCGTTGTTGTCATAGGTCTTGGCCAATTTGTAACCACCTCAATTTTAGTAGGATCTACTAAGATTCCATCCCCAGAGATCACATGTCCAAGAAACACTACTCGATTGATTTAGAACTCGCACTTACTAAACTTAGTGTAGTGTGCTTGTTCTCTTAAGGTCCGTAGAACCATCCTCAGATGTTTTTCATGCTCTTCAAAGCTCTTCGAGTATACAAAAATGTCGTCAATGAATATGATGACGAACTGATCCAAGAACTCTTTACATATCCAATGCATCAAATCCATAAAAGTAGTTGAGGCATTAGTCAATTCAAACGGCATAACGGTAAACTCGTAGTGTCCATATCTTATACGAAATGTGTCACGTCCCGAACCCCATCGAGCTCGTGACATACCTCTATGGTCGAATATCACGACGTCCCAGGAAGTCGCTGACCCCACACATCATATATAAAGCATCAGCGGAAGCAGCAAACACCCAAACAATATTTAACTAGGGGTAAAAGGGAGAATATACATTTATTACCGATTCAAACTTATACATATCTACCATTTACAATCCACATAACATACATGCATACCGAGCTTCTAACTACACCACTGACATAAAAAATGATCAGTAGCCTGGGTATACCCTACTCCAAAAATGGGACACTTCAAAACTTTACTTAACCCCTAAAACTAACCCCTACACCCTCTAGATGGCATCTACTCCGAGTCCGACTCTCCAGAACCCGAGTCTGAATCCCTCTGAGCCGCTTGTTCTTCTGAGGATTCAGAGTCTACCTCGATCTCATTCGGGTTGTCCTCATCCCCCGACTCTAGCGGAACCTCAACCCGCTCCTCCTCATTAGACTCCTTTTCTGGCTTTTTCTCCGGCTCATTCTTTGGCTCATCTTCTAGTTCGTCCTCTAGTTCCACCTCTAGGTCTTCTTCTGGCTCGTCTTCAGGTTCTTTCGGTGTCTCTTTAGGCTCTTCTTCAGGATCTTCTTCTCCGGGTTCCTCCTCTGGTATTACATCTAGATCCACTTTCATAGGATCATACCCTGCTTGTGATTCCTCCGGCTCCAGATCAGGCTCAGCCATTGAAGGTTCAGGTGCTGCAGGTGTAGGCTGATGTCCTGACTGGGCGAGACTAGTATCCAGACTAGTCATCTCACCGTCAGGAGAGGGTATGGCTGACGGATCCCAATCCCCTACTCTATCAAAGGGAACATCAAAGCCACGGACGGGACCTAACTCATCCATCCCATCCCGAAACATCCATGCGGTATAGGTGTGGGCCTGCCAAAGAGGTTATCCTATGTCTACCCAGACTACGACAGTATGCTTGATCCAGGCCATATTATCGTCTATCGGATACTCTACAACATTATGATCGGTGTGCATTGGAATATCAAAACGCTGCGGTGGCGGCGGTAGAAGATTCATGATTCAGGCCGGGGTTATGAAATTGTTTGGTTGAAATAACCATGAGAACACTTCTCAGCAAGTACACATCCTAAACCCCACCTAAGCTAACACGTACCTCCAGACAAGTCAAACACACTAACACTCAGCAACCATATAATAAGCACACAATTGCACTTACCTGGGCTTTTGATACGCACAATCTACAAGTTAGTTTCAAATATACAATTTCCAACCACATACACATTCCAAATTAATTTCATGCCCGAAACACAAGTCGAACACATGGCATTTCCAATTCCACATTCCACACACTCGTTCATGCCTAATCACACTATTTTCACTTGACTCGCCAATGACCTGCGTTACAGTATACGCCTCAGGTCCACTACGATCATCTCATATTCACAACACTTCTTAGCCCGTATTACAGTACCGCCTCAGGCTATGTCTCTTGCCAGCGTTATAGTACTGCCTCAGGCTCAACATCCACCACCTACGGCACAACCCGCGTTGAAGTACATGCCTCAGGTTGGAAGTCTTCCGGTAATACCAGGCATCGTCCCGCGTTAAAGTACCGCCTCAGGATGACTCAATTCCCCGCGTTACAGTACACACCTTAGGGACTTTCGTGACCATACGCATGACATTTCACACAATTTCTCATTCATTCACTCACTCGATTTGCACACCAACATGCCAAATTACCAGCCGATTAAATTCGGCCCATGCACGCATCAAACTTCACGCATTTCACATGCTCAATTAACACTCAATCATGGCCAATTGCCAGTCAATTCAATTCAGCCTCCATGCGCATATAACAAGGCTACATTTCAAACAATTATTCCACAATTCAATGAGCACGCAAGGTCGCCAATAGACCCACAATCACAGCCACAATTATGGGCATAAATTCAATATTTCCATGTCTATTTCCAGCCATGACAATCACCACAAATCAGCCAATCCAATTCAATTCGCACGTGCACAATTAACTCGAGTTTTTGCGTTTTAAGCCAAATTTCACCATTCTCAGACGTCGTACTCCTACTGACAACCCCCAAACCAACACGTACTATATTTTAATCACCAATATGCACTAATTCGGTCACTGGATGAACAGTAATTCGGCCACCATAGAAAATCACCATAACGGCACATTTAGGCTTGTTTTTCACTCAATTGTTAACACCTAAATTTTAACTCATTTTTGTTATATTTTAAAAAAATTTCAAAATTAGGTCTAGGGATCTTGGTCAAGCCTAGAAACCTATTTCTAAACCCAAAAAAAAATTTATCATTTTTCTGCATTTTTTCTTAATTTCTTTTATTCAAAATAAGCAAGAAAATCAAGAAAAATAGTAAATGGAATCAGAAAATTCCATAAAAATAGTCATTAGTCTTATTTTAAATCCAATTTCATAAGTACACTGTCAATTTTAGTAAATCTCAATTAGGTATACGTTTTTCCCAAAATTGGGCAAAATTAAACCCGAATTGAACCAAAAATGAAATTAAAGTTTTTCTAGACATTTTTAAGTTATAGTGTCTTCACAACAATTGATTCTAGAACCTTGAATTGCACAATGGTTAGTCCAATTGTAATAGCCCGAATTTCGATGTAATTCCGGGATCAATAAAATTGACATTAGTTCGCATTTCATTTTAGCAAGTCTCGCCCAGAGCTAATCACTTTCGGGATACTAACCAATGGAGTATGGTTAACTAGGAAAAATGGTACGTGGACCAGGGACCCGATCGTGAATCAGACCCGATCTCGAGAAACGATGAGGGAATTTTTTGGGCCGATGCGGGCCTATCTTAGGAAAAGTAATGGATTTTGTTTGGCCAAGACCAACAATGTACAATCGGATCGCAGGTGATTCTGCAAGACCGAAAGTGCTCGTGGTCAACCAGTCCCGAACTTGAACCGAACGATCGCGACCTCTGGAACTAGCGATAATTCCTCTCTTTCCCTCAACAATCAGGACCGTCATGACTTGGACAACCCTAGGTTGATACGCGTAACCCCTAAACAGCCGCCCGTTAGCAGAGACCCTAAAATTAGAAATTAAGCGAGTTTTGGTGACCAAATTGGATCCGGACTTCGGTGTCAATTTTCGAGGGATTGCACGACTATTTTTGCGAATCCGACACCATATTATGTTGGCCACACATATTTAGGGTTGATACGGTCGAAAAATGGAATTTCGACCCGGGACCGGAAAATTACCAAAATGCCCATGTGCCCAATTTTTACTATTCCGAATTTGGATTAAATTTTGGGCAATAATTGAGGATAAATTTAGTGGATAATTATTAGGATTTATTGAATTACTATTATACTCCTAAATTATTGTATGAGGACAATTGTGGGCCATTAGATCAAGGGAAAAATGGTCAAGATGCCTAGGATTATGACATGTGGCATCCACTAAAGGGGTATTTGACCAACTTTGACCCCATTCTCTCTCTCCTCCCCCATTTGACCTTCCCCCTTCTCCCGTCCGCCTCTCCTCCACCGTTTCCTCCTTCGGCCAACCATCGCCGGAGCCACGCCGGCGCCGGCCACTGCAAGCCGTCGCCGTCTAGCCGTGCCACCGCACGCCGTCGCAGTCCAGCCATGCCACCGTCTTTGCCTCACCTCACCACCATAATCCTCAGCCGACCATCCCATCTCTCTCTCCTCCCTTTTGGCCGTTAACCGTTGTCCCTATCGCCGTTCGCAGCCGGGAAGCCGAGCACGCCGGAGCACCGATCGCCGCCGTTCCGTGCCGTTGTGTGCCACCATCACCACCCTCACCCCTCGCCTCACTGTCCTTCCCCTATTCCGGCCGTGAGGACCGCCGGAATAGCCGTGGTCGTGAGGACGCCGACCAAGCCATCGTCGCTAGAGCCACCGTCCGCCGTCCGCACAACCGCCGCCGCTCACGCCGAGCACCGCCAACCATCACCGACTAGCAGCGTTGTCATCACCGTCGCCTTGCCGCCGCCATACGGTCGGGCCAAGGACCGCCGTCCGTACCGCCATGCCGCCGTGTGACTCGCCGGAACGCCGCCGCTGGTTTCGCCGCTCGCCGACAATCGGCCGCTCGTTTCCGTCGACCCTTTTTAGATTAAGTGAGTATAAATCCCTAAACCCGAATTAGGAGAATTGTGCATTTTTAGACAGTTCGAGTAGACTAGTACAATTTAGGAATAAATTGTGGAAGGAGTAGTGCGACCGGGTTCGTGGTTGATCAATGCGCCGATTTAGGGAATTAAATTGGAAGCCAAAAATGGAATGAATAGTGGCTGTCCATTTTGAGGTATTATCATATTTTAAAAATTGGCAAGTCGAGGACTTAATTGTGTGATTGTCGGGTGTGCCCGGATTGATTGCTGATTGGCTGAATTGTACTTCAGGATGTTTAATGGAATATTACCATGCCGCATGTTCGTGTGATTAACTAAGTGCGGTGTGCGTTTGGCCAATAGATGGCATTATACTGCCAAGTGTTCTTTCTGAATACCAAATTGGGTGTGGGCCAAACGGTATTAAATCGGCCAGTCGAGTATGTTGATATTATTGTTTAGGCATATTAAATCGTACGTTGATTTGGCCATCAAATAATTATGTGCCTCTGTGATTTGACACTCATTGTGCATGGCATTATTGCCAGAGTGCGAATATGTTATGGCCGAGCATTCGTATGCTAAGAATGGGCATGAGGCTAAAAAGTGTACGAGTACGCCTGCTAGATCGGATTATATTTGTTGGCCTTCGGGGTCGTGGCCTTCGGATCAGAATATTTGTTGGCCTTCGGGTCGGAATATCTATTGACCTTTGGGTCGTTGGCCTTCGGGTCGGTATATATGTGGGCCTACGGGTCGGTTTATAACGGTAAACGAGTCGTATGCCATAGTACACTACTTGAGATGATTTATGAGCATGGCAATTATGTGCCGGAGTGTGTTAGTTGTGGTGCGCATTCAATGAATTGTATGTCAGGCTGACATTAAGGAGCATGAGTATGCGTATGGCGTACACGTGATCAGTGTGCGCGCGTATGTGCCGTGACATTATTATGAAATGTCTAACCTGCAGGGTCATTATATGAGTGATCTGGGCCACGGGCCTAGGCCAATTATTGTGATATTTATGGTACACTGTTATGTGTGTTTTATTGGTCTGTCAGGAGGTGCATGTTAGCCTAGTTTAGATTTAGGGGTTATTACTTGCTGAGATTAGTCTCACGGTTGTTGAAAATCGACATTTCAGACCCCCGGCAGTGAGGATGGCAGAGGCGCCGATCCGTTTTGGGATTCTCCACTTCATCAAGAATCCCATGAGTATGTACATTAGATACTATACTTTGGTATGGGTAGATGTCGGGGAGTTAGTATCTGAGACCCATGAGTATGTTGCGTGGTGTTATAGAACGTTTAATGGGGAAGAGACCGGGCCCCTCCGGACTTTTGATATCCCGTTTAACGGGCAGGGCGAAGTAGATCCGCAGTGCCCCGATGGACAGGTGATAAACCCTGGCACCTCAGATGAGGAGAGTATGAGCTCCGATGGCATACTGTGAAGTACGAAGTTGATGAGGTCGAGCCGATGGACATGGGGCAGAATGATGATGAGTTAGAGCAGCCTATGGAGGAGCATCCCGAGCCCGAGGAGATGGATGCTGAGGATGAGCTAGAGGAGGCTGAGTCCGAGTTAGACTCATTAGACTCTGATGAGGAGCTGTCTGACAATTCTTTGTCGTCAGTCTTCTGATTTTGACCCGGACTAGGTTCCCTAAGTTGACCTTGGCCATAGATAGAGCGGGCTGCACCTTTTTTATTGAAGCCCATCTTAGCTTAGTAACTTTTGGCCACTGACCCCTTTTTGACCTTAGTGGCCACTGATCATTGTTGATGGTGGTCTGTAATCTCCGTAAATGGATATTGTATCTGCTTTCTAATAGTAATGAAATGTATATGTTTTTAATCTGATGGATTTCTGTACCGTGCTATTCATGATTATCTTATTTATTGTATGGGTGTATATATATACATTTATATACATTGCTTTCGCTTGTGTTTTGATCTCTGTTTCGTTGGGCGTTGGGTCGACGACGTGTCCTGGGACATCGCAACATAATCGACCGAAGGTGGGATGCTCGCATTTCGAGGAGTTTGGGGCGTGACACCAATTGCACAATTTGAAAAAAAATAAAAAAAAATCCCCAAAATTTGATTAAAAATTAAGAATTTTGAACCCAAATTGGGAATCGTGCCTAAAATGAAATTGTTGAAATGTGAGACCATCATTTCTAAGGTTAATCATGTGTGCGTAATTGAATTTTGGCATCAGTTTTGCCTAATCAGGTCATTAGGACATCAAATTGAACAAAACCCTATTAACCCGAGTATAAAAATAAGAAAATCTTGGGCTCAATTACAATAAAAATTGGGGAAAATTATATCTTTGGGTTCAGAATATGATGGAGAATTCAATTTTGGGGTCGAATTTCGAAGATTTGGCCGAAATTAGACTTAATTTGTGAATTTATGTAAAAATGAAACTGCCAGGTCGGGCGGGTCAACCCGACCCGACCCAAACAGTGCATCTTCCTTACCCAGTTCGCTCAACCCGTGATAAACCCAGAAAAACTGACTCAAACCCCCGACTTCATCGATCATGTTCCAGTTATTTGAGCACGTTTTAATCGATTGTTCCAGCTGGATATTATCCAGCTGGCACCGGTTAACGACCCCAACCGATCGGAGATCAGTTCCAACAAACTTTGGGCGGGAAATCGATCAACAAAAAAGAGAAAAAACCGAAGAACAAGGGAGGAGAGGTGTTCGACGAATTTCCCGAGAGAGAGAGAGAGAGAGGAGAGAGAGTAGAGCGAAACCGAAGAGAGAGAACCAAAGAGGAAGGGTTAGAGGTCCCCCCGTGAGTGTTCAACGCCTAGACGGCGGGGCACCGGCGAATCGCGAGTTGGTCGTGACATCCACTCGCCGTTCCGGCCGGGAAAGTCTGACCGTGAAGGTCTGAAACTGAGTGTATTCCGGCGTATCCTGACCTGTTCCGACAGAGCCGCGACCACCAGGTAAAGACCAAGTGTCAAGGAACAATCCTCGAGGCGCCGATTACTTCAACAATTTCATTTAATTGTTGAACGAACCAGATAAAAATTGTTCCCAATCAGTTTTATCAAAAATTTCCAGAATTTGGTTTTGTTTTCGATGTGCATGTTTGAGTGATTTTATTGGCGAATCTTGGTATTTTGATGCTTATTATTAGTTTCTAATCATTTTTTATGTGGTTTGATCGCATTTTGGGCATGAAAAACACATGAACCGAGTCAACCCCCCATGTGAAACCAACTCGTCGGAGCTCCGATGACCTCGCCGGAGTATTGCCGTGGCCGTAAGGCCATTCAAGTTAATCTCCCTGACCTTGTTTGATATTTTGATGGTTGTTTGAACCGATTTAGACAGCTAGGGCGGCTAATATTAGGATTCAAGTTCTAAAAAAATGAAATTTAAACAGTTTGCAAGTTAATGTTTTTGAACTGATTTTTCGCAGGTCGGCGAATGTCCGACGGCGACCTAATCAGTCTAGATTGAAAATAGAACACATAGACTTCATAATGGTGTAATCGGAATGGTGAACTAGTCACCGGAAGGTCATCGGTGGTGATCACAAACCAGCGACCTCGAGAATGATTAACACTGAACCGCGCCTACCAACTGTTTGATGAAATGCCTAAATAAAAAAAAAATATGAAATAGCGTTGTTTCGACATTGGACTCACCGGAGAAGGTGACCGGCAACTAGCGACCGGTGCCAGCGATGGCCGGTTCGGTCTTGGCCAAACCGGTCTGAACCGGTCCGGTCCGGTTCGTCCCCCCGCGGAAAAATTCAAACAAAAATAAAATAAAAAATCAAAATAAAAAAAATCAGAAAATTCTTAAAAATAATAAAAATAAAAATCACAAAAATCATAAAAAAATTTTAGATTTTTTAGAAAATTATAAAATTTGCAGAAAATTCATAAAAATTTAAAATATTACTGAAAATTCAGAAAAATACAAAAAAAATTCAGAAAATTCATAAAAATTTTGAAAATTCGGAAAATAAAAATAAAAAATTTTGAAAATTTTGAAAAATCAATAAAAAATAAAAAATAATTGGAAAATTCATAGAAATTTCCAGAAAATCATAAATAAATCGGTTCTCGGCTTAAAAATTTTTTTGAAAAAAATCAAAAAATTTGAAAATCCACAAAATGATTCAAAATCATTGTGGCCAGTCGTAAAAGGTGAAATTTGAATTTTTCGAAATGCCTAATTGGCAAATTTGGAAAATTCCAAATTTAAGGGCAAAACCCCTAAAAAACCCTAAATCTAAAAATGCACCATGAAATGAACAGGTTATTAGAGCTTTATCGGGATTTTAGTATTTACTAGGTTTTCATTTCTAGTGGCCAAATTAGGGTTGCTATGATTGATTTGCCATTGGTTGTGCATTTAATTATTTGGGTGCTTAATTGTCTGTTCATGATTAGATTAGTGAATTGACCTTAAGGATCTGTGTGACACGTCAGACAAGCCATATTGTTCTTAGATACCGAAAGGGCGTTAATGGTCTCAATTTGAGATTGTTAGCGTAACCAAGTCCCTTATTCAAAATTTCTGATTCGTAGTATTGCGGTACTTCTCTCGTACCTCAATTAGGTTTCTAATCAACCTATCGTAAATGACTAGTGGCAACTCCAAGTTCAAATTTAGATTAAATAAACTCCACTGTCATGTGAGGTATGGTTTGGGAGAGGCCCGTATAGAAAAATACCTCCATTCTAGCACGCGAGAGCGTAGCGCGACAGCAATAAGCCACAATAATCACCCGGAATCATTCCGATTACCTAACCAATCAATTCTAACCTCAATTCCACCTCAAAAACTATCACAATTCCATCCAAACCACTCAGTCAAATCAGTCCAACCATTAATCCATGATTAACCCCTAAAACTCGCTAGAACGGCCCCGAATTAACCCGAAAATACCCGTTATCCTAGGCGAGGGTTAGGATATCACTTACTTGTGATTCCTACGTGAAATCGAAGCCTCAACGATGGTTGGACAAAGAGCAAATAGCAGCGATAGCGGTGATAAGCGGTAAGGGTTACCGGCGGTCACGAGCGGCAACAAACGGCGGAGATTGGCTGCTAGTTTTCTTGGCTGCTCTTGGTTGGCGGAGATTGGCTGCTAGTTTTCTTGGCTGCTCTTGGTTGAAAAGGGTAGCTGGTGATGGTGTTTCGATGAGGGGGAAAAACAGGGGAGAGAGAGACGGCAGTGGTGATGGCGAGGCCATGGCATCAGGAACGACCGAGCGGCGGCTATTCGACTCGGCAGTTGAGCCGCGGCATCAGGAACGACCAAGCGGCGGCTATCCGGCTTAGCGATTGAACAGCGGCAAAAGGTGTGGCTGGCTGGCCACTTCACGGTGGGAGGGGAAGGGCTTGGCCGAGAGAGTGGTGAGGGAGAGAGAGAGATTGCCGTGAGAGAGGAGAGAGAGAATGAAAGGGAGAGAGAGAAAATGAGAATAAATAATCTAAGGCCAATAATTGGTGTCTAATATCTTGCCAAATAACCATCCTACCCTCCTCTCTATTCCCAAATCAATGGCCACGATTTGATCTTATCCTAAGATCGACGGCCAAGATTAATCCTAGCAAAAAATATCCAAGGGCAAAATTGAAATTTCACAAAATTTTCAAGGGCAAAATTATCCAAAAATTTTCATCTCTAAAGTAGGTTTGAAATGACCAAAATGCCCATCTTCCATTATACTTGGCCTTAACAAAATCCCAAGGGTAAAATGATCATTTTCCATTTCTCGCCGAAATTCGAATTTTCTGAAGAATTCAGACAAATCGAAGGCTGACCGAGCTAATGACAACATTGTCCAATTATCCTGTCGTGACCTTCATAATTTCTGATGCCCAAACTTAGTCTCTAATTAACGATTAAATTTAATTAACGTAACTTGAGCATATCTCAAATTAACGAGTGGCTTTTGGAGAAATTCGCACATTCGACCTGTGGCCGATATTGAATCAAGCCACATTTAAGTTCACTCGGGTCGTGACGACCTCGGTTGTCACTTAATCGCGAGGATCGATCGTTAGTTTCGACGAGCACGATCGTTTGGTATAGGTTTGTGGTCATTTGTCAATTCATTTCATGGTCAAGCAGAATCACCCACGATTTACTCGTATGACAACAACGAACTGATCCCTAACTGTCCTTGGATCGGCCTACATTGGTTCAAAATATCACCTCAATAATTTTTATGGTCGAAAGTCGGTTCACGATAGAGTTCTTTGGTCGGGTAAATTTAAATCCCTAATTAGCCATTTTCTATTGATTAGTATCCCATGAGTAATCGGTTCCAGGCAAGATCTAACTATAAGCACGTTCATAAAATCATCAATTTCATAAATCCCAAGTGGGTCGGATTTCAGAATGTGACAAAATGCCGTCTTTGGTATATCCTCTTTCTTAATTCTTAGCTAATGGTAGCCCGTTCTTAAGTCTATCTTGGAGAATACCGATGCCCCTTGTAGTTGATTGAACAAGTTATCTATTCTTGGTAATGGATACTTGTTCTTGATGGTTACTTGATTCAATTGCCGATAGTCAATGCATAAATGCAATGACCCATCTTTCTTTCTCACAAGCAACACTAGTGCTCCCTACGATGACGCACTCAGACGAATAAATCTCTTATCCAATAGCTCTTGCATATGAACCTTCAATTCTGACAATGTCATTCTGTAGAGCGCTCTAGAGATCAGTTCCGTCCCAGGGACCAACTCAATTACAAATTCCACTTCTCTATCAGGTGGTAATCCCAGCAATTCCCGAGAAAAGACATCGAAAAAGTTACACACCTTGGCTATATCCTCTAGCCTTAGCTCCTTAGCCATCAAGTCAACCACAATCACTAGATAACCTTGGCATCCTTCATCCAACAGCTTAGTCACCTCAAACGACAAAATCCAAGGGATCGAGGTCCCTCCTCGACTTGGTCCCCCCTCGACTTCTCACAAACTCATATTTAGGATGACCGATCGGATTAAATTGGATCACCCTGCTACTACAGTCTACCACAGCTTTCTACTTAACAAGCCAATCCATCCCGACAATAACATCAAAATCAAACATAGTCAAAACTGTCAAATCTATCCTTTCCTCCCTACCACTAATAACTATCTTACAATCCAAAAATCCCACTGAAATTAGCACTTCATCCTTTATAGGGGTGGTAACATGCAGAATTACTCCTTGCGGTTTCGGTTCAATTCGAGTCAATCTAACAAACTGTTTTAACATAAATGAATACGATGCTCTTGGATCAAATAATGCATAGGCAATATGATCACATAAAGAGATCGTACCTGTGATCACGCTAGGCACATCCTCCACCTCCTTCCTTGCCATCAAATATACTCTTTCTTGTGCTTGCGGTCTATTCTGATTGTTCTGTGGAGCATTTCCAGTTTGTCCCACCCTAGGTTGTTGCGATTACATTGATGGCCTAGCTTGTCGATTCGGGCAATCCTTCACTTGATGACCATATTGGCCACATCCATAACACGCTCTATTCTTGCTAGGGTAGGGCCATTCCCATGCCTCCTCCTACAAGATCGACATGGGGCACTAGAGTAGAATGTCGGCTTTCCAATATTCTTTCTGACAGAAGGGACAAATCGTCTATTGCCAGTCATAGGCTTCTTTCCAAAATTACGATTGTCCCTAGCCAGTGCATACCGTGATCCAGATACGGCGGCCCTTTCAATCATATCCCGCTCCACCATTTGAGCCCGCTCATAAAACTCATTGTAATCCCTTAGGTTCAGGAGTATCAACTGACTACGAAGCTCCGGTTTCAGACCATATCGAAATCTCCTTGCCTTGTCTATAGGGTTCTCGACCATTCTTGATGCAAACTTAGATAGTCTCACAAACTCTACCTCATATTGATCCATTGTCAATTGATTCTAACGAAGCCATAGAAATTATGCTATTTTCTTTTCTTGTGCATTCTCAGAGAAGTACTTCCCGTTAAAGGCCTCGACAAAGGCATTCCAATTCTGAACCATGCCTTCTGAAAAAATTCTATCTCCGGTGGTCTTCCACCAATCACTTGCATTACCTTGGAGTTGATACACTACCAGGGTCACCTTTTCCTCCTCCATGCACCCCAAAAGTTCAAAAGCCTTCTCCAATTCCTCAACCCAAAGGGTGGCGGCCTCGAGATCACCCTGCCCATCAAACTTGGGCAACTTAAGTTTGAGAAACTGTTCTACCACTCGATACACTTGACTATTTCCATTTCCATTTCTATTTCCCACATTATCATGAGCGATGATGGCAACAACATCAGCAGCAACAACTATAGCAACAGCTTGTTCTTGAGCCTACTGTCCCATTAACTGTCTAATCGCCTCAAGGGCTCTCAAGACTCTATCCACTCTGGAATCCTCCATTGGTCTTGCTTGAGAACTCGACTGATCTCTGGTCTCCTTACCCCCGGTTGTTCATCCTACCCCAATCTCACACAACCTGCTATAATTCCACCGAGGAATTAGAGACCTAAACTAACTACTCAAGCTTAAACAACTCTAAACAGCAGACCACAACAAGTAATCACAAGCAAGTAATCACAAAAATAAGCATCACAAGTACACAATTAACAAGGTTCTAGCACGCACCGGGTAACGTCTAGAACCCCCGCCTAGACAGCATCCGAACACCCGCCAGGCATCGTTTAGAACTTTCGCCTAGACGGAACTTATCATGGCCATGTACGCAAATAATCAGTCATTGCTAATTTTCATCTTTCTTAATTAGCCAATGTAGAGTGTTTATGACGTGCTTTTTTCGTACGAACAAACATGTCATGAATCACACTTATAACCGTATCAAACATAATTATCTAATCACAATTTGCCACGATACACCAAGATTAGCCATGATTAACCACACAATCCATTATCAAGCCACAAGATCAATGTTTAAGTATAAGATCCACCATTGATCATCTAATTCGGCCACATGATTATCATCACAACCACATGATCAACCGTTAATCCCTTAATCAGCCATGATTAAACTAGTTAACCACGTGATCATCAATCACAACCGCACGACTCACATTAATTACACAATCAACCACATGATTAGCATTTGCACCACATGATCAAACAATTAGGACATGATCAACCATTCTAAGCCACACGATTAACTATGATCACATGATCAGCCAATCCAAACCACATGATCAACTTATTGAACCATATGATCAACAATTCAACACATGATCAGCTATGATCAAACCATTCTAGCCACACGATTAACTATGATCACATGATCAGCCAATCCAAATCACATGATCAACTTATTGAACCACATGATCAACAATCCAACACATGATCAGCCATGATCAAACCATTCTAGCCACATGATTATTTATTAGCACAAAATCAATCAATCTAAACCACACGATTATCCTAAACACATGATCAGCCACATAAGCCATATGATTAACATTAAATCATATGATTAACCACTAATCAGCCATACACTAATCAGCCCTAGATCATCCCATAATTAGCCACTAATTAGTCCACAAATTAACCACTAATCAGCCCCTAAACTAATCCATTAGTCGCCCATCAACCTAATCGAGATTTAGGAAGTTACTTACCACTAATCCTAAGCCCAAAGTATCACTAAACCAGCAGCTAATGGTTTCGGTGTGTAACAGCTACCTCAGCCACGGCGGACGACAAACGGCAAACGGTGGTGACGGCAGCTAGTCACGGCTTGAATGGCGTCTAGGGGCGGTGGTTCACGTGTGGAGGAGCTGGCGGTGGCGTGAGGGGCCGTGGCTGGTCGGTGATGGTGGTAGATGGTGGCTTGGCCGAACCAAAAAGGGAGAGTGAGAGAGTAAGTGAATGAAGTAAAGTGACTAATCTGAAAATGATGGAGGAGAGAGAGAATGGCTTAACAACATCATCCAAATGAAGAGTTGAGATCATCCCTTGGTCTCCAAGTCAAGATTCAAAGGTTAGGGTTACTTTTTGAAAAGGTTTCTAGAAAGGGCAATTAAGAAAATAACCAAAGCAAGAGGGGCAATTCTGTCCAAGAAATTCATTCACACTAGGGGGTTACAAAGACCAACATGCCTTTCCACTCAACCAAGAAGTCCTAGAACACTAAGGGGTGAAAGGGTCTTTTTCAAATTTCAAGCCGAATTTCATTTTTTCCAAGAATTTCCGAGCAAATCGATAACTAAGCGAGCTTAATGAGACAACGTCCAATATAATAGTTTTGATATCCTTGAAAGTTCGATACCCAAGTTCGGATTCCAATTCATGACCAAAATCGATTAATTGCGACTTTAGTGTATCTCAAACTAATTAGCGGCTTTTAGGAGTTACGCATATTCAACCCGTGGTTGATTCGATATCAAGCCACATTTAAGTTTACTCAAGCTATGGTAACCTCAGTTGTCATGTAATTGTGAGGGTCAATCACTAGTTCCGAAAGACACGATAGTTAGAAATTGGTTTAGGAATATTCATAATCCATACAATGGCCAAACGGAATCACCCGCGATTTAATTGTATAACATTGGCAAATCATTCCATAACCATCCTTAGATCGATCTATAATGGCCCAAAATATCCCCTCGTCAATCCTTGTGGTCGAAGTGTCAATCCATGATCGAGTTCTTAGATTGTGCGTACTTAATTCCTAACTAGCCAATCCCTAACGGTTAATCTTCTCATGAGTGATCAATTCAGAGTGAGATTTAACTAGAAGTGCATCAATGAGATAATCATTTCATAAATCTCGAAAATGAGTCGAATTTCAAAATGTCACACCCTCCGTGGAAGTAGACTTGACTTCTATTAAGTAACTTTTTCCATTTGATGTTAGTTGTTTCTGCGAGTTTCTAGTTACATTTTTGTGTCTTTCAATCACATAATGTCTATACAACCAGGGGCATTAGGTCTACAAGTTGATTGAATAGACATTGCGCATATCACAGGCCAACCCAGGAGGAACCCAAAGGTTCCATCTCGTCACCCCAGATGCGGGAGGCTACTATACCAGTCTAACTAGTGGTAACCAACCGAAACTGATGTAGAATCTACCCTCTTCACCCAAAGCCCCCTAAGTTGCCTCCCAATCTTTGTCTTCCCAGAAGATAGCGAATACGGAGAGAACTTATAAGGAGATCCCTCCACCATACCGAGAATTCCTTCCCCTGTCTCCCCTTAAGCCTTGTAAGGACCTGCTCAAGTCCAAATTTTTGTGGTCTTTTTAGTTTCAGAAGTAAGCATTGCTCGATTGTTACATGAAGACCTATATTGTATAAAAACAAATAATGGTCCGTTGTGACAAACTCAGGTCTTTGCTCATTGTTCATTGACTCGTATTTTTGTTATGTTTAATGGGAAATTATGTGGGTTCACATGACCGGAGCAAGAGTAAATTGTTGCCCAATTCTTCCTTTGTGCGAATTGTTGTGGTAAAGAAAACTGCTCCAACCTCCAGTCCGAGCATTGTACTCCAGTCTTTATGTCAAAACTATGAATGTAGTGATAATAAGGATTGAACATTGGATACCATTCGTCTTCTAGCTGAAGTTGCTGTCTTTTTTATGTAGCTGTTCTTTTTATTCTATCTCTCCTTTAGTTTCTCACTCAATGGACATATCAAAGAATCACATCAGCACAATTTTTTGCCAAACACCAGCAAGAGAGAGTTGAACTGGCTTCTAAACTAATCGTTTCACACTTTATTTCTAAATTGCCTCGAGTAATTGCCCATTGTTTCTCTAGGTGATGATCGTAGGGATTCCCACCAAAAAACCACATGTAAGAGTGTGATTACCACCTTTGTCAACGGGAATTGCAATCATTTGTCACAATGATTGGTGTACACAATAATACTACAATAGACAAAGTAGAGAACCAAAATAGAATAATGAGAAGCATGAATAACCAATCAGCCATTCTAAAACAGCTCGTCAAATGAAACTTTGGCTTTTTAATAGCTTACACTAGCACTTTTAAAGTGAAATCTGCTCTTTTTTCATTGTCAAGGTGACGCAATAAGATTTAACTACTTCATCACTAGCAACAACCTTACAAACAATCCAGTCAATAAAATGTAAAATGGTCATCTCCCTACAAGTACACTTTGTAGGGGGCAAAATCAGTCTCCTATTTTAGGGAAGGAAGAGACAACTGGCAGATATGACCCATTCAAGCCTTCAAATAGAAATCGGAGGTGAAATCTAATGGAAGCACCATATATTCCGTGTGCTCATCCAAAAACCAATCAGATTCACCATCAGGATTGACTCAAAATAATGACGATTCCTCCCATCCAAGAATTATGGGGGTTCCTCCCGACTATCTATGCTACAACCATACATTGTCTCTGCCTGTTGAATCGCTCAACTCATCCATCCCAGGTTGCTAAAAAGAATTTGATGACCCCTGTATAAAAGAATAATGAATATATTTACATTCTACTAAACAACATGCCTACATAAATATTGTCTCAAGTAATCCCACATCTTAGCCTTCCTCACTCCAAATCATTTGCCAATTGCATAGGCCACATACTTATGATATGCTTCAAGTCCATCTCAAAATACCATTCCTACTACAAACTCAAAATCTTTTTCCATATCACGCATTACATGGGTGAGATGGGATCTTTTATGCTGAAACCAAAAGAGCAAAAAGTATTTAACGTAGTGCTTTTTCAAGCAAAACATCTCATCCATGACTTAACAAAGCATAATATGTTTCACATAGTATGAGTAAATATTACCTCTGATTCAGCCTTCTAATAACTTTACACGTGCAAATTAACTGATTTGATGACTTTAAAATAGAGAAACGACAATAATCTTGGCAAAAGCTAGGTTCAATGGAGCAAAAATCACAATGGATGGATGTTCCAGTGGCTTCTCTCGGTTGTTCAGAATTGGGTATTGAAAATTTACACCAAAACTGATCAATCCACTACAATACGTTCTGGTTGATCAGAATTGGCTTTGGAAAGTTCAAATACAAAACAAGTACCATATGATGTTTAACCACACTCAAAGAACACCGTCAAAAGTGCTCACAGCCACGCATCTCACACAAATGTCCTGCTGCACGTGGACATCTTTATTCTTAACAATCACGAAGCATATTCACAAAAAAGAAAGAACAAAACATTCCTAATTATATGTATCCGTTTTTTTATACATCTCTATTTTTGCTCTCTACTCATGCCTCTCAACTACTCTTCACTATTGTTTTAATTTCAAAAAATGCAAAATTATCAAGCATCTCGAAGCAAAGCCAAATTGAAACCACAAGATGACTAAGGGAATACACCACTAGCAACAAAAATCTCAATCGGTTTGATTTTATTCGAGCAATCGCGGAGCCCATCTAATTGAATTAAGCATCTACCACTCTCAAACCGAACTAATATTCACCATTTATCATAGCTTCCACAATCAATGCTCATGCACACATCATCAATCAATGTTGGGGAACCTAATCAATCACCTACCGCCACATTCTCGTACACAGAGTACCACAATCCACTCACACATTATCTTCATCAAAGTAGTCCGTAGACCAAACAAAATTGACATGCCCTAAGGTTTACTTCACAAAAATGCCAGGCAATGATGGGTATTAAACAACCGAATTGATGAAGCCAAAAGAAGGCAAAAAGAAAAGCAAAACAAGCCAAATGAAAGATTCAAATGAAGCCAAAACAAAATCATTAATGCTAACCTGAGATCATCATGCGTAGACAACAAATCTAAGTCTCCAATGGGGCTCTAGGAGGCGATGGCGGAGGCTGCGTGGTCGGGAGTGAAGAAAAAGACACTACGCAGCAATGGGAGGGAAGGGGTCGGCGAGCTTCCTGGATCCTAAACACGGATCAAAGGCACAAAGAATGAAGAGTGTAGAGAGAGGAGCAGAGGTGCAAAGCCGAGAAGAGAGTAGAGTAAAGAGAGGAGCGAAGTCATGAAGAGTGGAGTCGTTGAACAGGATAGAGAGAGAGAGAGAAGAAGCTTTTGTGTGAAGAGAGTAGAATAGAGCGACAACTGCTATTGGCAAAAATGGAGAGCAAACAGGAAACAAACGGTGAGATAAGGGAGAAGGTTTTTGAATATTTTCTAATCTGTGGGTCCCAAAGGACACGTGTCGTGATCTGGGTGGTACATCTCAGCAATGACATGGCAAGACTATCTTCGCCAATATTTTCTCAATATGAACACCGACTCCAGTGGTTAAGGTGCTCTTTTATTTTGATTAAGGGTCAATCCAGCCTCATTTGCCTCAGCTTTTCATATTCTTTCACCGAGTTAAACACTTGTTCTTGACCGATCCAGGCTGAATAGGAAAATTTGAATTGGCACATAGTCCTATTCTCGATCAAATGGGCCAATCTAGGGCTTGAAAACACTGCTATCGATGGCCTTTCCTCGGACCACTTTTTATGATGAGCTGTCATGTGCAAGTCTTGAGAGCAAAGAGTCCAAATTAGCTAAGACATCTCTCGTCCCAAAAACTAGCTCAAAATGTGAGACTTTCCCTTATACTTATAAATTGACCACATGCCCCTTCCATAACCTCAACGATCTTCATCTCACATAGGTAGTGGGTCAAACTAGCAACAACTCGTATCTTCCCTATGACTGTTGGGTCGATAATCTAGGTTATGATACTAGTGTTGGATAGTTTTGGCCCCTCTTACCCTTAAAGTTAGTTCAAAGAGTAAGGTTTTTGCTCACACTTATAATATTTATAAACTGACCATTTGCTTCTTTCACAAATGATATAGGATAACCCTAATAAATTTATCCATCAATTCCAGGGTGTCAACTTTAACACATGTCATTTATATCAATTTAGCTTAACTTCAACATTAGAGTAATTCACCAAAATGAGTGTCTCAAAAATAAAAATTGACATGCTTTCGACATGAAAGTTGACATAATTGTTTATTTGTTCATTAAACTATCAAAAGAGAACTATCTTTTTCCTCATCCACTTAGCTTCGGCATGAACATAGCGTGTGCATACACATATCTATATTATCTCTATCAATCTTATTAAAGGAAAAGTGACATTCGTCTCACTATAGATTTTCAATTTAAGTAAAAAAAAGTATAATAGATCTCTCATAAAGTTATTTTTCTACTTTTACTTTTGCTTATCAATTCCTTCAAAATTTAAAAATAAAAAGTTACAAATTTTAAAAAAGCTATGTAAAATTCTATCCGTTATTATTTAGAAATTTGAAAGGTTTCAAGTCCTTCATTTTAAATAAAGGTTAAAGTGTGAATTGCTGCAAAAAAACGTGCAAACAAGATAAAGTTAAAATTGTGAGTCACACAAAAATAAATTCTTATTCTTCGAGTTTCTTTTAAGAATTAACTTGGGCATGGATTTTACTTTTCATTGATCTTATGCTTCCTTCGTTCTACTCCGCATAAGCACGGGCACCTCACCATAGTCTTCCCTCAACCCTCATCGTCCTTCATTTGTCCTACACATGTAAGATAATGTAGGAGTCTCACTTTGGTTTTACAGGGTTCCCCAATCAACCTAACATATAAAAAAATGGAAAATTAGACTTTACATACATATTTAGGGAAAATCACCAAAAAATTCTAAATGTATTGTACTTGTGCCTATTTAATCCTAAATATTTTTACATTTTGCCAATTGAATCCATCCGGCTAATTTTGACCGGAAATTACTAACGTGGGCACCGACTGTTCTTCATGGAGCAACCGGCTCTGGCGTAGATAATTTTTAATAATATATTATACTTTTTTGAATTTTTTATTTTCTTTTTCTTTTTCCTCGGACCACTTTTTCCTCGGACCACTTTTTCTTCTCTTTTCATTCTTTGCCTTTTTTACTATGGCCAACGAGGGTCGCCAAGCTCTCACTAGCCGCGAGCAATGGTCGCGGCTCACTTGGATCTAGTCCAAGCCATCGCGGGTGAGGCTGCCTCACCCATGGCCGCGGCTGGCAAAGGCTTCACTGCCCTTGCCTAGTGGTTAGTGAGGGCCTGGCGACTCTCGCTAGCCACAGTAAACAAAAGAAGAAGGAAAAGAGAAGAAATTAAATAAGGAAAAAAAATAAAAATTTCAAAAAAATTGTCCACGTCAGCGCCGATAATGCCAGGTAGGATATCCAGCATCCACGTCAATTATTTCCGATCAATTTTGGCCGGATAAACTCAATTAGTAAAACGTGAAAATATTTAAAAATCAATTTTTACAATTAATAGGTTTATGATTGAATTGACAAAAGTGCAATAAATTTACAACTTTTTTGGTATTTTCCCTACATATTTGTGTAGATTTACTTTACTTTTTTATTTTTAACCTAATGTAAGTTTTATAATTCATGTCCTTTGATTTTTTTTTATAAATCCAGGACCCCTGAAACTTTCACAACACTCAAATATTGACACATTGATCCAAATATGGTTTTGTTGCTAATTTTCTAAAATATGAAAATCATTTAAAAGTTGACGATGAAATTAAAAGCACATTTGGTGCAAAAGAGCAGGCCAAACTCAGTCAATGCCAGAATAAGAAAGGGTGCAATAGAACACACAGATCTCGTGAGCTGACCGGTAGAGGCGCAATATCTGGTTGGCACGTGACATGGACAACAGATAGGTTGGTTAGGTGAGATGAGTGGGACACGTGACCCTTATTAACTCACTAACTCGGGTCATGTGTGATGGAGGAACTCCACGTATTTTATCACGTGGTCTGTTGTCGCAACAATTTATGCATCCGATGCTTTTCTTGGCATTGACTAAAGAAGGTCTGACCATGTCATTGATAGACCGTTTGGTGAAGATTCGATATCCTCTTTGTGCAAAATTGAACCATTTGCCAATTTCCATATGCCGCAGCAAAATCTAAATAGTGTTATCAAATTGAGTAACTTAGTCGTCAAAACACTACACAAGATAAAATAAAATATGAAATCGAAGTCAAACCGAAATACGGAATACGACGTTATAATCACATCTAATCCCAAAATATTTTAACATGGTATTTATATATTTTGTATGGTACAATACTAGATATGACGCCGGATGTAATGATGTCCATTTCCCAAAAATGTATTTGGTGAACCTGAATTAGAATTGGATGTAAATTTAAAAGTACCCAAATAAAGTACTTGAAAAGGACAATCGCCACCCGATGGTCGTTGTCGCCTAAGGAGCTCAATAGCGTAGTGGCTGCCTGAAGACAACGACCACCATTGTGGTCCAGTAGTCTTCGATTTGTTAGATCTATGATTGAGTGGGAGAAGAATGTGGTTTTCCAATGATCCTGACTATTAAGTTGTAGACAACATGGCTAATGCGTCACATGGATGAAATTATTTCTTTTCGTTTTTTTTATTTTTTTTACCAATTCAAATGATAGAATTTATATCCCATCCCCCTTAGACCCGGACTATTGACCCTGAATAAGTCATCTACCATTTTATTCAGACTTATTCGGGTTTGTCCCCACCGAGGAAACTCACCAAACGTCGGATCGAATAATTCATTATACCTGAGCTACCATCCAAGTTACCAAACATGTCTTTAGTACCAATACTAAAAGGGCGGTTGACAGAAAACCTATATTTTTTGTGTGGCCCAAACACAAGTTAATATAGAATTTCGATGACGAGAACACACGTTCGCTAATTAATCCTCTTCTATATTTGTGATAGCATCATGCAATGTTTTCAAGAATGGAGGAACCTTTCTCATACCAGCATTTTAATTGGTGGATTAGTGCATGGGTATCACTCATGTTTTTATTTTGGGGTTAATACCACGAAAAATCCCAAATTTGTATACCTGTAATAAATTTATCCCGAACTAATGACCACCAAAAATCTCAAACTAGCACATCTGTGACCAATTTATCCCAAAATAATTTTTGACTACCAAAAATACCAAACTAACACACTTGTGATAAATTTATATTTCGTTAAATTGGATTAATATCACAAAAAATCACAAATTGATAAATCTATGACAAACGAAGGGATAAAACTTTAAACCGGTATACCTGTCAACTATCACGTGTCATTCAATTTAGCAATTTAATAGAAAAATTTAACGAAAATTAACAGAAAATAAATTTATCACAGATGTACTAATTTATGGTATTTTAGATCAAAAAATTAATTTGAAATAAATTTATGATAAATATATCCGTTTGAAATTTTTCATAGTATCAATCATTTATTTTGTTGCATTTTGATCACCGCGATGTCCATAAATTATAAAGTGTCAATCTTTCGTTAATAGACAGAGGGAGAATATAGCCCTTCTGCGAAAGGGCGTAAGGTAAGTACACGCATGCGTGCTGATGTACCCATCTAACTTTTGGCCTATATATATATATATTTTGGATGACGTGGCGGTTGCATTTTTCAATCAAATCGGTGGTTTGTCGAATTCACTACTGATTGGTGTCGAGACCGCTACGTCGGTAATCACGTGGACCTATGAATTCGTCTGGCATTGGCATAGAAGGTCCTACATGACCCCCATAATTGAATAATCCGCTGTGAAACCGATTGAATATTCGTAGCCGTATATAAACAAATAGCGCGCGATCCACGCGCACGACTGATAAAGTTCTCGACAAGCGAGAAGGAATCCAATGGTCAACATTAACAATCACAAGGACATCACAGAAGTTAAAATTAAGAAACTAAAAAGATTAATACCATCAAAAATCCTAAATTGATATATTTATGATAAATTTATTTCGAATTAATTTTTTGATCATCAAAAATCTCAAACTAGTACATCTGTAATAAATTTACCACAAACTAATTTGTTGACAACAAAAAAATTTCAAACTGATACACTTGTGACAAATTTACCTTCGGTTAAATTGGATTGACACCATAAAAATCATAAATTGGTAAATTTGTGATAAATAGAGGGGTAAAACCCTAAACTGATATATTCGTTAACTGCCACGTATTATCCAACTCAGTAATTTGACTATAAAATTTAACGGAAACTAACGAAGGATAAATTTATTATAGGTGTACCAGTTTAAAGTTTTTTATGGTATTAATCCAAACTAAAATGAATTATGTGCTTTTCAATAATGAAAGACATCGAGTTTTTACGGCTTTTCTTTTGTAACTGGTCTTGTGGCCCGATATGTGTATACTATATTGATGTCGTCATTGGCCTGTACGCGTGGGTAAGGGAGGCTAGTGGTACGAGTTCAGTTACCATCAAGTATAGATAATCTTATATTTGGGTCATTCACTCAGATTTTTACTCACATCTCACTTGATCCGCGAGTTTAACGGCAACTTTACCGGGGCTACTTACTTAAGATCAGCTTCATTATTGTAAAATAATAATAATAATGACGTCACGTTCTATTATGTCGATTTGATGAGCCAGCCAATTTGTAATCTTGATTGATTTGGTAACGATATATATCCTCTTCTCTTTGCGATTGGCGCCCAATTTGCAACTGCTTTTGCACTTCTTACTATCAAAACAACATTTAAACTTTTAGGTTAATATCACAAAAAATTCCAAACTAGTATACATGTGATAAATTTACTCCAAACTAATTCTTTATATAAAAAATCCCAAACTAATACACATGTGACAAACTTACTCCAAACTAATTTTTTGACGACAAAAAACCCCAAACCAGTATACTTGTGACAAATTTACATTTCTTTAAATTAAATTAATACCACGAAAAATCATAAACTAATACAACTGTGACAAATGGAGGGTAAAACCCAGAATCAATACACCCGTCAATTGCCACGTGCCATCCAATTCAAAATTTTGATGATAAAATTTAACGAAAATTAAAGAAGGTAAAATTATCACAAGTGTATAAATTTAAAGTTTTTTGTGATAAAAAATTAATTTGGAATAACTTTTTTTTATGCGTAGCGATTTAAAAGATCTGCAATAAGTGCTGAAGCATCATGCGTGTGCGCAAAATCTGGAAGTGTTGGGAGCGTGAGACCCTCCGCTAAATATAGCTACGGTACGTGCTGGGTTAAGCGAGAAAGGGACCCATCTGATTCTTGATGACACCCTGGCAATCAAATCTCCACCTTCCTTTATGCCACATACAGCTAAAGCCTACAGTCACGTTGGTAAATAACTTTGGATGCATTTGGGAGAACATTTGAGAGAATCTATGCAAACATACAAATGACTTTTTAGATCATGACCCAAACACTTTTTTTACGGACTTTGATATCATTCGGGAAAGTAAAATTTGACCCCAAAAAATTTTCAAAAAGAGGTCGAAGAGATCTCGGAATCAGGTGAGCGAGAGGCGGTTGCGATCTTAGGCGAGGGCTGCCAAGGTCGCACCACCTTAGGCAGCACCACCTTGAGGTCGCACGATGTAGATGTCAAGATTGCGTGGCCTTGGTAATGCCACCTAATGGTTGAGCGACCTTAGGCAATGCCATTCGAGTTCACATGACCCCAAGCGGCTCTCGCTTGAGGCCCTCATTTGAGGTCATGCGACCTTAAGCAAGGGTCACCAATGTCAGATCCAGCTCACCTATCCTAGGTGAGATGATTCCAGGGCCACGCCGCCTTAGCCAATGGTTGCTAGTGGCAAATATGAGGCGATGCATGTTCGTTTAGGGTGCATTTCAAGGATGTGCGCCTCTCTGAGAATCGCAACCAACCAAACCAAACTACTTTTAAAGTCCAATTAATCAAAACACTTGGCAATTCCCATTACCATTCATCTCCCTTTTAGAGCTGTTTACTCTATGGGCTTTATGCCTCCTTGAATGTGTGCAATTCTTTGTGGAATAATGTATATTTTTGTGGGAAAAAATGCAAAAAAGTTAGATCACCTAAATTTGGAGGCGTCGAACCTTTTAATACAGAAAGTGACAATGTGATCAATAAATTTGAAGCTCATCATCTAGAAGCAAATCTATTCCGAAAGTGAGGTTGAACTAGAATCTCAAAGTGAAATAGAAAAAGAGTTGTTGTAGGAACCCACGAGAGAACGGGAGAAAGAGTTGTTGTAGGATCCAACGGGCCATTGTCACACATAGTAAGACAAGATAAATATAAGAGACAAGAAAGGGTGGTTCCCGAATCATAGCTCTCAAAATTGGTCAATTTTTGGCTCGATCTTTGATTCGATTTTAGGTGAACAAGTAGTCTATCAAATCGCACGTGAATCTCTTGATTTCCTAGCGAATTTGCAATTCAATGCCTGTCTAATTCAACCAATTGATAATTTCTTGTATAAACTTACACATCAAATGTTGTATCTTTTGTTGTGTTTTTACGCATTGATGCTGTGTCTTGATAACTATGGAAGATTAAAAGTAAATTTTACAATTTTCAATTCAGTAATAATGATATGACTTCTGTGGCTTATATTTACATGTAATACGGCTTATTTAATATATATATATATATATGTGTGTGTGTGTGTCTTTGTTGAAGCTTACGAACCAATTTGATTTTCAATTCGCAATTTATAGATTTAAGATTTTGATTCACATACCTATCTCGATCAATAATTATGGCCTAAACTTTTTCCGAATGATGTCGTCTTTTTTTTCTGTCGAACTGACTGATGTCGTTTGTGTACTTTTTTTTATCCATTCAATCGGATCCTTGAACTTAACAATTCTTTTTTGGTTCATGTTAATCTTTCAATGAGAAATATAGACGAAAACGTTCACGTAGCATGCCGTATCGTCGCTGAATAGACCAAATCAAGATGACAACACGGGGATTAAACATGACATCATGATGGGCGGAACTTTGCCCAATATATATGGACGGGACGTTTATTTGCTTTGGTGAGGACTAATCAAATGATCAAATAGAAAGATTTGGATATTATTATGGTTAATATTATTAAAAATTTCAAGCGGGTACATTATTATCTTATTTACCTCAAGTTAATTTTTTTTATTGCAAATACTCTTGAGCTAGTGCACCTGTGCTACATTTATCCCAAAATGGAGCACTCGTGCCATATTTACCCAAATTACCTTTTATGTCACAAAAAAATTCTCAAGTTGATACACACGTGCTACATTTTCCCGAAATTGGTGTGCCCGCACCACATTTACCTCCAAAATATCCCATATTTACCACAATTTGAGGCAAATATGTTATGAATGTACCAATTCGAGATTTTTTGTGATACAAAAATTAGTTTGAAGTAAACGTGGTACGGATATATTAGTTTGGGGCTCTCGATGGTATTAGCCCTGAAATTATTATAAAGAAAATAATAAGATGGACGAACAAAACATGATAAAAAGAAAAAGCTGAAAAACAAAAGCCTTGGAAATTAGTTCGACAAGAAAAAAAGCACCTCAACATTTTGTCAGAAATCTGGCAACCTGATTGTACTTTGGGGACAATCAAGAAAATAACCATCAGAAAAATAACTTCTATTTAGCGACAAGTTTTAGAACTTAAATATACTTAACATTTTTAGTGGTAAAATTTTAGGACATCCACTGAACTTATTCTTAAAAATAAAAGATCCAAAAAAGTGGGCTGAACAGTTGGTGGAAATTCATTGACCCGAGGATCAACAGAAGATCGGAGGAAAAAGAAGAAACAGAAAAACAACAGATTTGAATCCCGTTGTCGAGGATGGTGGATCGAGAAACGGATGGAGAGACGACCCTCCTAATCCAACCGTGGTCCAGCAAATAAAGAATAAACAGTAGAAATAGGAAAATGTGGAGGTCGGGGCGTTACAGCTCGGAGTTGCCAGATTTTGTTTATCAGTGGTGGTGGGGGCAGCTCGACGATAGACGGATGACAACGACACGACATGCCAGTTGCTACAGCACGTCGACCCTTCGGGTTTGATTAATGTATGCCTATTATTAAACAAAACGAAAGCCCCACCTTCCTTGTCTGCTTCTGTTCTCACTGTTTCCCGTCCCCTCCGTCTTTATATCTTCTTCTCTGTCCCTCCCACGGGCAATTCGGCGAACGGACAGAGTGCGGTCTTGGAGATTGAGTGCTGGGCTCTCTTCGGTTCGAGCCGTTCCTGATCCGATTGGGAGGAGTTCGGAGTCGGGAGCGCGGGGGAGAACATGAGCTTCAGAGAGGAGAATGAAGAGGGGAGGGATCTTAGGAAGCCGTTCTTGCACACGGGAAGTTGGTATCGGATGAGCTCGAGGCAATCCAGCATGATGGGCTCTTCTCAGGCAATTCGCGAGAGCTCCATATCGGTTGTGGCCTGCGTCATGATTGTTGCTCTGGGTCCTATTCAGTTCGGCTTCACTGTAAGGAACTTTCTCACTCTGTTTTTGTCGATTAATTTGCCCCTTCCGTCGCTCGAGCGCGATTGCAAAAGCACTGCTATACGGCGTGAAAAGCCCTTTTTCTTGATCGTCAAACAACGAAATCAGCTCTGGTCAAGAGTAAATGAGGATGGGTAACTTAAGAAATTGGCATTGCTTTTGCACTCAATTCGTTTAACTGAAAAAGGGGCAGTTTAGTTGCTGTTGATCTGAGTGTTGATTGCTTATAAACAGTCGGGTTACTCATCGCCGACGCAATCTGCAATCGTGGAGGATCTTAGTCTTACTGTCTCCGAGGTGTGAATCTCTCAACTCTCTATCTCAAATTTGTACTGGGTTTACTTGAGTACAGCGGTTAATCGGATTCTGGGTCAGTTCTCCTGGTTTGGTTCGTTATCAAATGTAGGGGCTATGGTTGGGGCAATCGCCAGCGGTCAGATTGCGGAGTACATTGGACGAAAAGGGGTTGGATTGAATTTGTTGATTAGCTTTTCTTTGTCAACATTGCCTTTTTGCAGTAAAGGTTTGCTTGTTTTGATTAATGTGACGGAGGCTTACTGTATGTTGTCAACTGCAGTCTCTGATGATTGCTTCCATCCCGAATATCATTGGATGGCTTGCCATTTCCTTTGCTAAAGTGAGTTCTTGTATTTAACTATGTATGCCATATGTTGTGGCATCTAGAAGGGAAGTGCTGGAGCATGACATTTACAATGTTCTCTTAGGATTCTTCTTTTCTGTACATGGGAAGATTACTAGAAGGCTTCGGTGTGGGCATAATTTCTTATACGGTACATTCTATTCTGCTCTAGTGTGTATCTTTTATAGTAGATTAAAGAATGGGAAAATTGATGATGCCACCTATTTTGATATCCATAGGTGCCTGTATATATAGCTGAAATCTCACCTCACAACATGAGAGGTGGCTTGGGCTCGGTGAATCAGGTTGGCTTGCTTGATCACTAATTGAGATTTTCTTCCTGAAATAGGCTAAGTCTCCAGGTAGTAACAGCGTGATTTGTGGGTTTTTAGCTCTCAGTTACTATCGGGATACTGCTGGCTTATCTGCTGGGACTTTTTGTCGAGTGGAGGATACTTGCGGTTTTAGGTAAAGCTCTCAAAGCTTGGTTCATGGTTGTTAAGCGCATATTTTCTTTTTATCTGTTGTTGCTTCATTAGTTGGTTAATAAAATCATTTAACTTGTAAATATCTTAGGAAATGAAATAGAGCTTTAAATGATATCCTTTATTACCAATGATTAGCTAATATTCTCGTTTCTTTCAAAGTCGGAGCCATTGTATTTTGCTAGGTGGGCTCTTCATAAAACAGAGATATTTCCAGATTAAAGAAAACAGCAATGGTGTAATCAAATGAAAAACAAATCTACCTTCTCCGGTTTCCTTCTTTGCTTGATAGCATCATTTTAGGAGTTTCCTCTGTCTCATAAGTATTATGAAGGCGTTGTTTCAATGTGTTGCATTTGCATCTCTCACAGAGTTTAAATTTACGCTAAACTTCACTTCCTATTGCCATGGCTCATCTTTTTTGAAATTCTATTTGTAACTCAAATTAGCATAATGGTATCCCAGCTTTTCAAGTACCCAACTAATCCTAGCTAGGAATGGCAGCTCTGTTTCACGCGCATGCTGTGATTACCAAAGTGCACACATTTTTTGCTCTTGGGGCAACCTTAAGAGAATGTGCGAGCATGTTGATCCCAATCCAGGTCTTGAACAAGGAAGAAAAAAATAATTACCACTCAAGCAATCACTTAGACTTCAAAAGGAGCATCTTGATATGATTGACGCAATTTAACCTGGTTTTGTAGCAATTTTAAGGAGAACTAAACTGAATGTGGATGTGCAAGCGATACTTGAGAATACAAAAAGCTTGAGAGAAATAGAGGCCCTGTGTTTTGAGTACTTGAGCAATGGTAGAATAATTGAAATGAAAATTTCATGTTCATTAGTCTTTGTTCTTTCCGAGAATGGAAGAGATTAGATGAATATTTTAATACAGACAAACATTCGAAAAGACTTGACCATCTTCTTCCTGTATTTTTTATATTTTACTTTATTGGTTACATCCACAGGAATATTGCCATGTACAATATTGATACCCGGTCTGTTCTTCATACCTGAATCCCCCCGCTGGCTGGTAAACTTTGTTCAGTAAGATCATTTTGCAATTCTAGCTTAAGTTTTGTCTAAGTTCATTCTAGATTCATTCCTCAAATACAGGCGAAAATGGGCATGACAGAAGAATTTGAAGCTTCTTTGCAAGTTCTCCGAGGCTTTGATACTGATATTTCATTTGAAATGAATGAGATCAAGGTAGTGTCGAGTTAATTTTTCATTTGTATTTGCAGTTGTCATTGAAAACTTGAGATGTAGAAGCCTCCTTCCGAATGAGTTCTTTCTGAGCAAGCTGATGCTACATCTAGTTCATTTACTTTAATGCTTGCTTCTTGGGGGCACTTGTTTAATTAATTGCAAGTAGTTTCCTTGGTCTTTCACAGAGAGCTGTTGCCTCAAGCAGCAGAAGAACTACCATTCGATTTTCAGAGCTCAAACAAAGAAGATACTGGTTCCCTTTGATGGTAAACACTTTCTGGAAGTTTTTCTTTCCCTTCATGTGTTTTGCCCTATTAAATCAAAGGGTTATTGTCTTCCACAAATGTGATCTGCAGGTTGGGATTGGTTTGCTTATCCTGCAACAGCTTAGCGGGATAAATGGGGTTTTATTCTATTCTACTACCATTTTTGAAGATGCTGGTAAGCATGTTGCACTCCCTTCCTTCACATGGTTGTGAAGAAGAATTTCCAGTGGAATTAGCTTTTAAATTAGGTCATAGACAGTAAGTTTACCCATGCTGACTACCCTGTGGCTGTCAGCTATGTTTTTCCTTTGTGTTGAGTTTTTCGAGCAAGCAAATTGAGTATCATCTTCTGTAACAACTTACCCTTATCAGTAAGCATCACAATCTAATTTCCTTGGTGTTTTCTTTTGTCTCAAATAGGGGTTACATCAAGCAACGCAGCAACAGTTGGAGTCGGTGTAGTTCAGGTAGAACATCAATAGGCTATTAATGGGCCTTTACATTTTGTGATTGAGATGTCAGCCAAAATAGATTATCTTCCTAAGGCATGATTAAGGGACAATATGGCTTTTAGGTTATTGCAACTGGAGTTACCACTTGGTTGGTGGATAGAGCAGGCCGCCGGCTTCTTCTTATTGTAAGTATCACTAACCTTTCAGTTTTGGGTATTGCCGGCTCAAGCAAAAGATTAATGACTCTCTATTACAGATTTCCTCAGCTGGGATGACTGTTAGCCTTCTTTTAGTTGCAGTGTCCTTCTATGTGACGGTAATACTGTAGTTTGCTTCACATGCTCAACCAAAGTATTTTTTTCTCTAGAAGCTTTTGGAAATACTCATTAAGGGTTTCCTCTTGATGAATACAGGGCTCCGTATCAGAGAGTTCTAGTCTTTATAATATTTTTAGCATCTTGTCCGTGGTTGGGGTTGTGGTAAGTCACTATGGTCGATGCTGGTAGATACATGTCCCATATGCTCATTGAAAACGTGAGGATGCATGGTAACATTGTCCTATCTCTGTCTTCCTATCAGGCTATGGTAGTTACATTCTCGCTAGGAATTGGAGCCATACCATGGGTTATAATGTCAGAGGTAATATCACTTGGATCGAATCTGATCTTGTTAGAACTGGCATAATCGTTCTCTTGAAATGACAGTTTGGTTTTGCATGAAAGGAAGTTGTTCCACTGACTTTGCTGTTTATTTCTTAAGCCGGATATCTATGACCTACAACTATAATGTCATGGTCAACAAAAATCTACTCTTCAAAAAGAATGGAAGCAAGAGAAACTTGAATCATCATGTTTGTAAGCATATTCAGAAAGTTTAAAAGTTTGGACTTAAATTATGCAGTCTATCATTTTTATGCCCTTCCTTTTCGGCTGGACTGGGTTACGTTTCCTAGTATCCCTTCTAGGCAAAGGGAGAACCCAGGATCTTTCATCTTGACTTTCATGATAGAATAAACACAATCTAGTGAGCCTTACCTATGAAATGCTGGCCTAGATGATACTCTCTGCAGTAATCTGATGTAATAGGATGAAGTGACTGGCCCGCTAAAATATCTTTGATGCTGAAGGAATCTGTTCATCTTGTATGGGTGTGGGGAGAGAACCACCACGGGGAAGATAGCAACTTTGCATTTTCATATGAAAGATATTGTGATCTTGTTTCCTCTAAATTCGAGGTTATTCTTCTGGTGAATGCAGATTCTTCCGGTCAATATTAAAGGCTTAGCTGGAAGTATTGCCACACTTGCCAATTGGTTATTCTCTTGGGTGGTCACCATGACAGCAAATTTGCTTTTGACTTGGAGCACCGGAGGTCTTTCTCTCTCTCTCTCTCGATCGCGCACACATGCGTTTACTCTATTTTCAAAGTTGGATGTGTATTTGACTTGGCTACCTAACATCATAAACAGGTACCTTCACTATCTATATGGTTATTAGCGCTTTTACTGTGGCGTTCGTTTCCATGTTTGTGCCCGAGACTAAGGGAAGAACGTTAGAAGAAATTCAAAGGTCCTTCAGATGATAGTCTCCCCTTTCCTCTCGGGTTGCTGTCTTCCCTTTCCCTCTCTCTTTGAAGAGACAATCTCTGCATTCCCCGGCATCGAGATTTGGCACAAGCTCTGAGGGAAAGCAAGATGCACAATCACTTAGCATATAATTGCAGCCATTTCTTCGGCCAGCAACCATTTTGCGACTGTATTGCTTTCATGGCTTCATTAAGTCACTCTTCAGAGTGTTTTTCTTTACAAGAACTTGTTAAGTTTCTTGGCATTGTAATTTTTCTGTCACTTGAGGGAAGACTGGATTGTAGTGAATCTGAAGAAAGGAAGTTTTGATGGAGTTGTTTTGCTGCTTTTGGACATTGAATAGAATCCCAGTACTTTTATTTGTATTTGGTAATACATAGACATGCATTCCAAAGTACCCATGGACATTACATTTCTTAGGATGAAGAGCGGCGTGTTAAGCATATATCATGTCACGACCATCTAAAGCCAATGGATTTCAACTAAAGTCAGAATGGGAGTTGTGTTTATGATTACTACGTATTATCACTCTCACATTTTACATGTTTTGTTTTGCCTTTTCTAGAACCACCTAACTAGAAGTCAGTGCAGCCATAACCTGAAAGAGAGACTGCAACCAACGTATATTTTTCTCTTTTTGGCCAAAAGCAACCAATGCATTGACCGATGGGAATATGTTACGAGTCAAAGGTTTCACTGTCCACAATGAACTGGTCATCCGATGGGTCACTGGCCTCTGCTTGTCAAACATTTAAGGTACCAGCCGAATAGTGAAAGGCCAATTCAATGTCCTCATGTTCCCTTATTGGCTTAAAGAGACAACTTACACTGTCCAAACAATAGATGTTCGTTGTGAATCAACGCAATAAAAAGAGCACGAAAACTCTTTTCACTGTTAACTATCTATTAGAGAGGAGAGTCCTTTATAAATAAAATTTATTTTAGTCTCGAGGAGAAAGGAGGACAAGCGGTCTTATTTGACACCTCAGTATTACTGGAGTCTCCTCATAATTAACTTTGTCAACCCAACATACCGCATATTCTCGGATTCAGGAATTCATTTAACTGTGAACCGGATAGAACTTGTGAGCCTAGAGCTAAAAAACGATTGGGATTGTCTCTATATCACATTCGACATATAACTGAAAAATGTAGCAACTTAACAGTGTCTTCCAACATAAGAGAAACCAAAAGCGAGGAAAGCAAAACACAAAGTTTATAGTTGGTGCAATGTAGTTTTGTTGATTGAGCTAAGAAACCATTCTCATAAAAGACCAACAATAGCATCTTTAAGGAAGGTCAACAGTAAGTGCTGTGATCGGATTCACAGCACTTCCTTTATGAGTTTCTTGGTGAGAGCTTTGGGGAGTCCCATGACGCTATCAGTTGTTCCTACCTGCAACCAAAATTACCAGCTAGTGTTAGTCTGCTCGGATAGTCTCAAGAAGCCACCAACTCAGGGTTGTGTACTCGAAACATAAAGATTAAAGAAATAAAAAGCAATTCATGTATAGACTATTTATCTGGGCACTATAACAATTAAGACCAGCCTCCCTTCTTTACTCTTTTTGAACAGTGTAACAGTTAGCCAACAGTTTCGTAATGATCTCTGAACAACAAAGCATTAACTAATAAAGAAGCAAACTATCGCATTCTCCAAAACTAGAAGTCTACAACCATACAATGCCACAACATTATTGTTGACATTGCTGTGCCATTGTTAAATTATAGAGATTAGTAAACCAACCACTTGCTTCACGAAGGGCAATATCAATGGATGTTCTATAATTAGTCCCCCAGCAACATTAAGCACAATCCCTTCCTCCACCTGTACAACAAGAGAATATAAATCTTATTTAGCTTGCCACGTGACAAACCAAGATTTGATCAAATCAAAAGATAACATTACAAAATGAAGGGAACACTCTTCACCATCTTCTCGATGATATCATCTGGTATTTCATGAAAGAAGATCTGCAGGGCAGTACCACAAGCAATAGTTAAATAGATCGTCATTGTGGGAATAAAAGTTTGACCTTTGTGTACAACTCTATCAACATAATGAAATTCACCATTTAAAGAACACAAGCAAAATGAAAATCCTAAAATTTCATGGAACAACGCAGCCCCTTCTCACTTCATAAAGTGGGAAACAAGTTCAGTGGCACATACTGGAGTGACAATGTCAGTTAAAAAAAATGATGAAATAGCAGAAGCTTCTAAAGAAGCTTGAGTACTGTTGACTCAAAAAAACTCTAAAACTTGGACTCTTGTAAAATTGCAAAAAACAATCAGAATAAAGGCTTGCTCTATTTATACACAACAAACATAATTTGACAAAATAATAACCCAGAGATCTCTCCAGTCACCAGCGGAAGATCAAAAGCTAGACCTCTAAAGCATTTGATCATCATCAGGCAGTGAAGAAAGCGCAGTGTAAAGTAAGCAACACATTGCACAATGAGTCTACACATGTTTTCGAGAAGTTTTGCACGGGAAATTAGCAGACAACTGCTGTTTTGCTCAATAAAAAATTTGCACCAACAAGTAATACACATTAGAAACTTATTTAGCCCGCCATTTGCATAACAGAAACTTGTCACTTGTTCAGCTTAAAAAAAACTTCGTACCCTGTTGGTCAAAAATCATATGGTCAAAATCAATGTTTCCATACTGTACTGGAGATCTAACCATAATGGTGTTCAGCATCTGTTGAAGCGATCAGAAGTCTAAATACTGGTCGAAACACTCAAATCAGAATGGCCTTCATTTTCTTTTTCTCTATGAGAAGGAGAGAGAAAGTACCTCCACACGATCCCATTCTCCTTTTCTACTTCCAGTTTTGAGATTCGTAACAGAAACAGATCCAACGGTTGCAGCATGTCCACCAGAATATCCTGCAACCTATTTGGTTTAGATTATACGGTCATGGAAAAGGGCATCAATGATGAAGTGGATTGAAACATTTTAAGCAAACCTTTCAGAAATTCTCGTGCTTCTTCCTTACTGGATGGTTTTTCCCTAACAGCATCTCCATAGACCACCACCTCCAGATCAAATTCACAGTTAGAAAAAACACAAAGCGGGCTGTTTCTAGAGAAGAATTCCAAACTAAGCAAAAGAACATGTTTTATCACCATCCAGGACAGCCATCTACGTTTGAGGATACAAGGTGTTTTTAGGAAATTAATAGATAGATACTCAAAAAATTTCTCCTTTTAATATGCGAATGTATAAGCACTTCTATTATTGTAGACACACCACATATCGACAGTGAAGGAATTGATCAAGTATAGAACACATTAACAAAAAAGGACTTTTACTTGATCCGAAGTTATAAGTAATGTGGGGTCAGCATCCTTGATGTAGTCACCAAGAGGTATCTTCTGAGAGATAGCTTCTGCCTGACAAGAGGTTCCATGAAAGGAAGTAAGCACCTGAGTTACATCACACTGCGGCCACCAATGGAATCCAAGCACAGTGACAAACACATTATACAACTAAGTGAGATCACCAATTCTCTGGCTCCTGTTACACAAAAACGAACTACTGTCTAAAGAATGCAACATCTTGATCATCAACTATATCAAATGTCAATAGCATTCAGCACCAGTCATAGCTTGTGACCCCATAAGAGAGTAACCAGCACATTCAAGGCCAAAGAATTCCTACAACGAGGTGTCCAGTCCACAGACCAGAGTATAGGCTGTAGTTAATTTGTTCAAGGAAAGGATTTGCTCATTATTTTCGTATGAGGTAAAAAGGTTCAGAATGCAACTCAGGCCAGGGCATATAGAAGAAACCTCACATAGATAAAGGACTTGCACAATGCTTTCACCTTGCCAAGCTACATATCAGCTTTCAGGAAAAAAAATTGGCCTGTTGCTGGTCCTCCCTTATCAAGATCCAAGGTCATGGGGGTTAATTCCTACTTTCAATCTCCTAACCCCAACTTGTTTGTTGAAAGAAAAAATACATTGCACGTTTCCCAAATTTAAAATCTCGAAAGCTATGAACCGTCAACGCGTGAAAAGAAAAAAGGGTGAAAACTAATAATATCAAGTTATAAAGTAATAAATTAATGTATCCTCAAATGCATAGATGGCGCTAGGTAGGTGATCAATTGAAAGGGTTTACATAAGGAAATTTGACAAGCAAGTGTAGGAAAGATGTACAGTGTCTGCTGCAATCAAAATTATTGGTTCAGAATCCTTCGCTTGGCTATTTATCCGTTGTAATTTGGATGTGATAGCGGTGGCCTGTAATAAAACTCAAAAAGCAATCAATGGAAGAGATCACAAACCCAAATTACATCTAATTCATTCCTACAAAAAAGAACTGGAAACCGGAATTAGGCAAGGCCGAGGACTAAGAACCTTCTCCTAACATGATATGTTATGCTAAACTGAAGAGTCCCTTCATCACTAGCAGCTCGACTAATAAAATCTTAGGGTTACATATAATGATGAAACATCCATAACACTCTCGGTAATCAAACAGCACATAATTTTCGAAATTATGCAGCACGATTCGACATTTTAAAGAATCACATCACCTTAGCCTCAGCGAGAGCCATCACCAACTCCTCCGGCTTATCCTTCCGGATTGATTTCTCATCAATATCTGCAGTCTACCTAACAAACCAAAGCTAAAACAAATTTCCGGGCAACACCGGCGAATTGCAATAACAAGAAGTAAACCCATGAGAGACAATCATACCATGACGGTGAATTCATACCCCATTTCAGCCAATATTTTCCTCCGGGCTATCGAAGAAGAGCCCAAGATTATCTGCACGATACAAAGCTTAGCATACCATTTTTACTTCAAGTATAACCCAAGAGAGAATACGAGTTTCTTTCTGAAACGAAAATGCAGCAGCTCGAGGCACCAATTTAGCGGCTTTTTCTAGTTCCTCCTCTCTCTCTCTCTCTCAAGGATGAGAACAGCGTGCATCAGTGGAATGGGATGTGCGACAGGACAGAGGCCTACCTTGAAGGGAGAGCAGTTCGCTTCCATCTCTCCCGGCGACGAGAAAATTGAACTGTTCGTTCACCTCCGCTTTTGTTGGGGTTGCTGGTGATATGATGTCTTTAGGGTTATTACAAACAAAAAAAAAACAAATTTATTCTCAAATTAATTATTTGACCATAAAAAACCTCAAATTTATACACATTTGATAAATTTATTTTAAACTAATTTTTTAACCACCAAAAAACTTCAAACCGGTGCACTTGTGACAAATTTACCCTTCGTTATTTTCTGTCAAATTGGATTACTAAAACGAAAAATCACAAACTAATATATAAAACAGGAGGGTAAAATCCAAACTGGTACACCAATCAATTATCATGGGTCATCTAACTCAGCAATTTGACGAAAAATTTAATGGAAACTAACGGAAGGTAAATTTGTCATAGTTGTACTAATTTGATGTTTTTTTATGGTCAAAAAATTAATTTGGGATGAATTTAACATAAGTATATAAGTTTGGGATTTACTTTGACAAGTGAAACGACAACGTAGAGATTAATATACCTTCGATTCCAGCCATTGATTGTACCCAGGGACTACTTTTGAATTGAATCTATTCGATTGAATTGAATTAATTATCACGAGTCATCCACCTCAGCAATTTAACGGTAAAATTTAATAGAAACTAACGAAGGGTAAATTTGTCACAGTTGTATGAGTTTGGTATTTTTTGTGGTCAAAAAATTAATGTGAGGTGAATTTATCATAAATATACAAATTTGGGGTTCACTTTGCCAGGTGAAACAACAACATAGAGATTGATATACCTTCGATTCCGGCCATTGATTGTACCCAGGAACTACTTTTGAATTGAATCGATTCGGTTCAACTTTAATCTCGCTTTTGTGTGTATATTCTCTTTTATTTTTTAAACAAGGTTTTGGTTGAGCGATGTATATTTAGTTCATGTACGTCTAAGACTCAGAAATCATAATTGCTTTTATCAATTGATTGATTAATCGTCTAATACATTTAGATTAGATTTTCCTGTGGTAGAAGAATGCTCGGATCTCTCCTTGACTGTTCTTACTCTTGGCTGAGTCAAACACAACTTGTGAAGATTGATTTTGTCTCTATTTTCAAAGCCGGCAAAGTGGAGGACCATGATCCATGCTCCACTCGTGTTACACAAAATTTCACATGCATGGTAGCGTGGCTTTCAAACTTACTCTTAATAGTAAACATTGTGATTCGAGCACTATATTGCCACATTTAATCCAATTGTTTAACTACTCAATCAATCCTTGATTTGACGTCTCCCCTAGCAGTTGGATCTCTATTCCGCTCAAGCTTTTTGGGATTTATTTTGCTCCAATGCTTTGGATGTGTATTCACAAGACTCTCTAAAATGAATGTTATCTAATTTTTTCCGACAAAAAAAATGGGTTAATATCATGAAAACCCCAAACTGATACATTTGTGATAAATTTATCCCAAACTAATTTTTTGATTACGAAAAACCCTAAATTGATACATCTATGACAAATTTACCCAAAACTAATTTTTTTACCATAAAAAACCAAACTGGTACACTTATGACAAATTTACCCTCCGTTAAGCTGAATTAATACCATGAAAAATCACAAATTAGTACACTTGTGACAAACATAGAGGTAAACCCCAAACCGGTACATTCGTTTATCACGTGCTATTTAACTCAATAATTTGAAGGTAAACTTACTAGAAACTAACGGAGGATAAATTTGTCACAAGTGTACCAATTTAAGGTTTTTGGTGGTTAAAAAATTAATTTCGGATAAATTTGTCGTAGGTATACCAGTTTAGGGTATTTCATGGTATTAACCCAAAAAAAAAATCAATCCTTGACTTGAGGGTAAAACTAAATAAGATATTAAACAACCAAATCCAATCCAACAGACCAATTAGTTTGATTTGGTTCGGTTCATACTATCACTTAGTTCAACTTTGATTGTACAATCCGAATAAGTTCAATACTAGGATCAAACGAGTCTTGAAACGGGATTTGATTGATTACATGTGCGTTTATTGCCTTAATTGTAACTCTTTCCCCGTGAGGATGCTCATTTTATGGTAAATGTGTTAAATATAGTTTTATTCCCAATGGCTTATTTCTTCTGCGATTTGGTCCCTGAATGGAATTTTTGCCATCACGTCATCTGAGTATCTCGATTTGTGCAATCAAGTCCCACAGTTAGCAAGCTCCATTAAAATGTTGATGTAGTGATGCTGGCGTGGAATTTTTAACTAATATGGCATTTTTTAGCCCAAAATTTCTTACGTGGATTTTACACTACTAAAACAAAAAGAAAATTTCAACTTAAAAATATGAACGTGAGAGACTAGAACCCTAAACTACTTTCTCGTCCCCCACTTCTCTCTACCGCTTGACATTTTGCGCCGAATTTTTTTTTTTTGGTCGGAATTGATACCGCATCATTTAAGATATCCCGCGTCGGCATCCCCACATCAGCATTTTAAGGGAGTTTCTAACAGCGATTACTAGTAGGTGTAGGAACTTAGACTGCACAATGGAGATACTTCAAGGACTTAGGTTGCACAAAATCAAACTTAGGGCGCGAATAACAACATTTCTCTTCCCCGACCCTATTTCTAGTCAGAAATAGAAAAATCTATTTTTTTTTCCAGACGAGTTTATGAGCAAAAAGTAGTGTTTGATAACGACGTCAAATTTCTGCTCTTGAAATAGAAATTCGTTTGATAATGACACAAAATTTCTATTCCTGCCGGTCAGAGAGCGGCAGCGGTGGCAAGTGGCTGCGGCGGACGGCCGGCAGGTGGCGGCGGCGGCGAGTGGACGGCCGGCGAGGGGCGGTGGCAAACGGCCAGCGAGTGGAGGCGCATGGGTGGCAGCCGATGGCCAATGAGCGGCGAGCGACAACGAGTGGGCGGCGGTGAGCAGCAAGAGTGAGGAATAAATAGAACAGAGAATTGTTATTTTTGTTTTTGTTTCAAAAATAGAAAAGTAGAAAATTTTAACTTGTTATTTCTGTTCCAAATCTATTTCTTGGCCAAAACTTGTCTCAAAAATTAAAAAAAAAATTATTTTACCAAATGGATTTATGTTCCAAACCGGTTCTTGAGAAAAAAATAGAAAAACAGGAAAACGGAATAGTTATCATTTGCGTCCTTAGTGTCTGCTTGATAATCCAAAGTGCTAATAATCAAAATTTAGCACTTAATGTGATTAAGCTTGTTTGATAATCTTAAATGCAATTGACTTAATGTTCAATTAACTCAAAAATCCACTTACTCTAATCAGTAAAAAGGGGTTACTTAGGGCACGAATGATAATATTTTATTTCTCTATTTTTCTATTTTTTTGTTCCCGGGAACAGGTTTGGAACAGAAATTAGAAGTAAAAATTTTCTACTTTTCTATTTCTAGAACCAAAAGATAAACAAAAACTCTTGTCATCACTTGCATTCGCCTCCCACCGCACGCGGCCGCCGCCACCCGTCAATAAATGGAAAATAGTGTAAGAGGGAGAAATTTTGCTTTGTTATCAAATGAATTTCTGTTCCGAGAAGAGAAATTGTGTTATCAAACGTGTATCTCTATTCAAAAACTCATCCAAGGAATAGAATTTGGAAAAATCTATTTCTTGAATAAAATGGTTATCATTCGCTTCCTTAATTTGTTTTACTAAAAGAATAATTTCTGGTATTTAAAATCTTGCCAAATGTTTCGATAAAAACTACCAATAATGGTCTTTTTTCTATGTTTGGTAAGGGATTTATAATGTCCAGCTATCAAATTTTAATAATCTCCAAACAACTTTTAATTACTATTTTCAACACTTGAAATTTTAGAACTTAAAATTCGGTAGTTGAATTCTAGTACTTAATTTTCAGTATTGTCAAATGAAGTCTTACACATGGTGAAACATGGAGGATGAGAATTTTACTTAACTTTTTAGTAAGTCAACGTAAATGTGATAAATAACTCTTTAATCATATGCTATATTAGTTTGCACGAAATCAGAAGGTTGACGGCAATTTTCTACCACTAGAGTACGATGACTCGAGACGACAAAGGGGCCCTCAGAAACCCAACCATTTTTTAACCCTACATACATGCATTTTGGCGAAAAAAGAGAAACCCAATTATTTAAAAAAAAAAAAGCATTGCCGATAAGAGTTTTTTCTTTATACAAGTTACGATTGTCCATATTTTATGCAAAACTAGCAAAAGTGCGCAAGCATCGCGTGTGCAATAAAAAAAAGACTTTTAAAGGATTTTTGAAAATCTCCTTATAAAAAATACTTAATTATTATGCAACGAAAAAAATTATTGGCACAATAGAAAAAAATTGGACAAATTTCTAGAAAGAGAAAATATTCGAGATTTGAAATTAAAGTTCTTTATTGTGAGATTGATCAAAAAATCAATTTTATGAATGCAAAGTTTATTCAATAATCAATGAAATCTCTTCATTATTGTGAAAACTTCACTTGAGTTTGTGCCTGAAACTCGAAGTGACAGGTAGAAATGGAATACGCAAAGCTCCTATGCAAAATTGACGAAAAAGCAAAGCTCCTATGCAAAGGAGGATAAAACCTAAAAAACTTCCCTACTCTCAATCCAGGATGTCGTTTTGCATGATCGAGCAATGGATTCGGTTGAATATTAGGATTAGCATTGCGAAATGAGAACACCTTCGCATCTAAATACGTTTATGGCAGATTTGGGTATGTAGCTTTTACAATTTCTTATTCTCCTTGGCAAGGAAGGGAATGTTTAACCGATCATTTTATTTGGTTTTACAAAGGAGTACAAAACCTAAAAAACTTCCCTACGCTCTGTCCAAGATGTTGTTTTGTATGATTGGGCAACGGATTCGGTTGAATATTAGGATTAGTATTGCGAAATGAGAACACCTCGCATCTAAATACGTTTATGGCAGATTTGGGTTTGTAGCTTTTACAATTTCTTATTCTCCTTGGCAAGGACGGAAATGTTTAACCAATCGGTATATTTGGTTTTCTTTCCTAAATGAATATTTGATTTGATTTGGTATCATATTTTGGAGGAATACAAATTCCCAAAATTTTTACAAGGACCAATAATCCAATTTGGTTACATTTTCTCTATAGACATTGCCCATTCTTTAGGTTGGAAACGATTCTCCTACAATTGTATGATAAATGCGCAACATTTAAATTCAATTTCGATACTACATTGGAAGACATTCTCCTACAGTCGTATGAGAGATGCGTAACATTTAAATGTCATTTCGTATACTTCTGTATAGTTTTGTTCTTTAAACTAGGAACAAATGCGCAGACGTATGAGTGTAAGAATGGTCATAAAAATTGATGAATAAATACAAAGTTTGATTTGGCCTTTTTAAAGTAACAAATCTAAATTACCTGTAACATTGTATAAAGCTAATAGGACCTTATACTTTTAAATGATCTCAATCATTTTATTCAAAATGTTCTTAGATTCTTATCTTATGTTGAATCCATGGGCTAATGCTTATAATCTAACATATGTTAATATTAAAATTTGTATATTTTAAATCCAAAACGACAATTTTAATAAGGTGTCAGCTCTTGAAATCTGTGAATCTTTCTATATATGTTTATGTATTTCCTTCATCAATTGTGTTCGTTTCAATAATTTCTCCATTGTTTAACCATCACTACAAAAAAAAAAAGGATTTTGCCACTGAAATTTGCAACGGAGAATTTTTAGTTGCTAATTTGCGACGAAATTTGCGACGGATTTTTTTTTCCGTCTCAAATTAGTGACGAATAATTTTCGTCGTTAATTTGCGACAGAATTTGCCACGAAATAAAAATTCGTCGCAAATTAGTGACGGATTGGAAAATGCCCTTTATTTTTGGAATTCATTGCAGAATCCATCGCAAATTTGCAATGGGTTGGAAAATGCCCTTTATTTTTGGAATCCGTCGCAAATTTGCGACGGATTGGAAAATGTCCTTTATTTTTGGAATCCATCACAAAATCCGTTTCAAATTTGCTACGGAAAAATAAATCCATCGCAAATTCGCGATTATTTTATCTTTTTATCACTAATTAGCGACGGATTTAATAACGAAAATCACTTTCGCACCTTTGTTGCTGAATCCGTAGCTAAATTTAGCGACGAACTCTGAATTTAGTCCCCCCGCGAATCTCTCAAATCTGCCCGCCCTCACCCTAGCTTTTCTCTCTCTCTCTGCTGCTACTCAGAACCGCCCCCCCTCCGCCAAACACCTCTTCGTCGCTCCCTCCTCCCCTTGCCAGCCATGATGGCCACCCTCACCGCCACCGCCGTCGCCGCCGTTGCCTCCTCCTCCGTCGCCATCCGCCCGTTCCACGCCCACAAGCCCTCCCGTGCACCCCGCCGGGATCCGGTGCTCCGTCACCAAGGGCCCCGCGATCTCCTAGCCGAGGGCTGCTGGCAGGGGACTGGTTGATTGCGTGGTGGTTGGGGGCGGGATCAGCGGGCTCTGCATCGCCCAGGCGCTCGCCACGAAGCACCGCAACAGGGTCCTCGACGTGGTCGTCACCGAGGCCAGGGACCGCATCGACGGCAACATCACCACCGTCGAAAGGGATCCTGTGGAAGGAGGGCCCCAATAGTTTCCAGCCATTCCGAGATTTGTACGTTTCGTCGGTCCCATTCCTAGATTTCTTTCCGTCGGTCCCATTCCGAGATTTGTACGTTCCGTCTACTCTGATTTTGTGACCTTTTTAATGAAGTTCTCGAGTATGTTTGTGTGTTAACTGATAGATACATCATCAGATTATTGTAATGGTTGTCGTTGCTCTTGTTTCGCTAGAATTGGATAGTCTTCATCGAGAAATGGAGATGATGTTTGTGAGTTTATAGGGTAAATGGGTCAGGATATGGTGCTTTGCAAGTGTTTGATGAATGACCCAGTTCTCCAATTTGCGAATAGACGTGCAATTTTGGAATTTTTTTATGCTGTTGCGAATAGCGGGGCGACGCTCGAATCGGCGTGAGTTCTTTTTTGGGTGTTCTTCCTTTTTTTTTTCTGGGGGAAAGGAAGAAAATGGAGAGGACAAAGCTATCGTTGGATAGATGCTCAAGAACACTCAGACTTCACTTGCAGAAGGTAGTGCTTCATGTGTTAATTTTATTGAAGCTTTCTCTGGATAGATGCTCATTCTCTTGCTTGTCACTTCAGAACAAGAACGCAATCGCCAGTTGACAAAGCCTGTAACTGCTGAAAAGGTAGGATATAGTTCTATGTATTGTTGATATTCGCATTGAGGTTGGCAATGAGAACCTTGCCAGAGTGCAGTTGTGCTGTTTTTGTGCATATTGGTCATCACTTTTGTTTGTTTGCGGATGGAAACAAGAAAAGCAGAGCTTGAGACTAACCTTGCAACTAATCTCAAGAGGCAGAAGCAAGAGTATGAGGCTATTATATCCTCATCAGAGACCGATTTGCATGAAAATGAAGCGGAATCAAAGTGGCAGAAGCTAAAAGATACTAAATCATTGGTCATTGATGCAACCCAGCGATTAGAAGGTGGAAATTTTGGATTGATCGGAATATTGTTGTCTTGAAGCTATAGATTTTGTTCGCGCTTTTGATTTAAACAAAAATGATCAGGAATTAATAGAAGTACAGAGGAAACAAACAAGCAAATCAAAAAGATCAAAGATGAGATGGCAAAGTTGAAGGTACTATTTAATTTTTTCAGTGTGGACTAAATGTTGGTATTCAACTCTTTGGTTTCTTCACAAATGATTGCTCGAATGCAGGCTTTGGAGGACACCTATGAGAAAACACTTCAGGATGAAACTAAAGAACTTGAACAACTCTTTAGCCGGAGGAATACTCTTGTAACTAAAAAGATGAGTACTCAAAAAAGATAAGGAACTTGGGCCCGTTATCTTCTTATGCTTTTGAGACGTATGTTCCCTTCTGTGAAAATGTTTTGACTTTGAAAATGCTTTTGAGGCGTATGTTCCCTTTGCTACTGAATTTTAATTTGGTTTCCACTATCGAAGCTCATCATACCTCGTTTTATATGTTTGAGATTATAGGTATAGACGGAGGAGCATCAAAGAGTTGCAGAAGATGCTTCGCAGATGCAACGAGCAGCTCCGACAGTTTAGTCATGTAAACAAGAAAGCACTTGATCAGTACGTGAACTTCACAGAGCAAAGGAAGTGAGCATATCACATGGACCGTGTCTTTAGTTTTGTTCAATATTTATATGATGGAGATTGTCGCTAAAAGTCGGATATTCTTTTTTGACTCATTTCTGTCGTCATTGTTTATTGTGCAAGATTAGTTATTATGCAAGATTATTTATTCTCTCATTATGTGTACTATAAAGAAAAATATTTATGTCATTCTTGTAGAAAATGTAGATGAATGTATTTCATTTTCATATTATTATAATATTTTGATGTTATTAAGTCCTTAATCAATGTTAAATATAAATTTCAAAAATTAATTTTGCTTTTAATTAAGTTTAAATTCGAAAAATAAAATAAATGATTTTATCGTACGATCACAAATTATAAAAATTCGTTACAAAAATAAAATTTCGTCGCTAATTTCGTCCCTAAATGATATTTGTCTCAGAGTTCGTCGCTACAGAATTAATAAAAAATCGTTGCTAAATTTGTTCATGAATAATGTTCATGGCAAAAGTCAAAAATTTTCGTAACAAATTTGCGACGAATTTTGCCACAAATAAGTTCGTCGCAAATTACAAACAAAAAAAATTCGTGGCAAATTAGCGACGAATTTTGTGACGAATATAGTCCGTGGCAAATTAGCAACGGATTGGAAAATGCCCTTTATTTTTGGAATCCGTCGCAAATTTGCGACGGATTTTGCGATGGATTGGAAAATGCTCTTTATTTTTGGAATCTGCGAAGGAAAAATAAATCCGTCGCAAATTTGCGACGAATTGAAAATGCCCTTTATTTTTGGAATTTGTCGCAATTTTTGTGATGGAAAATTTTTGCGACATTTTGCAACGGATAAAGTTTGTGGCTAATTTGCGACGAATTTTTTTCCATCTCAATTTAGCGACGGAAATTGAAATTTTCCATCGCAAAATTTTGCGACGCCGAATTAGCGATGGAATTTTTTCCGTCGCAAATTCGATTAGCGACAGATTTTGCCAAATTTTTCGTCGCAAAAGTCGTCGCTAATCCCTTGTTTTTTTGTAGTGCATTCAAAGATTAGTGATACAGTATTTTTGGCTAATCTTTCAAAATTATCAAAATTTTCTGGATACACACAATACTTATGCACATTAGCTAGTGCATATTTTCTAGTTGAGAATGAAAAGAAGCTTTAATTTAAATTTAAAATATATAATAATTTTTCTCATCACATGATTGTTTAGCGCACACTTGAAAATCACCATTTTGTTCATTATTTAGGGCCACCCCAAAGAACACACCTTTTAACTGGGTATGTCATGTAATTACTTGATATGTGTGAAAGGAAGACTGCTACGTACACCAGTGAGGATTAATGGCTTGCTCAAAGAATCTCAAACACTCCATTCATATTAAAAAAATTGAAAAACATAATTTCATGAACAAAACAACTTAATTAGAAAAAAAGTAAATGAAATTCTCTAGGTCGGCAACCTTCTCTCTCCCAAAAAACCCTCCCTCAAAGAAACTTCACTCTTAGCTTTAGATATTGAAGCCGAGAGTCTGCTTTGCTTTGCTTTTCTTTTATAAGCCTTGATTTCCTTTTTTTTTTCTCTCCCGATCAAATTTGTGGTCTTTTTTCGCCTCGTTTGGCATCTTCTTTCCCTCATTGTTGCTGCTTTTTTTTTTCTGTTCGTCGTTGTGAACCAATTTGCTTTCACCTGAAAGTTTTGTGAGAACATTGTCACCAGTCCAGACAATAGGATACTCAAGACATGGGTCTATGACTTCTCCGAGATTTAGTAAAAGTTCCACTCTCTCGATTTAGGTGTAGATCTAATCTCCGAGCTTTTCTCTCTCGATAAAAATCTAGCTCTGGGAGTTTCTTTGAGGAGTTTGATCTATTGTGGTTAAACATGTTATTCTTGTCTTCGTACAATGATAGTATTGAGGACGCCAAACCTAGACGTGCACTACAAGCTGTAGTTTCTATAAGGGAAGATCTCGACATGTGCCCATCACTGATGATTCTGATGATCAGCCACCGATTATTTTTTGATGCTAAGATAAATTTGATCTTTTGGGATGAGAGTGTGCTTATAACTGCAAGTTGTCCTCTTTTGTGTTTATGGGTTTTGTTTTGTTTTTGAGCTCTTTTGGGATTTGCTTTGCTTGGAAGCTTTTTATATTCTTCTCATGTTGAGAAAATTCCAAATAAGAGCGTGAAGTAGATATTGTTTTAAATAAGAGCATGAAGTGCCTTCATTTTTCTCAAATAAGAACATGAAGCGGATATTGTTTTAAGTAAGGGTCTAAAGTGGTTATATCAATTTCAAAGAAGGGCTTGACCTCACCAACTGGCAAGAGCATTTTCGTCTTTTATTTTTTTTTTGTTTCTTTCCTTATTTCTTTCTTTTGTTTTGCATTTTTCTTTCGATAAAAATAAACTCAAAGAAAAAAAAATTATAAATCTTAGCCCTAAAAATTTATAAAAAAGAAAGACTGTATAGGTCCTCCACCTATAGCCACTGCCCCATCATCGGTGGGGCGACGATGATGGCTGGCAGGGTCGCCGATGCCTTGCCGATCAAAAGGTGCTCGCCCTCGCCTCTAGTCATGAGGGTAGCCGGCAACCTTGCCTGCCATCACCATTGGCGATGGGCAGCAACCAGCCCTCTACTTTTATTTTTAAAAATTTTTAATCTAATTTAAATAAAATTTAGGTTAAAATTATTTTGGATGAACACGCCCTTGATCGGCCTCAATATTTAGCCGGTTGACGAGGTTAGGCCCTTATTTGAAGCTGTTATTTAGCCGGTTGACGAGGTTAGGCCCTTATTTGAAGCTGTTATAGCTACTTTAAGTCTTTATTTGAGAAAATGATGGCACTTCATGCCCTTAAATAAAACAAGGTTCACTTCAGGCCCTTATTTGAGAAAATAAGGGAGTTTTAGGCCCTTATTTGAAATTTTCACTCTCACGTTTTTTTTTCTCTACTCTCATGTTTAATTATAACAAATGAATGAAATTTTCTTTCGACCAAAAAAAAAGAAAAAAGTAAATGAAACAAACAAAAGATATTTTGTTATTAGTGGATAGATTATTGATAATTTAAACATAAGCAATTTTATTCAGTGCCAATGATAATTTATTAGACCATCGAACTTGTATTGTTTTTACACAATTATAATAGTAATTTTAATTTTGATTAATTTATCATTTTACATGGTTCATGCAATTACTAGTTCATTCGATATTCATTTTTCTTAGATTTGCAATGAGATCTCATTTTTTTTCTTTTGAAAAATAAGAGTGTAACTCATTTAAAACTTTGATTATTTTCTATCTGTATCATAAAGTTTATTTTCTTCATTTATTGTTCACTGATTTTAATCAGTGATCGAAATTAATCTATGCATGTCTATATTTATATTTATTTATCTATATTTCATTTAAAACCACCTTTCAAATTTAGTGTTCACCCTTCGAATTTGCAGTGCAATGTCGCAGCATCATCAAATGTCAGCTCGTCATTGCTCATTATGAAAATCGATTTAGAAAGAAAAAAAGAGAACAAAAAAAATAATGAACGGAACAGGAAGAAACAAAAAGTAAAAAAAGATTACGGCTTACGAGCAATGGTGAGGTGAATTGATCACATCAAATTATCTCGATAAGATTCAACGTCATGGTTTAATTTATTTTTGGGAATTTGGAAATCTCATAGATTTAGGTAATTTTATTTCTTTATGAGTTTTCTAATTAGATTATGGAATCTAGATAATATCTTAAGAGATTTTATTTACTTTTCTAAGTAGTTTTATCAATGAATTTACTTATATTCGGCCTACCTTTTGAATTTTGGTAAAATTGAGAGTTTTTCCTTGATTACTCTTTGTGCATGTTTTGTGAGTTTTACTCATGTTGCAAATTGCAATTCTCATTTATCCACGTAGCCAAAATGAGGATAAACACGAGTACAACTCACAAAATACACAGACGTGCGCTAACACGCTTACAAGCACAACTCAGTACAAACTCTGTCAAACTTTATTCTACAAAATTATGTCAAAAGCTGGTTCGAAAGATAATACTATGAATGTGGCCGAAAAGTTCTAAAGATATTCTAATAAATGAGAATTTAGAAAACTATTCAAACAAAAAAGCAGAGAAAATCGCTTGAAATATAATGAATTTTTTTATTAGGTCCACTGCTAATGTGAAAAACTTTTTACACGTTTAACATTTGATTGGTGACATATTTACTTTGACATAGCAAATCTAAAACCTAATTAGTTAACAAATAAAAGTAAATTAAATTATTCAAATCTTCAAGATAATTACGTAAAAAATTTTGTAATCTTAAAGCAATGGAAAAAAAATAGATCATATAATACTAAAGCTTATCACGTCTCGCGTAAAAACCAATCCACTCTTCAACTCATAGCCACTAATCCCTAATAGACTCACTAGTTGGAACGCAGTAGCTCTACCATAGGGAGAGGAACGTTTGGCTTGCAAGACTACATCTTCAAGTCATAAAGCTTAGCGGCTTGCTTCCAGTCTCGTGCATACTGAATGAAAGATCGGAGGTACACTACTGGCTGTGCATACTGAATGAAAGATCAGAGGTACACTACTGGCTGGCAAGCTGACAGGAGAACTTTTACCTTATTGCGCTTAAAGCTAACTTAGTAATAGAAAAATCGATTCACCAGGACCAACCAACTCATAAAATTCTCAAAATCAAAATTCACATTATGGGGTTTGTTTCAAGTGGGTTTTAGCTCAATTACTTTTTGGTCGGAAGTCTTAGCTCAATTGAAAAGGCCCACTATAAGAGCCAATCGGTATCTGTGGCCCAACCCAGTGATACCATGTCATCCCATTATTCGGACCAGGCCCAAGAGCCCAGCCCGAGTCCCCTATTTACCGGAATATAAATTTTTTTAAAAAAAATTGGAAAAAAATAGCTTAGAAATAGGCCTTTATTAAGTTGTTAAGTTTTAGCATTAGACTTAGCTTAATCTTATTTATTTAACATGCGTCTAGTTTAAATATGCGTATTGTAGATTGATCATTTAAGTAAGGAATTGTCTTATGATGTGAGAGCATCAAAACTTAAATCATCCAATGATTACATTGTCATCCCAACTCAAGCTTAATCAATCAATCAATCCAACTTATCAATCACGGAAGCACAAAGCAAATTCATCCTCAACACGATTCAATGGATCTAGAGCACTTAAGATAGCATTTGTTGATGGTTGGTGGCTCAAATGCAATGATGGTTGGTGGCTCAAATGCAAGGTTGAAGAGGCAATTAATGTGTTCCCCTTGTTTAATGTGCTCGGTTTATCTTCCTGTGTCTTTTAATGCTTTAGTGTACTCAGTTTATCTTCTTACATTAAAATGTCTTTATTGCAAATTTGAAAGAGTGGGAGCTAGTCATCATTACTAGACTGAAGTGTAAGAAGGTAGCGTGTACTTAGTTTGTCTTCTTGTCTTTAAATGTAAGGTTAGAATGTCAAAGAGTCTTTATTGCAATAATATCAGTAAGTCTTCATTACTAGGCCGAGATGTCAGAATGTAGAGTGTGCGGCTATTTATTATCAAAGTGTTAGTACAATTTCCTAGTTTAGCTATAAATAGAGATGTAATTCATATGGAAGGTAGACCTGATTTGTAATACATGATATTTCCTCTTGAAGTGAGCAATTTCCTTCAAATTTCGGTCTTTATCCATTTGTATGGTGGTGAGCCTTAAGTTCTTTATCCTTGACCGGTGAATTGTTCATTTAGGCTTTGGTGGTGAGCTTAATCTATCCCAACTTCAATTCGTTCATAATACACTTCCATTTAGCCTCAACTCCACAATTCTAGTAAGTTCCCATTTTTATAGAAAGCAACAACACATTCCATCGTATACATCCTAGCAAACACTTATCCATACACTCAATCCTTTAGATACTAGTCCAAAAAAAGAATCATACTCAATTTGAATTTAGCTCATGAGGGTTGCTATCCCAAGACTTAATCACAAAGCCACATGTATTCTTTGCTTGGTGTTTTTTTGAGTTTACTTTATACACTTTCCTTTTATAGCATTTATTGTGATTGTTTACTTTTCCTTGATTGTGCACTCACGCACGAACATTATTTAGTGGCATAGGTTAATAAAATGATAAAAAATTGCATGAATCAATTAGTCAACAAATCAATAAAGTTAAGGTACTGAAATGGCACATGTTAAACAATTAGTGTAATCAAGTCCCCATCCCTAGATTTATGGTTGTAAAGGAAGTGAGTTGTCCTGTCACGCCCCAAACTCCACGATGCGCAACATCCCTCGTCGAAGGTCGAATTTGAGTGCGACGTCCCAGGACTCGTCGCCCCAAGACTCATTGCCGACCCAACACTCAACGCAAAGATCATTACACATGCGGAAGCAATATAAACAAATCACCCGTACAATAATCAACACATGACCAAGGGTAGAGCAACAACAACCAACATCACAAAATATATACTTGCATTAACCAGGGAAATATCTACAATATCCAATACACCAAAATATACACCTCGAACTTAAAAATGGGTCAATGGCCACCAACAGATAAAAAGGGGTAGGTGGCCAGGTGGTTGGGTTAACTTAACTTATCTCCACTACGGCCGACCTATCTTCCAAAAAGTGACTGGTCAAGCCTGCTCTACACAACCACTAATCTAGCCCGGCGGCTTGTAGGGGTCATCTTCCACTCGACAATCTTCCGAGTCCTTTGACTAGTTTTCTGGAGGAATTGCTTGCAATGGCTGCACAGCTTACGGCTCCCCTGGGGGCACTAGGGGCGGCTCCTTATCCGGCTTTTTGGGATCCACGACCTTGCCATCGGGAGGATTGATCGCCGAAGGGTCCCACTCACCAACGCCATCATAGGGAATGTCGAAACTCCTCAGTGGGCCGATCTCCTCTAAACCGTCTCGATACATCCAAGTCACGTACGAATAAGGCTTCAGGTATAATCCACCATCGTCAACCCAAACCGCGCTTGAGTGCTTTACATAAGCTCATCGTTTCCTAGAGGGTACTCCACCTGCTGATTATCCACGTGATTGGGAATCCCAAAACGAGAAGGCGGGTTTCTTGGGTTCATGGCTGGGGTCTGAAATATTGGGTCTTAACAACAATGAGACAAATCTCAGCAAGTAAAACCCCCTAAATCTAAACTAGGCTAATATGCACCTCCTGACAGGCAACAAAACACAACAACCAAAGCCACAACAACAGACCTAGGCCCTCGGGCCCAGATCGTACACACAACTGACCCTGCAAGTTAGGCAGTTCATATAATTCTCACGGCACATACGCGATCACGCTTGATCATACGTGCACCATACGCATGCTCATATTCATTAGTGCCTGTGCCGCACACAATTCACCGAGTCGCACATACTCGCATACTTGCCAATGCACTTTTGCATACACATGTCATCATTATGACCATGCTCATGATCTAGCTCAATACTGCACACTGGCACACAGCTCATTTTCTCAATTAGAGCTCGACCCGCGTAAAACGCATCAGGTCTGACCCGCGTAAAACGCATCAAGTCTTTAATTCAATACCAACACTTCCTAGCCCGCATAAAACGCATCAGGCCCAGTGTCTCTAGCCCGCGTAAAACGCATCAGGCGCAACACCGATCTCCTTACGGATCAAAACCCGCGTAAAATGCATCAGGCTGGCTATCTTCCGGACGAACCGGGCATCGTCCCGCGTAAAACGCATCAGGACGGGTTCAACCCTATGTAAAATGCATCAGGGCTACACATAGCTAGTTTTTATCTGAACCCCGCGTAAAACGCATCACGGTATTATCGGTGATCACATGCTCATGTCAGGCATACATACTCGCACAATTCTCATTTTGAGCCAATGCTCAACAAGCGAAATGTGTGGCCATGCAATCTAGCACTCGGGCAATCACATGATGCACAATGAGCATCCAATTTCAACTCAGGCACGTAGTCAACCAATGTCAGAACATACTCAATAAATGCCACGACGTGCTCAATTAATCATTTGATATGCTCATATCAGTCACAATACATCCAATCAACATACTAGCATGTCCATAAAACAATTCATTTCGATATTGCATGGCACAAAAATCAACGCACACAAATCGTGCGATTAGAACAATATGACTTCGCACTCTCTAGGCCTGACATGCTCATCAATTCTCGGCCATATAAGGCAATCGACATGGCAACCCCAAATTAATGCCCAATGAAGCACGAATCAACTACTCGATGGACAATTACACGACGTATTCGGGATTTCACAATTAAACTCAAAACTTCCGAACTTAGGCCGATTAATCATCGCCTAGGTAGCCACTAATTCCGGTCATTCTCGGCCATAACTCAACCTCAAAATATTCGATTAAACTTCCCAATTCATCAATTTAGTTCAATTCGAACCCAGCATACCATTAGCACCTAAATTTGTGCGATTAACACAATCCAAATATACACACGTACGGACCGCCATGCCTCTTCATTTTCGACCCCACTAGGCATGCATCATGGCATCACCGAATCAACCTCCCATCAAGCATAATTCAGCCACCGAATTGGTCAATTCAAAACATGCTAGGGAATTCACGATTAATCTCTAAATCAATCAAACTTAGTCCCGTTTAATTTCACAGGGACAGCCACAATTCAGCTCGTCCTAAAGCATTAATCTATCTCCTAATCAGCTCATATAACTCCCAAATATATCCCCAGACCATCCACCAATTATCATCCCTTAATCGGGTATAATTCCAATTTAATTAACCCCTAAATTTTCCTAAACCTATCTAGAAATGCTTGGAAGCCTATTTAGGGTTTAGGGATAGTTTACTCACATAATCCTAAGCTTCAATTGCAAGCTGAGCAAGCGGGGGAAAATAGGCGGCCGAACGGGCTCAAGGCGGTGCTCCGGCGGTCCTCGCGGCGACGTGCGGCGGTGACGGCGACCGGCGGTCCTCGGCGGTCTCCACGCGACCAAAGGGGAGAGAATGATGGTTGGGTGGTGGCGGTGACGACTCACACTGTCGGCGGCGAAAATCAGCCTTGGCGAGCGGCAGTCTGGCAAGCAGCGGCAGTGGCTTCTTCCACACGGCGGTTCCGGCGTGGTCCTCATGCCAAACGAGGGAGGGAGAGAGTGAGGCAAGAGGGACGGTCGGTGGTGACGCAAGGGCGGCTAAGGAGGTGGCATGGCAGTGCCTCGCGTGCGGCGGTACTCGGCAATCAGCCCCTCCGACGATGATTGGCGCACGCATGGCCGAGAAGGAAGACAGGGGAGAGGCGAGAGAGAGAGAGGAGAGGGGGAGGAAGTGCTGGCTTGGTGAGTAAGAAAATGAGGAGAGAGAGAGAGAGGGAGAGAGATTATACTATTAGGGGTAATGATGAGGTTTGACCAAACTTTTGGTAATGCCCATCTTGCCCTTCCAATCAAAAGTTAGGATTAAATCTTATCAAAATATCCAAGGGCATTTTTGTCCTTCAATCCTTGAATTATTGGGCTGAAATAACTCATTAAAATATCCAAAATATTCCCTCAACACTTATCCAAAATTCGGAATACTAATAATAGGCCTAGGGGCAAAATCGTAATTTTTTTATTTCGGGCCAAATTTCTATTTTTCGACCATACCGACCTCAAATATATTTGGTCACACTAAAATGACGTCGTCCTCGCAAAATAGTCGCACACTACCCCGAAATTCGACGTCCAAGTCCAGATCCAACTTCGCGATGAAAATCGCTCAATTACAATTTTAGGATCTTTCAATAACGGGCGGCTGTTTAGGGGGTTACACGTATCGACCTAGGGTTGTTTGAGTCGTGACGGTCTCGATTACTGAGAGAACGCGAGGAATTATTACTAGTTCCGGAGGTCGCGATCGTTCATATTTAGTTTGGGATTTGTTCGCCACGCGTGCTCTCGGTCGTGCGGAATCACCCGCGATCCTATCGTACGTCATTGGCCAAACTAAATCCGTCACCTTCCTAGGATCGGCCCACATTAGCCCAAAATACTCTCTCGTTGTTTCTCGGAATCGGTGCCCGATTCGCGATCGGTTCCCTAGTCCACGCACCGTTTTCCTAGTTAGCCATTCCCTTCCAGTTAGTATCCCGAGAGCGCTCTATTTCAAGCGAGACTTACTAAAATTAAATGAGAAAAATATCAATCTCATTGATACTGGAGATGGGTCGAAATTCAGGATGTTACATGTCCTCTCATGCCTCACTTGGCTCCTAGCCTGCCCTAATAAGCTAGTGGAGACTTCTAGTTAAGTTGAATCTCGTTAAAAAATTTATTCCAATTGATTTTCCAAGGTTGTGCAAAGTAAGGATTTGGGAGAACTTGAGCCATTTGGGGATTGTCTGTCCGCCTTTGACATTACCTCTAAACCCGTCTTTTCTGGCCTTTTCATAAGTTGCCTTCTCATTTGATTGGGCCAAATGAACAAAATGGGCCGATTCCATGCATCAAGGTTAATAGTTGCATAAAATGGGTTCCGCTTGGGTTTTTTTGCATGGGCTTCTTTGAAGTTTTATGGGCCAAAATGATGTGTTTGGAGACCAGGCCAAATAAATATCTCCCCTTATTATTATTATTATTATTATTATTATTATTATTATTTTCATATTTTTCACTTGGTTTTATGTAGTCATACTTTTAATTAGAAAAAGGGATAACTACACAAGAAATCTTAAAACTTGTCACAAAATCGCAATCGAATCAATGCAGAAGTTTGAAAAGATAATTTTTCTTGAAAAATCAAATCAAAACAATCAAGAGGGATATTGACAAGCCGAGAAGGTAAGTATCCCTAACTCGTAAATTTGGGTCTCGAAGAGATTAATTTTCTAGAAAAATGAAACTTCTTTTCCCCAAGCGGATTCACATGAAAGATCGTTTCAAAGATTATCTCAAAAGTACTTTAAACAAAAGGCTTTGAAACACACATTCTTTGAGTATGCATTACGCATTAAAATTCCTTAAAAAGGAAGTTTTGATAAAAGGCCTTGAAAAATTTCATAGAAAAAACTTGGATCAAATCAAATGGAAAGACCTTCAAATGATGAAAGGTAAGCCATATCCAAGCACGTCCCCTATACACTCAAGTGAATGGAAGGATGAATATCAGAATGAGAGAAAACCTCATCTGAAGGAAATAAGGGATATTCACAATGATTACATGAATTGAAATAATGAAAGACAATCATTTCATCATCCCAAACACATGATTGTCTCTTGCAAACCAAATTTGAGCCTAACAGTGGAGAAATTTTCAAAAACAACCTTGTTAAGAACCACCACACACTAGGGCAAATTAGGAGGTTCACAGTTGACATTTATGGAGAATAGGATCAAGAAAGATTTTATTGCATACACTTGTATCAATCTTTCTGGGATAACCTCAGATGAATTCATATGGAAGCTCACAACATCTCAAGAGGAAGAAGAGCATTTTGTTTCCATATTCTAAACACATTTACCTTTGGCAAAACCAAATTGAGCCTGAATATTCATTTCAAAACTCCAAGTTGGTGATCATCTCTTCACACTGGAGCATGAGCATATGATCCACTTTGATAAATAGAAAGCAAAAGGGCAGAATACAGAGTCCTTAGAATGCAAAAAGATCAAAGACAAAGGAGTCTGGGGCATGAAAAAGCAGTGTGCCTGGAAAAAGCAAGGCCAGTGCCCAGAAAAATGAGCAAAAGAAAAAGAAAAGCATTTAAAAGAAAGAATGACAAAAGTCAAGTCAAAAGCAAAGCAAAAGTTGTGAAAAATCAAAAGTCACAACAAATCGGTGATTGGAAGAGATCTCGATGAAAGTTTAAGAAACTCTTGTGTTTATGATAAGAAAAGATTCCTAGTGGACAAAAAAAAGGGTGGTGATGCCAAGAAGATCGTCAATTTCATAAAAACCCTTGATTCAAAACAAATAAACCTTTTGAGCCTACCCAATACCAACATTACAACCTCTACCTAAAGACTCTTCAGATTGGGATATTGAGAGTGAAAATATGATTTCATGACAAGAAGTCATCACTCAAAGAAGTGTATGCAGCACTATCTTATCTTATCCTCGAGGTTCTTACCTTGTAGACCCGAAGTCAGACATGATGAAATCCTTTTCTTGGCCTCAGAATGCCTATCTTTTGAATAGCCATTGACCGAGCCAACATTACAACCATTTGAAAGACCTTATCGGATCAATTGGATTATATACATTGCGAATATCTCCGAACACTTAAGGATTGGTTAGGAGAGATAAAATTAAGGGATATCGGAAAAGTCCCCTTTCAATCAAATAAAGAAAAGATCAAGTGTCACGCCCTGAACCCCGACGGGCTCGTGACACCCCTTCCACGAGGTCGTATTGATCGTAACGTCTCAGGACGCGTCGCCGACCCCAAACAAATCACCCAAAGTCGTACGCAGGCATAAGCGAAATTTAAACAACTCAGACAATTAATAATAACAACGGGGTAGAATAAACGCAAATCAATAAACAAATAATATTAGCTTGAAAATCCAAGTATCCATACGTTAGGCCTCTATGGTTAAAATCCACTTTCGTCATAAAAAAGGAACAGGTGGCCGGGTAGACTACTGACTGCCAAAAAAGGACTCTACCAAAAAGGTTTTCAGGCCCAACTCCTAAAGATCCCTAGGGCTCCCAATCTAAATCGGACCCTGAGGGTTTTGACTCTGAGTCCGAGTCGATCTCGATCGGCTCCTCCTCCTCCTCCTCCTCCTCCTCATGCTTAGGCACCATAGGCTCCTCTTCGAGCTCGGGCTCGGGCTCCAGTACGGGCTAGGGTTTAGGCTCTGGAACAGGTACCGGTTCTAGATCAAGGTTCTCCGGAAGACTGTTGGGATTGGACACCTCGCCATCAGGAGTAAACTTGTCCCAAGGCTCCTAATTTACTGCACCCTAATTGGCATGCTGAAACTCTTCAAAATCTCGGATTGGCCCAGAATTCACCAACCCTACCCTATGGGACCAAGCCAAATAGGTATGACGTTCCAGCTCCTCCAATCCCATATCTACCCAAACATACGATGCCTAATGTAAGTCTCATTCGAGTTCAGTCCCGGGTATTCGTTCTCCTCATGTACCATATGCATGGGAACCCCAAAACGCCTAGGTGGCGACATGCTCAAAGTCGGGGATCTGAAAATATTTACACTACAGCAATGAGAATAAATCTCAATAAGCAGACAACCTATACCCCACCTAGGCCAATGCGTACCCAGACAAGTCTAACATGCAATCCGCCAGCCATCACAATCAATTCTACATAACATACTTACCTTGCCTCGAAATACGTGTCAACTCTGCATATCAGTGAATCACATGAATCTCACAATATGCCATAAACACCTCGCCATCAGTCAAGCGCCATACACAAGTACATTCACTCAATTCAATCATACTCATTTCGCATTCGTGGCTGAACAACTTTCTCACGACCTCCCAGGTCCTTTCACACTGCCCGCGTCAACACACCTCAAGCCAGTCCTCAGACCAAGCTGGGCTTAGTCTCGCGTAACCACGCCTCAAGACATTTCTCTTGACCCACGTAACCACGTCTCAGGTCATTCTTGCTTTTCTAGCCACACCCGGGTAACCACGCCTCAGGTTGGCAACCCTCATATCAAGCCGGGCTCACTCCCGCGTAACCACGCCCAGGACATTTCTCTCGACTCGCGTAACCACGCCTCAGGTCATTTCTTGCCTTTCTAGCCACACCTACGTAACCACACCTCAGGTTGGCAGACCTCAGATCAAGCCGGGCTCACTCCCGCGTAACCTCGCCTCAAGACATTTCTCTCGACCCGCGTAACCACGGCTCAGGTCATTTCTTGCCTTTCTAGCCACACCAGCGTAACCACGCCTCAGGTTGGCAGCCCTCAGATCAAGCCGGGCTTAGTCCCACGTAACCACCCCTTAGGACATTTCTCTCATGCACATGCACCACAGCACAATTTGTCCTCTAACACGTTGTACTGTTCACATTCAAATCACCAAACTTTTACCAACGTCAATCTAACACGCCATAACAGCCAATTCAACTCATACTCCCCATATCGGCCCACCGACCCGTCATTCAAGTTGGCCCATTCAAATAATCCAATTCACCCACAAGTGCCATGACAATTCAATCATGTTACTTATCTCAATCAATCAATAAATTAGCCACACAATCACCACTACAATAATTTACCAATTGAGTACAATCAATTTAACTAATCCACACCTAAATTAATTCCTAAGCCGGTAGTAAATTACACCCTAAACAAGTCTAAACATACCCATTATACTAAGTAGGGCTTAGGAAGTCACTTACTAGGTTTTTGGCTCGGGAAAAGTCGACTCGGGCCTAAAATGGCCCGGGTAAACAGTGCTAGGCTAGGCACGAGCACAGGCCAAACGAGCGCGCTAACCGGCCAACACGGGCATGGTGGCCGAACGGCATGCCTGGTGCATGGGCACGGTGGCCGACCAGTGCACCTGGGGTGCACGGGCGATGCGCTTGGTTGGATGGGAGAGGCATCGGGCAGTGGCGGGCAACAGCTCGGCCATGGCCCGGGGCGACTTGGCCACGAGCTGGGTTGGCCGGCCGACAGGGGCTAGTTGGCCGGCGAGCTGGCTGGCCGGCCGACGAGCTAGCTGGCCGGCGAGCTACGGCGGCGACGGCAAAACGGCGACAACGGTGTGAAGGAAGGCTAGGGCGGTGGCGGCGAGAGAGAGGGGGAGCTGGGGGCTAAGGAGGCACAAGCCGGCGGTGGTTGGTGGTAAGGGGGGCTGGATGGTGGTGGGGGGCAGTGGCGGCCGGCAAGGTGGTGTGCGGCGGCGACCGACGAGCTAGACAGAGGGACACATCAGAGGGGAAGGAAGGGCTCAGCCGAGAGAGGGGAAAGTCTCGCGGTAGTTGGAGACAGAACGGCGGCGGCTGGGGCAACGGCGGCAACGACCAGGCGCGGCTGCATAGCGAGCTCGCTGCTGTGCGCGTGAAGGAAGAGGGAAAGCGGCTGGCGGATGGTGGCTAGCGAGGCGACGATGTCAGGCAAGCAACCGGACGGACGGTGTGACACGACGATCGGGTGCAGCGAGCAGTTCGGCGTGGCGAGCGGAACAGAAGCACGAGCAGAACCAGTCAGCCAAGGAGGAAGAAGGAAGAAGAAGAGAAAAGAGAAGAGAAAGGAAGAGAGAGAAGAGAAGGGACATGCATGGGGCAGAGGTGGGAGAGGATGTGCGGGCAGAGAGGGAGGGGATGCGCGGACAGGGGGAGGGGACGCGGCAAAGGAGAGAGAGAGAGAGAGAGAGAGAGAGAGAGAGACCCAAAAGTCAAACGCGATGATCACGATCCAACGGTCACGGTTTGAACTCAAAAATGATCTAACGGCCCACGAAAATCCTAATTAATAATATAGGAAAAAAGGCCAAAAGAAAATAACTCAAAATACGCTATGAAGGAGGTCTAATAGTCTAAATTCGCATCCGGTAAAAAATCTACTTTTCACATATCACAGGTAATCTCAAGGTTGGTCACAGTAATATCAACACTATCCAATTAAATTCGTCCCGGAACTCCGAGAAATTCGACACCAAAATTTGAGCTCTAAATAACGGCTAAATTCGATCGAGTGCGATTCTAGAAAAATCTTTAATTTAAAAATAATAACCGAGAGTGATCAACTCCCTGGCGAGATTTTACTATAAGCATTCTAACAAATTACACGTTTTATAAATCCTAAAAATTGGTCGAAATTCGAAATGTCACACCAAGTTCATAGAATGAAACAAATCCTTTCTAATGAAGGTCTTCCAAACGATTATTTCAAGCATTTCTTGAAAGTTTGCAAGCATTTTGTTCAAATAATTCCTTGAAAAGGAAATTTGATTGTTTGAAATGCATACAAAGAATATATAACTCAAAACCACATTTCAAATAATTTTTGGTCAACTTAAAATCAAGTTTTCAAGTAGTTTGTGATAAACTCAAAACCACATTTCAAATAGTTTTTGGTCAACTTAAAATCAAGTTTTCAAGTAGTTTGTGGTAAACTCAAAACCACATTTCAAAAAATTTTTGGTCAACTTAAAACCAAAATTTTCAAATAGTTTATGGTAAGCTAAAAAAACACCACATTTCAAACGATTTTGATTAATTTCAAAGCTACTTTTCAAAATAGTTTTTGGTGAACTAAAAACCATATCAAGGTTAGTGAAACCTTAAAATCACAAAACGCACAATAAAGGCATTCATTCTTTGAAGTCTTTCTAAAGTCCTATTTGGTGAGGAATCACTAGGCAAATTTCTAGTCCTATTTGACGAGGAGTCACTAGGCAAATTCCAAAATCCTATTTGGCGAGGAGCCACTAGGCAATTTCAAAGTCCTATTCTACGAGGAGTCACTAGGCAAATTCCAAAGTCCTATTTGGCGATGAGCCACTAGGTAAATTCAAAGTCCTATTTGGCGAGGAGCCACTAGGCAAATTCAAAGTCCTACTGATAAGGAACCACTAGGCAAATTCAAGTCCTAAGGTGAAGAGCCGCGGGCGTTCATGGTTCGTGAGTTCGTCCTTAAATCGCGAAATCAGAATAATCATCATAATCATCACTACCATCAATTCATGCCCTTGGATGAGCAATAAAGAAACTCTCACAAATAATTAAGTTTCTCTCTCTCAATTATCAAGAACCTCTCAAAATGCGTTCCAAAAGAAAACCTTTGGATTAGATCACGAATTTCAAATGCAAAGACCCTAATCGGTTGTTGTGAAATTTCCATTTTATCTTGTTTAGTGAGTCTACTAAAAATTTGGATGTTACCTTGTCTTTGAGATCAACCTCTAACGTGCTCAATTTCAAAGAGGGGCAGCTGTTGACACCTAATTTTTAGCTTATTTTTGTAATATTTTCAAAATTTTCAAAATTTGGTCTAGGGATCTTGGCCAAGCCTAGAAACCTATTTCTAAACCAAAAAATAATTTTTTTATCATTTTTCTGCATTTTTTTCTTAATTTCTTTTAGTCAAAATAAGCAAGAAAATCAAGAAAAATAGTAAATGGAATCAGAAAATTCCAAAAAAATAGTCATTAATTTTATTTTAAATCCAATTTCATAAAAAAACTATCAATTTTGAAAAATTTCAATCGGGTATATATTTTTTCCAAAATTGGGCAAAATTAAACCCGAATTGAACCAAAAATGAAATTAAATTTTTTCTAGACATTTTGAAGTCATAGTGCCTTCACAACAATTGATTCTGGAACCTTGAATTACACAATGGTCAGTCCAACTGCACAATTTGATATAAAAATAAAAAATCCCCGAAATTTGATTGAAAATTAAGAATTTTGAACCCAAATTGGGAATCATGCCCAAAATGAAATTGTTGAAATGTGAGACCATCATTTCTAGGGTTAATCAGCTGTGGGTAATTCAATTTTGGCATCAATTTTTCCTAATCAGGTTAATAGGACATCAGATTGAATAAAACCCCATTAGCCCGAGTATAAAAATAAGAAAATCTTGGGCTCAATTACAATAAAAATTGGGGAAAATTATATCTTTGGGTTCGAAATATGATGGGGAATTCAATTTTGGGATTGAATTTCGAAGATTTGGCAGAAATTGGACTTAATTTGCAAATTTATGCAAAACCGGAACTGCCGGGTCGGGCGGGTCAACCAGACCCGACCCGAACAGTGCATCTTCCTTACCCGGTTCGTCTGAAACACAATGAAGCCCAGAAAATTCCCGACTCGTGCCCATATGTTTGCCAACTTAATCCAAGAGTTTAAGCACGTGTTAGTCGATATTTCCAGCTACATAATGATGAACTGGCACTGGTTAACCACTTTAACCGAGTGGAAGTCGGTTCCAATGAATTTCAAATGAGAAATCAAAGAACAAAAACAAAAAAAACTGACTCGGAAGAAGAGAAGGTGTTCGACACATTGCCCAAGAGAGAGAAGAGAGAGAAAGAGAGAGAAACAATGCGAAATCTAGAGAGAGAGAGAGAGAGAGAGAGAGAGAGAGAGAGAGAGAGAGAGAGAGAGTTGAGGATCCCCTCACGAGTGTCCAGCGCAGCCATATACGGCGGAGCGCCGGCGAATCGTGAAGAAGTTGTGATCTTCCCCTCACGACTTGAACCGTACGAGACTTAACCACGAAGGCCTGAAAAGCGGTCTCGGCCGACGCATCCAGAGCATCTCTAGCGATTCTAAGACCATCATTATGAAGCCGAAGTGTCGAAGAACAACTCCACAGCCGCAAAATTGCGCGGAAATTCCTTCCGATCCACTTCCGAGGAAGGTAAAAATCGTTCATATCTCGGTTTTTACGATTTTTCCAGAAAATGTGATTTGATTCAGTCTCGTTGTTTTTGTGATTGTTGTTGTGATTTTGTGTTTCTGGATTATCAAAATATATTCCTAATCATGATTTATGTTCCTCGATTGCATTTTGGCCATAAAAACCGCACGAAACCCTCTCGGCCGCCATTGACAAAAACTTCACCGAAGTTCGGAGGTTATCGCCGGAGTGTCACCGTGGCCTCAGGCCATTCAAGTCAGCCTCTCGGAACTTTGTTTGTTGATTTGTTAGTCATTAGAATCGTGTTAGACGGCTAGGGCGAGTAGTATAGCCATTTAAGTTCTGAAAAATGAAAGTTAGCCAGTGGAAGTTAGGATTTTTGGACTAGTTTTTCGCCGACTGGTGAGCGTCCGTCGGCGACCTAATAGGACTAAACTGAAAATAGAATGTATGGACATTACCATGGTGTAATCAGAATGGCCAAAAGGTCACCGGAGGCTCGTCGGCGACGAGCTCAAACCGGTGGCCTTGAGAACAAAAAAACATTACCGTTGCATACCAACTGTTCGAAAAAATGCCTAAATGAGAAAAAGACCAAACGGTGCCATTTTGGCCCTGGTCTTGCCGGAGGGGGGTGACCGGCATCCGGCGCCAGCGACTCCCTATTCGGTCTGACCGAACTGGGATGAACTAGGCCGGTCCGGTTGGTTCCCAGGCGGGAAAAATAAAAAATCAAAATCAAATAGAAATTAGGAAAATAGAAAATAAAAAATCAGAAAATTCTAATAAAAAAATCAAAAATCACAAAAATAAAAAATTATTTTTTTTAGAAAATCAGAAAATTTACAGAAAAATCCAAAAAAAATCAGAAAATTCACAAAAATTTCGAAAATTCAGAAAATACAAATAAAAAATTTAAAAATTTTGTAAGATCAATAAAAAATTGAAAAATTAGAAAATTCATAAAAAAAATTTCCAGAAAATCATAAAAAAAATCAGTCCTCGGTTCAAAAAAAATTTCCAAAAAAATCAAAAATAAAAAATTTTCAAAAAATTTCAAAAAATTTGAAAATTCACAGAAAGATCCAAAATCATCGTGGCCAGCCATAAAAAGTGAAATCTGAATTTTTAGAAGTGCTCAAATGGCATTTAAAAAAAATCAAAAAAATCAAAAATTTTGAAAATCCACAGAATGATTCAAAATCATTATGGCCAGCCACAAAAAGTGAAATTTGAATTTTTTGAAATGCCTAAGTGGCATTTTTTGGAAAATTCCAAATTTAAAGGTAAAACCCCTAAAAAACCCTAAATCTAAAAATACACCATGAAATGAACAAGCTATGAGAGCTTCATCAGGGTTTAGGCATTTTTTGGATTTTCATTTTTAGTGGCCAAATTAGGGTTGCTGTGATTGATTTATCATTGGTTATACATTTGATTCTCGAGTGCTTAATTATCTGTCCATGATTAGATTAGTGAATTGACTTTAGGAATCCGTGTGACACGTTAGACAAGCCATATTGTTCTTAGGCACCGAAAGGGCATTAATGGTCTCAATTTAGGATCGTTAACATAACCAAGTCCCTTATTCAGAATCTCTGGTTCGTAGGATTGCGGTACTTCTCCCGTACCTCAATTAGGTTTCTAGTCAACCTACCGTAAATGACTAGTGGTGACTCCAAATTCAAATTTAGATCAAATAAACCCCGCTGTCACGTGAGGTATGGTTTAGGACAGGCCCGTATCAGAAAATACCTCCATTTTAGCACGCGAGAGCGTGGCGCGACACATGTGAGTTGAGTTCGTCATATTGAGAATTTAGGACCATTCTTGCTAAATGAATAAACAAATTGGATAAGCATGCATGTTATTTGATATGTCTTCTGTGAGACGCTTAGACTTATGAAAAAGAATTCATTTTTTTTATTAGGCGAATGTTTTTGAGGCACATATCAATGTCGATTGACATTTATAAAGTTTTTAATATGACCAATATAGTTCTAAACCTTTTGACAATTTATCAATGTAGTCCTTCCGGCAAATTTTGGATGAAATCACTAATACGAACGTTGGTTGTCTTATGTGGCATTGCTAACGTGGACTATTTTTTATAGTCTTTTTGTTATAAATTTTATGAATTTTTCCTTTTTTTTCTTTTCTTTCCTTTGTCGCGACCTAAAAAAAATCTGGTGTTTTTCGATCTTAGGCTAATGGATTACTAGATCAATTAAATTAACTAACCTAGCTCGAGTTCTCCCAAACTCTACCAAATCGCAACTTAGGTCCAATTGTGAGCATGCAAATATTTTTAACGGGAGTCGCCACTAATCATTTAGGGTAGGTTGATTAGAAATCTGAATAAAATAACGGGAGTACTATTTTATTTCTACGAACCAGAAATCGTAAATTCGGGAACTTGGTTACGCTAGATTCCCTAATGCCCTTTCGGTACCAATTTCGAGAAAAATACTCAATTTGACAATTTTAATAAATCTTGATTTAGAGTTCAAAGGTGCAGAAATTTCTTTTTGATTTTTACTTATTTAAATGAAAGCTAACCTATATGTAATGACGTGCAAAAATTGACATGCGATTAATGCAACCTAACATGCAAACTAAATGTCATGCGACGACGTGACCTATTTCTAATGACGGGCATATTATTTTTTTTATATTTTTTTTATGAAATTCGGAATTAAAAATGCCAATTATCTAAACATGCAATTCTAAACTAAAGAAATTAACCTATTCTAAAGTAATTTTTTTTTGGTATTTTTTTTTATCGAAATTCGAAATTAAAATCAAGTAAAAAAAATATATAATCGCGAAATCTTTCGAATTAAGTTTCGATCTGAAGCCTGACAGATCGACCCTAAAATTCAAAATTCCCGCTATGAAAATAACTCTATCTAAAGCCTGATAGATAGATTTATTTCCACGTGTGCGGTTGCGGATTAGGAAATTTTCCTAATCGATCACATCTTGAAAAAATTTAGATATCTCAAATATCTTGGATATATTCAAAGGATTTTGAAATTCTAAATTTTATCCAAATTTGACAAGTAATAGATATCTAAGATTTCAAAAAAAAGGAAATAAATCCTAAGTGAGATGTTGCCTATTATTCAAATATACAAAATTAGATATCAATAAGTACAAATTAGGCAACAAAATATTCAAATCAAATCAGGATAGGATAATTACCTGATTTGCAGATTTATTTCCAAATTTGAATTTGCAGCGGATCGGGATTGCGGATCGGCGGTGCGTCGGGAGCGGCAACGGCGAGACACGGCGGGGACAGTGGCGCGACGGGGCAACGACGATGGAGCAGCAGTGCAAACGTCACGGCAAGGAGCAGCGAAGATAGCAGGTAGGCAGTGGCGGTGCAGGGCAACGGCTAATCTAGGTGAGGACGTTGCAAGGGCTTCGTGGAAAACCAGTAGGAATGACTTGAGAGCGTGGACCTGCAAAACAGAAAATCGTCGCGACTCGGCTTGGCAGTGGCACACGGTGGAGGCACGAGCAGTGATGGCTCCACGGTATGGGCTGGCTCTCGGTAAAGCTAGTGACTCGTCCAGGGATCAGTGGCTTGGCAAGGGCGTGATGGCGAGGTGACAAGAATCACGATCGTGGCAGCACGCGTGACAGGCTGCGTGGCAAGAGGCTGATCTCCTGGAAGTTGGCTACGTCACCGAGCACAAGGAACCGCAACGTGCTGGGCTCACCATATTGACTCTGACATCTTTTTGCATGTCAAAGTGAATATTTGTTCTTCGTGCAGCAAGTGAAAGTGGCCCCCTTCACCAATGGAGAGAATTCTCTCACTCTTTATGTCTTGGCCGTGTATCTCCCCTCTGTCTCTCTCTTCACGCTTTTTTTTCAACGTGGACTCCCCCTAAGAAAAGCCACACGACTCCTCTGCTTCTCTCTCTCGCTCACGTGTTTCACTCGCGTGTCTCTAAAAATTCTGATTTTTCAGATTCTGAGACCCCCTTTTGATTATGAAGCATAAACAGGTATTTATATCGCAACCCTAGGTTAATTAACCGGGCTTTCTAGTCCTAATGGGCTTAGGCTTGGGCTTAGGCTGAGGCTTTAATTTAATTCTAAGTGGGCTAAATTAATTTGGGTTTTTCTTTAATTAAGCTCGATGGGCTAATTTAAGCTCAAATTAAGACAACCAAGCCCTTTTTGCGTGTGATTTTCGGCCTTTGCCTTCTGAGTGAGCCGAGTCTCGTTCGGTACCCGAGTTCGATTTACGTGATGAATTTTAAGCTCGCTTGCCACCGCCGATCCGATGCGAAATGCAATTAATCTATATGAACCTAAACTATATGCTATGCAATTTTAATATTTTTGTTTAGGGGTTAAAAATTTAATCCCTAATTTTCTATGCAATTAACACTAAATGATGCGTAAAAATTTAGGTGTCAACAGCTGCCCCTCTTTGAGTGGAGGCTCGCAGAGGTTTCGCTCAAAGACTGAGACCTAAATTTAAACTATGAAAAATGATGAATGATGAATTTTTTTTTTGATTTTTTTGATTTTTTGATTTTTTTTAAATGATGATGTATCATATGCAAACAATAAGGAACGTATGCTAAGGCTTCTCACTTCATGCGGAGCGGTGAAAGAGTCTTACATATGGATCGCACAAAAAGCGTCCAAGTGGGGGAAAGCTTTATAATGCTTTGAATTCCCTCGATCTCCAAACTTCTAGTCTATTGGGAGTAAGGTTCTCAAGGTACTGGATTGCCTACATGTTACCTGTAGTTTCCTACAGATGCGAAATAGCGCATGATATGAAGAAAGAATGGGATGTGTTGTCTATACCACTGGATAATCACGAAAAGGATCATGTCACCTCTTTCATTGGGTGAGCGTGAAATGGGGTGTGCTTCGTACTCCACTTAGCAACACCAAGAGAGAAATTATGTCGCCTGTCCTACTGGGCGAACATGAAATGGGGTGCGCCACGTACTCCACTTAGCAACACCAAGAGAAATTATGTCGCCTGTCCTACTGGGCGAACATGAGAATACGGTGTACCGCGTACTCCACTTAGCAACACCAAGAGAGAAATTATGTCGCCTGTCCTACTGGGCGAACATGAAAATACAGTGTGCCGCGTACTCCACTTAGCAACACCAAATGTAAAATTATGTCGCCTGTCCTACTGGGCGAACATGAAATGGGGTGTGCCGCGTACTCCACTTAGCAACACCAAATATCACCTGTTCCACTTGGTGAACATATGAGAGAGAGATAAGTTTTCCTATTCCGGAGAGAAAAACAATGAAGAATAATTAGCAGACGTACCTGAATTCTTCTTATGACGGAGCCAATGGCATCGCTTCTGTTTTTACCTGAGAAGATGTTAAAATAACACATGTGCAGGGGCAGAGAAAACATAATTCATGAATCTGCTTGCATTACCCAGCTTTACTAGGGAATTTATTAATAAGAACAATCATTTTGTCCTTTTGACATTTTGATCATATTAAATGAGAGACCTTTAATCAGAAAGGACTTTCTACTCACTCTCAATGAAAGGCTTTTGACCCGACCTTTGATGCGGGTATAAGAATCACTCGAACTCTCTTCATCGTGCTTGACAAGGTTCGGATATTCTCAAAATCAGTATGACTTGGCCAATCCGAGAGGTCTTTATAAGGACTAAAATGTGAGCTTGGTCAATGGCTTAGCAAAACGGACTCTTCGAGTCGAGGCTATTGAAAGAATTGATATCACCAGCTGTTCCGGGTTTACAAGTCAGAAATGCTGCAAAAATGAGATAGAAAAATCTTGCTCGCACTTCTTCGAGCAACATTTATAAGCATTTGAAACTCTACATTAACTCAAGTGCCCTATTCTGAAGAGACTTCGGTAATGGTTGTAACGTAGGTTCGGGTAGGCTCGAAAGGAATGGCCTATTTTCATCAAAAGGGGTATTATGAATATGGAGATTGGTGATCATCCCATCTAGCAATTGCTCCACAGATGAACCTTCAAATGGTCTTTTCCTTGAAGAATGATCTTGCATATCGACTCAGTTCTTGTTGAAGCTTTTCTCTCTCTCTTTTTCTCTTTTTTTTTTTTGAGAGAGAGATTTTTCTTTTCTTTGAGAGATTTTTCTGAGAGAGAGAACTTCAATTTGATGGAGTCCTTTTGCATCCTTTCTGATGAATTTTCTTTCGAGCTCCCATTTGCCCCAAGTCACATTGAACTTGTCTTGAGATGATTTCATTTGTTTATCACACGAATGATCACCAATTGGGTTGAAATGAATTCACTGCTCAAATTGGGTATGTAAAGGGTATAATGTTAGGGATATAGAAAGAAATGCTCTTCGTCATATCTAAGGCACTCGAGCTAACACAGAACTTACATGCAATAAATATACTTGAAGATTGATGCAAGTGAAAGCAAAAAAATTCTAACCATTTTGAACTTTATAAGAAATTGCCCCGGTATGGGATTGTTCCTGATAGGGGTAAGAAATGAAACTCCGTTCAAAGAGGTTAAGCAAATGATAACCTGTAGTGTTTAGATAGAGGAAATGAATGCCTCTCATCATTTTAATCGTCATACTTTTCGTGAGATAATCCTTTACCTTGTCAGTACGGAATTTTCACTCAACTCGCACTAGGGATTATTATTCAAGACGTGTATGAAAATGTCTTGCCTTTCGTCGTCTTGAAGTCTCTCATGCAATATGATCGCTTCATTAGGACAGAAATAGATTGCCAAATCAAAAGCTTTCCTCAAACAAAGCTTAGTAATATCAATTGATTCATGAAATTCAATTTGAAACTTGATAGCAACAAAGTCAGAATGAGTACAAATCAAGTGTAATACTTCTTCACAGAATCAGAATTAACTGGACTGGAAAAAACACGACCATCCATTTCGGCCAAAATCAAAGCACCTCCTGGAAGGACTTTCTTCACGATGTACGGGCCGCCATAATTTGGGGCGAATTTTCCTTCTGCAAGAGGAACTATCGGCAATAACCTTCGCAGGACAAGGTCACCTACCTAAAAATGTCGAAACTTGACTTTCTTGTTGAAAGATTTAGCAACTCGTTGTTGGTAGCACTGGCCATGACATAGAGCTCTAAGCCTTCTCTTGTCAATCATGTTCAACTGGTCCAATCTTTGTTGGATCCAATCTGCTTCTGATAATTGTACCTGTGAAAGAATATGTAACGAAGGAATTTCAACCTCAACAGGTAGCACTGCTTCCATACCGTACACAAGAGAATATGGAGTTGCCCCTATAGATGTCTGGATAGAAGTCCGAAGTGCAAAAGGTAATCTCTCATGCCAATCACGATAATTTTCGGCTTTTTTAGCCAAAATTTTCTTGATATTCTTGTTGGCTGCTTCGACCGCCCCGTTCATCTGCGGACGATATGGAGAGGAATTCAGATGCTTGATCTTGAATTCTTTGAACAGTTCATCCACCAATTTGTTATTCAGATTTGACCCATTATCAGTAATTATAGCCTCAGGTGCACCATATCGAGCAATGATGTCCCGACGAATGAACTTCACCATAACCCGTGCCGTCGCTGTCGTATAAGACATGGCTTCGATCCACTTCGAAAAGTAATCGATAGCAACCAAGATAAACCGATACCCATTCGACGCTTTAGGATTAATTGGGCCAATCATATCAATGCCCCACATAGAAAATGGCCATGGTTCAGACATTTGATGCAATTCATTCGGAGGCGTTTTAATCTTGTCACTATAGATCTGACATTTATAACAACTTCGGACATGCTGAATGTAATCATTTTCTAAAGTGAGCCAGTAATAACCTATCCTCATTATCTTCCTTGCTAGCATATGACCATTCATATGCGGACCACATACTCCCTCATGCACTTCTAGCATCAAGCGAACAGCCTCGGTTGAATCAACACACCTTAATAAAACCGAATCATAAGACCGCTTGTATAGGCATTCTCCGTTCAAGAAGAACTTCGACGCCATTTTCCTGATATACTTTTGGTCAGATGCGGTACTTTTCTCAGGAAACTCCTGTGTTTGAAGATATGCCTTGATATCATGATACCACGGCTTTCCGTCAGGCTCTTCTGTCGTGGCCATGCAATAAACCGGTTTTTGTAAGACCTCTATCTTCAAAGGTTCAACTTCTAAACCACTTGTCACTCGTAGCATTGCCGATAACGTAGCCAGAGCATCGGCAAAACTGTTTTGAGTCCTTGGCAAGTATTCAAACGAAATGTCTTTAAATTCTTCCACCAACTCCTCCAAATAAACGTGATAGGGTTGCAACTTAGCATCTCTAGTTTGCCATTTGCCAACGGTATGAAGAATAATGAGGGCTGAATCCCCGAACACCTTAAGTCGAGCTACTCCCATTTCGATTGCAGCTTGTAACCCGAGGATGCATGCTTCATATTCAGCGATATTGTTCGTGCAGGGAAATATCAGTTTCGCTGCGACCGGATAATGTTGTCCGCCCGGGGATATTAAAACTGCCCCGATACCTGACCCTGACAAGTTTACGGCCCCATCAAAGTACATGGTCCATTCATACTCATCAATTGGCATGACTCTATCCTCTAGCGGATCCAGATCGTCATTTTTCCCAGGATTTTCAGCCAAGACATTAGAAATTACTCGTCCTTTGACTGATTTCTGAGACACGAATTGAATATTAAATTCTGAGATGAGAATCTGCCATTTTGCCAGTTTTCCGACCAAAGCGGGTTGATTGAGCAAGTATTTGATTGGATCACATTCTGTTACAAGCAATATCTGATAGTGCAAAGTGTATTGCCTCAATCTGTGTAGCACCCAAACCAATGCTGCGCACGTTCTTTCTGCCTCGGAATAGTTCATCTCAGAGGCGGTGAACTTTTTACTCAAATAATAAATTGCACGTTCTTTTCCATCCTCTTCACCTTTCTGAGCAAGCATGGCACCTAAGGACTCACTGTGGATTGTGAGGTATAGGATCAGAGGTTGCCCCAGCGTTGGTGGAACAAGCACCGGCGGATTCATCAAGTAGTGCTTAATCTTGTCGAACGCTAGTTCACACTCTTGATCCCATCTAACCAGCGCGTTCTTCTTGAAGAGTTTAAAGAAAGGCTTCGCGGTCTCAGATAGTTGAGAAATAAATCTGGCTATATAGTTTAGCCTACCCATTAAGCTACGAACTTCCTTCACCGAAGAGGGCGATTTTATTTCACAAATGGCCTTCACTTTCGACTGGTCAATCTCAATCCCTTTGTTACTAACAATGAAGCCAAGTAGTTTGCCAGAGGCTGCCCCGAACACGCACTTTGTCGGATTGAGGCGTAATTTGAACTTACGAAGCCTGTCGAATAATTTCGTCAAGGTTTCTATGTGATCTTCTCCACGCCGAGTTTTTGCAATCATATCATCAACATAGACCTCAATCTCATTATGCATCATGTCGTGGAACAATATGACCATTGCCCGCTGGTAAGTTGCCCCAGCATTTTTGAGACCGAATGGCATCACTTTGTAATGAAATGTCCCCCATGGAGTGGTAAATGCCGTTTTCAACTTATCATCCTCGTTCATCAAGATCTGGTTATAACCTGAGAAACCATACATGAAGGAGAATAGTTCAAACCCAGCTGTACTGTCCACAAGCACATCAATATGCGGGAGTGGAAAATCATCTTTGGGACTAGCTTTGTTCAGATCTCGGTAGTCAACACACACTTGAACCCGACCGTCTTTCTTCAACACCGGGACTATATTAGCGACCCATTATGAGTATTGGGTAGTCTCAATGAATCCCACGTCAAGAAGTTTCATGACCTCTTCTTTGATCTTCTTTGCCAGTTCTGGCTTAGCTCTTCGCGGCCTTTGCTTCACAGGCTCAACTGAAGGGTCAGTCGGTAGACAATGTTCAACGATCGATCTATCAAGACCCGGCATGTCAGCATAAGACCAGGCAAAGATGTCTTGATAATCCTTCAACAACTGGGTCAAGCGTTTGGCCATATCTTGAGAAAGACATGCCCCAATCTTCACCTCTCTAGGATTCTCCGTGTCGCCAAGGTTGATCACCACAGTTTCTTCGGCAGTCAAAGGCTTAGATTTCTCATGGATTTCCAAGTTCCGTCGTATCTCTTCATTATTCAGATTAGAATCGTCTGAGTCATCAGATTGACTTGCATCACATATATAAGGATCCCCGATTCCCGTCCCTTCGCATGCCTCGAGATTAGTCCTGAAACATAAAAGAAAGGGATCAAAAAGACAAGAGAGGGCTTAACTACTGCAGTTTTCGAAAATTGTTCTTTGCTTTTTGAAATTCATTTTGCTTTCGAAGATCTCGAAACGAGAATTCTTGAGAAGCCCAACCTTCAGTTCTTACCGTAGATGACAAATTTTTCAATCGTTGGTTATCGTCATCGGGTTGGTTTGGGGTACTTCAACAAGATTCAAAATGATAAAAACCGCTGTAATTTTATTGATATTGAATCAATGAATTACATCTTATTGGATTGAAAAACCTAAGTGCAACATGAATTGGAAAAAAGCAATAAAGATTCCCACGCAGGGGAGATAATAAAAATGATTACTCTTGAGGGCCAGCGCCCATCCCTTCGAGTGGTCCTTCAGTGATTGCACCAATAGAGGTCTCAGCAAACCATCCAGTGAGGTAGGGTATACCGTCATTAAAATCAAAGTCTACCACCCTCGACTCCGGCTTCTTGAAAATACAGGGTGGCTGGTCACCCTCGGAATCGTCAGACAGATCGACCACAATCGCTTTACCATGCTTCTTAGTTGGTTCGTTTAGGGCTTGTGGCGACTCAGGAAAGATAAGCCCAAGATCATCCTCAGTCGGGCTCAGCTTTAAATTCTCATATCCACCCACTACTCCAGCCGAGTGAAAGATGTGGTCAATGGGAGGTGGTAAGGGACTTCGGCCTCTGCAACAATCGTTGCTTTGTTCGCGGCTTACGGGACCATGATATCCCAAACCAGTCTTGTGGTATTGTCCATTTGTCTCAATCGGGACCTGAATGCCTTGGCCTTCCTTCCCAAGACCCTGACCTAGCTTAAAACCATTACCGACCATGACCTTGGCCACCATGATAGCTGCTTTAGAAACTTCAGGAACGGGTAACAGCATATCAGAGGAAGCCTGAACAACTTGAACTATCTCAAATGAATGATAGCTATCCTCTTCAACATGATCAGGCTCTATGTATAGGATCGATGTTGCATTGAAGATTCGGTGATCTTCCTCCCCATAAATTGTAACTAGCTTTGCTTTAGCCACGAACTTGATTTTCTGATGCAAACTGGAAGGCACTGCGCCTGCATTGTGGATCCATGATCGTCCCAGCAAGAAATTAAAGGCAGAAAGGATATCCAGCACTTGGAAAAGAATATCGAACACCGAGGGTCCAATTTACAGTGCTAAGTTAATCTGGCCTATCACATCCTTCTTTACTCCGTCAAAGGCTCGGACAGAAGTCTTGGCTGCTTGCATGATAGATGGAGGAATGCCCAGCCTTTTCAAAGTAGCCAACGGACATAAATTCAAAGCCGACCCGTTATCAACAAGCACTCTAGCCACGTGAGTCTCTTTATACTTCACCGATATGTGAAGCGCCTTATTATGACTACGTCCTTCAACTGGGATTTCCTCGTCAGAAAATGCTACTTGATCTTTGAGGAGAATCGCCCCGACAAACTCTTCTAACTTGTCTTCTTCAATAGTCTCGGGCACATGAACCTTACTCAAAACCTTCATTAGAGCACTTCGATGTCTATCTGATGTCTGGAGAAGTTCCAACAATGAAACTTGTGCAGGTAACTTTCTCGGCTGGTCAATCACGTTATATTCACTAGCCTTTATCACAGCTAGGAATTCTTTCGCTTCTTTCTCAGCCACTGGCTTGGCCGGTTGATTATCAGCATAAGTTCGCCCTGACCTCGTTATCAGATCAACATCATACGACCATGGAACCATCTTGTCACTCTCATAAGCGTAAGGCTGAGGTGATGCCAGGACCAACATTTCCGAAGCATCGGGTATAACGATCCCGAGGTCATCGTCAGAGGCGTCCTCGAGAGGGGGCATGTCAGTTAGCTCATGATCCAACTTAACTAGCTCATTGGTCAACATTGCGAGTTCTTCATTCCAGTTAATGATGACTTGAGATATAGTGGCCACTACCCCGAATTCATCAGCTGTTCCAATCATTCCTTTTCTCACCAACTCATCCATTTTCTTTTCTATCTCACCGAGTGACACCACCTCACCAGTCGAAACATAACCAGCTCGGACTAAAGCATCGAGCATATCTTCGAAAGGGACCCTGAAGCCTTGAACCTGCTTGACTCCCGGACCAAAGACAACATTTGAACTGCTCGAATGATCAGGGAGTGGATTGTTCTGCATATTGGGCTTACCGGTTGGCTGTAGCGCAAACGCTCCAGTCTCGAGTAGATCCTGCACTCGATATTTGAGTACTTGACAATCATCTATCGACTGCCTAACTTCACCTCTATGGTAATCGCATTTCTTTGACGGATCATACCTTACATAGCCAGCAGCATTAGATCTTTGTGGCTCTGAATTCAGCAGGTTCTTCTTTCTTAGCACCGCCAGTACCTGAGATAACGTCCCAGGAAGTGGAGTAAACTGGCGAGTTTTACGCTGCTGGCGTGAGTCTTGCTGGCCTTGCCATCCATAAGAGGTTGTCTGCTGAGTGCTAAATTGCAGCTTCGGGGCCTGCGCTGGCATCTTCTGTGCATAAGTCATGTTGACTTCGGGGACATGCTCTTTGTCCTTCTTACTAGTAAATCTCTTGCTCGATGAACCTGACTCACTGTACCATCCCTTCTTGAGCCCGGTTTCAATCTCTTCACCTATGACTATCAGTTGACCAAAAGATTGGGCGGCTGTCACTAACATTCGTGAACGAACCGGCTGCGGTAGGGTGGACACGAACAACTTCATTAAGTCACGTTCTGAGGGTTCAGGCATGATCTATCCCGCCATGTTCCTCCGGCGAGTGGCATACCCCTTTAGAGTCTCGCCCTTTTTCTGCTCGGCTCTTTCCAGGTCTTCCCTTGTAATGGTGACATCGAGATTGAACTTGAAGTGCTTGACGAAAAGGTTTGCCACCTCTTCCCATGAGTCTTTCCGGTTGATCTGGTGGTTGGTATACCACCTCATTGCGGCATCCTTCAAGCTTGCTTGGAAGGTTTGGATCATTAGAGGTCCATTAGAAACATATCTATTCATGAGCCCCTAGTACATGTCGATGTGCTGAATCGGGTTTGAGGTGCCGTCATACTTCTCGAAGGCTGGCATCTTGAATTTATCGGGTACCTGGACCCGGGTAAAAATAGACAGATCAACAGGTGGAACACTTTGAGTTCCTTCCACTTCATATAACCTCTAGTCGATCTTAGCCAGCAACTTGGCATTCTCATCATTGAGGGGTGACTGAAGAACAGGGGCCACCGGAGACGCACTAGTGTCAGTCAGAATGATATCATCCAGTTGAAAGGTTGGATTAGTGTTCACTGCAGGAGATTTGTCGAGGCGAAGGCCTTAACGGGTTGGAAGTGGAATCTCCGATTGAGAGGCAGCATTGATCTGTTGCTGCTTGGCCATGAGATCACTCATCATTTTGGACATGGCAGCTGCAATCTGCTCATTGATCATGTTCATCTGTTCTTTCAGCTTTTCGTCAATCATGGCCGCAATCTCAGCTTGATTGGTCATCCTTCTTTTGGTCACTGATCGAGTATTATGAGGATGAGGGGGATCCGTGGCAAATTACCTGCAAAAGTAACGATGGAATAAATACAACGAGTAAGAATAACGAGTCGGTCCATGACATCCTCTAGACCTTCAAGATGAAATTTCTTACGAAAGACCGATTCGTCCAGTAAATCCCAAAATTCCAAATTGCTTTATTCAATAAAAACCTGGACTAATTCCAAAATTTACAAATTATATCTTAATGCTTTTCATTGAATTGCCCAAGATGGAAGGTGTCTAAACATAATTCTTAAAAATCGTTCAGAAACGACATTTATTACCAGAAAACATCAATAGCATGAAGTACAAATGTAAGCTAACATTCCATCCTAAAAAGAAAGAAAAACTCCCTAAACTAAACAAGAAATCAGACGGTCTTCCTCTTTTTAGAGGGCACGTAATCTATAGACGAATGGGCCTTCAAGGCACGCCGTAATCGTGCATTCTCTTCAGCCAGAGCATCTGCCTTATCCTGGGCCTTCGTCGCCTTTTTTTCGCTGATTTTGATTTGAGTCTGAAGAGTGTGCCATACCGTCACGACCGGGATCTTCGGGAGTATCTCAGCCGGGATGGTATGATGCTGAATATACCGGGCCGTGGTAAAGTGACTCTTCATCCTTCCGATGGGCTCATCCAATGGCCAAATCAGCTTCTGAGTGGAACAATTCTGCCAAGCGTCTGAATGACGCCTAAGCTCAACTCTATAGGACTCGCCCTTCTCAAACTGGACTTGAAATTCATTAGGTCTGAGTGGAGGTGGGACGTCCTGTAGAACTCGGAACTGACGTGTAACTCGAAGGGGCTAATAGCAGGTTGCCCCATAAATGCCCATCAAAGGCACGGGCTTCTTATCGCCATGGTATAGTCGAGCCTCAACCTCCCGAAACCATACAGCTTGCCAAAGGAAAATCTTAGAGCTTGGATCATTGAATAGATGGAGCAGGTTGCCCCATAAATGCCCATCAAAGGCACGGGCTTCTTATCGCCATGGTATAGTCGAGCCTCAACCTCCCGAAATCATACAGCTTGCCAAAGGAAAATCTTAGAGCTTGGATCATTGAATAGATGGACCCATTGTGTATAGTGCAAACTCTTAGTTTGATCTTGTATTTGTTTGAACCTTAAAATAGGGTTATCAGTCATGTTCATTTCAAATACAGTCATATTTTCCCCAAATTGAGAAAGGTGTGAGAAAAACCAGATTTGTAAAAGCTCAATCGGGGCTCGAAAAATTCTATCTTTTCCTTTCTTAAATCGTGTCAGAGATATGAAGGTCTCTGCCAAAATCGCGTTTATAAAACTAACTCCACCACATATTAGTTTTACCGTCCAGGCTATGACGGGATCAATAGCATTTTGACGGAATGAAAAAACGATGAGTCCGAAAAAAGCTAAGATAAAAATCTTAGACCTCATGAGGACGGAGTTATTTTCAAAACATTCAATAAGAAAAGATAACGGGCATGCTTGACAATTACCCTTTAACACTTTTTCAATTTCCTTTTTGGTCAAATTCAAAAATTCAGCGAGCACTACCACAGGATCTACCTTAATGGGTGGTTCGACTATATCTAACTCAATTGATTTCCCAATGGCAAAACTGTATTCTTCCAGAGTTGGTGTGAGCTCAAACTTACCTCCCAACACAAATGTGGTCGTATCAGGGCACCAAAAATGAGCGAGTGCCTGCATGATTCCGCTCTGAACATCTATGTCTAGGATTGACAGCATGAATCCAATGCGCTTGAGAACGTACTGTTGACCATCTGGCTTCAACTGGCTCCATAATTTCTTGAGCTCTAGCTTCGGAGTAGGCACGAAACGGATATCGAGGCGTCCCATTCTTATATAAACCACGTGCTAAATGACTCAACCTAAATCATGGACCGACCCAAAATAAGATAAAGAAAACTAAAGATAAAGCTCGAGAAATTACCATCCTTGGGGAGAGAATGTCAATCACAGAGACATGCACATGAATCGTGAGTTTAAACCTTAATCTATCTACCCTAATGGCTTTTGCAAAGTGAAATGATGAACGGAACGACACGTCGCAGCCTCGCGTACAATCATCATGACTAGTCGCAGCCTCGCATACCATAGTCATGACTAGTCGGGTCCAATCACTTCGGCTTGGTTCGGTCGACAAGGGGAACCTCCATGCGTAGTAGCCTCACGTGCATGAGGACGACCCTTGAGCCATTTTTTGAAAAATTTTCGGGATCCAAATGGGATAACCTTTAGCGAGGTCTTACCGCCAAGGTTAAAGAACCATCTAAATACCATCTTAGAACTATGGGTGTGACCCAGGTCCGATCACAAGTTGTGTGTGGTGTAGTGTAAATACTGTAAATCATGCACAACAATTATATGCAAACACCGCTTCAATAGTGCAAAAATTAAATCACAATTCCACTCCACCAAGCCTGCAAAATAAAGGGTTAGCCAATCACTACTCCCCTTATAACTCCCATCCTGCAAAACCATTTAACATCTAAGAATGAGAATTCAATCAAATTTTGTCAAATCAAGTGATTTTTCCATGAAAATTTTTTTTGGCTTAAGTCCTCCTTAAATTTTCAAAAAAATTCAAGTTAGTCCCCAGCGGAGTCGCCAAGCTGTCGCGACCTAAAAAAAATCTGGTGTTTTTCGATCTTAGGCTAATGGATTACTAGATCAATTAAATTAACTAACCTAGCTCGAGTTCTCCCAAACTCTACCAAATCGCAACTTAGGTCCAATTGTGAGCATGCAAATATTTTTAATGGGAGTCGCCACTAATCATTTAGGGTAGGTTGATTAGAAACCTGAATAAAATAGCGGGAGTACTATTTTATTTCTACGAACCAGAAATCGTAAATTCGGGGACTTGGTTACGCTAGATTCCCTAACGCCCTTTCGGTACCAATTTCGAGAAAAATACTCAATTTGACAATTTTGATAAATCCTGATTTAGAGTTCAAAGGTGCAGAAATTTCTTTTTGATTTTTACTTATTTAAATGAAAGCTAACCTATATGTAATGACGTGCAAAAATTGACATGCGATTAATGCAACCTAACATGCAAACTAAATGTCATGCGACGACGTGACCTATTTCTAATGACGGGCATATTATTTTTTTTATATTTTTTTTATGAAATTCGGAATTAAAAATGCCAATTATCTAAACATGCAATTCTAAACTAAAGAAATTAACATATTCTAAAGTAATTTTTTTTTGGTATTTTTTTTTATCGAAATTCGAAATTAAAATCAAGTAAAAAAAAATATAACCGCGAAATCTTTCGAATTAAGTTTCGATCTGAAGCCTGACAGATCGACCCTAAAATTCAAAACTCCCGCTATGGAAATAACTCTATCTAAAGCCTGATAGATAGATTTATTTCCATGTGTGCGGTTGCGGATTAGGAAATTTTCCTAATCGATCACATCTTGAAAAAATTTAGATATCTCAAATATCTTGGATATATTCAAAGGATTTTGAAATTCTAAATTTTATCCAAATTTGACAAGTAATAGATATCTAAGATTTCAAAAAAAAGGAAATAAATCCTAAGTGAGATATTGCCTATTATTCAAATATACAAAATTAGATATCAATAAGCACAAATTAGGCAACAAAATATTCAAATCAAATCAGGATAGGATAATTACCTGATTTGCAGATTTATTTCCAAATTTGAATTTGCAGCGGATCGGGATTGCGGATCGGCAGTGTGTCGGAAGCGGCAACGGCGAGACATGGCGGGGACAGTGGCGCGGCGGGGCAACGGCGATGGAGCAGCAGTGCGAACGTCGCGGCAAGGAGCAGCGAAGATAGCAGGTAGGCAGTGGCGGTGCAGGGCAACGGCTAATCTGGGTGAGGACGTTGCAAGGGCTTCGTGGAAAACCAGTAGGAATGACTTGAGAGCGTGGACCTGCGAAACAGAAAATCGTCGCGGCTCGGCTTGGCGGTGGCACACGGTGGAGGCACGAGCAGTGATGGCTCCACGGTATGGGCTGGCTCTCGGTAAAGCTAGTGACTCGTCCAGGGATCAGTGGCTTGGCAAGGGCGTGATGGCGAGGTGACAAGAATCACGATCGTGGTAGCACGCGTGACAGGCTGCGTGGCAAGAGGCTGATCTCCTGGAAGTTGGCTACGTCACCGAGCACAAGGAACCGCAACGTGCTGGGCTCACCATATTGACTCTGACATCTTTTTGCATGTCAAAGTGAATATTTGTTCTTCGTGCAGCAAGTGAAAGTGGCCCCCTTCACCAATGGAGAGAATTCTCTCACTCTTTATGTCTTGGCCGTGTATCTCCCCTCTGTCTCTCTCTTCACGCTTTTTTTTCAACGTGGACTCCCCCCAAGAAAAGCCACACGACTCCTCTGCTTCTCTCTCTCGCTCACGTGTTTCACTCACGTGTCTCTAAAAATTCTGATTTTTCAGATTCTGAGACCCCCCTTTGATTATGAAGCATAAACAGGTATTTATATCGCAACCCTAGGTTAATTAACCGGGCTTTCTAGTCCTAATGGGCTTAGGCTTGGGCTTAAGCTGAGGCTTTAATTTAATTCTAAGCGGGCTAAATTAATTTGGGTTTTTCTTTAATTAAGCTCGATGGGCTAATTTAAGCTCAAATTAAGACAACCAAGCCCTTTTTGCGTGTGATTTTCGGCCTTTGCCTTCTGAGTGAGCCGAGTCTCGTTCGGTATCCGAGTTCGATTTACGTGATGAATTTTAAACTCGCTTGCCACCGCCGATCCGATGCGAAATGCAATTAATCTATATGAACCTAAACTATATGCTATGCAATTTTAATATTTTTGTTTAGGGGTTAAAAATTTAATCCCTAATTTTCTATGCAATTAACACTAAATGATGCGCAAAAATTTAGGTGTCAACATCCTTTTTCTTTTTTTCTTATTTGTCTCTGCTAGTCGCCGGGCCTCAATTACTAGCAGAGGGAAATAGCAAAAAAAAGAAAAAAGAAAGAAATGAAAAGGAAAAAAAGAAAAAAATCAGATAATTTCAAGAAATTGCTAAAATCATCCACATTAGCATCAACCGTTATGCTATAAAGGATAGTCGATACAGGATGGTCAACACTGGCTAAACCGCCACTTCAGCCATTTTCAAGCTAAAATTGTCCGAAATGACTAAATTAAAAAATTATCAAAATATTTGGGACTAAATCTACCACCCACCTGGGTGGCGCTGCTGGAAAGGGCACTCTTCCTCTCGCAAAAGGTTGAGTGTTCGAATCCCGGGCGCCGCAGGGTGACTTAACCGGTGCACGTGTGTGGTGGCTAGCACGTGTCGCCCCCAGGGTTTACCTCCCGGCTGTCGGCCGTGCGGGGGTTCCCTGGGTTACCAAAAAAAAAAAAAAAAAAAATTGACCAAATTAAAAAGTTTATAACTAAATTGACCATTATACAATAAATTTAGGACTTTTTTAAAAATCTCCTAAATTAGGAGATACTCCCACAATGTTGGACTTAAGATAATCTGCCACCATCAATCTTGGAGAAATTGGTGGTCTCACTATCTTAAAGTTCCAAGAACTTTAAACAATTTATCTTGACGGACCACTCGCTAGATTCATATCCGATCCTCTGTAACATGCTTGATGCAAATGTATTAAACTTAGATCTAGATGCTTCTGGTACCTGAATGCAGAAAACTATAACAATGGATGCAATATCGATATTTTTATTTAGGGGTCAAGTTCTATCCCTCATTTCATAATAAGAAAAATTATAAGTTTATTAGCCAAAAATTCAGGTGTGACACACCTTATGATTTTGCACAATTAACTGATGGGACTTTATTGCGACAACCAAGCTACCTTCATATAGCGGTAAGCCTAGTAGTATTTCACGAATGAGCACAACGCATTGAAATTAACTACCACTTTGTTGGGGAACACGTATAGTTCAGTTGCATGAGAATAGACCCACTAGACTTTGACAGTCAGACATATTTACCAAGACAATGGATCAAGATCGGTTTATATTTCTCGTCAGTGACTTGGACCAACTTGAGGGGAGTATTAGGGAAGATTTATTTTCTATCTTTTAATATTTGGCGTATCTCTTATCATTAGTTCAGATTATTTTTTGTTTGTTTATTAGCATAATATTTGGTGTATCTCTTTAAAGAGAGTTTGGGATATTTGATAGATTTTCTCTTTTCTTTCTGTTAAGCACTACTTTGTATATATTTTTGCACCGTATGATCAATAATACAAACAAATTACAAATTCATTCATAGATAATCTCCAATGTTTTGAAAAGGAAAAATAAAAGAAATGCTATAATGAGATTAAAATCCGAAACCCAAATGTTTTACTTTCTACTGAAGACTCAATTTTATCTTATTTATCGGGGACCATTACCATCTCAAATATGAATTTTAATTGCCCTTCCATTCGTCATTATAGGAATTGGGTTCAAGTGATTACAAGGGTTGTATTTTCCAGAGAATTGGGATTGTACATCTGTATAAGTACCACCGATCTTATTAGTTCTATCTATCTATATTTTCTCCTTCTCATTAAGAAATCTTTTAAAAAATCCAAATAAATATACCTAGATTACTACGTTATATTTGATGCTTCCACTAAAATTTATCATTCTCGTGTTTTCTCATTATATTAAAAAATTACATGATTTAAGCATATTTTATAATTTAGGAATCAAATAAGATTTTAAAACTGTAATAATTTAGGTTGCAAATACAAACACTTTCGTGCGGACAGAAATTCTAGTGGAACCCAAGAGAGTTTCCATCTTTTTGCCCTTGAATTCGATGAGAAGCCCCTATGTATCACCCAGATGAAATACAATAGCACAAACATGGGGAAAAGTGTTAGAACAGTTCTAAACATTTTATATTGGTGCCAATTTAGTCATAAACCTTTTTTTGGTGTCAATTCAATCCTAACATTTTGTCTTTGTGCCAATTTAGTCCTTCCGACTAATTTTAATCAGATTTTGCTGACGTAGATGCCGGCTAGCCTACGTGGCATTGCTAGCAATGATGTGGACAACTTTTAATAATATTTTAATATTATTTTATTATTTATTTATTTATTTTCTTTTTCTAATTTTTTTCCTTTCTTCTTCCTCCAATTAGTCATCGGTCCGGCGATCGACTGGAGGCTAGGGGGCCTCTAGTGAGCCCTGTCGACCATTGGCAAGGGCTCGCCCTCGCCAGCGACGGCGATGCCGAGCCGCTGGTGAGGTTCGCCCTCACCGGATCTGGCGAGGGTCGAGCCTTGCTGGCCAGCACGAGGCTAGCTAAAGGATAGGGGGCCTATGGCGAGCCCTGCCAGCCACTTATGAGGCTCACCCAGGCCAGATCTGGCGAGGCTGCTGTGGCTTGCGAGAGGGCCGGCCTCACCAAATTTGGCAAGGGGAGCCCTCATCAGGGTTCGCCCAGGCCATGGCGGGCCTCGCTTAGCATGGTTGGGCAAGGGCCGCCGGTGGTCAACCATTGCCTGTGGCCAGTTGGCCGATCACCAGCAAAGGGAGGAAGGGAGGAAGAAAGAAAAAAAGAAAAAATAATAATTAAAAAATCGAAAATATTTTAAAATATTACTAAGAATTGTCCATGTCAGCACAAGTGGTGCTACATAGGCCGACCAGCGTCCACGTCAACAAAATCCAGCCAAAATTAGCCAGAAAGACTGAATTGACATTAATTCAAAAGGTTTAGAACTAAATTGGCACAAAAAAAAGGTTTACGACTAAAATGACATAAATGCAAAAAGTTAAGGACTGTTCTGACACTTTTCCCCAAACATGGAATGAAGGGAAAAAATTATGTAACGGGTAAACTAAATCTCTTATTCTCTAACATCCTAAATGTTAATATTAAACTTAAAATATAAATCTTCGTTGTTTGTTCTTTTAAGCTATATCATTCTTATTCACATCAATTAAGTTTTTTTCGTAAAATCCCTGCATATTTTGTTTGCCAGGCTCTTTATTATTATTTTTTGGGTTAATACCACGAAAAATCTAAAACTGGTACACTTGTGATAAATTTACCCCAAACTAATTTTTTGACAAAAAAAAATCTCAAACTAGTACATCTGTGATGAATTTTTCCCAAACTGAAATTTTTACCACTAAAAATCAAAACTATTACATTTGTGACAAATTTAACGTACGTTAAATTAGATTAAATAAAAAAAATTATAAACTAGTACACCTATGATAAACGGAGGGTAAAACTCTAAATTAGTACATCCTTTAACTGTCACGTATCTTTTAACTTAACAATTTGACAGTGAAATTTAACAGAAACTAACGGGGGGTAAATTTCTCACAAGTGTACCAGTTTGGGAGTTTTTGTGATCAAAAAATTAATTTAGAATGAATTTATCATAAATATATTAATTTGGGGTTTTTTGTGGTAATAATCCTTTTTTTCAGTTAAGCTGTTTACTAGTTTGTTAAAAAATAGAAAGAGGCAAATAACACTCCCGAGAGAGAGAGAGAGAGAGAGAGAGAGAGAGAGAGAGAGAGAGAGGAGCTACTCCCTAATGATTCTTTGGTTGGGCCACTGAGAGAGAGAGAGAGAGAGAGAGGAGCTACTCCCTAATGATTCTTTGGTTGGGCCAACCAAGTGGCAAGTCAGCTATCAGTAGTGAAGTGGACATCAGACGTGAAACATTTGTCTCGTTATCCTTAGCCGACAAGGTGGGAAACAACATGTGAAGTTCATAAATTTTTGGACTGGCTACAATTTTTCGGTATCTCTCCTACCTTTTCTCTCTCTTCCACCGTTTACTGGCTTGGATCTACTTGTCTATAAGATTCCTTGATGGAATGGGACTTGGAATTTTCTCCACACGAAGAACCTTTCTTGCATTCGTATCACTAAATTATATGACTAATCTTTAGTTCTATTTTAGAATATACTCTCAATTATGGGAGGCTATATTTCTAAAGTTTTTCGCACCTAGCAAGTCGAGTCCGCTTTCCTTTGAGCTTTTAATGGATATATTTAAAGTTAGACCTATTAAATGAGTGGGTCGGATCATAAATGGTCCTATTCAAATCGACCCATTAACTCATTTATGACCCATTTATGCGCAATGCAATTTTCTTGATCCATGCCCAACCCGACTCATACATAACCCAACTCATATTGCTCAAACACTTTCATATTTAACTAAATGTAGTAAAACTCATACCCAAACTGAGATGAGAGTATGGAATGAGTGATGGCGAAAGAGATGAGTTAAGTTTAAATCAGTTGTAAACTCATTTATGACTCATTTACAACCCATTTAACACACATATTAGACTTATACACATTTATGACTCATTTACTAAATATAATTAACTCATTTATGACCTATTTACTAATATATGGGTTCAGAAATGGGTTTATGACCCATTTTGATAAATCTATTTGAAGTATCTAATTATAATCATTCTTACAATTTAGATTAGAGCAAAGCAAAAATGAAAATTGATGGGCTTTTGTTTGTTTTTAATTTTTCATTTATGGTCATTCTTACATAGTGTCATATAAGCGCCACGCATGCTTAAAAATATTAGGGATAAGTGCATTGGAGTCCTCAAATTTGTCACGAAAGTGCAATTGAGTCATAAAACGTGCAAAAAGTCTAATCAAATCCTAAAACTTGTCAAATTGGTGTAATCAAGTCCATTCGTTTACTCCTTCCAACTTAGCTAACAAGAAACGCTGACATTTCTTTTTATTAAAATATTTTCTCTCTCCTGCGTGGTTAAAACATGAAATATAAGGCTAAAACGACATCGTTTTGGTTATAAATTAAATAAAAATAAGCTAAATTTAAAAATAAAAAAGGGAGAGTTGGAATTAGTAAGTTTTATTTATTTTGAATGTCTATTCAAAGCTTGGCGTCATCTTATAAAGTAAGTTTACAAACCAGTCTTCCGACATATGTAATAATGCCCACGTATAAATAATTACAAGGATAAAAATGAAATTGGCAAAAAAACCTATTTTAAGACTCCGTTTATTTTGCGGAAAATGTGATATTTCTGGAAAATGTTTTCTAGAAAATACAATATTTTATGATATTTGGCTGAAATGTAAAAATGAACTAAAATATATTTTCTGTCATGTGGTATAGAAAATTTAATGTGATTTTCCTAAGGAAAATTATCAAAAAAATTCGAATTATTTATTATTTATTTTTTCTTTCTTTTTTATTTTTCCTTTTTCCTCCACCTCCTCTGCCCACAACACGGCGTCCTCATCCCCAGATCGACCACTCTGTCGTCAATGAATCCACTGGCAGCCGCAGGCAAACCTTCTCCCTGGACCTCACCCCTTGTGGCACTACCACCACCTCCTCCCTTTCTGCCAAAAGTCGCCGCCTCACGAGCCGCTCGACGAGGACAACTTCGGCATCTAAAATTCCGATGTAGAGCGTGCTGATTGAGGTCGTGCACCTCGAGCCAATGAAGCAGAAGCGAGGCCAACGAGATCCAGCCTCTCTAGATTAGCAAGCTTCAAGCTCAGTAGTCAAGCTCACCGTGACTCGCGAGGCCTCTAGCTCCCCGCTACTCAACGACCTCTGGCGAGGCTTAAACTCGCCAGCCTCCAGCAAGCTCGAGCCTCGTCGGCTTGGGGCAAGCTCGTCCCTCGCTTGTGGCCAGTCACCATGGTTGGCCATTGGCTGATGAAGAAGGAAAAAATAAATAAAAAATAAAAAATAAAAAAGTAATTAAAAATTCGATTTAAAAAAAAGAAATGAAAAAGAAATTTTTTTATTAAAATGAGTGCACGGAGGAGAAGGTGCTTGGTCCAAGTGAAAGAAAGAGGAGGGAAAGGAAATAATTTTCCCTCCTTTTGAAGGTGTTTTTATTATTGATGAAAAATATTTTTCTTGACTTTTCTTATTTTCCGTGAACTAAATGCCAGAAAACCTTTTCTTGGAAACTGTTTTTCGCAAAATAAACGGAATCTAATACAGGTAGGCTTTTCCTTCTTTTGGCCGAAAATATAGCTACTAACAAAAATGCACAATCACAAGTTCTCTTGGACTGAATTGTCTCATGATTAGCTTCGTCGAGGGACTTCAATTGACTAGTTATCCACCTTGTCGTAAAGAGAGAGTCTATTATAAGCACCGGAATAGTCATCCGCATAATGACCCGATTCTTAACAATATAGCGCATACTTGGTACACAGGATTTCTTTGTATTATAAGATGTGTCATGTTTATTGTTTATGTAAAGAATTTCTATTTTTTTGGAATTCTCTACCTGTGAACGAGTTTGTGAAAAAATACACCAGAACTCTCGAAAGTTTTGTTCAATTATCTCCTTTAAAATGTTAAATTGATATACAGAATTTGCCTGCTTTACATGTACGTGAGTCTAGCATATTGAGAATTTTACCGCACATTCTTGCTAAATGAATAAACAAATTGGATAGGCATGCATGTTTTGATGTCTTTTGCCAGACGCTTAGACTTGTGAGCAAAAATTCATTTTCCTTTTTATTATGTGGATGCATTTGAGGCACATATCAAGGTTGATTTTCAAGAACTATGCTCTTGTATTCGGGTTTCATTGTCAGACTTGATGAAATTGAGATCCTATTGCTACCAATATGTGATGTCGAAGTTCATAGTTTGATAGTTGTGTTACATTCAAGAGTTAAATGCATAGTTAACTTGAAATAGGGGTCTTTGAAACTAGGTTATCCTTTTTAATATGCCAATCTTGATTTGTATCAGAGTAGCGTTAGCAAGAGACTGTTTTGAAAGGTAAAAGCTTGAAATTTTGGTGTGGCTTTTTGAAGATTGCTCTAAAATGTCAATTTGGGACAAATTACGGTTTCTTGATTATTAGATTTTTTATAATGTAATTTTTTATTGTGATTGTGGTTATTAACACTGTATAAAAGATAAAGTGTCTTCAAATGATTACTCTAACAATGTTGACCCGAAATCACTAACGTGGTAGTCATGTCACAAAAAACAGCTGGCATCCACGTTAGTAATTTTCAACTATGTTGGCAAATCATCAAAAGGGTTAAAATTAGATTGTCGCCGTTAATAGGATGTATTGGAGCAGTCGGAGTAAGGTATATCATGATTTTCACATAAAGGTAATGTTCCTACAACCATATTAAAATATTGTTAACCAAGGAACTACGACCTATAGTATGATAAATATGTTAATGACAAGGGGTTTTTTGGTTTGTTTCGTAACAAATAAATAATTTAAAAAATATTTTTCAAAAAACAATAACTTGTATCTTTTATAAAATTCGAAAAATATTTTTATCATCCATAAAAATATTTAAACATAATTTTTTGTTGGTAATATAAACTTTTTTTATTGATTAAGTATTTTAAGTGATAGAAACTGTATGTATGGGAAAATATTTTTCAATCATTCATTTTTTACGAAATAGACAGAGAATCTTTTGACTTATTTTTCAATTATTCATTTGTAAACTCATTCTCCTTTCATCAGTTATTCATATACTCGATCATTTTACATATGCTTATGATTTGTGAATATTGGTTGTATTCATGTGATTGCTGAATTTCTTGTATTATCTTCTAGATTAATTCTACGAATTAGTCTTCGTACATGGAATATTACTTGAAGAACAAAAATTAATGAGGACAAAAATGGAGGGCCCGAAAATAGAGCAAGCTAGCCTATTTAATTCTTATTATTCTTTTGACTCGCGTGCCTTTTCTCCTAAAACAACAATAATGTCTCAATCAGACAGGCAATGAGTTGACAAGGCATCGTCTTTTTTAGCATTGACGCAGCCAAAGATTTGTCCAAATGTTTTCTAAAGAAAGACTATAATAACTCGAAACTTTATAAAATTACTATTGACTATCTTAAAAGTTACTTTTAAATTAAACTTTCTAACTTAACATTAGAGCTAATAATATCACATTTTCGTATGTACATTCACTCCCGCCAATCAAATTTTATATGTCACTTTCAGCTCAAATTGTACTTGACAGAGGATATAAAAATATTATCCAACATCGCTTAACAACAGATCATAAACACTTTTTATATTTATGTGATCTTCCTTCACATTTTAGTTTAAAGTTTTGGATCGCACATTTGGCACTCTAATAAGATGCAAATGCATAGCAACCTTTGCTTCGATCGAGAAAATATGTCACTTCTTAATATCTTCAAACTTTATAATTTATTTATTGGACCAAAAAAAACTTTATTATATATATTTATTTTGTTTTATGGTTCAAAGTTACTCATCATTCATATTTCAATGATCTTTACGATTACCAAACCACTAGAAAAAAACGTGGTTCACATGTCAACTTAATGATCTTGTACACGGTTCATATCAGGGTTGCTAGGATAACTACTTAGACCTATTGTATGGATAACAATTCGGTCCCAAACTTTTCAACTTGGCTAATTTTAGTCATACACCTTTTGAGGATTTGCCAATTTAGTTTTCCCGATCAATTTTGACTGAAAATTACTGATGTGGTCATCGGTCAACTAATGTGGGGTGGCCAACTCTAATGTGGACAAGTATTGCAATTTATTAAATTTTTCTAAATTTTCTTTTTTTTTAATTTATCTTTTTTTAAATGAAAAAATTATTCACGTTGGCGCCGACTGTGCCACTAAGCAGTTGGCGTCCACTTCAGTATTTTTGATCGAAATAGGCCTATTGACAAATTGTCAAAATATTTAGGACTAAAATGTGCCAAATTTAAAAGTTTATGACTGAATTTATATATGTACTATACGTTTAACACTGATCGAACAATTTCCCCTATTTTTCCCTTCCTCATACTTTTCCTCCAACTAGGAGTCTAGAAATATGTTTCTTCTAGAAGTTGTTTTATTCCACATGGGAATATATACTGTCCAATTATTTGCCTCTCTTTCAAAAAGCTTTAAAGAACCCTCCACTGTGCATATATGAAAGTTAAGAATTATTCGATATCGGAAATTTCGGGAAAATGACATTATAAATGTCATGACTTTCGTACGGCGCTCATTTAAGCGCTATAACTCTTTTTTTTATCACTTGAGTGTGCTATAGCTTATGAACGGCGCTTACTTGAGTGCCACAACGTTTTAATTGATCACCTGAATATTATAACTTTTTAAAAACCTTCACCATAAGTGCTCTACCATATCAAATTTCTTATGCTTAGTTGAACGTTTTTAAAAACGTTTGGCACGTAAGTGATCGATTGAAAGTCATGACATTTAAGTGAATGTTTTTTTATAAGTTGTGACTTAAGTGATTGAAGAAAAAAGCTATAGTACTCAAGTAAGCGACGTACGAAAGTCATGATATTTGTAGTGTCTTTTATTCCCGAAACTTCTTCTTGTGCTGACTGCATTTAATTTAATTAAGAGAGTGGTTCATCAAAATAGTACATACATCCTCAAGATTTTTCCGTTGTAAAAAAAAAAGAATGATATAATGTACAAATTTTTGATAGTACCTTTTCATTTTAATGGTTTTAATAAATATATAAAATGCTTCAATGGGCATGGTTAGTTCTTTGCCGGGTGGATAGGCACGACGATGGGCCGTCGTGAGTAATCATCCGATGAATTTTAAATGCACTCGAATCATATCCATTGTTTTCTTTTTTTTGGGGGGGGGGGGGGGGGGGGGGGGGGGTGCTAAAGTTTGTATCCATTGTTTGATCGGGTGAAAAAACCATATTCCAACTATTTAAATGAGCTATAGACTCACGTACTTTAAATTTGGATTAATATCACGAAAAACTTCAAACTGGTACATTTATGATAAATTTACCCCAAATTAATTTTTTGACTACCAAAAAATCTCAAACTGGTACACCCATGACAAATTTATCCAAAACTAATTTTTTAACTACCAAAAATCCCAAACTGGTTCATTTGTAATAAATTTAGCCCTCATTAAATTGGATTAATACAACAAAAAATCACAAACCGGTACACTTATGACAAATGGAAGGTAAAACCCTAAACTGGTACATCCATCAATTATCGCGTGTTATTCAACTCAGAAATTTAACGGTAAAATTTAATGAAAACTAACAGAGGGTAAAATTATCATAGATGTACTAATTTGAGATTTTTAGTGATCAAAAAATTAATTTGAAATAAATTTATCATAAATATATCAATTTATGATTTTTCGTAACATTAATCTTTAAATTTCTGCTGATCATGGCTTTCGGCAAAGGACAAAAGATAAATTGGAGATGATTCATCTGGATAAAAGAAAAATAAATAAAAGCAAGGAAGTGTCCAAATTTTTAAAGAGGAATGACAATAATGGGGCAATAAGGAGGAGATGACAACATCTAGTGGAAACTGACGAGAGAGAGAAGACGCGGAGGCTGTCGGTCCACGTCAGATTGCGCGTGGACGGTGCCACGTCAATTCGCAATCTTTTGCTTTCGGAGATCCTTCTTCCCTCTTGCATGGCCTTTTTCTTCTCCTTTTCTTCCGTCCTCTTTTGACCCTAGAATGTGAAAGGGCTTCCAGATGCGTCCCCAGTCGTCGGCATTTGTCGCTGTGCTGCTACTTGCATGATTGCATCTTTCCCTTCGTGCTTTGCGCCATTATTTTAGGATTTAGGTTTAGCGTGTTTGAAGTCCTAAAATTTTGAAGTCCTAAAATTATGAATACGTTTATTTCGTAGAAAATTTAATGATAGGGGAAAATATTTTTTGAAAGATCATTTTTCAAAAATACGCTTAGTTTTCCTTTGTTTGATGATACACGATTGAAATCGTTTTCTGATGTTTGGATTTCATTGGAAAATGATTTCAATCTCATGACTTTATTTTAGGCCAAAAAATTGAATTTTTAAATATTTTTATATTTTTAAAAAATCGAATTTTAAAATTATTTTTATTTCTCTTTTTTATTTTTTATTTTATTTATTTGAAAAAATTGGAATTTTTTAACCATTTTTAAAATTTCTTTCCTTTTCTTTTCCCTCCTCCCTCCACTGCGACTGACCAGCGACAGCTGCTGGCGAGCTCGAGGCTTGCCTAGTAATGGCCATAGGCGAGCTCAAGCTCACTTGGATTGGCCGAGCTCAGGCTCACTTGGATCGGGCGCCTTGACCAAGCTCGAGCTCACCTGGATCTGCGCGAGCTACGAGCTCGCCGCCAGAGACTGCCGCAAGCTTGCTGGGCGTCGCCGTGGCCGGCGACCGGCCTAAGGAAGAAGAAAAAGAAAAAGGAAGAAAAGAAAAAGAAAGAAAAGATAAAGAAAAAGGAAGGAAAAATAAAATAAAAGAATAAATAATTCGATTTTTTTAAAAAATAATAAAAATGATTTTTAAAATAAATAAAATTCGATCTTTTAATTAAATATTTTTATAAAAACAAATCGTTTCACTAATTAAGGACAAGAGCCCGAGAGCTGAGGACCTGCGCACGACCTTTGTGGATTCAGGTTGAAGGGTCGAGACTAGAGCTTGAGTATCGGGGACCTAAGCACGACATTTATGGACCATAGTTTGAGTATCGGAGCATCGGGTATGGGCACCAGGGGTTCGAGCTCAACCTTGATGGACTCGGACGTGGGTGCTGGGGGCCTAGGCCTTAGACACCGAGGTCTCGAGCCCGATCATCGAGACCTAGTCCTCAATGTCAAGACTCAAGAACCAATGTTGGGGTTTTTGCGCTTAAGCGTAGAGTTTTGGGTCCAAGTGTCAATAGCTAATCATACTTCGGAAAACGTTTTTCGGTTCTTTCAAAGGGAAATCATTTTCCTGAATTTAAGCTTTAGTAATTAAACATTTTCTGTTGACTTGTTTTCCTAAGCAAACCAAACGCCGGAAAATTAGGAAAGTGTTTTCCTAGAAAATATTTTCCGCAAAACAAACGCACCCTGCAATTAAGTCCTAAAACTTATCACGAAAGTGTAATTAAGTTCTAAAACTTTCAGAAAGTGCAATCAAATCCTAAAACTTGTTGAGTTGGTGCAATTAAGTCCTTCAATCAACTCTATCTAACTTGACAAACGTAAAATGCTAACAAGTTTTAAGACTTGAACCAACTTGACAGGTTTTATGACCTGGTTGCATTTTTGAAAGTTTTAAAATTTAATTGCACTCTTATAATAAGTTTTAAGACTTAATTGTACTTTTTGAAAGTTTTATAACTTAATTACACTTTTATAATAAGTTTTAGGATTTTCAATGCACTTATCCCTTTGATTTTAGAACTAAGTACCCCAAAAAAAGTAACAAGAAACATAAACTTTGTGTCAGATTAATCCACGTTCTGTTACGCTAAAGGTAGGAAAAGGGGGATTCGACCGTCATCGACAAAGGAAATTAGTAGAAAGCGGAGCAAATGCTGCAACGAGATGGCTGGCTCGCAAGCAAGGGCATCGGCATTACTAAACAATGGCACCTGTAATCTGTAACTAATTTAGCGTGTTTAGGGTTTGGTTTTCCGATTTGGAAGGTCCTTGCAAGTTATGATAGGGTCAACCACTCTCTACTCGTTCAAGTTGTGCAACATGAGATGACGCGCATTTAACTTACTTGGTTTGGGCACAAGTTGGTCATGTCATATGACTAAAATCACATCTTACGCTGTTAAACCTATCTAACATATTTAAACCCGAGTCGATGCGTTTAAAATAAACATATTAACATGTCATTTATTTTAACGGATATAATTAGAAAAGTTTTAGCGCGTTTCATACTCATACTCAAAGTTCTTCTTATCCTAAATTTACTAAAATATATGTCATATACAAACATATTTCAATGCTAAAAAAAAGAGTTAATACAACGAAAAATCTCAAACTAGTACACTTGTGACAAATTTACGACAAACTAATCTTTTGATTATCAAAAACCCAAAACCGGTACATTTGTGATAAATTTACCTTCCGTTAAATTGGATTAATACCATAAAAAATCATAAATTGGAAATATGTGACAAACAAAGGGGTGAAATCCTAAATTGATACATCCTTCAACTGTCACGTGCCATCCAACTCGGTAATTTGACGGTAAAATTTAACAGAAACCAACGGAGGGTAAATTTATCACAAATATACCAGTTATGAGTTTTTGGTGGTTAAAAAATTAATTTTGGGTAAATTTGTCATAGGTATATCAGTTTGGGGGTTTTTTGCAGTATTAACCCAAAAAAAGAACATATTTCGGGACAAAGTTCATATGCTTTTGTTGTATAAAATATGATTTTGCTATTTTTCTCTAGCCGACGAAACATGAGAGGGTACTGGTCTTTCTTCCTCTTATCAATCTTTGGATCCCTAAAATTACTATGGTCACTTGCTATGATAAGATATAACAATTAATTCAACAACCTCCCGCTCCTCGTTTTATCACATCCCCTCTGACCAAGGTATGTAACCGAGGATTCAAAAGTTGGAACTAGGACATGCTCGGGCAAAGTATGGGGCAAGAACCTAACTTACAAGGAAGTCACCAAATCCGGCAAAACTTAGTTGACATGGCCGTTGGAAGACCCTGAAATGCCACGTGGATTAAGTATCTGCCTATGTGGACATGAGTCGAGACAGTGAACAGACGGAAGAACATATAAATACATCATAAATTATACGAAGAACAAGGCTATGCATGGAGTTTGCGAAGATCACGAAGGATGTCCACTGTGCGCGAGATTTAATTCACGTCATGCTCCGATGTCATTCGATGGCCACATCACAAACCATACAAGGAATGAAGCTATGCATGGAGTTTGCGAAGATCGCGTTGCTGTAGGCGATATCTAATTCGCTTCACGCTTTGATGTCATTCGACGGCCACGTCATAAATTATATGAGGGACAAAGCTATGCATGGAGTTAGCGAAGATCACGATGGATGTCCATTGTACACGATATTTGATTCACGTCATGCTCTGATGTCATTCGACGGCCACATTAACTAGGCATGGCCGGAGAGTTTCGATTTGAATTTTTCTTCTTTTGCAAATAGAAAGACGTGACTAGTATGTACATGGATAACGTATGTTGCTTGGCAGTATAAACTATCAATGGATGACCAACCTCGTTGGAACTTTGACCGCCAAATGTCAGCCGCGAAAGTCTCCTCCTCGGCGCCTCCATTTTGAACTCGACCCTTTGGTGGTGGCCTAACTATGGCAAACTCTTCTCTCTCTCTCATGAAAAAGAAGGCAATTGAAAATTCTTTTCTTTTTGGTTTTTTTTGGCTTTATTTTAAAAAAAATACAAACTCTAAATTGAGTTATAATTCTGATCCGAACTTCTTTTGTCTCATAAAAAATCATAAAATTTCACTGAAAATCACAAATCTGATCTGAACATTTTGAAAATTTCACATTACAGGGACTAGATTTGGGATTCGAATAAAATTTGGTGCTTTTTATTGAGACAAAAAAGTTTGGGCCAAAATTCTTACTCAAAACAAAGTTGGCGCTTGTTTTTTGAAATTAGCCTCTTTTTTTGGAATTTTTTTGGTCAATTTTTTTTGTCCGTAAGGCAATAGAAAATTCAAAAGCTTAGAAAATTGTGCTCGGACCCAGTTGCACTTGCAATAATTAAATACGGACAAAGACTCGCGACTTTTCCTTTGGGCTTTTTCGCTAATCCCAATCATTTAGAACGCGTTCGTCGGATAGACAGCACCAGTCCCGATCGCCTCTGATTCTTTTTTGTCAGTGGATCCCATTTTCTGCATGACTGTCCATCTCATTTACGTAATTCATCTTCTCACTCGAAGTTTATAAAAAGAAAATGATTTTCGCATTTTAATATAATATTTGAAAAAAAAAATTCACATCATTTTTGGATAATTAATTGGGATAATATCACGAAAAATCCCAAGCTATACACATGTGACAAATTTACTATAAACTAATTTTTTTTATCACCAAAAATCCTAAACTGGTACACTTTTGATAAATTTACCTTATATTAGTTTACGTTAAATTTTATTATCAAATTATTTTATTAAATGGCACACGGTAGTTGACGGATGTACCAGTTTTGTATTTTACTCTTCGTTTGTCATAAGTGTACCGGTTTGTGATTTTTTGCAGTATTAATCCAATTTAACAGAAACTAACAGAGGGTAAATTTCTCATAAACGTATCAATTTAGAGTTTTTGGTGTTCAAAAATTAGTTTGGGGTAAATTTATTATAGATGTACCAGTTTGAGATTTTTTGTGATTAAAAAATTATTTTGAAATAAATTTGTCATAGGTGTCATAGTTTAGGATTTTTCGTGACAATAATGCTATAGTTAATTTGAAGACAAATAAGTATACAAAGCCGACTCTAGAAATAAATTTCGGTACTGAGTTACGATCGCTTTTATTGAAGTGAATATAGAGAAATATTGTATGTCTCCTAAGTCTTGAATGTTATATCTTTAGGCATTTCAAGTTAATATAGAATTTCATGGGTTCAAGATTAATCTATGTAAGGCAAGGTTTTAGGTCACTGAAAGAAAATCTATATGGAAACCACCCAACAAACTCTCGAATTTTATTATGTTTTTTTAAGATTGATAGCGTCTTTTTAGAGGTAATTGGGGCCATTTAGCTATGAATTGACATCCTTATATTCGAGATTTGGTCTTTAATTTTGTAATTTAACATGGCCTATGGTGCAAAAAAATTAACATAACATATCGAATCATTTTGTAATCATATACGATCGTTTAGACTATATTTATAATATTGATAAAACTATTTATGTTTCGGGGTTAGGCTCAATTATCAAGGAATTGACTTTTTTTTTTACGAATTAGGCATGTGATAACGATTCGATTTCCTCGTGCCATTACATACCAACAATCTCATGTTTGAACCACTCGATCAAGTTTCGACTTGTGCCTTACATGACCCATAGATTTCGGATGCTATGAGCCGGAAGTCTACTCTCGTAATCAAAGCCATGCAGGAGGAGGGATCTTCATATTTTCTAGAAGATCTGAATACCCGTTGATTGGAGATCGATAGCCATTGGATTAGAAACACACATCCATGTTCATTGTAGAAAAAAGTGGTTCTATGCTATGAGAAAAGCTAAGGCTTTTTGGCAAATGAAACCACAGAAAGGAAGAGAGAAAAATCCAATCCACTATTGCAACATGAGAGAGAGCTCCATCATCGACGGTGGCCATGCATGTGACCCGAATCGTTAGAAAAGTCAAATCCGTGAACACCCCCACCCCCACCCCCCCAATCAAACCCTCATGACATCACTTTCGCCTCGCCATTTCAACATCCATTGCCAGAGCCACCATCACAAAAACACGACCCGACTCGATCCGACTCGAACTGTACCTCCTTGAACAGCATCTCGGCGAGTCTCGGTCGGCAGTCCCCAGAAGAGGAGAGGAGGAAGAGGAGGAAGTAGTCATTAAATAGCTCCGGTGGCCGAGAAAGAGACCTGGTTGTTGGCAGTAAAGCACGGCGGTTAGGTACACCTCTCACCCCCACCATTAATAGCTCCCTCCGCCCCATCTTTAATGCATCGCTCAGCCATCACGAAATAAGCAAAATCCAACCCAAAAAAGATACCTTCATGCCCATGCCCATGCCCATGTGATGCTCTCTTGCCCAACTTGAAGACACGGTGACTCCATATTTAGGATATTAGAAAAAGTACGAGCTTCACAGACATAGGATAATATGATCATGCTGTGATGCAGGGGAGAGAGAGAGAGAGAGATTGTATGTTGTGAATTATCTTAGTAGTAGAAGGAGGGGAGGTCTCTTTCATTCTCGGGGCGTGGTTTGGTCAGCGTTTGCAGAGGCGGAACAAGGGAACAGCAACACCGGCATCGAATGCAGAATCGAAAGCTCGTGATTGGGAGTGGCAAGAATTAACAGAGGTGACAAACAATAAAGAAAAGCAGACTGGGAAACTCTCCCCAGAAATATCATTAAGAAAATACACGCATTTATCGGAACACCAACAAGAAGGAGAAGGAAGAAGAAGAAGAAGAAGAAGAAGATAAAACAAGAAGTACTTTTGTTACTGTGAGATGCCCAAGAAGATTATGAAGCGGCTTTGAGTTTCGTCGGCCATGGAAGCGAAGCGAGTTCTTGTTTTAGCGGCTCTGGTGTTGTTCTTCATCCAGTGCGCGGCGGCGCAGCGGAGCACCCTCAACTCCAGCGTCGAGTGGTCGGCATTGCGCCGGCTCCGGTCGTCTCTGGGCCTCCGAGCCTGGGACTGGCCCATTAAGGCCGACCCATGCCGAAACTGGACGGGCGTAGAGTGCCGGGACGGGCAGGTCACGGCTATCAGCGTTTCGGGCCTTCGGAGGACCAGGGTCGGGCGGATGAACCCCCGTTTCGCTGTGGATGCTCTCGCCAATTTGACCCTCCTGGAGACTTTCAACGCTTCCGGGTTCTTGCTTCCCGGGTCGATACCCGAGTGGTTCGGATTCCTCCTCCAGGGTCTTCAGGTGCTCGATCTCCGGTCCTGCGCCGTGAACGGCGCCGTCCCAAGTTCACTGGGCAACTTGAGCAGGCTCACGCATCTGTATCTAAATCATAATAATCTTACCGGCAATATTGCATCCAGTTTGGGGCAGTTAACCGAATTGTCGGTTCTTGATCTTTCTAGGAATTTCTTGACTGGGTCAATACCTGCTTCATTCTCAATGATGAGTAACCTTTCCATGCTTGATCTTTCATCGAATTATATATCCGGGACGGTACCGGCGGGTTTTGGATCCGTCTCTAGTCTTCGAGTGCTGAATCTTTCGTATAACAGCCTCACAGCGTCAATTCCAGGCGAATTGGGTAATCTGTCTCAGTTGGTAGAGCTTGATCTCAGCAAGAACTCTTTTTCTGGTGCTTTGCCTGTGGAATTGGGAGGGTTGAGGAGTTTGAAGAGGATGAGAATTGGCAGTAATAGTTTAGAGGGTCAATTGCCGGAGGGCTTTTTCTCAGGCCTCTCTCAATTGGAAGTTGTGGTTCTTAGCCAGAATAAACTGGACGGAAGAATTCCTAGTGGAGTATGGTCCTTGCCTGCGTTGCGCTTAATTGACATATCCGCCAACAACTTCACTGGTGAGTTACCGAGCGTTGGTTTGAATGGCAATGTCACTCGGGCAATTTTCAACTTCTCGGATAACATGTTATATGGGAATCTCAACTCTTCGATCAGGTTTTTCAATTTGACTGATCTATCAGGGAATTACTTTCAAGGCAAAGTAAGTGATGATAATCAGAGAAATGCTACTCTAGATAGAAACTGCCTTCAGGTTTTGCCGGATCAGAGGAGTTTAGCAGATTGTAGGCTTTTCTATTCTGACAGAGGCTTACGGTTTGATGATTTTGGAGCTTCGGGACCAACAGATTCGCCATTCCCAGTATCTGCTTCAAAGAAAAACAGAAGACGGGTGTATATACTGATTGGAGTATTTGGTGGGCTAGCCTTAATCGTAGTTATGGTTGTAATTGTCGTGCTGCTCCTGAGAAAGTGCAACAAGAGCATCCCTGATCAAAGAAGCATTGCCGATGAAGGGCCTGCTCCTGATGGAGATGGCCAAACGGTTCCTAAGGAGCCTTCCGAATTTTCAGGTCTTGGAGATGTCTTTTCCTATGAACAGTTGGCCCATGCGACCAGTGAATTTAGTGAGAGTAATCTTATCAAACATGGCCACTCTGGAGACCTGTACCAGGGCATTTTGGAAAATGGGACCATTGTCGTCATTAAAAGAGTCGATCTAAGTTCAATTGGCAGAGAATCGTACATAAGGGAATTGGAGATTTTCAGGAAAATTTCAAATACAAGATTCGTCCCACTCTTAGGTCACTGCTTTGAGCACGAGAATGAGAAACTTTTGGTCTACAAGTACATGCCTAATGGAGACTTGGCAAGTTCGTTCTACAGAGCTACTGATTTAGAGGACGAGAGCATGCAATCTCTTGATTGGATTACCCGATTAAAAATTGCAATAGGAGCTGCAGAAGCTCTATCATACCTGCATCATGAATGTAACCCTCCTCTTGTGCACAGGTATCAGCTTTCACTTATTCAATTTTTAAGCTGATTCCATTGAATTTTGTTGGCATTGGAAACAGTTGTTTATCAACCATTAGTGGCACTAGCCTGTATGCCTTGTTCATAATTTCCAATTTTGTTTGACAAGTTGATGGCTAGTCGAGCAATCTGTACTTGCATGTATCAATATGTTCAACCGTCATTCATTTACTTGTGCTACTTAGCTGATGCGCAAACTGATGATTCCTTGTCATGTTATGTGGCATCATCTGTGAAGAATGAATGATCTATACCACACTGCATGCTTTATTTCTGTACATGAGCTGATGCCACAGCATAATTGCTTTCATGAGATAAAGAATCTCGAGAGTGATCAAACTTGATCACCTTAACCACCGTGTAGTGTGCACCTTTTTGTTTTCAGTGTCTTTGAAGTTGCATCTCTTCTTTGATTTATCTAAACTCTACTTTCAGATTATATATTGGCCAATGCCTCCTCAGTCTGAATTGCACAAGTTGAACTGAATATTTTCTTGTTTTTTGGTTAAAGAGATGTTCAAGTGGGCAGCATACTTCTCGATGATAAATTTGAAGTGCGAGTTGGAAGTCTGAGTGAGTCTCGTGCCCAAGATGGGGATTCTCATGGTAATGTTATCACGAGATTGCTACGGAAGCCTCAGTAAGTACCCTTTCATTCAAGCCTATCAATTCCCAATTGCCTCATCAAGAAGTTGCATGATGACATAACTGAATGCAGACCCAAAAAGATTGAGAAGGCAGTAAGAGGAACAAATTTCATTAAAGATAGAGGAGTGAAAAAATTTTGTATCTAAAAAGAATTTGATTGTACATCTTCTAGATATATGATAACATGAAGATGACTTCATAGGCGGCATCAGTTCATCTTTTATGCTTAGATGCGCTGCTAGCTTGAGATTCTTGTCATTACTAGGTCCATGGTGAAAGTAGTAATCAGACAGGTGTCAGGTTAGGGATCACTTGCTCAGCTGATTGCTTTTGCCTGTGTACTTTAGTAGGACAATCCAGCAGTAGCTGATATGTTCAATCTCCCCTAGCTTCAATTATGGCATTCTGGAATCCAATTGCCTTATGGCATGGCTATAGTGGTCGAACATATAGTTTACTACATGAGAATCTACTGGAAGGCAATTCTCAGTTAAATGATTCACTTATCCTGCTGATGTTGGTTAAAAAATTTGTTCACTCAAATTAATCCAGCCAATCTTAAGGTTATTTTAGTTGCTCCATGAGAACAGATTTGGTGATTTATCGTCATTATGCAGTGGCATGCTGAAATAGTAGATTTTGGTTCTGCTTAGCTCAATTATTTTTCTACAGAAAGTGACTCATTTGTATTGCACCATCTTCTGTACTTATGATGGCAATTCTTTGTAATGTGCAGGACGTCTGAACAGGGCACTTCTGGTATGTCTACTTCACTTTCTTGTAAATATCACGCGGTCTAGCATCCTATGTTTAGCCTGTATCGCCTACCCACACTATAGATTACTTGGAGATTATCTTCTGGTGGGAGTTAGTGTAACATAGATATCATTGTCTAGCTAGCCATCTTAAACTTTTCATTTTCGATGTAGGTACAGGTTCTTATTCAGGTATTGTCAGTTGTCTGAAGTAAATCGAATATGTTGGAATGAGAGAAAATAAAAAGAACAATTCGAGGCAGTGTAGTTCAGTTTCTTGTATCATGATCTAAATTCTGCTCTATGCTAATCTGCAGGATCCTCGTCGGCTAATTGCACTTATGATGTGTTTTGTTTCGGGAAAGTGTTACTCGAACTTGTGACGGGCAAGCTCGGCATCAGCAAATCGGACGATGCCACAACAAGAGAGTGGTTGGAGCACACTCTATCTTACATCAGTGTGCATGACAAGGAATTGGTCACAAAGATCATGGACCCATCTCTGATTGTGGACGAAGACTTCCTAGAAGAAGTGTGGGCCACGGCAATCGTGGCTCGGTCATGCCTTAACCCTAGGCCTTCGAAACGGCCGCTCATGAGATACGTTCTCAAGGCATTGGAAAACCCTCTAAAAGTGGTAAGAGAGGACAGCTCCAGCTCGGCGAGGCTGCGAACTGCTTCTTCGAGAAAGTCTTGGAACGTCGCCTTCTTTGGAAGTTTGAGACATAGCTCGTCAGACAGCAATACCGTTCCCACGCAAATCAGTAGCAATGGGTTCAAGCAATCGGGGAGAGTGGGCTCTCACAGTAGCGGCGGGAATGACTACTCGTCATCGCACAAGAGATTATCCAGCGAGATCTTCCCCGAACCAATCGCAATCACAGACATGGAGAGGCTGGATGAACATTAAGAAAAGAAGCCTCATTCTTTCCGGAGTAGAACGGAGCTGAGTTTGCTTAAGCACCTCATCTCCTTCAAGGGTCTGTTCTGTCCATTTTGAAACTATTTACAGAGGAAAATGGCACCGCCCAACCCTTGAGATTATAATCCGCTGAGCTCGACATAGACGAATGTGAGCTCATTAGTTTGAGTGAGTTTGTAAAGAAAGGCAGATAGAATATGTTTTAGCCCCCATTCTTCTTGGCTTCTGTCCATAGAAGCTGCAATTTTTTGTGTCATGATTTGCTCATAGTATAGCTGCCAAAGTTGATTAGAAAATCTGTGAATGATATGGAGAAATTCATGTGCCATATACTTTGCCCGTGTTAGTCTGTTAAGGGTGTCAAGAAGCCAACTCTACTGTACCTGAAGAACATTTTTCCCTCTTCAGGTTTTTAAGTGGACAAGAACCTATTGGATATAGTTTCAGAGTTGACTAGTCAATGTGACTTGCTTGCCGTGTGTGGCTTCATGATAGGAACTTCATTTCGTATTCTTTGTTGTAATATTTTGACTGGATGTTCCACGAGCATGTTTCGTCCGTCAATTTTGACCAAAAACTTCTTCCGGTTTCTTGTGGATGATATTGTCTTCATTTTACAAATAATTCTTGCAGTGTATTATCTGTTTTGTAGTCCACACTTCTACGGAATCAAGTTGACAAACTCCTATTCGAATCAGCAACTCCATAAACTCCTTGGAATTAGTGTATTTCCCAAGTGTTTTTGAATTTCACACGGAAGTTTCTGTCGAACTTCTTCCATGAAACGACATGTCAACTGACAATACTTTTCACCCATTGACGACATAGGATTAGTCCGCCAAAATCTATGCATGACCCACCACCACACGACATTCCTGAAAAGCATTTCCCTGAGTATAACTTGTCAGATTAATTAGTCGAATTAGCCTCTTGACTGAAAAACCAGCACAATAGCCATGAAAACATCTGAGCATATAAGCGTTTAATGCAAGTGAAACAATGCAGAATTCCCATCTAATAGGTTTTTGGGTCTCATTGTTTTGCCTACCTTTCAATTTGGACATATTCAAGATTGGTGTACTAATACAACGTGATTTAATCGGACATTACGATTAGCAGACACAGAACATGACCTTCGTCACTCCAAAATTCAAGAGGTCATGGGTAGTTCACTCCACTAATGGCTTTCACCATCCAATCCTTAGTATGTCATTAGGTCCTTCTTCATGGTTCTTACCTTGTCGCGACGTGGATTGATTTTCGCCCTGGCCATACTTGATTTGAAATAATTTGGAGCAAGCAACATGTACGTATCTACAGTCGCATTCCAAGGTATCTCAAATAAGGTGGCTCTACTTTGTCGTGGTCTAGGTCGCTTTTGGTCTGATGATGCTATGACAGTCATTGATGGAGTCATCTGGCCTGAAAAAAAAGAACGAGAACGTGAGCTCGCTTTCTTCGGGAAGCTCTTAGGAAAGCCTAGCGTCAACATTCAGACTTCTCAAAACATTCATGAGGAAAGCTTGGAGACTTGAGAATGTTAACGTTTCACAATTGGAATCTGTCATTTTTGCGTTTGCTTTTAAATCAGAATACCTTGGATGGGTTATTGAATCTAGACGTTGGTCTTCTTGTAATCATCTATTACTACTGCTTCATCCCTGGGAACACAGCACCCCATCTCACGGTTGAGTTCAACACGGGGTCCAGATCCACGGTCTCACTTGTGAGTGGTTTTCAGAAGAGGCAATTTGCCGACCCACCAGTAAAACTGGTGAAGTCCTTGTAGAATTTGAACCAAGTCACTAAACTCTAAGTTGGTAGGGGAAGGATTAATTTGGATCTGTCGGCTCCTCTTAAACCAGGGACACTACCAAGATATGAAGGGAGTTCTGTGGGTCGATTTTAAGTATGAAAGTTTGCCTTATTTTTGCTGCTCTTGTAGTAAAATTTGACATTTTGCCTATTGTGAAGAGATTGAGTTCAATGAAGAACAATTGGAGGAAGGATCTCAGGGGTGTTTTGGTGATTGGCTGAGTGCAGAAAAGCCTGAACCAAGCCCCCATGGGAAGTTGTTATATATGAAAAGTTATAGCTATCCCACAGAAACTGCAGAAGTCCCCGAAACTCCCCATCCCTAAATAGTTTCTCCTTTTAATGATAATTCTGATGCAGCCTCCAAAGATGGGAAAGGGATTAGTAAGAACAGCCAGGGAAAGCATGTTGCAAGTGCTGGGAGTAGCAAGGGCAATGAGAAGAACCTCTAAGAGCCTTGAACAAGGAGAGTTGATGAACGTTGAGCCAATAAGCTCTGAAGGTCTGTTTTGTAATGACAGCACCCAGCTGGTTCCCTACCAGTATAACAGTAATTTGGCATCGGGGAAGCAAATTATTGTGTCCCCAGGGTCATCTTTGAAGAAGAAAAGTAGTGACCGTAAGGCGCAGGGATCAAGGAAGACCAGAATATTCGAACCTTGCATAAAATGGCACGAGGAAACAAAACTTTGTCGAGCCATAACTCTTAGAAACCGCAACCTAAGTCTCCTCTGATATTATGTCAAAATTGTTCAGGGTTGGGCAACCCTTTGACAATCTAAGCTTTGCAAGCGCTTGTAGTAATTGCCTCAGCCCAAAAATAAGATAATACTTAGCTTTCTATTATCATGGTCCTAGCCATTTCTTGAAGAGAATGATCTTTCCTTTCCACAACTCCATTTTGCCGTGGAGTGTAGGGAGAGGAGAAATTGTGTTCAAAATCATACCTGTCATAGAATTTCAAAAAGTTTTGATTTTCGAACTCTTCACCATGATCAGTCCGGATTGATGAAATGTTGTAGCCCTTCTCATCTTGTATTTTTTCATGCAATTTTCATGAATGCTTGAAGTGCATCATTCTTGCGAGTTAGGAATAACACTCATGTGAACCTTGAGTAGTCGTCCAGACCATGAAACAATATTTCCTTCCCCCAAGGCTTGTGCTTCTGGTTGGTCCAAACAGGTCCACGTGTAACAGCTACAAAGCTCGATTAGTAGCAACAACATTTATTTATTTGAATATGCTCTTTGCTTGCGTACCCAATGAGCGTGCATCACAATCCTCATACAAGGTCCTTAGCCCCTAGCTTAGAAATCTGGCTTCTTGCTCATGTATGCCAATTTTCAAAGCCATATCTCTTGTTCGTCTTTAATTGAGATTAAGCACTGAGCATCGTCACATAATCAAGGTCAAGTAGATAGATATCGCCAAATCTCTTCCCAGTGAATGACTGAGATTTGTCTTTGCTTACTCCAATGCACTTACCTTCTTCGAAGCTTATTGAGAAGCCTTTATCACAAAGTTAACTTATGCTTATCATATTGTGTTTGAGTCCTCTCAATAGCGGTACATCTTCAATGATTAGGTTTCGTAAATTGATGTTGCTCTTGCCGACAATCTTTCCTCTATCCTTTTCCTCCAAAAGCGACAGCACCGTAATCAACTTGAATCGGGTTTACAAATTTGGCAGCATCTCCAGTCATGTACCTTGAGCATCCACTATCGAGATACCATTTGCTCCTCTTCCTAGTTGTCATTGAAGATTTCTTTTCTTCAGAATATCTTAATTGCCTTTTGCGTTCTCAAGTTCTTCCTTTCCTCATCATATTCTTGAATTTTCTTATTAGGAGCACCGTATCCACATCATCTTCATCTTCAGATGATGTTTGATCACTTACGTCATCATAATCAGTTTTAAAAGTTATAACCTTCTTACCTTTGCTGTTGTTTTCCTCATTCATGAGTTTAGCTTCACTAGACATTAATGTCCCTATTAGCTCATTCATGGAAATTAGTTGAGTCCTCATGGTCTTAGGTACAGAGGTCTTCACATGACTCCACTCCTTTGGCATTACCCTTGGGAGTTTGTGTCACCATTTCATCTGACTGCATCTTGTACATTTCGTAATTGCCTAGGAGAATGTTCATCTATGTCTCCCTTACTCGATCTGTTTGGAGTCGATCCCATATTTCTTTTGCTGAGGTACAAGACTAAATTTTGTTAAACTCAAAAGGAGAAAACAACTTTTGCATTTAGTGTAAATCTTCTTCCAATTTCTTCACGGGTAGGAGCACGTGGTGACGGTGGAACTTCTTCTACAACTAGTATTACTGAGGGTCTAGCACGTGGAGCAACTCTTGCCCCATTTTCAAGTACTTCCCACTTGACAATTTCAGTGGCCTACAGTTATGCCTTCATTTTTTGTTTCCCGTAGCCATAGTTGCATCCGTCAAAGTATGGAGGCTTGGTTGGAGCTTGTGATTTAGGAACACCAAAACCAACAATGTTATCCATATGTAAGATCTTTATGCTCCCAAGTAAAACACTAGTAATATGCAATGAATTTTTTATACCAATTGTTAGGTTAACAATACAGCCTAAAGAGGGATGAATATATTGTTTTCGGCATTTAAATAAATTTTCTGAAGGAAGACAATAAGTAGAAGTCTAAAAATGATCAGTGGCAAATCAATGACGACAGGTGTAAGTGTTCCTAATAAGCATATGCAACAAATAATGAACAAATAAATAGAATAATGAGGAGATATAGAAGATTGCACGAAGGTTTATAGAGGTTCAGCTTTATTCCAAAGCCTTTGTCCTCTTTCCAAGGTAACAGCCTGCCACCGGTCATATTCCACTAACAATTTTCAAGCTAAGTTACAATCAATATGTACTGTTCATATCAAACAATCGATCACACTATCATGACATGAGTACTGCCATCACACTTGTACATCTGCTTTTAACATGATTACAAAACAGCAAGAACATTACACAAAGAACTTTCAAATGGACAAATCTTCAATATTATCAGAGAAAGAGAATGACGAACACTGCTAGTATTTCTCTATTTTTTCGTCCAACCTTTTTTGAGCTTCTTTGATCTTTTTTATATAAACATCTTCAATCTATTCGCTAGAGTCATTTGGGAAGCTAGGAGCCGTCGGGGGTTGATTGGAGCAATTACCAAGGTTAGAGTTGGCCATACAATCTGTTCTAGCGGCAATAGCAAGGTTTTCCCAATATGGAGTGTGTTGACGCTATCACATTCATTATTCTTCTAAGAAATTACTAGCTATTCTTTGACATGTTCCCGATTCTCTTGCTATAGTTTCCTCAGCCTGTCAATGGCTATAGTCCTTTTGACAAATGGTCATCTTCAGACGACACATTCAACAACATCTCCCAAGTCTCATTATTAGCACAATTTGAAGTTCTTTATCACTCAATATCAACATGTGCACACAATTATTAGTATATTGATGCTGTCTACATTTGAATCGTGAGAAATGAGTTGCGATCGATCATTCAATGATCTTTTTAAGTATGTCAGCTTCCAAAGACTTCAAGTTGATGAATAATTGACCATGGTACCTCCAAGTCTTCATGAAATCCTCATTAAATTAGACATGTTTTTCTCTCGTCATTATCTTCATGAGTCTTAACTGAACTCTTGTACATCATCAATATCAGCACAGTCTTTCTTAAGGCTATTACAACCATATGCACTTATCATGAAGATCAGTACCAATGACGGTTTTGGATCCATCAAGATATTTTCTCAATAAATTTGACTAACAGAAAATGCTGATGTGACTTTTTTATTTACTTTTCTCACTTACATGGCGTTATAAGACTAAAATGACGTCGTTTTGGTCAAAATCCTAATTTTTTACCCATATCTTATTTAAATAAGATTAAAAAGATAAAAATGCTCCATTTTTTTTAAAATAAACTAATAAAAGAAAAAAAAGAGTCACAACAGGGCGAGGGTCACCCCCTTCGGCCATTCTGGCAATGGTGGGGCAATGCCGCCACGTAGGTGGCTTATGGCTGTGACCTTTTTTGTTTTTAGTTTGTGTTTGTTTTCTCAAAAAAAAATTGAGCCTTTTTTATCACATTTAACTAAGATTTGGGTAAAAAAATTAGAATTTGGACCAAAATGACATTGCTTTAATCTTATAGTCTATGCTTTACTTCACATTAACGCCATGTAAAGGAGAGAAAATAACAAAAAAGACATGCGATATTTTTTGTTAGTCAAATTAGACAAACTTAATGGAATGACTAAATTGTACTAAACTATCAAGTTTTAGAATTTGATTGCACTTTTTGAAAGTTTTATGACTCAATTGCACTTTTTTGACAAGTTTTAGGGATTTTGATATACTAATCCTTTTTATGCTTTAGGCTTTCTCAACCAAACAATACATAAAACCCACATTACTCTCATTTCCAAGGTGTCTCACCCTTATAGTATGGAGTAATATCATGCAATAAGCTTGTGCAACTTCAACTACAAGGTGATTGTAAAGGTTCTGGCAAATAGACTGAAACCATGGCTCCTGTAATTGATTTCTATGAAGCAGAGTTGGGAAATAGATTTGGGACGACATTTTGATGGTTCTGGAGATTCTTCATCAAATGCGTATTAGAAATCGAAAAGAGAAATTGCAAGTTTTATTGAAATCGAATATGAAGAAGGCATATGATCTTGTTGAATGGGACTTTCTTTGAGCGCGGGTTTTGTCCAATTGACTTGGTTGTGCAATGTTAAAAATGGTCACTTTCAACATTAAGTTTAATGGGAACCTCTACCTTGATTCCAGCTTGCGCGTGGAATCCGACAAAAGACCCTTTGTCTCTTTAATTATTTATTTTGGATGTAAATGTGTTGTCCACTCTTATTAACAAGGCAGTGGAGGATGGCTCTATTTAAGGAGTTAAATTGAACAACATTCTTTCACCTGCTACTTTTGTAGATGACTCCATCTTTTTCCTTGATGGAACACTTTGAGAATGTCAACAAGTCTCGAATGTGTTAAATCAGCATTGTATAGCATTGGCTGTTAATCTCAACAATGAATTGTATTTTTCAGCAAGTGAAAGACATAATGAGTGGACTGCTCAAGATGGACCAAATCCGGCCCATAAGCCACAAGGTAGTTATTTGCCTATCACTATAATAGAAGGCACCCCTTGAAAAAATCAATGTGGTTTTCCATATGCAAACACACTTCTTCGAACATAACGTTTTTCTCTGCTTTTGCTTCAGAACGCAAACGAGTATGAAAAACGATCGAAGAACTCTCAAGAGCAAAGTAGCACTTAATCTGTGAAAATACAGGGTATGTTCGTTGTGTGATATGCTTGTACGATCGGTGATGCAAGTTGATGGTCCTCGGGCACGTTTTCCGCATTGATTGAATTCGATCCGAATATGTTTCGAATGTGTCGATCGGGAATTGAGTTTTCCCACATTAGTATCAAAGCTCATTTACTTGTTTCCCAATCATGCATATGTATCGTCTAAAGTGTATACTACTCGTTTTTGTTCGTTTTGACCTCGTTTTTGTTCGTTTTCTTCGTGTTGCCAAACTGTTCATGCATGTTTCGATTTTTGTTTTTCGTCAAAACTTGAATTTTATTGCATAAACAGAAAGTGCTCGTCGAGACGAGCAAAATGATGGGCAGCATGTCACCAAAGGATGCCGCACGTGCCCTCATGCGCGGACAAGGGCTGTGCACGCGACGGTGCGTGAGGCCCATGCGCGGCCATGCAAAATGGCGTGTCGGTCGCCGCCTAACCGCCAACGATGACGTCAGCGTGATGTCATCGGGAGCACGGACCCGAGACCTGACCTGTTGACCCTACTCGGTTGACCGTTGACCGGTCAACGGTCGAACCGGTCAAATCGGACCGGTTCAAACCGGGCAGAATGACCCCATTATTTCTTTCGGCCTGTTTGAGCTCATTTGAACTCCGATTTGGGCATTTTTGGTATCGACGTGCTTGTATCGGAATGCTCTACGTTATGGTATATTCATATTACATGTTTGCTACATTTATGAATGTGAAAATACACGATAAATCTTATGCACACGTACTTAGGGGTATATTCTTTGGTATTTTCTCTAATATTTCTCTATAGTTTTTTCAAATACAAGTGCTAGATCATATGTATATGAATAAACATTCCTTATCTTAATGTATCATGGATTATAAGTAATCCTTTGTTCTGCATTCGTTACGGGAACAATGGTACATTTGAGACGTGCTCCGATAATTCCAAGAACGGCAGCTCAAAAGGAGAGGCTTGGGAACCTAAGAATCAACCTAGCTCTTTATCGATGGAACGCTGGAGATGATATGATGACACATATTATCAAGGTCAACAAAATGATACAAGATATCATTTGGAACGGTTTTGTAATGCCAGAATATGTAATGGTCGAAGCCCTAAAATGCACTATTCTTGAGGAGTTGGGAAGAATTCTTGATAAGGTTAAAGAAACCTTAAAGAGTCCAAGCTATAAGATGCTTGTGGAAAATTTTCTGCAAGAATATATAAGGGTCGGGGCAAGGAGAACATCAACCCTTGCATTGAATGGGTATCGACGCAAACCATGGCCCAGATCTAGGAGTTTTCCGGGAGCCTTTGTTTATGTTAAAAAAAAATAGAACTTTCTAAATAATTTTATGAGTCCTTTCCTATCTATATGTTGGATTGGTACACTTGACATTGTTCTTTTAGGATTTGGAATCAATTCTGTACATGTTTCAAGTTGATATTACACGTTCTTAAATATTTGTGAATGTGTTATGAAATATATATGGCTATGAATTTTTGTGATTTCTCATTTTATATTATCATATTATATGTTATGTTATATGTGAGAAGTTCTTTAAAGTTTGTATAACTTTTGAAGAATCAATTTCTTTACATAAATAATTATGTTAATGGTAATTTCAAATTAGGTTTTTTAGACGATGATTGGGAACATAGTGAACTTTCGACTCTAAGACCTTTTGTGAAACTATTCATTAATATGATTAGTTTATGTAATCATGATGCTAATGAAGCATTTAGATAGGCTTTAATAATTCGTGTGTATATGTATGAAATGTTCAGATACGATGGCTTCAGCAACTAAGAATATAGTGGCTGAACTTAATAAGAGAGAAAAATTGAATGGCGACAATTATGAGATTTGGAGTCTCAAGATTCAATATGTGTTGAAAGAGCAAGAGGCACTCGAAATTCTTAATCAGATTATGGAAGAACCTGAGGATAGGACAACTGCCCAACATAAAAGGGACAAAGATGCCTTTGCTATTTGGAAAAGAAAGAACTTCCTTGCTCGCATTACGTTGCTAAGCAGTATGGACAATGACATCATGCGAGAGTTCGGACGTTTTCAGAATGCCAAAGACATGTAGGCTGCACTAGCATTAAGATTTGATCAAACTTCTGTGACCAAATTGAGACAACTCACTATCCGTTTCGACTCATACAAGATGTCTCATGGAAAGATCATGAAATAACATTTGAGGCAGATGTCGAATATGATTAGTGAGCTAAAGGATGTCGGCCACATACTTATTGATGAACAGCAGATGTAGGCAGTAATCCGCTCTTTGCCTCAAAGCTGGGAACACATGAATATCCATTTGACCCATAATGAGAGTATCAAAACCTTCGAGGATGCTATGCGTCATTTTGAGCTGGAAGAGGATCGCCTCACGGTAGCTAAGCTAGAAACTGATATTTACTTTGCTGGTTCTAGCTCACATGGAGTTTTGGGCTCCAAGAGGAAGCACCCTGCTGGGTTAAAAAGTGGAAAGGCAAAGGAACAAGTCCTTCAGGGAGAAATCGAGGCATAACTAATGGGAGAAAGGAAAGCGTCCTTTCAAGAAGAACATTTCAATAGTAAAATGTTTCAACTGTGGCAAGAAGGGTCACATTGTTTGCGATTGTGGCGAGCCAAAGAAGGTAGAAACCCTTAGCATTCATGAAAATGCTACTTATGTGTCTAGTTCAGTGTTTCTAACTGAATCTAATCCTTTGTGAACTATAGACTCAGGAGCCACAGACCATGTAGTGAAGGATAAAGAAGCTTTCGTGGAGTTCCGACAAGTTCCATAAGGAACGAAGTGGATATACGTGGGGAACAATTCAAGAATAGAGGTCAGAGGCATTGGCACCGGCACCTATCAACTACTTATGCATGGTGGACGCACATTGTTCCTACATGATGTGCTATTTGCTCCAGAGATTCGTCGGAACTTAGTTTCGGTGTTTGTTTTTAGTTAGGCTTGATTTTAATGTAAACTTCCATAACAATGGTATAGACTTGTCTTTAGGTACAAGTTATTATGGTTCCGGATATTTTTTAGATGGTTTCATTGTATTAGATGTTGACTATTGTGAAGTTAATGTTAGTTATTCCTTATTTACATCATCTGATTCTTATGAGAATGATGTGAACGTGTGGCATACTAGACTTGATCATATTGGCCAATAAAGAATGAATCGATTGGCTAAAGATGGCTTATTGGAAAATATTTAAAAGATTGATTTACTCATATGCGAACATTGCCTAGGAGGAAAAACAACACGGAAACCATTTGGAAAAGGAACAAGAGCTGAATTTCCTTTGCAATTAATCCATACTAACATCTATGGTCCAATGAATGTAAAAACAAGGCACAAGTATGTATATTTCATCACATTCATTGATGATTATACTCGATTCGGACATATCGATTTGATTTCTCATAAGTCCGAGGCTTTAAATTACTTTAAAAATTTATGAGCTTAGTGAAAAATCAATTAGACAAGAAAATGAAAGGATTAAGATCTGATCGAGGTCGAGAATATCTGTCTGATTAGTTCAGAAATTTATGTGATGAAAAGGGAATAGAAAGACAACTGACTATTCCATATACTCATCAACAAAATGGTGTTGCAGAAAGAAGAAACAGAACCGTAATGGAAATGGTTAGATCAATGATAGCATAAGCTAACTTGCCCATTACCTTTTGGGGTGATGCATTATTGAATGTTGCCTACATACTTAACCGTGTGCCTTCTAAATCAGTTGCTTCTACTTCATATGAATTATGGACAGGCAGAAAGCCCGATTTAAGCTTTCTAAAACTTTGGGGTTGTGCTGCCTATACTCGTGAGTCTTCTCACAAGTATGGAAAATTAGGACCAAGAGGCAAAAAGAGTATTTTTATAAGATACTCAGAGCACTCAAAAGGATATGTATTCATAGGTGAGCAAGAAAGCGGAAGTATAATTGAATTTGCATCACAAGATGTCACATTTTTAGAGAACAAATTTCCTAAAAAAGGCAAAGTAGGTGGTGATTACTCCCTATATGAATCTGTGGATCGTGATAGTGAAGTTAGTGGGAGCATTGTGACAAATGAAGAGTTGAATGCAACCCAGTCTCAATTGCAATCACTTAATGAGACGACACCACCATTATCTAATTCGAGTGGGAGCGCAATGGAACGGGGTGAATCATCAAGAGTAGAACATCCATACGATAGTCAAGTCATAATAGGATTCCTCGTCGACGTTTTGACATTGAAGGAAAAGCTTTCATGATCGCCCCATAAGATGAAGATGAGCCGAAGAATGTGAACGATGCTCTAAAATGCCATGATAAGGAAAAATGGATAGATGTAATGGAAGAAGAAATAGAGTCATTAAGATCAAACCAAGTGTGAGAATTGGTTGACCTTCCAAAAGGACACAAAACCATTGGGAACAAGTGGGTTTTCAAAATAAAGCGTAAGGCTGATGGCTCAATAGAGAGGTATAAGGCTCGCCTTGTGGCGAAAGGATATAATCAACAGGAAGGAGTTGACTTTGAAGAAACTTTTTTACCTGTGGTTAGATTTACTTTTATTCGCTTTATTCTGGCAATAGTAACTAGTATGGATCTTGAATTACATCAAATGGATGTAAAGACTGCATTCCTCAATAGAGAATTAGAGGAAGAAATTTATATGGAACAACCTGTTGGTTTCATTACAAAAGGCCAGGAGCACAAAGTGTGTCAACTATTGAGATTGATATATGACCTTAAGCAGTTTTCGAGACAATGGTATATATGTTTTCACAATACCATAATGGCATATGATTTTGTAATGATTAGTGAAGATAATTGTCTATATATCAAAAGATCTAAAGATCAATTTGTGATTGTATCATTATATGTTGATGATATACTAATTGCTGGAAGCAGTATGGAGTTTGTTAATACAGTCAAGAATTGGTTATGTTCCAATTTTGAGATAAAAGATATGGATAAAGCTGCATACATTCTTAGAGTTAAGATTTCAAGAAATCGCTCAAAAAAATCCCTATGCCTTTTATAAGAGACGTATGTGAATAAAATCCTTGAGCGATTTCGTATGCAAGACTGTAAACCAATAGATACTCCTATTGCAAAGGGCGAAGCATTAAGCGACAGAATGTGTCTTAAGATTTCATAAGAAAAGGAGCAAATGGAACAAGATCCATATGCTAGTGCTGTCGGAAGCTTGATGTATACTATGATGTGTACAAGACCTGATATTTGTTATGCAGTTGGAATGATAAGTAGATACCAATCCAATCTAAGTCAAGCATATTAGATCGCCGTCAAAAGAATCTTGAGATATCTAAAGGGAAGTGCCGACTATGCACTGACTTATCAAGGAAGTGATTTACATCTTGAAGGCTATACTAATGTTGACTGGGGAGGAGATTTAAAAGAAAGGAAATCTACTTCTAGATACGTGTTCTTACTTAATAATGGCGCCATATCTTGGAGTAGTAAGAAATAACAGTGTGTAGCCTTATCTACAATTGAAGCCGAGTTTGTGGCTCTATCAGCAGCGACACAAGAAGCTGCTTGACTTAGAAGATTTTTGGATCACTTAGGTGTTACTGAGAATGCTATAAACCCAGTATTGGTATATTGTGACAACCAAGCAGCAATAGCGTATACTAAGGATCCCAAGTACCATGAAAAGACCAAACATATGGATATCAAATATAACTATGTTAAGGACATGGTTGCACGAAAGGAAGTGAACGTGAAGTACATATCTACATAAAGGATGATAGCAGATCTTATGACGAAGCCAATTCCTAGAGAAATTTTCCATGGTCATGTGAGATCTCTAGAACTGTGTAGAATATGATGTATTGAATATTGTAATTTTCCCAGAATGTTCACTATTATTGAAGTTTATTATTATCAATGCCTATAAGTTTGTATGACGTTTATGAATGTCGATGTTGAGTGCATTATATTGAAAAGGTATGTCGGACATATGAGAGATTAGCCCACTCACACGGGTAATCGCCTTTACTCATTGTGTGATGAATAGAGATGAGACAGTTTTAAGCTTATTATCTAGGTGATAATTGAGAGCTCAAGCTTGAAGCATGGACGTCGCCCTAACAGAATGTTAAGATGAGGACATATAGATTATTATGTTCGAAAGTGAAATGACACATATATTTCACTTTACCTATCTTTAATGCCAGATGTGAGTTCTGATAGATGCTTATGAATAGAGTAGATTTGTGAACTCAAGTTAGACATTGAGTATGTCTAAACTATCATCTATATGGTATTGAGAATAAAGACATACGCTCTACGGGAAAAGGAGAGAATACTATAATACGTATTTCATATTACGAATGCATAGGACGATTGATAAGAGTTGGCAAAAAATTACGATCTCAATTTTTAAGTCGTGTGAGACTCTTAAGGAAAATAGTTTTTCTCAATTAAAATACCCTTACGACTCTTACTTATTCTCAACATTTTTATTCAATGTTTGCTATCTTAAGATGTTGTCGATGATCATGATAATTCAGTCTAACGGGGTATTTCTAAAAAAGCGAGTTGGACTGAAATTGAGAGGTTTAAGAAAAGAGGAAGATTAATTTAATTTATGATGTCACATTCTATATTTGTATTCACAGGTCGATCAATTATGATTTTGAGTAAATCATAATTGTGAATACAATATACGAGATACTAAAAGAGATCAAGAGAGATAAAAAATGTGATTGATTGATCTAGGGAACTGCATACTAATTTTATTCTGGATAATGCCCAAATTTTAGCTGTTATATATTCCTAACAGATGTATAACAACGAGCTCTCGTAGTATGCTTGTCATGCCCCAAACCCCATCGAGCTCGTGACATTCCTCTTCGGTCGAATTAGTGCGACATCCTAGGAAACGTCGCCGACCCAAACGAACCCACCAGAGTTTAATTGCAGCGGAAACAACAAATACCCAGACAATGATTTACCAGGGGTACTAGGGAGAATAAATTACTAAACCACCAAATCAAATACTATACCTCCATTTAAGTACAATATCCATTTACGATATAAACTTATGCCATAATCGCCATTTACAAACCACAAAGCAATATATGCACACTGAACTGTTAACCACCGATATCACAAAAAGATCAGCAGCCTGGGTAAGCACTACACCAAAATGGGACCCTTCCAAACTCTTTCTCAGCTCTAAAACTAATCTCTGCGCCCTCTAGATGGCGTCCACTCTGACTCACTCTCTTCGGAATCCTCATCCGAATCTTCTTCAGGCACATGCTCATCCGATGACTCCGAATCGACCTCAATCTCGGTCAGGTATTCTACAAAATCATGATCAATGTGTATAACAATCCCAAAACGCTGAGACGGCGGCGACGGAAGGTTCATGGCTCGGGCGGGTGCTCTGAAATGGTTTGGTTGATACAACCATGAGACACTTCTCAATAAGTACACAACATAAACCTTACCTAGGCTACCATGTATTCCAGACAAGTCCATACACCTAATCAAGCAACACACAAACAACGTCCACACAATTGTACTTACCTGGTTCTCAATACACGCGACCTGCACGTTAGTCTTACATTCACATTTACAAATTGCATGCATTTTCCAACCCAATCTCATGCTCGAAGGCACATGTCAAACACACCACATTCCCGAACTCCATAATTCACACTCGTTCACGCACCACCACATCATTTTCATTTAACTTGCCACATTGTACCGTCTCGTGCTCAATCAGTTTCTTCAGCTCGCGTAAACACGCATAAGGCCTACATGATCTTGACCCGCGTAAACACGCCTCAGGCCGGATCCCATTCTCACTTTCTTTCCTCAGCTCGCGTAAACACGTCTCAGGCCTACATGATTGCGACCCGAGCATAACAGGCCTGTGTCCGATCCCATTCTCACTTTCTTTTCTCAGCCCGCGTAAACACGCATCAGGCCTACATGATCGCGACTAGAGCATAACACGCCTCGGTCCGATCCCACAGTCGTATCACGACCCGCGTAAACACGCCTAAGGCCGGTTCAATTCCCCACGTAAACACGCCTCAGGGATTTAGTGATCACATGAATATACCAACACACCGTATTTTATCTGTACCCCGCATAAACACGCCTCAGGGCTTTTTAATGATCACATGCACATCACACGCCTCAAATCTCACACGTTCACATACTCGAACATCAATTAAATGCACCCAATTCAACCCACATACAAACACACATTCAAGCATCAATTCTAGTCACGAGGGCAGCAACTATTCAACCTCGACACTCCTACCATTTCGCTCATAAAAACGAACATCCATAGAATCAGGGTAAATCTGGACAGTTTACACAGTGATCGAAATCCCATCAAAATAAATAGTAAACGAACTCTAAAAATTCTAAATTTTGGATATATCATAAAAAACATCTTGATAAATATTTCTTACGAAGAACACAAAATCCGGTTCAATCTACAACCATGCCTTTTTATCCCTCGAAATCAGACCAGAATCAGTTCGCTCTAACAGACTATTTTGTCCTCAAAATACATTTCTGTCAACACACAAATCACCTTGAAAAGTTTTGAAATTTTTATATATCATAGAAATGAAAGTCACCAACAACTTTTGTGAAGGAAGTTTATTGAAAATAGATCTGCAAAATTTTATAAAAATTAGGCAAGACAAGAAGGTCGGGATGAACAGTGTTCCGGGAAGTTTTAAGATGGTTTGGAAATGGGTTTTCGTGTGACCCAAATGGCCTCCAAAAATTCCAAATTTAAAATATGTTATACTTCAAGATGTTGGGAGCAACTTTCATGATGAAAACTTCCTTAAATTCGGTCCACAAAATTCTCCACAAAAATAGCAAACCAGATGGGTACAGTAGTCACGAATCCGAGTTTTGAACTAAACAACCAAGATTCTAGTTCTAGTTCACACCCATGGATCTCCAACCCACAAAACTCATTCCTAGATGTCTAATCCAATATGCAACAGCCATTAACAGCCATGATTAGCCACCAACAACCACGATCAGCACCTTAATCAACCCCTAAACTACGCTAAATCACGTCTAAATGGGTCCGATAAATACCGATGTCCTAGACAAGGGTTAGATTGCGACTTACTTGGAAAATCAACCTATCCAAGGTTGACTAGGCGGTTGGAACGCGGCGGCTACGGTGGTGGCGCGGTGGATGGCGACGGCGCGGCCAAGGGGAAGAGAGGATGGTCGGTCGGTGAGGGGGAGGGAGAGAGAGAATGAGCCATGAGAGAGAGGGAGAGAAAATGAGAGGGGGAGAGAGAGAAATTGGTTTAAAAACTAATAATTGAACCCTTTTATGCAAAATGACTATCTTGCCCCTCTCTCTACTTTTCAATCAACGGCCGAGATTCGTTCTTATCCTGAGATCGATGGCCAAGATTGAATTTTTTCCAAAAATATCCTAGGGTAATTTGGGAATTTCATAAAATTCTAAGGGCAAAATTATCCAAAATTTATCATTTCTAAAGTTAAGGCGAAATGACCAAAATGCCCTTCCCCAATAACACTTGGCCTTAATAAACCTCCAGGGGTAAAACGGTCATTTTTCATCCTTCGCCGAAATTTAGTTTTTTTGAAGGATTCGGACAATTCCAAGACTGAACATTCTAATAACAACGTCGTCTAAATGTCATGTAGTGACTTCCTAAATTTTTTATGCCCAATTTGGTCTCTAATTAAGAGCTGAATTTATATAATGTAACTTGAGCGTGTCTCAGACTAACAGGCAGCTTTTAGAGAAATTCGTATATTCGACCTATGACTGATACTAAATCAAGTCACGTGCAAGTTTATTTGGATCGTGACGACCCCAGTTGTCAATGTAATCACGAGGATCGATCGCTAGTTTCGACGGGCGCGATCGTTCGGTATAGGTTCTGGATCGTTTGTTAACTCACCTCGTGGTCAAACGGAGTCACCCGTGATCCACTCGTATGACAATGACGAACCGGCCCATAACTATCCTAAGATTGGCCTACATTGGTTCAAAATGTCACCTCGATGATTCTATGGCCGAAAGTCAGTTCATAACCGAATTTCTTTAATCGCACGAATTTAAATCCCTAATTAGCCCTTCCCTAACGGTTAGTATCCCAGAAATGATCGGTTCCAAGCGAGACCTAACTACAAGTACGTTCATAAAACCACTCATTTCATAAATCCCAAATGAGCAAATTTCAGAATGTCACAACTCTTCCCCCTACAAAAATTTCATCCTCGAAATTTACAATTCAACCTACTACTAAAACAAATGGGGGTTGACGTTGTATTAGCTCCCCACTTTCTCAAGTCGCACCTTCTGTCCCGTGATGTTCCCACATAGCCTTGACCATCGGGATCGTCTTGTTCCTCAGAACTTGCTCTTTAAGATCCTCGATCCTTATTGGTCTTTCAACATACGACACCCTATCGTCAACTTCTATTTCTTCATAGTTTAACACATTAATCGGGTCTAGTTCATACTTTCTTAGCATCGATACGTGAAACACATTATGCACTTGTGCCAAATTTGATGGTAATGCAAGGCGATAAGCTAAATCTCCAACTCTTTCCAACACCTCAAATGGTCTCACGTACCTCGAACTCAACTTGCCTTTCTTGCCGAACCGAGATAACCCTCTCATGGGCGATACCTTAAGAAATACGTGATTCCCTACTTGAAATTCCAAAAGTCTTCATCTTCTGTCTGCATAACTCTTTTGACGGCTTTGCGCTGTTTTCAACCTTTCGCGAATAATCTTAACCGTCTCAACCGACTGTTTGACTAACTCTAGCTCGGTTATACTTCTTTCTCCAACTTCTTCCCAACGTACGGGCGTTCTATGTGCTTTGCCATACAGCGCTTCAAACGGCTACATCCTAATACTCTGCTGAAAACTATTATTATAAGCAAATTCTACTAAGGGCAATTATTCTTCCCACTTATCCTGAAAATCCAATACACATGCCCTAAGCATATCCTCTAAAGTCTGAATCGTCCTCTTAGACTGACCATTCATTTGCGGATGATAAGCTATGCTAAACTATAGCTTTGATCCCAACGTCGTCCGTAGACTTTTCCAAAAATTAGCGGTGAACCTAGGATCACGATTCGACGTAATCGTCACTGGTACCCCATGCAATCGAGCAATCTGTTGCACATACAATTCAGCATATCAATCCAATGCGAAGTCCTTTCGCACTGCTAAGAAATGTGCCGACTTGGTCAATCTATCGACAATTACCCATATAGAATCATGGCCTCTTTAGTTCCTTGGCAATCCCATCACAAAATCCATAGTGATATGCTCCCATTTCCATTCCGGGATTTACAATGTTGCGCTTTTACTTGTTGACACATCAAGCACTTAGCCACGTGCTTAGCGATATCTACCTTTATATTATTTCACTGGTAGTACTGTCTCAGATTCTGATACATTTTTGTACTACTGGGATGGATGCTATAACTACTACGATGTGCTTCCGATAAAACCTCTTCCTTAAGTTCCGCATCGTCAGGCACACACTATCGTCCTTGGAACTTCAAGATCCCATCCTCGGATACTTGGAAGTCCGATTTCCTCTTAGTAGCATCCATCTCCAGAATCTTCTGAGTTTCTACGTCCGTAGACTGTAAAGCCTTAATCTTTGCTGGATTTACTGAGATTCCTTCTCCAGAGATCACATGCCCAAGAAATGCTACTCGATTGAGCTAGAACTCGCACTTGCTAAACTTAACATATAGTGTGTTTTCTCTTAAAATCTGCAAAACCTTACTCAAATGAAACTCATGCTCCTCAAGGCTCTTCGAGTACACTAGTATGTCATCTATAAAGGCTATGACAAATTGGTCCAAAAACTCTTTGAACTCCCGATTCATTAATTCCATAAATGCAGCAGGGGCATTCGTTAACCCAAACGGCATTATTGTAAACTCATAGTGTCCATATCTCGTCCTGAATGCCGTTTTCGGTATATCCTCCATTCTAATCCTCAACTGATGATATCTCGTTCTCAGATCAATCTTAGAAAATATTGAAGCCCCTTGCAATTGATCAAATAAATCATTAATCCTTGGCAGAGGATATTTATTCTTAATCATCACTTGGTTTAACTACCGATAATCGATACACAACCTTAGTAACCCATCCTTCTTCCTCACAAACAAGACTGGCGCTCCCTATGAAGACGCACTTGGATGAATAAACCTTTGTCCAGTAACTCCTGCATTTGCACCTTTAATTCTTTGAACTTCGACAATGATATTCTATAAGGTGCCTTCGAGATTGGCTCAGTCCCAGGGTCCAACTCGATTACAAACTCCACTTTTCTTTCTAGTTGCAATCCCGACAATTCCTGAGAAAAAACATCGGAATAATCGCACACCACGGCTATGTCCTCTAGCCTTAGCTCCTCAGCTGTCAAATCAACTATAGCCGCTAGAAATTCTTGACACCCTTCATTCAACAACTTGGTCATTTCTAGTGACGAAATCTATGGAATCGAGGCTCTCCCTCGATTTCCCACAAATTTGAATTCTGAATGTCCAACAGGATTAAATTGGATCACTCTACTACCACAATCTACTACGGCCCTCTGCTTAGTTAACCAATTCATACCTACTATCATATAAAAATCATACATCGCTAGAACTGCTAAATCAATTCTCTATTCCTTGTCACCAATTACAATCTTACAGTTTGGACACCGCAACGAGACTAAAATCTTATCATTTAAGAGGGTAGTAACACACAACACAACATCAAGCAATCGCGGCTCCATACCAGTCAATCTAACAAACTGTTCAGACATGAACGAATGTGACGCCCTTGGATCGAATAAAACATATGCAGCATGATCACAGAGAAAAACCGTACATGTGACCACGCCTGGTACATTCTCAGCTTCCCTTCTAGCCATCACATATACTCGTCCTTAAGCTGGTTGCCTATTTTGGTTCGTGAGTAAGGGCGGCCCAACTTGATTTCCAACTCGGGGGGGTGGCGGTAGCATAGACGGCCTAGCTTGTCTGTTATTGGGACAGTTCCTTACTTGGTGGCCCACTCCGCCACATCTATAGCATATAATAGTCCTACTCAGACAGGGTCCAGTCCCATGTCTTCCACCACAACTAACATACCGTACCCTGATAATGGTTCGACTTTTCAATGTTTCTCTTAACGAAAGGAATAAAATGCTGATTTCCTGACATCAGTCTCTTCCCTAGATTATGATCGTCCCTACCCTAGGCAAATCTTGACCCAGAAGCGGCAGCCCTATCCGCCAAATCACGCTCAATCGCTTGAGCCCGCTCATAGATCTCATTATAATTCTTCAAATTCAATGAAATCATTTGGCTGCGAAGGTCTGGTTTTAAACCATCCCGGAACCTCCGAGCTCTATCCAATGGATCCTCCACCATCCTCGGGGCAAACTTAGATAACCGAGTGAACTCAGCCTCATACTGGTCCACTGTTCTCTGCCCTTGACGAAGCCTCATGAACTCCGCCAACTTCTGTTCCCGGGCACTCTTAGAGAAATACTTACCATTAAAGGTTTCCAAAAACATCACCCAAGTCTGGGCAGTACCAACCGGGAACACTCTTTCTCTGGTGGCTTTCCACCAGTCATTTGCATTTCCTTGCAACTGATACACTGCTAACATTACTTTCTCCTCATCCGTACACCCCAATACCTTGAAGGTTTTTTCTAATTCTTCTATCCAAAGTGATGCAGCCTCAAGGTTTCCTCTACCATCAAACTTGGGGGGCTTTAACTTCAGAAACTACTCGACTAGCTGATACATTAGTTGATTCGCATTTACCTGCCCCTGTCCTTGATTTTCATTGTTGCCATTAATGGCAACAGCTACAGTGGCCTCAACCGCTTGGGCAATAGTGGCATCTCGCTCATGAGTTTGCCTGCCCATCAAAGTCCCAACTTCCTCGAGGACCCTTAAAATTCCATCAACTTGGGGGTCTACTGCAACTCTAGCATTAACTTCGAGATTCTCTGCAGCTCTAACATCAACTCTGGGGTCCTCTACAGCTCTAGCTCGAGCACTACCTCGACCCCGTACTCCTCTTCCTACACCCCTTCTTGTTCCTCTTCCTACACCTCTTCCTTCGCTACTCATCGTCACAATTCTATTACTCTCCTACCTGCTATAATTCCATACAGGAATTAGAGACCTAGGCCAACTATACCAGTCTAGTCCTAGGCAGTAAATTACGACGATAATCCACTTAGCAGGCAATTCACCATCACAACATAAATCACAGTCAATAAGTTTCGTGTACATACCTCAGGTCCAGACGCACCTGCACTTCAATAATTACAACACTCAATTCAATCAGCAATCACCACAACAGTATGGAAATATGCGTAGCGCTAAACACACTTATAGTTCACTAAGGTCTCCCTAGCCAACTACAGCTACCCTAGATGGCTACCTTAGGGTTCCCACTCCTTATCACTCCAAGTTTCGACCGACTTAGATCGAGCTATCCTTGCTCTGATACCAATTCAACTTGGATGTCACACCCCAAACCCCATCGAGCTCGTGACATCCCTCTTCGGTCGAATTAGTGCGACGTCCCAGGAAACGTCACCGACTCAAACGAACCCATCAGAGTTTAATCGCGGAGGAAATAACAAACACCCAGACAATGATTTACCAGGGGTACTAGGGAGAATAAATTGCCAAACCACCAAATCATATACTATACCTCGATTTAAGTACAATATCCATTTACAATATAAACTTATGCCACAATCGCCATTTACAAACCACAAAGCAAAATATGCACACTAAACTACTAAACTATAAACCACCGATATCACAAAAAGATCAGCAGCCTGGGTAAGCACTACACCAAAATGGGACCCTTCCAAACTCTTTCTCAGCTCCAAAACTAATCCTTACACTGTAACTTTCTGAATTTCCGATCATTTTTCCGGGATTTATGAAATGAATATTTTGACCAATACACTTATAGTGAGATCTCACCAGGAACCGCGCATTTTTGGAATGCTAACCTTAGGGGTAAGGTCATTACGGGATCGAGTTTGCACGACCAAAGGACTCAACCTTGGTTCGACCTTCGACCATAAAGATTGACGAGGGAATGTTTTGGGCCAACAGAGACCGATCTATTTGATGGATCGTGTCCGAAGGAAACTAGTGACAGACCCTCACAATTATATGACAATCGAGGTTATCCTGGGTAGAGTAAACTTAAACGTGATTTGACTTAATGTCAGTCACGGGTTGAGAGCGTGTAATCCCAATGAGCCACTCGTTAGCTAGAGATAAGCTTAAGTCGCAATTATTCGATTTTAGTCATTTCTTAGAATTCGGGGCCAAGAATCGAGAATTTTAAAAGTGATAATTTTTAGCGGCCGATGGCGTTTTTGGTGTGGCCAACCTTGGGGCCACCCGTATTTGTAAAAAAATGGATTTTGGTTCGGGATCGGAAAAATGATCATTTTGCCCCTGGGACCGCGAACAAATTTTGAGGACTGGATTAAGTCGGGGGACTGATATTTATCCAGTATGGCAAAAAATAAGAGGATGAGAATGCCCCTCTCCTTCCTTGAATAATTACTCTTTTGCCCTTTGACTTTTTGGATAAGGATGAATGTGGACCGTTGGATTTTGGATAAGATTAAATCTTGACCATTGGATCGGAAGGGTAGTTGAGGGGTATTTTAGTAATTTCCAGTGGGGGTTTTGAGATCAATTATTGGGGGGTATCATTTAAATATCTAATTCTTTCTCTCTCTACAATAATTCTTTCTCTCTCTCTCTCTCTCCCTCCTCCCCCATGAGTGAGCCCAGCTCGGCCGGCCACCAGTCTGCCTAGCCGCCTGGTCGCAGCCGGCCAACTGTCCGCCACCGCTGCCTCTCCTTCTGGCCGCACCTCATCGCCCACCTGTCTCTCTCTCTTTCGCTATTCCGATCAGTCCCGTCACCGCCGAGCCACCCCTAGCCATCCTCCCCTGCCTTGTATAACCAGATCGTCGCCCCCAGCAGGCTAAATGCTGCCCACCAGCCACCCGCCCACGGTAGTGCCGCTGCTCGCCCGCCTGGTCGCCGGCGCCGCTGCTTGGCTGTTGCTGCTGGGCCAACCGTCCCAGCCTTTTGTCCGGCCCAATTGTCACGTTTTTCTTAAGTAAGTGGCTTCCCCAAACTCTCCCTAGGACCTCGGGTATTGTAGGATGTGTTTAGGGCTCGGTTTGGGTAGTTTAGAGGTCGTTTGAAGCATGTGAAGGAGGGGCTGATCAATGAGTGTTGTGGACTGATTTGGGGATTGAAGATATGTGGTTTGGTAGGTTCGGATAGGGCTAAGGTGATGTGGGATGATCACGGCTGAATTGCGTGTCTGATTGATTATTTCCCGCATTGAATAAGCTCGTATATGTGATTGTGTGACAGATGATTACTAGCTGGTTCTGGATTGTGTCTTGGACTGAATGTAGTGTGATTGCGTGTCGTGTGTGTGTGGCCGTGAGGTGAGGTGGTGTGGTAGTGTGATTTGCGCAATGAGTTCGTGTGCCAAGTATGTGTGATCGTGTGGAGTTCGTGCGACAAGGATGTGCATTTGCGAAGTATGTGTGAGGTGTGAGATTATGTATGGCTATGTGGTACGTGTGGTACGGAAATGTAGCATTGGCTAGAAAAGTGGTTCCGTCCTGAGGCGTGTTCGTTTACGCGGGACGATGCCGTCCCTGATGAGGTGATGATGCCCGGCCCGACGGGGTGACGATGCCTGATAAGGTCAGAACACCGTTGGCCTGATGCGTGTTACGCGGGCGTGGTAGTGGTGGAAAGGTTGGGAATGAGCTAGACTGGACTTGATGTGTGAGGATTGCGAAAGTTGATGCATGGCGTGAGTTTATGTGCGAGTGTGTTTGTATCGTATGTTGTAGTGCTCGATTATGGAGTAAAAACTGCTAGGCATGGTATGGGATGTGCCCAAGCAGATTTTGCCTTATAATCGAGGCACGTGTGCGACTGTAATTCATTATTGTGGTATATTGGCATGTTATTATTTGACGTGCAGGGACGTGCATGATGGGTTCCAGGTAGAGTCGTGTGTGATTGTTAGTATGGTTGATTGTCGTGTGTTATGCGTGTTCCGTCTAGCGGTACGTGAGAGCCTATGTGGAGTTTGGGGTTATGCACATATTAAGATTTGTCTCATAGTTGTATAACCACCACTTTTAGACCCCCATCCGTAAATCTAGGAGGCCTGCCGCCTCTTTTTGGAGTTTGAGGAGCCGCCTTTGGTGCCCAAGTGGAGCTGTAGGTCATGCAACTATCTCAGGAGATCTTCCGGAGGATCGGGTCAGAAGAATCGGAGCAGAATGGAAGTAATACGACCAGTAAATTTCCCTAGGCTACTTTAGGGGTTGTTTAGACTAGGTCGATCTATAGTGAAGTTAAGTTAACCAGACCCCCGATCCTTTTGTTAAGTCGGTGGCTGTGAATGCTTATTTGTTATATATGTATGTAATATGATGTTGGTATGCTCAGTGCAATGGTGTTGTATGGAAATGAATGTCGTTGTTCTTTGACTGTTCTGATGATCTACCCCGTCGTCATCTTTTTAGTCCGGGGTTTTTATACTCGTTTCTGCATGTGCCTCTGATGTTTGGATTGGGTCGGCGATGTTCCTGGGACGTCGCAATAATTCGACCAGTGAGGGGATGTCGCGAGCTCGATGGGGTTCAGGGCATGACATACGCCCTCTAGATGGCATCCACTCTGACTCACTCTCTTCGGAATCCTCATCCGAATCTTCATCAGACACATGCTCATTCGATGACTCTGAATCAGCCTCAATCTCGATCAGGTATTCTACAACATCATGATCAGTGTGCATAACAATTCCAAAACGCTGCGACGGCGGAGACGGAAGGTTCATGGCTCGAGTGGATGCTCTGAAATGGTTTGATTGATACAACCATGAGACACTTCTCAATAAGTACATAACCTAAACCTTATCTAGGCTACCACGTATTCCAGACAAGTCCACACACCTAATCAAGCAACACGCAAACAACATCCAAACAATCGTACTTACCTGGTTCTCAATACACGTGACCTGCATGCTAGTCTTGCATTTACATTTACAAATCGCATGTACTTCCCAACCCAATCTCATGCTCGAAGGCACATGTCAAACACACCACATTCCTGAACTCCGCAATTCAAACTTGTTCACGCATCACCACATCATTTTCATTTAACTTGCCACATTGCACCATCTTGTGCTCAATCACTTTCCTCAGCCTGCGTAAACACGCATCAGGTCTTCATGATCGCGACCCGCGTAAACACGCCTTAGGCCGGATCCCATTCTCACTTTCTTCCCTCAGCTTGCGTAAATACGCCTCAGGCCTACATGATCACGACCCGAGCATAACATGCCTCGGTCCGATCCTATTCTCACTTTCTTTCCTCAGCCCGCATAAACAAGCCTCAGGCCTACATGATCGCAGCCCGTGCATAACACGCCTCGGTCCGATCCCATTCTCACTTTCTTTCCTCAGCTTGCGTAAACACGCATCAGGCCCACATGATCGCGACCCGAGCATAACACGCTTCGGTCCGATCCCACAGTTGTATCACAACCTGCATAAACACGCCTCAGGCCGGTTCAATTCCCCGCGTAAACATGCCCAAGGATTTAGTGTTACACAAACATACCAACACACCGTATTTTATCGGTACCCCGCGTAAACACGCCTCAGGGCTTTTTAATGATCACACGCACATCACACGCCTCAAATCTCACACGTTCACATACTCGAACATTAGTTAAATGCACCCGATTCAACCATTTCAATTTAGCCCACATACAAACACACATTCAAGCATCAATTCCAGTCATGAGGGCAGCAACTATTCAACCTCGACCCCCCCACCATTCCGCTCATAAAAATGAACATCCATAGAATCAAGGTAAATCTGGGTAGTTTACACAGTGACCGAAATCCTATTAAAATAAAAAGTAAACGAACTCTAAAAATTTTAAATTTTAGATATATCATAAAATTTTTTTTGATAAATATTTCTTATGAAGAACACGAAATCCGATTCAATTTGCAATCATGCCTTTTTGTCCCTCGAAATCAGACCAGAATCAGTTCGCTCTAATAGACTATTTTGTCCTCAAAATACATTTCTTTCAACACACAAATCACCTTGAAAAGTTTTGAAATTTTTATATGTCATAGAAATGAAAGTCGCCAACAACTTTTATGAGGAAGTTTATTGAAAATAGATAAACAAAATTTTATAAAAATTCGGCAAGACAAGAAGGTTAGGATGAACAATGTTCCGGGCAGTTTTAAGACGGTCTGGAAATGGGTTTTCGTGCGATCCAAATGGCTTCCAAAAATTTCAAATTTAAAATATGTTATACTTCAAGATGTTGGGAGCAACTTTCATGAAGAAAACTTCCTCAAATTCTGCCCACAAAATTCTCCACAAAAATAGCAAACCGGATGGGTACAGTAGTCACGAATCCGAGTTTTGAACTAAACAACCAAGATTCTAGTTCTAGTTCACACCCATGGATCTCCAACCCACAAAACTCATTCCTAGATATCTAATCCAATATGCAACAGCCACTAACAGCCATGATCAGCCATCAACCACGATCAGCACCCTAATCAACCCCTAAACTACGCTAAATCGCGTCTAAACGAGTCCGATAAATATCGATGTCCTAGACAAGGGTTAGATTGCGACTTACTTGGAAATTTCCAAGCAAAATCAACCTATCCAAGGTTGACTAGGCGGTTGGAACGCGACGGCTATGGCGATGGCGCAGCGGCTACGGCGGTGGCGCGGCGGATGGTGGCCGAATGGCGGCAGTGCGGCCAAGGGGAAGAGAGGATGGTCGGTCGGTGAGGGGGAGGGAGAGAGAGAATGAGCCGTGAGAGAGAGGGAGAGAAAATGAGAGGGGGAGAGAGAGAAATTGGTTTAAAAACCAATAATTGAACCCTTTATGCAAAATGACCATCTTGCCCCTCTCTCTACTTTTCAATCAACGGCCGAGATTCGTTCTTATTCTGAGATCGACGGCCAAGATTGAATATTTTCCAAAAATATCCAGGGGTAATTTGGAAATTTCATAAAATTCTAGGGGCAAAATTATCCAAAAATTGTCATTTCTAAAGTTAGGGCGAAATGATCAAAATGCCCTTCCCAATAACACTTGGCCTTAACAATCCTCCAGGGGTAAAATGGTCATTTTCCATTATTCACTGAAATTCAGTTTTTCTGAAGGATTCGGACAATTCCAAGACTAAGCATTCCAATAACAACGTCGTCTAAATGTCCTGTAGTGACTTCCTAAATTTTTTATGCCCAATTTGATCTCTAATTAAGAACTGAATTTTATATAACGTAACTTGAGCGTGTCTCAGACTAACGGGCAGCTTTTGGGGAAATTCGCATATTCAACCCGTGACTGATACTAAATCAAGTCACGTGCAAGTTCATTCGGATCATGACGACCTCAGTTGTCAATGTAATCGCGAGGATCGATCGCTAGTTCCGACGGGCGCGATCGTTCGGTATAGGTTCTGGATCGTTCGTTAACTCACTTCGTGGTCAAACGGAGTCACCCGTGATCCACTCGTATGACAATGACGAACCGACCCATAACTATCCTAAGATTGGCCTACATTGATTCAAAATGTCACCTCGATGATTCTATGGCCGAAAGTCAGTTCATGACCGAATTTCTTTAATCGCACGAATTTAAATCCCTAATTAGCCCTTCCCTAACGGTTAGTATCCCAGAAATAATCAGTTCCAAGCGAGACCTAACTACAAGTACGTTCATAAAACCACTCATTTCATAAATCACAAATGGGCAAATTTCAGAATGTCACAATGCTTGTCGCACGGATTATTTGCCAATATGAACTTTGTAAGGAAGAGAGTTGTGTTTAGCTCAACGTGGGCGAGTGGGAGATAAAAGACATAATGAGTAGACCGCCCAAGATGGGCCAAACCTGGCCTGTGAGCCATAAGGGCCCACAAGGTAGTTATTTACCTATCACTATAATAGAAGGCACCCCTTGGAAAAACCAATGTGGTTTTCCTTATGTAAATACACTTCTTCGAACATAACGTTTTTCTCTACTTTTGCTTCGAAACACAAACGAATACGAAAGATGATCGAAGAACTCTCAAGCGCAAAGTGGCACTTAATCAGTGACAATACTTGGTATGTTCGTTATGTGATATGCCTGTACGATCGGTGATATAAGTTGATGGTCTCCAGCACATTTTCTGTATTGATCGAATTCGATCCGAATATGTTTCAAATGTGTCGATTGGGGATTAAGTTTTCCCTACAGCAAGGATGGCCTAAATCCTTGAGGAACAACCTACCTGCTGAGTTAAGAGGGACCATAATGGAAAAGAAGAAGAAGACGGCTGCATTTGGTCGACCGGATAAAAGCCAGGATAGGATATGTTTTATCTTATCCTGTGTTTGGTGATAGTCCATGATAGGATAAGGTCGGATATAGATTGGATATAGCTCGAATAACAAAATCCGAGGGGGGGCGGGATAGACCTGGATAGGATTTCTAATGCCTATTTTTCTAGAAACTCTACGCTCCACTCGCTGTTATCTTCATCCTCATACCTTGTGTGCTTTCACCAAAAAAATTTCTTTACTTTTTTTCCTTCACCAGATCATTCAGACTCGTGAATAGAAAAAAAAATTATCCTATCCGACTTTAAATCCATAGTCCACCAAACAATGGATAGGATATGAAGAAATCCCAGGATTTCTTATCATATCCTATCCAGTTCTATCATGTTTAAAAATTCGGACAGCCAAACGTAGAGAATTATCTTAGGATCCCCTCTTGACGGGAGAATTTCATAAAATGTGATGTTTGCATTGATCTTATATATAGTTAGTATGAAACTAGAAGATTGTAAAAAAATTGATGTCAAAAGCTGGCATGGAGATATTTTTGTATTGTGGTTGTACGAGTATTTCCTACATATATGCTATGACTATTTTCAAGATTGCAGTGTCTATATGCTGTGCCGTAGAGAAGAAGTATGAAAGTTTTTTTTTTGTGGAAAACAAGGAAGAAGGATGGTGGTCTTGGTTTTAAAGGTTTGTTACATTTCGACAAACCTATGCTTGTCTTGATGCTTGTAAAACAAGCATTCAGCCTCACTCAAATTCCTGATATTCTTTCAAGTGAAGTTTTAAAGGCCTCTACTTTCCCAAATGTTGATTTTCGACGAGCTGGGAAGGGATTGCGTTCATCATGGGGATGGCAATCTTATTCGAGGAAAAATGTGGTATCTAATTTTGTGAAGATCATCGTGGTTCTTACAATCTCTCATTACTCAATGATAATCTACTATCCTTCCTGATAAAGAGAAGATCATTCTTCAGGTTATTCTGTGATCGCAGAAGGCACCGTGTCCCTTACAACATTTCACCATTGGATTGAAATGCAACAAATCTCAACCTAGACTATTGTGATTTTTCGCTTTTCAATGTAACAAAGTGAAGCCCAGAAGATGTAGTCTATCGGGGTTTAAGGTTTGGAAGAACTATCCAACACATTCAGGAGTCCAAGAACTCTAGAGATCCTCGCCCCTAGGGTTCAAGCATCCACAATAAGGTTCTGTCAATTTTCTTCAAGACCATAATGAATTAACAGACTTCAAGTGGATGATTTAGACAACAAAGTAAAGGCAAAGGGAACGAAAAGTGAAAGGAAAAAGCCTGTCAACGAGCCTAGAAAGTCTGGTGTCTACCACAAACTATCCACGCTCAAGGACCCCCAGTTAACTCTCAGATTATTTTAGGCAAAATTGGAATGTGGAATGACAAAATATATGAGAGGTTAACTTTTCATTTCCACCATCTCGGGTTACTGTTCACGCGAGCTGAAAATGCTCTCTCCTGGGTTCCTCGTAGGTACTGTTCACCCAGCGGTGTTTTGCTGATTCCGGCGGTTTTCGGTGGAGTTTGGAGCTGATTTTTGGAAGCAAGGCTCTTTGGACTCTTCTCTTCTTCCCCTCCAAAGGACTCCTCTTCTCTCTCAGTGTAGAGGCTGGGCCATCAGATCTGAATCGTTCGATGGTGCGTGGGTTTCTGAGAAATTTGGCTTCGTTGAGTGCGTTCGCTGCAGGCTCGTCCCCTCTGGTGGACGCCCTCCCCTTCTAAAGGTATTCTCCATTCGGTTTCCCTTCCTTTGTGGTGGGACTGATTTTCATGACCCTAGTGGACACATTAATGCTGGGTAGGAGGAGACCTGCTGTTGATTTCCCTGTCGTGGTTTATATGTTGCTGTGCTGGGTTGACTGGTTGGTGAAGGTATGGTAGCTTGCTTCATTTCGACTCTATGGAGGAGATTATTAGAAACCCCTCACCTGGCCCCTCCCTTGTTGATAAGTCACAATCGGCGATGGATGAGCCTACTGTTACTGCTAAGGCTACTCAGCTTAAAGGAAAATCTACCTTCCTTTCTATTGAGGATGAAATGCCAACTGGCCCTAGGTCTTTCCTGAAGGGTAATTATAGTCGTAGCCGAAGCAGGGGCCGATCGAAGAATAGGAGCCGTTCTATTAGGCGTGCACATTTTGCTGGACCTTTAACTCGGCCTAATCCTAGGCCAAATACAGATGGGAAATCAAATGTGGCGGGACAGAACCTTAGTCGTCCCCAAGGCCAACCCTCCCTTGCTCCCGTAACTAGAACATGGGCAAATGTGGCGAAAGTATTGACTAAAGGCTACAACCTAACATATATTCCACCTCTAGTGGAAGATAGTGAGGTGATTGTGGATATTACATCAGAGGTAGTTGTTGATGAGAATCCAATTTGGCTGGAATGTATTGTTGGGCATTATATCGGGAAGAAAATTCCCTTCAAGGTAACTGAAGAAGCCATCAAGAAATCATGGGGAGATCAAGTAGTTAATGTAAAACTACATGAAAATGGGTTTTACTTCTTCCGTGTTCCGAATGCTGAGTTCCGTAGGAAGATCATTGATATGGGACCAGTGTCCATCTTTAGTAGTACAATGATGCTTCAACAATGGCATTCGAAATTGAAGCTTAAGAAAGGTACTCTTGATACACTTTTGGTTTGGGTCAGATTAAGAAATATTCCATTTTCTCTATGGTCTTCGGCTGGTATTGGACGTATAGCCAGTGCCATTGGAAAACCACTATATGTGGATGTGCAAACAGAGCAGATGACCAGGATTTCGTATGCACGAGTTTGTGTGGAAATTAAGGCCACAAAATCCCGAGTGGAAGCAGTGAAGTTTCGTTGGGATGGTAAAGTGAATTTGATCAGTATTGAATATGAATGGAAACCTCTGGCTTGCTCTTCTTGTGGCATTTTTGGCCATAAATTAGGTTCCAGTGGATTTGAATGTGCCTCTGCACATACTGAACATAGAGCTTTGCCTATTGTTCGACCTCAAGGAGCAGATGGCTGGACTCACGTCACTAGGAAAAAAGGCAAAGAACCTTCTGGCGAGCCGATCAACCAGCCTCAATCTACGTCTCATCCTCAATTGGCACCGAATCTGGGGGAGGAGGACCCCTTCCTCCTATTTTGAATATTGGTGTGGAACCCAGCCTGATGGGTACTGATCTGAATTATTCCTAAGTCTTTGAGGCAGAGCCGAGCCATTCCATAGCTTTATGTCCTGCTGGACTAATTGACCAACAGAGTGAGGATCCTTCTTAAAACTCTCAATCATCCTCAGAAGACTCTTTTGACTCTCGGACAATAATGGAGAAGCACAGTGATTTAGAAGATATGGCGGAGATGGAACCAGCTGTTGTATCCCCTCCAACACTTGTTCACGAACTTTGGCGTCCAGTGCCATGGATGAGATTACTAAGGCCTCCCTTGGTTCAACTCCTAGCTCAATGTGTCCTGTTAAGGCATATAGCTCGTCCTCCTCGAAAAAAAAATCTAAGAGGAGGAGGGCAAAGAGATCCCAGAGGTAACATTCCTCACCTATATATATATATATATATATATATATATATATATGTTTTTTGGAATACGGAATATCAGGGGTCTAGTAGCACCCCTTAGACAAGCTGAAATTCGGGCCTTCATTAGGATAAACCGTCTTTCTTGTATTGGTATTGTGGAAACAAAAGCAAAAGCCTCTCTTTTTGCTGATATTTTCTAGAGGCTTATGTGCTAATTGGCGGTGGGTGTCCAACTATGATTTTTCCCCCTTGGTAGAATATGGTTCGGTTGGGACCCGAATGAGCTGGAGACGAGTATTATTTCCTCTTCTGGCCAAATGATTCATGCTCAGCTTAAGCTCTTGAATATGCAAAAATCTTGTCTTATCACAATAGTATATGGAGAACATACATTTGTGAATCGGCGATCGCTTTGGGCTGACCTTATTCGGCTCTCTTCGTATGAGCTACCTTGGATTGTTGCCGGAGATTTTAATGCCATTAGAGACCCGGCTGATAGAGTGGGTAGCACAACTCCTTGGATTCTGGCCTTTGGTGAATTTGGGGACTGCCTTAACCAGGCGGGACTAGAGGATCTTCGTTATGTGGGCTGTAGATACACATGGACTCATTCTCCAGTTGATAATCGAAAACTTCGCAAGATTGATCGGGTGCTCATTAATGACCTATGGAACCAACTTTTCTCCTTCTCGGAAGCCACCTTCCTTGCGCCAGGTATCTCTGATCACTCCCCCATGGTAATAAAAATTTTTCCGCCACTTAGCTCCAATAAACCTTTCAAGTTTTTCAACTTCTGGGCTACACATCCAAAATACTTGGACTTAGTAGCTCAAGCCTGGGATACTCATATAGTAGGCACTCCTATGTATATGATTTGTTGCAAACTTCGGGTGCTTAAAGCAAAGCTGAAACACTTGAATAAAAGTTCATTCTCTGCTATTTCCACAAGGACTGAATAGGCCATATCAGACCTATATGCTATTCAGGTAGCCTTGGAGCGTCATCCCTTTGATCAGAGCCTGCTTGATAGAGAAGTGGAGTACATACGATCCTTCTCTGCTATGAGATTACAAAAGGAATCCTTCTTCAGACAGAAATCCAGGATTCGATGGCTCAAAGAGGGGGACATGAATACTAAATTCTTTCATCATTTTGTTAAGAAAAGGCGGTTACAAAATCGAATCCTTTTGGTGTCTACTGATGACGGTGTTCTACTAACTGACCCACAAGCGGTCAGGAACCACATTGTTGGTCACTTTCAGGAGCTACTCAATGGTAATTCCGTGTCTATCCAGCCATCTGTCCATGAGATAAGGGATTTCATTGGTCGGGTTTTAGATGAGAATCAGAGGAACCACCTAGCATAACCGGTTTCGGATGAGGAAATTCAGTCTACCCTGTTTTCACTTGCTAGAGGCAAAGCCCCTGGGCTAGATGGGTATAACGTTGATTTCTTCAAAACCTCTTAGGAGATCATTGGGCCCTCCATTCTCATGGCGGTAAGAGATTTTTTTGAGTCTGGTTGTATGCTTAAAGAGTTAAACAATACCATTTTAACTCTAGTGCCGAAATCTCCTAATGCCTCGGCCATGACTGATTTCCGTCCGATTGCATGTTGCAATATCCTTTACAAATGCATTTCTAAAATCCTGGCTAGGCATATTGCTCATGTCTTACCAACTCTGATTGGCCCTTCCCAAACGGCTTTCGTTAAAGGACGCAGAATTAGTGACAACATCATGATTGCTCAAGAGTTGTTCGCGGACTTTCATCATGAGGCTTACCTTCCTAAGTGCGCCATCAAAGTGGATTTTCAGAAAGCTTATGACACAATCGACTGGGAGTTTATTGAAAAGACACTAAAGGCCTTCAAATTTCCGGATTTCTTCATCATGCTGGTTATGGCTTGTGTGTCAACAGCTAAATTCTCGGTTTCAATCAATGGGGAGTTACATGGGTTTTTTGCTAGTTGCCGAGGTATACGACAAGGCGATCCGCTATCGCCGTATCTTTTCATACTGGTTATGGAAGTCCTGTCCGGAATTCTAAAGGCAAAAACAGACATTTCGGATTTCCATTGGTTTTGGCGCTGCAAAAAAACCCGTATTTCTCATCTATTTTTTGCGGATGATGTGCTCCTTTTCTCCGAAGCTCACTTGAGGTCGATTGAACTAATCAAGGAATCTCTTGACCTGTTCTCCGACTGGTCTAGCCTTAAACCGAATAATAGGAAAAGCAATATCTTCCTCTCGGGAGGGACTCCGGTTCCGCATGGATAATTACTTCAATGCCTCGGCTTTCAACAAGGTACACTCCCTTTTCGCTATTTAGGTGTGTCTATTATATCGACTAGATTGCGTAAAGAGGACTGTAAAATCTTGATTGATTCTATAACGGCTCGAGCCCGCTCATGGACTCAACGTTTCCTGTCCTTTGCTGGTCAGTTACAACTCATCAAATCAGTCCTGCATTCCATGCAAGTGTATTGGGCTACTATCTTCTCTATTCCGAAATCAGTATTATAAAGAATTGAGGCTATTTTGCGACAATTCCTATGGAAAGGTCCTGACCTTGGCATGGGTGGAGCTAAGGTAGCGTGGAATGCTGTATGTTTACCCAAAGAAGAAGGTGGCCTTGAGATATGGCGACTTGTGGAATACAATAGAGCAATGACTCTTAAACACATATGGCTTCTCTTTACTGGTAAGGAATTCATGTGATGCAAATGGATACATTCAACCTTCTTAAAAAAATCAAACTTTTGGATTGTATCCAAACCTACACTTTGCTCTTGGACATAGAAGAAAATTCTGGATATGCGAGCTTCCGCCCAAACACTATTTCGATGGAAGATTGGTAATGGACACTCGGTGTCCTTTTGGTTTGATTGGTGGCATAACAAAGGCCCACTCTACCTCATATTCAGCAATGTGGACATATACCAATCGTGGATCCCCCGGGATACTTCGGTTTGGAAATTCTATGATTGTTTATGGCAACCTTCATATACACTTGACACTATCCTGAGCTGGACGGATTCACCACCAATTTTTGTGGAAAATACTCCGGACAAACTGATATGGTCTCCATATCCTTCTGACTCTTTCTCAGTAGCGCTAGCTTGGAATCATATCAGAAAGAAAGGGCATCCACCAGTGGCACTCATTCATTTGAGATCATCATATTGCCCCCTGACATGCCTTTCTCTTGTGGCTTATTTCTCTCAACCGGCTGCCTACCCAGGTACTCTTCCTACAAAACCGCAGGATTGACACCGCCTTGTGCGCTTTCTGTGGTGATAGACCAGATTCGATCAACCACCTCTTCTTTGAGTGCACTTCTACTACTAGGCTAGCTTCTTTCTGGGCAACTAAATGCAACCTTCCATGGTGCAACCGTCCTTGGCAAAAGCATATTAGGTGGGCAATAAAAGTTTGCGGTGGATCTTCCTTTGCTCACCGCCTCTCTAGATTTTCCTTTGGTGCACTATGTCATATCATTTGGACTGAAAGGAACAACGCCATCTTCAGAAACAAGAGTGTATATATCCCGGGTATGCGCTTGCACCTATTCAAAGTCGTGAAGGATAAAACCATATCCATTGGGGGAGTTGAGGATACTCCTAGGAACCGGCAATTACAAAGGAAGTGGGGTCTTCCACCTTCAATCTTCGAATCGAACTAGATGGCCTCTTAATTCGGTGTATTAAGTCGCCTTGTATTTAGTTGGTTTCTCTATGGCTTGTTGTATAGTTCTTGCTGAACCATCGTTGACCCTGTTCGGACATTTCTGTGTCCTAATCGGGTATGCGCTTGCACCTATTCAAAGTCGTGAAGGATAAAGCCATATCCATTGCGGGAGTTGAGGATACTCTTAGGAACTGGCAATTACAAAGGAAGTGGGGTCTTCCACCTTCAATCTTCGAATCGAACCAGATGGCCTCTTAATTCGGTGTATTAAGTCGCCTTGTATTTAGTTGGTCTCTCTATGGCTTGTTGTATAGTTCTTGCTGAACCATCGTTGAACCTGTTCGGACATTTCTGTGTCCTAATGGGGTCAAGGGTTGGCTTTGGCGCTATATTGTATATGGTGTTTTGAAAAGTAATATATATTCTTACCTTTATGTATGAAAAGTAATACATATTCTTACCTTTACCAATATATATATATATGAGAGGAAATTTCAAATGAGAAATGAGAAGACGACATAAGCATCATCCAGTTTTCCCTCACGATAATAAAAATAGTTTCGTTAGTCAGGCAGCCATGTCAAAAGGAACAGATAATTGTACAATCTACGAACTCTGTTTGGGTGTAGCTATCCTCTCGGTTAGAAGATCTATAATTTCGAATTTGTAGTATGTGCGCTGAATCTGAAGGATGTTTTGGCACATCGGAAACCGATAAGTAAAAATACTTGACAGCACCATAGCATTCACGAATGTAAATCACATTGCAACACCACAATTCATGAAGCCATTTCTTCCATAACAGTTGGGGCTGTCTTGAGATTACAGGGAAATGGAGACTACAATGCTTAAAGATCTAAATGCACAATCAAGAATACATTCCCATACCACTACAGTCAGCGAGAGAGAACTTGAACCTCATGAGCACTAGGCTGCGGAGATCTTTGCTTTCCCAGAAGCAAATTAATCCGTTTGGTTTCACTTTGGTCCCAAGATTTATCGGGCAAGGCCTAAAAAATTCACAGGGGAAGAATATCAAACTCATGAGGCATGAAGTCTTCGCTGGGTCTGTAGTATTTGTCTGGTGAGTAAAGGCTTAAGTTGGATACTTGGCTTGTATAGAGGCAGGCAAATCTCTCGACCTGCATATGGTGGTAATTTTGGTGAGAAACCCCCTCATTAGGTTACATTTGAGTAAAGCCAGGATACAACTACAATAAAAGAAGTTACATTGTTGGACAATACTGCAGTAATATCATGCTGGTTCACATTAGCTGAGCTAGTATTCATGATAGCAACAAAAATTAAGACAAGTGCTTATAGATACAATGTCAAAATCTTACTTGATGTGCAAAGCGGGAATTCTGATATCCAGTCTTCATTAGTTGTCCCCAGACCTTGTGAAACTGAATTGTTCATGAAAAAAGAAGTCATGGTTCTGTTAGTGTAGCTAGATTTAAGCATCACCATGCAGCCAAAGAGGAAACAATACACATAGTAACATGAACATTCTTTACCTTATGGTGGCAATCTCTTTGAGCCAGTTGATGGCTGAGACGCACTTGATCCCTTTGAGACTAATAAAATGATGAAAAAGGAATGTGTTATCATCAATGTCATACAAAAGAGATATCGATTGGCTTTGTCCTTACCTCCAGTTCTTCCACCTCAGAGGATAACTCCTGCTTCTCTTCAGGATTAACATTTTCAAACCTGAACAAAATGACAATGTTTAACATACTTCACCAGTCCAAGATATGACTCCACACTAGGATAAAGAGCAGTCAACCATAAATTTTTTACTATTAAGAGACAACCGACTGATAATTCAAGTAGTAGGATTTAATGGCAAATCAAATCGAGGGCCATGATGCAAGAATCAACTGTACACATGAGAGATGTGAAAAACTATAATTATCTAATACGGGATGAATGACAGGTAAAATTTCTACCTTGGCCAGAAACCCCAACATCTATTCCCAGCTTTTATCATCTTTTCGTCTAGTTCAGCACCATATTTATTACTGGAACTTAAGGCAGATCCCACTTGAGAAGCAACATCATTATTATGCGGACAAACCTTCACTGGCATCCTAATCATTCACTTCTGTACCCCAAGCATATGAACACATAGGTAAACAGACACTATGAACCAATAGTAATTAAAAGGCAGAGCACTTTCACTTGACATGATTGAAAATTGCTTGAATGGACATGCCAACTTCCTTAGGAAGGATAGGGAATTGCTTCTACATAGACAAGAGTCTGCCCTTATTAATATGTATGACAAGTTAAGTTTATTGTAAAACATGACCCAAAAAGACTTCACAATTACAAAAAATAAAAATAAAAATTGAGTGTGCAACATAGAGACCTGAGCTAAACTTGGAAGACACGACTGGTAAGCAAGATCAACCATCTCTTTAAATAGTACGGATAAAACTGAATGCCTCATAAAAGAAATACATAATAAGAGTAGAGACATTTTGAATTCCACAAATTTCCACAATCTATGCATCTTTAAATATAGTACTTACTTGAGAGACCACTTTAGATGATGGATTTTATCTTCAATATGATCCCGCTCATTCCTCATTAATCTGAGTTGCTGCATGGAAATACACTTACATCAGGTTGATGCGTATTATATGTTAAAACCAAGGGAAGTCTAACATTAAGAAGGATATGTTAAGAAAAAACAGAGATGAACCCTTGAAAGGCAGCGAGGATCCATGGATGATATAGTGGACTAAAGAGTGTGGATGCCCCTCCATCATCCAGACCCTCAAAAGAATCCTTCACTAAGGAAAAGAGAACTAAGTCCCAAATTAGACCTTCTATACATTATTTTTAGCGAATGAACCAATGACCTGCAAGGTAACCTAATGTCCAAGGACAAAAAGGAAACCTTAACGCCACTTGAATTCTAAATTTTAGTCCTGCAAAGCGTAGCCTGCAATATATCAATACCACAATGTTGGTGAATCTGACCAATCATTTATCCACAAAATTTTTGAAAAACCCTTATATAGTCTAGTAAAGAGAAAAAGGGGTATTCCACTGCACAAGGCTCATGCACTACGGGGTCTGGGAGGGGTGGAAGAATGTAGCCAACCCCTAGTTTTCTGGAGAGGCTGTTTTGGCAACTTGAGTTGGTGATCTCAGGCCACAATGAAGTAAACTTTTACACCAAACCAACGCTCACCTTCTTACATAGTCTGTTAAAACAAAGAAACAAAAAAAAAACAGAAATTTTCTCCATAAACACCTTGCGGCTGTCCCTTAATTCCCATAGAAGTTTAACCTCCCTTTCAAGCTCCGGAACAACAAGCATTGTACGCCAACCTGCTCAACATACATGATGCAACCAGCATAGAGCAGTTAAGCAACTACAGCATATGGATTTTTATAATGAATTAACTGACAATAACAGTAAAAAGTAAAGCCATATGAACATCAAAGCTGTATATTCAAGATTCAATGTAGACAAACAGCACATTTAGGAGAAAGACTTCTAAAATTATCATTTTCAATACACATATGACATTCCTATAATGCACTCCACCTTAATTTTTGCCCAGTACAGCCATACTTCCACTATTTCCATTTGTCAGTGTTACTGCCTTATTGTTACTACCAAATTGGAAACTAAAACCTGCTTATTATTTACTACAAAGTCCACTCCACAGATGTACATTCATAACTGATAAAAGAGACTTGCTATCCCAGAGAAGTCAGATCTTCTTCGAAATCCTCTAATTGTCTTTTGCCAAGTTCCAATCTTAAAGACGTAAATCAAACAGATTGCTCAAACTCCAAAAAATAACTGGATGTTTGGATATTGTCCTAAATGTACTTGAACATGCAGCAACCAAAATCTTGCCAGCATGCTCTTACACAATGCAAGAAGAAATGATTGTATGTTGTAGGCAAGTATCTCTCATTCCACAGTTCAGGTAAAACTGACAAAAGCTGCTAACAAATCACTTAACACTACTCAATAAGTAGATTCATCATAGAACATATTATGCTATACTATTGACTGATCAGACTACAGCTGGCAGAAACTGCTTTAGCAAATCAAGGGAGTCATACCAAGGACCTTTTTACTGCGCAATATATCCCCATAGATGTGGTCCCCAACATAAAGGACCTACCAGAGAGGTGGACAATGTCAATTATATAAGTATATTCAAGCATCAAAACTCATATAAAAAGTAACAACTGTATCCAAGCCTTTCAGCTGAAATATTGGCACTGAAACATCTCAAAAAATGTGATAATCAGATCTTAGATATGCAATAAGATCAGGACGGTCCAAAGCTAAAGATGAGAGATGGTCAATGTTCCAAAAAGAAAGAAGAGAGATTGAGAAAGAAATCCACCATGATTTTCATTTTTATGTTACTCATTGGCAAATGAAAAGAAAAAGGTTCAATTGCCAAAATAATCAGAAACATGGACAAAATCACCTGTGAACTTGACTCAATGGAAAGTAGTTTATGAAGATGACCAACATTTCCTCCCTGAAAAGACAAGTTTGAAGCATCATTGAAAATGGAAAACAGTCATTCCGTTCAACCATAGTTATGGATTGGAGAAAGTACATATTCATCTCGGAAGAATAAGATGTTTGTCAAAGAAATACCTGAAAAACTCTGCAACCCTTGTTTGATTGCTGCAACATCAATCTTGGCAAAGTGTCTCCCACCTTCAGTTACCCTTAATTATCAGGGACATGGCACAAGCATATAAAGGGCTGAAAGAACTGAGTGACTCTACAAAACTAACCTGAGGCATAGGAGTGCCATTATCAGTATTAAGCAGCATCCCGGACTCAGGTTCAACCTCAAAAAGATTGGCCCGATTATCCTCATGGAAAAAGCCAGGCTTTGCACTGCATGGACAGTTCCGTCCGTTTCGTTATTGCCAAATTAATTAAAGGCCATGAACATATGTTGACCACTGAATGCATTAACTCAGATTTCTAATCTGAAAGATCAAAAGCCAATTGAATCGTGCAGCAACGTCACCTTTCAGTATTTTTTATGACTTGTGAACTTAATTTAAAGGAGTACACCAGCTAACTACATGGCAGTCTTCCTTTAAATCAACCAAGGAGATGACACAGACAAATACTTGAAATTTTAGATGTCTCAAACTAAAATCTAAATAGAACGGCTCAACAGTTGTGGAATAAAACACTGCTTTGTAATGACATAGAAATCTTAAAACAAGAGAATCCTAACACCCCACCCAACTCTTGCTGAAGTTATTCAAAAAGTGGAGGAGCAGCAGATAAAATGGGAGCTGCCTGGCTGTGATAATGCTACAGTATGACAGCTGCAGTCACTAAATGTGAAATGTGAAGGAAGCAAATGTTTGAATTTTATCTAGTTACTCCAAAAACCAACATACCTGCCGGTGATGACAACGTCAAAGTATTGGAGCCAGTCAAAATTGCAGGAGGAATTACCACCTGATTTATGGGGACCACAAAGATAAGTCATTACAATATTTGTGTAGTCCCATAAACTGCAACAAAAGAATAAGGTATGTCAGTAGCAAATAGGAAAACTTAAAGTGCCAAACTACACTAAGAGTTTTTCAAAGTGAAAATGGCAACCAAACAAAAATGAGAAAGGTTGTGCCACATTCTATAGAAGATCATCATGAAGAACCCCCTACTTAAAAATATAGATAATTAAAGATGACAGAACCACATTGAGATACAAGCATAAAGCTATTACACCTTCTGTTCAAAAGAGAATGAATCCATACCTGTTTGTTGCTAAGAATGTTGCACGTCCAGAATCCCTGAGCATTTTGAGCAAAGGTACTATAGATGTATCCTCATTGATATACCTTGCAAAAGAACAACCAGAAAGCCCAGAGAGAGAGAGAGAGAGAGATTATCTGTCGGCAACCCAGAAAAGTCTAATTAACCAGTGCTACACCCCAACACTCTAGTAATATGAGATGAAAGACCTTTTCTGGAAAGAAAGCTGTCCCTGTTAGACATAGTTAAGTAGGCTACTATTGACAGAGATTTTTTATATCTACCTTTTAGGATCTTTCGCAACCATTTGCTTCAAAGTCCCATCTCGATGACACAAATCAACCGCAGCTCGAACATCTTTGTACATACGAGCATAGCTGGAGGGAAAATTTGCAAAATATAATGGGTAAAATAAGGCAGGCATATGCAAAATAATGTGACTTTAAGGGAAATAAATTGTCAAAAATCCCCTCCCATTGGATGCATCTTAACAGTCTTCTCACCCAGAAATTTGTGTGTACATCATTAAAAGAATCACTTGTTGATGTTTTCACCAAAAAGACTAGGCTATGATTGAGCAAGTATATTAGAAAACCTCGCGATTGCAATTTTGCATAAATGTAGGAAGCTTGAATTTTTTAGCAATGTTGGATGTTTCAGTGTTGCACATGTCACCAACAATAATACAGTTAGTAGGACAGTACTCGTAAAAGGACAGAAGGAGCCACTCCTGCACTTTCCACCAGAACATCCTCAATGTATATCTACTTTCCCATCTATCTAGACATTTAACCATGGCTGTCAAGTGATATGACCAAAAGGAACATCTATCTTATCAATTACAGAGCAATTAAGAGTCTATCTACGAAAGTTGTCTGTTAAGTGCTATTGCAATTTCTGAATTTCAAATTTTAGGTGTTGCTAAAATCATACAGGAGCATCAGTCAACAGGTTTTGATAAAAGATTGCAGAATATGAGATCACAATGCCGTAATCAAAGAAATGACAAAACAGGGGTAATCACCATGATAGTTATCCATCATGTTATGGAAATTGCTATAAACCTATGTTGATGAAAGTACGACTCCATTTTGCATGTAAGAGCATTTGTTACAGCTATTAGAGGCCCTACTTGTTAAAGTAAAAGGATGACAAAGAAATATAGTTGAATATACAAACTTGTTAAGCTGCAAAGAGAAAGTCGATTGTCCTCTTACTTGGTGCCATCTGGAATCTTTCCTGGATTCTTGTCCTTAAAATCAACTAGTTGTGCAAACAAATAAGCTTCAGCTAGCGAAAACAGGGTATCAATGAGAGCATAGTCTGGCTCATCAAAAGAATCTCGTATCAGAGTATTGCCATAGGTGCTGACTTTCTCTTCCTTAGTCAACTCTCTGAACCCATGGTAGGCTACTTTCACATATTTGTGCCTATCCATCTGTGTAATAAAAAGTTGCATTACACTAAGTGCTAATCTAATAGAAAGATTGAAGTAACAAATTGCCAATGGCCAAAAAACGAAACAACTAGCACAAAAACAAAAGGAAGACCTTTAAGATGTTGCCTCGCTTCTTATCAAGAACCAATCCCCTCACCATGTACTTCCAATCAAAGGACCATTCCAACAACTGCATAAGTTGACCTCATTCAGCTTGCATGTTAATTTATAAAGCACAACAAGTACATCATTACTAATCTTAGTGATCCAAAAAGATAAAACAGGAAAAAATTCTGCTGAGAAGTTGGTCTAAAATATTTGCATGTTAATTCCATTACTGGAGCCAACTTTTTAGTTGAAGAAATTGCAATAATCACTATCACAATCAAGCAGAGATTACTGGAAAAGGTAGTCTAGCAATTTCGATAGCATCAAACATCACAATTATTTAAACCAAGCACAAGATACAAGATAAAGCTATTTTAGTTACTAGAAGAATATGCCACAAGGGCGGAAAAGATATTAAACAAACCTCTTTGGGGTATCCCAAATCATAGACGAGTTTCTTGATTGTGCCTTCGTACGCAAGGGACTCAAAAGTATCAGGCTTGTATTGAGCCAAAGTGTAGTCCATGTCAAACCCCACAGCAACAATATTCCTCATATTTAATGATCTGTTGCAAAAGATCTGCTTTGCGATGTCAATCTTCTGTCCTCCTTCTGGAGAGGACCATATGCACAGCTTCAAACCATTATTTTGAAAATTGCCCGTCCATGAACAGTCTAACGTCCTGTCATCAACAGCGGTTGCACGAATCCCGTCCATCGAGTAACTTGCATGCAATTGACAGGCTCCTGCTTTGGTTAAGGAGAGAAGCAACAGCCTTGATGAGAAACCGTGTAATTGTACACATTAGTATATGCTCGATGCTCATAGGTACACATAATAACAACAGGTTCCCAAAAGAAGCCATAACATAGTAAACATGGCCCAGAAGAGCTTGCCTACAAAGTATCTGGTAGTAGTAACTAAGCAACAAACAAAAGACTGTCGTAATATGTACCACGTCGAATCACCACTACAAAACAAGCAAGAATAAGACGAGGAGTTTGGTTGAATCAAATGCCAGCAAAGCTGGAGCATAGGCTCAGAATTAGCCAAATGCACCACGGAAAGAATTTATGTGCACTTTTCACGCCCAAACCCCTATACTAAGTTCTTGACCATCCCTTTCTTCAACTAAAAGTTCATCTTAGCCATTCAACTAAGTCCAGTCCCGACCAGTAAAACACTCTTCTCCCATGAATTGCATCTAGAAATAACTCCGTTTAAACATTAGAAAAGCAAAAGATATCTTACCTCACATTCAATCAAAAGAGCACATAGCGGTCCACTTAAATGTTCCCCACTCTTAGAACTCCCCGTGTATGCTCCAAGTATGACCTAAAAATTCAAAATCTCAATCAAACAGCAGCTCTTTGCTCCCCAGTAGAGTTACCTACTGAACCAGCCCAACTTCTCCCCAAAAACCACCTAAAGACACTAAAAGAAGCAAACATTTTGATCATATAACCAGCATAAACCAACTGAATTACTTCCCAAAGAACAGATTCCTGAGAACAACTCAACAGATACCATAATGCCGTACCGGATAGAACTCCAACCACTCGAACTCGAAAGCCAACCATCAACGCATCTCTAAAGCTCCAGAACGCAAACAAAGAAGGCAATAATCTAACTACCGATTCAAACAACAACCTTAAAGACTAAAACAACAAACGAGCATCGCCAAGACACGAGAACATCAGACAAACGAAGAAGAGCCGCCCAACCTAAAGTGAGAATCCCTCTCCTCCTGCCGGGGAAGCGCGCGGGCCTCGAGAGACAGCGGGAGCCGGACCAGGCGCGGGAGCCGCAGCCGCGAGGCAAGAGCGGAGGGAAGAGGGAGAGGCAGAAAGCAACGGGCTTCCTTGGGACTCGCATCGTGGAAGAGAACGAGGGGGGGACCGGTGGCTCTATTTATACAGGCGTCCCCGTCCTCGCCTCGGGAACAATGCGGACCGGACGCGTGGAGGCGAGGAGGCAGGAGGCGAAGCGGAGACGGAATCGGAATCGGGTGCTAGCGGCAGCAGGAGCGGCGAGCGATTCCAGGTTGGCGATTCGGTTGCAAGCAGCAGGGGCATCTACGCGAGGATAACCGATGACGTCATCGCCACCGCGGCCACCGTTGGTCCACGTCGGGCAGAGGAGGCAGCAGCAGCATCATCTGCGCTGGGTGGTGGTGGCCGTCGCCGTCGATTCGGGTGCGGACGGAATCGAATGATGATGATCCGTCATTGGGAAGTGGATGAGTACCTGCCCCTGCATCTTTTTAGAGAGAGAGAGAACTTGATTCCCGAGAACATTCGCGTGGGAGTAGGGGATCCGTGCTGCTTGCGCTTTGTTGCAGAAATTAGAAATGGTGGGTGGGAGCTGTGTCTGTTGGTTCGGTTAGAGAGAGAGAGAGAGAGAGAGAGATGGGAATCGGAGACGTCGTTACGGTGCGTTTGGATGAAGGGAAGATGCACGGGCGCCACGTGGGAATTGTGGGGATGCTTTCGAGATGCGGATGGTGACTGATGGCGACTCATCATCGCATGCGATTGGCCTGTGGGCTTGTATGGATTGGGGGACACTAGTGGTCAGATTTGGTTCCAATTTCATCTCTCTTTTTTTTTTTCTCGTTAAAATTTTAAAAAAGTTTCCTTGTATTCAAAATGGAAAGAGTTTGGTTAATGGACAATTTTGGACAAAAATTGAGTCCGACAGAATCTACTTGACCTGGAAGATGCATTTCTTGGACATTTTGCTTAAATGACGATGTTGTAGTGCTTTCGCGGTGTTTCTATTCCAAGCAGGGGTGTCAATGGGTCGGGTCGAGTTTTCATGATACCCGACCCTATCCGACTCGAAACAATAAATATATGTGATTGGCCCGACCCGAAACAAGACCTGAATATGATATAGCTACACAATCGGGCCGGGTCAGTTCGGGTTGGATTCGTGTTTAGAGGTTTACTAATCATTTCTTGCTGTCGATTCATTTTCTCAATAACTTTATCAGCACCTTATTTTGCTCAAAATCTTCATGTTGTCACATAGCTTCGTTAGTGCTTGTGCATATACCTTGAAGTAGAAAATATTATGATGCGCTCAAAGTGCCAGAAGCCAATACAGAAGAGCAGGTTTGATCTAGAAAGATTGCAGTAGCATAAACAAGTTACAATTACAAGGTGGTGCTTATCAGGCAAGCAATAGCCAACTATTTTTAACATTAATTATCTAGGAATGGATGTGAATGGTGGCACCCAATCAACTATTCAAGCAATGCAGAGCAAGTACAATAGAAAATCTGCACAAACTAAGTGTTGGATTATATTGTAAGTAAAACTGCTGAAGGATGTAATGAAAAAGGAACCAACTGGACCTCATTCATGGACTATGAAGGGCAGAGTCTAGTAAGCTGTGGAGAATACCCAAGCGGCTTGTGCCAAGCCTATAATATTCTAGATAGCAAATGCCTCAACATAACTACGATCACCAAGATCATTTTCAAAATAACCAAGCCATGGATCTTAAAAGGTTTGAGATGTCTTAATTACACAGAGGAGCTTTATTGTAGTATTCAAAACATTAGATCCCAAATGTTGACTGTGACAAACAAGAGCACTAATTCCATAAAAGCAAGCTCTAGGTCATGTTCATTCTTCTGTAGAACTCTCTAGCAAAGACTGGTAGACCCCCAGTTTCAATGAAGTATAAACAAATTTTGTCCATTGATGAGTCAGTCAACTACTCATCCAGAGTTGCCCATGAAAAAGTCTGTCTAAATGAACAATTTCTAGCAATTGCTCCCTTTTCGCCCCCTCAGCAATGGTTTCACATGCTGATCCTTCACCAGAGTACTCGTGATCAACCCTTTAAAAGGACAACGTAAAAGCTTTATTGTGATGATTATTCGCAGAAAGCTTCCTCTAATAGCACTTACTGCAAGTAAGAAATGAAGAAGACAACAATTGCTAAATACCTAATCTGAATACGAAAAGTAAATTTGTAATAAGAATAAAAAAAATTGGTTTAGCGAGTACCAATTTCCAACTTCGTCAATCATCAAGAGAAACCGATATCGAGTTCGGCTCCATAATTGTAGTTGAACACTATGCATTAAATTCACAATCAAAATGAGAACTTAAGTATACATTGTAATATAGAAAAGAATAAATATTCCATAATTATGTTTTCTGACTTGATTCAAAATTTTCTTGTTCTTCTAAGTCATCCTCAATTGAAAGTGAAAGTGGAGAGGATCGTAGTCAATCTTGAGTACATATAAGACCCTCTACCATTCTTAGGGTCAAGGAGCTACAAAAGACATCAAGTACACGACCTCCTATGCTGAATGCGGCCTCTGATGCTATAGTCGAAACGGACACGGTCAAAATATCTCGAGCAATGGAAAAGAGGATAGGATATCTTGACGAATTAACTTTCCACCAAGTTAAGATATCAAAGTCGGGGCTATAACGTTCACATCCTTCCTCCAAATATTTATCCAATTCAAATTTTTCTTCCAAAATTTATTGTCCTGTTTGGCTAAGATACTTTGTAGTCATAAAGTCCGCACCAACCTAAGAGACTTCGACATATTTACTGTCCTTGTACCCTTTAATCTTAAGTTGCCTTGGGGGCATTTACCAGTATGGTATTGCTCGTACAATGATGTCAGCAATGATGTTACTTCATCATACAAAATTTCTACTTGCTTGCTCTCATAAACATCATTAATCAACCATTTTACATATTTCCACTTATGTTGAGGGTCAAGTATGCAAGCAATGAACAAAATAAGATTGATGTTATTCACATTGCCATAATACTTATTGAATTTGATCTTCATTCTTTTAGCCATTTCCTATAAACTTTTATCCTCATTCTCACAATATTCATTAATCATCCCAAAATGCCCATAGACATCCTTTGCCAAATCATTACTAGTGACATAAGAAGAACCCGAAACTTTTGAAATCGTATCAAAGAACAACTTCAGGAAAGGAAGAAGGTGACGGGCATAATCCCAATCATCACTAGTAGGCAACCCTTTCGCCTTAGATAGTTCTTTAACAAATTTGCTATCTTCAATTTCTAATAAGAAAAAAGCTTTTTGAAACTTCAAAATCGCCTCCAGCATCATATATGTCGAGTTCCAACGAGTCTCCACATCCAAACATATAAGACTCTTGGACTCAATATTCTCTAGTTCAACACAATCCTTAAACCACCTCAACCTCCCAAGAGAAGACCTCACATAACGTACGGCCGAACGGATTCTAACAACGAAATCATTTATATCTTTTAACCCCTCTCTCATAATCAAATTCAATATATGAGCAAAACACCTTATGTAGAGCAACTCACCTCTCAATACTAGAGTGTTCCAAGAATTAAGTCTTCTTTTCAAGTATTAAATTCCCAAATCATTTGAACTTGCATTATCCATGGTAATGGAAAAAATACTTTCAATCCCCCAGCCAGTCAAACATTTCTCAACCACCTTTCCTATTATCTCGGTAGAATGACTCGGGATTTGACAAAAATTTAGGATTTTTTTCTGCAACTTCTAATCAGCATCAACAAAATGAGTAGTGAGAAACATATAAGTCAAATTTTGACAAGAGTTCCATGTGTCGATCGTCAAACAAACTCTAGGACATGTGTCGGCAAAATATTTCATCAATTTTCTTTCCTCCACGTATAACGCATAACAATCACTCTTCCATGTGTTACTCGTAGGGATTGAGAACTTTGGCTGGATTCTATACACAAATCGCCGAAAATCCTCATTTTCTACAAACTTAAAGGACAATTCACCAAGAATGAACTTGGTCGCTAGTTCTTTTCTACTAATATCTTGGTCAAATTTCCATGGTGAACTACCAACTCCAACAGGTTGACCCAAGGCATTTTTTTGCCTTTTCTTCATGTTTGCATATGGATATTCCTTGCATCTATCTAAATGATGATGCATTGAACTAGTCTCTTGAGTACTAGAACAACCAATGTGGACCCCGCAATATAAACATTTAGCTTTGTCTTGATTTTTGTCTGTACATAAAATCCTTTTAAAGTGATCCCACATAACGGATCTCTTCCTTCTATTTGTGAGGCTAGAATCCATCGATGAAGACATCTAGCAGTCAGCAAAAATAATTAACATTCTAGAATCAACAAAAATCATCATTGCCATAGAAAGTTGACATAGTAAAGTAAAGTCTATCTCAAAAGCAAGCATGAACAGCTTTGTCATATACAAGAAGTGACTCAGAAAGCTATCAAGGATGCAATTTTTTGCAGAGGTCTGTTACATGCTAATTATGCCACAAATAAATATACCAATTCAAGTAACTCAGTTCCAAGATATATCACCAAAATGCAGCCAACTAAAGATTGAACATAGAAGAAATAAAGAAGAAAACACATATAAAAGCTCCAACATTTCAAGAGCCATAGTAGTTACTAGCTTGAACTTTAATTCTGCAATCGGCTTTTCTTTAACTGGGAAGAGATCGGGGTGTGACTCCCACACCTTCTTCTTGAAAGCCGATTTAACCTACAACAAATACATAGTTGAGCAGATTCTAAGATTAGACAAACCTAAGTCCAGTCGAAATCTATCTGGATTAGCTAACCTAAGTCTACAGTAAGTATTGCAACCATCAGATTCCAAGATTAGCCAAATACACAGCAGAACATATTTCCCACCAGTGATTCCCAAATTTTGATTATTTTGTAAATTGGGTCACTGAACTTTGATTGCAACAACCCAAAGCACAAAACTCTTAACTTTTTGTAGTTGAACTGATGCACTTTGACCATGGTAAAAATTGCCACATAACAGGCCACATTAGTTTTTTGTTGGACATTTGGTTGGAAAATGGACAGAGTGCATCAATTGCAAAGAAATTCAGTGATCCAATTGCAAGATTAATCAAAGTTTAAAGACCACCTGTGAAAATTATCCTAGAAACAATGCCACAACTCACCCAACTGATGTCAAAAGATGCATGACTTTCATAACCAAGATGAGGACAATAGAGAAAAATGCAAAAAAGTAGAACTTATAGAAGACAAATAATGTCCCCTGGCTACTTCCATCCCAAATGGTGGTGTTGATAAGAATTATGACTCAGGAATGCATCATAATACTGACTGTTATAAGTGCTAAATGGTGTATTATTAGACACAAATGAGGCTATGAGTAGATGTGTTGCATCTGCTACTCCTACTACCTCAGTGACTCAAAAGTTGACAAGACATAGAGACATCTTGTAACATCCTGAATTTCGATTCATTTCCGAGATCAATAATATTGATATTATTCTTCATTTAATTTTAGTAAGTCTCATCCGAAATTGAGCTCTCTTGGGATACTAACCGATAGGGAAAGGCTAATTAGGAAACGGTACGTGGACCAGGGACCCGATCGTGAATCGGACACCAGTACCGAGAAACAATGAGGAAATATTTTGGGCCAATGTGGGCCGATCCTAGGAGGGTGACGGATTTGGTTTGGCCAATGATGTACGATCGGATCGCGGGTGATTCCGCACGATCGAGAGTGCGTGTGGCGAACAAATCCCGAACTTAAATCGAACGATCGCGACCTCCAGAACTAGTGATAATTCCTCATATTCTCACGGTAATCGAAGCTGTCATGACTCGAGTAACCCTAGGTCGATACGCGTAACCCCCTAAACAACCGCTCGTTAGTGAGAGACCCTAAAATCTTACATTGAACAATTTTGATCACGGAATTGGATCCAGAATTGAACATCGGATTTTGGAGTCGTGAGCGACTATTTTACGAGGACGACGTCATTTTAGTGTGACCACATGTATTTGGGATTAGTATGGTCGAAAAATGGAAATTCGGCCCGAAATCGGAAAATGATCATTTTACCCCTAGGCTTAATTTGGGATATTTCGAATTTTGGGAGTTTTGAAATAATTTTGGGGATTAAATTAAGCTGCTCGCCAAGCCGTGCCGCCTCACGCCGCCCAACACCACCGCCACCCGACTTTATCTCTCTCTCTCTCTCTCTCTCTCTCTCTCTCTCTCTCTCTCTCTCTCTCTCTCTCGTCTCATCACTCTCTCTTCCTCGCCGGCGTGAGGAACCGCCGGCCAGCCTTGGATCACCGTTTGCCGCCGAACACGCCGCCGTCCACCGCCGTGGGTTAGCAATCAGCCACCGTTCCCGCCTTTCTAGCTGGTTTTGAAGCCTAGATTAAGTGAGTATTAATTCCCAAACCTCAATTAGGACTAATTTTGCCTCTCTAGATAGGTTTAGATGATTTTTGGGGTAAATTAGGTTGAGATTAGGTTTAATTGTGGGCTGATGATTAGTGGATGGTTTTGGGGTATATTTGGGAGTTTAATAAGTTAATTTGGAGATGTATTAATGCCCTAAATTGGACTGTTTTGTAGCTGCCCCTTATAGAACCGAATTTGACTAATGTGGCTAAGTTGAGATTTAATTGGATCATCGCCATGATTGCTTGAATTGATTGATTCAATGACTAATTGGTACTTGATCGTGTCCAAATATATGATGTCACGTGTGTATATTTGGTGGCCGAGAATGATTGATAATGGCGGGCCTTGATTGTGCAAGTTTGTGTGCACCGAATTGTGTGAATTATGTGCTGTGCCAAAATGTATTAAATTGAATAATTGGGTACGCCGTGGCTGAATTGAATTATTGATTTTGACTGGGCATGTTGAATCACACATTGATTTGGCTATCCGTTGATTATGTATATATGTGAGTGTGACACTCTTTCTAGGTGACAATATTGCCTGAATGTGGAAATTTCATGGCCAAGCATTCGTGTGTTAAGGAAGGACATGAGGTGAAATATTATTGTGCCCTTCGGGTCGTTGGCCTTCGGGTCGGTTTATTATTATGGCCTTCGGGTCGTTGGCCTTCGGGTCGGTTTATTATTGTGGCCTTTGGGTCATTGGCCTTCGGGTCGATTTATTATTGTGGCCTTTGGGTCATTGGCCTTCGGGTTGGTTTATTATTGTGGCCTTCGGGTCGTGGTTTTTGGGTCGGTTTATCAATTGTTGGCCTTCGGGTCGTGGCCTACGGGTTGGTTTATAACTGAAAATGAGTCACATGCCAGAGTGCATTGTTTGAAGCGATTCATGAGCATGGCAAATGTGTGCCGGGGTGTGTTGGCTAATGCATATGCTGGTGATTCGTGCGTAAGACAAGCATTAATGAGCATGAGCATGCGTATGGCGTACGTGTGAGCAAGTGTGTCGCGTATGTACTGTGGATATTATAATTGAATTGCCTAACCTGCAGGGTCAATTGTGTGCTCGATCTAAGCCCGATGGCCTAGGTCATTTGGTTGCAATTATTATGCATTGTGTGTTTTGATTGCCTGTCAGGAGGTGCATATTAGCCTAGTTTCGATTTAGGGGTTTTTACTCGCTGAAACTTGTCTCATTGTTGTATAAACCTGCTATTTCAGACCCCCGACCTTGAGATGCCAGAGGTATCAGTGCATTTTGGGATCCCCCATCAGCTTGAGAAGGCGATGTCTATGTTTCTAATAGGGAATGGGGAGATGTATATTAGATACTATACCTTAGTATGGGTCGATGTCGGGGAGACACACTATAAGACCCACGAGTATGTGGCGTGGTGTTTTAGAGATACGGACGGAGTAGAGCTCGGGCCTCTTCGGACGTGTGACATTCCTTTTACTGTAGAGGGTGAGTTTGACCCACAGGGTCCCGATGGACAGGTAGTAGATCCCGACACCTCAGCTGAGGAGAGTGTGAGCTCTGATGGTGTACCCGTTGAGCATGAGATGGATGAGCATGATCCAATGGACATGGAGCCAAAGGACTGGGATATTGATCCGGAGCCGATGGAGCTGGACGATGGGGTAGAGTTGGACGAGGAGTTGGGGTAGCCGTTCGAGGAGGATGCTGAGCCGGAGGTCGAGTCGGAGGCCATGGATTCAGAGGAGGAGATGCCTGACAATTCTTTATCCTCTGAGTCCTCTGATTTTGACCCGGACTGGGTTTTCTAGATTAGCCTTAGCTCAAGATAGATTGGGCTGTAACTTTTTGACTAGAGCCCCGTCATAGTCTAGTATCCCTGACCCTGGCTACTGATCCTTTTTTACCTTAGTGGCTGTTGACCGTTTTTGGGTTAATTGATCGTACTCCCTGTAAATGAATATTGTAAATATTTTCGTAGTAATGAAATGTATATGTTTTCTATCATATCAGTTTTTGTTGTTGTGCTATCCATGGTTGTTTTGTTTATTGTACGGGTATATATATATATATATATATATATATTTATTTATTTATATACGTTTCTTTCGCATGTGCATTGAGCTGCGTGTTGGGCATTGGGTCGGCGACGCATCTTGGGACGTCGCAACAAATTCGGCCTTTGCATAGGATGCTTGCGCTTCATGGGGTACGGGGCATGACATTCCCGTTTGAATTGGTATCAGAGCAAGGTTAACTCAGTACATTTAGGTCGAAACTCGGAGTGATAAGTAGCGATGACCTTGGGTAGCCAGTAGGATGACCTCGTGTGCTAAGTGTACCTCCTGACTATTTGTAATTGATTGAGTGCATATTTGATTAACCCACAAAATGCAGGTGTAACAAGACCTGAGATAAGTACGTGTACCTCATTGTTTGAGGTCTTGTGTTGTTTGTGCTTGGCCGCATGCTGGATGATTGATTGTTATTGTGCTAGCTACCTGCCTAGGACCTTAGATCGGGATAATTGGTTTAGGTCTCTGATTCATGGTAGAATTATAGTAGGTAGGCGGGTAGTGAGATCCGTACCATGAGGAGATGAGGAAAGGAACCCCAGGAGCAATCGAGTGCAGGAGGTCAAGAGGCCAGAGATCCTAGAATGGAAGATGTGATTCAGACCCTGCATGAGATAGGGAACATTATAGGTAGGCAGGCTCAAGAAAGGGCTGCCACCATTGCCTGGGCTGCCACCATTGCCTAGGCTGCAGCAGCTGCTGTCATGAATGGAAATCGAGCTAATCAAGGACAGGCTCAGGCAACTAGGAATAGGCAAATACATCAGTTGTTAGAACAGTTTTTAAAGTTAAAGCCACCCAAGTTTACTGAAAAAGGTGACCCCGAAGCTACACCAACATGAGTATAGGAATTGGAGAAAGCCTTTGAGGTATTGGGGTGCACCGAGCAGGAGAAGGTAACTCTGGCGGTATACCAATTGTAGGAAAATGCAAATGATTGGTGGAAAGCCACCAGAGGTCGAGTGTTTCATGAAGGTGTCGCCCAGACTTAGGCAGCATTTATTGAGAGTTTTTATGGAAAATACTTCTCGGAAAGTGCTAGGGAAAGGAAGATAGCAGATTTATGTGACTTCGCCAAGGTCAGATGACTGTAGATCAGTACGAGGCGGAATTCGCTAGATTATCTAAGTTTGCGCCGAGGATGGTGGAGCATCCCGAGGTTAAGGCATAAAGGTTTCGGGAAGGATTGAAACTTGATATTCGTACCCAGTTGATACCGGCGAATTTGAGAACCTACGAGGATATCTACAATAGGGCTCAAGCTTTAGAGCAGGACCAGATAGACAGGGCAGCCGCATCTGCATCGCGGTTTGCTCCGAATAGGGACAACCGCCGTTATAGGAAAAAGTCGATGGCAGGAAATAGGCGCTTCATCCCACTCGCCATAAGGAATATTGGAAAGCCGAACCCTCCACCGAATCGATTTGGGGCATGCTTTAGATGTGGGAGTTTGGAGTATCAAATTAAAAATTGTCCCTAGCAGCGCCCCTCAGTACCCCCAGGACAACCACAGCAAAACCGAATAGGAAATCAGACTGGGAATCCCTCACCGGCTAACCAGGGCAGACCGCCAGCGTAAGGACGAGTTTATGCTATGGTGCGTAAAGAGGCGGAGGATACGCCGGGCATGGTCATAGGTACGATTTCTTTATGTGATCATGTCGCGTATGCATTGTTTAACCCAGGGGCGACCCATTCATTTATTTCAGAGCAGTTTGTTAGGCTGGTTGGAATTAAACCTATTGTGCTTGAGACTATGCTTTGTGTGACAACCCCATTAAATGATAAGGTGTTAGTGACATTGGGGTGTCCTAGTTGTAAAATTGTGATTGGGGGTAGGGAAGAAAGGATCGACTTGGCAGTATTGGCCATGTTCGATTTTGATGTGATAATTGGTATGGATTGGTTGACTAAGTAGAAAGCCGTAGTGGATTGCGGCAGTAGGATGATCAAGTTTAACCTAATTGAACATCCTAGGTTTGAATTTCAGGGAAACCGAGGAGGAACCTCGATCTCTTAGATTTCCTCGCTTGAGGTAACTAAGTTATTGGATGAAGGATACGAGGGATACCTGGTGAATGTGGTTGATCTGACAGTGGCAGAACCTAAGTTGATAGAGATATCGGTAGTGTGCAATTTCTCCGAGGTCTTTCCTCAGGAATTGCCTGGTTTGCCACCAGAGCGAGAAATAGAATTTGTGATAGAATTGACCCCGGGCACAGAATCGATTTCAAAGGCACCGTATCGGATGTCATTGTCAGAATTGAAAGAACTGAAAGTCCAGATGCAGGAGTTGTTGGACAAAGATTTCATTCGTCCTAGTGTGTCTCCATAGGGAGCACCGGTCCTGTTTGTAAGAAAGAAGGATGGGACATTGAGGTTATGCATTGATTACCGACAGTTGAATCAAGTAACAATTAAGAATAAGTATCCACTGCCGAGAATCGATGACCTATTTGACTAGTTGTAAGGAGCACCCGTGTTTTCTAAGATTGATTTGCGGACTAGATACCATTAGCTGAGAATCCGAAAGGAGGACATACCTAAGATCGCTTTTAGGACACGGTATGAGCACTACGAGTTTACATTGATGCCCTTCGGATTGACCAATGCTCCTGCAGCATTCATGGATCTAATGAATAGGGTGTTCAAAGAGTTCTTGGACAAATTTGTTATAGTGTTCATCGACGACATATTGGTATATTCGAAGAATCCTGAGGAGCACGAAGTATATTTGACTGAAGTGCTACGGACTTTGAGAGAACACACACTCTTCGCCAAGTTCAGTAAATGTGAGTTTTGGCTAAGTAGAGTGGCGTTCCTTAGATACATAGTTTCGGGAGATGGAATTTCTGTAGACCCGACAAAGATTGAGGTAGCAATGAAGTGGCCAAGACCGACCTCAGTGACAGAGATCCGAAGCTTTTTAGGACTGGCCGGTTATTATCGTCGTTTTATAGAAGGATTCTCGTCGATAGCCATGCCATTGACGTGATTGTTGAAGAAGGAATATAAGTTCATATGGGACGATAAGTGTGAGAAAAGTTTCAGGAGTTGAAGCATAGGCTTACGACTGCCCCGGTATTGACCATTCCATCCGGGCCAGGAGGATTCGAGGTTTATAGTGATGCTTCGTTAAGGGGACTTGGTTGTGTACTAATGCAGCACGCAAAGGTAGTCGTGTATGCGTTGCGCCAATTGAGGCCACATGAGATGAATTATCCGACGCATGATTTAGAGTTGGCAACAATTGTCTTTGCCCTTAAGATTTGGAAGCATTATTTATGTGGGAAAAAGTTCCAGATTTATATTGATCATCAAAGCCTCAAGTACCTGTTTTCCCATAAGGAATTAAATATGAGGCAACCAAAATACCATGGTAAGCAAATATCGTTCTATTCCATTCTTTTACAATTATGCAAGCTAGTTGGCATATTTTCAAAAAATGCCTAAATGACATTCAATGCTTGATCTAAATGCCCTTTCATTTTAGAATGTACGATTAAGGCGTCACACTCCATTGGAACATTTTTTCATTTTTGGATGAAACGTATAGGTTTATGGCGGATTTCTCATGTAACTCAGATGCTTATTTCAATGTATTTGAGGTTGTAAATCATAGTTTAGGGCTATATGGTCTAAATGGAGCATGAAAAAATGCGCATTTACATCACATATTGAATTAATCCATAATCTCAACTATATACTCCTTTAAGGTTTAAACGGACTTAAAATGACATTTGCATTACTTTCAAGGCATGCAAGTGTACTTTACCGCCGTTTTACCTCAAAACGACATGATTAAAATGGATGCATGAAAATTGATTTGCAATCTATGGTGGTTAATGACAAATCTTTTTGCATAATTAGGCTCAATGGGGAAACTAGACATCCAAGTAATTTCCATTTCTCGTAAGGAACTTATTACTGGGTGGAAAGGCATGTCTAAAGATAACCAAATTTATGTCCAAGAAAGGCTTAGATACCTTCTCGAGCTCATGCATGTGGAATACCAAGTCAGCTTAGTCCAAGTTTTGGCGTACTTTTGGGAGGTTTCCACCGCCACATTTCATCTTGGAGAGCATGAATTGGTACCAACATTAGAAGAATATCAAGCCGCCATTGGAATTAATTCTAAATCTAGGGTCGTAGAACCACACGTTGGACTTAATTCTATGAGCACTTTTGCCAAATTTCTTAACCTCAAAACTTCCAAAATAGAAAAGATAATCAAATCAAACACAGGTAGATTTCTATTATCCTTCCTAATGGACAACTTTTCAAAACTTTCTAGGGAAACGGGAAACACTTTAGTTTGGGTATTCATTTTAGCTTTCTTTGGCTTTGTTCTATTCCCCATGTCTGGAACGGGATTAGACCCTTTAGTGACCGTGATCACAAGACAAGCATGTCGTAAATGGGACTTCTCTAATATGCTTCTTGCCTAAACTGTCATCTCCTTAAACAAATACCAAAATCATAGGAAGGGTATCTTTCAAGCTTTTACTGGTCTTTTGTCATTATGGTTCATTTTACACATTCGACCATGGTGTTGTTTCATGAACATTCACGAAATTTGTGCAGAGATAAATCCAATTGAGCGATACATTCGTATCCAAAGGAAACTACCCAAACAATCTTTCTTAGATTGGGCCAATTTCATTAGTGCCTTAACTCATAATCAAATCCAATGGCGAATCAATTGACCAAAGATTAGCAAGGCGAAGATCACCAGCCGAGAGGGTAATGCGGTGCCATAGCTTGGTTTGAGTGGAGGAGCAACTTATTGCCCTCTAAGGATTATTAAACAATTCGGGATACTTCAGCAAGTACCACCAGTATGGAATCTCGAAGAGTTCGCCTTTGACATCCCAAGTGGAATATACTCGAGGAGGAGAAGAATGTCCTTCAAGCCAAAATTCACAAGATCATCCTATCCCTAGATAACCCACTTGAATAAATAATTGAGTGGCCAAAAAGCTTGGAAAAAGATATCAAAATTTGCACGGCCTCCAAAGAATACATTAAATAGATAGAAAATAAGCGTCCAATTGATGTCAAGCCATATGTTCCATTGAGCATGGTACCGAATTCTACGGATGAGTATGTCCCGGAATACATTGTTCCAATCATGCCTGGAGTGGAACCCTACGCCCTAGAAGAGGTCGTGATCAATGTGGAAGAATGGGAGTCTCGAGCCAAGGAATGGAAAGAATACCAAAAGGCGGAAGCTATCTTATCTAGCAAAAAGCGTAGGATTGGATGATTTAGATTCTCATTTGAGTTTAAAATCATGATGTCAAACATTTGCAAATGTTATATACAATGATGGATTGATCATTTTCTAAACATGCATAGATAATTTTAGAGCACAATTTCAAAAACATAAAGGAATCACCACGGATTGCAATTCTTTGAATCGTATGATTCCTTGAGAAAGATATTGATGAAGAATTTTATACAAAGCTAAGGCTTGTATGAAATTTCTTATCTTTGACAATTTCATGAAATCATACAATTAAAATGATGTAGGGTTTCGTGATCATTTTGCAATGCTAATATTAGGTCTTTTTATGAAGCAGGTTGTTTAGCAACGGAAGGTAAAAGACCTCGGACTCGCCTACAAGTTAGAATGGTGGAAGAAGAAACTCAAGCTTGACTAGTTGAAGTCGAGAATCAAATGACCCAAATGGTTGTAATGATGGCGGAAATGGAGGCCTTTATTCTCGCATCTCGAGGATCTTGTCTTACTACTCCAAATGTGGGAGCTTCAAATGCTACCGAAACACCGGTTGAAGACCTAGTCAGAAACAAAGAACCAGTTCAAGAAAATCTTCTAAAGACTATGCCTGAGGTGATAAATTTGGAAGAGGATGATCAAACCAAGAAGGCATCCAAAACAAAGGATGAAGAAAAGGCCAAGAGATTGGCCAAAATTGAAAAATACCTAGCAAGTCAGGGCTATGAGCTTCAAAGGTTCGACAAGTTCTCGCCATATGCAAAGATGGTTGTTCCATAAAATTATAAGGAACCGGAGTTCGTGAGTAAGTATGATGTCACTGGTTGTCCCAAAAGTCATTTAAAGTATTATCTCCGTAAGATGGCAAGATATTCAGATAATACGACACTTCTTATCGGCACATTTCAAGATAGTTTGAGAAGGGCAACCCTTGCATAGTATATAACTCTCGACATAGAAGATTTCACTGAATAGGATCATTTGACGGGGGAATTTCTTCGTCAGTACAAGTTTAATGTTGAAGTACTCCTAACTAAAGAAGATCTTGTCAGAACTGAGAAATGAAGAAATGAAGGGTTCAGAGCCTATGCTTAGAGATGGAAAGCTGTTGCTTCACAAGTAAAGCTTGTCATAAGTGAAGATGAGCTCATTGAGCTTTTTCTAAAATCATTGCCAACTGAGTATTACTACAAGCTTCATGTATCAAGCTATCAGACATTCACCATTTTGGTCAAAGTAGGTAAGAGAATTGAATGGGGTTTGAAAGAAAAGAAGGCTTAAGAAACAACAGCACGAAGGCCTTACCCCGGGAAAAAGATAAAGAACCTATAACGTTCTAAATTTTCGATCCTTTTCCGGGGATTTATGAAATGAATATTTTAGCCAATGCACTTATAGTGAGATCTCACCCGGAATTGATTATTCTAGGGATGCTAACTTTAGGGAGAAGGCTATCACAGGATTGAGTTCGCACAATCAAAGAACTCGACCTTGGTTCGACCTTCGACCATAAGGATTGATGAGAGAATATTTTGGGCCAATAGAGACCGATCCATTCGATCGATCGTGTCTGAATGGAACTAGCGATAGACCATCGCAGTTACATGACAACCGAGGTCGCCTTGGCTCGAGCAAACTTAAACGTGACTTGACTTAGTGTTGATCACGGGTCGAAAGCGCGTAATCCCAATGAGCCACCTATTAGTAAGAGGTAAGCTAAAGTCACGATTGCTCGATTTTAATTATTTCTTGAAATTCGAGCCCGAGAATTGAGAATTTCGAAAGTGATAATTTTTAGCGGCCGATGACGTTTTTGGTGCGGCCAACCTTGGGGCCACCCATTTTTGTAAAAAAAATGGATTTTGGTTTGGGACTGGAAAAATGACAGTTTTGCCCTTTTGCACCATGAACGAATTTTAAAGACTGAATTAAATTGGGGGACTGATAATTATCCTGTATGGTTGAAAATGGAAGGACAAGAATGCCCCTCTCCTCCCATGAGCATTTACCCTTTTGCCCTTGAATTATTGGATAAGATTGTATGTGGGCCGTTGGATTTGGATAAGATCGAACCTTGGCCCTTGGATTGGTATGGTAGTTAGAAGGGTAGTTTGGTAATTTATGGTGAGGGTTTTAGAGACCAATAATTGGTGCACTGTATATATATATATATATATATATATATATAATTTTTCTCTCTCTCATAATTCACTCTCTCTCTCTCCTCACTCCACTGATCGGAGCTCTCTCTCTCTCCTTCCCCTTGCGTGAGCCGAGTTTGGCCATCCACTAGCCTGCCCAGCCGCCTGGTCGCCGTCGACCCAGCCGTCCGCCGTCGCTTCTTCTTCCCGGCTACGCCTCCATCGCCCGCCATTCCCCTCTCTCTCTATCTTGTCCTCTTCTATTCGATCCAGCTACCACTCGAGCCACCCCAGACTGTCCTCCTCTACCCCTACGACCTGCTTGCCGCCCCTAGCTGCGTGATCGTTGCCTGCTAGCCGCCCGTCCACGGCATTATAGACGCTCGCTCGCCTGGCCGCCGACGACCCTACTTGGCTGCTGCTGCTGGTCCAGCTATTTCGGCCACCTTTCCAGTTTACTTTCACCTCTTTTTAAGGTAAGTGACTTCCCCAAACCTTCCTTAGGATCTCGGGTATTGTTGGACATGTTTAGGGTTCAATTTGGGTACTCTTAGTGGCTGTTTTGAGACTTAGATAGGGGCTAGATGATGGTTGCTGTGGACTGATTTGTGGAATGAAAATGTGAGGTTTAGGAAGCTCAAATAGGGCTGTGGTGAGGCAGAACGACCTTGGCTGAATTGTATATTTGACTGGTAGTTTTATGCCCTGAATGAGCTCGTATGTGTGATTGTGTGGCTTGTGGTTGTTGGCTGGTTTTAGAATAAATATTGGGTTGAACGTGTTGTGGCCGTGTGCCATGTGTGTGGCCGTGAAAGTGTGGTGGTGTGACCGTGCAATGAGGCCGCGTGCCGAGTATATGTGGCCGTGTGGTGTGATTATGTGATGATGGTGTGTGTTTATGAAATATATGTGTGGCATGTAATGGTGTGGTCGTGTGTTATGTGTGGCCGTGTGGCAAGTGTGGCTCGATGGTATGAGATGGTTTGAATTATTGGAAAAGTGGTACCCTGATATGCGTTAATGCGGGGTAGGTTCCGTCCTGAGGCGTGTTACGCGGGATGATGCCGTCCCTGACGAGGTGACGATGCTTAGCCCGACGGGGTGACGATGCTTGACGAGGTCAGAAGACTGTTAACCTGATGTGTTTTTACGCTGGCGCGGTGGTGATAGAAAGTTGGGAATGAGTTGGACTTGGCTTGACGTACGAGACTTGTGTAAGTTGGCGTATGGCGTGAGTTAGTGTGCGAGTGTGGTTTGCCTCGCGTGATATAGTGTTTGATGAATATGGACTTAAATGAGTTGGCTGTATTATTATTTGACGTGCAGGGATGTGTATGATGGATCCCAAGTAGGATCGCATGTGATTGTTAGTATGATTGATTGTTTGTATTATGCATGTTTTGTCTGGCGGTACGTGAGAGCCTATGTGGGGTTTGGGATTGTGCATTTATTGAGATTCGTCTTATAGTTGTATAACTACCATTTCAGACCCCCAGCCATAAACCCAGGAGGCTCGCCTCCTCGTTTTGGGATCCTTAGACATGTGGATAATCAGGAGGTAGAGTATCCTTTAGGAGGCAATTGAGCTTTTGTCAGGTATTCGAGTAATGTATGGGTTGACGAGGGCGGATTACACTGGAAGTCTTACTCGTACATCGCGTGTACCTATCGAGATGGCTTAGAGGAGACAGGTTCGCTCAGATGTTTTGACATCCCTTTTTATAGGGTTGGTGAGTAGGACCCTATGGTGATCATCCCTCTTTATAGTGAGATCATCGATCCTGTGGAGCTCGATAAGGAGCCGCCTATAGTATCCCTAATAGAGCCGCAAGCTGTGCAACTCGTGCGGGTGATCCCTCCGTATCGCGATTTGCGTATTCCTCCAGGGTACGAGCCAGAGGACTCAGGAGAAGAATGGGAGGAGGGTGATCCTTAGGAGCCATCGGGGTATTTTAGGGGTTGGGTAGAGTGGGTCTGACTAGTCACTTTTTGGAGGATAAGTCGACCTATAGTGAAGCTAAGTTAACCCAACCACCTGCCCCTTTTTGTTGTGTCGGTGGTAGTTTGATGCACGTCTTGCTAAGCTTGTACGCAATACTATTTGTATGCTCGGTACATTGGCAGTGTATAAAAGTGAATGTTGTTAGTTCATTGACTCTCTTGATGCCCTACTCTATTGTCATCTTTATTGTACGAGTGTTCTTATATTCATTTTCGCATGTGCTTCTGATCGTGGGGTCGGTAACGTTTGCCTAGGATGACGTCTTTTGTTACGACCTTAAGTGTGCTTGTAGTAACGCAGGGTGTCGCATGCTCGAATGGGGTCAAGGTGTGACATCTCCATTTGATTTGGTATCAGAGCAAGGTTAGCTCGATCCAAGTAAGGTCGAGACCTAGAGTGATAAGGAGCGATGACTTCGGGGTAGTCAAATAGGGAGTCCTTCGTGGAATGCATGTTTAAGTTGATTGTGCATGTCCTGTGAGTACGCGCCTGTGGTTGCTGAGTGGTTTATTGTTATTATAATATTGATTGAGATGAAGGTGCGGCAGGACTTGAGGTGAGTACAAGAACCTTGTTGGTTGCTTGGTGATGTTGGCTTGATGTTACTTGATTGATTTGATGGTTGGTTGTTGGTTGTTGAGTATTGGTTGTCAAGTTTTGTGCCTCGGGCTTGGACTAGTATAGTTGGCCTAGGTCTCTAATTCCTATATGAAATTATAGCAGGTAGGAGGGTAGCGTGAGCTTGTGAGAATGAGTAAGAGAGGTGCAGGAGCGGGAGGCTCGTCGAGCCCTCAGGTTCCGATCGCGGACGATCCGAGTATGGAAGGAGTTCTCAAGGTATTAGAGGGAATTGGGAATTTGATGGATAGATAAGCTTAAGAGCGAGCTACCACAACTGCTCAAGCTATTGAGGCTGCAGCTGCTTTAGTTAATGAGAATACTGATAACAGAAATGGGAATTGACAGATGCATCAGTTGGTAGAACAATTTTTGAAGCTAAAACCATCAAAGTTTGAAGGAATAGGGGATCCAGAGGCTGCTTCTAAATGGGTTGAGGAGTTGGAAAAAGCTTTTGCTCTATTGAGGTGTACTGAAGCAGAGAAAGTGACGCTGGCAGTGTACCAGCTATAGGATAATGCGAATGATTGGTGGAAAGCCACGTAGGGCTGAGTGTTTCCTATGGGCGTGGATCAGAATTGGACGGTCTTCGTTCAGGCTTTTAATGAGAAGTGCTCGAGAAAGAAAGATAATAGCTTTTCTTAGACTGCCATAGAACCAGATGACTGTGGATCAGTATGAGGCGGAATTCACCAGATTGTCTAAGTTTACGACGAGAATGGTGGACCATCCTGAGGACAAGGCGCGAAGGTTTCAAGATGGATTGGGAGCTGACATTTGTAGTCAATTGATACCAGTGAATTTGAGAACTTATGAGGAATTATATGAGAGGGCTCAAGCTATCGAGCAAGATATGATAGATAGGGCCACCGCATTCGGATCACGGTATACCTCAGCCGGGGACAATCGTCAGCTGGGAAAAAGACCGATGATGGAAAATCGTTGTTTTGTTCTTCCGGCAAGGAGGAATATCTGAAAGTCGACGATCAATCTAATTCGGCTTGTAGACTTTGTGGGAGATATCATGGGAGTGGTCCTGCCTAAGCATAACTAGGGTATGCTTTGGGTGTGGTGGAATGCAACATCACATAAGGAATTGCCCGAATCAGAAGGGTCGACCACCCCCACAATCGCAGTCACCTCGGATTGAGAATCCGACTAGTGTAGCCCCGCCGGCTAATCTGAACAAGCCGCCGGCACAAGGACGTGTGTATACCATGGCGCGAAAGGAAGTTGAGAATGTGCCAGGCATGATCATAGGTACGGTTTCTCTATGTAATTATATTGCATACGCTTTATTTGATCCAGGGGCGTCGCACTCGTTTATGTATGCTCAATTTGTTGAATTGGCTGGATTAAAACCTATTTTGTTAGAAGTGCGTTTATGTGTGACTACACCGTTAATAGATAAGATATGCATATCGTTAGGATGCTCGGACTGTAAAATAATAATTGGTGGTGTAGAAAGCAAGATAGATTTGGCTGTTTTAACTATGTATGATTTTGATGTGATTGTGGGTATGGATTGGTTAGTCAAATAGAATGCTGTGATGGATTGCAATAACAGGGTGATTCAATTTAGTTTGGCTGGACCCCCTAGATTTAAGTTTGTAGGGAGTCAAGAAGGAACCTCGATTCCTTAGGTTTCATTAGTAGAAGCAACTAAATTATTGGATGAGGGGTGTCAAAGTTACCTAGTAAGTATAGTTGATTTGTCGGCACAAGAAGTGCGGCTAGAGGATATAGCAGTGATGTGCAACTTTCTCGATGTTTTTCCTCAGGAATTACCGAGATTGCCACCAGAAAGAGAAGTGGAGTTCGTTATTGAGTTGGCCCTTGGGACCGAGCCATTCTCGAAGCCGCCTTATAGGATGTCGTTGTCGGAGTTAAAAGAATTAAAGGTTTAGATGCAGGAACTATTAGATAAGGGTTTTATTCGATCGAGTGCATCTCTATAGGGAGCGCCAGTTTGGTTCGAGAGGAAGAAGGATGGGTTGTTGAGGCTGTGTATCGATTACCGCTAATTGAATCAGGTGGCAATTAAGAATAAGTACCCTCTTCCAAGGATTGACGACCTATTCGATCAATTACAAGGAGCCTCGATATTTTTTAAGATTGACTTAAGGACGGGATATTACCAATTGAGAATAAAAAAGGAGGATATCCCAAAGACAGCATTCAAGATGAGATATGGACACTACGAGTTCACGGTAATGCCATTTGGGTTGACTAATGCCCCTGCTGCTTTCATGGACTTAATGAATAGGGTATTCAAAGAATTTTAGGATCAGTTCGTCATTGTCTTCATAGATGATATTTTAGTATATTCAAAGAGTCTCGAGGAACATGAAGTACACTTGGAAAAGGTCCTATGAACGTTAAGAGAACATGTACTGTATGCTAAATTTAGCAAGCGTGAATTTTGGCTTAATCGAGTGGCGTTTCTTGGACAAGTAATCTTCGGGGAAGGAATCTCCGTAGATTCGGCGAAGATTGAAGCAGTGATGGATTGGCCAAGACCAACGATAGTTACTGAGATTCGAAGCTTCTTAGGTCTAGCAGGTTACTATAGCCGATTCGTGGAAGGATTGTCAACGATAGCCACTCCACTGATAAGGTTATTTAAGATGGAGATGAAGTTTGAATGGACAAAAAAGTGCCAAGAGAGTTTCCAGGAATTGAAACAGAGATTGACAACTACGCTACTACTGACAATCCCTTCAGGACTGGGAGAATATGAGATTTATAGCAATGCTTTGCTTAAGGGATTGGGATGCGTGTTAATGTAACATGGAAGGGTGGTTGATTATGCATCGCGTCAGTTAAGGCCTTATGAGATAAACTATCCGACTCATGACTTGGAACTGGCAGCAATCACTTTCGCACTTAAGATTTGGAGGCACTATTTATGTGGAGAAAGGTTCCAAATTTATACGAACCACTAGAGTCTCAAGTACTTATTTTCTCAGAAAGAGCTAAATATGAGACAATATCATTGGATGAAGTTGTTGAAGGACTATGACCGTAACATTTTGTATCATCCCGGAAAAGCCAACCGGGTAATGGATGCCTTAAGTCGGAAGTCGAGCATCGTGTAGTTAATAGTCAAAGAATGGATCTTATTGGACGGAGCGTGAGACTTAGAGTTTAAGTTCGAGGTAGGATACCTCTCCAGTTTAGTGGCGACATTAAGGATTGAACCAGCAGTGCAAACCAAAATTAAGACGATACAGTCTATGGACACTGAGATTCATAAAATTCTGGAGATGGATGGCACTAAGAGAAAATCGGACTTCCAAGTGTCCGAGGATAGAATTCTGAAATTTCGAGGATGTTTGTGCGTGCCCGACAATTTGGAACTTAAGAAAGAGATTTTATTGGAAGCTCATAGGAGTAATTATAGCATTCACCCGGGCAGCACGAAAATGTACTAGAACTTTTGACAACATTACTGGTGGAATGGAATGAAGGTGGATGTGACCAAGTATGTGGCCAAGTGTTTGATGTGCCAGCAAGTAAAGGCACAACATTATAAATCTGGTCGAATGTTACAGCCGTTAGAAATCCCAAAATGGAAATGGGAACATATTACGATAGATTTCGTCATGGGATTGCCAAGGAGTCAAAGGGGACATGACTCGATTTAGGTAATAGTCGATCGGTTGAGAAAGTCGGCACATTTTCTGGTAGTGCGAAAGGACTTTGTACTCGATAGATATGCCGAGTTATATGTAAAATAGATAGTACGTCTTCATGGAGTGCCCATGACAATCTCCTCATATCGTGATCTGAAGTTTACTGCTGCTTTTTGGAGAAGTCTTCATACTACCATGGGAATAAAATTGCAGTTTAGTACGGCCTATCATCCACAGATGAATGGTCAGTCTGAAAGGATCATTCAGACTTTAGAGGATATGCTAAGAGCATATGTATTAGATTTTCAGGGCAAGTGGGAAGAACAATTATATTTGATTGAATTTGCCTATAATAACAACTTTCAGCAGAGCATTGTGATAGTACCATTTGAAGCGCTTTATAGCAAAGCGTGTAGAATACCGTTGTATTAGGATGTAATGGGAGAAAGAAGTGTAATAGGTCTAGTCGGTTCAACAGTCAGTGGAAATGGTAAGAATTATTTGAGAAAGGCTAAAGACGACACAGAGCCGTTAGAAGAGTTATGCGGATCGAAGGCGTAGACCGTTAGAGTTTCAGGTTGGTGACCACGTTTTCCTTAAGATCTCACCGATGAGAGGACTATCTCGATTTGGTAAGGAAAACTGAGTCCAAGACATATAGGCCCGTTCGAGATTTTAGAGAGGATTGGAATGTTGGCTTATCGTCTCGCCTTGTCGCCGAATTTGTCGTAAGTTCATAATGTCTTCCATGTGTCAATATTAAGGAAGTACAAACCGGATTCGACCCACGTGCTGAATTATAAAGTAATAGACATGGACGACAGGGTGTCATACGTGAAGAGACCGGTACGAATTGAGGATAGAAAGGAGCAGGTTTTGAGAAATAAGACGGTCCCGTTGGTCAAAGTTGTTTGGGAGCATCACGGGACAGAAGGTGCCACTTGGGAAAACGAAGAAGTAATGAAACGTCAGCACCCCCATTTGTTTGGATAACTGGGTATAGTTGAGGGGGAAGAGTTGTAACGTTTTGAATTTTCAATTCTTTTTCCGGGATTTATGAAATGAATATTTTGGCCAACGTATTTATAGTGAGATCTCATCCGGAACTGATCATTCTCGAGATGCTAACCTTAAGGGTAAAGCTATCACAAGATTGAGTTCACACGACTAAAAAACTCGACCTTGATTCGACCTTCGATCATAAGGATTGACGAGGGAATGTTTTGGGCCAACAGAGACCGATCCATTCGATTGATCGTGTCCGAATGGAACTAGCGACGGACCCTCGTAATTACATGACAACCGAGGTCGCCTTGGCACGAGCAAACTTAAACGTGACTCGACTTAGTGTTGGTCACGGATCGAAAGTGCGTAATCCCAATGAGTCACCCGTTAGTAAGAGATAAGCTAAAGTCATGATTGTTCGATTTTAATCATTTCTTGGAATTCGGGCCTGAGAAACTAGAATTTCGAAAGTGATAATTTTTAGCGGCTGATGAGAGAATGTTTTGGGCCATAAAGATTGATGAGAGAATGTTTTGGGCCAATAGAGACCGATCCATTCGATTGATCGTGTCTGAATGGAACTAGCGATAAACCATCGCAGTTACATGATAACCGAGGTCGCCTTGGCTCGAGCAAACTTAAACGTGACTTGACTTAGTGTTGATCATGGGTCGAAAGTGCGTAATCCCAATGAGCCACCTATTAGTAAGAGGTAAGCTAAAGTCGCGATTGCTCGATTTTAATTATTTCTTGAAATTCGGGCCTGAGAATCGAGAATTTCGAAAGTGATAATTTTTAGCGGCCGATGACGTTTTTGGTGGGGCCAACCTTGGGGCCACCCATTTTTGTAAAAAAAATGGATTTTGGTTTGGGACTGGAAAAATGACAGTTTTGCCCTTTTGCACCATGAACGAATTTTAAAGACTGAATTAAATTGGGGGACTGATAATTATCCTGTATGGTTGAAAATGGAAGGACAAGAATGCCCCTCTCCTCCCATGAGCATTTACCCTTTTGCCCTTGAATTATTGGATAAGATTGTACGTGGGCCATTGGATTTGGATAAGATCGAACCTTGGCCCTTGGATTAGTGTGGTAGTTAGAGAGGTAGTTTGGTAATTTGTGGTGGGGTTTTAGAGACTAATAATTGGTGCACCCTATATACATATATTTAATTTTTCTCTCTCTCATAATTTGCTCTCTCTCTCTCCTCACCCCAACTGACCGGAGCTCTCTCTCTCTCTCTTTCCCCTTGCATGAGTTGAGCTTGGCTGGCCACCAGCCTGCCCAGCCGCCTGGTCGTCGCCGGTCCAGCCGTTCGCCATCGCTGCTTCTTCTTCCCGGCTGCGCCTCCATCGCCCGTCATTCCCCTCTCTCTCTCTATCTTGTTCTCTTCTGTGCGGTCCAGCTGCTACCTAAGCCACCCTAGACCATCCTCTCCTACCCCATACAACCTGCTTACTGCCCCTAATTGGCCGATCGCCGCCTGCCAGCTGCCCGTCCATGGCATTGTAGTTGCTCGCTCGCCTGGCTGCCGGCGACGCTGCTTGGCTGCTGCTGCTGGTCCGGCTGTTCTGGCCATCTGTCCAGTTCACTTTCACCTCTTTTTAAGGTAAGTGACTTCCCCAAACCTTTCTTAGGACCTCGGGTATTGTTGTACATGTTTAGGGTTCAATTTGGGTACTCTTAGTGGCTGTTTTGAGACTTAGATAGGGGCTGGATGATGGTTACTGTGGACTGATTTATGGAATGAAAATGTGAGGTCTAGGAAGCTCGAATAGGGCTGTGGTGAGGCAGAACGACCTTGGCTGAATTGTATATTTGACCGGTAGTTTTATGCCTTGAATGAGCTCGTGTGTGTGATTGTGTGACTTGTGGTTGTTGGCTGGTTTTAGAATGAATATTGGGCTGAACGTGGTGTGGCTGTGAAAGTGTGGTGGTGTGACCGTGCAATGAGACCGCATGCCGAGTATGTGTGGTCGTGTGGTGTGATTGTGTGATGGTGACGTGTGTTTGTGAAATATATGTGTGGCATGTGATGGTGTGGTCGTGTGTTATGTGTGGCACGTGTGGTTCGACGGTATGAGATGGTTTGAATGATTGGAAAAGTGGTACCCTGAGGCGTGTTGACGCTAGGTTTCGTCCTGAGGCGTGTTACGCGGGACGATGCTATCCCTGACGAAGTGACGATGCCCGGCCCGATGAGGTGACGATGCCTGACGAGGTCAAAAGACTATTAGCCTAATACGTTTTTACGCGGGCGCGGTAGTGATGGAAAGTTGTGAATGAGCTGGGCTTGGCTTGATGTATGAGACTTGTGTAAGTTGACGCATGGCATGAGTTAGTGTGCGAGTGTGGTTTGCCTCGCGTGGTATAGTGTTTGATGAATATGGACTTAAATGAGTTGGCTGTATTATTATCTGACGTGCAGGGATGTGTATAATGGATCCCAGGTAGGATCGCATGTGATTGTTAGTATAATTGATTGTTTGTGTTATGCATGTTTTGTCTGGCGGTACGTGAGAGCCTATGTGGGGTTTGGGATTGTGCACTTATTGAGATTCATCTCATAGTTGTATAACCACCATTTTAGACCCTCAGCCATGAACCTAGAAGGCCCGCCTCCTCGTTTTGGGATCCTCAGACATATGGATAATCAGGAGGTAGAGTACTCTTTAGGAGGCGACAGAGCTTTTGTCAGGTATTCGAGTACTGTATGGTTGACGAGGGCGGATTATACTGGAAGCCTTATTCGTACATCGCGTGGATCTATCGAGATGGCTTAGAGGAGATAGGTCCACTGAGAAGTTTCGACATCCCCTTTTACGGCTTTAGTAAATGGGACCCTATGGCGATCATCCTTCCTAATGGCAAGATCATCGATCCCAAGGAGCCCGATGAGGAGCCGCCCATAGTACCCCAATAAAGCCGTAAGCTGTGCAACCCGTGTGGGCGATCCCTCCATATTGCGATCTGCGTATTCCTCCGGGGTACGAGCCAGAGGACTTGGGAGAAGAATGGGAGGAGGGTGATCCTTAGGAGCCACCGGGGTATTTTAGGGGTTGCGTAGAATGGGTCTGACTAGTCACTTTTTGGAGGATAAGTAGACCTATAGTGAAGCTAAGTTAACCTAACCACCTATCCCTTTTTGTTGTGTCGGTGGTAGTTTGATGCTCGTCTTGCTAAGCTTATACACAATGTTGTTTGTATGCTCGGTATGTTGGCAGTGTATAAAAGTGAATGTTGTTAGTTTATTGACTCTCTTGATGCCCTACTCCATTGTCATCTTTATTATACGGGTGTTCTTATATTCATTTCCGCACATGGTTTTGATCGTGGGTTTGGTGACGTTTGCCTGGGATGACGTCTTTCGTTATGACCTTAAGTGTGCTTGTAGTAACGCGGGGTGTTGCATGCAAGAATGGGGTTGGGGTGTGACAGAACCCATCTGAGAAGTGGCTATGGTGTCGAACCCAAGTACTCATCAAGCATCATTTCCGAAGCAATCAAATGTTGCTTGGAAAAATCCGAGGTAATTCGAGCCAAATAAAAGGCACATGAGGCAATATACACCGTTGCCCCAACCCCATTCAAAGTTATTACCAATGCTTTTGGAAAGGCATTTGGTAGCCAAGGAAGTACTGAGAGACAATCCTGCAAGATTTTCTTGGTACGATAAATCAAAGACTTGCACCTATCACATGGGAGAAAAGGGATATGTTGTAAATAATTGTCCCATTCTAAAGTATAAAGTTCAACGGCTCATTGACAAGAAGATATTGAACTTCCAAGAGCCCAAGCCAAACGTACATCAGAATCCTCTTCTTGAACATAATACAGTAAACATGATCAAGAATGAGGAAACAGTGATCGACTCGAGTAATGAAGATGAATATGAAGTCAAGATTAAAGCTTCTCGATTAAAAGATGCTCACTTTCGTCAAGAAACACTCCTAAAAGACGAGATTGTAGACAACTTGGGATAAGACTCCGGAAAATATAACTTCCAAGTAAAATATACCCCACCGCCATAAGCGTTCAAAAATGAAGTAATTGTGTCCGATGGCTGGGGTGGTATGGACGATGAAACCGGTTCTGAGGAGAAGGCTCTATCCAAGAAAGAAACGCTTCAAGAGGAAATAAATTCGAATAAAAAAGAGAAAGAAAAAGTCCGTCAGGGTGAAAGGCATTTCACCCAGAACGTGGCCAGGGAAGGCGAAACTGTAGACCTACTCGATCAAGACGGTGGTAAATACAATTACTGTGTCAAATATACACCACCCCCATAGGTTTTGAAAACTGAGGACATTGTACCGGATGGATGGGGTGACATGGATAAGGTCCCATCACACCAATCACTATTCAACTTCCCATTGATCACCTAAGGATCGAGGAAGAAGAAACGCAGCCTGTGGTCATCGCTCTCCCTCCAAAAGAGAAGTTTGACACTAAGTGTGTACCTTAGAATTAATCTCCCAAAGAAGTCAATGCTATAACCTGATCAAGGAGATGTAATACCCCGAAAGAAAGTGAACACGAAAAGAAAAGAGTGACTGAGGAAGATGTTAAATAGTTACTTTCAGTCATGAAGACGAGCGAGTTCGAGGTAATTGAATAGCTAAGAAAGATGCCGGCACAGATTTCTCTGTTGGATCTTTTCAAGACTTCAGAAAGCCACAAAATGATGCCTATAAAGCTTCTCAATGAGATGCACGTCCCGGAGACGATTAATGAGGTACAATTAGAAGACTTTGTTGGCGCTATTCTTCCGAAGGATCAAATTGCCTTCTCTGATGAAGATTTCCCAAATAACGGACGTTCCCACAATAAAGCCCTATATATTGCTGTCAAATGTCGGGGCAAGGAGGTGTCACGGGTGCTGATCGATAATGATTCCGTACTTAATTTGTGTCCACTAAGCACACTACATCGCTTGGGGATTAGTGAAGAGCTCATCAAACCTTTTAAGGTAACCGTTCGCTCGTTTGATGGGATGAAGAAAGACATTATTGGCGATATCAAACTTGAGGTAAACATAGGCCATTTGCCTATCCTAATCGACTTCCAAGTAGTGGATATTCCAAGGACTTTTAACTTGTTACTTGGAAGACCTTGGATTCATATGGCTAGCGCCATTCCTTCAAGTCTCCATCAGAAGGTCAGATTTGTCATTAACGGCAAGATGATCACTGTACATGAGGAGATAGATTTCACCACTAACAAGGAGAGTGCAATACCGTATGTCGAACCCGAAGCGAAAGAGGAACCAAGTTATTATTCCTTCGAAATGATTTCAATGGTGCAAATTCCTGCCGGTTGCGTCATAAAATCCCCGAAGTTCTCGAAGTCATCCATTATGTCTGGAAGAATGTTATGCCAATATGGATTTACTCCCGAAAATGGTCTTGGATCAAAGTCTCAAGGAATCAAAGAACCTATCACTCCATTCATTACAAGAACGAAACATGGCATAGGATATATTCCAAATAACTCTATAGATCACCATGGAGGCCAAAGCCAAGGTCAAAAGAACTATGGAGGCTGTAGAGGCTGAGGTGATCACCTCATTAATCCGTCCATATGGGAGGGCAAAGCTAGAGAGCTTTCCTATCATTAGATCAACATTAAGGAAACTTTTCCTGGACCCTCCAAGCTACTTCAAGAAGAAGACTTACATGCAAAGAAAGAATCTGTTTTGCCAAGCTTATTCAAAGAGAATACCATCAATGTTATCATAACTGAAGTAAAAAATACCTACGCACTGGAGTAGGAAGATTCTCTTGAACTTTTGCTACACACTTTTCTTTCCATTGCATTTAGTTAATTGCAATTTCAAGTTTTTCGTGATTTCATTTGCAATTTCAGTTCAGTTGCAATTTACATTCATTTTTTGATGTAGATGTAATTATGTTTTTTAATTCAATAAAGTGGTCAAATGTTTTGTTAAGGACATATAGAAACAAAACAAAACCGATGATGAACATTATCTTCATTCATGAGGCTTGAGGTTTTGGTTTCTATATTGCTCCTCATTACGAAAATGATTTTAAGAGCAAGGAAGTTTGATGATATGAGGACTAGCTCTGTCTTTATGTTCTTTTAAAATAAGTTTCAAAATGAATTTCCAAAAAGTTTTTCATAGGACCATGTGTGTTATTTACTTTGTATGTAATTACTAATCATGTTTGTTACATGTCAGGCATGAGCATTCACATATCCATAATAGGTTTATATGTGACCCAAATCTTTTCGAAGAGATCACTTGCGATATTGAAGTGGATAATGAAGATGAGAAACGAATCAGAAGAGAATGGATCCGTCACGAAGAATCAAAGCCACTCATGTTAGAAAAAACGATCACTATTAATCTGAGTGATAAAGAGAATCCCAAAGAGGTTAAGATTGGAGAAAGTCTTCCCTCAGCAGAAGCAGAAAGAATCACAGATTTGCTCAAGGAATATCAAGATATATTTGCATAATCTTATGCTAACATGCCAGGCCTTGATCCAAGCATAATTGAACATGCTTTGCTAATTGATCCAAGTATTCTACCAAAAAAGCAAAAATTGAGATGAACAAAGCCGGACTTGACGAAGAAAATAGAAGAAGAAGTTATGAAATTGCTCAAGGTTGGTTTCATCGAGGTAGTGCCATATCTAGAATGGGTTGCCAACATAGTACCCGTAATAAAGAAAGATGGTCGGGTGCGGGTGTGCATTGATTATCGCAATCTAAATAAAGTAAGCCCTAAGGATGATTTCCTACTTCTACATATCGATGTTTTAGTGGATAGCACTACTGGGTTCGAAACATTTTTATTCATCGATGGTTTCTCAGGATATAATTAAATCCTCATGAAGAAAGAGGATAAGGCGAAAACGTTCTTCATAACACCATGGGGCACATTTTGTTACAAAGTGATGCCTTTCGGTCTGAAAAATGCTGGAGCCACATATCAAAAGGCAATAGTAACTTTGTTCCATGACATGATGCACAAAGAAATCGAGGTATATGTAGAAGACATGATTGCAAAATTCAAACAAGGAGAAAATCATGTTGAGGTGCTTCGCAATTTGTTCGAAAGACTTAGAAAGTGCAAGTTGAGATTGAACTCTAACAAGTATGTATTTGGAGCAAAATCTGGCAAACTACTATAATTTATGGTCAGTAATAGGGGAATCAAAATTGATCATTCCAAGATCAAGGCAATATATGGCTTAAAGACTCCTTCTACAGTAAAAGAGGTGAGAAGCTTATTGGGGCGATTAAACTACATGCCCGTTTCATATATTAACTTTTTAAGACTGCTAAACTATTCTTCAAACTGTTGAAAAAAATGCCAAAGTGAAGTGGGATGCGGAATGTCAATAAGCTTTTGACAAGATCAAAGAATATCTTGTATGCCCGCCGGTATTGGTACCACCAATTCCTAGAGTCCCACTGATCTTATATTTGACGATTCACTATAAGTCATTAGGAGCGATGCTTGTACAAAGAAGACTAAATGATGGTAAAGAATAAGCCATTTATTATTTAAGCAAGAAGTTCACAATATCATAAGTGAATTACCCAGCAGTTAAGAAGAAATGCGTTGCAGTAATTTGGGTATTACACAGATTAAGACAGTACACCCTTCATCACCAAATTTTGCTAGTGACCAAGAATGATCCAATTAAGTACCTTTTTTAGAAATCCTCCTTAGTCGGGAAATTAGCAAAGTGGCAAGTTTTGTTATCTGAGTTCGACATAAAAAGTTCATCCCAAAAGTCAATCAAAGGATGATTGATAGTAGATATGTTGGTAGAAAATTTGCAAATTATCGCCGGTTCTGAAGAACGACTTGATAACCACATATTGACATTGATCGACGATAAATGGATCATGTATTTTGATGGTGCAATCAACTTATCTGAATCAAGAACTGGGGCAGTACTGATCTCTCTAGAAGGCCAACACTATTTGGTATCCGTGAAATTGGCATTTTCATGCACCAATAACATCGCTGAATACGAAGCATGCATTCTTAGCTTATAATTAGCCCTTTTCATGAAGGTAAAAAGGTTGTTAAGTATATGAAGATTTTATGCTCATCATATTGCAAATAACTGGTGAATGGCAAACTCGAGATGCCAAGCTAATTCCTTATTACAGATATTTAGAAGAGATGATAGAAAGTTTCGAAGAGATAATATTCAATTATCTTCCTAGAGGTCAGAATCATTTTGCAGATACTCTTACAACTTTGTCATCCTTATTACAGGCTGAAGATGGTATAAATATAAAATCATTGAGGGTCAATATTCTCGAATAACCAGCTCATTGCATGATGGTCCAAGCAAAGTTCGACAACAAATCATGGTATCATGACATCAAAAGGTATCTTCAACCGGGAGAATTTCCTGAAGAAAGTCAACTAGGTGACAGGAAATTTATAAGAAAGATAGCCAACAAATTCTTCCTCAGTGGTCAAACCCTCTATAAGAAATCATTTGATTTAACTCTGTTAAGATGTGTTGATGCTACAAAAGCTAAACAGATATGAAAGAAATTCATGAGGGTGAATGTGGACTGCACATGAATGAACATCTTCTAGCCCGAAAGATTATGAGATTAGGATATTATTAGATGACGATGGAATTAGATTGCATCCAACACGTGAGATGTTGCCATCAATGTCAGGTTTATGGAGATAAAATCAATGCACCGCCAAATGAGCTACATCAAATGTCCGAGCCATGGCCATTTTCAATATGGGGCATTGATATGATTGGTCGAGTCGACCCCAAGGCCTCAAATAAATACCGGTTTATCCTGATTGCTATCGATTATTTCACTAAATGGATTGAAGCAAACTCCTACACAAATATTACTGTCAAGAATGTTGCAAGATTCATCAGGCGGGACATCATTGACAAATACGGAGTTCCAGAAGCAATAATTATGGACAATGGCTCAAATCTAAATAACAGGATTGTAGATGATTTACTCGAGCACTTCCATGTCTGACATATGAACTCATCTCTATATCATCTATAAATGAATAAAGCAGTTGAAGCGGCAAATAAAAATATCAACAAGATACTAGCCAAAACAGTCGAAAATTATCGTGATTGACATGAAAGATTGACATATGCTCTGATGACATACCGAACTTCAATTCGAACATCAACTGGAGTAACCCCATTTTCTTTAGTTTACGGAATGGAAGCATTACTACCTATTGAAGTGGAAATTCCTTTATTAAAGATACTATCTCAGTTAAAGCTTTCAGAAGCTGGGTGGATCTGACAAAGTTATAAACAGCTCAACATGATTAATGAAAAAAGATTAAGAGCTATATACCATGGACAAGCCTATCAAAGATGAGTGGCTAAATCCTTTAATCGAAAGGTGAAATCGAGAAATTTCAAAACAGAGGATTTAGTAGCGAGGAAAGTCATCTTCAACAATTCAGATCCTCATGACAAATTCACTCCGAATTATGAAGGTCCACATATTGTTAAGAAGGTTCTTTCTAGAGGAGCATTGATTCTTGTAGATATGGCAAGAACAGAACTGGTCTATCCTGTAAATGCATATGCTATCAAGATTTTCTATTCATGAAATGAAGATAAACATTCAAGAAATGATTCGGATCACTTTAGAACATGTGCATATCATGCATACCATCATACCATGCATTTCATGAACATGTTTATCTGTTCTGTAGAAGAAAGCAAGTTAGAATCTGAATCAGTTGATAATTTCAGAATTCCCAATGGAGTTATCAAATAGTAGAGGGAAGTATCACTTCCAATTCTATTTTCCATTGATATTCTCTAATGTGCTTTCCTTTTTATCATCCCTAGAGAGACAACAGAAGAATCCCCAGTGTAACCAAAGCCAAAACATGCAAACAAGATAGATCTTGGTAAGTTGATTAGACAGGTATCCCTAAATCGTGAGGACATGTGCTAAAGAGGTTGCCTTTCTAAGAGAAAAATCAAACCTTTTCTTCCCCAAACGGAATGACACTAAGGCTGAGCAAACACAAAATATATTATTTTGAAAAACACCTCAGAAATGTTTCGATCAAAAATTTTGAAACATATTTTCTTTGAAAATACACTAAGTATCAAAATTCCCTAAAAAAGGATAATTTGACAAAAGGCTTTGAAAAATTTTAAAGAGAAAGTTTGGATCAAATTGAATGGAAAGACTTTCAAATGATGAAAGGTAAACTATATCCAAACACGTCCTTTATACATTCAAAGTCAAAGTGCAGAAGTGAGTGAGAAAAACTCATCCCAAGGAAATAGGGGATATTCACAATGATTACATGGATTGAAATGATAAAAGGCAATCATTTCACTATCCCAAACACATGCTTATCCCTTGCAAACAAAATTTGAGTCAAAACAATAGAGAAGTTTTCCAAAAATAACCCTGTTAAGAACCACCCCACATTGGGGCAAATAAGGAGGTTTGTGGATTGACAGCTATGAAGAATAGGATCAAGAAAGATTTTATTGCATACTCTTGCATTAATCTTTCTGAGATAGCTTCATATGAAGTTATACGGAAGCTCAAAACATCCCAAGAGGAAGAAGAGCACTTCATTTCCTATACCCAAACACATTACTTTTGACAAAGCCCAATTGAGCCTGAATATTCATTTTAGAACCCTAAATTGGTGATCATCTCTTCACACTGGAGCATGAGCATATGATTCACTTTAATAGATAAGAAATAAAAGGGCAGAACACAGAGTCCTTAGAATTCAAAAAGATCCAAGACAAAGGAGTTTGGGGCATGAAAAAGTAGTATGCTTGGTAAAAGCAAGGCCAAATACCCGAAAAAAATGAGAAAGAAAAAAAAGTGCAAACGAAAGCTCAAAATGACAAAAACTCGTGACAAAGCAAACTCAAGATCATGAGAGATCATAGATCATAGGAAGTGAGAATGAGCAAAAGAAAGGGATTGTGATGAATGTTAGATAACTCTGATGTTCATAGAAGAAAAGATCTCTAATGAAAGAAAAGAAAGAGTGGTGATGCCAAGAAAATCATCAATTTTGTGAAAACCCTGAATTCAAACAAATGAGCCTTTTTGAGCGTACCCAATATCAACAATACGACTTCTCCTCAAAGACTCTTCAGATTGGGATGCTGAGAGTAGAAACATGACTTTATGACAAGAAGTCATCACTCAAAGAAGTGTATGCAACACTATCTTGTCTTATCCTCGAAGTTCTTAACTTGAAAATCCGAAGTCAGTTGTGACAAAATCCTTTTCTTGGCCTCAGAATGCCTATCCTTTGAATAACCATTGACCAAGCCAACATCACAACCTTTTGAAAGACCTTATCGGATCAATTAGATTGTATACATTGCGAACATCTCCGAACACCTAAGGATTGATCAAGAGAGATAAAATTAAGGGATATCAGAAAAGTTTCCTTTCAATCAAATGAAGAAAAGACCAAGTTCATAGATTGAAATAAATCCTTTCTAATGAAGATCTTCCAAATGATCATTTCAAGCATTTCTTGAAAGTTTGCAAGTATTTTGTTCAAATAATTCCTTGAAAAGGAAACTTGATTGTCTGAAATGCATACAAAGAATGCATATTTCAAAATCAGGTTTCAAAAGTTTTTGGTCAACTTAAAACCAAGTTTTCAAATAGTTTGTGGTAAGCTAAAAGAAAAACCACATTTCAAACGTTTTTGAAAAATTTCAAAACTACTTTTCAAAATAGTTATTGGTTAACTAAAAATCATATCAAGGTTAGTGAAACCTCAAAATCACAAAAACTCACAGTTAAGGCATTCATTATTTGAAGTCTTTCTAAAGTTCTACTAGTAAAGAACCATTAGGTAAATCCCAAAGTCCTATTGGTAAGGAGTCTCTAAGCAATTTTCAAAATCCTATGGGTGAGGAATCACATGGCAAGTCTCCAAAATTCAAGTCCTATTGGCAAGGAGCCTCTAGGCAATTTCCAAAATCTTACGAGTGAGAAACCACATGGCAAGTCTCTAAAATTCAAATCCTATTGACAAAGAGCCTCTAGGCAATTTTCAAAATCCTATGGGTGAGGAATCACATGGCAAGTCTCCAAAATTCAAGTCCTATTGGTGAGGAGCCTCTAGGCAATTTCCAAAACCTTACATGTGAGGAACCACATGGCAAGTCTCTAAAATTCAAGTCTTACTGATAAAGAACCACTAAGCAAATCTAAAGTCCTACATGCGAAGAGCCTCTAGGCGATTTTCAAAACCCTACGGGTGAGGAACCATATGACAAGTCTCCAAAATTCAAGGTCCTACTGGTGAGGAACCACTAGGCAAATTCAAGTTCTACAGGCAAGGAGCCCCTAGGCAAATTCAAGTCCTACAGGTAAGGAGCCTCTAGACAAATTTAAAGTCCTACAGGCGAGGCGCCTCCAGGTAAATTCAAGTCTTAGAGGCGAGGAGCCCGTAGGCAAATTCAAAGTCTTATAGGTGAGGAGCCCCTAGGCAAATTCAAAGTCCTATTAGTGAGGAACCACTAGGTAAATTTAAAGTCCTACAGGCAAGGAGCCCCTAGGCAAATTCAAAATCCTACTGGTGAGGAATCACTAGGGAAATCTAAAGTCTTACAGGCGAGAAGCCCCTAGGCAAATTCAAAGTTCTATTGATGATGAACCACTAGGAAAATTTAAAGTCCTACAGGCGAGAAGCCCCTAGACAAATTCAAAATCCTACTGGTGAGGAATCACTAGGGAAATCTAAAGTCCTACAAGTGAGGAGTCCCTAGGCAAATTCAAAGTCCTATTGGTGAGGAACCACTAGGCAAATTTCCAAATCCTTAGGCGAAGAGCCTCAGGTGTTCATGGTTCGTGAATTCGCCCTTAAACCATGAAATCGAAATAATCATCATAATCATCACCATCATCAATTCATGCCCTTAGATAAGCAACAAAGAAACTCTCACAAACAAATAAGTTTCTCTCCATCAATCATTAAGAATCTTTCGAATTATGTTCTGAAAAGAGTACCTTTGGATTAGATCACGAATTTTAAAAAAGCAAGAACCCTAATCAGTTGTTGCGAAATTTTCATCTTATCTTGTTTAGTGGGTTGACTAAAAATTCAGGTATTATCTTGTCTTTGAGATCAACCTCTAATGAGCTCAATCTCAAAGAGAGGCAGCTGTTGACACCTAATTTTTAACTCATTTTTTTTATATTTTCAAAAAGTTTAAAATTAGGACTAGGAATCTTGGCCAAGCCTAGAAACCTATTTCTAAACCAGAAAAATAATTTTTTAGCATTTTTTTCTTTTTTTCTTAATTTCTTTTACTCAAAATAAGTGAGAAAATAAAGAAAAATAGCAAATAGAATCAGAAAATTCCATAAAAATAGTCATTAGTCTTATTTTAAATCCAATTTCATGAACACATTGTCAATTTTGAAAAATCTCAATCAGGTATGTATTTTTCCAAAAATTGGGCAAAATTAAACCCGAATTGAACCAAAAATGCAATTAAATTTTTTCTAGTCATTTTTAAGTCATGGTGTCTTCACAACAATTGATTTTGGGACCTTGAATTGCATAACGGTTGGTGCAATTGCACAATTTAACATAAAAATAAAAAATCCCCAAAATTTGATTGAAAATTAGGAATTTTGAAACCAAATTGGGAATCGTGCCCAATATGAAATTGTCGAAATGTGAGACCATCATTTTTAGGGTTAATCAGATGTGGGTAATTCAATTTTGACATCAAATTTACCTAATCAGGTCATTAGGACATCAAATTGAACAAAACCCTATTAACCCGAATATAAAAATGAGAAACTCTTGGGCTCACTTATAATAAAAATTGGGGAAAATTATATATTTGAGTTTGAAATATGATGGGGGATTCAATTTTAGGGTTTAATTTGAAAAAAAATCAGTTGAAATTGAGTCCAATTTGAGTTTTTAATCAAAACCGGACCTGCCGGGTCGACCCGACCCGACCCAACAACCGGGTAGCTTGTCTTCTTCACCCAACTTTGCCCGAAGTGTGTGACACCCCAACCTCGGGGTCACTCACGTGACGTCCCGTTCATTATTATCTTTTATTACACACAAGCGGAAGCATAACTCGGGACAATCACAATCAATACACAGCAGAAATAAGTCAAGCAGCATCATGAGCAAACCTTATGTTTACAATGCATACAAACATGTTTTAACAAGCCCTTCGAGCCATGACAAACAACACATATTTCATAGTCGACTATAATTAGCAAATCTTGACTTGGGTTATCCTATACCCACTACGACTTCTCGCTCCTCGCTTCTTCACCTCCACCCAGGTCCCGTCCGCCTGGGCATCTCACATCCCACCCGTGGCTTTATCCCGGAGCCGGCCCGCCTGCACCGCCAAAGCACTGTTGAACCTACCCTTAGATGAGGCACCAAGTCTGCTAGGCTCTCATCGAATCGTCACAAGCATCGTGATTTGACGGTAGGCGCGGTCTTTCTGACATTAATCACGGTGAGCATTTTAGCTCTCGGCTTCACGGGATTGCCAACGCGGGCTGGGAGAGATGCCATCCCTATGGACCTGAAAAAGGGGAAACAACGGGGGATGAGTCGGGGAGACTCAGCAAGTGAAAACACTAATATCAAGTGAGGACGAGAAAATCGTCTTTTACACAAGTCAATTCTTACCGTACCGGCATCAATGGCATTTCAAATAGCAAAGTCATGCTACGAAACCAACAAAATAACTATCAAACATGAGTATCACACGTGAACATCATTAGATGCGAAAGAACGAACAACCATGAAACCAAAAAACGGGCCAACCAACCCATGTTACAACGTATCGTAACTTCCTTTCCCGATATTAGGGAATTCACTTACTCAACGGCAAACAAAACCAGAGAATGGGGTTCGAGACGGGTGAGCTTGGGGAATTTCGGGCCTTCTCCTTGCTTCTTCTTGCTTGGCCGACCAAGACGAGGCCTACCAAGGCCAAACCGTGGTTCTTGGATGGGAACGAGTAGGAACACGGGCCTGTTCGTGGTTAGATCGAGCGTGAGCTTCTCGGTCAAAGTGAGAAAACAAGAACAAGGGAAGAAGAAGAAGATGTTGGCATGAGATTGGAGGGTGGCGTGAGAGAGGAGGAGAAGGGGGGGGCTTCACGTGAGGCTTCTTCAACCATTTGGACTCCTTCAATTTATATCAAGTCAAGGCAAAATAAAGGCAAAGGGTCATTTTCAAGGGGGTCCCTAAAGTCTAAGTTATTTAATGCATGCCATCATGACAAGTCCCCAAAAGTCTACGGCTATTAAATGTTTGTCATCATAAGAGGGCTTCAAAGTCAAGTGTCATCATAACATGCATTTAATGTCATTAAATGTTCTTAATGAACTAAAATGATGAAGGGCTAATGCTTATCTCAATCTCATTGGTCCTCTCTCTCTCTCTCTCTTCCTTCCCTCTCTCTTCCTTCCTCACGGCCGAATGGCCTTCACGTTGGTTTCCTTGGCTTGGCCTTGCCTTGGTTCCATAATGATAGGACCTCCAAAGTCTAATGTTATTAATGCTTGTCATCATGAAATAGGGCTTCTAAGTCAAGGGCCATTTAATGGCATTAATGAAACCTAATGATGGAAGCTTGAAGGAGAAGCTTTGACCATGTCAAAGCCTTATCTTCTAGTTCCTTCCCAATAGAACAAACACGAAACCTATTTTGGTCTTCTAGAAATGTTGGTTCGGCTCAAAATGACTTAGCACCATCGGTTTGCATAATAACAACTAATCGACACTTAAGTCGTAAACCCGCATCATAATCAATTCCATGATTTCCGAGGGTTTTCCACGACAAAACACGTATAATAATCTCATTCAACCAGAGGTTCGGTGCAGGAATATCCTCAAATATCACCAAAAGACATCAAGTCGAGATTCCAACGTTCTCGTATAGGAATTTATAAATCTTTGGAATCTGACAAAACCGGACAGCTTTGCACTGTTCACGAAATCGGACTTGAAAATATAGTAAATGGACTCCAAAAATTCTCAAATTCGGATATGTCATAAACAAGGCCTTAAAAAACATTTCATGTGAAGAACACAAATATGGAATCTTTCTGTAAACACCATTTTTAGTAGCTCAAATACAGACTAAAAACATTTCACTGGAATAGCATTCTTGTTTCTCAAATTAAGCTCTGTCCAGAATTTGAATCATCTCAGAAAATTCCCAAATTTATACACATTATAGAAAAGGACGGTCTCAACAACTTTTATGAAGGAAACTTTTCCAAAATCGGCCCAGAAAAGCTTGTAGAAAATAAATACCGTGTGAACATCACTGAAATATTCATTCTGGGCAGTTTTACACGGTCCGAAAATCAGGCCATCATACCACTCATATCAACTCTAAAAATTCTCAAATTAAAGTATGTAAAACGTCAAGATGTTTGGAACAACTTTCAAGAAGAAAGTGTTTGGAAATTTGGATCACAAAAGTTTTCCCAAAAATAACAATACGAAGGGGTACCAAGGATCCGAAATACGATTTTCTAAAACAAGAGTAAAATTTTTAGTTCCGATTGGAAAACCATCAAACTTAAACCATAGACATTTTCCAGGTACTGAAATTGAGGATGTGACAAAGTGCACTAAACCCAGAAATACCAAATCAAACCCGCGACTTCACTGATCATTTTGGATCAAACCAACACGTTTTAATTGATTCAGCCAGCTGGAAAATGTCCAGCTGGCACTAGTTAACCACCCCAACCGATCGGAAGTCGATAGAACGGACTTTGGGCGGGAAAAAACGATCAACAAAAACGAAGAAAAACCAAAGGAGAGGAGGGGGAAGGTATTCGACGAAATTCCAGATAGAGAGAGGAGAGAGAATGGAGCCAAACCAAAGAGAGAGAATCAGAGAGAGAGGATTGTAGGTCCTTTCACGAGTGTCTGGCGTCGCCCTAGACGGCGGAATGCCGGCGAATCGTGAGTTGATCATGACCTCCCTTCTCCGTTCTAGTCAGCCCGGCTGGTCTTGAAGGTCTGAAATCAAGCACTTTCCGGCCAATTCAAACCTGTTCCGGCGAATTCAAGAACACCGGGAGGAAGACCAAGTGTCAAGAAACGATCCTTGGGGGCGCGGATCACTTTAATGATTTAGTTTGATCATTGGACGAAGGAGGTAAATATCGTTCACAGTCATTTTTTTTTCAGAAATTTCAGAATAGTGTTTTCGTTTGTCTGTGCATATTTTTCTATGATTTTACTATATTAGGCGCCTAAAATGTGTGCTAATCAGGTTTTACTTTGTTTGATTGCATTTTTGATTGAAAAATATGCATAAACCACCTCGGTCGCCCATTAAACCCCCTCACCGAAAACCTCGAAGCTTCGCCGGAGCACCACCCATGGCAAATGGCCGCTCAAGTTAGCTTTTCTTAACTTTGTTTGATGTTTTTCATAATCATTAGACTCGATATAGACGGCTAGGGCGATCAGGATCGAGATTTGTATTCTAAAAAATCCATGTTTGAATAGTTTACAAATTAGGTTGTTTAGACCGGTTTTTTGCCGGCTAGCGAATGTCCGACGGTGATCCGATTGGGCTAGATTGAAACTACAACATATGAACTTGATAATGGTGTAATCGAAACAGCGAAATAGTCGCCGGAAGGTCACCGGTGGTGGGCACAAAGTCACGGTCTCGAAAACTTTTAATACTGAATAATACCTACCAGGTGTTGGTAAAAATGCCTAAGTGAAAAAACAGCCAAAACAGCGCCGTTTTTGGCATCGTGCCTATCGGAGACGATGACCGACGACCGGATTAGGCAACGCCCGGTTCGTCCAAGCCGAACTAGGTCAAACCGGGCTAGTCCGGTTCGTTTACCCAGCGGAAAAATTTTAAAAAAATTTCTAAAAAAAATATAAAAAATAGAAAATCCATAAAAATTTTAAAAAAATTTCAGAAAATTCATAGAACTTTAGAAAATTCGGAAAATACAAATAAAAAAATAAAAAAATCCAGAAAAATCAATAAAAAATTGAAAAATTAGAAAATTCATAAAAATTTTTGGAAAACCATAAAAAATCAATTCTCTATTTAAAATTTTTTTTGAAAAAAAAATCAAAAAATTTTGAAAATTCACAAAATGGTCCAAAATCACCATGGCCAGCCATAAAAAGTGAAATTTAAATTTTCGGAAGTGGCTAAGTGGCATTTTTGGAAAACTCCAAATTCAGGGGTTATAACCCCTAAAAAACCCTAAAGCCTCAACAAAATGAGAATCATAAAATGAATAAGCTTTTAAAGCTTCATTAGGGTTTGGGATGTTTTGATTGATTTTTGTTTTAGAGACCACTTACGATTGATTGACTTGATTGATTTTGATTGTGCATTAAAAATACTTGTTTGGTTCTTCCCACGATTAGAACGAATAGGATTAGGGGATAAGTCTCGGAAATTCGCATGACACGTTAGACATCATATCGTTCTTAGGTACCGAAAGGGCGTTATGGATCTCAATTCGGGATCAATAACGTAATCAAGTCACCATACTCAGAATCTTTGATTCGTAGGATTGAGGTATTTCTCCCGTACCTCGATTAGGTTTCTAGTCTACCTATCAATAATGACTAATGGCGACTGCAAATCACAAATTTAGAAATTACCTTCCATTATCACGTGAGGTATGGTCTGAGAGAGATCTTTATACGGAAATACCTCCTTAGTGCCAAATTCCCGAAAACCACAAAAGCGCCGCTCGACTTACTGGATGAGAGTCAGCATTGACATAGCTTTGGAGGTTAGCATGTTGTCGTATGACTTGAACTTAGGGCTTTTGGGTACTGCTATTAGTTTTTGGTCCCCTTCGACTAATTGCTTCTTTTTTCCCTAGGCCCAATGTTTGTTACTTTGTTAGACATATATGATATTACTAATCTTCCCTCGGTTGGGACCCCTGTGGAAGATATGGCCTCACTATCAGTGCCTATTATTCTTGAAGAAAACCTTGCTTACGGTAGATTTCTTGAGACATATTTCCTTAATACTAGCCCAATAACCCTGATGAGGACACTCTCTTTCTCCCTTTTGGGTTGTTGAAATACGTCTTCTTTGCTGCTTCTCTCAAAGTCTCTAGAGATTTCTTATTGCTTGCAGCCAATCTCTCTATGGGTAAGACACTTGCTTTAGGTCCGTTGATCTTAGCAGCTTTGTATAGGGGAATAACCCATGCATCCTTGTTGATGATATCTTGGGAAGAAGGTACCTTATTTGGACCATTTTGAATACTTCAATGTTGGCTGGTGCATTACTTTTCATTCCTTTCCAATCACAACTTTTGTACCTTTCATCATCATTTCTACCCAAGTTTCCAGCCACTTACACCTCTTCTTTTTGGGTGTCGTTTGTTGAGTTTTTCTTCATTGAGCATTCCTGAGAATCTCTCTGCTTTTGCTTTTTATTTTCAGAAATTCTTGGCAATTGACCCAAATGAAATTGAATTTTTTGTTGATGATGCAAATGAATTCAATTATCTATTTGATTCAACAGCTTGTTCTGATTCCATTGATTTTTGGTTGTGTATTCTTACTCCCGTGTACCTTCCTTTAAGATTATCTGAAAAGGGAAAGTTCTATCATGGCTTTGAAATCTATTCTCCCTAATGTTGTGCTAGGTAGTTTGGTTTGGTTCAAGCTGTTCTTATGCCAATTTCATATTCCCTTAAGTTTCCCAACATGACCAAACAAAGATATTCTTATAAAACTCAGGCTCCTTTTACATGCTGTTCTGAAATTACCCAACTTATGCGTGCTAAATTTGCCCCTAACTTTGATGATTTTGAGCCTAAGCTGGATGTACATCCGCATGGACTTCTTGGTGGCTTTCTTTCTTTCTTGGAAGCCCTTATGAAGAGGCTACTCAAGCCATGTTGAACTGAATACTGGGAGGTGCATTTAAGCTAAGGAACAAAGGCAAGAGGGGTAAAAAAGCCATTCCAGTGGAACCAGACAACCCAATAGGCATCCCAAAATCTAGTTTGGAACCGCCGCAAATTACCAAGGGCACGCAAGCCAAGGCTCTCAAAGTTAAGACAATGGTTCCCTGTTCGGACCCAATTGTATTATACCAAAACAATGGATCAACTCATATTCCCCTCAAGAGAAAAGCCGATCATGTCTAAGGTATCTATTGTTATTGGCGATATCGAGCTTGAGGTAAACATAAGCCATGTGCCTTTTCTAATTGACTTCCAACTAGTGGATATTCCGAGGACTTTTAACTTATTACTCGGAAAACCTTGGATTCATATGGCCGGTGCTATTCCTTTAAGTTTCCATCAGAAGGTCAGCTTTGTCATTAATAGTAAGATGATCACAGTACACGGGGAGATGAATTTCACCACCTACAAAAAGAGTACAGTACCATATGTCGAACCCGAAGTGAAAGAAGAACCAAGTTATCGTTCCTTCGAAATAATCTCAATGGTGCAAATTCCTGCTGGTTGTATCATAAAATCCCCAGAGTTCTCAACACCATCCATTATGTCTGGAAGGATATTATGCCAGTATGGATTTACTCTCGGTAATGGTCTTGGATCAAATCTCAAGGGATCAAAGAACCTAGTACTCCACTTGCTACAAGAATGAAGCACGAAGTAGGTTATATTCCAGATGATACTAAGGATCACCATGGAGGCCAAGGCCAAGGCCAAGGTCAAAAGAGTCATGGAGGCTATAGAGGCCGAGGTGATTGCTTTATTAATCCATCCATATGGAAGGGCAAAGTTAGAGAGCTTCCCTATCATCATATCCACATTAAGGAAACTTTTCCTGGACTTTCTAAGCTACTTTAAGAAGAAGACTTACATACGGAGGAAGAATCTGTTCTATCAAGTTTATTCGAGGAGAATACCATCAACGTTATCATAACTGAGGTAGAAAATAGTTAAGCACTGGAGTAGAAAGATTCTCTTGAGCTTTTGCTATAAACTTTTTTCCATTGCATTTTGTTGATTGCCATTTCAAATTTCTTGTAATTTCATTTACAATTTCAGTTCAGTTGCAATTTACACTCCTTTTGATATAGATGTAATTGCATTTTTCAATTCAATAAAAGTGGTCAAATATTTTGTTAAGGACATGTAGATATAAAACCAAACCTATGATGAAAATTATCCTCGTTCGTGATGCTTGAGGCTTTGGATTTCTATATTGCTCCTTATTGCGAAAATGATTTTAAAAGCAAGGAAGTCTGATGATATAAAGACTAGCTCTGTCTTTACGTTCTTTCAAAATAATTTCAAGATGAATTTCTAAAAGGTTTTTCATAAGATCACGTGCATTACTTACTTTGTATGTAATTACTAATCATGTTTGTTACATATCAGGCATGAGCATTTGCATATCCATAATAGGTTCATATGTGACCCAAATCTTTCCGAGAAGATCACTTGCGATATTAAAGTGGATAATGAAGATGAGGAATGGGTCAAAAGCGAATGGATCCGTCATGAAGAATCAAAACCACTCACGTTAGAGAAAACAATCACTGTTAGTCTGGGCGATAAAGAGAATCCCAAGGAAATTAAGATTAGGGAAAGTCTTCTCTCAGTAGAAGCAGAAAGGATCACAGATTTGCTCAAGGAATATCAAAATATATTTGCATGGTCCTATGCTGACATGCCAGACCTTGATCCAAGCATAGTTGAGCATGTTTTGCCAATTGATCCAAGTATTCCACTAAAGAAGCAAAACTGAGGCAAACAAAGCTAGAATTGGCGAAGAAAATAGAAGAAGAAGTGATGAAATTATCCAAAATGGGTTGCCAACGTAGTGTCCGAAATGAAGAAAGACGGTCGAGTACAGGTGTGCGTTGATTATGGCGACCTAAATAAAGCAAGCCCTAATGATGATTTTCCACTTCCACATATTGATGATTAGTGGATGGCACTGCTAGGTTCGAAAGATTTTTATTCATGGATGATTTCTCAAGATATAATCAAATCCTCATAAAGAAAGAGGATAAGGCGAAAACGTCTTTCACAACACCATAGGGCACATTTTGTTATAAGGTGATGCCTTTTGGTTTGAAAAATGCTTGTGCGACATATCAATGAGCAATGGTAATTTTGTTCCTTGACATGATGCATAAAGAAATCAAGGTATATGCGAATGACATGATTGCAAAATCCAAATAAGGAGAAGATCATGTTGAGGTACTTCGCAAATTGTTCGAAAGACTTAGAAAGTACAAGTTGCGATTGAACCCCAACAAGTGTGTATTTGGGGCAAAATCTGGCAAACTGCTAGGATTTGTGGTCAGTAACAGGGGCATCGAAATAGATCCTTCCAAGATCAAGGTAATATACGACTTAAAGATTCCTTCTACGATAAAAGAAATGAGAAGCTTGTTGGGATAATTAAATTACATTGCCCGTTTTATATATCAGTGTCGCGACCTAAAGTTTTTCCTCTCAGGCTAATGGATTATTAGGACTAAACCTAACTCGGGCCCTCCCAAGCCCTACCAATTCGCAACTTAGGGTTTAAGTTTTTAACATGCAAAAGTTTTCATGCTCGGAGTCGCCACTAATCTATTTGTGGTAAGTCGATTAGAAACCTAAATAAAACATAGGGAGGTATGTTTTATTCCTACGAACCAGAGATTCTAAGCCCGGGGACTTGATTACGCTAGATCTAGTCTAACGCCCTTTCGGTACCTTTTCTTTTCAAAAATATTTTGGCAAGCAATCTGGATCCATTTTAACTTAGTCACTAACATGTGAGGTGTTCATGCGGGTGCGCAAACCACCAATTTAACACCCAAGAAAGCATTAAATAAATTGTAAGTTTGGAGAATTACTTACCTCGAAGCAACGTAAGCATCTGCATTGTTAGCTAGAAAATCACATCAACAACCTAATATGATTTCTAATTAACAAGGAATTCACTCAATTTTCGGATTTTCGCTTATTTAAATGAAAACTAATCTACATGTAATGACGTGCAAAAATGACATGCAAGTAATGCAACCTAGCATGCAAACTATATGTCATGCGACGACGTGACCTAATTCTAATGACGGGCAAATGATTTATTTTTAGTATTTTCTAATGAAATTCGGAATAAAAATATGCCTAAATTAACATGCAACCTATGATGACTCAACATATCCTAACATGACTTATTTTTGGGATTTTTGTGAAAATTCGAAATAATAAATTACTTAAATTAAGAATTCAATCTATCCTAATCTACCATAAAACAATTCATTTTTTTTGGATTTTCATGAAAATTCGGAATTAAAAAATAACCTAAATAATCTATTAAGATTAGAATATTACTTAATTTAAACTAGGAAATAGATTATCTCCGGTCTTAATTTAAATTAAATAATTACTCTATCGTCTAGATATATTTAGGATTCCCTAAACATGCAAAACTCAAATTCAAATCCTAACTGATATTTTTTTAATTTTCTTTTTTATTTAAAAAGGAAAAATAATTTAAACAGAGATAGCATCAACATTTAAAACAACCACGCGATCCGCAAAATTCGTTTCAAATTCGGATTAGGCACAAAAATCGAACTATCGGTCATATCTATAGGGTTACAGATATTGACGGAAATTCGATCATTCAAATTTGGAAAGCAGATAAAATTCATTGTCGTACCCAAGTGATTATGGGTAGGATAATGATTCTCCGTATCGCCACGTATCATACCTTAGGGATAAGGTCGGATAGTTGTCCAGATACGTTGCTGAATTAGGAAAGTTTTCCTAATTTTGAATATTTTCGAATATTGCGAACAAGGCAAACATCATCCTAAGATATCTAGCAATCCACACAATATTCACAGATTATTCAAGCATCCAAAAATTAAGAAACCAAATATTCTGAAAATATCGGATAACATCCTTGCCTAATTTCGAAATATTTCCAAATTTGAACTCGCGGATCGGGATTGCGGATCGGGATGAGCGGCGAACGGCGGACCGGCGGTGGCGCGACCACGAGGACGGCGGCGACGCTGTTTACGATGGTGCTTGTGATGGCGCAACTCCGGGACAGCAGCGGTGGCGGAGCGACGGCGGCAGCGGCGGTGCGGCAGCGGGCGCGGCAGCAGGCGCGGCGAGGAGTGGCGGCAGCAGGCGCACGGGAGGCGCGGCAGCAGGCGCGGCGGGGAGTGGCGGCAGCAGGTGGTGTCGCGCGGCGGAGAGCAGCGCACGGCAGGGGCGGCAGGCGCGGCAGGCGCGGCGGTGACGCGCGGCGGGCGGCAGGCGCGGCGGGCACGGCGGTGACGCGCGACGGGCGGCAAGCGCGGCAGGCACGGCGGCAGCAGGCGCGGCAGGCGCGGCGGTGATGCGCGGCGATCGGCAGGCGCGGCAGGCACGGCGGCAGCAGGCGCGGCAGGCACGGCGGCAGCAGGCGCGGCAGGCACGGCGGCAGCAGGCGCGGCAGGCGTGGGTCGACTCCAGCGTGCGGCGGGCGGCAGGCAGCGGCGTCGGGGCGCGGCGTGCGGCGGCGTGGGTTGGCTCCGGTGCGGAAGGCGCGGCGGTGGCAGGCGCGGCAGGGAGCGGCGGCGATCTTCGCCGGTCTCTCTCTCTCTCCCTCTCTTTCTCACTCTCACACTCTAAAAATTCTGATATGAAAATTATCAGTCCCCCCTAAAAAATTTTGACCTAATGAAGTATATATAACCCTAATCTAGGTCAATTAGATGGGCTCTCTAGTCCTAATGGGCTTAGACTTGGGCTTAGATTTTAATTTAATTTAAATGGGCTGAATTAATTAAGGATAAATGGGCTGAATTAAGCTCAAATTAAAACAACCAAGCCCGTTTGACTTGTAATTCCCGACCCTTGCATTCCAAGCGAGCCGAGTCCCATTCGATGAAATTTAAGCTCGTTCATTCACCGCCGGTCCGATGCAAAATGCAATTAATCTAAAATGAATTTAAACTATATGTTATGCAATTTAAAATATTTTTTGTTTATGGGTTAAAAATTTAATCCCTAATTTTCTATGCAAATTACACTAAGTGATGCGCCAAAATTTAGGTGTCAACAGCTGCCCCTCTTTGAAGGTGAGCTCGTAGAGGTTGCATTCAAAGACTAAATGATACCTAAATTTCGACCATGCAAATGCAATGAATGTTATTTTTGTCGGGATTATGAGTCCCATTTTACAATACATTAAGAAATGATGCATGCTGACTTGAATAGAAAACATACCTGGAATTACTTACCTGACATGAACGATAGCGTAATTCGAGGCACAACTTTAACTTGTATGTTGTTTTGGCAAATGTATGGGCTCAGTCCCATAGGTATTGCCTGATATACGTTGATGAACTTCGGTGATCTACAGTTAAGTCAAAACACACGAAGAAAGCTCGACGTATCCAATCATCATCTGGATTCGTGAGAATAGTTCGGATCTTTACGAACTACCTATACATCTCCATAGGTGTTTGCAAAGATTTGGTCGCTTCACTTATACCTGCTCATAAGTGAATTGCGGGGGAAACTTTTGAAATCAAGAGGATATTCTGACCTTTACATATACCTGCTCATATGCAAAGATTTGGCCGCCTCACTTATACCTGCTCATAAGTGAACTGCGGGAGAACACCTGGGGTTGAGAGAATATTCCGACCTTTACATATACCTGCTCATATGCAAAGATTTGGCTGCTTCACCTATACTTGCTCATAAGTGAGTAGCGGGGGAACATCTGAGATAATGAGAGAATATTCCGACCTTTACATATACCTGCTCATATGTAAAGATTTGGCCGCCATGCCTATACCTGCTCATAGTCATGTAACGGGGGAATCTTCTCGAGATTGTATGAAAATCTGTGATTTGATGAACAAAGGGGCTAGCCCAAGTGTTCAAGAGTTCCTTGACAAAGTACCTGGATATCATCAGAAGTACCTGAAAAGGTTTGATCAATAGACACCTGAACACAATCAAAGGCATCTAGAGATCACAAAAATGATCAAATGTGGGACCTGACAATTGCTTGAACAGGTTAGGGATACCTAGATAGTCATAGATATCTTAGGGATAGAGATATACTTACCTGGTGACATCTCCAACTCTGAAGGTGTGTCTCCTGTTAGACACGATTTTAAGTAACATGTAATATGCATTCGCATACTGTCAAGAACACATATACACATGCACTATGATTTCAACTGATTTTCATGTACGATGGTTTTGTCAAATCAGCATCACAAACTTCGTTGGGGAAAAATCATGACAAGACAATCCAGATTCACAAGTAGATATCTTGAAAATGTCGAATGAGGGACTTTTGGTCCAAAAGGGCTTTCTCTCATTCTCATCGAAAAGGCTGATTTACGGAGAATCGCTCCATCTCACCATCATCATGTTGACAAGGGTCTGAGTATTCTCGCAAGCAGTACGACTTTACCAGTCTGAGAGGTCTTTGTTAGGACCGTAACATGGGTTTGGTCAATGGCTTAGCAAAAGATACTCTTCGAGTCGAGGCTATTGAAAGAAAATACTCTGCAATTGTCTCCGGGTTTACAAGTCAAGAACCCTGCAAAATGAGATAGAAATGGACTTGCTCGCACTTCTTCGAGCTAAGCTTATAAACATCAGAAACTCTACGTTAGTTCAAGTGCCCTAATCTGAAGAGACTTTGCAAGGGACGTAACGCAGGCTAGGCTCATGGGTTGAGAAATGAATAGATCATTAGGCTCAAAATGTATATAACTGGGGTGAGAGTTGGTGATCATCTCGGCATTGTCACTGGTCTTCTTCTTCACCAGGGATTGTCTTCTCGGTAGATGCTCCATTGGCCTCGAGAGCTTATCACTTGACTCCTTAAGACTGTGGATATTTTTGTGACTTTGACACATCTCAACATTTTCTAATCCAAAGTCGTCACTTTTTCTCCCTTTTTTCATTCTCTTCTTCTTCTTTTCTTTTCTTTCACGGGCATTGGCCTTGCTTTTACCAGGCACACTGCTTTTTATGCCCTCTAGTTTTTTTTTTGACACACACTGTCTACAATGTATACATTGGCCAGTCACACTTTGGCTTGTTTTGACCGAATGACTAACATTTGGACTCTTAGGGTCTTCGTCTTTTATCGGCGCTCCAGATATGCTGCCTGAACAATGATGACTTTTGCCTTGCCCCAGTGTGGGGGATGATCACCAACTGGGTTTAAGAAATAAATTTGCAGGCTCAATTGGGCTTAGCAAAGGATAAAGTGTGTATAGGATAGAGAAAGAAATGCTCTTCGTCATCCTAAGGCACTTGAACTTTACGTGAATTCATCTGAAAAGCAACACTCGAAGATTGATGCAAGTGAGAGCATGAAAATTTCTACTCATTTTTCACCTTATGACGCTGACTTACCTCCAGTTTGCCCCGATGTGGGGTGGTTCTCGACAAGGGTAATTTGAATGAATTTCTCCAAGTGTTTCGGCTCAAAGTGGCGAAACAATGGATAACCTGTAGTGTTTGGGATAGAGAAATGAACTGCCTCTCGTCATTTCAGTTGCCGTACCTTTTGCGAGATAACCCTTTACCTTGCAGACATGGAATTTTTCCACTCAACTCACTGGGGATTAGTGCATGGGACTGTGTATAGGATATGGCTTGCCTTTCATCATCCCGATGTACCTCATTCAACACATTCAATTCATTCCACATGAATTATCATATTGTCTAAATAGATTCCCCCTTTGAGGTCAATGATACAGGTTGACAAATAACCATGCAGAAATTAAAGCCAATGCAAACATCTTAACTTGAAATTGATTGAAACCATTTATTCATAAATGCAATATTTGCAATTCAGAGTATAAAACCAAACTTTTGAAAACTTTTGCTGCAAAATGTTAAATTCCATCAGGGATAATAGATCTTCACAGTATCAGAATTAACAGGAGTGGAGAACTCACGACCATCCATTTCTGCGAGGATCAGGGCACCTTCGGGAAGCACCTTTTTAACCACATACGGACCAATGTAGTTTGGGGCAAATTTTCCTCCAGGAACAGGAAAGACTGGCAGTACCTTCCTTAGGACTAGATCATTTACCTCGAAGTGTCTTGGATGCACCTTTCGATTGAAGGATCTAGCTATCCTCTGCTGATAGGTTTGACCGTGGCAAATGGCTCTCAATCGCTTCTCATCAATTAGGTTCAACTGCTCATGCCTTTGTCGCATCCATTCCGCCTCGGACAACTCCACTCGAGACAAGACTCGCAAGGAAGGGATCTCTACTTCGACGGGTAGGACTGCTTCCATGCCATACACCAAGGAAAAAGGAGTTGCTCCGACAGAGGTTCGGATCGAAGTTCGATACGCCATTAGTGCAAATGGCAACCTTTCATGCCAGTCACGATAGTTTTCAGCCGTTTTGGCCAAGATCTTCTTGATGTTCTTGTTAGCGGCTTCAACTGCTTCATTCATCTGTGGACGGTAAGGAGATGAATTCAAGTGCCAGATTTTGAACTAGTTGAATAACTGATCAATGAACTTATTATTCAAATTTGTCCCATTGTCAGTGACGATAGCCTCAGGGACACCATAACGAGCAACTATGTCTCGCCTGATGAATTTTACAACATTCTTTGCGGTGACGTTTGCATAAGATGCCGCCTCAATCCACTTAGAGAAATAATCAATCGCGACCAGGATAAATCGGTGTCCATTTGACGCCTTGGGATTAATCGGGCCAATCACATCGATGCCCCACATTGAAAAAGGCCATGGCTCAGACGACTGATGTAATTCCGTCGGGGGAACATTTATTTTATCCCCATGAACTTGACAGCGATAACATCTTCGAACATATTGGATGCAGTCACTCTCAAAACTGAGCCAATAATAACCCAACCTCATGATCTTCTTAGCTAACATGTGGCCATTCATGTGTGGATCACATATCCCCTCGTGTACTTCTTGCATGATTCTGGTAGCTTCAGCCGCATCCACACATCTCAATAGGATTGAATCATATGATCTTTTGTACAGCTTCTCACTACTAACAAAGAATTTTGAAGCCATTTTCATTATGTACTTCCTGTCAGCCGGGGTACTTCCCTCAGGAAATTCTTGTTTCTGGATATAACTCATGATATCATAATACCATGGCTTTTCATTAGGTTCTCCGGTCACAACCATACAGTAGGCCGGTTTTGTCAGGACTTCGATCTTCAAGGGTTCTACCTCTAACCCATCAATCACTTGCAACATGGATGATAACGTAGCTAGCGCATCAGCAAACTGATTATGAGACCTCGATAAGTACTCAAAAGAGATATCTTCGAATTCCTTTATGATTTCTTCGAGGTATTCATGGTACGGCACTAGTTTGGTGTCTCTCGTCTTCCACTCTCCCACAGTTTGAAGAATAATCAAAGCAGAATCACCAAACACTTTCAACTTGGTTATTCCCATTTCCACTATGGCTTGGAGTCCGAGGATGCAAGCTTCGTACTCGGCTATGTTGTTGATACAGGGGAACACCAACTTTGCTGCTACTGGATAATGTTGCCCATCTGGGGATATTAAAACTGCCCCAGTGCCGGAACCAGCCAGGTTTACAGCTCCATCGAAAAACATGGTCCATGTGTCTTCCTTTATTACCAAAATACGATCTTCTAGAGAATATCTATCATCATCAGGGACTCCAGGATTTTCAGCTAACACATCAACAATTACTCGACCTTTAACTGACTTCTGTGGCTTCATCTGGATATCAAACTCTGAAATTAAAATCTGCTACTTGGCTAACTTCCCTACCAAAGCCGGCTGATCAAGTAAATACTTAATGGGATCGTTCTCAGTTACAAGCAAAGTCTGGTGATGCAGTGTATATTGTCGCAGCCTATGGAGCACCCATACTAGCGCAGCGCAAGTCTTCTCGGCTTCAGAATAATTCAACTCCGAGACGGTGAACTTCTTGCTTAGGTAATAAATGGCTCGCTCTTTTCCATCTTCAGGACTTTTCTGGGCTAGCATCGCACCTAAAGACTCACTATGAATCGTGAGGTAAAGGATCAAAGGCTGGCCCGGCATTGGTGGGACTAGCACTGGTGGTTTCATCAGGTATTGCTTTAGTTCGTTAAACACTTTCCGACAATCATCGTCCCATTTCACTTGAGCATTCTTCCTTAGAAGTTTGAAGAATGGCTTAGCAGTTGCGGAGAGCTGAGAAATAAAACGGGCTATATAGTTCAATCTACCCAGGAGGCTCCGCACTTCTTTTACGGTCGACGGGGGTTGCAACTCACATATAGCCTTCACTTTGGAGGGGTCAATTTCAATGCCTTTACTGCTTACTATGAACCCAAGTAATTTACCCGAAGTTGCTCCGAATACACACTTTGCTGGATTGAGACGGAGCTTAAACTCACGGAGCCTCTCGAATAATTTCTTCAAAGTATCGACGTGACTCTTCCCAGGTCGAGACTTGGCGATCATGTCATCGACATAAACCTCAATCTCCTTATGCATCATATCATGGAAGAGCGTCACCATTGCCCGTTGATATGTTGCCCCGGCATTTTTAAGGCCGAAAGGCATGACCTTATAGTGGAATGTCCCCCAAGGAGTGATGAACGCCGTTTTCTCCTTATCATCGTCCTTCATTTTTATCTGATTATAACCTGAAAAACCATCCATGAAGGAAAACAGCTCGAACCCAGCAATACTGTCCACCAAAACGTCTATATGTGGCAATGGGAAATCGTCTTTAGGGCTAGCCTTGTTTAAATCGCGATAGTCGATGCAAACCCGAACTCGACCATCCTTCTTCATGACTGGCACGATATTGGCCACCCAACTGGGGTATCGGGTGACTTCAATAAACCCTACTTTCAAAAGTTTCATGACCTCCTCCTCTATCTTCTTCGAAAGTTCAGGTTTGGTTCTTCGCAGCTTCTGTTTCTTGGGCGGCATGTCCGGATTAGTAGGTAGACTATGCTCCACGATAGAAGGGTCTAAACCCGGCATATCGACATACGACCAGGCAAAGATATCCTGGTAATCCTTCAGCAGTTGGACCAGGCGTTTCGCTTCACCTTCGGGAAGGGTTGCCCCTATCTTCACCTCCTTGGGTTCTCCGGAATCACTCAAGTTGACCGTGATAGTTTGGTCTACTGTTAGGACTTTAGGTCTTTCATGATGCTCTAGATCACGCTGGAGGTCCGAGGAATCATCGAGTTCATTGGTGTCATCGAGATCAGGTTCGGTGGCACATAATTCATCAGATTGGACCGCTCCCATACCCTTACATGTCACAAAATTGCCCTTGAAACATAAAGTAGGGGGTTCAGTAGGACAAACAGGGCTAAACAGTGTATTTTGATTTTTTTTTTAATTAATTAATTTATTTTGAAATTCTTTTCCAAAAGGTTTTAACACGAGGAAGCATGAAGAAGCCCAGGCCTCAGAATTCTCCTTGGACTATATTTTTCTTTTATCGGTTGGATATCATCACCGGGCTGGTTTGATGTACCTCAACATGCCCTCAAAACGAAAATAACTTGTAATTTCATTGATTATCACCAAATGAATTACATTTATTGGAATGGAAATTGCAACAATCAAATCCTAGAAATGAAAAGTACTAAAAAGCAGCTCCCGAGACGGGGCAAGTCCTAAAAAGCAGTAAAAATTCCCGCGTAGGGGAGTGTGCGAAAAAGGTAAATGTGTTACTCTTGCGGGCCAATGCCCATTCCCTTCAACGGTCCTTCCTCGATGGCTCCAACTAAGAAATTATCGAACAGGGCAATGATTCCCTCCATTGCATCATCAGAATCTTCTGTCACTAGAGGTGTTGAATCATCCATACCTCCCCATCCATCCGGGATAATGTCACGGGGGTCAACATAGAAGCTGGGGGGCGCCGAGTATTTAACATAATAGTCGAACTTGCCGCTCGGTTGCCCCAAAGTGTCGATCACCTCCTTCTCTTCATGCATCATTCTTGCAGGGCCCGGGAATGTGGTGCGGAGGTGCGGAAGCAACCTACCACGCCCACGTTCTTTACCATTCGGCTCTTCTTCGGATCGCGATCTGTCCTGTCCATTTCCTCGACCTCGACCTCGACCACGTCCACGTCTACGTCCACGTCCCCCATCATTTGGCTCGCTTGACCCCAGGTATCCCAACCCAGTAATGCGGGGCCTCTGAGAAACTTCCACCGGTTGGCGGATACCTTGACCATTTCTACCAAGGCCTTCACCCGGAGTAAAGCCATGAGAGACCATTACCCTTCCAATCATGACTGCAGCATTTGACACCTCGGGAATAGGCGGTGATGATCCTCTAGACGCATGTATGATTGATACGAGCTCGAGCGACTGATAGCTCGATTCTATTTTGCAATCAGGCTCAATATAGGGGATAGCCGTTGCGTGGTAAATTGGGTGCTCTTCTTCACCGTGGACCGTGACTAACTTTCTCTCCACAACGAACTTCACCTTCTAATGTAGACTGGATGGCACAGCTCCGGCAGTATGAATCCATGGACGACCCAATAGAAAATTGAATGCAGTGGGAATGTCCATCACTTGGAATAGGACATTAAACACCGTTGGTCCAATTTGTATGTTAAGGTGGATTTCTCCCATCACTTCTTTCTTCGTTCCGTCAAAGGCTCGAACGGAGGTCTTCGTAGAATTTATCTTAGAAGGATCTATCTTGAGCCGGTGTAAAGTTGCCAGAGGACATATGTTCAAGGCTGATCCATTATCGATGAGTATCCGGGCTACATGCGAGGCCTTGTATTTGACAGAAATGTAGAGTGCCTTGGTATGCCCCCTCCCTTCCAGAGGGAACTCTTCATCTGAAAAGGCTATGAGGTCCTTGAGGAGTATAGAACCCACAAATTCCTCTAATTTGTCATGATCGATCGTCTCTGGCACGTGGACTTCACTTAACACCTTCATTAAGGCCTTCTGATGCTTGACAGATGTCTGGAGTAACTCAAGCAGAGAGATTTGTGCGGGCAGCTTGCGTAATTGTTCAACTATGTTGTATTCACTAGCCTTAATCACAGCTAGAAATTCCTTGGCTTCTTCATCAGTAACAGGTTTTGCAGATTGAGCATTAGCTTGGCCGTAGGAACGCCCAGATCTGGTAACTAAGTCGACATCGAGACTGTAGGACCAAGGAACCGCCTTGTTATCACTGTACTCATACGATTGAGGTATCTCGATCACTATCCCTTCATCAATTGTAGGCGTGCTTACAATGATCTCTTCATTATCGGACGCGTCTTCAAGCGGAGGCATGTCTTCAGGCAGAGGGTCGCCCTTGTCACTCCTGGTGTTCAATGAAGCAAATTCCTCCTCCCAATTAATAACCACTTCAGAGATAGTGGAAATGATGCCAGTGTGGTCAGCATAAATGATCATCCCAGCTTCTACCATTCTTGAGATTCTTTCTCTCATGATGGCAAGGGGAAGGTCCTCATTACTCGGGTAACAACCGGCTTTCACTAACTCACCGTAGATGTCAGTAGTATACACCTTAACATTCTTGATTCGACCAGCGTCGAAGCTAAATATGGCATTCACATTGCCTGCGTGATCAGGGAGTGGGTTGCTCTGAACATTTGGCTTAGCAGGTTGAAATGAGAAAGCCTTCGTATCTAGAAGGTTCTGGATTCGGTGCTTGAGGGCATAGCAATCATCGGTTGAGTGTCCCAGCTCATCCATGTGATAATCACATTTCTTTGACGGGTCGAAATTATAGAACTGCTCGGGATTGGGTCGCTTTGGCTCAGTAGTAAGCAAGCCTTTCTTCTGGAGCACTGTCAATACTTGAGACAACGATCCGGGGAGGGGGGTGAATTGCCTCCTGTTGTTCCTCCTCTGAAAAGGTTGACGACCCGAGTTTTGTTGCTGAGCTTCTGCTACTTGGATTGCTGGGGCGGAGTTAGCATTCCGCCGGCTCGGCTGGTTATAAGCCATATTCACTTCAGCTGCCGGTTCTTTCTCTTTTCTCGCACCAAATCTTCTGGTCGAGGAGGACGGCTCGACAAACCATCCATCTTTCAGTCCTATCTCAATTTGTTCGCCTATGGGGATGAGTTGGTTGAAGTTGTCAGCTGGAATGGCAACCATCCGATTACGGTATTCGAACGGGAGAATTTTCACGAACATCCTCTTTAACTCACTGTCTATGGGTTCTGGGACAACCTGAGCAGCTAAGTTCCTCCATCTGATAGCATAGTCTTTGAAGGACTCAGTCTTTTTCATCTGAGCACGTTCGAGATCATCACGGGTAGGAATGATGTCCGTTATGAATCTGTACTGCTTCAAGAATGCTTCACTGGCTTCTTTCCAAGTTTTGAGGCCATTTATCTTCTTCATGAGATACCAGTTCAAAGCAGGACCCGTCAAACTTGCTTGAAAAGCATGGATCATCAGGAGTTCGTTATCAACGTACGAAGTCATCTGTACGTGATAGAGCTGTAGGTGGGCTTTTGGACATGTGGTGCCATTGTACTTGTCGAAATCCGGCATTTTGAACTTCTTTGGGATTTTGATCTGTGAGTACAGGGACAGATCGATCGAAGGTGAATCCTGCGAACCTTCCAGCTGCTTCACTCTTTCTTCAAGTTTATTGACTCGTTCATCAGGTTTGTCTTTGTTGACGATAATCTGGACGGGGTCATCTTCTAAATCAGGAATATCATCATCTCCGTCACCATCAACACTTTTTCTGATTTTCTGCTTTGGGACTGATGCTTCGAGTGATGCCAAAACAGGAACCGACCGGAGAGCTTTGATCTCAGCGGACATTTGTTGCATCGCGATGACAAGTTGCTTGATCTGGTCTTCCACACCAACAACACGCTCTTGCAAGTCGGTTTGATCGGCCATTCTGGCTCTCGACCGTGTACGAATGGGCGATCGTGATCGGTCCGTAGCTACCTAATTTCGAACGAAACAGGCATACATAAGTGTCAAGCAAAATCACACGCCAATCCATGACATTGGTCTAACCGCTTTGAATTGAAAAGATCCCTTTATTGAAATGGCAAAATTTTTACACCAATTAATGACTTGAATCTGAACTGAATATAAAGACAAATGACTTAATTCCTAAACAAATTTTAAAAACTGAAACTGAAATGAGAAAAGAACTTCGAGCTTTTTATTTAGCTTGATCTATAGACATATGGGAGGCGACTTCCTTCTTCAATTGCTCATAAGCTCGAGCTATCTTGGATGCCTTTTCTTCAGCTTCTTCGGCCTTCCTTTTGAGGCGATTGTTCTCTGAGCGATTGGCGGACTTGAGAGGCACCTTGGGTATCTTCGGGAGCAAATCCCGCGGGATTCTGTGCCGACGAATGTACTGGGTCGTCGCGAAATAGGATTTCTGCTCTCCCTTTAGTTCTCCTTCGGGCCGAGCTATCTTTAACACACGGCACTTTCTCCACATCTTATTGAGCTGAGCTACGGTCTCTTCATGGTCTTTATCATCATCGGCGAAGTCGACTTGGAGGAGTTCTGGTTGTAACGCTGGAGAGAGCCCTTGGAGAATCTGATACTGACGAGACACTCTGGTAGGGTAGTATTCAATTGCACCGGTGAAACCCAATAGTGGAACTGGTCCAATACCATTACATGTAAGCCGAACTTCCTCGACTTTGAACCAGTTAGCATGCCATTGGAAACCTTGGGGTCTAGCGTTTTTCATGAAAATGATCCATTCAGAGTAATGATAATCGGGTGCACCCCCTTGTTTTTCTTTATACCTCAAGACGGGATGGCTAGAATCACTAAGCTCGGATATTGTGAGTAAATCGCCACACCCTTTTATGTGAGACAAAAACCAGATTTGCAAAAGTTCGAGGGGGGCATGAAAAGTTTTGTCAACATGTTGCTTAAATTTAGTGAGGGAAATGAAAGTCTCGGCTAAAATAGTGTTGATAAAATTCTTTTCAAGATAGACTTGTTGGACCAACCATGCGATTGACGGATTACATGCATTATTACAGTAAGGAAAAATCACGAACCCGAAAAATGCTAACAAAAAGATTCTGCCTTTTTGAAAAGATGTGGTTTTTTCAAAACACTGACTCAGGAATGAAAAAGGACATGTGCCGCGATTTGCTTTTAAAAATTTTCCCAATTCATCTTTTCCGACATTCAAAAATTCAGCCAACATTAAAGTGGAATCAATTCCCAAAGGTGGTGTGACTAACTCCGACTCCAATGGTTTTCCAATGAGCATGCTATATTCTTCCAACGTCGGGGTGAGCTCGTGCTTACCGAATATAAAGGTAGAGGTTTCGGGACACCAGAAGTGCGCTAATGCTCGAACGAGACCGGTACGGACTTTGACCTCCAGTAGGGGGAGCAGCCTCCCGATGTGGCCCTCAACTAGCTTGCGGTTGGTCGGACTGAGTAGATTCCACCAGGCACGGAGCTCGTCCTTAGGAGCATCAAGAATCCGGATGTCTGCCCCTCCCATAGTGTATAGACCAAGACTCACGACCGACCTAATATCATGGACCGACCAAAGAAAAAGACGAAACATAAATAAATTGCGAGATAAAGGTTTAGAAATCTTACTTCACCAGGCATAATGATGGCAATCACATAGACATGCGCATGAAACGTGAGGTTCGATTTCTACCTAGACTCTGGCTTGCAAAATGGAGACATGAGGATTACCGAGCTAAACCAGTCATGGTGGTGGTTAGGCTGGGATTCCCCTGACTCCGGCTTAGTCAAAGAGCCGACCCGGGTTGTAAAGGGTGCAACCGTGGTAGGTATTCAATGACACCATGAAAGAACTTTCGGGACCAAGAAAGGCGACCCATACCACGCGGGTGTGGTCGGGGTGTCCGTTTTCTCAGTACCATCCTAAACCTGTGCCGCCCAGGTCCGGCAGCGGGAAGTGTGTGCGGTGTAGTGTAAATGCAAGGCATGCACAACAAGTTATATCATACAGCGCTTCGTGCATAAAATAAACCATTCATTCAAACACCTCTCTGCAAAACAAGGGTTAACAATCACGCCTCCCCTTATACCTCCCATTCTGCAAAAACATTTAACACCTAAAATATTAGGGACGTACCTGGGATCCTCGCTGCCAAGCAAAAAATATATTTTTTTTAAAAAGAAAAACTGGCCTAAGTCCACTAAGAGTTTTAACTCAAGTCCCCAGTGGAGTCGCCAAGCTGTCGCGACCTAAAGTTTTTCCTCTCAGGCTAATGGATTATTAGGACTAAACCTAACTCGGGCCCTCCCAAGCCCTACCAATTCGCAACTTAGGGTTTAAGTTTTTAACATGCAAAAGTTTTCATGCTCGGAGTCGCCACTAATCTATTTGTGGTAGGTCGATTAGAAACCTAAATAAAACATAGGGAGGTATGTTTTATTCCTACGAACCAGAGATTCTAAGCCCGGGGACTTGATTACGCTAGATCTAGTCTAACGCCCTTTCGGTACCTTTTCTTTTCAAAAATATTTTGGCAAGCAATCTGGATCTATTTTAACTTAGTCACTAACATGTGAGGTGTTCATGCGGGTGCGCAAACCACCAATTTAACACCCAAGAAAGCATTAAATAAATTGCAAGTTTGGAGAATTACTTACCTCGAAGCAACGTAAGCATCTGCATTGTTAGCTAGAAAATCACATCAACAACCTAATATGATTTCTAATTAACAAGAAATTCACTCAATTTTCGGATTTTCGCTTATTTAAATGAAAACTAATCTACATGTAATGACGTGCAAAAATGACGTGCAAGTAATGCAACCTAACATGCAAACTATATGTCATGCGATGACGTGACCTAATTCTAATGACGGGCAAATGATTTATTTTTAGTATTTTCTAATGAAATTCGGAATAAAAATATGCCTAAATTAACATGCAACCTATGATGACTCAACATATCCTAACATGACTTATTTTTGGGATTTTTGTGAAAATTCGAAATAATAAATTACTTAAATTAAGAATGCAATCTATCCTAATCTACCATAAAACAATTCATTTTTCTTTGGATTTTCATGAAAATTCGGAATTAAAAAATAACCTAAATAATCTATTAAGATTAGAATATTACTTAATTTAAACTAGGAAATAGATTATCTCCAGTCCTAATTTAAATTAAATAATTACTCTATCGTCTAGATATATTTAGGATTCCTAAACATGCAAAACTCAAATTCAAATCCTAACTGATATTTTTTTGAATTTTCTTTTTTATTTAAAAAGGAAAAATAATTTAAACAGAGATAGCATCAACATTTAAAACAACCACGCGATCCGCAAAATTCGTTTCAAATTCGGATTAGGCACAAAAATCGAACTATCGGTCATATCTATAGGGTTACAGATATTGACGGAAATTCGATCATTCAAATTTGGAAAGCAGATAAAATTCATTGTCGTACCCAAGTGATTATGGGTAGGATAATGATTCTCCGTATCGCCACGTATCATACCTTAGGGATAAGGTCGGATAGATGTCCAGATACGTTGCTGAATTAGGAAAGTTTTCCTAATTTTGAATATTTTCGAATATTGCGAACAAGGCAAACATCATCCTAAGATATCTAGCAATCCACACAATATTCACAGAATATTCAAGCATCCAAAAATTAAGAAACCAAATATTCTGAAAATATCGGATAACATCCTTGCCTAATTTCGAAATATTTCCAAATTTGAACTCGCGGATCGGGATGAGCGGCGAACGGCGGACCGGCGGTGGCGCGACCACGAGGACGGCGGCGACGCTGTTTACGATGGTGCTTGTGATGGCGCAACTCCGGGACAGCAGCGGTGGCGGAGCGACGGCGGCAGCGGCGGTGCGGCAGCAGGCGCAGCGAGGAGTGGCGGCAGCAGGCGCACGGGAGGCGCGGCAGCAGGCGCGGCGGGGAGTGGCGGCAGCAGGTGGTGTCGCGCGGCGGAGAGCAGCGCACGGCAGGGGCGGCAGGCGCGGCGGCAGCAGGCGCGGCAGGCGCGGCGGTGACGCGCGGCGGGCGGCAGGCGCGGCGGGCACGGCGGTGACGCGCGACGGGCGGCAAGCGCGGCAGGCACGGCGGCAGCAGGCGCGGCGGTGATGCGCGGCGATCGGCAGGCGCGGCAGGCACGGCGGCAGCAGGCGCGGCAGGCGTGGGTCGGCTCCGGCGTGCGGCGGGCGGCAGGCAGCGGCGTCGGGGCGCGGCGTGCGGCGGCGTGGGTTGGCTCCGGTGCGGAAGGCGCGGCGGTGGCAAGCGCGGCAGGGAGCGGCGGCGATCTTCGCCGGTCTCTCTCTCTCTCCCTCTCTTTCTCACTCTCACACTCTAAAAATTCTGATCTGAAAATTATCAGTCCCCCCTAAAAAATTCTGACCTAATGAAATATATATAACCCTAATCTAGGTCAATTATATGGGCTCTCTAGTCTTAATGGGCTTAGACTTGGGCTTAGATTTTAATTTATTTTAAATGGGCTGAATTAATTAAGGATAAATGGGCTGAATTAAGCTCAAATTAAAACAACCAAGCCCGTTTGACTTGTAATTCCCAGCCCTTGTATTCCAAGCGAGCCGAGTCCCATTCGATGAAATTTAAGCTCGTTCATTCACCGCCGGTCCGATGCAAAATGCAATTAATCTAAAATGAATTTAAACTATATGTTATGCAATTTAAAATATTTTTTGTTTAGGGGTTAAAAATTTAATCCCTAATTTTCTATGCAAATTACACTAAGTGATGCGCCAAAATTTAGGTGTCAACAATCAGCTTTCTGAGACTGCTAAACCATTCTTCAAACTGTTGAGGAAAAATGTCAAAGTAAAGTGGGATGCGGAATGTCAATAAGCCTTTGACAAGATCAAAGAATATCTAGTATGCCCACCAATGTTGGTACCATAAATTCTTGGAGTTCCGCTGATCTTATATTTGACGATTCACCATGAGTTGTCAGGAGTAGTGCTTGTACAAAGAAGATCAAATGATGGTAAAGAACAAGCCATTTATTACTTGAACAAGAAGTTTACAACATCAAAAATGAATTGCCCAGTAGTCGAGAAGACATACGTTACATTGATTTGGGTATTACACAGATTAAGACACTACATCCTCCATCATCAAATTTTGCTAGTAACTAAGAATGATCTGATCAAATACATTCTTGAGAAATCCTCCTTGGTCGGGAAATTAGCAAAGTGGCAAGTCTTGTGATTTGAATTCGACATCAGAAGGTCATCCCAAAAGTTAGTCAAAGGACAAACAATAGCAGACATGTTGGCAGAAAATTTGCAGAATATTGTCAGTCTTGAAAAACAACTTGATGATCACATATTGACACTGGTCGACGATAAATGGATCATGTATTTTGATGGTACAACTAACTTATCTAGATCAGGAACTGGGGCAGTATTGATCTCCCCAGAAGGCCAATACTATTCGGTATCTACGAAATTGATATTTTCATGCACCAATAACGTCGCTGAATACTAAGCATGCATTCTTGGCTTACAATTAGCCCTTTCAATGAAGGTAAAAATGTTGTAAGTATGTGGAGATTCTATGCTCGTCATATTTCAAACAACTGATGAATGGCAAACTCGAGATGCCAAGCTAATTTCTTATCATAGATACTTAGAAGAGATGATAGAAAACTTCAAAGAAGTAACATTCGATTATCTCTCAAGAGCTTGAATCATTTTGTAGATGCTCTGGCAACTTTGTCATCCTTACCACAATCTAAAGATGGTATGGATATAAAATCATTGAGAATCAATATTCTTGAATAACCAGCTCATTGCATGATGGTCCAAGCAGAGTTCGACAACGAACCATGGTATCATGATATCAAAAGATATCTTCAATCAGGAGAATTTTATGAAGAAACCCAATCAGATGAGAGAAAGTTTATAAGGAAGATAGCCAACAAATTCTTCCTCAGTGGTCAAACCATCTACAAGAAATCATTTGATTTAACTCTGTTAAGATGTGTAGATGCTACAGAAGTTGAACAAATCATGACAGAAATTCATGAAGGTGAATGTGGACCGCACATGAATGGACATCTTCTAGCTCGAAAAATTATGAGGTTGGGATATTATTGAATGACAATAGAATCAGATTGCATCCAATACATGAGATGTTACCATCAATGTCAAGTTTATGGAGACAAAATTAATGCACCATCAAATAAGCTACATCAAATATCCAAGCCATGGTCATTTTCAATGTGGGGTATTTCTATGATTAGTCTAATCAACCCCAAGGCTTCAAATGGGCACCGGTTTATCCTGGTCGCTATTGATTATTTTACTAAATGGATTGAAGTAAACTCCTACACGAATGTTATTGTTAAGAATGTTGCAAAATTCATCAGACGGGACATCAATGCTAGGTATGGAGTTCCAAAAACAATAATTACAGACAATGGCTCAAATCTAAACAACAAGATTATAGATGATTTACTTAAACACTTCCATGTTCGACATCTGAACTCATCTCCATATCGTTCACAAATGAATGGAGCAGTTAAAGCGGCAAATAAGAATATCAAGAAGATACTAGCCAAGATAGCCGAAAATTATCATGATTGGCACGAAAGGTTGCCGTATGCTCTGATGGCATACTGAACTTCAATTCGAACATCAACTGGAGCAATCCCATTTTTCTTGATTTATGGAATAGAAACAGTGCTACCTGTTGAAGTAGAAATTCATTCATTAAGGATACTATCCCAGTTAAAGCTTTTCTAAGCTAAGTAGATCTAACAAAGATATAAACAACTCGACATGATTGATGAAAAGAGACTAAGAGCTATATGACATGGACAAGCATATCAAAGACGAGTAGCTAAATCCTTTAATTGAAAGGTGAAACTGAGGAATTTAAAAATAAAGAATTTAGTAGTGAAGAAAGTCATCTTTAACAATTCAGATCCTCGTGGCAAATTCACTCTGAATCATGAGGATTCATACATTGTTAAGAAAGTTCTTCCTAGAGGAGCATTGATTCTTGTAGATATGGCAGGAACAGAACTAGCCTATCATGTAAATGCAGATGCTATCAAGATTTTCTATCTATAAAATGAAGACGAACATTCAAGAAAAGATTTGGGTCATTTTAGAATATATACATATCATGCATATCATACATACCATACATTTCATAAACATGTTTATATGTTTTGCAGAAGAAAGCAAAAAAAAATCCGAATCAATTGATGATTTCAGAATTTCCAATGGAGTTATTAAAAAGTAGAGGGAAGTATCACTTCCAATTCTATTTTCCATTGATATCCTCTAATGTGCTTTCCTTTTTATCATCCCCAGGAAGACAAAGAAAAGGGAGCAACAAAAGAAGAATCCCCAATGAAACTAAAGCAAAAACATGCAAACAAGAGGGATCTTGATAAGTTGATCAAGCAGGTAACCTTAAATCGTGAGAGCACGTGTTAAAGAAGTTGCATTTTTAAGAGAAAAACGAACTTCTTTTTCCCCAAGCGGAATGACACTAAATTGAACAAAACAAAACAAATTATTTTGAAAAGGAAAATACCTCAGAAACGTTTTAAAGCACGTTTTCTTTGAGAATGCACTAAGCATCAAAATTCCCTAAAAGGGATAATTTGACAAAAGGCTTCAGAAAATTTCAAAGAAAAGTTTGGATCAAATCAAATGAAAAGACCTTCAAATGATGAAAGGTAAGCCATATCCACACACGTCTCTTATACACTCAAAGTTAAAATAGAGAAGTGAGTGAGAAAAACTCATCCGAAAGAAATAGGGGATATTCGCAATGGTTACATGAATTGAAATGATGAAAGGTAATCATTTCACTATCCCAAACACATGTTTATCCCTTGCAAACTAAATTTGAGCCAAAACAGTAGAGAAGTTTTCTCAAAACAACCCTCTTAAGAACCACCCCACATTGGGGCAAAGCCTGAATTGAGCCTCAATATTCATTTTAGAACTCCAAATTGGTGATCATGTCTTTATACTGGAGCATGAGCATATGATCCGCTTTAATAAATAAGAAACAAAAGAGCAGAATACAGAGTTCTTAGAATTCAAAAGATCAAAGACAAAAGAGTCTGGGGCATGAAAAAGCAGTGTGCCTAATAAAAACAAGGCCAAATACCCGAGAAAAATGAGAAAGAAAAGAGAGTTCAAAAGAAAGCTCAAAATAACAAAAAAAGTCATGACAGAGCAAAGTCAAGATCATGAAAGATCATAGATCACAACAAGTAAGAATGAGCAAAAGAAAAGAGATTGTGATGAATGTTTAGAGGACTCTGATGTTCATAAAGGAAAAGATCTCTAGTGAAAAAAAAGAAGAAAAGAAAAAGTGGTAATGCTAAGAAGATCATCATTTTATAAAAACTCTGAATTCAAACGAATGAGCCTTTTGAGCCTACCCAATACCAACAATACAATCTCTCCCCAAAGACTCTTCATATTGGGATGTTGAAAGTAGAAACATGACTTTATGACAAGAAGTCATCACTTAAAGAAGTGTATGCAATAATATCTTATCTTATCCTCAAGGTTCTTAACTTGTAAACTCGAAGTCAATTGTGACGAAATCCTTTTTCTTGACCTCAGAATGCATATCCTTTGAATAGCCATTGACCAAGCCAATATTACAACATTTTGAAAGACCTTATCGGATCAATTGAATTGTATACATTACGAATATCTCTGAACACCTAAGGATTGATTAAGAGAGATAAAATTGAGGGATATTAAACAAGTTCCCCTTTCAATCAAATAGAGAAAAGATCAAGTTCATAAATTGAAAAAGATCCTTTCTAATAAAGGTCTTCCAAACGATCACTTCAAGCATTTCTTGAAAGATTGCAAGCATTTTATTCAAATAATTGCTCGAAAAGGAAATTTGATTGTCCAAAATACGTTAATGCAAAAAAATGCATATTTCAAAACCAGGTTTCAAAAGTTTAGTCAACTTAAAATCAAGTTTTCAAACAGTTTGTCGTAAGCTAAGAAAAACCACGCTTCAAACAGTTTTGATTAATTTCAAAACTACTTTTCAAAATAGTTTTTGATCAACTAAAAAAAACTATACAAAGGTTAGTGAAACCTCAAAATCACAAAACTCAAAACTCACGATTAAGGCATTCATTATTTGAAGTCTTCCCAAAATCTTACTGGGGAGAAACCATTAGGCAAATTCAAGTCCTACAGGCGATGAGCCCCTAGGCAAATTTAAAGTCCTACAAATGAGGAGCCCCTAGGTAAATTCAAGTCCTATTGGTGAGGAACCACTAGGCAAATTCAAAGTCCTACAGGCAAGGGACCCCTAGGCAAATTCAAGTCCTACAGGCGAGGAGCCTTTAGACAAATTCAAGTCCTACAGGCGATGAGCCCTTAGACAAATTCAAGTCCTAAAGGCGAGGAGCTCTTAGGCAAATCTAAAGTGCTACAGGCGAGGAGCCCCTAGGCAAATTTCAAAGTCCTATAAGCAATGAGCCCCTAGATAAATTCAAGCCCTACAAGCGAGGAGCCCCTAGGCAAATTCAAGTCCTACAGGTGAGGAATCACTAGGAAAATTCAAGTCTTACTGGTGAGGAACTACTATGCAAATCCAAAATCCTACAGGTGAGGAGCCCCTAGGCAAATTAAAGTCCTACTGGTGAGGAACCACTAGGTAAATTTCCAAATTCTCAGGCGAGGAGCCTCAGGTGTTCATGATTCATGGATTCGTCCTTAAACCACAAAATCTGAATAACCATCATAATCATCACCACCATCAATTTATGCCCTTGGATAAGGGATAAAGAGATAACTCACAAACAAATAAGTTTCTCTCCATCAATCATTAAGAACCTTTCAAAATATATTCTGAAAAGAGAATCGTTGGATTAGATCACGAATTTCAAAAAAAAAGATCCATAATCAGTTGTTGTGAAATTTCCATCTTAGCTTGTTCAGTGAGTTGACTAAAAACTCAGGTGATACTTTATCTTTGAGATCAACCTCTAACGAGCTCAATCTCAAAGAGGGGCAGCTGTTGACACCTGATTTTTAGCTCATTTTTTTTATATTTTCAAAAATCTCAAAATTAGGATTAAGAATCTTGGCCAAGCCTAGAAACCTATTTCTAAACCAAAAAATAATTTTTTTAGCATTTTTTCTTAATTTCTTTTACTCAAAATAAGTGAGAAAGTGATGCGTTGGTGGGCGAGTGATTTTGGAATGGGTAATTTTCTTTTTGAAATTTTCTAGATAAGTGTATGGAATGTAGTGTATAAGGATGGAACTGAAGGGAAAAATGTAGAAATAAAATAAGATAGAACGATCTCCTTCCAAGGTATAAAGGCCATGCCACCAACCAAGGATGAGGATTAGGATCTATGAAGTTCACCACTAAGGCCTAAAGATTCTACCAGCCAAGGATGAAGGACTTCAGGATAGGATAAGCTCGCCACTAAGGCCTAAAGATACCACCAGCCAAGGATAAAGGACTTCTTGGCTCACCACCAAGGAGTAATCCACGCTCCAAGGATAAAGAGACCAAAAGGAGTTATCCATTCTCCGAAGATATTCACTCATGCAGAGAAAATCTCAAAATTTTCATTCATCCAAAATCATCTCTTACAATGGAGAATCGTCCTCTATTTATAAAAGAGACGAAATCTAGAAATCAACCGAACTATTAAAAGAAAACCTCGGAACTAAGAAACATAATAAAGCACGTAGGTTCTACAAACTTTGACTCTTGAAACTTGTAAAATAGTAAAGACACCTAAGAACTTAGAAATGCAATTAATAGCATGGGAACTTGCATTCTTGAGTCTTCATCTTTGCAACATTCATGCTCCCCCTTTGACCAGAAGATAACCTTGTTGAAAACTCTTCAAACACTCTTTGAAATAGTCTATAATAGCCTCCCATCGATATGTCATCGATATACTTCAAGTTATCGACATTCTTGATCGTATTGATATGTTATCGATATACTTTAGAGTATGGACAAGTTATCAACATTCTTCAATGCGTCGATATGTTATTGATAGGTTTTGTTTCATTCAGAATCGTTGGAAATTACCCATCAAAGCACATGATGCCCAAATTCTTTATTGGCTAGAATAAGCATCGATGGTTCTGAATTGTTCGATGGAGCTAAGTCGGATGCTCCCGCATCAAAAAACCAAGAAAAATAGTAAATGGAATTAGAAAATTTCATAAAAATAGTCATTAGTCTTATTTTAAATCCAATTTCATGAATACATCATCAATTTTAAAAAATCTCAATCGGGTATGTGTTTTTCCCAAAATTGGGCAAAATTAAACCTGAATTGAACCAAAAATGCAATTAAATTTTTTCTAGTCATTTTTAAGTCATAGTGTCTTCACAACAAATGATTCTGGAACCTTGAATTACATAATGATCGTCTAATTACACAATTTGACATAAAAATGAAGAATCCCCAAAATTCAATTGAAAATTAAGAATTTTGAACCCAAATTGGGAATCGTGCCCAATATGAAATTTTCGAAACATGAGACCATCATTTCTAGGGTTAATCAAATGTGAGTAATTCAATTTTGGCATCAATTTTACCTAATAAGGTCATTAGGACATCAAATTGAACAAAACCCTATTAACCCGAATACAAAAATGTGAAAATCTCGAACACAATTATAATAAAAATTGGGAAAAATCATATATTTGGGTTCGGAATATGATGGGGAATTCAATTTTAGGGTTTAATTTTGAAAATTGGGTCAAAATTGAGTTTAATTTGCAAATTTAGATCAACCCGGGTTGTTCATCTTCTTCACCCGAGTCACATTAAGCCCAGAAAATGCCCGTTCGAACCCGCGCCTTTGCCAACTTATTTTGGTCAATCTAACATGTGTAAATTGATTTTGCCAGCTAGAGAATCTCCAGCTGGCATCAAAGATTCAATCTAACCGATTATAAGTCGGTTCTAACGATGTTGGGCGGGAATTTTTTGATCAACAAAAAGCTGAAAAAAACTGGATGAGAGGGGAGAAGGTGCTCGATGAAATGCTAGAGAGAGAGAGAGGAGAGAGAAATAGGTGAAATCAAAGAGAATGATCTGGAGAGGGAGGGTCAAGGGCCCCCTCACGAGTGTTCGGTACCGCCGTGGTCGGCGGAGCACCGGCGAATTGTGGATTGGCCGTGACTCTCCCCTGGTTGTTTTTGTCAAACAAACTAATCACGAAGCCCTGAAAACAAGCTCCGTCCGGCACACCAAGACCTACTCCAGCGAATCAGAAGCTACTAGGGTGAAGTTGAAGTGTCAAGGAACAACTATAGAGGCATGGATCAGTTCGGAAATTCCTCTTGACCATCGGACGAAGAAGGTAAAGTTGGCTCATAGTCATTTTTTCTAAAATTTTCCAGAATTCAGTTTCAATTCCGATATGCATGTTTGTGTGATTTCGTCGATGAATCTTGGCATTTTGATGTTCAGAACTAGTTTCTAATCATTTTTGGTGTTATTTGATTGCATTTTGGGCATTAAAATGCATAAATCGAGTCGGCCAGCCCCATAAACCATCTTGCTGGAGCTCGAATGACATTGCCGGAGTATCACCGTCGCCATAGACCTATTAAGTTAGCTTCCTTCAACTTTGTTTGATGCTTTGTTAGTGTTTAGAATCGAGTTAGATGGCTAGGGCGTTCTATAGTGCAACTTGAAGGTTTGGCTAGTAAGTTTAGAACAAATTGCAAATAAGGTTTTTCTGACTGGTTGTTCGCCGGCCAGCGAAGGTCCGATGGTTATTCGGCTAGTCTAGTTTGGTAGAGATTGACATGAGCTTAAACACAGAACTAAAAATTAGCTATAAAGGTCACCGGAGGCTCGTCGGCGATGAGCTTAAACCGGCGGTCTTGAAAACAACAAGTCTAGAATTATGCCCATTAAGTGCTCGGGGAAATGCCCCAACGAAATTGAGCCAAAACGGTGTCGTTTATTGTATCTGCCGGAGAAGACAACTAGCGCCGGCACCGGCAATGCCCAATTCGGCCAAGTCGAATCCGGTCGAACCGGGCCGGTCCAGTTCATTTTCCCGACGGGAAATTTAAAAAATTTTAAAAATAATAAAAAAAAACATAAACAAACTCATAAAATAAATAAAAATAAATAAAAAATTTCACATAAAAATTTTAAAAAAAATCAAAAATCAGAAAAATATAAAAAAAATTTGGAAAATAAAAAAAAAACAGAAAATTCACAAAAAATTAGAAAATTCATAAAAATTCATAAATCTTCAGAAAATTCATAAAAATTCAGAAAATTTAGAAAATACAAAAAATGTGAGAATTTTAGAAAATCAATAAAAAAATTGAAAAATTGGAAAATTCATAAAAATTTTAAAAAAATCATAAGAAAATCAAATCAATTCTCGGTTAATAAAATTTACAAAAAAATCAAAATTCAAAAAATTCAAAAGTTTTAAAAATTCACAGAATGGTTCGAAAACACCGTAGCCAACCATAAAAAGTGATATTTGAATTTTTGGAATTGCCCAAGTGGCATTTTTAGAAAAATCTCAAATTCAAGGGTTATAACCCCTAAAAAACCCTAAAACCCTAAAAAAAATATAAATCATGAAATGAATAAGCTTCTAGAGCTTCATTAGGGTTTGATGTTTTGATTGATTTTCGTTTTTAGTGACCATTTAGAATTGATTGATCTAATTGACATTGATTTTACATTCAATACTTGTTTGGTTTTTCCTATAATTAGAATGGATAGAATTAGTGAGTAAGCCTCGGAAATTTACATGACACGTTAAACATCGTATCGTTCTTAGATACCGAAAGGGCGTTAGGGATCTCGATTCGAGATCAATAGCGTAATCAAGTCCCCGTACTCAGAATCTCTGATTCGTAGAATCGTGGTATTTCTCTCGTTCCTCGATTTGGTTCCTAGTCTACCTATCAATAATAACCAATGGTGACTCTAAGATCACAAATTTAAATTAAATAGGAAATTACCTTCTGCTGTCACGTGAGGTATGGTTTAGGAAAGACCCTTACACGGAAATACCTCCTTAGCACGCAAATCCTGAAACCCCCAAAAAAAGCGTAGCGCAACGGTCTTCGATCCTTTTCTTTCAAAAAATTCTCATATTTCATGGTAATGGTAGCTAACGAGAACAAATCATAATAAGCCCGCCCCACCATTCTTTCCCTAATGGAGAATTTTATACCAATGAATGCAAATTCAACAAATGTCTTCTCAGGTGATGGTAATAGGCACCTATTCCTTGCCTTTTTAAATTGAAACTTGAATTGATCGACTAACTCATTGTTATGCTGTCTCATAGCCGACAAATCCGCAACAGGCACATCTAGCACAGCTCTTTGAAATTGATCATGAAATAATGTTTCCATTTGATCCCAAGAAAATATGGAGTTAAGTGGTAAAGATGTGTAACAGGTAAAAGCAGTCTTGGACAATGACAATGGAAATAGACGCAATTTCCAATGATCTCCATATGTAATGTGCATCCCCACATAATGACAATTGATTTACTGCATCCCCACATAATGCAATAAATCGATTGATGTGCTTCTATGTCGATTAGTTGTCCTCACTAATGAACAAGCTGAATTATGACATCTTGAACCGCCTTGGATACAGAACTGTATCCATCTATTATGGGTATGGTTTCCTATATACCTACCTAAAACCTCCCGCATCACCACCGTATTGTCGTCGTATTTGATCAAATGCATATTGATTTTGCCCAGTCAGGATCACGACTGGTGGTGTGACTGCTTGAGCTGCCTACACGATCCGAGGCATCATTTGAGGTACATTTTGTTGTAAAGGTTAAGGTATTTGATATTAAGGTACCGGTTGCTGCGGCATTGATTGTGTCGGTTATGGAACTTGGTACTGTGGTATTCGTTACGGTGATTATGGAACTTGGTACTGTGGTATTAGCTGTGGCGGTTTTTGAACTGGGTATTGTGATATTGATTGTGGTGGTTGTGGAACTTGGTACTGTGGTATTAGCTATGGTGGCGTCGAAACTCTCCCCTGGATCTCTACATTGGTATTTAGTCTAAACAATGCTCGAGGGAGATTAGGTTGAACAATAAAACCATCTAATAGCATGTTGTCGTGTGGTTGGAACAATATCGTATGCTGAGGAACTAAATTCACATTAGCTTCATTTGTCTAGGCTGATCCAGATGGGTTATTAACATTGGTCAATGGCTGACCTAGATTGGCATTTTCATTCCTCGATGACAAATTGATCACATTATTTTCACTTGTCGCCACCTGGCTATATGCTTGACCTACCATTGCATTTTCTCCTCTCTAAAGAATCCTTACCGGTGTGAGCAACGTAGCCTATCCTATGATTCCAATGTTAGGGAGTGTAGTAGTAGGCTATCTAAGACTTCAGATTACGCCGAGAGGGACAACAAGAACAATTTGTGGCTGAGTAACACCAATCGATGGATTTTGCCTACTAGTAATCTCTTGGACAATATTAATAATTAGTGGTCTAACCATATCAGCTACATACCTAGTGACCAAATTAGCTAAGTTATTGTGTTGTTTCTTCATGATTCTTCTCATAGTAGTAAGTGTAACCGGATTTGGTTCCAATTGCCTCCTCTGTTCCTTAGTAAGGTGTTTGGGGACGTCCATCTCTCTTGTTTGTCCTTGGCCCGCCATTGTCCGTCCATTAGATGACTCCGCACGTGTCACCCGCTTCACAACAGCATTTAAGGGTGTTGCTGTTATGATCCAAGTGGCTCTGACTCCTTAGTCGTGCCATTGTAACTCCTCAAATTGACTACACAGGTCCCACTGGGCGTACCAAAATTATGTTTCGCCGAAAATGTTCCCTCGACAAAATATAATTCACCAAAAGTCAGTCTTCAGTTTTTAATGAGAGGAGACCAGGTTCTATGACTAATTCGGAACAGGAGATATCTAGGCGTAGACAAAGAGTTTGATTGTCTTAATCAATAATGTAAGTTTCGCACAGTAACGAAGTTCGACTTATATTTATAGACAATCCAGACAAATCCATCCAGTTACTGACTAGCGGAGTTCGAAGTTCAACGACGCAATATTACAAAGCTACTGGCTTAGAAAGTAAACAACTACACCTATGGAAACTAAAGGTGCAATATTGGAAATTAAAGATAATTGAAAGATAGCATTTTTGTTTGTATTCACGGGAGGGCTTTTCTTTGGCAACCGGGTGCTATTTATAATGTGGGTTTAATAACCGCTTTTTTGATATTGGGTCCGATAACCACCGTTGATCTCATCTTCACCGTTTGTCTAATGGCATGTGTCCACCAACTGCCATCGATCTTATCTTTTTGTTCTGACACCTGTCTTTACCCAGGCAATATCCGTCATTTGAGCTCTTCACATCCTGACATCTGTCTTTCCCGAAACGATAACCATTGTCGAGCTTATATCGTCTTGGCATCTATCCTCCCCGAGGTGATAACCGTCATCGAGCTCACATCATCTCAACACCAGTCCTTCTTGAGGCAATAACCGTTGTCGAGCTCATATCGTCTTAATACCTATCGTTCGCGAGGTGATAACCATCGTCAAGCTCATATCATCTTAACACCTGTCCTCTCTAAGGTGATAACCGTCGTCGAGCTCATATCATCTTAACACCTGTCCTTCGCGAGGTGATAACCGTCGTTGAGTTCATATCGTCTTGACACTTATCCTCCCCGAAGTGATAACTGTCGTCGAGCTTATATCGTTTTGACACTTGTCCTTATCGAGGCGGTAACCGTCATTGAGCTCTTTTCTTCTTGACACTTGTCCTTCCCGGGTGATAACTGTTGTCGAGTTCTTCTCATCCTAACACCTATCCTTTTTCTTGTTGACAACATCGACGACTTGAATCCCATATGATAACTTTCGTCGACAACTTTTGACGCTCCTTCTTCTATGGGTCAAGCTCTTTCAATATCAAACTCCTTGAACTCCCCACTGGTACCTCCAGTGCTTGCCAATTGTTTTGCTTACGTGAGCCATCTTATATGGGCTACATCATCCTTTAACGTCTTTTATTATTTTATTTACTTATTTCAGTTGTCAACAACCTAATCAATTATAGGTGTCAACAATACCTAACAAAAGATCGAAATATTAGAGAAAACGGTAAGAAAAGATTTTTTTAAAAAAATTAAAAATTTCGTAATTTGATCAGAGTGTCGGTACCTATTCCATGGAAAAGGCTAGCCACGAGACACAAATTCTCGTGAGCAATTGTGTTTCTCTCACCAAATTCTACTAGAAAATCCTAAGAGACGCTACAGCTTGTATTCATGTTCTTAGAAAATCGCATTAAAACACATTTCAACTAGGTACTCGTAAAGAACACATTCCCCTAGCTGGCAGCCTGGCCTAAATGTTGCCACGTTGCCAGACCAACCTTGATCAGAAGCATTTTCGGTACATCCGTTCTCAACCTAACAATGCCCGAATTCAAAACAATCTTCTCTCTCATATATCACACAAATCTTGGGTTCCGATCGAAACTCCGAGACCACAGGTTCAACAGGAAATTGAGCCACAAAAACTTGATATGTACAAGCCTAGATATATATGTATGTTTTCCTCCCAAACTGAAGTGACATAAAAGCACCTTCATGCAATAAATTGAACTAATAAGTTCGTTGTTCACAACATTTGAGAGAGAGATTTCCAAGCACAAGCATATCATCTAGAGTTTTAGATCCGCCATTCATGAATACAATAATGCGATTGAAAAGTGCTCATTATCATCACGATTGTGCTACTTGATTCCATGAACACGTTATCCCTTTCTCTGTGAAGATAATTCAGTCTAATTAAGTCAATTCAGTGTCTTTTCATTCATTTTTTGCAAAAAAAAAAACGAAATCTAAGAGTGCGTTTGTTTGAAGGAAAATGTTTTTCAAGAATCCGTTTTCCGGACTTTCATCCATTTGGTTCGTCAAAAATGATTAGTCAAACGAAAAAACTTTCCGTTCAAGGAAAATATTCATGTATAAAATCAGAAGAGTGAATTCTCTAATCTAAGAAGGTGAAGACACTTTTTGGAATTACAAATCTTGAATTTGTTTATATTTTTTCTTTTCTTTTCTTTCTTTTTTTCTTTTTCTTTTCTTTTATTTCTAAGAAGGAAAACATTCATGTATTTTCTCTTCTTAACAAAAATAATTTAAAAATAATTTTATAAAAACAAATAATTTAAAAAATATAATTTTTTTTATAATGTTCATCATCAGATTTTCTTCACCAAGCACCTGAAAATACTTTCCAAGTCTCTTTTAAGTTTTGGCCAAACATCGATCCTTCCATGGAAAATTTTAATCTCACGGGTTAGACCGTTAATCTATCATGGGCAACCCAAACCCGATCCAAGTCCAACGTCTCGAACTCTTGCATGGATTTAATTATATCCCCTATGCCTGCAAAAGCCACCGGCCATTGTCCAGTTTCTACGCTCCGTCCCGTATCCTACACCCTAGGGGTATTTTTGTACTTCATGTCACGCCCCGAACCTCATCGAGCTCGCGACATCCCTCTCTGGTCGACTTAATGCGACGTCTCAGGAAAAACATCGCCGACCTAAACGATCAGAAGCACATGCGAAAATGAATATAAAAACACTCGTACTATCAAGATGACAACGGGATAGAGCATCAAGACAGTCAACTAACTAAGAACATTAACTTTTATACAATGCCACCGTACCGAGCATACAAACAACGTTACATACAACTTAGCCAACGAGCATCCAAAAACCACCGACATAACAAAAAGGATCGGGTGGTTGGGTTAACTTATTTTTACTATAGGTCAACCTATCTATCAAAAAGTGACCGGTCAGACCTTCTCCATACAACCCCTAAAATACTATGATGAAACCTAAGGGTCACCCTCTTCCATTTCTTTCGCTAAGTCCTCTGGATGGTATTCCTACAGATCACGTGGACCGCGATACAGAGGAATTGCCTGCAACAATTGTACAGCCTGCGGCTCCTGTGGGGGTACCATGGGCGGCTCCTCTAGATCGATGATCTCGCCATCAAGAGGGATAATCACCATAGGATCCCACTCACCAACATTGTAGAAGGGAATGTCGAAACTCCTCAGCGGGCCTGTCTCCTCTAAGCCATCTCGATAGGTCCACGCTACGTACCAATACGGTTTCTAGTATAATCCGCTCTCATCAATCCAAACAGTGCTCGAATATCTGACAAAAACTCGGTCGTCTCCTAAATGGTACTCCACCTTCTGATTATTCACATGCCTAGGGATCCCAAAACGAGGAGGCGGGTCTCCTGGGTTCATGGTTGAGGGTTTGAAATTGTGGTTATACAACCATAAGACGAATCTCAATAAGTGCACAACCTCAAACCCCACATAGGCTCTCACGTACCGCCAGACGAAACACGCATGACACCGCAATCAATCACACTAACAATAACAGGCGATCCTACTTGGAATCCATACGCATGACACCGCAATCAATCACACTAACAATAACAGGCCATCCTACTTGGAATCCATCATGCACATTCATGCATGTCAGATAATAATACAATCAATCCATTCATGTCCATACTCATCAAGCACTATACCACGCAAGGCAAACCACACTTGTACACCAATTCACACCATACATCAACTCTCACAAATCTCGCACGTCAAGCCAAGTCCAGCTCATTCCCAACTTTCCATCACTACCGTGCCCGCGTAAAACGCATCAGGCTAACGGTCTTCTAACCTCGTCAAGCACCGTCACCCCGTTGGGTCGGGCATCGTCATCTCATCAGGAACGACATCGTCCCGCATAACACGTCTCAGGACGGAACCTACCCCACATAAACGAACACGCCTCAGGGTGCCGCTTTTCCAGTCATTCTAATCCTCTCGTACCATCATACCACACATACCACACGGCCACACATAATTCACGTGCCACAAATACATTTCACAAACGCACATCACCATCGCACAACTACACCACACGGCCACACACATACTCGGCACGCGACCTCATCGCACGGTCACATCGCCACATCTCACGGTCACACATGGCACACGGCCACATAATATTAGTCCAAAACACATTCCCAAGCCCGCCAACAACCACAAGTCATTCAATCACTCAATGAGCTCATTCAAGCCATAAAACTACCAATTAATCACATAATTCAGCCAAGATCAATTCACATCATCACAGCCCTATCCGAGCCTTCTAAATTGCACATTTTCATCCCACAAATCAGTCTACAGCAACCTAATATCCAGCCCCTGTCCAAGTTCCAAAACAGCCACTTAAATTGTCCAAACCGAGTCCTAAACGCGTCTAGCAATACCCGAGATCCTAAGGAGGATTTGGGAGAGTCACTTACCTTAAAAAGGGTGACAAGCAAGCTAGATTGGTGGTCGAAATAGCTGGACCAGAAGTAGCAGCCGAGCAGCAGCGCCGGCGGCCAGGCGAACGAGCGACGGCAACACCGAGGACGAGCAACTAGCAGGCGACGCTCAGGAGGCTGAGGGTGGAGATGGGGACGAATGGACCAGGGGAGGATAGTCGGGGGTGGCTCGGTGGTAGCCGGGCTGAACAAGATAAGCGAAACAGAGAGAGAGAGAGAGAGAGAGAGAGAGAGAGGGACAGGCGGACGGTGAGGCGCGACTGGGAAAGAGAGACACCGGCGGCGGACGGTGGGTGGGGCGGCAACCAGGCGGCTGACGAGCGGGTGGCCGGCCAAGCTGGCTCACGCACGGGGAAGGAGGGAGCGAGAGAGTTTCGGTCGGTGGGTGGGGGAGAGAGAGAAAGGGAGAGAATTATGAGAGAGAGAGAGAGAGAGAGAGAGAGAGAGAGAGAGAGAGAGAGAGAGAGAAATAAATATTTATATGGTGCCCCCAATAATTAGACTCTAACACCCCATCGAAAATTACCAATCTACCCTTCTAACTACCCCACCAATCCAATGGTCAAGATTTGATCTTATTCAAATCCGACAGCCCACATTTGATCTTATCCAATAGTTCAAGGGCAAAAAGGTATTTGACCAAGGGAGGAGAGGGGTATTCTTGTCCTTCTGTTTTCAGCCATACAGGGTAATTCTCAGTCCCTCAATTAAACTCAATCTTAAAAATTCGTTCGCGGTCCTAGGGGCAAAACGGTCATTTTTCCGGTCCAGAACCAAAATCCATTTTTTTACAAAAACGGGTGGCCCCAAGGTTGGCCACGCCAAAAACGTCATCGACCACTAAAAATTATCACTTTCAAAATTCTCGATTCCTAGGCCCGAATTCTAAAAAATGATTAAAATCGAACAATCACGACTTTAGCTTATCTCTTACTAACGGGTGGCTCATTTGGATTATGCGCTCTTGACCCATGACTGACACTAAGTCAAGTCACGTTTAAGATTATTCGAGCCAAAGGCGACCTCGATTGTCATGTAATTTGCGAGGGTCTGTCGCTAGTTCCCTTCGGACACGATCGATCAAATAGATCGATCTCTGTTGGCCCAAAACATTCCCTCATCAATCCTTATAGTCGAAGGTCGAACTAAGGTCGAGTTCTTTGATCGTGCGAACTCAATCTCGTGATGGCCTTACCCTAAGGTTAGCATCCCAAGAATGCGCGGTTTCGAATGAGATCTCACTATAAGTGCATTGGCCAAAATATTCATTTCATACGTCCCGAGAAAAGGATCAAAAATTCAGAATGTTACAATTTTTTCCCCCTAATCAAAATTTCGTCCTCAAAATTTACAACTATACCCAGCTATCCAAATAAATAGGGGTGATGACGTTTCATTACATCTTCGTTTTTCCAAGTGGCACCTTCTATCCCGTGATGCTCCTAAATAACTTTGACCAACGGGACTGTCTTATTTCTCAACACCTGCTCTTTCCTATCCTCAATTCGCACCGGTCTCTCCACGTACGACACCCTATCGTCCATGTCTATTACTTCATGATTCAGCACGTGGGTTGGATCCGGTTCGTACTTCCTCAATATTGACACGCGGAAGACGTTATGAACTTGCGACAAATTCTGTGGCAAGGCGAGACGATAGGCCAACGTCCCAATCCTCTCTAAAATCTCGAACGGGCCTATAAACCTTGGACTCAGTTTTTCTTTCTTACCAAACTAAGACAGTCCTCTCATCGGTGAAATCTTAAGGAAAACATGGTCACCAACTTGAAATTCTAACGGTCTACGCTTTCGATTCACATAACTCTTTTGACAGCTCTTTGCTGTCTTTAGCCTTTCTCGGATAATTCTTACCGTTTCCACGGACTATTGAACTAACTCTGGACCTGTTACACTTCTTTCTTCCACTTCATCCCAACACAACGGCGTTCTACACGCTCTGCCATAAAGCGCTTCAAACGGTGCCATAACAATGCTCTACTAAAAGCTGTTATTATAGGCAAATTCAACTAAATGTAATTGTTCTTCCCACTTGCCCTGAAAGTCTAATACACATGCTCTCAGCATATCCTCTAAAGTCTAAATAGTCTTTTTAGACTGGCCATCTGTCTGCGGATGATAGGCCATACTGAACTGTAACTTTGTTCCCATGGCAGTATGAAGACTTTTCCAAAAAGCAGCAGTAAACCGGGGATCACGATTCGAAGTGATCGATGCTGGTACTCCATGAAGATGTACTATCTATCTTACATACAACTCAGCATACCTATCGAGCATAAAGTCCTTTCGTACTGCCAAAAAATTACCGACTTTGTTAATTGATCGATTATTACCCAAATTGAGTCATGTCCCCTTTGGCTTCTGGGTAATCCCGTTACGAAATCCATCGTAATGTATTCCCATTTTCATTTTGGGATTTCTAACGGCTGCAACATTCCACTAGGTTTACAATGTTATACCTTCACCTGTTGGCACGTCAAACACTTGGCTACATGCTTGGCCACATCCACCTTCATTTCATTCCATCAATAATGTTGTCGAAGGTTCTGGTACATTTTCGTGCTGTCCCGGTGAATGCTATAATTGCTCCTATGAGCCTCCGATAAAATCTCTTCCTTAAGTTTCAAATCGTCGGGTACGCACAAACGTCCTCGAAATTTCATAATTCCATCCTCGGACACTTGGAAGTCCGGTTTCCTTTTAGTATTATCCATTCTAGAATCTTCTGAATCTCGGGGTTCATAGACTGTAATGCCTTAATTTTGGTTTGCACTTCTGGTTCAATCCTTAACGTTGCCACCAAACTAGAGAGATATCCTACCTCGAACTTAAATTTTGAGTCTCGCGCTCCTTCCAATAAGATCCATTCTTTGTCTATTAACTGCGCGATGCTTAACTTTCAACTTAGGGCATCTGCTACCCGATTGGCCTTTCTGGAATGATACAAAATGTCACAGTCGTAGTCCTTCAACAACTCCATCCAATGATGTTGTCTCATATTCAGTTCCTTCTGAGAAAATAAATATTTGAGGCTCTGGTGGTCCGTATAAATTTGGAACCTTTCTCCACATAAATAGTGCCTCCAAATCTTAAGTGCGAAAATGACTATTGCTAGTTCTAAGTCATGAGTCGGGTAGTTCATCTCATGAGGCCTTAACTAACGTAATGCATAAGCAACTACCCTTCCATGTTGCATTAGCACGCATCCCAATCCCTTAAGCGAAGCATCGCTATAAATCTCATATCCTCCCGATCCTGAAGGTATTGTTAGTACTAGTGCAGTTGTCAATCTCTATTTCAATTCCTGAAAACTCTCTTCGCACTTTTCCGTCCATTCAAATTTCATCTCCTTCTTAAGTAACCTTGTCAGTAGGGTGGCTATCGCTGAGAATCCTTCTACGAATCGACGATAGTACCCTGCCAGACCTAAAAAGCTTCGAACCTCAGTAACTTCGTCGGTCTTGGCCAATCCATCACTACTTCAATCTTTATCGGATCTATGGAGATTCCTTCTCCGGAGATTACGCGTCCAAGAAACATCACTTGATTAAGCCAAAACTCGTACTTATTGAACTTAGCGTACAGTGCATGCTCTCTTAACGTTTATAAAACCTTTTCCAAATATACTTCATGTTCCTCGGGACTCTTTGAATACACTAAGATATCATCTATGAAGACAATTACGAACTGATCCAAAAATTCTTTAAATACCCTATTCATTAAGTCCATGAAAGCGGCAAGGGCATTAGTCAGCCCAAACGGCATTATCGTGAACTCATAGTGTCCATACCTCGTTCTGAATGCCGTCTTTGGGATATCCTCCTTTTTTATTCTCAACTGGTGATACCCCGTCCTCATATCAATCTTAGAAAATACTGAGACTCCTTGTAATTGATCAAATATATCGTCAATCCTTGGAAGAGGATACATATTCTTAATTGTTACCTGATTCAATTGGCGGTAATCAATACACAATCTCAACGACCCATCCTTCTTCCTTACGAACAAAACTGGCGCTCCCCATGGAGACATACTCGGTCGAATAAAACCCTTATCCAATAGTTCCTGCATCTGAACCTTTAATTCTTTTAGCTCCGACAACGACATCCTATAAGGCGGCTTCGAGATTGGCTCAGTTCCAGGGGCTAACTCGATAACAAACTCTACTTCCCTTTCTGGTGGTAGTCTCGGTGATTCCTAAGGAAAAACATCAGAAAAGTTACACACCTCTACTATATCCTCTAGCCGCATTTCTTCTGCCGTTAAATCCACCACTTGCTAGGTAATCTTGACACCCCTCATCCAACAATTTGTTTACTTCTACTGATGAAATCCAAGAGATCGAAGTTTCGCCTCGACTCCCTACAAACTCAGATCTAGGGTGTCCAACCAGACTAAACCGAATCACCCTATTACTGCAATTCATTACAGCATTCTGTTTGACTAACCAATTCATGCCCACAATCACATTAAAATCATACATGGTTAACACAGCCAAATCTATCATGCTTTCTACACTACCAATCACTATTTTACAGTTTGAGCATCCTAACGATATGCATATCTTATCCATCAACGATGTAGTCACACATAATTGCACTCCTAATAAAACGGGTTTCAATCTAGCCAATTCAACAAATTGAGCATACACAAATGAGTGGGACCCCCCCGGATCAAATAAAGCATATGCAACACAATTACACAAAGAAACCATACTTGTGATTACGCCTGGCGCATTCTCAACTTCCTTTTGCGCCATGGCGTACACACGTCCTTGTGTTGGCAACCTATTCGAATTAGCCGGCGGGGCTGCACTAGTCGAATTCCCAATCCAAGGTGATTGCGATTGTGGGGATAGTCGACCTTTCTGATTCGAACAATTCCTTATGTAATGTCCCATTCCACCACACCCAAAGCATGCCCCAGTTACACTTGGGCAAGGACCACTCCCATGATGTCTCTCACAATGTCTACAGGCCGAATTAGATTGATGTGATGATTTCCCAATATTTCTTCTTGCCGGAGGAACAAAACATCGGTTTCCCATCATCGGCATTTTTCCCTGCTAACGATTATCCCTGGCCAAGGTATATTGGGATCCAGACGCAGCGGCTCTATTCATCATATCCTGTTCGATAGCTTGAGCTCTCTTATATAATTCTTCATAAGTTCTCAAATTCACCGGTGTCATTTGACTGCGAATGTCAGCCCTAAATCCATCCCGAAACCTTCACGCCTTATCCTCAGGATGGTCTACCATTCTCAGTGCAAACTTAGACAACCGGGCAAATTCTGCCTCATACTGATCTACAGTCATCTGGTTCTGTTGCAGTCTAAGAAAAGCCGTCATTTTTCTTTCTCGGGTACTTACCGAGAAATACTTCTCATTAAAAGCCTGAACGAAGGCCGTCCAATTCTGATCCACGCCCGCAAGAAACACTCGGCCCTGCATGGCTTTCCACCAATCATTCACATTACCCTAAAGCTGATACACTGCCAGCGTCACTTTCTCTGCTTCCGTACACCCCAATAAAAGCAAAAGCTTTTTCCAATTCCTCGAACCATTTAGAAGCAGCCTCTGGGTCCCCTACTCCTTCAAACTTCAATGGTTTCAACTTCAGAAATTGCTCTATCAACTGATGTATCTGTCGATTCCCATTTCCGTTACCCGCATTATCATTAACTAAAGCAGCTAAGGCCTCTACAACTTGGGCGGTCGCATTAACTTGCTCTTGAGCTTGCCTATCCATTAAATTCCCAATCCCTTCTAACACCCTGAGAACCACTTCCATATGCGGATCTTTCGCGATCGGAATCTGAGAGCTCGACGAGCCTCCCGCTCCTACACCTCTCCTACTCATTCTCACAGGCTCACGCTACCCTCCTACTTGCTATAATTCCACACAGGAATTAGAGACCTAGGCCAACTATACTAGCCCAAGCCCTAGGTACAAACTTGATAACCAACACTCAACAACTGACAACTAGCCATCAAACCAATCAAGTAACATCCAATCACCAAACAACCAATAGGGTTCTCGTACTCACCTCAAGTCCTACCGCACCTTCGCTCAATTAACATTATAACCACAACCACAACAAACCACTCAACAACCCAAGCATGTACTCACAGGACATGCACAATCCACATAAACATGCATCGTACGAAGGACTCCCTAACTAATTACCCCGAAGTCGTCGCTCCTTATCACTCTAAGTCTCGACCTTACAGGTATCGAGCTAGCCTTACTCTGATACCAAATCAAACGGGGATGTCACGCCCCGAACGCCATCGAGCTCGCGACATCCCTCTCTAGTCAACTTAATGCGACGTCCCGGGAAAACCATCGTTGATCCAAACAATCAGAAGCACATACAGAAACAAATATAAAAACACCCGTACTATCAAGATAACAACGGGGTAGAGCATCAAGACAGTCAATGAACTAAGAACATTAACTTTTATACAATGCCATCGTACCGAGCATACAAACAACGTTACATACAACTTAGCCAACAAGCATCTAAAAACCACCGACATAACAAAAAGGATCGGGTGATTGGGTTAACTTATCTTCACTATAGGTCGACTTATCTATCAAAAAGTGACTGGTTAAACCTACTCCATACAACCCCTAAAACACTCTGATGAAACCTAAGGGTCACCCTCTTCCATTTCTTCCGCTAAGTCCTCTGGATCGTATTCCTACAGATCACGTGGACCACGATATAGAGGAATTGCTTGCAACGGTTGTACAGCCTGCGGCTCCTCTGGGGGTACCATGGGCGGCTCCTCTGGATCGATGATCTCGCCATCAGGAGGGATAATCGCCATAGGATCCCACTCACCAACATTGTAGAAGGGAATGTTGAAGCTCCTCAGCGGGCCTGTCTCTTCTAAGCCATCTCGATAGGTCCACTCTACGTACCAATACGGTTTCTAGTATAATCCGCCCTCGTCAACCCAAACAGTGCTCAAATATCTGACAAAAGCTCGATCGCCTCCCAAAGGGTACTCCACCTGCTGATTATCCACATGCCTAGGGATCCCAAAACGAGGAGGCGGGTCTCCTGGGTTCATGGCTGGGGGTTTGAAATGATGGTTATACAACCATGAGACGGATCTCAATAAGTCCATAACCTCAAACCCCACATAAGCTCTCACGTAACCCCAGACGAAACACGCATGACACCGCAATCAATCACACTAACAATCACAGGCGATCCTACCCAAAATCCATCATGCACATCCCTGCATGTCAAATAATAATACAACCAATCCATTCATGTCCATACTCATCAAGCACTATACCACGCGAGGCAAACCACACTTACATATCAATTCACACTATACGTCAACTTTCACAAATCTCGCACGTCAAGCCAAGTCCAGCTCATTTCCAACTTTCCATCACTACCGTGCTCGCGTAAAATGCATCAAGCTAACGGCCTTCTGACCTCGTCAAGCATCGTCACCCTGTCGGGCCGGGCATCGCCACCTTGTTAGGGACAGCATCGTCCCGCATAATACGCCTCAGGACGGAACCTACCCCGCATAAACAAACACGCCTCAGGGTACCGCTTTTCCAGTCATTCTAATCCTCTCATACCATCGTACCACACATACCACACGGCCACACATAATTCACATGCCACAGATACATTTCACAAACGCACATCACCGTCACACAACTACACCACACGCCACACACATACTCGGCACGCGACCTTATCGCACAGTCATATCGCCACATCTCACGGTCACACACATGGCACACGATCACATAATGTTAGTCCAAAACACATTCCCAAGCCTGCCAACAACCACAAGTCATTCAATCACTCAATGAGCTCATTCAAGTCATAAAACTACCAATTAATCACACAATTCAGCCAAGATCATTTCACATCACCACAGCCCTATCCGAGCCTCCTAAACTGCACATTTTCATCCCACAAATCAGTCCACAGCAACCTAATATCTAGCCCCGGTCCAAGTTCCAAAACAACCACTTAAATTGTCTAAACCGAGTCCTAAACGCATCTAGCAATACTCGAGGTCCTAAGAAGAATTTGGGGGAGTCACTTACCTTAAAAAGGGCGACAAGCAAGCTGGATTGGTGGGCGGAATAGCTGGACCAAAAGCAGCAGCGCCGACGACCAAGCGGACGAGCGGCGGCAACGCCGGGGACATGCGACTGAGGGCGGTGATGGGGATGTATGGGCCAAGGGAGGACAGTCGGGGGATGGCTCGGTGGTAGCCAGGCTGAATAGGATAGGCGAAACAGAGAGAGAGGGATAGGCAGACGGTGAGGCACGGCCGGGAAAGAGAAACACCGGCGGCGGATGGCGGGTGGGGCGATGACCAGGCGGCTGGCGAGCTAGTGGCCAACCATGCTGGCTCACGCACGGGGAAGGAGGGAGAGAGAGAGTTCTGGCCGGTGGGTGGGGGAGAGAGAGAAAGGGAGAGAATCATGAGAGAGAGAGAGAGAGAGAGAGAGAGAGAGAAATAAATATTTATATGGCGCCCCCAATAATTCAACTCTAACACCCTATCAGAAATTACCAATCTACCCTTCTAACTACCCCACCAATCCAAGGGTCAAGATTTGATCTTATCCAAATCCGACAGCCCACATTTGATCTTATCCAATAGTTCAAGGGCAAAAAGGTATTTGACCAAGGGAGGAGAGGGGCATTCTTGTCCTTCTATTTTCAGCCATACAGGGTAATTCTTAGGCCCTCAATTAAATCGAGTCTTAAAAATTCGTTCGCGGTCCCAGGAGCAAAACAGTCATTTTTTCGGTCCTAAACCGAAATCCATTTTTTTACAAAAACGGGTGGCCCCAAGGTTGGCCACGCCAAAAACGTCATCGGCCACTAAAAATTGTGACTTTTAAAATTCTCGATTCCTAAGCCCGAATTCTAAAAAATGATTAAAATCTAACAATCACGACTTTAGCTTATCTCTTACTAACAGGTGGCTCATTTGATTACGCGCTCTCGAACCATGATCGACACTAAGTCAAGTCACGTTTAAGATTATTCGAGCCAAAGGTGACCTCGATTGTCATGTAATTTGTGAGGGTCTGTCTCTAGTTCTTTTCTGACACGATCGATCAAATAGATCGGTCTCTGTTGACCCAAAACATTCCCTCGTCAATCCTTATGGTCGAAGGTCGAACTAAGGTTGAGTTCTTTGGTCGTGCGAACTCAATCCCGTAATGGCCTTACCTCTAAGGTTAGCATCCCGAGAATGCACAGTTTCGGGTGAGATCCCACTATAAGTGCATTGGCCAAAATATTTATTTCATACATCTCGGGAAAATGATCGAAAATTCAAAATGTTACACGTCAACTCCTCATGTGAGATTCGTACGCTTATAGGCCCCACATAGTTAGCCAATGTTTATGGGCTTCTTGTGCGGGCATACTTGTAATTTCAACCTCCGCATTCCTTATCTCTGAAATCGGCTCGTGTTCGTAAGACCCACATCTAACTGCATTTTGATTTCCATCTCTTCTTTTCTTTGTTTGTTTTGCTTTGATAAACTGGTTCACTAAAAACCACTTTACATCTTTTTAAAAATTATCTAAAGCACTTAAAAATTGTATTTTAAACAATGAGTTAAACATTTTGAAGTTGGCAATTTCTCTCCAACTCTCTCTCTCAATCAATTCCAAACCGAAGGGATGTCAATGGCCTGGGTAGGGTTGGGTTTTGGTGATACCCTACTCGACCCAAAATCTACAGGGTCATGCTTGACCCGCCTAGACACACCCCAAGACCTTGTTCAGCATCACCCCAAGGGTCGTGTAACATCCATGATTCTAGCCCTGGGAAATGGTTACGGAACTGGCATGCCGATAATGGGGGAAATCAATCATGGACTAATCCAAAGAATAGTCATGGATCGATCAACCCAATTGAAAGGGTGACTAAGAGATTAGTCATGACCTAATCGAAGGATTGGCCTTTAAATGATCAAGGGATCGACAGTGAATCAATACAATGACCACGCAAGTGATCCAAGCTATTCGTACATAGATCAGCTACTTGACCATAAGGGTTGGTTGAAGGATGGTCACATACCACTGCGGATCGATGGACAATCATGGATCGATCCCACGCGGTCCTATTCCGATTGCAAGTGATTCCGCACGGTCATGTACCAAATGCGGACGACCATGGATCGATCCGTGCAACCGTGTGTCAGTCATGTAACGATGGATCTCGCATAACTACATGACAATCAAGAGTCGACCATGGACCAAGTTTGCTTGGCCATGGATTGGTCATGAACTGGCCATGGGCCACTTGGGATGGGTTATGGACCGATCATGGATCGATCACGGATTGGCTCGGCAATCCTACCGAATAGGCCATGTGCCAAGTCGTAAGCCAGGCTTTGTGCTAGGCCTTGGACTCTGCCGTAAGGCCATGAGCCAGCATAGGTACCGGCCATGTGCCCTGCTAGGTCGTGGACCTTACTATCAAGCCGCGAGCCAGGATAGGCATGAGCCATGCGCTCTGTCAGCCTGGCCCTACGCTCGGTCAATGCCAGCCATGGAGCCCACGCACTGGGCCTTGGCCATGATCCGCCACATCCGATAGTGACTTGGCTATATACCTTAGTTTGATTGGCATAGTCAATCGTGGATGGACATGAGAAACTCATACCCAACCAAGTTAGCACTTCCATCAGCATAATTCCCATGTTTGCTATATTCTTGAAAATAGACATAATAGAAGACTCTAGAACATTGGCCATTTAATACAAGAGATGAATCATCATCTTAGGTGGCCTTATGAAGATTTGATAATGATAGCCAAAGATTTGGCTTGGAAAGCAAGCTAGGCAAGAAACATGTGACAAAATCCAAACTCTATCATGACCATATCTTGAGCATTTAATGAAGGTGTGAGTTGTCCACTTAGGTGGCAAGAAAAGATATGGTAATGATCGCAAAAAGATTTGACTTGGAGAAGAAGCAAGTGATTCGTGGCTTAGATGGCCTTAGGAAGATTTGGTTATGATGGCCTAAGATTTGGCTTGGAGACGAAGTTAGTGACTTTTGACCAATTGTGCCAATTGAAATGACACACATTGGCTTCATCATTTCCCTAAGAACTTAGACATGCCATACCACTCCTTTAGGCATGTCACCTCTCCTTGGTAGACTTGCCACTCATCCAATAGACTAGTCAACTCATTTTAATAGGCTTGCCACTTCAAGAAAATCAATTGGACCACTTGGACAAGCAATGATTAAGATGGAAGCTATAAATAGAAGGACCCCCTCTTTCAATTCCACACTTTAGGCTCACATTCTCATCTTCCCTTCCTTACACGCCAAACCTCTCTCTCTCGGCCAAGCTCTCTAAGTTCATCCTTAGGTAAGTGAAATTACTAACCCTTAGCTAGGGCGATATGCTGCGTTGTTGAATTTACACGTGTGCTCACCCATACTTTGTCATGTGTACGATGTTCTTTTCTATGGTTTGCTCATGTGGCATGTTTAAGTGTGTTCACGCCCCGAGACAAGGTCAAGGTTTGCTCGGTTTGGAATCAGCGTTAAGGCAAGATAACTAAGCTACAAGACCTTGGTCTGCATTGAGGCATGTCAGTTCCAAGTCTTGCTCGGTGCGAGGATCGGTATTAGGCATTCAGTTCAAGCCACAAATCAAGGATTGTTCCCAGCATACCATCTAGTGAGGTTCATGACATACACACACTCGTATGAGCACGCCTTTGGGCTTTGTTTGCAATGGCTAAGAAATAAAGATAAGAATCCGGCTCGCGTGAATGCTTGTTGTGTGGTCACATAAAAGAAATAGCCGTCGCAAATGGATTTTGGTGACGTTGCCTAGTGGATTTCGGATGCCCAGCTTGAAGCTAGAAGCCCCAGAGAGCATGGGATGCTCGGTGGATTCTGGATGTCCAGCTTCAAGCTGGAAGCCCCTAAAAGTATGGGAAACCCTTGAGAGTATGGGATGCCTAGTGGATTTCGGATGCCCAACCTGAGGTTGGAAGCCCATGAAAGTATGGGAAGAACCGTGTGAGACGGTTAATGAACCTTTGATGCGTGTTGATGTGTGTTTTTGTTAAGTTTATTGATACGCCAAAGGTAAATCGTGCCTTGACGATAAGCTGAAATTAATCACATCATATAGTCGAGGAACAGCTATGGTGTTGCTATTGATCTGTCATCGATGCTTTGGTGCTAGTGATGTTTGTATGATAGGTTCGACAACGAGATGTCCTCCTAACTTAGGATTAGTGATTTTATTTACTGAGTCTTCAACTCACTCCGTTGTTTTTCAAACTTGTAGGTATAGACGTCTTACCTCCTCTTCGTCTTGGTGTACCGATTTTGGAGCTACAACCTTGCTAGAGGAGATAGGAATCCCTCGGCCTACATTTTTGATTAGGAGGATAATGTAAATAAGAAGTGCCCATAAAAAAAGAATGGGCTTGAAAATGTACTGAGGTAATAGGAAAGTAGTGTGTTTTGTATGGTGTTTTCCTAGTTGCTTGTTTGTTGTGTTGTCTGGGAGTTTGTCTGTACACATTTTTCTGCATGTGCATGTTAACGAGATAAAAGAAATGGGATGGCAACGAGCCTGGGACATCACAACAATAATCCCCAACGACCGCGGGTCGTGACAGGTCAAGCCAGGCCGGGTCGGGTCGGAGGGTTTTTTCTTTTTTTTTTTTGCAAATAGATTGCAACCTCGAGCAACTAGACCTCGGCATCATACTTCTTGTAAAGTTTATGTTTTCTCCCTGCAAGTTTAATACCTTCCTTTCACTAAAACTTTTTTGTAGGGGCAGAAAATTTCTGATTAATAGAAAAGACCACAAATCAAGCGAATTTGGGAAGAAAATGACAGAAATATAGGTAAATAGCAAAACATAACGCAGTGCAATGGGATAAGAAAACAAGTTACAAACACCAAAAATAATATAATGAGGATGAGCAAGCACTGGAGCCTGATAGAGTCCACCGTGTTAAAATAAAACGCTTAGTAACAAGAAATGCGGGTAAATAGCAAAACATAACGTAGGATCAAAGTGCACAACTAGAAGCCTAGAACCCATCCACCGCTTCAATGTCTAATGCTAAACTACTCTAGCAGAAAAACCTTGACAAACAAAAATCTTCAAAAAATAATGGATACCAAAAGTTTCAACAAACAAAATACAGTACATGCTTTTCCAACTCAAGCCAACTAAACTTGATACAAAATTTTCTAAATGCTTTTGATCCCAACACCTAACCAAGACTCCCGTGTTCACCTCTTCCCCATCCATATACCGCAAGGACACGTGCACAAAACGCTATTAGTTTCACCACCTCAGGAGCAAGTATCAAAAGATACATAGTCCCTATAAGACTTTACAATCATAGACAAGCACATGTTGAAGCTAGATTCCGATGTGCAAGCATACGTTGGCTATTCATGTACACTAGACAGAGCTCTTCTCTATCTAGAGATAATTATATGGCGAAGATGATAATGAGATAGCTACCCAAACTCTCATACTCAACCTTCTAAATACAAGTGAATGCCAGGAAATTCCATGACACAATAGGCGATGTGAGATGCTTGGGTCCAGTGGCCGTGTCCCTCAAAAAGCCAAAAGAATTTCACTGTACTGCGACGAAATGCACATTTTGTAGCGATCTCCATTTAAATCCCCAAAAAAAACATCAGCGAAATCTTCTTGCACATCTCTGGCTATCAGAAATTTAGAAAAGAAAAATTGTCCAAAAATTGGTCTGAAAAGTTGAGTTTCATCGACTGTTTCGTGGGTTTATTATAGTCTTGTGAATATAAAAGATTCTTACAAGACTATACTTTCCCTCATGAAAAATGGGTGCATGACAAAAACCATAATTCATTAGAATTGTAAATTCCCCAAGAAACGCGGAAACTTCATCCCCGAAACTGTTCGATGGTTATGCTCCATTGCAAATCACAGAGACAGATCAGCTTTGACAAAAGGACATTATAAGTGTCATAAGTTGTGTACGGAGATCACTTTGGTGCCATAACTTTTTTTCGGATCACTTTGATGCCAAATTAAAGGAAATGAGATCACTTTAGTAACTCCGACAAAAAAAAAAAGCCACGTCAGATTTCCGGCGAGCCATGTCAGCATCAGAAATTAATAAAAAAAAAGAGCCACGTCAGCCGACGGCCATGTCAGTATTGATACTAAAGTGATCGTTTTTAAAAAAAGTTAACACTAAAGTGATCCGAAAAAAAGTTATGGCATCAAAGCGATCTCCGTACACAACTTATGGCATTTATAGTGTCCTTTTGCTGATTAGCTTCACAAGTCAGATCTACTGTCTCAACGGATTCAGTGAAAAGGATTGTCGCTCTCTTCAAAAAAGATTTCCAAGTTTTTTCTTTTCTTACAAAGAACAAAAGTGAGAAATTGTACATCGCTTGGTAGATTAAGCAATTTTCACTGACAAACTATAAGAATACTAGAGAAAATCAACTGACTGGAGGGGGGACAAGAAAGCACGAAAAATTCAAAAACAAAGACTAAGTTACACAAATGAAGAATATGACAGGATCATGCCATGCTGCGAATATCTATACCTGTACGGTCATACCGGTATCAACACATACCATGCAAGATCTCGTTTCTCCAACCCCAAAGAGTTAAAGACGAACGTATCTCTTCTGGACGAATCGATCGGCTTTGTTCAACGACCGACCGATCTGGATCCCTCCAAATTAGCGTCGTCGTTCTTGTTCTATCCGTACAAGGCTTTCTTCGGCTCAATCCTCGAGCTCCAAATGATAGAAAGAAACCACCCGCTAAAAAAATGGAGACGCTCAATTCACGCCTCGGTTCGGGAACTGTTCACACCCAACATTAGCAACTTCAGTTTTCACCCACCAAAACAGAAGAAAAAAAACACAGAGAAAAAGAAGAAAGAAAGGCAGAGGGATTGCAACGTAAAGCAAATTAACTGGCTTTAGAAGCAAAAAGAGCAATTACATGCTTACATGAGCCGAAAGAAGCACCGATTGGATGGGGGGGAAGCACTGGGTCTGGAAATCGTTCGAAACCCAAAAGAAGAGAAGCAAAGGAGGACAGTTAGAAAAACTCCCAATCATGAGCCGAACAAACCCAGAAAGAGAAACCGGAAGTGAAGAGGAGAAGGAGCTCGAATTGAATATGTGTTCTATGGGAGATCAAACTGGATTTATGTGAGAGATAGAAGAGAGAGTGATTCAACTAAAAACATAACAAAGTTCAGGTATACGCAAGCGAGAGTGAGCTTAGAGAGAGAGAGATTACCGGCAGCACTGTGGGCGATGGCTGGCGGTGATGGACTGACGGCTGAGTTGCAAGTGAGTCCGGGGAGGGAGGGAGGGAGGGAGTGAGCGTTGCACGGAAGGTAGGGTTTCGTCAGGCTCTGCGACGTAGAAAGAGAGAGAGAGGAGAGAGAAGCGAAGAGGCGAGAGAGAGAGAGAGATGTGTGGATTGTGTGGCCCATAGGTAATCTCGCGATGTCAATGGGTCGGACCCGACACTACCTCACCCAATAATACCTACATCTAAAAACCATATCCAAAGAAGATAAGGCCCAACCTCAAAATAACCTAAATTTTAGGCTGACGCTGGGACTGCGTAGGTTGGGCAGGGTCGGCGTGGGTTTTGTTGACACCCCTACCTTCATCGCCCAAGGCAAACCACTTCATCTCCCAAAAGCTCTTCCCTTTTTTGAAGCTTTCGTGAGCCTACTTTGGCTTTGATTTTCTTTTTCTTTCCTTTGACTGTCTGTCTTTTTTCTCTCCCGATTTGTTTTGGGAGATTGTTTGTGTGAATGATCTTGGATGAACTTGGAGTCCAATTCGGCTCTAGTCAATAGCCATCGAGAAAGATGTTCGAGACATACCTCCACAACCTTTTCAAGATTCGATTGCTCTTCTCTCTAGATTTAGATGTAGGCCTAAATCTGAAAGTTTTACTCTTCCGATTTAGATTTAGGTTTAGATCTAGGGGTTTTTTATAAATATTTGATCCGTGTTCTTTCAACATATTGATGCTGGTGTCTCTACACGGCGATGGTAATGAGGACATTGAACCTGGACAAGCACCGTAATCCATTGCAAATGGAGTGGAGGATCTCAGCATGTTCTCATCATCGAATATGGTGATCGGTTGCCGAATGTTTACGGTGGCAAATTTATTCTTGATGAATGTGAGTGTGCTTTTAGTTGCAGGCTGTGCTTTGTACTTTGTTATTTGCATTCTAATATTTGCTTTGTTCCGAAATTGTCTGGGATTTGCCAGGCTTGTATACCTTTTATATACCTCTCGGATATTATTATGATGAATGGAATTTTTCTTTCAATAAAAATAAACAGCGAGTTAACCGTTCTTGATGGACATGTGGACATAATTCAATTTGAGCATTTAACTAAGTCATCAAAAATCAACAAAGCCTACAACGCAAACACATTTATGTCGAAAATCAAAATAAATATGAAGTACATGAATATTCATTATGCCTTTTCCCTTCGCCTCGGGTTATAGTGAGATACCTTCTACAGCTTGGCTCATAGCAGTACCTTGACCACTCCGCACAAAAAGCAGTATGACAGACGATTTTTTTTTATCCAGCAGTTCGATTTAAAAAAAAAGATTTTAGAGATTGGGTAATGCTAATTATAGATAAAATGATTCGTTTGACACTTCAAAAAGGAATATCTCTAGGGAATGCTTAGTCGGAAGGACATCCGTAGGATTCCAAGAAATTCTTCGATTACGCAGGTGGCAAAACAACGCTAACTCCAAACTTAGAGAAATTTAAGTGATTTGTTCATCGAGAGGCTTTGATAAATTTAAAGAAATCGGGCCGTTCGGATCTTCGATGGGCTCAACTTTCAAATCAATAAAAATCTAGACAGTTTTGGAACAAAACCATTTAGGGCCATTTTTGAATTGTGCTTAATTGAATTCATGCGAACCTATAGACCATAAACACATGTAATTACCTAAAGTTTATTATCTGGGCTGCCGACTTGAACTCGTCTCTTTACTTTGGTTTATATGAGTCCAGATTTCCCCATATTTTATATATAGGTAATTTGAGCATTAAATGAATTTTTAAACTCCTAATGTTATCTTTCTATGAACAAAGAATAATGTTGACGACCGAGGCATAAACTTGATGACCCAGCTTAAAGAGTCTCATCTCTACATACTTCAATGGTGCCAGAGGCAATTGTTCATCTCCGACTGATAGTGCATTGATTTTTAGGATCATTTTTAATTCCAAGTTTGGGTTATTCGCTACATCAAATGACAATTTAGTATACTACTTCACTATTTCATGACATTTTAAAGATTTTTTTTTCACTTTTTTTTTGTTTATGATTAACTCGTATATCAAGCCAATTCACTTGATATAAGATGGCGTATCATTAGGTAACCAGAGAAGATATTGGCAGATAAATTTTATAGTTGGTAGAACTCATCACCGTGCATGATTGTATATGAACCGTGAGCTGTATTTTTCTATATCCATGGTTTTCTCAAATCTTGCCTCTCATTGGGGGTTATAAGTAAAATAAAAAAAATATTAGTGATGTTTATATTTAATCCATATTATGTATATGGAGTTTCCTCCATCGGGGTAATAAATGGCTATGTTTTTTAGTAGACCTAGTGTGGGCCCCACTCTTTTTTGGTACGTGATTTGCCTGGTTATTTTTATGTTGGAGTTGACGGATGATTCTACGATCCCTCATGAGATATTGTATCCTTATAATTCTTGACTATTGAATTGAAATACACAAAAAAAAAAACACTCAACCGTTGAACATATCTCAATATGGACGGTTGTGATTTTATACTTTTCGATCCAACGTCAAAAAGCAGAGAAGGCATGGATGTTTTCAGAATATTCAATTTTAGGGGAAGTATACCATTTTCTGGAGTTTATTTTGTGTTAAAAAAGGTTGAAAATTTTGGTTTCATGGTAATTGATAAAAAGCAGCTTGTATCTTTAAAAATAATACATGCAATATAACTAACTGGAATCAATATCTTCTCTATATTTATTCTGTTGTACATCAAAACGATAAGAACCACGAAGAAATTATAGAATCGTATTCACAAGGCATTTTTTATTGATCATGTTTTTTGGGAATGCATTAGAATATCGATACTAATGTAGTATATTCGGAAAATAATAGGCATGATTTGAGGAGAAGACAAAGAAGACTTCTCGAGAAAAAAAAATTGATGAAAAGATAGAGAATTAATAAGATACAAAACAAGAAATCACGAAAAATGATTTTTTTTGCCAAAAAAGGAAGTTATTTTTTTTTCAATCTAAAATTGTTATTTTTAATCTACCAAATAATTTATACCGTTCAAACGCCGAAAAGTCCGAAAAAATATTTTCGAAAGCGGTCTCTCTTCAAAGCAGCTGAACGGGCTATTTATCTTAGCATTTTGGCAATGCGGGCACTTCTCCCAGCTGTGGCTGCACCCGATGCTATCGTGCCAAGTCGGCACTGTCGCCACGTGTCTCCCTCCCGGCTCATCAACTGCTGCCTCGCTCCCACTCACCGGAGGAGAGCTTCACTTTCCGGAAACCAAAAAAAAAAAAAGAAAAGAAAAAAATCGCCAACCGCCATGACGCCGTCTCAGCACCGCCTCACCTCCGCCACTGCCACCGCTCCAGCCGCTCCTCCGCTCACCCTCTTGCCTGCAAAACCACCGAACCAGAAGCCGCAAACCCTCGCGCCTCGAGACGACGAGCGCCGCGCGCGCCTTCGGCTCCAACACGGCATTGCTCGCAGAGACGCCGCTCTGCTCTCGCTCCTCTCTCTCCTGCCCTCCCTCGCTCGGCCTGAACCGGCGGCCGCATTCTCCATCGGAATCTGTACGCCCTTCTCTCTCGCGATTCGAACTGACCGGAGCTCTTTGCTGGTTGTTGATGCTTGAAATTTCAAATTATGCGTCCATAATTCTCGAGAGGCGCGGGAATTCAGCAGGACCTAAGGAGTGGCTGAAGGAGCAGAAGAAGAAGTCCTCCAAGTTCCTCTTGGCTCCGATCGATGCCTCCCGAGAGAGCCTGCGCGCGGCTTACCTCATTCTCAGTTCGGTTTGGTCGTTGATTTGTGTTTCTGTTGCTTTAAGAAGGTTGGTTTTCTGTTGACTCGAGTCGGAAAATCTGTTGTAGCCAAGGCTTCTGAGAGTGCGAGGGACGATTTGGAGGAAGTTCAGAGGTTGTTTAGGTCAGCTGCTAGGGACTGCGTGGCAGAGGACCGGAATTCGTTCGTTGCGTTTCAAGCCAATACAGGAGTAGAGGTTTGTCCTGTAACCTGTTTATCCTGCTGTTCTGTTGGAGATGTTGGATGTCGGTCTTAAGTAATTGGTGGATAACTGTGGTAGGTGCTATGACGACGACTTTTGAGTCGTTCATTTTGCTAATTCATCCAAATAGCGAGCTTAATCGATGCATTGAACAGGTCTGCACATTCAAGTTGATTGTGAAGAATGCAGCTTCTCTGCTCGCCGATAAGGACCCTGTAAAGTTAGAAGCTGAAGCTATGCTCGATGATCTTATTAGGTAGCTATTCTTTTCGGGTTTGGTGGTGGCTCCTTTTTTAGTGAGTTTGAAAATACTAGACTAATTGTGAGTAGGAAACTAAAAGATTGTGATGATCAAGTTTTAGTTCTTCCAGCTATCATTCTCAACTGGATGACTTATGTTACGAGCGAATTCAGATTCCCCACACTTGATCGTCGTGAAAAGTTGTGCACTAAGTAGCACCAACACGTGACACGCGACATGACACGGCATGACACGACACGCCAACACTTCATTTCTCAAAAAATAGAGAATTCCGACAGGTCATATATGAAATGTATATTTTTATGTATACATGATAAATTATCATTTTTATGATTATTTCAATCAAATTAATTTGATTCAAATCCACAAATAAATAAATAATAAAAAAAGAGTGTCGGACAAGTGTCGGTAACTAACACGTCTGACACGTGTCTAGCAGTAACACAGATGCCCCTGGAGAGTGTCCGTGCTTCCTAGGTTGTGCACCATATGGGACAACATTTATAGGAGAGACAGGCATTAGAGTTAACGGAAACAGGTGTTAATTCAGTTGGTTTTCTGTAGTTATCTTAGAAACATATTTTTTTTTAAAGGCGAGGATCTTATAGTTTTTGTTGCATGTGACTATCTTCTTGGAAGATCAAAAGCTCCAACCGACCAGGAAGATACTCTCTCTAGATTTTGATGCTCCAAATGACTGAAAAAATTTTATACATTTAATCTAGCTGCTGATAAAAAAAAAGAAACAAAATGTTTATGACGTGGTGGGTCACTGGTTATGCTGTTTGTAGTCCAACCAATCTTGGTATGCTTCATTACTAATCTCTGTGAACTGTGAAGACAACTACTGAATGATGTGGTGAGACATCAGTATTTTTTAATTCAATGTTTTATTACCCAATACATGAGATTCATAGAAGATGTAGTTGGAATGGTTTGGTTAGGCACCCATAGTATCTTTGATGTATCACATTTGGAGGTCCAGGAGCTCTATTTTGCATCATCAGCGGCAGTTTTCAGGTGGATCAGGTGGTTTTTAATCTTCTTTTTGACGTAAAGCCTTGTCTCCTTAGAGTTCCTAATCTGTGTAGAAAGTTAGTGGCTTGTTTGTACTGTAGTCTTTGTAGACCTTCAGACGTACAAGTTTGTTGGTATTACCAGTATTTGAGTTGTAATTGTTGGGTTTGCAGCAGATTGACCCTTTATTTTTTACCAATAAATAAAAAGTAATTACTTACCAAAAATGAAAAGTCGTTGGCATATCACTTAGTAGGTACCATTTTTGCAGAAGTGATAGTATCTTTGGCATTTCTCTTCTCAAGAACCCTATACCTATAAGCTATAACTTAGACATCCGCACAGAACTCTTCAGGTGGAGATATGTCCAAAGATTATTGGATGAGCTAACTTCACTACTGGCAACATAAATACCAAGTATTGGGAAATCGACAGAAGTGTTGGCTTTCTGTTCTCTAGTACGAGGCATATGGAGTCCTATGGATAGGAAATTTAGCTTTACATTTAGATGGCTCCTTAGCCCATGCAGTCGATGAAGACAAAAAGAAGATTCAGAGCACAAGATGTCATACTTTTATAGAAGAACCGAGCTAATCATACGCCAAAACTCTAGGGGAGGTGGGAAGGAGGGCATCTGCCTCCACCTAATAGAAGATCTGCACATGTTTAGGAGCAGTTCTCTATCTTTATAATGTTTGAAGTGATCCATAGATTGCAGAGATCTTAATTTAGCGATAGTATTGTGGTTCTTTTTCATGATTTGGTACTTTGGTTCATTTTACCTTTTTCTGTGATCTTTTTACCTTCTGTAGATCTTTCGCTTCTCTAAGTGGTCTCACAAGCACGAGTGATCTTCAAGACATGACCTATAGGTATGTCTCTCTCTCCAGTGACTCTAAATGTGGCAGTATGAAATTTAAGTTTCTTAGTTCTGAAAATTTGAATAAGTTTTATTTTTCGCAGCTTTTCTTAATTATACATGACATGCTAGATGCTACACACGCACACGCATGCGCGCGCACACGCACACAGAGGCAGTTGTTGCCTTTGCCCTTGGATTTCTGCTCACAAGTCTACTCCAGGCATTTCTAGTCTATTTAAATTCAGTATATTTTAAACAACTCTGCAGAATGCTTATGTTAACTGAAGATCTTCAAATTCACTGCACAAGCAATTTTTATTGTTTATTGATCTCTTTTGCTGCAGAGAGAGAGTTGCTGATGCACTCACAAATACCATATCTTCTCTGGACAAGTTCGAGCAGGGCATCAAGGATTGCCTTGAAATATGAGCTTCGGTTCTATTCAGCATTAAGATCTCACTTGAAGCTTTCAGATTTAGCTTATAGATCCATTTGCGACACAGAAGATTGTGGAAATCTAGAAGATGGTCATCAGTGATTTTCATTGTTATTTGTGTGGAGAGTAAAAGAATGTACCTCCTTTTGGGATGACAAACCATACCTTGGTATTGGAAGATCCCTCTCAATTTCTTACTTAGCATCCACATGTTTCCCATTTTTAAGAATGTTGTAAAAATGACATGAAAAGAAACAGCCTACTTGCATAGTCTGCCACTTTTATTTTCCAATAAATTAAGAGACGACTATAAGTTTTCTGCTTGTGCCTCATTACACCACTGGGCCAGGGGAAAGATATTTCATGGTACATCATGTGATTTTGCCCACATTGTAATGCTTGTTCCTTTTGTTGCTTGGACCAGTGAGTTAATAATGTATTGCTCTGTCTGGTTAAAAATGTGTAAAATGACTCAGAAGAATCAGAGGCAATATCTGATGCATTTTTGCCAGACTTTTTTTTAAGCTCCCCTTTTGTCCCTTTGTAGTAACACTTTATTTGAAGTCATTCAGTGAGATATTCCGCCTTAGAGATACACAGCACTTTATGATGACTTTAGACAGTGGTTCTGTTGTTTCTTGGTAAAATAGACATCAGTACTTACTGTCTGAGTTGGATGTGTTGCACCTTTTCATTTCAGTATAACTAGTTTGTTAACATTGTAAATCATAAGGAAAAAGCCTGATTTCATTCCACGTCATCTTTTCATGGAACTGATGAATCTTACTATAAATGCATTAACTTAAGGCATATGGTTATGTCTTGAATTTGTTTCTTTCCTTGCGCGGACATATTGCAATAATGCAAGATATACTAGATGTGCTGTTTGCTTCTTGGTCATACTAAGTCATCCCCTTGATGTCTATGAATACTGAAGAATGCCATGAAAAAGGCAAGATTTTTGTTACTGAGACATTAATTCTAATCTCAAGTTGGCATCAGCAAACTATTAGGACAGTTAGCAAGCTAGATTGCTTCATTTCATTAGGAATTTTCTTTAGGTAGTATTTATTTAATGTTTTCCTTCTACTCTACAATGAAGTCATTCATTTGCTTCTGTTTGCCTTGTATATCGCTGCATCTAGTTGAAGAAAGTTAATGCCCTTTTGGTCTGTAGTGAATGACTTCCCTCTAATCAAAGTTTCTCAGTGATGTTAAGATTTTAGAGAAGCAGAAAAAAGTATCCCTGCCTGTATAGGTTTACGCTCTAAATTGTGTCTTGACCTGACAAGCTAGCGATTTCTATTTGCAATTTGGTTGTATTTTTTGGGGATGAATCATGTCGCCCAGAAACTGATCTCATGGTTGCAGTTCAATCAGGTTTTGCATTCCTACTGAAAGCTGCAAATAATGTCTATACTTTGGAGTCATTGCCTATAATGTATGTACCCCAAGTCTATCACTAAAGATAATCTTCAGTTGGGTGAACCAAAAGCCTGCACCAAGTACAAACGACGACATGGTGTTCCATCTTCAGGGTGGATATGAATTGACCGAGGCAAACTGCGAAGCTTGTTGAACAGGTTTAAGGGATCATGCATGAGCCCGAAGTTGGCATCTGGATCACCAATCTGCGAAAGCTTGACATCAGAAAACCCAAGAGATGGTAGTAGATGGTCTGGCCAGTCGCTGTAAAACTGGAAGGTGGAACTGGAGAGTGTGGTGGACGGTTTGTTCATGAAATCTGCTAAGAGGACCGTCTTTGTATGGCTGCACTTGTCTGCGATCATCTTCAGTACTTGCATGGCATGTGATTGGGGGAGATAATAGAGCAATCCTTCCAAGACCCACACCGTGTTCCTCCCTGGCATGTACCCTGAGTCCTGAAGCTTTTTGAGCCAGACATCATCCCTGATGTCAGCTGCTACTCTGGTCAAGGATTTTGCCATCACCTTTAATTCACAATGATCATCTGGGGTTTCCACTGCTGCCTTTATTAGAGCAGCCTTCACCTGCAGGACATCTGGAAAATCAACCTCAAAAACATCACTTTTGCCCAAGCAGCTTAGACGGTATGCCCTTGCATCCATTCCTGTATACATAATTTGCAGTAACTGTTAGTTAATAAAAATTCCATCTCCAATTAATGCGAAACCACCCATATTCGTAATAGGTGGAAGCTTTATGCATGAATACTTTGTGTTGAGTTAATTCTCTTGTATATGGGGGTTCCTATTGCAAGTGTTAGGCATATGTCACCCATTCACAGCAGTCATAGGCATTCTCACCTTGCCGTGAGTACTCGATAGATTGTTTCATTGGTTCCTGGCAAGTAGGTCACAGCTCATTGTTTGTGTGACTAGAATGTTTGCTAAGGAAGCATGCTACTTACAATGTTAAAGAAGGATTCATCAGTCTAGGGTGACAAGTGATGTGTGCCATGCTTGCAGCCTAGGGCTAATACTCTGTAACTGTCATTGTTCAATCCTCCTTAGAAACAGAATTCTGAGTTTCTCATAAATCTCGTGTGCTTAGGGGGGATTTGGTGCAAATGAGAAAGTACTACATTGGAAATTGGAATGCGAAGAATAGAGTGCTCTACCAACCTGCACCGAGGAACACCACCTGCGCTGCTCCTCCATCGAAAGAATTGATGACAGCTTCGAGTTTTGAATCAAACCATAACGTCCGGACCGCAAGGATCACTCCAGAAATTTCACGGGCATTGTTCAGGCAGTCTTTCTTTATCTTCTCATGGAGACTCCTCAGATACGTCTCTCCCGCAAGCACATCTGCAAAAGGATCGTTAATGACATGCTTCCACAGGGCTCTTCCTGCAGCTGTTTGGCACGCCGACTGCTGAAGGGAGTCCCATTCCTTTTCAATCCTCAAATGCAGTCCCCGGACCGCGTCGTCGAGCAGCAAGTCCGGGAGCTTGAACTGCATTGAGAACGGGTCTTTGAGTAGTCCATTCTCGTGATTTGACATTCTCTTTCAATCCTGTGAATCGCAAAAATACTAGTGGAAGCGAAGCAGAGGATATATGCATGGTATATAGAGAGAGGGCTTATGGGAGGGAGCAAGAGGAGTTGTTGTGTAGGGATAAGAAAAGAGAGCCACACACAAAACCAACGTCTGTAATGATGGCTCAAATCGTATCCTGCTTCTTTTTCCCTTGATGGAAAGGAAGGTAATAAGGTAGTCCACGAGAGCCACCATTTCATACTACGCAAAATGCCCCTTTCCTTTTCCTTTCTCTCTATCTCGACCTGTCACTTTGTTGAATAGGAAGAAAAAAAGTAAAGGACTGAACGGCTCCACCAAAGAAAGGTCCTATTAACATCAGGCGGTGGCTCCCACTTCCCAAGAGAAGAGAAAGCCAAGTAAGTACATTTGGTGGGTGCAAACTCTGTGGCCCAGGAAAGGAAGTCTTTCGTCATTTGTTTTGTTTTGTTGTGGCACATAGCATCTGCTTAGCCTTGTGTTTCTAGTGGCTCTGATAGCGGCTGGTGCTACTGCTACTGCTACTGCTACATAGGAGCAACTGAGAAAAAAACTTATATGAGATCTCGGGCACTTTGTTTTAGTTGTTGATCGGTAAGTCCCGCATTTTGGATCCAGACAAGACCTACAAAATCAATGGCAGCAATAGACCCTATCCATTTGGTCCAAGGTCCAAAGAAAATCTCCCGAGCCACCAGTGGAAAAGAATCTTGGGCGGATAGGGTGTTTGGGAGCATGCATTCCATTGGCCTAACTCGGTTTAGGAAAGGTTCTATTGCATAAGTTCTTTTATGCACAAAATATGGTAGACGTAACTAATTGCAACGTCAGAAATCAATGAGATGTTTGATACTTTTTTGAGGAGTTTGAAGTGGATTCGAATGATTTAGTCAAATAGATTCCTTTTAGGTAATTATTATCGTGGTTTTATTTCTGGTTCCTGGATGAGTTTCTGAGAAAAAAAATCCGTTTGATAATGACAAAAAATTTCTATTTCTAGAACAGAAACCCGTTTGATAACAGCACAAAATTTCTATTTCCTGAAATAAAAACCCGTTTGATAAACAACAGAAAATTCTATTTCCAGGAACAAAAATCCATTTTTTTAGAAATGGAATAAAAATAATAAAAAAATCCGAAAAATTCATAAAAATATTTAAAAAAATTCAGAAAATCCCAAAAAATTGAAAAATTCCAGAAAAAAATATCAAAATGTCGAGAAAATAAAAAAATTTAGATTTCGGGAAAATAGGAAATTTGTTGAATATTTTCAAAAAAATCAAGAAATCAAAAATTTCAAAACTTCACAGAATTGCTTAGAATACCTGTGGCCACCCACTTTTAGTGAAATTTAAATTTTTTTAGGTGCCCAAAAAAAATCAAAAAATCAAAAATTTCAAAATTTCACATAATAGTTTAGAATACATGTGGCCACCCACTTTGAGTGAAATTTAAATTTTGTAAGGTGCCCAAAAATATTCAAAAACTCAAAAATTTCAAAACTTTACAGAATTGCTTAGAATACCTGTGGACACCCACTTTGAGTGAAATTTTAATTTTTAGAGGTGAAAAAAAGCAAAAAATCAAAAATTTCAAAACTTAACAGAATGACTTAGAATACATGTGACCATCCACTTTGAGTGAAATTTAAATTTTTTTAGGTGAAAAAAAACATAAAAAATAAAAAATTTCAAAACTTCACAGAATGACTTACAATACCTCTAGCCACCCACTTTGAGTAAAATTTAATTTTTTTTAGGTGCCCAAATGGTATTTTTTATTTTTTTTATTTTTTTTGGTTCCTAAAGAATATTAAATTTCACTCAAAGTAGATGGCCACATGTATTCTAAGCCACTCTGTGAAGTTTTGAAAATTTTTCTTTTTTGCTTATTTTTATTTTTTTTGACACCTAAAAAAATTAAATTTCACTCAAAGTGGGTGGCCACAGGTATTCTAAGCAATTATATGAAGTTTTTTATTTTTTATTTTTTTATTTTTTTCGGCACCTAAAAAAATTTAAATTTCTCTTAAAGTGGATGGCCACAGGTATTCTAAGCCATTTTGTGAAGTTTTGAAATTTTTTCTTTTTTTCTTTTTTTTAATTTTTTTCGGCACCTAAAAAAATAAAATTTCGCTCAAAGTGGGTAGCCACAGGTATTTTAAGACATTCTATAAATTTTTGAAATTTTTGCTTTTGTGCTTATTTTTATTTTTTTGGCATATAAAAAAATTTAAATTTCACTCAAAGTGAGTGGCCACAGGTATTTTAAGCTATTCTGTGAAGTTTTGAAATTTTTTTTTTTGGCACCTAAAAAAATTTAAATTTCACTCAAAGTGGATGGCCACAAGTATTCTAAGCCATTCTGTGAAGTTTTGAAATTTTTATTTTTGCTTTTTTTTATTTTTTTTCGGCAACTAAAAAAATAAAATTTCGCTCAAATTGGGTGGCCACAAGTATTCTAAGATATTTTGTGAAGTTTTTAAATTTTAGAATTTTTTTTTTATTTTTTTGGCAACTAAAAAAATTAAATTTTGCTCAAAGTGGGTGCCCATAGGTATTCTAAGCCATTTTGTGAAATTTTGAAATTTTTTATTTTTATTTACTTTTTTTTTATTTTTTTCGGTACCTAAAAAAATTTAAATTTCACTGAAAGTGGGTAGTCACAGATTCTAAACCATTCTGTTAAATTTTGAAATTTTTGATTTTTTGCTTTTTTTTCTCACCTTAAAGATCGTGACTTCCATATGAATATGTGTGTTGAAAAAAATGAATTCCTCAGAAATGGTTCTCACTTTTGTTCCAGAAATGAAAAATCAACTTTTTTTTTGTTCTCATTTCTGATTTCAGAATCAGTTTTGGAAGCAAACTTGTCCCGGAAATAGAAAAATGAAATTACGTTACCAAACGGGTTTTTGGTCCAAAACTGATTCTGAGAACAAAAAATCAGTTCTGGACAGAACCAAAATGATTTTCATGCAGCACCTTGGTGAGTGCACGCTAAAGGACCATATCCATTTTGAGGACTATTCGAAGGCAATCGATGCGCCTGGCAAATATTTGACAATGCACTTGTGGCTTGTGCTAATTTGAGTTGTCAATTTAGGTATTTTGAAAAAAATTGACACTTCGTCAAGTTATTGATGTTCTATTATAAAGGATTTGGATCCTCTCGGTTTAGAGAAAGTGGGCATAGTAAATCTAACCCCCTTAGACGTCCTAGCAGTTTCATATTCGATTTCTACTCTGTCCACTCGAGCCCAACTACAAAGCAATGATTCCTCGTGAGTTGCCTATATCTAGAGTCGTTAAATGGGTGGGTTAGGTCGAGTCAGGTCAAAAATAGTCCAACCTATAATGACCCATTTTGATGTAACGTCAATTTAATAACCCATACAGATATGTCACGGGCCGATAGTTCCTTGACCGCAAAACGGCTCGTGCGGCGCCTGGCCAGTCGATGAGTCCCCTGGCTAGCCTTCCTTTTATAGTTGTTCCTAAGAACCGTATAGTGAATCGCAACTTTGTATTGGGTCATATCATGCCCAGCTTGGATTGGGCATCGAGTCCGTCGGACAAGGCAAACAGTTCTTTTTAGGTACAACTGGTTTTGACCTACTATGGCTTAGTCAGGAGAGTGAAATCAACTCCCAATCAGTTTGTACACGAATGGCCAATCTCGCCTTCAGAGCTCCTAAGGACATATTCATTCTAACCTAGAACTCCTAGCACAAATCACTCTAACGCCACCCCCATGAATTAGTTGTATTATCCGCTCTGCATCCCTCACTCTTCACTCCGACAATACCAAGCTCCACTCACAAGGGTACAAGAGTACGAGAAAATAATGGTCCGTGACACATACATGTTGACTCAACTTGTACCCAACTCCACCCATATTACGAAGCACATTAATATATAACTAAATCTAGTAAAATCATTTTTTCCTATTATTATCCATCCATTTAACCAACTTTAAGCTCTTCACGTGTATATGTTACTTGGATTAAACTTTGCATCAAATTAAAAAAAAGTAAATTAACACAATAAAAAATTAGTAAATAAAACAAAAAATGCAAAAGAACTTATAAATTGAAATACTTATAAAGAACTCTTGATAAGAGAGTTCGATAAGCTAACCATAAATCATGAAATGAGTTTTAATTTTAGTTTTTCGTTAAATGGACGCGGCATTTTGGGCCGTCCATAAATCAGGAATCAGGTTTTTACGAGCAGAGTAAAAAAACACAGCATTGAACCCACCTGGCCTTGTTCTTGACCAAAACCTACCAAACTCAAAGTTATTTCTTTTACAAAGAAGTTAAGGAATTATCAATTAACATTTGCTTATACATAGCGATATCAACAAGACATTTCCAAGAAAAAAATTCCCATAATTTCGATTCGAAGAATGGCATGAATAAGCCCAGTGAGCTATGCAGAGAGCATCAATCTTTATTGGACTAGGCCACAAAGTTACTCTTGATAGGAAAGGTTCGAGCACAAAAATCATCACATCTCTGACTAGGCATTTGACACACTTCTGATAAGCATAGAATTGAATTAAATGCAGTTCACGGGCTGAAAAATCAATCTGTGCCTTGTCTGTCTCTTGAAGGCACGTGAAGAGGGGAAGTAAATGACAAAGTGTTGATGTTATTGGCTTTCAAGAATTCATCCGTTCAACCAAAAGAAATGCATGAAAGTATTTTATAGCAATTCCTGACACAACGTGAGAAGCGAGTTGACTTTATTGGGAGAAACGGAAACCCGAAGCTGACACAACATGAGAGGACTTTAACTCGAAACTAATGTTAATTGACTCGTTTTCGCCGTTCTCTTTTCTGTGATGACAAGAATTGACACAAATAGTAGACATGAATACGTTGACCCGATCCGAAATGCTAATCTATGTTCATCTCTTCCCATGCATCTCCATCTTATCAGTTCTCGCAATAAAGACAACAAAATGGCTTCATTATCAATTATTGAGAATGTATGATATCAGAGAAGTTTGGCATGTCTAGATAGACTTTAACATTTTATTTTTTGCATAATTTGAATCTTGCGGCAAACACAGTTCGACTTTTCTTAGCTCAAAGCAGCTGAAACTTTCGCAAGCTGAAACTTTCGCAATATACAAATGCTAACATGAATATTTACATTATATTATTTCTTAATTTTTAAAATTTTTATAATATTTTTAGATTTTAACCGGAAAGAAAAAGGTTGCTTTTAGCTTTTCAAAAAACATAAACAAACAGGCCCCAATGGGGAATGACGTAATAAACTGTCATCTGGCATTACAAAAACATTGATTTTTGCATGATTTTACCCGGACATCATAGACATTGGGGTTGCTCATCCCCGACTAGAGAAATTAGCCATAGTGCAATAACATGCATGGTCCTACAGAAAATCGGTGCTTGAACTACCAAAAGGGTTTCCTAATTCAACCTCACTCCACCCTCAAATTGCAAAACATGCAATTAAATAATTTACTTCCTCCAATAACTAGACAAAAAGACCGATGCAGCGGAGTTTACCTGGTTGGCATAACTGATCCCCATATTTGCCTATATATGCTCGAACATAATTAGGCTTCAAATCAAGAGCCTGCAAACATAAAGAACATACTCTCAGAGGAACAATAGATTATCTCCTAAACAAACAAATGTATTTTGCCGTCTTTCTTCATCCCACATTCATCAGGATGTTATAATATGAACCATTGATAGTTAACAGTTCAAGTTATCAAGTTACCTACCTTTTTCATGCCAGCATCTGCATGAGCAACCAAGCGCATGAAAAAAGTGCATGTACATACATTGACATACAAACACAAGTCCATAGTTAAGATAGAAGGGAGAACAGGTCAAGCAAAATGTCTTCAAAAGAGTTACCTTGACTTCCAGAAACAGTGAGAACTCACTCCATATTCACGTCAAACTTTGGATAGACAACAGCATGTGCAAGTGCAATTCCTGCGAAAACCCCATGGGCTTACCGTAGTAGTTAAGAAATAGAGTGCATGTAGATTAATTGCAAGCACAAGTAACTCCGACATGGGTGATGTAGTATTCTATCCTGCATTTTGCAATTTACCCATCGACAACCATCCCACACACACCCATCCATACTCATTACCCAAAAAATTCCCCTTTCCTGGAATCACTCACTCACGTACACATCAAGTTGGTATTAGAGCTTGTGGTTGAACTCGTTTGAACGATTCCTTCTATTCAACTCATACTCAATATGGATGTTAAAATAATTAAATATTAAATCACATCTTCATCTAACAATTTAACATTTTAGAACAGTTGGCTATGGTCCCACCAAATCTCACGTGGTATCAGAGTAAGAGATCCTGAGTTCAAATCTTTTCAGACCCCATTTACCTCCCCAATTAAATATGTCCACGCTTAGTACTAGGCAAAAAGACTAAACTAAGCGTGAGGGAGAGTATTAGAATAATTAAATATTAAACCGCGCGTTCATCTAATAGCTTAAGCTTTTAGAACAGTTGGTAATGGTCCTACCAAATCTCACAATGGATAAACTAGTTCCAAGAGGTTTGACCTTGGAGCAAGCACACAACAAAAGGCAAGACGGTGCTATACAAAATCTCCAACAACAAATGGAGCGAGTCCTCAACCTCCTAGAAGATCCGGCAAGACAAGGTCAACCAGTAAGATGTCCCGTTGAACAACATCGTCGTGATGATTCAATGTCTCATCGAAGTTCTAGTGACGACTCTGATTCTACTAGATGCAACTCTAGTGATTCATAATACCGAGTCTGAACTTACAAATATGACCTTTCCAAGTTTATATTCATCATTTCCACTCATCATATGTACCCCCACTTAAGTAAGATGCTCAAGTACCCTTTAAACATGCATGAAACTAGCAAAATGAATTCAACCATCACCTCAAACATGACATTTCCACGTTCAGATTTAACAATTTTACTTGCTAATAATACCACCCTTTAAGAAAACAATTCACACACATGTTGAATATGTATAAGGCCAGCAAAACAAATCCAACAACCACCAAATCTACCATATTATAGCACATCAAAATGGCATATCACAACCATCAAGTTAAAAGTGTCAAGTAGATTAAACTAACTTAACTCTAGAGATTTTACGAATGACGGTTATTTTTGGACTTACAATATAACCTTTCCAAGTTTAGATTCATCATTTCCACTCACCATATGTATCCCCACTTAAGTAAGACTGTGAAACTAGCAAAATGAATTCAACCATCACCTCAAACATGACATTTCCAGGTTCAGATTTTATAATTTTACTTGCCAATAATACCACACTTTAAGAAAACTATTCACACACATTTTGAACATGTACAAGGTCATCAAAACAAATCCAACAAGCACCAAATCTACCATATTATAGCATATCAAAATGGCATATCACAACCATCCAAGTTAAAAGTGTCAAGTAGATTAAACTAACTTAACACTAAAGTCTTCACTTACCTCATGCAAAATCTGAACACCCAAAGTTAAAACCGCCTTGAAGATCTTAAATCGAGTAGTGATGAAAGTAAAGTATTTTGAGAGTTTGAAAGTGAAAGAGACAGTTATGGCCAAGATGAAAAACTCTCTTCCATGTTACCAAGATGAAAGTGAAATGTAGGAGTAGATTTTAGGTGGATAATTACATGCACTCATAAGTGACATTTCTTCTCTTAATCTACGGTCAAGTGTGAGAAGTCAATACTTGTTAGAGATGACTAATGGCCAAGGTAATGATGGCTTATGACTATGTGTCTTGTTAGTGTTAAAAGCTTAGCTTTAGAAGGGCATGTGGCATGTGCCCATGCATTAATCCTCCATATGCCACGTGAGTTCTTTGGTGTCTTAAGAGAGGTTTTTTGTGAAAATTAAGTAGAAAACAAAATATCTTCTCTCTTTAACACCATATAACAAATAATTAATTATTAATACTTAATTAACTAAAGCTTAACTGCTAATATCACACATTAACTACTAAGATGATGGTAAATTAATTAACATCGCACTACTAATAATGTACACATCAATGCTTATAAATTTTAAAGACGTCAAACTCGGAACGATTACGTTCCTGAATTTGCGTCTCACAGGTCCAACAAAGATTTCTACGCATCCACTCGAATACTAAGCTAAATAATACTTAACTTTATAATCTAAGTATCATTATTGAACACGTAAAATTTCCAATATCACATACAGATTATTACGAAATTTATGGACATCACAAATGCCCAATTCTTGTAACAGTGATTGCAGCCATACCACTTCTGCCGTGGCATTTGCCAATGCTCGATACTTAGATTTAGTTGAGGATTATGTAATGGTATGTTGCTTTTTGGCTTACCAAGAAACTAGATTTTGACGCATATAAATTGCATAACCTCCTATTGAGCGTCTATCGGTGGGGCAATCAGCCCACTCCACATCATTGTATGCATGGAGTTTTATGGTGGATTGGGAATTGATGAGTAATTCATGCAAAACAATTTCCTTTAAGTAGCATAAGATCCGTTTTACTGGACTCTACTGGTATTATTCTGTTGGTTCTTTCAAGAACCGGCAGACTTTGTTTATGGCATAAAAGATATCTGGCCGTGTCAGGGTGGCATACTGAAGAGCTCCTACGATGTTTCCATACAAACTGGCATCTTCAAATGGCTTACCTTGATTAATTAAATTGGTATTTGTAGCCATGGGCGTGTGAACTAGTTTAACACCATCCATTCTGGTTCAATGGAGGAAATTTATAACATACTTCTGTTGTGATAGGAAGAGCCTTGATGGATGTTTGATCACCTCAATCCCCAAGAAATAATTAAGTTTGCTTAAGTCCCGTATGGAGAACTCTTTGTTTAAGTAGTTGATAATGTCATGAACAAATGCTAGGTTGGGCTATGTGATAACAATGTCATCAACATAGATGAGCATGTAAATGGAGAAATTGGGCATATGTAGTATAAAGAGGGAAGTATCGATTTTTTATCCAATAAATCTCAGTGATTCTAAAAAGATGCTCAACTGGTGGAACCAAACCCGTGGTGGTGATTGTTTCAATCCGTAAGGATTTTTGTAGCTTGCATATATGTTTTGGCCTTTCATTATCAATGAAGTCTGGGGGCTAGGCCATGTAGACTTCTTCAATCAAGTTACCATTTAAAAATGCATTGCTAACATCCAACTGCCGAAGTTTCTAGTCCTTTGTCACAACTAATGCAATAACTGTACGAATAATGGTTGTTTTAGACTAAACATTTTCGTGTAGTCAATGTCCTGCAGCTGATTGTAGCCCTTAGCCACTAAGCGGGCTTTGTAACCGTCTATCAAACCATCTGCACATGTCTTGACTCAATAAACTCATTTGGAGCTCCCAACATTTGCTTTGAGATTCGATGGAACCAAAACCCATGTTCCATTACACAACAAAGCATTAAATTCTTGGAGCATTGCACCCCTCTATTTTTCATCTTTATTAGCTTCAGTGAAGCACCACAGCTCTTCTTTATAGCTTATTCCAGTCAAGTTCACATCTGGCAATGGATATCTAGTGTTGGGCTTTGGGTTTTGACGCAACCACATTGAATGGGTTCTTGGTTTTTGATAAATTGGTTGTAGAGGTATCACAACAGCTTGCTATAGGGAGGCATATGAAAGAGCCTTATTAGAATCTGTACCAGCATTAGACGAACTAGAAACCAATGTGTTAGATGTTGAAACGATATTAGTATTCGATAATGTTGGTGATAGTTCTTCAAAGGTGGGTGGGGAGGTGTTGGAGGATGGGGTAGAAGGTAGGATATTACCATTAACATCATGATTCGCCTGGGAGGACATACCAGCCATGGAGATTGTCAGCCATGGATGTGATGGTGAGGTATTTCAAAATGGTGTGAACCAAGTGTGGCGAATAGAAAAATATTTTCAATAAAATGAATATACATGTGTCCAGTTTTGTAATCTAAACAACAGTAACTAACATGCAGTGGACTATATCCTAAAAACACACAACTAAGTTGAACGAAGTGAAAACTTATGCTAATTGTATGGCCTTAATAAAGGAAAAATAGCATAGCCTCTTATTTTAAAAACTTGTAATCCGATTATTGATGGAAAAGTATTTGAAAAGGTGAGATATTATTTAAGAGTGGTGTAGGTAATCTAAATAAGGTAAATTGTGGTTTCAAGAGCGTAAGGCCAATACTTAAGAGGAAGAGATGCATGAGCCATTAATGTAAGGCCAATATAAAAAATATGGCGAATTTTTCGCTTAGTTGCTTCGTTCTACCCATGAGTGTGTAGACATACTACACGATGGAGAATTCCATTGTTTGAAAAAAAGTTATTCAGGATTCTGTATTCCCTACCCCAATTAGACTGTATGGCTTTGATGGATTTTTCAAATTGTTTCTCTGCTATGGTCTTGAATTTTTTCAAAATGGAGGGAACAATAGACCGATTTTGAATAGGATAATACCAGTTATATTTGAAAAAAAATCATCAATAAATAGAACAAAATACTTATAACCAAAAACAGAATTAATTAGAGCAGGTCCCCAAACATCACTAAAAATTAAATTAACATGTGCTTTATTAATGCTATGAGTAGGAATAGGGGAGTTTTATGAGATTATTCTAATAAACAAGAAGCACAATTATTGAAATCAAATGTAGAACGTGGCAAATTATTTGAATGAATCAAAAAGCGAACTTTGCTTTGTTGGGGATGATCCATTCTAGCATGCCAGGTAGTAGCAGTGGCGAAAGTATCAAGTGAGATGGTATTAGCGGATGGAGATGTAGTATAAAGACTCGGCAACCGATATAGTCCATCCTTAAGCAAATCTTGGAGTAGTGGTGTTCTGGTCTGCAAATCCTTCGCAACAAAGTGAAATAGATGAAACTCAAAGAAATAGTTGTTATCACGTGTAAAATTGTGCACATATAGCAAATTAGGTGTAATGGTAGGGACACGAAGGATATTTGAGAAATGAAAAGATTTGTTAATTGTGTTTTTAAGAGTGGAAGAATCGACATTAACAATGTATAAACCTGCTCCGTTACCTACATGAAGAAATTCGTTACTCTTATGTGGTGAAGAGATTTGCAAATTGGCAATGTCAAGCATCACACAATGAGTAGCTGCAATATCCAGAAATCAGTCTTGGTGTGATGTGGTAAGAAGAATCCCAACAATATTAGCAGTAGGCTGAGGTGTATTGTTGTTAAAGTACGAATACCTGAAATAACATCTTGTAGTCATATGGTTATAATTCTGACTAATTTGGTATCAGTCTTTCCTATTTTTAGATCGATTGCCTAGTTTCCATGATTGCGTTGGTTGCCTTGCCAATCGTATTGAGGGTTTTGGGTGGTAGACAGTTGGGAATTGGAAATCGATTATGGTTGAGTGGTAGAAGTGGATGATAGAGGGGTGTAAGTGATAACATTTGCCTTTACATGCACCATGGCAGGCTTCATTCGAAACTCATGATTGAGGAGCAATCGACAGAGTTCAGGAAAGGTTATCGGATTAGGTTTTGTTGCCAAGGCAGCAATAATGTCAGAAAAATCAGAATCAAGATTACAAAAGACAATGGCATTTAATTCTTCATTCCCTATAAGGCGATTGGTAGCAGCTAATTGATTTAAAATGTACTTTACCTCGCGGAGATAAGTTGAGATAGACTCGTCACATTTGGATGTATTTTGGAGTTGCATATGAAGTTGAAGAATGCTTGTATGTGATAGATATCCAAAGGAAGTTTGCAGAGCCTTCTAGACATTAGCAGCAGTAGTTAATCCAACCACATAGGTAGGACATCAGGTGAAAGAAAAGATATCATCAAACTAAGAACAAGTTGGTCTTTCGAAATTCATTCATCATATGCAGGGTTCCGTGCAGCAGTAGTGGAGCCCGTGGGGTTGATGGTTGGAGTGGGATATATAATGGTGCCGTCGAGGTATCCCATTAAGGACTAGCTGCAAAGCAACAGAAACAACTGGGTTTTTCACAATAGAAAGTTATCACAGGAAAGTTTGAGGGTAAGGTAATGTTACACAGCCGGAGTGGAGGTGGGAGATGACATCGTGAATAGGAGAGGTCAAAAAATGGAAGAGAAAGAAGAAATAGTGGAGGTGTTTTTCAAGGATCTTACTAGTCATCTGATACCATGTAAGAATTAGACTCTAAATTTGAGCTTGAGTTTTGCTTATCCTTTAACTCTAAGACTGCATTTGTATTTATAGAGTTTATCTACTAGTTGTTATAGTAATTGCATGAGATAAGAATAGATTAATTCAAAATATTTTAAATTTTGAATTAGCCTGTTACGGTAATAACTACATGAGATACAATAACTACATTAATAACTACATGAGATAATAATGGACTAATTCAAAATATTTTGAATTTGAACAAGTCATGCATTGTTATCATTGACAAGTAGAAACCTCCATAGCCCAACCAATCTCCTCGCTCTTTTAAGGCATTCTAAAATCCTTTGGAAAGAGTCTTTTCTAGATTAATCCGGAATTAGCTGGGTCACAAAGCCAAAGCACGGCAGACTGGAGGCAAAGTGCTCAATGTAAGTCAGCTTCTGTGAGAGCGCTTTGCACTTGAGCAGTTCGTTGCAGAAGACACCCATGTTTGTGCTCCTAGGGTGGCCCTAAGAGGATGCGCAAACATGGTGATTTGAACACACGTGCGCTTTGAAAAAGTTTAATTCTCGCATCTCTCTCTTAGGGATCCCTTTGGCAATGATCCTCGCTCTCCTAAAACGTGTGTGGGGTTTGTTTTCAAGCCGGAGTCGCCTTACGTCATTCACTCAAGGTAGGAATCCTCAAATTACGTCATTCAATGGGGGAGGTTTGCTGCAATTCTTTACGGAAAAAAAAAGGTTATAAGGATGATTTCTGTAATTACATGGATCTTTACAAATTGAGATTTTTTAATTTAAATAATAGAAGATACATAAGAAATTTGAATTAATCGGCATGCATTGAACATAACAGAGATAAAAGATCAAAAGTTCAAAACAAAACAGGGGTGTTTGGATCAGAGTAGATGCTTAAAAGGCTCTATGTCAGTTCTTGCCCAGACCTCGTAATCATTGAAACGTAAAATTTCTAGAGGTCATTCCCTCTCCCTATGGAAGATAGAGATTAAGAGGAAATTAAGGATGTGAGAGACGTGGGTATCGATACGTTAAAATAAAGAACACATCTTTGGGGCTCGTCACACGGGATGAGAACAAACCGCGAAGGCCCTTGTAGGAGTAAAATCTCCCTTCCTTTGGAGAGACATATTTTTCAGCCTTCTAAATATATATAATATATATAAATCCAATTTGACTTACATGCATATCAGTAATAAATGCTCATCCTTTGCAGAAATAAATCACATAACCTAGGTGGCCATCCCTCACATTAATCTCTATATAGCACAAAAATCAGACTTTTCCTATGGGTGACATGGTAGAATCATTTGTGTTTCTTTTTTTCGGAAAAGGCGCTAGAGGACAACAACATCTAATTAAAGCAATACTTCATTGGCACAATGGGGGAGATTCACTGCGATTCTTTGCGGAAAAACAAAAGGTTATAAGGATGATTTATGTAATTACACAGATCTCTACAAATTGAGTTTTTTTTAATTTAAATAATATAAAAATATGTGTTAATCGGTATGCATTGAACATAACAGAGACAAAAGATCGAAAGTTCAAAACAAAACAAGGGTGTTATTGCTCAATACCTCCTTGGACTTTCCTACAGAGGTGCAATAGTCCCAAACTTTGATCCAATATATCTTCCTCCCGTTGCAACACCGGTACGATAGTCCGTCGCTCCATTCGAGCTCTGCTTCATCCAGCCTTTTTGAGGTTCCATTTGCATAACATCCTTGCTCTCTTCCCCGTTTTGCTTTTAGCATCAGTGACTGCGACAAATTCCCCTGCATTTGAAATGCAAAAGGAAACGAGAGTGTCAGTAAGAGGAGAACCACGAGAAGCAATCCTATCGGACTGTGCCGAAGAGCTAAAAGCCCCAGAGGAAAAGTACATTTCTTTCGAGGAATTTTTAGGCCTGTCCCCAAGATTCTCTCCAAATGAATTCCTTTGCCGAGGTGGAATCTTTAAAGCACTTCAAAAGGTCGCAGGTTGAAGGCCACATTGAGGATAGTCACTTGCTAATGTAGCTCGGGCAGTAATGCTATTAGGAAGACATTGCCAAATGATATGCTTGATCTTCGGAAGAGTGTCGAATTTCCACACGCATTCCCGATTCATGGGGCTTGTATCTGTCTCACAACATCATTGGCAATCTCATAGGCTGGTGTATGCTAAAATCGCTAAATTCCAATGCACTTTGCTGTGTCTGGCAATCGGAACAGCGCAAATTGTACTCAAAATACTGTCATTTAGTAGCATACAGAGACCACTGAAGTTCCAATTACCCAACCTATTTCAACAATCTCTTAAGGTTTTCTAAACCTTCAATGAGAGGGCCAACTACAGAATTCCTTAATGGTTCCAAGACCGCATCAGTTGACATCCCAAAGCGGAGTCTTTCGCGTTAGTACCATGACGTATGCCTTTACTGAACACTCTCTTCGGCATTTATACAATGACTAATCAGACAATATTGATTCAAAGACTCAGGACCTCGACACTAGGGAATAACATAATTCAAAGTGTCCCAAACTCCTCGAGGCACAACTCTACAGTTAAAAAAAAATGTTGACAAATGAACAAACAAAGTCGCTTACACTACCCATTTGAGGGTTTTGGGAAAAGATTGCGGGAACCCCATCAGGACCGGCGGCCTCTCAAAGAGCTTTTCTAATGGTGTTCGAAGTGGCATTCTCCTGAAGGCTCTGAATAGCATCATGGGGAAGAGATTTGACCCAGTTCAAAGGAAGCACAGGGATTCTCTGGGAGCAAACATGAGAGTGTTGACACCTGATTTTTAGACAACGTATCTTAAAAGGTAAAACCTTGAGATTAGGGTTTCTAATCGCATCAGAGCCCATTTCCTAAACAAAAAGAGTCATTTAACATTTTTGCGAACATTAGCCTTTCATTTCCAAGCTTTTTGCATATCATTTTCAAAAAGTCAATGCTTTGACTTTTTTGAATTGGCTTTGCAATTTTCCATAAAGCGTTGACCTTTTTTTGTAAAAATTCAAAACTTCAAAGTTGTTCATTAGGATCTCATTATGAAAGTTGGAAAGTTTGAGGACCTAATGACAATGTTTAGGAGGTCAAGTTGCTTAAAATTCCAGATAAGGTCTTCTCAACCTCAAAAATGTTTTACAAATGATTCCTCAGTGAAAACTGATTTTTCTAAAACAATCACGAGCTTTTTAGAAAAAACTCAAAACATGGAAGTTGTTAGAAACATGGAATCCTAACTGTATAAAAGTTTTCACTCGTTTTGGATAACATATGTTATTTTTCCCACTTTTTTTTCAAAATCCATAACAGAACCGAATCCAACCTGTCATTCCGAATTGAATTTTACTTTTTGGAAAAATTGGGTGGGTATTGGGCAAAATGGTCCTTTTAACTTTGATCCTCATGATCTAAGCTTTCTAATGACACCTAGTTTACATCATTTGGACATCATTAGGCTGGTTAATCACATTTAAACAAAATAAGCCCGAATTTGACAATTTTAATTAAATAAGTGATCCTCTCGTGAGGCTAACTTCTTATTGCTTGCTTGATTGAGAAACAAGGCTCTTTCGCCTAAATGCATGTTTAATTCATTGCTATGCATGTGTTTGTTAGATGAATGCCTAGGCTCGATACATGTTCAGCGGGTGGCCTACAGTGAATACTTGGAGCCGAATTAAGGGGTTAAATGATATAAGTTATCGTTTTGTGAATACAAATGGTGGCTTGTTATCGTTAACCATTAATTAATCAATCCAAGATGATTAATTGGGCGGGCAATCGAAATGTGTGAAAGACAAAGGCTGATCATGAGGCCCATTCTTTTGATTGATGATTTGGATGCCCTTGCCTTGCCTTGTTTGTTTGTTTGCATATCATGAATGAAATGTGTGGTTCGAATACAAAACCGACACCCATGAGGCGACTCGAAGGAGGAGGAGGCCAAAAGCTTTGAAATGTGGTGACCGATGTCCAATCCGGTCTATCTTTGTACCCAATTTGATACTCAACCATGTCTCAGGTTTTCCCATTTGTGTTGAATAAATACCCGATAATTTGCGGATCTTTCTTTTTCTCACACGTAGAATAGCTCACTTTTCAATACATTATGTGTTTACTTTACACACTGCTTTTCAATACAATTGTTTGTTTGTTTTCTTTTTCTATACTAAGATAGGACTAGTTTAGAATTTCAAATGGAAAACACAAAAAAACAAAATGCATGATCACCTAGTGAACTAAGATTTTGGCATGAAAATGGTAAAAACAAATACATGACAACTTAGATAATAACCGTGTTAAGTTTAGCGGTACCAAAAGGGCATTAGTGGAAATATTAACATAAACTAGTCCCCAAACCTTTGATCTCTGGTTTTTGTAGAAATCGAAATGAAATTCTTGAGTTTCGATTGGGTATCTAGCCGATCCCTAACATAGGCTAGTGGCGACTCTTATTTGTTAAAAAAAATAAAATCAACCCGCCGTCACAGGAGGTATGAATTTAGGGAGAATCCATATTCATGATTAATGGACCTTATGGATGAACAAAATATCAATGCTTTAGTAAGTCATCTTTTATGATGTGCCATTTGGACCATTTCATGACTACTTACCTCTAACCCACTTCCTAAGGCAACCCTCACGGGAGGTAGGTCGCGATAGAGAGGTAGAGAAAAGATTCATTAAATAATCCAGTCGGTAGTGTAAGAATTAGACTCTAAATTTGAGCTTGAGTTTTGCTTATTCTTTAACTCTAGGATAGCGTTTGTATTTAGAGTTTAACTACTAGTTGTTACTATAATAACATGAGATAAGAATAGACTAATTCAAAATATTTTCAGTTTTGAATTAGTCTGTTACAGTAATAACTACATGAGATACTAATTCAAAATATTTTGAATTTGAACAAGTCACGCATTGTTATCCTTAATAGGCCCCCACAACTTGAAGGTGGTCTTCTGGATGATCTTCAACTTGGATGTGAGCATATCATGGCGATACCATGTAAGAGGCTTGGTGAAGATATCCACTATTTGGTCACTTGTGGATATGAAGTGAACCTCAAATTTGCGTTGTGACACTAAATGGCTCACAAAGTGAAAGTTTACCTCGATATGCTTTGTTTTAGCATGAAAAAGTGGATTCAATGTAAGACACATAGCCCTAGGTTGTTGCACCAAAGGATAGGGGGTTCTAATTGAGAGATGTCGTGACGCCCCAGAACGTCACTTGCAACACGTGTCCCTTATGGTTATTAAACTTTATTAATAATTAGGCAATCAGAAGTTAAAAGAACATTTCTTAACCGAGAAATTCGCATGAGTATAGTCAATAGTAATTATGCTTCTTACTATCATTACTTATCATATTTACAACTCCATTCCATGGTTAATATAATCACAAAAAAACAAAAATATGGGTAGATCAAGGTGGCATATCTCCATACTAGATTATACTCTAAAAGTCTACATGTGCAAAAGACTGATGACGTCATGGATCGATAACTTCACACTCTGCTACGTGACCATCATCGTCAATGTCGAAGGCCCTCAATGGTCCAACTAACTCGCCGCTGAGGTTATAGTACCATGCAACAAATCGACAAGGAACCCACTCCACAAAACCAAAGTCGATCCACACAGTAGAGCTATATTTAGTATATAGTACTTCAGACTCAGGTACAAATACCGTTTCATAGACACCTTCATAATACATGGAAACTCCAAAATTGAAACGCTGTGGAACATTCATCCTATACATTTAAAAAATAAAGGAATGAGCCGAGGCCCGGTAAATAAAATCTCTAGTTTTAAGTTAAGAAAATCATTTTACCACTTCACTTGGCGCAAACAATGTCAATGCATAACAACCAATAGGTACGCAGAAAATTTGAAATAAAATGCTATACCTTTTTCAATTGGATATGCCACAATAATATGATCACTTCATTAGTCCATAATATTTTCATTCAAACGCAAGCATATGGTATATAGCACTCACATTCATGCGTTAAGTTCATTACTTCTCCTCCCAAACACTCCCGGGGCATCCTGATCAACGGGGCATCTCAACTCTCAGGCATCCCAGTATACCCTTCGGGGCATCCTAACCTATGGGGCATCTTGACTCCCGAGGTATCTCAGTACACCCTCCGAGGCATCCCTACACACGAGGTATCATCACTGTTGGTTTGTGGGTGACAGAAAATATATTATTCTCATGCAAGCCATGACATAAGTATTTGTATGCATATACTCACCTTCTTGTTATATCTCATATCCCTCAAAGTAATGAAATGCATTATTCAAGCAATTAAGTACGAAGCAATACTTGTTCAACTCAAAAGGCTAAAATCTTCTCAAGTTCAAAAAGTAAACCTACTCGATTCATAAGGTAAATCTATTCAAATTTAGAAAGTAAATATACCCAATTTTAGGAAGTAAATATATTCTGGTTCTAAAGTAAAAATCTGTTGAGGTTCATAAATAGATATGTTCATATTCTAATAGTCAAATCTATGTGGGTTTAAAAATAAATATATCCAAATTCTGAGAGTAAAATCTATTCAGATTTGAAAATAAATATATACAGATTTTGAGAATAAAATCTACTCGGTTAAGAAATAGGTATATCCATATTCATATTTAGAAATAGGTATACCTAGATTTAGAGAGTAAAATCTACTCAGTTTCAAAAACACATATCCAGATTTTGAGAGTAAAATCTACTTAGTTCTGAAAATACATATCCAGATTTTGAGAGTAAACTCTACTCGAATTCAGAAATACATAAATCCAGATTTTGAAGGTAAAATCTACTTCGTTTAAAAAATACACATATCCAGATTTTGAGAGCAAAGTCTACTTTGTAACATCCACGATTCTAGCTATGAGGAATGGCTATGGAACTGGTGTGCCGATAGTGGGGGAAATCAGCCATAAACCAATTCAAGGAAGGGTCATGGATCGATTAACCCAATGGAAGGGTGACCAAGGGATCATTCCAGGAAGGGATCAACCATGGCCTAATCAAAGGATTGGCCCTGGAATAATCAAGGGATCAGCAGTGAACCAATCAAATGACCACGCAAGTGACCTAAGCTATTCAACCATGAATCGGCTGCTCGACTATAAGGGTTGGTAGTGGGACGGTCATATACTACTATGGATTGATAGACGATCATGGATCGATCCCGCACGGTCCTATTCTGATCACGGGTGATTCCATATGGTCATGTATCTACTGCGGACGATCATGAATCGATCTGTGCGACTATGTATTGATCACGAAATGATCGATTCCACACAACTACATGACAACTAAGAGTCGACCAATGACCAAGTATACTTGGCCATGCACTGGTCATGAACTGGTCATAGGCCACTTGGATGGGTCACCGACCGATCGTGGATCGATCACGAATTGGCTCGACAATCCTGCCGATAGGCCATGTAGCAAGTCGTGAACTAGACCATGTACTAGGCCATGAATTGTCCATGTGCCCGAACTTAGACCCTATCATAAGGCCACTAGCTGGCACAGGCACCGGTCACGTGCCCGGCCAACCCATGGACCCTGCTGTCAAGCCGTTAGCCAGGACAGGAACGGGCCATGCGCCCGGTCAACCCGACCCTACACTCGGCCAATGCTGGCCACGGAGCCCACACAGTGGACCATCGACTTAGCCAATCTGGGCAAGTTTGGCCATGACCCGCCACATCCAATGGTGACTCGATTACGAAACTCGATTTGTTTAGTACGGTCGATCGTGGATGAACATGAGAAACTTATACCCGACCAAGTTAGCGCTTCCATTGGCCTAATTCTCATATTTGCCATATTCTTGAAAATGGACATAATAGAAGGCTCTAGAGCATTGGCCATTAATACAAGGAATGAATCATCATCTTAGCTGACCTTATGAAAATTTGGTAATGACAGCCAAAGATATGGCTTGGAGAGCAAGCTAGGCAAGAAACATGTGACAAAATCTAAACTCCATTATGACCATATCTTGAACATTCAATGAGCGTGTGAGTTGTCCACTTAAAAGGCAAGGTAAGATATGGTAATGATGGCAAAAAGATTTGGCTTGGAGAATAAGCCCGTGATTCATGGCTTAGATGGCCTTATGAAGATTTGGTAACGATGGCCTAAGATTTGGCTTAGAGAAAAAATAAGTGACTCATGACCAAGTATACCAATTATAATGGCACACATTGACTTCATCATTCCCCTAGAAACTAAGGCATGCCACACCATCTCAATGGACATGCCACCTCTCTTTAATAGACTTGACATCTCATTCTAGTAGGCTTGCCACTTCAAAAAAATTTATTAGATCACTTGGAGAAGTAATGATGAGGATGGAGCTTATAAATAGAGGACCCCATCTTTCAATTCCACACTTTCGGCTCACTATCTCATCTTCCTCTCCCTTGCACACCACTTCCTCCTTTTAGGCCATTTATTGGCAAGCCCCTCTAGTTCATCTCTAGGTAAGTGAAATAACTAATCTTTCGTTAGGGCGATATGCTACGTTGTTGAATTTAGACGTGTGATTACCTATACTTTGTCGTGTGTATAATGAGAAATGCTTTTGTATGGATTGCTCATGTGGCATGTTTGAGTATGTTCATGCCCCGGGACAAGGTCAAGGTTCGCTCAGCTTGGAATCAATGCTAAGACGAGATAAACCAAGCTGCAAGGCCTTAGTTGGCATTGAGGCGTGCCGATTCCAAGTCTTGCACGATGCGGGGATCGACGTTAGGCATTCGGTTCAAGCCATGAATCAAGAATTGTTCTCGGCATACCATGTAGTGAGTGTCATGACACACACTCGTTTGAGTATGCCCACAGGCATTATGTATGCATTAGCTAAGAAACAAAGATAAGAATCCAGCTTGCGTGAATGCTTGTTATGTGATCAAATAAAGGAAATGGCCATCACTAATGGATTTTGGTGACGTTGCCCGGTGGATTTCGAATGCCCAGCTTGAAGTTGGAAGCCCCTAAGAGTATGGGATGCCTCTAAGAGTATGGGATGCCCGGTGGATTCTAGATGCCTAGCTTGAGACTAGAAGCCCCTAAAAGTATGGGAAGCCCTTGAGAATATGGAATGCTCGGAGGATTCCGGATTTCAGCTTGAGGCTAGAAGCCCTTGAAAGTATGGGTAGAACCATGTGAGACGGTTAATGAACCTTTAATGCATGTTGATGTGTGTTGTTGTTAAGTTTATTAATAAGTTGAAGGTAAATCGTGCCTTGGCGATAAGCCAAAATTGATCACATACGTATAGTCAAGGTAAATCAATAGTATTGCTATTAATCTGCCATCGACACTGTAGTGCAAGTGATGTTCGCATGTTGGGTTTGACAACGAGACATCCTCCTAACTCAGGATTAGTGATTTTACTTACTAAGTCTTCAACTCACTCCGTTATCTTTCAGACTAATAGGCATGGACGTCTCACCTCCTCTTCCTCATGGTGAACCAACTCTGGAGTTGCAACCTTGCTAAAGGAGATAGGAATCCCTCAAGTTACGTTTTTGGATAGAAAAATTATGTAAACAAGAAGTGCCTGTAGAAAAAGTGACTTACGAATGTACTGAGGCAATATGGAAGTAGTGTGCTCTTGTTGATACCTGATTTTTAACTCATTTTTTTTCATATTTTCAAAAATATCAAAATTAGAATTAGGAATCTTGGCCAAGCCTAGAAACCTATTTCTAAACCAAAAATATTTTTTTTAGCAATTTTCTGAATTTTTCTTTAATTTCTTTTAATCAAAATAAGTGAGAAAATCAAGAAAAATAGAAAATGGAATAAAAAAAATCCATAAAAATAATCATTAGTCTTCTTTTAAATTCAATTTCACTAATGAATCATCAATTTTAGAAAATCTCAATCGGGCATGTATTTTTCCAAAATTGGGCAAAATTAAACTCGAATTGAATCAAAAATGCAATTAAATCTTTTTTAGTCATTTTTAAGTCATGGTGTCTTCATAACAAATGATTATGGGACATTGAATTACATAATAGTCGGTCCAATTGCACAATTTGTCATAAAAATAAAAAAAATCCCCAAAATTCAATTGAAAATTCGAAATTTTGAGCCCAAATTAGGAATCGTACCCAATTTGAAATTGTCGAATCATGAGACCGTCATTTCTAGGGTTAATTAGATGTGGTTAATTCAATTTTGGTATCAATTTTGCCTAATCAGGTCATTAAGGTATTGAATTGAACAAAACCCTATTAACCCGAATACAAAAATTTAAAAATCTTGGACATGATTATGATAAAATTGGGGAAAATCACATATTTGGATTTGAAATGTGATGAGGAATTCGATTGTAGGGTTTAATTTTGAAAATTGGATCAAAATCGAGCTTAATTTGAGAATTTAGACCAACCCAGGTCTGCCGGGTCGATCGGGTCAACCCGACCCGACCCGGGTCGATCTCCTTCACCCGACTTGCCCAAGACTCAATAAACCCAGAAAAAATAGTTCAAGCCCACCACTTTATCAATTAAAATCTCGATTTCCATCACATGTTAAACAAGATGGACAGCTGGAGATTCTCAAGCTGCCTATCCTTATCATTCCTAACCGATTCTAAATCGATTAGGAGTGATAAACCGACTCGGGAAAGAGGAACAAAAACAAGAAAAAACTAATCATTGCATATGGAAGCTGCTCGACGAAAATCCTGAGAGAAGAGAGAGAGAGAAAGAGGGCAAAATCCAGAGAGAAGAAGAGAAGTTGAGATCCCCAGATCGAGTGATTGGCGCTCGTCAATTGACCGGCGCCGGCGAATCGATCATCCAGAGAGGATCTCCTTCTCAAATGGCCAGTGAAGACCTGATCACAAAGGTCTGAAAATCAACTTCGACCGGCGTATCTAGAGCTTCTCCAGCAAAGCCAAAATCATTTTATTGAAGTATAAGTGTCAAGGAAGACTTCTACGGTGACCGAATAGCCCGAGGACAACATTTCAATCCCGGACGAAGCAGGTAAAGTTCGGTCTTCATCACAATTTTCCAGAATTCCAAAAGACACAATTTGAGTTCATTCTCGTTGATCATGCGTTCTCTTTTGCAAATTTGAGTTCTTTAATGCGTAAAACTTGTTTCTAATCATTTTTTATGTTACTTGATTGCATTTTGAGCATTAAACATGCATAAACCGAGTCAGCCAAATCATGAATCACCTCGCCGGAGCTCTGGAAGTCCTCGCTGGAGTGTCGCCGTGACCTTAGGTCACTCAAGTCAGTCACTCAAGTTAGTCACTCTTTACATTGTTTGTTGTTTTGTTAATAGTTAGAATTGATTTAGACGGTTAAGGGTGCAAATGGTAACCATTCTGCTCTAAAAATCAAATTCTTGCCAGAAATTGATTTCTAGAGGAGAAATCTATTTGGTAAAACATGACTAATTCTGCTACAGAAATTAATTTCTGGAACAGAAATATGTTTTGATTTGTTGATTTTTTTTGCACCTAAAAAAATTTAAATTTTACTCAAAGTGGGTAGCCATAGGTATTATAAGCCATTTTATAAAATTTTGAAATTTTTGATTTTTTTTAATTTTTTTGGGCACCTAAAAATATTTAAATTTCACTCAAAGTGGGTGGCCACAAGTATTTTAAGCCATTTTGTGAAGTTTTGAATTTTTTTTATTTTTTTATTTTTTGGGCACCTCAAAAAATTTAAATTTTACTCAAAGTGGGTAGCTACAGGTATTCTAAATCATTCTGTGAAGTTTTAAAAATTTTTTATTTTTTTTATTTTTTTGGCACCTTAAATATTTAAATTTCACTCAAAGTGGGTGGCCACAGGTATTTTAAGCCATTTTGTGAAATTTTGAAAATTTTTATTTTTTTATTTTTTTTATTTTTTTTAGGCACCTCAAAAAATTAAAATTTGACTCAAAGTAGGTGGCCACAGGTATTTTAAGCCATTTTGTGAAGTTTTGAAATTTTTAATTTTTTTTGCACCTCAAAAAATTTAAATTTCACTTAAAGTGGGTGGCCACATGTGTTTTAAGCTATTCTGTGAAGTTTTGAAATTTTTGATTTTTTTTATTTTTTAAAAAAATTCACCAAATTTCGTATTTTCCCCGAAATCGGACTTTTTTATTTTCTGGAAATTTTTATGAATTTTTCAATTTTTATACATTTTTTGAAAAAAAAAATTGTGAGAAAATAGAGAGAATACATTCCGGAATCAGGAAGCTATAAAAAGTAGCTTCTCTTTTTCTTGCCAAAAATTCATTCTGGGATTAAAAATGCATTCTGGAATTAAATATTTTTAACAAACGCATTTTTATTCCAAAGTGCAAAAATTGCTCCAGAATGCATTCTGGAAATTTTTTAACAAACGTCATTCTGTCCCAGAATTCATTTCGGAACAGAATTTTTATTCCGGAATGCATTCCATATGCACCCTAAGGCGTTCTGTGTGACAATTTATGAGCTTGAATAGTTAGTTCGAAATAGGGTAGCAAGTAGGGTTTTTTCGACTGGTTTTTCGCCAGTCGACGATGGTCCGACAACGAATCTATAGGTTAGGGATAATAGCTGGTTATATGAAGTTTGCTCAGAATCAAAATAAACGGCAAAATGTCCATCGGAAGGTCGCCAGAGAAGGGCTTGAAGTGGCGGCCTTGAAAACATTAGGTTGTAATTCATGCATACCAAGTGTTCGGCGAAATGCCGAAGAGAAAAACGCATTAAACGGCGCCGTTTCGGAGTTGTGCTTACCAGGGAAGACGATCGACGCCGGCACCGGCGAGGCCCGGTTCGGCCAAGCCAAACCGAGTTGAACCGGGCCAGTCCGGTTCGTTTCTAGGCGGGAAAATTTAAAAAAATAATAATAAGTAAAATTTGAATTTTTTGAAGTGCCCAAGTAGTATTTTTAGAAAATCTCAAATTCAGGGGTTATAACATCTAAAAAACCCTAAAACCCTAAAAAAACACATATCATGAAATGAACAAGACTTTAGGGCTTCATTAGAGTTTGGATGCATTTTGATTTTTAGAGACAATTTAGGATTGTTTGGTTTGATTGACATTGATTGCGCATTTAATTCTTGATTGATTTTACCCGCAATTAGAATGGATAGAATTAGTAGGTAAGCCTCGGAAACTTGCATGATACATTAGACATCGTATCGTTCTTAGGTCCCGAAAGGGCGTTGGGATCTCAATTTGGGATCATTAGCGTAACTAAATCCCCGTACTCAGAATCTTTGGTTCGTAGAATCATGATATTTCTCTCATACTCCGATTAGGTTTCTAGTCAACCTACCAATAATGATTAGTGGCAACTCCAAAATTAAAAACTTAGATCAAATAGAAAATTATCATCCACTATCACGTGAGGTATGGTCTGAGAGAGACCCTTGCATGGAAATACCTTCTTAGCGTGCAAACTCCGAAAACCCAACAACAAAAAAGAGCGCGGCGCAACAATTCTATATGGTGTTTTTTTGGCTACTTGTTTATTCTGTTGTCTGGAGTTTGTTTGTACACGTTTTTCTCATATGCATGTTAACGAGATAAAAGAAACGGGATGGCGATGAGACTGGAACGTCGCAACAATAAACCCCCGAAGTGAAGTGAGGTTGTTACATACTTAGTTCAGAAAATACATATGTCTAGATTTTAAGGGAGTTGGAACAGTTCACCCAACTCTTTCCTTGCCATTATCCTCGGTGCTTTATCTCCCACAATTTCTATTTAATCTCATGTCTGTTAGTAAATTAACCAAACACTTTTAGTACTAAGTAACATTCTACCTTGATTCTTATATTTTCCAAGATTGGTTACGATGAGGATGTGAGGCAAAGGGGTTTTATGTGCTTGAAAATGATCCATCTATTGCATGATCGAGTGTTGCTTCCCTACATTAGATCCATTGTCGTCTTGGCCATCCTTTGTTGCACAGTTTTCAGAAGTTAAATTCTAGTTTTCAATCTCTTTCTAGCTTAGAGTGTGAGTTATGTCAACTTGGCAAATTGCATCATGTCGGTTACCCACCTTGAGTCATTAAGCTAGAGGTGTCTCCTTTTTCGTTAGTTCATTAAGATATTTGGGATCCTTGTCATGTAGTTTTCAATTTGGATTTAGATGCTTTGTTATTTTTGTTGATAACTATTCCAGAGTCACTTGGCTATATTTAAGGAAAAGTCGTTCAGAATTGTTTTCTATATTTTGTGCCTTTATTTCTGAAATTCATACTCAATTTGGTGTGGATGTTAGAGTTTTGTGTTCTGATGATGCTAATAAGTATTTTTCTGCACCTATTTCTGACTTTATGACTCAACGTGGTATGATCCATGAATCTTCCTATTCCGATACACCTCAACGGAATGGTGTAGATGAAAGGAAGAATAGACATGCTGGGGCTAATAATACAACCTTAAGGGGGTGAATAGGTTGTTTCAAGTTTTTTGACAACTTTTGCAGGAAATAGTAAGTGCTAAGGAAAGATCGGGTTCAAATGATGTTTTAGAAACTGTGAGTTGATAGTGTGCTTATGTGATTGAAAGAGAGTGAAACAGTAGCACACAAAGAGATATATATATATATATATAGGCATCCTAACAATGAAAGAGAGTGAACAAGTAGATTTTTGGATTAGTGTATTCACGTATTTAACATTTTGGCTTCAATAATCTTCTCTTTTATAGGCATCCTCAATCAGACCGTTGGAGATGTCTTCTCTTTTATATTAGTTCAGCTTTATCCACAAGTCTATGTCCACTCTCACCACTAATAGCCACAAGATAGGTTGAAATACACTAGTAATTGCTGAATAAGTTATAATTAGCACACACCAATCCTTTAAAAAGATAGATCTCACTATCAGGAATTTGGTGCTGCTATCACTCAGTACCCTTGATCTTTTAGTATAATTACAATGTAGCAAGACTCACATACAGTTAAGAGCTTTTTGCTAAGAACACAACTTGTAGTAGACTTATGGATTTGTGTATGCACGTCTCTAACATTTTGGCTTTATTGATCTTCTCTTTTACAGGCATCCTCAATCAAACCATCAGAGATGTCATGGAGAAGCAAGAGAGCCTGTAGGCGTAGCCAAAGACGTGGAACTCCAAGTCGATGGATGGAAAGGCAAACTCTCGTTTGAGGTAATTTCACTCGATGATTATGATATCATTCTAGGTATGGAATTTTTTGATACCGCGAGAGCCATGATAGATTTGAGGACCAAGATGATCATCATCACCGACCCGAAGTGCTCGTCAATGGTGCCAATGATCCATGGATTGACCGGGACAAAGATCCTCTCCATGATTCGATGCGTGGACAATGGACCAAGAGTTTAGAAATACGTGACCAAGTTCCGCACGGAACCAAAGTCGAAGGTGGATCATCCCCTTCAACATGAATTGCTGATCCATGTAGTATTGCCGGAGGTTGCAAACTTGTCGACCAACATGGAGGAGACCAAACCAAAGGAACCGAGTGCCCGACAAGCCGAGAAGCCAAAGACAAAGAAGCATCAGAAGAATCGATGATGCTCCAAGAATCCAACACACCCCCGAGTCTAGAGTGCCGAGGATGTCGCTCGAATGGGTGGGAGAGAATGTCACGATTGCAAGTGTTCCATGCACTAAGGACTGTGCATTTTCGACAAAGACTCGTCTAAACTCTTATGGAGCTTCCAGAACATTCCCAGAGATGGGCGATACGGTAATTGTGCCATATTCTAGAAAATTCTCGACATAAATGCCGATAGTTGGTGGATGAGAAGATGCGATCTCAGCCACCCGTTCCAGAGTTGATCAATGGATGTAATGAGTCGAGTCTTTATATAAGCAGGGGTGTTCTTCCCCTCATTTGAAGCATCCAAATCAATTGAAGTATTTTCATTCTCTCCTAGTAGAGCTTCTTTCTCTATACTCTCCCTCTACAATTTGGGTGAGCGAGTGAGCAATCGAAAAAAGGCTTGGCTTAAACGGTCCAACAATCCAAAAAAAACTCTAAGTTGCCACACGGTCGTTCCCAAACTATTGACGCGTGACACATGCACTATGTTGGTAAAGGGATTATGTAGGTGGAGCTGGAGAGTATCAAGTTCGGAGTTTGATCCTCACGAGCAATGCGCATACATAGGTACTAAATAAAAAACCTTAACTATTTTGATTGTTCCAAAATTACTTTTAATCGTGTTAAATTATGTTAATTTTGTTAAAACTTTGTGTTTCCAAGTGGTTTGAAACAAGCTCTCACGAAATCGCTTGAAGCTGCAAGGGTCGGCAATCTGTCCAATCCTCTCTACCTCATAATTCGAGCTACCAGATGGCTCCAAGCCGACACCCAATAAGAGAACACCTATTATGCCGCATATTTTCATGGGAGAATTCGATCATTTAAGTGCGATGAATGTATTCCTGCGAAGTGTGGAGCTGAGATGACTTGAGTTTGTACTTGGAGAGTTGAGCTCCCTGATCAACCGACCTTTTTGTAATATTTCGATTTGATTAGTGAATTTCAGGAAATTATGAGCAAATTCGAGGAGTGAAATAGGGAAAGGCCAAACACCTATAAATTACCTTTTCCCTACTCCCTTTCATATTTGGGCACGTATTTTTTATTGGCTTCCTTGATTTGCTTTTTAGATAACATTGGACCCCGCGGAATCTTTTATTTCGACGAGTAGCCATTTTATTTTTAATTTAATTTTTTTAAAAATAAAAACCGCTTCAAGTTGATATAATAAAACGAAAATGAAATGGAACGCGATGGGAACCACGTGCTCAGAATAAATATACCAAGATATATTCTCGCAGCCAACATTGAAAAAATTGCGGTACGACGTAGACCCTCATCAAAATTGAAGGACTCGATCGCACGGTCGATAATGGCTGGGTTCTAATCCTACGGTCACGTTATAAGCTCAGTTGCTACTTGCAAACACGACGCATCTTTCGATAGGTCCACTTGGCCTAAATGACAGTTGTCGGTACAAGACACGTCATGTTTTTTTGGCCTAATTAAAAAAACATTAATTTTAATTTGAGTAACAATTCTGACTTTTTTGTCTTATAAAAAATCGTCATTTTCCATTGTTGGAATAATTTGAAAATTACATGTACGAAAGTCGGATTTGAAACTAAACTAAAAATTTATATTTTTAATTGAGACGAAAAAAATTTTCGACCAGAATTATTGATACTATTTTTTTGAATTAGCCCCCCTTTTTTTTTGGTGATTGGCTGAAAATTTAAAAAAGAAAAAAAAAGGAGAGAAGAAAAAAAGAAAACACAGAGAGGTCCATCAGTGCGATTGCAATTCCTCCTCCTCCTCCTCCTCCTCCTCCTCCATCTCCATCTTCTGTGCGGTGATCGCAGAGAGAGAGAGAGAGAGAGGGAGAGATGGCGGACTCGCATATGCCGATCTCTGAAACCTTGCTGTACGTGCTGGTGATAATAGGGCTGGTGAGCTTCGCGGGGCTCATGGCGGGTCTCACCCTCGGCCTCATGTCCCTCGGCCTCGTCGACCTCGAAGTCCTCATTAGGTCCGGTCGCCCTCGGGACCGTATCTACGCCTGTAACCCTCTCTCCCTCTCTCGATCGCTGGATCGGGTCGTCCTCTTTGGAGCTTACATTAGATGAGCGTTTTGGCTCGAGAATTAGCGATTCGCTCACGGCATATGCTAGGATTCGTGTTAGCTTGCGGTGTCTAATTCGTGTTCGTTTCGATATAATCCGTCGGCTCGGGAGATGATCTCTCTTCCCACTTCGTCCTTATTATGCAAAACCGAGCCATGCTCTCCGTGTCCCCGTGCCGAATCGCAAGCTGATGAGATGATACGGCGGATTGCGGAGAAGTGATTCGACACGATTGCCCTTTTGTATATCTGCGTAATTAGGGGGGTTGTATCGGTTTAACCTGCGGAATTTCAATTTTTGAGCTTAATTTCTTGTTTATCTGGCCGCCATATCGACGAATTTTTCTTGCTTTTCTCTGTCATCAGCGAAGATTTTCCCGGTGGTGAAGAATCAACATCTTCTGCTGTGTACACTTCTGGTTGGCAATTCTATGGCTATGGAGGTACTGAACGTGGTTCTTCTTCTTCTTCTTCTTCTTGCAGGAAGTGGGAAAAAAGACAAGTTTGAGTTTGAGGGTTGTTTCTGTGGGGTTATAGCTTTGCAGGGATAAATATTTTCTCTCTGTGTTGTAGGCTCTTCCTATATTCTTGGATAAATTGGTGCCCCCTTGGGCTGCTATTCTGATATCCGTGACGCTGATCCTCATGTTTGGAGAGGTATGCAACTGTGAGTTCTTTGATTTGACTTAAAGAGTCTCGAGGCCTCTATTGTATTTGAGTTAAATCAGTTTCTGAACTGCAGATATTGCCGCAAGCGGTCTGTACTCGGTATGGATTGAAAGTTGGTGCGTTTATGGCACCGTTCGTTCGTGTTCTTGTTATGCTGTTCTTCCCCATAACTTATCCGATTAGTAAGGTATAGTTGAGACAGAGCAAGAACTGAATGCAGGCGTCGTAAATGTGCACTTTCGAGTTCGGTTGTCAAATTAGGCAACTGAGATTATGATAATTTAATGTAATTATCATTCAACATTGCTTCTGAGTTGTTTCTTTATCATAAATGGGTTACAGGTTTTAGATTGGATGTTGGGCAAGGGCCACGCTGTCCTTTTGAGGAGAGCAGAGCTGAAGACCTTTGTTGATTTTCATGGCAATGAGGTACTAAATGCTAGTATATTCTGAATGACTTGACTTCTCTTTTTCTAGAGCTATTCATCTACTCATTCAGTTTGAAAAATGTATTGTGCATGGAACTTTTGCTAGTTAATCTTTTTGTGATAGACCTGATCGTCTGACTTGTGATTAGTTCAGTTTCATGGTTTTCTGATTACACAAGACATGTATGTTCTTGTCCATGCTCAGGCTGGAAAGGGTGGGGACTTAACCCACGATGAGACTACAATCATCGCCGGAGCACTAGAAATGACGGAGAAGACAGCAAAAGATGCAATGACTCCTATTTCGAAGGCATTTTCTCTTGATCTGGATTCAACTCTTACTTTGTGGGTTTCTTGTTTATTCTTTTAATCTTGTTCAATAAGCATTTTTTATATTCTAATTACCCTTTGTTCATTCAATGCAGGGACGCATTGAATGAAATCATAACCATGGGGCACAGTCGAGTGCCAGTTTATTCCGGTGATCCCGCAAATATAATTGGCCTTATTTTGGTAAAATTTCGTCATAGGAAGTATGTTCTGGTGTTTTTTTCCGCTGCCATTGAGGACAGTTACATCTTGTTTGCGTTGTATTGATGTGAGAAGTTGAAAGGATATTGAGGACGTGAAGAGCAAGGAACTATATTTAGATGTTTGTATCTTGTTGTGCGTAACGTAGAATTCTCTGTAATCGAGAAGAGTGATAAGTAGTTTTTATTCTTTTTACGGTGACATCTTGGTGTTCGTGTTATTTAAAACGCTTTGTTAGTGGTTTATAAGATTCTCACATAACTCTGTCAGAAGAGCTAGATGGTTGCTGGCTTGCAAGCATGTGCTTTTACTGTTCTGTCAGTGTTATGGACATTGCTGGAGGGGCATCATTTTATAGTTTTGTTTATACATTGCAGTTATGTATTGTCTTCTGAAAGTGATATGAGCCTTCTGCAAATGCAAGAACACTTTGCACTGACATAGGATTCCTGGGTTCAATTTACCGAAATGTCTCTTGTCAATGCCTTCCTATATAAATGCAATGTATGTGTCTTGTGTTTATGCTCTTAGTTTATTGTTTGCGAAGGTGATTCAAGTTGAGCTAGTTTACTTCGTATTAGAATTGAAAGACTTCTTTGTTGCATCCTTGTTGTGTGTTTGTAGATGATATGATAGTGATACTATGGCTGCGTTATTCAACAGGAACATTATGGCATTTCTTCGTCATTTAATTGTTAGTCTGAATTCGGAAAGAAATTCGGATTATTAAATCGAGCTTGAATTTGGTCAAATCTTGCTGCTATACCATAAGAAATGACATCCCTACCATTGTGGACAAAGAATATCATGTTCGCAATTGCTGATATGTTTTCAAACTTGGTGCATCATATCTGAGTTGCTCTTTAATTCTGTGAAATAGCTTTTCATGCATCAAAGCTGTGTGTACTGCTTTTATCAATCTGATTTTCATTGTTAAGGAATGGTTTTCTCCTGGAAGAACTATAGCATACCTTTCCTCCTTTCCATGTTGACTTTGATCCTTTTGCCCATGGGATTCCAACATGGAAACTTTGCAGGTTAAAAATCTCTTAGCTGTGGATCCTGATCACTCAGTTCCTCTTAGGAAAATGATGATTAGGCAAATTCCTCGGTACGAAAATGTATTTCCTTTGTTTATTTTCTGTTTGACCATGAATAAGACCTATTAATATTTGAACAAATGGTGGTGACGGCTTTAAAAATATGGGTTTGCGATAACCATGCTTGTATTTGAATTTACTGGACATCAGCAGCTGTTTTGTTTTCTGTCATACATACAGGGTTTCAGTGGACATGCCGCTATATGATATTCTGAATACATTTCAGAAGGGTCATAGCCACATTGCTGTTGTGTATAAGGATGTAACCAGTAAAAAGGAGCTGGCACAGGAAAGTAAGGAGGGTGAAAATCTTGAGCTCAGGGCTAGGTTTAAGAAGAAAAATAAAAAACCTGAGGCATCATCAATAAAAGGTGAGGATGTACCAAGCTTCTGGAAATTTCATCATGCGAATGTTTCAGTTCCCTTTTCTGGAGCTCAACCTTGACTTTTGCATATTGTGTGGCTGTGTTGTAACATAGAGCCCCTGTCATGAAGCCTACACCTGATTGTTAATTTCTCACAATCATCTATATTCATACATTGAAGTTTCTGTTTCCTGAATTCTTTTGATGGGATAGACTGCTGCTTGTCTAGTTTGACATCCTGTGGAGGAATATATTCCATAGGATTTCAGGAACATAATTTAATTTTTCTGCTTGGTGATAACTAGATAAGAACGAAGTCGCTCCTACTGGCACTGCAAATAATCCAGGGGTTAAGCTTGGGTTTGATGATACTGGAAGAGCAGCTACAAAGACTGAGGAAAGTTGGGCAACGAAAAAGAGTCCACCTGCCACTCCTGCTTTTAAGAAAAGGCATAGAGGTTGTTCTTTCTGTATTTTGGACATTGAGAATGGCCCTATTCCGGAGTTCCCCCCAAATGAAGAGGTTGTTGGTGTTATTACTATGGAAGATGTCATCGAAGAGCTTCTTCAGGTACGGTCTAATTCGCTTAGGCATTAAAAAAATGTATGGCACTACTGGAGAAAGCTATATCGCGGAGTATAGTGAAATGGTTTATAATATGCAGTTTCAGTTATGTCAGAATTATTGTTTGGTTTCTCAATTTTTATGCCATTGATGACCATTCGTGTCTTTACTTATTTCAGGAGGAGATACTGGATGAGACTGATGAATATGTCAATATCCACAATAAGTAAGTTCAATCTCTTATCTGCATATCAGACTACTAAATTCTGGTTATTTCTGGTGTATTCCCTGCTTGACATTTCACAAAGATTGCTCTTCACCTTGCTCAAGCAGGGCAAACAGCCAGTTCTTTGCTACAAAATGAGAACTTGTCAATATCTTGGGCTTAATTATTTTGTTGATACCCAATGGTCTGTCAAGAAACTGATATATAAATAATGGGTGTTGCAGGATTAAAGTAAATATGCATGCTATTCCAGAAAAGGCTCCGAATTCAAGTTCATTAAATGCTTCTTCTTTGGAGTCCTCAACGACGAGCACGCCTTCTGCGATCTCTCCTCGCTTGGCAGTTGCAGGATCTACGACAACACTCTCGGTATCAACCAGTAATTCCTTAACTGGCTCCCCAATGACAAGCTAATATTAAGCCAGTCTCGTAAAACTGTAGTTAAACGTAGATGTGGGTACAACGATAGTGAGAAGTGAGACAGTTGGAAATTGTTAATGATGTAATCTAAATGAGTATTGTCGGTGACAGTATGAGAATGGTCACCGATGCGGTAACATTGCTGTATTAGTCCTAGCTACTCCTCTGGCCGTTACCATCCATGTACGGAAGGTTTGGTTTGATTGTAGCTATCGGCATGCTAAAAGTCGTGAAATTTCTTTTTCCCATTTGCTCTTTTCTCCTTTTTTGTTCGCCGCAACTTCCCAATACCAAATATGCAAAGAAAATATTCGCATTGGGTCAATAGCACAGATTGAAATATGTGAAGCAAGATGGAAGATGGCCTCGTGGATGCATATAGAGTGTTTGCTCACGATCGCTCCTCAGAAATCGGTTGGGAGAGTGGAGATCAATCCAATAAAGTTAAGAGAAGGGATGGTATTGGTAGGAAATAGGAGTTAAGTAGCCTTAGGGAAAGAGAAGCCCACTTAGAGGCAAAAGAGGGAAGGAGGACCTCAAGAAACCTAGGGCCGAGTACCTACTTCATAATTACCTTGAAATTTTTTACTTATTTTATGAAAAATGAATAATTTAAAAAATAATTTACAGATGATCTCTCATATAACTAATAAAAATAAATGAACGAAAAATAATATTTCAATTTTGGGAAAGATGTTTGCACATAAATTATTGTTGAAATTGTAAATATTTTCTATTGACTAATTATATTAAGTGATACAAGTTATCATTTTTAGGAAAATATTTTTCAAATTGTTCATTTTTCGCGAATACAAACAAAGCTAGATTTAAGAAACTATATTCACAACAAATCGTGTTAGTTAAGAGTATAATTTTAAATACATTCTATAATTTATACTTTTTCAAGTATAAACTCAATTATATATAAAATCCTGATATATTTTCTTTTATCCATTTTCTAAGATTAATACTCAATATAAATAAACTATAGAAAATGGGAGATGGTAGAACATAATTGATAATATATTCTATAACTTATTTGTTTGTCAAGTTTAAACTCAATAAAAGATAAAACCTAAATATACTTTTTCTTTATCGATTTTCTCGCATTAAATTCCAACAAAAGATAGAAACCGGCATATGACAGATCAATAAACTAAGAGCTTATCGGTTGAACGCGGACGTGATAAACACAAAAGTGAGCACTCTCTCAGCTTCGGCTTAAATGATAACAGAGTACAATATCATCGTCATTTGTTAATTTCTTTTTGACATAATCACACAATCAGTTTCTGAATTTTGACTCAATGCTCAATATGATCTATAAATTTTTTATACACGTTCAATTTAGTTCCTGAACTATATAAAAATGTTCAACGTAGTCATAAATATTCGATGTAATCATTCCATTAATACAAGTTCACGGACTACATTAAATATTTTAATATAGTTTAGGGACTACATTGAATATGTACTAAAAATTTATGGATCATATTGAATATTAAGATAAAGTTCATGAATTAAGAACTACATTAGGCGTTAGGCTAAATTTGAAGGACCGTTAGTATCATTATCCTCTGTTTTTTTTTTCTAGTTTTGCAAATTCAGAAATTCAGGCCCGAATGGTTTAATACCCTCGTTTCTCTTCTTCTTCTTCGTCGGTGCGAGAGGAAGTGCCCAGGATGCTTTGCTTCATTTCTACGATTCACGCGGTCGCCCCAAATTCTTCGCTAAAACCCTAAATGCTCGCTCTCCGATCGCCACCGTCGTCATGTACCCTTCGTCAGTCTCCGCTCGCGTAACCCTCCTCGCTCTCCTCTCCGCCTCCACCCTCTACTTCCTCTACAAATCTCGCCGCCGCCGCCGCCGCCACGACCTCCCCCTCGCCTCCTCCGACCCTGACGGCGATGGCTATGGCGGCGGCGGCGGCGCTCTCCCTCGCCGCCGAGGCAAGCTACTCTTCTTCTCCCAGACCGGCACTTCCGCAGCCCTGGCCCGTCGCCTCCTCTCCCTCCTCGCCTCCAACGGCCTCCCGTTCGACCTCGTCGACCCGCGGAGCTATGAGCCCGAGGATCTCTCGAAGGAGTCCCTCGTGTTGATGGTCGCCTCCACTTGGGAGGACGGGAAGCCCCCCGAGAACGGCCGGTTCCTTGCCGGCTGGCTCGCCGAGAGCGCCGCCGACTTCAGGGTGGGATCGCTGCTTCTCTCGCGGTGTAAGTTCGCCGTGTTTGGCGTCGGGAGCGGTGCATACGGAGCCCGTTTCAATGCCATGGCGAAGGACTTGTCGGCTAAGATGAGGGCCTTGGGTGCGGTGGAAATTTTGCCTGTGTCTCTGGGGGATGTCGATAATGGGAATGTCGATGGCGTTTTCGATATCTGGAGTCAGAAGTTGATTGCGGTGTTGAAGGGTGGTGAGGACAGTGGCGTGATATTGGAGAATGGCGTTGGCATCGGAGGGGAGAGTGAGAGCGAGAGTGATGGTGGTTTTGCGAGCGATGAAGATGGAGAGAGTGGTGGCGAGTCGATGGTGGTTGATCTTGAAGATATTGCAGGTAAGGGGCCGTCGAGGAAGTCAGGGGCAGTTGCCCAAATCAATGGGAAAGTTAATGGGACGAGGGAGATGGTGACCCCTGTTATAAGAACTAGCTTGGAGAAGCAGGTGCGTAATTGGCAATTGAGGCTATTTGAACTTTTCTTGAATTGGGTAATTGAATGCATAAGATAACGTTCTCTTGGCTGGTTAAAATTTCAGCAAGTCGTATTTCTGCAATATATATATACATACATATATATATATATATATGGATATATACATATATATATATATATATGGATATAGGTGCTTCATCACAACCTTTATGATTTCACATTGAAGCAGCTTTTATTGGTAAATTCATTGTAGAACTCTGTAGTAGGTGTCTTTATTAGTTCCCATTTTCTGTTTGCCCCTCTTTATGTTACTGGTCAAGTGGCCTTTACCTGCCGTTCATCTGTGTCTTCGGTTAGTTTCTTTTGCTAACTTGATGCCATCAACCTGCAGGGCTATAAGATTATTGGTTCACACAGTGGGGTGAAAATTTGTAGATGGACCAAATCACAACTCAGAGGTCGAGGAGGTTGCTACAAGCATTCTTTTTATGGCATTGAGAGTCATAGGTGATTATTACTTTATATTTTTCCTAAGTTTATAGTAACAATTAGATGTTTTTATTAGGCGATGCAATTTTTATCAAGAGAAAATGACGGAGCAAAGTTTGTGCTGCTGCTAGTAGTTTGTTTTTAAGTCTGGGTATTTTGACTTTTACATTCAAAACTCAAAAGGCTATGTAACCTGGACTGGACTGATTATTTATAATTAGTTGGGTCTGCTCAGTGAGAAAGTAGCTCTGGTTACTGTGTAACTGCATTTTGTAGAGAAGTTGATATCACTTTTGGTCGCCACCCTTCCCTGTACTTCATGGAAGGAAAACTACGGTGGGCTTTCTGGAATTTTAAACCGAATACATTTGCAGAACGAATGGGATAAGGAATAAGGATGAAAGAATAATGGCAACTGAGACTTGGACTGCATTAAACCCTGAAACTCTTACTCCTTATGACAAAGCGTTTGGCACTAAGTCTTTTTTAAGTAGATGGAAAATCCTCATTTTTTTTATGGTCCCTTGGCTGCTTTCTTTTCATTTTTATACTCTTTCGTATTACTGGCCATCCTCTTTGTGTTTATACCGAGAAGATGGGTTGATAGGTTGACCTTGCAGTGCTACCTATGCTTCTATTCTCATAATCCATGATCTTTCTGTCATTGGTTTCTTTCATTATCAGAATTTGCCATTTATGTTTCTAAAGCGGAAGCGAAACAGGTGCATGGAGGCAACCCCTTCTTTGGCATGTGCAAACAAATGTGTCTTCTGCTGGAGGCATCATACAAACCCTGTGGGAAAGAGCTGGCAATGGAAGATGGATGATCCTCTGGTAATTGTTGATACTGCCATAGAGCTTCACACAAAAATGATCAAGCAAATGAAAGGGATTCCTGGTGAGGTTTATTGCTTCAGATTCTTAAATTTTTCGGTGTGATTTCTTTTGTTGGAAGTTGGTCTTTTGCTGGTCAAGCATATGTTGCCTACATAGATGTACTTATGAATGAACCTCTTTACTCGTCATGACATTGTTACAGGCGTTACACAGGAACGCTTATCTGAAGGTCTCTCCCCTAGGCATTGTGCTTTATCTCTTGTTGGTGAGCCTATCATGTATCCAGAGATAAATGCTCTGGTGGATGAGCTACACAGGAGGCATATTTCTACTTTTCTAGTAACAAATGCACAGTTCCCTGAGAAGATTAAAATGTTGAAGCCTGTCACACAGGTATTCCCCTCTTCTTTCTTATTTACAGGGTTTAAAATATTACTGTCATCAAAGGACTTGACCTTGATTTATACTTTTGGACATATGCAGTTATATGTGAGTGTAGATGCGGCAACAAAGGAAAGTTTGAAGGCAATTGATAGACCCTTATTTGGGGACTTCTGGGAAAGGTTCATAGTATGTGCTTTATGCTTACATTTTCATCTTAAGTAATTGAATATTCCAGTGATTGGCGGAGAAGACTTGAGCACAGTTCTTGATGAAAGCTGATACATGGACAAAAAGAAAAAATGAAGTGAATAATATTTGGAATAATTGATTTAGATGTAATAATTTTTGGTAAAATCTCCAGTGTAAAAGGCACCATCTTGCTTGACACTCTACCCTTCTTTGGTTTACTGTGCTGTTCCCGGAAGCATCTCTCTGAGGTAGCTCAATTGTGAATTGCAATTCCTGTTGCTTCCACTAGTATTTGATTGATATAACAACTAGCTTAGGAAAATTTAAATGCATTTTCATCCCCACCACTCTCTCTCTCTCTCTCTCTTTTGAAATTCTGGTTTAGCCATTTTTTATTGATATGCGAAACTTGCTCGTGCGGTGGTGCTGATAAATCTAAGTTCTTATTTGGAAATCAGTCATCACTGACATTTAAGTTATTTGCTAGGACTCCTTGCGCGAACTTAAGGACAAGCAGCAGCGAACTGTTTACAGATTGACACTTGTGAAAGGGTGGAATACTGAGGACATTGATGCTTATTCTAACCTCTTTAGCATTGGAAAGCCAGATTTTGTTGAAATCAAAGGCGTCACTTATTGTGGATCGTATGTTTTCAACCTCTCGTAGATTTTTTAATTAATGACTTTGCATTTGGAGTTCTTGACCATTCTGACATGTCGTAGGTCCGCTACATCAAAGTTGACTATGGAGAATGTGCCTTGGCATGCTGATGTGAAAGCTTTCTCTGAGGCCTTAGCTTTGAGGAGCAAGGGTGAGTATGAAGTTGCTTGCGAACATGTACACTCGTGCTGCGTCCTTCTGGCAAAGACGGACAAATTCAAAGTTGATGGCCAATGGTTCACATGGATAGACTACGAAAAGTTTCAAGAATTGGTGGGTGAAATCGATAAATTTGTGCATCTCTTGATTAGTTTGAGCGGGACATGGTGGTTAAGTATTTATTATCAACCTCTCGAGTTGCAGGTAGGTTCTGGTAAACCATTTGACAGCAGGGATTACATGGCAGCCACACCATCATGGGCTGCGTATGGAGCCGATGAAGGAGGATTTGATCCGGATCAGTTGCGGTATAGAAAAGAAAGGCATCACAAATCGAACCGGTGATCATGCAGGTGTGCATGCACGTGTGTACCTTTTGCAGGTTTAGTACCTTTGCTCTTAAACTTGAGGTGCTTCTGTGTTTTGCCTTAGGCGATAGGCAACAATTCTTTGTACAACTTTTTGCGAGGAGGATATAAGAGCAAGCTTATATACCATTTTATGCAAAAGTGTTGTAGATCTCCGAGCCTCTTCAGGGAAAAATTTTGTACCAGTAAAGCTGAATCTACTAATGGGTAGTTCTTTTTCATCTCTCTCTCATCTTACACGAAGTTGGTGAATACTGTAGTGGCAATTTGCTCTAAAGTTAGCGACTGTGGTCTCTCATGTTATTTAGGCTTTGACAATGAAGGCACAACTGTTTGGAAAATGTATGGATCATACTCAATCCATCGACCATGCGTGTCGTGCGTGCGCTTCACAGTAGCCTCTCGTATGGTCAATGGATGCGAATGTGATGGACACGCTTCATGTAATCCAGTTCTGGACAAATGTTTTCCTTAGACCACAATATGAGTGCTACGCGCCATGCGTCTTTGATGTAGAGTTTGATGAACGTCTCCATGTACGAGTACATAACTGTATAACAATTCCATCCTTACAAATTTCGGGACGATCCTTTTGTATCTTACATCACATCCGGACATCCCTATGCCGCAACAATATAAAAGGCCTCGGCCTCCAAATCTCATATCAATTTTGTACAAAAAACATAGGTGGAAAAAATTCCATTACCAAGAAGTGAAAAAGAAAAATCATTCATTTATATCGTGGATTGGATTGGCATTTTTTGAGATAGAAATCACCAAAAAACAATAGTTGGAAAAAATAGGCGAAACATTCCCTTTATTTTTTTAGATTAATATCACGAAAAACTTCAAATCAGTGTACTTGTGATAAGTTTATTCAAAATTATTTTTTTAATCACCAAAAATCCTAAACCGGTACACTTGTAATAATTTTACCCTCCTTTAATTTTCGTTAAATTTTACTGTCAAATTCTTGATATGTTACAGCTGAAGGGTGTATCAGTTTGTGGTTGTACCCTCCATTTATCACAAATATACGGATTTATGATTTTTCATGATATTAATTCAATTCAACATAGAGTAAATTTATCACAAATATATCAATTTTGGATTTTTGGTGGTCAAAAAATTATTTTGGAGTAAATTTATCACGAACGCACCAATTTAGGATTTTTCGTGCTATTAATCTTTTTTTTTAGGGAAGTTGGGAATTTCTGGAGTGATTTTTCGAGTCTAAACAGAGGGAAGCTGCCACCGAAATAAAAAAAAAAACTTATAAATCCAGGACCTCAAAGTCGCGAAAAAAGCCAAGGACGTAGAGTACTAGAGTTAGAGCGGGCCCCGCCGTGCTCGCCCTCCTCCTTTTCCTCCTTCGTGCGCGACGCCATCCTCCGAGTCAGCCCAGCCTCTCGATGGGTTACACATCTCTCTGTCTCTCTCCCCTTTTTTCTTTTTCTTAAATAATAATTATTTTTTTTATTATTTTTGGGCTGTTTTGGTTTTTCATCGTTGTTGACTTGGCCACTGATGTGGTTTTGCGTGTGGACGCGCCCGCCCGCCGTGAGCGGGGTGGGTCCTCTGATGGATTCTCAGTCGGCACCCGGTGGGTCCCCCCCCCCCCCTCCTCACGCGCTTCGTCAACCCGCGGGTACCGCCCCCAGCTTTATCGACTCCTACCACCACAACCACCACCACCACCGGCTAGCTAGGAAATAAAACTTGGACAGTGGACCCCGCCGAGCCCCAGCCCCAGCCGCGAGGACCCGAAATTATTTTTGAACTAGTTTCGGACGCGAACGTTTAATGAGAAATGCTGGTATGCTAACAATTGTGATTGACTAGAGCTCAATCCGGCTCAAACATTCAGGTGCAGATAATATTCGAGCCCTACCTTATGGCTTGGTCTCGGGGCCGGCCGATGACCGTGTTTGCTAGTTAGCCTGGAATAGTATCTTAGGCGAACGATGATTTGAGAGGAGTTGATAATTCAATATTCAGATTTTGGATCTCTGGGTAGATTTAGATTATGAAATTTAACTCGCGATCGGTCTCCTAAAAGGCTCCACATTGGACGGGCTGAAAGCAACATACTTCAGCCCTCGCAATTCGATACTCGAACTCATGAATATATATATATATATATATATATATATATATATATATATATATCAAATTTTATGAGATCTAAAGTTTGGTTAAGGCAATCATCGACGTAGGGCTTGCTCCCAGATGATTTGACGTACCCTGGTTATGTGTTCAAATCCTTCGGTTGCTCTTTAGCCTCAGAAAGCTTTTGGTTCATCCGCGGTGTTGGTTCGATTGTACCATGCCTCAGGTTTACTTCCACTAACATTGCGGCGGGGGTTATGGTGATGAGCTCCGTTCAAATGAGCAATAGTTATAGTTAAAACTAAAGATCTCGTATTGGGTATTGAATTTTTATGATAGCACCAAGAAATTGCTGACACCGACAGCCCCTCTCCACACCTTTTTTCCCAAGAAAAAATCGGTTAATCCTTTCGTTTGATTACGAGCAGTGTTTGCTTGCCTTTTGACCTTCTTTGAGCTGCTGACTATTGAGTTACCTCTTACATACAGATTGCAAGAGAGCTTTAGCTTACAACTATTTTGTGTGGACAGATCTAATTGATCGAAAATCATATTTAGATGATTATATCAAAGCACAAGCAATTCAATTATTGTGGAAGATAGAGCACATAACTATCACACATATGATGCGGTAACTGGTTATCGCATATCATGTGATCCACGAAAATTTCATGTCATAATTATCGAATATAATCTTATTTGAGATGCTTACCGAATATAATATTGTTTCATATGCGTAAGGTTTGATCTCTGATTGTGAACGAGAAATTGTCATCGAACCAATCAAATTAGGATGCACCAGATCGATATATTCACTAAAAGGAGTAACATGAAGTTTAGAATCATGGCATGAATATAATGATGAGGGGAAAATTACCAAAAACGTCCTAAACCGTTTACAATTTTTTCAATTCAGTCCTAAATCTTTTGCAAATCATCCAATTCAGTCTTTTTGGCCGGCCGGCGCTAACATGGCCGCCGGCTGGCGTCCACGTGACAATATTTTAATATTTTTTTTATTATTTTCAAATTTTTTTCTTTTTTATTTTTTCTTCTTTTCCTTCTCCCCCCTGGCCTGTTCGGCCGGGGGGGAGGCTCGCCGGCAAGGGCCCAACTCCGGCGAGGCGGAGGTTGCCCAGCCATGGCGAGCTCCGCCTCGCCCAGCGGCGGCGAGGGCCCAACTCGCCATGGCTGGGCGAGCTCCGCCCTCGCCCAGATCTGGCGAGGCGAAGCTCGCCATGGCAGGGCGAACTCCGCCTCGCCAGATCTGGGCTCGCCCAGCTCCGGCGAGGCGGAGCTCGCCATGGCTGGGTGAGCTCCGCCCTCGCCCAGATCTGGCGAGGCGAAGCTCGCCCAGCCAAGGTGAGCTTCGCCTAGCCGGAGTTGGGCGAGCTCGCCCAGCTCCGGCTCCGCCTCGCCGGAGCTGGGCGAGCTCACCCAGCGGTGGTGAGGGCCCAGCTCGCCGAAGCTGGGCCTTTGCCGACGAACCTCCCCCCTGGCCGAACAGGCAAGGGGGTGAAGGAAAAGAAGAAAAAAATAAAAAAAAAAATTAAAATATTGTCACGTGGATGCTGCCTAGCGGTCACGTCAGCGCCGGCCAGCCAAAAGGACTGAATTGGCTAGTTTGCAAAAGATTTAGGACTGAATTGACAAAAAAAAAATTTAGGATTGAATTGGTAAAATTGTAAAAAGTTTAGATTTTTTTTGGTAATTTTCCCTAATGATGAGTGAAGTGCTCCAGAAAACGATGGTGTATATCTTGACTTGTCCACTGCGGACCTACCCCCAACCTAATGCTTCGGTTTGACTTGCTTTAACAGCAAGTGGAATTGGTTGAAAAATTCGAAGTAGAGCTACACAGCATGATGTGAGCGAGGTGCTCTAGTTGGCGGAGCTATAGCCCCCGTGTTTGTGATGCGCACATCCTATTGTATTGTGTATACAATTTCTTATCGAGATGAATTTTGCATTATTGAACACAAGAAATCATTTTATGCCTTTATAAATTGGATTTATATCGACAATCTTAGAGTGCGTTTGTTTCGCAAAAAATTTAATGATAAAAGAAAATATTTTTTGGGAAAATTATTTTTCAGGAATACACTTAGTTTTCCTTTATTTGGTGATACACAATGGAAATCGTTTTATGATATTTGGATTTCATTGGACAATGATTTCAATCTCATGACTTAATTTTAGGACAAAAAAAATCGAAATTTTTATTTTTTAAAAAATTTTAAAAATATCGAAAATTTTAATTTTTTTTTTATTTTTTAATTTCTTTTTTTAACAATTCGAATTTTTAATTATTTTTTCCTTTTTTTCTTTTCTTTTTTTCTTCTCTTTCGTTTTCTTTTTTCTTTTCTTTCCTTTTCTTTCTCCACCTTCCTCCACCGCGACCAACCGGCAACGGCCCCAAGCGAGCTCGAGCTCGACGGCCTCGGGCAAGCAGTGAGCCCGCCAGCCTCAGTCGAGCCCGAGCTGGCCTGGATTTGGCAAGTCGCAAGCTCCCTGGATCGCCTAAGCTTGGGCTCGCCTGGATCTGGCGAGCCACGAGCTCACCGGCCTCAGCTGAGCCCTAGCTTGCCTAGATCTACCGAGCCTCGAGCTTGCTGGGCGAGGTCGAGGTGAGGTGGAGGCGGCGAGGTTGAGGTGAGGTGGAGGCGACGAGATCTAGGCAAGGTCGGGCCTTGTACGACGCCGGCAAGCCTAAGCTCGCCAAATCGCGGCGAGACTCAAGCTCGCTACACTAAGGCTAGCGAGACTCTAGCTTGTCGAGATCTAGCTAGCTCGGCCTCGGTTGAGGGTTGATGACACGCTTGTGGCTGGCGACTGGCGGAGGGAGGAAGAAGGAAAAAGAAAAAAAGAAAAGAAAAGAAAAAACAAAAGAAAAATAAAATGTTAACAAATTTGAGATAATCAAATTCATAGAGTGTTTTCACCTTCTAAATTTATACATGAATGGTTTCCTTGACCGAAAAGTGTTTTTGGTTGATCAAATTGTTTTCGGACAACCACACAGATAAAAGTCCGGAAAACATTTTCCCGGAAAACAATTTCATCAAAACAAACGCACCCTTAGTTAAAATTGCAAGCGTCCCGAGAGAGAGATATGTTTGTTAAAGACATGTTTGGCGAGTTAATAAGGATGACTTATTAGTACCTTATCATACTTTTGCAATCACATTCGTAAATCTATCCAACATATAGTGTAAAGGGACGAGTTAACAAGTGCCGCATCTTGTTTTAGTGACTATCTCAGTATGCATTACATTCTCAATGCTTTAACCGTTCTTGTTGCTGCCATCGGAAATCAAAACTTTCCCTACACGACATACAATATCGTCGGGCCACTCGTGACCAAAATGCGATTCACAATCTAACTGCTGCCGGAGAGATATCGATTAGTCACAAACATACGGTATAATCTACCGAGCATCAGGTTAAATGTAGCTGCTACGAAACTAATGCTAGACAGCTATATAATGCTTGTGGGATAAAATCTTTGGACTCCATCCCAAATTCAATTCAGTGCTAGCATGGTCCACCACTTGGCCTCTCTACCAAGTACGGCCTCACAAGGGAAGTGGGCGTCACGTGCAGCAGACAGCGATTCGTCCGCTCTCTCTCTCTCTCTCTTCTTTTTCCGAATTCTGGATTTCCTACGATTCTTTTACTCCTTCTTTTCCCTGGTTTATTTTGGCGTCTCTTCGAGCGGGCACGAGTCAGTCAGTGAGCCGCGCAGTGGAGGGCAGACACAGGTCTGCAACTCGCCAATTCCTGCCTCATTATTTTTCCCCCATCCCTCAAAGATTGCAATCTCCTCATCCTCATCTCTCTACTTATCGTTTTTCTTCCCTCCCCCTCCCCCAAAAAAGCAGCAGAAAAGGTTTGATGGAAATTACACTTGAATGTTTATCATTCATTTGGTTGAGCAGATGGGTTTATCCAATTCAACTGTGGACTTCAAAGATAGGATTCAATCTTGATTGGATGTGTGGGGTGTGTGGAGTGGACCTACCCAACATATTCAAAGTTAAGTCTCATCCATTTATGTTTATGACAAAACAAAACTAAAGCACCCACAACCAGAATATAAGCAAGAAACTTGAAAATACTAAAAAAGGATAAAGAAAGGGAGAAAGAAAAAACCATGTTCATCTGTGATTCTGATTCATTCATTGGTTTGAGCACACAGATAAACCACAAGCTAAAAAACAACAAAAGAAGAGACCGATGACTTCAATCAGTGGGTGACTTCAATGAAGCGTGGGGGCATAGAAAGTGGAAAACAAACCCACACCAGTAAACCTAATTTGCAGCAGTATTTCGTCGTCGTCAACATAGGTACGAAGAAAACATGTGAGCCATGTGAAGTGTTAAAAAGGCAGGAATGATCTTCGATCATCTAATTGCCTGATCAAGATCAGAGCTACAAAACCCAAAGACAGAATGAGTTGCGGAGAGAAAAGAGTAAGATAGTAAATGGGTCCGTCTTCTTTGTCAGCTGCTCTTACGAGGCTTGCTCTTTCTTCTCACTCTGCTTCTGCTGCTAGTCCCTTTTGTTGGTGACTCCTGCAACGTCTCTTGCTTCTGCTCTTCCACTTCACCAGCTCTGGCTTTCTTCGTTTGGTCCGCTACTTTAGCTTCTTCTTCTTCTTCTTCCACTACTTCAGCTTGTTGTATTGGATTCTGTTGTTCCTCTTCTTGCTTTGGTTCAGCTTTTGCTTCGACGATCTTGCGAGGTCGGCCTCTCTTTCTGGGTGTCACTACTATAGACTTGGTTTCGTCTCCTGCTGCTGGTGCTGATGATGATGCTTCTGCTATTGCCACCGATAGTTCCTTCGTTTTCTGTGCCTTCCTCTTTCCCATCTTCCCCCAAATCAAGAAAACAAATAGAATAAGAATTCCAGCTTCTACTCAAATCTTGGGTCAACCGGTAATACCCAAAAACCTTCGATGAAACCTGTAGAACCCACTAAAACCAGAGCCAGATGTTTCCTCTATCACCAAATCAAAATTGGTTTAGATGATCTTACTTTTCTCAATATAAACTCTCTCTCTCTCTCTCTCTCTCTCTCTCTCTCTCGCTCTCTCTCTCTCATCGAGAAGAAGCTAATAACTGCACAGCAACCACTTCTTCTTCTTTTTTTTTTGGTATGTAGCAACCACTTATTTTACTCGCTGAATGAATAGAACAAATAAAAACTTCACCAAATCATCTTTGCCTTTTCTTGGTCAAAGGAGTGTGAGACCCGACCCATCAGCTTCTCTCTGTGTATTGTTTTCTGCATATCGCTCTCTCTACCTCTCTCTCTCTCTCTCTCTCTAGCGGACGAAAAGAAATATGTGAACGGAGACAAAAGGAGGAAGAAATGAGGTCGAAAGGGGAGTCAGCAGAGAAACGAGAGCCTGAAAATAAACGGCGAAGGCGAGGCGAGGTGGCTCAAAAGCTAATGCTGACTGACTAGGGATTATTAACGTTGCCCCACCAAAGGTCTCACATATGAAATTATTAATATTATTTTATATGAATTTTTTTTAATATGACTTTGATACATCATGTTATGGAAAGCTTGTTAAAGCCAGGAATCATATAGGTTCGGTGCCTACAAATAAACATTTAGCGGGATGTTACTCAAACACCTTACTAATTATATCAATTAAAGAAATGTTTTCATTTCTGATATGTTGATTATGCATAACTTGATAAAAAAAATAATTCATTGAAAACGACAAACCTTCCTAATTGTGTAACGAGTGCTTTGAAGACTTTTGTTAAGAAGATCTTCCTTCCAATTCTCGGTTTATAACACAGTCACGCAATATTCAACTCCACCTTTCTTATCTGTCATTTCTTTCTTTTCTAATTGTCCCAACATCCTCCTTTTTAACGGTGGTAACAATTTCCTTTCTAATTCGTCCAAGCATATTCTGATCATATATGACTGCATACTGGACTTGGCTTTAGAGTTGGGTTGTGTAATCGAACATGATAAGACTCATCGTCCAATTGAACGAATAAGATGTTTCGAGATACATGCAATCATGTCGCTTTCGGACGAGGATGAAGGGCACGAAGGACACCGACCCCTCCTTTATGGCCTTTGCCTTTCGGTTGACTACCCCAGCCAGCAAAGCACTCGACAGGAAAATAGATTAGGTCTATGCGTCAGCAACAAGCATCACCAAATAAGGAGAAGTGTAATGCCTTACTGTGGAACGAACGGTTACGACTTCAATTTCTACATCAGCTTCGGGATATCGACAAAGATCAAGTTGGACCCAATCGATGCCGAACAACCTTAACATTGTCACCACACGATCCCTCTAATATTTGTTGGAAGTGAGCTACATTTTCGCAGCAAAACTTTGCCTTCTAATTGAGTCACTTATCCACCTACCTATCTTTAGAATTTTTATGCTCTGAAGCATATATCTTGTCTACTCGGACTTTTACTTAATGAGAATGCAAATCTTTATTCGACCAAAAAAAGAGTCCGGAAACGCAAATCTTTGATCATCAAAGCCAACCGCAACAAAACTTTGCCTTCAAATTAGGTCGCTTCCCCCTACCTGTCCTTGAGAATTTATGTACTCTAAAGCATATATCTTGTCTACTCAGACTTTTACTTAATGAGAATGCAAATCTTTATTTGACCAAAAACAAGGTCTGAGATTGCAAATCTTTGGTCGTCAAAGCCAACCGCAACAAAACTTTGCCTTCCAATTGGGTCGCTTTTCCCCCTACCTATCCTTTAGAATTGATATACTCTGAAGCATATATCTTGTCTACTCAAACTTTTATTTAATGAGAATGCAAATCTTTATTCACCAAAAACAAATGTCTGAGAATGCAAATCTTTGGGTGTTAAAGCCCACCATAACAAAATTTTGCCTTTAAATTGGGTCGCTTATCCCCCTGCTTGTCTTTTAGAATTACTATGCTCTGAAGCATATGTCTTGTCTATTCATACTTTTACTTAATGAGATGCAAATCTTTATTCTACCAAAAGAAAAAAGTCCGAGAATGCAAATCTTTGGTCAATAAAGCTCATCGCAATAAAACGCTGCCTTTCAATTGGGTCGCTTATCCCCTTACCTATCTTTTAGAATTGCTATGCTATGAAGCATATATCTTCTCTACTCATATTTAATGAGAATGCAAATCTTCGACCAAAAGAAAAAAGTCCGAGAATGCAAATCTTTGGTCATCAAAACCCACCGCAACAAAACTTTGCCTTCCAATTGGGTCACTTATCTCTCTACCTGTCCTTCAGAATTGCAAAGCTCCGAAGCAAATCTTTATTCGACCAAAAAAAAAGTATGAAAATGAAAACAGAAGGTTCACCCGTCATAACCCCTCAACTAAAAGGAGCAACAGTGTCCAGTGAGTCGATCGCAATTTTAGGGATGCACGCTAGAAAAGAAGGGACAATCGAGGGGGCATTAGATCATCTTAAGACCGACACGAACTATTTATAAGAAGTAAGGGCTAATTCCAAAAAAAAGCACCAATAAATGATGATTTTGGCCTGAGCTTTTTTTTGTCTAAAAAAAAGCATCGGCTTTTTACTCAAGTCTCAAATATAGCCCCTATTATGAAAAATTTTCAAATTGTTCAAGCTAGATTTGAAATTCAAAAGAAAGTTTGTGATTTTTTGTGAGAAAAAAAAATTCAAGCCATAATTATCACTTGGTGTTTTTTTTAAAATTAATGGTACCGTGCGAAAACATTCACTGCTTGACTTCTTTTGTGCACTCCCATAAAAAAGACTAGCACAGACAATCGCAGAGCGTCGTCATATGGCATACAAACAGATGAATTGAGAAAGAAAATTGAACAAGAATTGAAGTGGCAACTGGGCTTCTTACTCGGGCAGTGAATATGATGCGAAAAAGCGACTATCTGTTAATTTTAACGATGGAGAAAAGCCAGCTCAGTTCGCAAATACTTTATGAAGCTGACGACTACGGACCGACTGACATTAAGGGATCCAAGTGGACTCGAACCACCATCCTCCCAAGCCCAGTGGGCTTGAGCGCTCTTACCATATTTGAGCTTATGGACCCACCACAAGGCAAAACTCAAACCAAAAAGTCACAAAAGGATCCAATCAAAACCACAGAAGAAATGAACAAAACGTGCAGGGACAAGAAACGTTGACTTCAACTTCTTCACCTTGTCTGGGTAAAAGAATATTCGCATGACCTAATTCTTACTTCGCAATAGCTTTACCTATACACAATCTCTATTTCCCTATTAATTTAAAACGTCAGAAAGAGAACTAAGAACAGGGATTCAGGATACCAACATACAACGCCCCCGGAAGACAGGCCGCAGAGAATTAAAAACAACGCCCCCGTAGAACAGGCCACAGAGAATTAAAAACAACTCATTCAAACTGAGAAAGAAAAATAGGAAGGACCCCCAAAATCTCATTAGCTTCACTTTCATCTCGAGTTAGCGTATATATCGTTTCGGATTTTTTTTTAACTTGTGCAAATACTGAAATCAAACGTAAAATTTCTAGAAAATAAAATTATTCATGAATTGATACAAAACACGCTCAAAACAGTAACCCCAGTAAATACCCAATCTCTGAGGCCCTCTGTAAAAGGAATTAAAGAAACAACTATCGTCTAATGTTAATTAAAATAAGAAAATCGATTTACAAAGTTAGCATACTCGTAATTCTTGCGTAAATAAACTTCAAAAAGTTTATTTTATACCCACAGAAATGTATCGAACTTTCTCAATTTTCCAAAGATATTCAATGTTCTATAAAAAATCCAAATTTCCATAAAAGGAAAAGAGCCAAACTACATGCCTGTGACCTTTTCTTTTTTTCAACGTTGCCAAATTTTATCAAAATGAATATGTAAAATATGCATAAGAATCAGTCCGAAATCACGATGCGCCCTTGAAAGACATTGGGATTTTCAAGCTCACCGATCGACTATATTACATGCGCCAGCACTCGACATAGGTGAGCCAACTCCGTCTCCAGCTGCTTTTCCACCGAAAATAAAACTCCCATCTAAGCTGCTGGGATGGAGTAGGCTCGTGTTCACCTAGTTCATACACGAATATTTCCAATAACTGACGGAGCACAAGAGGATATGACACTTGCGAAAATCCAGACGGCCGGTACTTCCCAACCTCTCGGAAAACTCAAAACTTACTAATTTTCCAAACTATGGTGGAAGACAACAGATCCTTGCTTCTCAAGCTCTCTCCACAAATCACTGAAATGGTTTGGCCTGCCCTTGAAAGAAATTGGCCACATTGATATCGCGCAACAATCAACCAGAATTTGATAATACCATATCTACTACATCCATGCGTCACTGTTGAAAAGCACAAATTGATAACATAGGTAATAAGGACTGTAACCAAGAAATAAATGGCCTAAATCCTTAAGAAACATATATACCTTTCCAAGAATCAGACGACAATGAAGGCAGGTTCAGCAACTCAGTTCCATGACAAACTCACCATCGGCACTCGAAAGCAAATACTTCCATGTGTTTATGAATAGGAATGAAACTAATTCGTCTGTTCTCTACCAATGAGTCAGAATGTGTACATTTGTGTTTGTCTTTAATAATGGTAGATTCCCTCAGGAGTTCACCAATAAGAGCCAAATGAGGGCTTGGAGTCATTAAGACAAGCCAGTAGCAGGGATCCACAGCTACACGACAACACTTTGAATGGCACCAAGCTTAGCTCTCTATCTAGTCACACAATTTTATTAGACACATCCATCAAAATATAAGATCCCAGTTACCTGAACATTTGATAAAATGAACCATATAAACCAGAAAAACCTAGGATGAACAAGGCTATACCACTCAAAAACATTAAAACATGTGTTGAGCTTCCACCCAAGTGAAAGACTGAATTTCCACCCAAGTGACTCATAATTAATGGCACAAAAAGGGAAACCAACAGAAAGATAACGGATATGCCAGACCAAATTACCATTTGATTCTAAATTCAAATTGGCACAAGCTTCCACAAAGCTGCTTGGGCTCTTCTAGAATCCATTCATCCTTCAGCAACAAACAAGTCAGGTTCAACTGATGAAGTACAGAAGTCAGGTGAAAAGACCACTCTGAAGCTTGAATACAGAGACTGAGTTGACTATATCTCCATCTAAATCTGGTGCTGCTGCCCATGGGTAGGACATGCCTAGGCCATTCACTAGCCGAGTCTTTCGAAGTCATAAATCCGGTCCATCCCGACCATTAATAGTTCATTTCAAAAGGCTCGACGGTTCAGGCTTGTCATGGTCTCGTAAATTTGGCATCATACCGTCGCTCCAACAGCTTCGCGAGAGAAGTGCTCCTCCATCCAGATGCTAGAACAACCAAAAACTTGCAGGTTAAGACAAGTCTTGACCAAAATAAAAAGAGACATGTACAACATAAACAGTAAAGCAAAAGCTTGCTCAGTCAAATATCTCACCCGCATGCAAAAAGGGATGATCACATCTTCTCAGGAGCTTGACCGAACTCCAGCAAGATAGCTCCGTTTTCAATTTAGAACAGACTTACTGTACACAACTCTTAGTACATGAGAGTACATGAAATGGTCATTACACTAATAGAACCCACATACATTCTAACTGCTCTGAAAGCACATCAGCTTCGCGCTACAAATAATTTCACTACTACATACATAGCAAAAACAAGTGAATGCACATCTTACTTCAATCAACTATCTTGCCCAGAATTTTCATTGCCATTGCTTCATATATAGAAATACAGCAAAATGAAGGAAGACAAAACAGAGGACGTTCTCATGTACCATGGATCATTTCTCTCAGAGATACACGATGGTTTAACTTGAGAACTGTAATAATCAGCTTTACAGAAAGCATCTTGCAATTGAATGTCTTACAAAATGCATTAATCTCGCCAATTTTACTTGCATTACTACCTTTACTTGAAAGAGATTAATTAAGAGACAGCCGGGTATTCTCAAAAAATTTGCATAAGTTACGGTACATGAAATATCAATTAACACTATTTAATCTTCATAGTTATAGAAGTTAGGGAACTTCTCTAACTCACGATAGCAAATCCATAGAGAAGTATGTAGCATGCCAATCTTTGTAATGATTCATTTTCATGTGCCCTTTAAACAGAATTAGCTGTTCGCCATCAGCAATAAGTTGCAAAGGGATACATAAAACTTGTGATGATATCAAATGCAGCTATGGCATGCTGATGATTGATTCGGTAAAGGCGCAGAACATAAAATAGGCAGTGATATATACCTAGTAGTTGAGATGTAATTGGGTACCTCCAATATGTATAATAGACACCATTTCCACTGAATAACAAGTGGAAGTCATCTTTCTGTTCTTTTTTTTGTGTTTTGTCATGCTTAACCAGCCATGTTGAACCATTTTCTCTTAGAGAGAGGGAGAGGGAGACGGAGGGGAGAGGGAGAAGGAGGGGAGAGAGAGAGAGAGAGAGAGAGAGAGAGAGAGAGAGAGAGAGGAGGGAGATCAGAGCCAAAAAATAAAGCCCGTATGATCTCCCCCCCAAAACAACAAAAAAGATCATCTTATTAGGGTTCCTTTGACCTGCCATGCAAGCGCACCTGTCATGGCAAAGGTCGTCAACAATGACTTTTTTTTGACATCCCATGATTACTTCCTCACATCCGTCTTTTACAGCCATACAAATTTCTTCTCACATATGCTTACCATGCTTACCTCTTTCACAGTTAATGGAGAATATGAAACTAACCAGCAGATCATAACCCCAGCTGCTAGGCAAATTTTAGAATAACCTCTTTCTATCTTTCCAGCAGCGCCACGCCGGTTTCGAATTGCATCTACATGTTCCTCTTCCCTCTGAAAACACTTTAGCAATGACCATCCACGATTCTCCAATCTAAATTGAACAAAGGGGACCCTGCTGCCAAACCAGAATTCTAATGATACAAGGTCAATCGAGGGAACAGCACTTAACCTGTCGAAACAAGAAAAGACACGCTCAATATGTACATTTACCTAAAGGATTAGGAGGAACAAAAACGAAATATACCTATTATTCCAAATTCTCTTCTTGCAGATCTTGTGCGAACACAAACTTTGCCACGAAAAAAGGGCAAGTAGATCTCTCAAAGACGATCCAGATTACTCTCTCACGTCTGATGAAGAAACTCAAAGTAAAGTCCCATCTACTTGTACTTACTTTACTGGGACTATACAAAGAAGCCCATCATCAATAGAGTCCCCTTAAGAGCATGTCCATTTATGTGAGCCACGGGATTAGGATGCAAAAATATTGCGTAACAAATTTAAGAATGATGGCGGACAGTAATCATCGGCTGTGGTAAGCATTAGCCATTAATTGCGATGAAATTGCTTGAGAACAACAATGAAAAAGCAAATTCCAAGACTTGCAATTGCAAATATCTGTGAATAGCGTCAAACCTTCTGACTGTTACCCACGTTGATGCACTAAAATATATACTGACACAGCACCAGTTTGCAAGAAATCCACCATTAAATGGCCGAAATTGACCATATCTGTGAATAGCGTCAGACCCGCTGCTGTTATTAATGTCTTGATAAACTAAAACATATACGGGTAGTAACAGTTTGGTCCACTGAAATTGACTGGCGGCACGAATGGAAAGTAAATATCGTATAAATTCAGAAGGCGGAGTTATGGTAGAATGGATAAAGCAGTGTAGTTGTACCTTCGGATAGAGTATCATCGAGGACTTCCTCCAGTATAAGCCGAGTGTGATATTTTGAGGTCATCCCGTCAGAACTTGTTTGCCTTCCGATTAATGAAACAACTGGTTTCTTGCGAGATATCAGCGATAAACCACGTGCAGCTGTCTGAGAGAGAGAGAGAGAGAGAGAGAGAGAGAGAGAGAGGACACCACGCCAAGGGGGGGAGAGCCGGGCAAAAGAAAACCCCGTGCCATCTTCCCCCAACACAACAAAAAAGCAAACTTTTATTGGGGTTTTTGACCCGCCATGCAAGCGCACCCGTCATGGCAGAGGTCGACGACAACCGCACATTCTTATTCCAACATCTCATCATCTTTTCCCTCTCACGACCCCTTTTTCAAAACCTCACTCGCCACTCGTATCCCCCCACACACAACCAATTATACCTCTTTTCATAAATAACGAACAACCAAAAACTGACCAGCAGATATTCAATCATGTATCAAACCGTCAAGGCCATCTCTTCCCATCATCGCGCGAGTCCTTCCTTGTACAAGAATACACATACCCCGGCTCTCTAGCAATCGCCATCCACACAGAAAACATCAAAAGGCCTCCTCAATACGTCCAGCGAAACCACCCGACAAGATCGAGCTCATAGTCCGCGGCAACACGACCTCAACGAGGAACACGCGATCCGCCGCATCTGAACAGCAGCACGATTGCACCAAAAGCCGTTACATACGCTTAAAAACCAAGCGAAATCAACCGATAACAATCAGGAAAACCAACAGCTACCCGCAGCCGCGAACTCTCGGCCTCCATGCGCGGGGATGAATCCGCGGCACAAGAAAACCCGAGGCAGATATCTCGAAACACCGCCCGGATCACAAGATCCCGATGCTCGACCGATCTGCTCCGAAAATCGAAAACGATCGATGATGCAAGAGGGACAGATCTAGCGCACAGACAAAGAGTCTTCATCGAATCATACAGGAGAACAGAAAAGAGGATCCGCACCGTACATACCGCAGACGCGCGCCATATCTATGCTCGATCGACAGATCGCGGACCGATCTACGAGAATCCACGGCTCAATCGATCGGACACGTCGAACAGGAGAACGGAATCCGATGCTGAGAGAGGCAGAAACCCTAGCAGCGGAGGTTGACCCCCAAAATGGGATCAGAGGGCTGAGGAATATGGTGAAGGAAGAAGAGGCGCATTTTATAGCTCCGCTGCATTTCGTGATCCAACGGCGGTGGGAGGTTCCCGGGGCGTTAAGACAAGATCTGCGGCTAAGATTGCGAGGCTGGGAAAGGGGAATCGACGGTTGTTGTCGCGCGGAAGGTTCTAGGGATTCGCGCCGCGTGACGAAGTTATCCACGCCACGGTTGCGTGAGGTTGGCGTCAGTGTGCAGGCGGGGGAAGAAAAAGTCTAGGGATTGGACCTTTGTTTGGAGAGGCGAACAAACGTGCCCATATGACCGACGAGATTTTCCACGTGCCACGCGTTAACTTTACCATTTTGAATTTTACCCGTTCAGATGCCGACACGTGCGCACGATTCAATTTGGACGTCCACGATCAAAACATCCCTTTTTCATTTTTTTTTTATCTTTTGTCTCTATAAATCTGGGCTGCCCCTGTATCTAAGGTAGCGCATGATAACCATTCTGATTCTTGTCCAGAACTGATTTTATGTTCCCAGAAATAAATTTGGACCAGAAATCTCTTTGGTAACGCAATTGCATTTTTCTATTTCTGAAACAACTTTTTGTTCCAGAACCGATTCTGAACTAGAAATCAGAAAAAAAAAAAAGGTAAGTTTTCAATTTCTAGACCAAAAATGAGAATCATTTCTGAGGTGGGAAAAAAAAGGTAAGTTTTCTTTCTTCAAAACACATGTTCATTTGGAACTCACAATCTTTGAGGTGGGAAAAAAAAGTAAAAAATCAAAAATTTCAAAACTTCACAGAATGATTTAGAATATGTGGCTACCCATTTTGAGCGAAATTTAAATTTTTTTAAGTACCGAAAAAAATATAAAAATATTCAAAAAAAATTCAAAATTTCACAAAATAACTTAGAATACCTATGGACACCAACTTTGAGCGAAATTTAATTTTTTTAGATGCCAAAAAAATACAATAAAATCAAAAAATCTAAAATTTAAAAACTTCACATAATGTCTTACAATAACTGTAGCCACCCAATTTGAGCGAAATGTAATTTTTTTAGGTGCCGAAAAAAATAAAAAAAGAAAAAATTTCAAAACTTCATAGAATAGCTTAGAATACTTGTGGCCATCCACTTTGAGCGAAATTTAAAATTTTTTAGGTGCCGAAAAAAATAAAAAAAAATAAAAAATTTCAAAGCTTTACAGAATGGCTTAGAATACTTGTGGCCACCCACTTTGAGCGAAATTTAATTTTTTTAAGATGCCAAAAAAATAAAAATAAGCAAAAAAGTATAAATTTTAAAACTTCACAAAATAGCTTAAAATACACGTGGCCACCTACTTTGAGCGAAATTTTATTTTTTTATGTGCCTAAAAAAAAGCAAAAAAACAAAAATTTTAAAACTTCACAGAATGGCTTAGAATACATGTGGCCATCCACTTTGAGCGAAATTTAAATTTTTTTAGGTGCAGCAAAAATAAAAAAATAAAAAATTTCAAACTTCACAGAATGGCTTAGAATACCTGTGATCACCTACTTTAAGCGAAATTTAATTTATTTTAGATGCCAAAAAAATAAAAATAAAAAAGTAAAAATTTCAAAACTTTACAGAATGGCCTAAAATACCTGTGGCAACCCACTTTGAGCGAAAATTTATTTTTTTAGGTGCCTAAAAAAATAAAAAAATAAAAAGCAAAAAAGCAAAAATTTTAAAACTTCACAAAATAGCTTAGAATACCTGTAGCCATCCACTTTGAGCGAATTTTAAATTTTTTTAGGTGCCGAAAAAAATTAAAAAAAAAGAAAAAATTTCAAAACTTCACAGAATGACTTTGAATACCTGTGGCCATCCACTTTGAGCGAAATTTAAATTTTTTTAGGTGTCGCAAAAAATAAAAAAAATAAAAAATTTCAAAACTTCACAAAATGGCTTAGAATACCTGTGGCCACCCACTTTAAGCGAAATTTAATTTTTTTATATGCCAAAATAAAATAAAAATAAGCAAAAATTTCAAAACTTCACAGAATGGCTTAAAATACCTGTGGCCACCCACTTTGAGCGAAATTTTATCTTTTTTTAGGTGCCTAAAAAATAAAAAATAAAAAAGCAAAAATTTTAAAACTTCACAGAATGGCTTAGAATATCTATAACCATTCACTTTGAGCAAATTTTAAATTTTTTTAGGTGCCGAAAAAAATAAAAAAATAAAAAATTTCAAAACTTCACAGAATGGCTTTGAATATCTGTGACCACCCACTTTGAGCAAAATTTAATTTTTTTAGATGCCAAAAAAAATAAAAATAAGCAAAAAAGCAAAAATTTCAAAACTTCACAAAATGGCTTAAAATACCTGTGGCCATCCACTTTGAGCGAAATTTTATTTTTTTAGATGCCAAAATAAAATAAAAATAAGCAAAAATTTCAAAACTTCACAGAATAGCTTAAAATACATGTGGCCACTTACTTTGAGCGAAATTTTATATTTTTAGATGCCAAAATAAAATAAAAATAAGCAAAAATTTCAAAACTTCACAGAATGGCTTAAAATACTTGTGGCCACCCACTTTGAACGAAATTTTATTTTTTTAGGTGCCTAAAAAAATAAAAAAAAGCAAAAAAGCAAAAATTTTAAAACTTCACATAATGGCTTAGAATACCTGTAGCCATCCACTTTGAGCGAAATTTAAATTTTTTTAGGTGTCAAAAAAATTAAAAAATTTCAAAACTTCACAGAATGGCTTTGAATACCTGTGACCACCCACTTTGAGCAAAATTTAATTTTTTTAGATGCCAAAAAAAATAAAAATAAGCAAAAAAGCAAAAATTTCAAAACTTCATAGAATGGCTTAAAATACCTGTGGCCACCCACTTTGAGCGAAATTTTATTTTTTAGATGCCAAAAAAATAAAAGTAAGCAAAACAGTAAAAATTTCAAAACTTCACAGAATGGCTTAAAATACCTGTGGCCACCCACTTTGAGCGTAATTTTATTTTTTTAGGTGCCTAAAAAATAAAAAAATAAAAAATAAAAATTTTAAAACTTCACAGAATGGCTTAGAATACATGTGACCATCCACTTTAAGTGAAATTTAAATTTTTTTATGTGCCAAAAAAAATAAAAAATTTCATAACTTCACAGAATAGCTTAGAATGCATGTGGCTATCCACTTTGAGCGAAATTTAATTTTTGTAGATGCCAAAAAAATAAAAATAAGCAAAAAAGTAAAAATTTCAAAACTTCACAGAGTGGATTAAAATACATGTGGCCACTCACTTTGAGCGAAATTTTATTTTTTTAGGTTCCTAAAAAAATAAAAAAAGCAAAAAATCAAAAATTTTAAAACTTCACAGAATGGCTTAGAATACCTGTGGCCATCCACTTTGAGCGAAATTTAAATTTTTTTAAGTGTCGAAAAAAATAAAAAATTTTAAAACTTCACATAATTGCTTAGAATACGTGTGGCCACCAACTTTGAGAGAAATTTAATTTTTTTAGGCACCGAAAAAAAGTAAAAATAAGCAAAAAACCAAAAAATTCAAAACTTCACAGAATGACTTAGAATGCATGTGGCCACCAACTTTGAATGAAATTTTATTTTTTTAGGTGCCGAAATAAAGAAAAAAAGAAAAAAAATCAAAAATTTCAAAACTTAACAGAATGACTTAGAATACATGTGGCCATCCACTTTGAGTGAAATTTAATTTTCTTTAGGTGCCGAAAAAAATTAAAAAAATAAAAATACCATTTGGGCACCTAAAAAAAATTAAATTTCACTCAAAGTGGATTTGGGACCTAAAGAAAATTAAATTTCACTCAAAGTGGGTGGCTAGAGGCATTCTAAGTCATTCTGTGAAGTTTTAAAATTTTTTTATTTTTTTATGTTTTTATTTTTTTCTGCACCTAAAAAAATTTAAATTTCACTCAAAGTTAGTGGCCACAGATATTCTAAGTCATTTGATGATGTTTTGAAATTTTTGATTTTTTGCTTTTTTCACCTCAAAAAATTAAAATTTCACTCAAAGTGGGTGGCCACAGGTATTCTAAGTTATTCTGTGAAGTTTTGAAATTTTTGAGTTTTTGAATTTTTTTGGGCACCTTAAAAGATTTAAATGTCACTCAAAGTGGGTGGCCACGTGTATTCTAAATTATTCTGTGAAGTTTTGAAATTTTTAATTTTTTAATTTTTTTTGGGCACCTACAAAAATTTAAATTTCACTAAAAATGGGTGGCCACAGGTATTTTAAGCCATTCTATGAAGTTTTGAAATTTTTAATTTTTTGATTTTTTTGAAAAAATTCAACAAATTTCATATTTTCCCGAAATCTAAATTTTTTTTATTTTTTGGAAATTGTGATGAATTTTTCTAGAATTTTTCAAATTTTTTTTGGATTTTTTGAATTTCTTTGAGATTTTTAGGAATTTTTTGGATTTTCTAATTATTTTTATTCCATTTCTAAAAAAATGGATTTTTGTTCCTGACAATAGAATTTTGTGTTGTTTATCAAACGAGTTTTTGTTTCAGGAAATAGAAATTTTATACTGTTATCAAACGGGTTTCTGTTCCAAAAATAGAAATTTTTGGTCGTTATTAACGGGTTTCTTTTCTTAAAAACTCATTCTGGAACTAGAAATAGAAAAATCTATTTCTATTTTAGGAACTCATTCTGGAACAGAATGGTTATTATTCGCTACCTAACTTTCCAAAGCCAATTTTTTTTTATCCGTCCTATTCTAATTCTCTTCTTTCTTTTTAACTTATGCTGAACGTCTTTATTTTTTTGTTTGACTTCCTTGTCGAGCAATGACTTTCTCAACTCATTAGCGAATCCCACCTTAGCCTAAAGATCATCTCTTCCTCTCTTCGGAACTTAAACTTGTTAAGGTTGTTACATTATACTCTTTCTTGAGAGCTTCCTCGTACATGAGGAAGAAAACGAGGGAATTGAGAGTCAATAAATTCTTAATCCCCCAAGTGGCCTCCTCCGATCGGCAAATTTCTTCATAGCACCAAAAAATCAATGATCATTCACTTCTCCATTTTAGCAGGTTGCCTTTTGAGAATATGTACAGGAGAAACTTTCAGCTTCCTTGGGCATCAATCAAAGGCAAGTAGGGACTAGCTGAGTTCCTACCTTCTTCTTAAACAAGGAAACATGGAAAACTGGATGAATCGCAATTGCAAGGAGCAACTTAAGCTTGTAAGCAATTGGTTCGAGCAGAATCTGGAATGGACCAAAGTACTTGGGCATTGACTTGGACCATTTTTGCCCAACCAAGGAACTCTGCCCATAGTGTTGAAGTTTCGGGTATACTATTGGGCCTGTTTGGTTCAGCTTTTAGGAAAAGTTTTTGGAAAAATGCAAATGCCGTTATAGAAAAGGGGTTTGGTGAAATGCAAATACTGTTTGGTAAACTGTAATTAAAAAGTACTTTGGAATGCAACTTTCGGGGAAATGCCATTTGGTAAATATATATTTGGAAAGTTGTTTGCTATGCCAATTTAAGTTTTTAAACTTTAATTAGTTTAAAATTAAATAAAAATAATGGCCGTAACTTTTATATTTTCGCATTAAGAATAATGTAAAAGAGATATATTAACAAATTTATAGATAAAAAAATCACATGAAAGTGGATCTTTCCCAATTAAAAAGAGTAATTTTCATTATAATAAACATGACCACATATGTCTCGATGAAAGAAATAAATTATCCATAAATATTGCAAAGCTCTTTAACTATTACTCAAACTCAAGGCTATTTCATCACGTAAACATGCCGTGTAAGGAGATGCATTATCGTTTGAAGTACTTGCCCCCTCATTTATAGCATCATGATCACCTAAATATCCATAGTCGGGATCCAAATTTGCTTTTACAAAATCCGTATCAGTCACGACATTTCTTTATATATAATTATGTAAAGCCATTGTCGTTATAACAATTTGCACTTGCTTTCATATGGATAACTTGGCATGATAGCTAGAATCTTCCATTTCATTTTTAATAAGCTAAATGCTCGCTCAATTTATGAACGTAGTGAGGAATAGGCATGGTTGAATACTTCTCGATATCCTGTAAGTGCAGGACTATGCCAAAACTCTAGCAAATGATATCTAACTTCTCTATATGGCCCCCAAATAACCCATGGGATTTGGCTATCCATCATCTACTAAATAATATTTACCTACACAAATATAATGTAAATTTAATTAATATATGCCACATAGATACATATGGATGTACATAACAATTAATTAACAAACCTGGAGGAGGATGAGGAAATTGTGCATTACGTCTTCCAATGGCATCATAAAAGATACGGGTATCATGAGTTTGTCCCTCCCAACTGGCTTAAACATAGACAAATTCATGTTAAAATTACATACGGCAAACACATTTTGAATCGTCTTTCCTTTTCGACCAATAAAACGAATTTGATCGTACATAGGTATCACCGCTGGGATATGTGTAGCATCCATAGCTCAAATGCAATCCTAAAACAAACAACACAAATATTACTTGATTTACATTTCATTTTTCATTTTTATTGTACAATCGTAATTTACCTTAAAATATGAATAAAACTGTCAATCTTTCTTGATTTTCTCTAGAACTTCCTTGTATTGGCGATCGGTTGGTTGGATCAAATATTTTCTCATGTCACATAATTTATCTAAAACCAAGCTAAAGTGTCTATTTATGGTTTCCCCGGAGCATTAAAAACGCTCTTGTGCTAACCTGTTACCTAAGTAGCATCGATATGCGACACTCGACACGACAAAACATGCATCACGTTATTTCTCAAAAAATACAGAATTCCGACACGTTGCGACACGTTATATATTAAAAGTATATTTTTATATATACATGATAAATTAATTTGTTTCAAATCCACAAATAAATAAATAATAAGAAAAAAAGAGCCTAAAATGAATTTACACTAAAAACATTAATCCCCCATTTGTTAATATAATTCGTTGTTTCAATTTAATAAATTCAACTACATTGCATTCCAATAATCCATAAAACTTGGAGAAAATAAAACAAGCAATCCATAGACCACCATTAAATTTAACATTTAATAAAAAGTCAAAAAAAAAACAATCCACACTTCATCATTAAATATAACAAGAAGTCATTCATCTACATCATCCACTTCTTTTAAAAATACATCGGACTCCATATCCGGCTCATTAAGTGAAAAACTCGCAACTTCAAGCACTCCAATATCTTCAAACATGTCAAATCCATCTCCACCAATATCCCACATCTTGGTTTCTCTTTATGCATATTATGGGTTTTTTCTTGATATAATACGAAGATTACCATAAATGAAAATCAAATCTTCTGCACATTTTGGGGTCATCTTATTTCTTCTCACTAAGTGCACAAAAGAATAAGTACTCAAATTCCTCTCGACACATGATGAAAAATTAGGTTGTGCAAGAAGCTTTAAGGCTATTCTTTGAAGCATAGGTGCACTTCCACTATGAATAACCCACCAAGCCTTAAGATCCATAAAATACCGACTTTGAATGAAATCAAATTCTCTAAACTCTCCATTTTTGTATGCAAGATCTACATACTCCATATTCATCTTGGTGCACTCATCCAAGTTAGGAAAGTATTTCCTAAAGCATTTTTTCCTCTCTTGGATGATCTCGTTATCATTGTATGGAGAAACTCTAGAAGGATCTTCATTGAGGCATTGATCACTATAGTACCTTATTTAATAAAATGAAAAAAATAGAAAACCATAATAAGTAAGAGGAGTATTATATTATCATGTCAAAGAAAGAACAACTAATAAAGTAATAATCTCATCCAATTGTAGAACTTACATAGGATTGTAGGCATGTGTCAAGCAATGAAGTGGAGTTTTGTTTATAGTCCAACGATTCATAAGAATTGTATGAACAGCCTCATAAAATCTAAACTCCTCATCTAGCATTTTCACTTCATGCTCATATATAGCTTTCTTCACTTTTTCAATCATCGAATCCCACATGTCATAAACTAAGTGAAGACAAGGCTTGTCGGCATCACAAATTCTAAGTATGTCATAAATAGAAGCTGTAAAGAAAAATATATAATCAATTGAATCCAACCAAAAATCATCCAACACCTTCTCATTAACAAACTTAGTCCTCCCTTGATTATCATCTTGATAGATATTCCATTTGTCATGAATAACCATGCTTTGAAGACCACTTTTTATCAACTTAAACCTCCTAAGCATCACAGTTATCGAAGCAAAATGTGTATTCGCTACGGAAAGCAACTTCAAGTTAACAAACTTATTGTGTATTGCTAATCTCATGGAATGGTTCATGATGAAATGTTTGATTTGCATGACTTCATCAATAACTTCATCAACAATCTTTGAAATCTAGCTACATTCCTCATAAATTACTTGATTGGTCTCGACATTCTTTGCAGTACAAACGTTCTTCAAAGGTAGATTAAGGGTGTGCACCACACAAGGCGTCCAAATAATGATGCAAATTCTTGCTCAATGAGTTATCCTACACCCTTACAATTTGACGCATTAGCCGTAATTACTTGGAACACATTCTCATGGCCAATCTCATTGATTACTTCTTTCAATGAGTTAAAAATGAAATGCATATCTTTTGTTTCTCCCAAACAATCAACCAATTTTATAAACATAGGTTCTCCATCCGACACCGCCATAAAATTAATAAGTGGTCTCCTTTGTGAGTCACTCCATTCATCACTCACAACACTTACACTCTTCTCTTTCCACTTGTCTTTAATAGGTGCACACAACCTATCAATATTTACCTTCTCTTTTGCAACAAAGTCGTCCTCAACAAATTATATTTCGGTGGTATATATCCCGCAATATTATGATTAGCGGCATAAGTAAAAGCAGATTAAAAGTAAGAGTTCCTTGCTAGATTAAATGGCAATCCCGCCAGATAAAACATCCTAGCAATCTCATAATCTAAATGTTCCCATTGAATCATGTTGAATGCATGCTCAAGTGATCCTCCACTCCTACTTCCAATCTTCTTCTTTTTTTGGAGTCAAAGGATGAATCCATCCCACCACCACCACCACCACCACCAATTGATTACTCGAAGGGGGAAAAGGTACATTTTTAGGCAAAAGATTTGCTATTCTAGTATTGACCTCTTTGATCTAATCTTTCTATCTCCAAAAGATCTTTTTTTTCTACTTTTCCACATTTTCCAATTCCCTTTCCACTTATCACAAACAAATGGGCCCTAACTCTCGTGTATGAACTCCTAAAATCTTTTTTTTGTAATAATTGCATTTCCAAGGCAAATTTCCCCCCGCATCGCTACAAGTAGTTAACTTAGTAATATACCTCCATAGTGGTTTATTGGAATCTTCATTAGTAGATATAGCCGTAGGCCCTTGTGTACTAGAAGTTGTCACGCCCCGAACCCTAACGGGCCCGCGACACCCCTCGATGGTCGATCATTGAATGCGACGTCCCAGGCATGTCGCCGACCCAACCCAAACATCAGAGATTAAGCACGCGCGGAAACAAAAAAGAAACAACCCAGACAATTAATAATAATAAAGGAGTAGCAAAAACAGGAAAACAATAACTGTAATTCCTACACTAGGTCACAACAACATACCCACATCCCTCACAAGGGACAAAGGTTCGCAAACTTAACTCCGCTACGAAGGGGAACTCAAAAAAACAGTATACTGGACCCGTCCTCGATCTCCGAGATACCCTTGTAGCTTCTCCAATCACTCACGGTCGCGGATCTGAAATGGTTATATAATAACCGTGAGAACGAGTCTCAATAAGCAACCCCCTATACCCCACGTAGGCCAATGCGTACCCAGACAAGTCTAACATGCGATCACCACACAACATAATCAATTTCATACAACCAGCTTACCTCACCTCGAATCACGAGCCAACCCTGCATATCAGTCCAAACAAGATAATGCAAGAATAGTTCATCATCATATCACGATCACCCGGCACACGCAATCTCACTCGCATTCAACCAGTCCAGCCAAGCAACCACACGTTCAACCGGTCAAATCAGTCACATGCTCAACCAGCCAAATCAGTCACACGCTCAACTAGCCAAATCAGTCACACGCTCAACTAGCCAAATCAATCACACGCTCAACCAGCCAAATCAGTCACACGCTCAACTAGCCAAATCAATCACACGCTCAACCAGCCAAATCAGTCACACGCTCAACCAGCCAAATCAGTCACATTCAAATCGCATGCATGGCCGAACATCTTTCTCACTGCCCGCGCCACTGCGCCCTCAAGTCCATTCTCACTGCCCGCGCTACTGCGCCTCAGGCCCAATCTCACAGCCCGCGTAAACACGCCTCAGGCTCACTTGGCACACCGGCCACTCATGCTTTCACACGGACCGCCGTCAACACGTCCCAAGTCCGTAGCCCTCCGATCAATCCGGGCTCAATTTCCAACGACCGACGTAAACACGTCCCGGTCCAACACACCTTTAACGGGCCACCGTCAACACGTCTCAAGCCCGCATCCATTTGGCACATCGGCCATTCATGCCTTCACACGGACCGCCGTCAACACGTCCCAAGTCCGTAGCCCTCCGATCGATCCGGGCTTAAAATCGACAGGCGAGCACACGCCATTCAATTAAATCAATTTCACGCCAATTGTATCAAACAACCCACATTCACAACTCAGTCCAATTCACAATTCGCCACCTCAACATACGAACCCGACGTTCAAGTCGGCCACACACAATTATTCGAGTCAAGCACAGCATTTAATCTAATCTAAATAACGCAATTAAACACAATGAGATTAAATTAAAACACGCCCTAGCCGTTCTAACCCGAGACAAGTCAATCATTGACCCACCTACACTAGCTTCTAATATGCGCCCAAAACCATTCAAGTCGACCACAATCAAACATCAATTTCCCCCACACACGCCACGATAATACGGTCATTTAGCCCACCATAAATAGCCACTAAGTAAGCTCCCACTAATGTTACAATTTAATATAATAATTACGCACATGCAAATATTGACCGTACTTCACGTTTAGCCCCTAAACCGGTACTAATTAATCCCTAGACAAGTCTAATAATACCCAATGTACTAGGTAGGGTTTAGGAAGTCACTTACCAAGTTTTGGCCCGGAGAAAAACGGCTCGGGCCCAAAATGGCCCGGGTGAACAGTACCGGACTAGGCGCGGGCGCGAGCCACACGGGCGTGCTGACCGGCCAACGCGGGCACGGTGGCCGATCGGCGTGCCTGGCGCGCGGGCGCGGCGGACGTGCGGCGTGCCCGGGGGCGCACGGGCGACTGGACGGGCGACGCGCCGGGTTGGACGGGCAAGGCGCCGGGTTGGACGGGCAAGGCGCCGGGCACGGGCACAGGCACGGGCAAGGGGCGCGGCGACGGGCGCGCGGCTCGGCCACGGCGCTCGGCCATGGGCACACGCACGGGCACAGGCGCGGGCACAGGCACGGGCGCGGGCGCCGGCACGGGCGTGGGCAGTGGCTGGTCGGCTGGGCTTGCTGGCCGGGGCGGCGACTGGCGCAGGCGGCGACGGCGACGACGACGCGGCGGCGGCTCGGCAGCACGGCGCGGCGACGGCGACGGCAGCGGGCAGCTGCGACGGCGACGCGGCGGCGAACGGCGGAGAGCTAAAGGGAAGAAGAAGGTGGTTGAGGCGAGTGGCGTGGCTGGGGCGTTCGGCGGCGGCGACGGCGACGCTCAGGCGTCGGGGCGGGGCTGGGGAGTTGGCCGGACGACTGGACGGCGGCCGGGGCTCGTCGGACGCGGCGGCAAGCGGCGGCGAGCCGAGCTCGCGCGTTCGAGCGGGGAGGAGGGCAGCGCCGGGCGGAGTTGCCGGGCGACGCGGCGGCGCGACGACGGCGCGAGGAGGACGGCGGCGTCGGCGGCTGGTGGGGCGGCGGCAAGACGAACGGCTGGGCAGCGCCGGGCTGAGACGGGCGCGACGGGCAGCGGCGGCAAGCTCGCGGCTGAGCGCGCGAAGGAAGAGAGAGAGAGAGAGAGACCAGCCGGTCGGGGCGACGGCTAGCGAGCGGTGCGGCACGGCGGCCGGGCTGGCTGGCGACGGCAGCGGCGCTCGGCGATCAGGCGGGCTCGGGCGGCGTCGGCTGGGCGAGCAGGGGCAGAGCGAAACAGATCCAAACGCGGCGGAGGAGAGAAGGAAAGAAGAAGGAAAGAAGAAAAGGGAGAGAGAAGGGAGGAGAGAGAAGAGAGAGAAGAGAGAGAGAGAGAAAGGGAGAAAGGACGGGTCTGCATGGGAGGGAGAGGGGACGTGCGCGGCAGGGGACAGGCGCGGCAGAGAGGAGAGAGGAGAGAGAGAAAGAGAAAAAGGTCAACGCACTCGATTGCGATCTAACGGACACGATTTAAACCCAAAAACGATCTAACGGTCCACAATAATCCTAAATAATACTATAGGGCAAAGGGCCAAAATAAAATAACTCAAAACACACTACGAGGGAGGTCTACTAGTCCAATTTCGCACCCGGTCCAAAATTTCACTTTTCCACTATTCCTGGCAATCTCGACGCTGGCCACAATAATATCGACACCGTCCAATTTATTTCGTCCCGAAACTCCCGAAAATCGACTGCCAAGTTTGGGGTCTAAATAACGGCCAAATTCGATCGAGTGCGATTCTAGCGAAATCTCTAATTTAAAATGATAACCGGGAGTGATCAGTTCCCGGGCGAGATTTTACTATAAGCACACTGACAAATTACGCGTTTTATAAATCCCAAAAACGGGCCGAAATTCGGGATGTCACAACTCTTCCCCCCTTACAAGAATTTCGTCCTCGAAATTTACAATCCAACCTACTATTCAAACAAATAGGGGTACTAGCGTCGCATCAACTTTTCACTTTCCCACATCGCACCTTCGATCCCGTGGTGCTCCCAAATTACTTTGACCATCGAAATTTTCTTGTTCCGTCATACTCTTTCCGTTCTGTCCTCGGTCCGAACTGGCTTTTCCACGTACGACACCCTATCGTTCATATATATTTCTTCATATCTCAGCACGTGGGTCGGGTCCGGTTCATACTTCCTCAACATAGACATGTGGAATACCTTAAGCACTTGAGACAAATTAGGTGGTAGCGCGAGACGATAAGCCAAGGTGTCTATTCTCTCTAAGACCTCGAACCGACCCACGTACCTCGGGCTCAACTTTCCTTTTCTTACCAAACCGTGACAATCCTCTCATCGGCGACACTTTGAGGAATACGTGGTCCCCTACTTGAAACTCCAAGGCTTACGTCTCCAGTTCGCATAATTCTTTTGGCGGCTCTGTGCGGTTCTGGGTCTATCCCGGATAACCCTAACTGTCTCAATCGACTGTTGCACTAACTCTGGACCCGTAATGCTCCTCTCACCCACTTCATCCCAACAAACCGGTGTTCTGCAGGCTCTGGTGTACAATGCTTCCAACGGTACCATTCTGAAACTCTGCTGGTAGCTATTGTTGTAGGCGAATTCAACCAAATGTAGTTGTTCTTCTCAACCGCTCTTAAAATCCAAAACACATGATCGCAACATGTCCTCCAAAGTCTGAATCGTCCTTTCCAAACTGGTCATCCGTCTGGGGATGATAGGTCATGCCAAACTGTAACCTCGTTCCTAATGCCATATGAAAACTTTTCCAAAGAGCGGCAATAAACTTAGGACCACGGTCTGAAGTGGTTGTCATTGGCATTCCGTGCAGACGGACTATTTGTCGCACATATAAATCAGCATACCTTTCCAAGGTAAAATCCTTTCACACTAGTAGAAAATGTACTGACTTTGTTAACCGATCAACTATCACCCAAATCGAATCATGACCCTTTTTGACTTTTCAGTAATCCCATTACAAAGTCCATCGTGATGTGTTCCCATTTTCCACTCGAGAATTTCCAATGGCTGCAACATTCCACCCGGCTTGCAATGTTGCGCCTTCACTTATTGGCACGTTAAACAGTTAGCCACATGCTTGGCCACGTCCACTTTCATGCCGTTTCACCAATAATGCTTCTGTAAATTCTGATACCTTTTTGTACTCCCCGGGTGAATACTATAATTACTCCGGTGGGCTTCTGATAAGATCTCCTCCTTAAGCCCTGCATTATTAGGTATACACAACCTTTCACGGAACTTCAAAATCCTAGCCTCAGACACCTGAAGGACCGGCTTCCTTTTTGTGGCGTCCATTTCCAAAACCTTCTGAATCTCTGGGTCCGTCGATTGTAAAGCCTTAATTTTTGCCTGGATTTCCGGTTCGGTCCTCAAAGCGGTAAGTAGACTTGAAATATGGCTCACTTCGAACCTAAACTCCGAATCCCGAATTCCCTCCAATAGAGTCCACTCTTTGACTATCATGTGCGCGATGCTTGATTTCCAATTCAGTACACCCGCCACCTTATTAGCCTTTCCCAGGGTGGTACATAATCCCACAGTCGTAGTCCTTAAAGAGTTCCATCCAACTATGCTGTCTCATATTTAATTCCTTTTTGGAGAAACAAGTACCTTAAACTCTGACGATCCGTACAAATCTGAAATTTCTCCCCCACACAGATAATGCCTCAAAATCTTAAGAGCGACGATAATTGCGACAAATTCCAAATCATGCGTTGGATAATTCAGCTTATGCAATCTCAATTGTCGCGATGCGTGTGCTACCACTCTTCTACATTGTGTCAACATGCATCTGGGTCCTCTTAGCGAAGCGTCATTGTAGATTTCATATCCTTCTAGACCTGACGGGACCGTTAACACTGGCGTGGTCATCAAACTCTGTTTTAATCCTGAAAACTCATTTTATACTTATCCGTCCATCCAAATTTCGTTTTCTTCTTTAGCAAACACGTCCACGGTGTCGCTAACACTAAAAACCTTTCCATGAAATGTCTGCAGTAACATGCCAGATCCAAGAAACTCCGAACCTTGATTACCGTTGTCGACCTTGGCCAATTTATGACGGCTTCAATCTTTGCCGGATCCACTGCGATCCCTTCACCAGATACCACATGTCCTAAGAACGCTACTCGGTAAAGCCAGAATTTGTACTTACTGAACTTGGCGTAGAGTGCATATCCCCTTTGAAGTCCGTAGAACCTTTTTTTCCAAAAGTAACTCATGCTCAGCGGAACTTTTTGAGTATACCAAGATATCGTCCATAAACACGATTACAAACTGATCCAGAAATTCCTTAAATACCCAATTCATTAAATCCATAAAGGCTGCAGGGGCGTTCGTCAGTCCAAATGGGCATCACCGTGACTCATAGTGTCCATACCTCGTCCTAAATGCCGACTTCGGCACATTCTCCTTCTTAATCCTCAATTGGTGATAGCCAGTCCTCAATTCAATCTTAGAAAACATTGACGCCCCTCGTAACTGGTCGAACAGGTCATTAATCCTTGGCAACGGGCGTTTATCCTCAATAGTCACCTGATTCAACTGTCTGAAGTCAATGCATAATCTCAATGATCTATCCTTTTTCCTCACGAATAAAATTGGCACTCTCCACGAAGACCCACTCAGACGAATAAGGCCCTTTTCCAACGATTCCCGCATTTGAACCTTTAATTCCTTTAATTCCGACAGTGACATCCTATAAGGTGCTTTCGAAATCGATTCCGTCCACAGGGCCAACTCAACCAGAAACTCCACTTCCCCATCATGTGGTAATCCCAACAATTCCCAAGGAAAGACATCGGGAATATTACACCTCAGCTACGTCCTTTAGTCTTGGTTCCTCAACCAACTAGTCAACCACAAAATAATTATCTTTCGATACCCCAAGACAACTCAATCCGTCCAATTTCAACCTACAGTCTCCCAAAACAAATTACCTCAGTTCTTTATAGAATCCGAAATTTCCAAACAACACACATCCTTTCCAAGCCGTCCAAAAATATTATCAGTAATCCATAAATCCTTAAACCGATTGTGCCGATCCCTTATAAAATTGATTTTAAGTCTTACATAACCACTCAGGCGATAACTTCAAAATCATCTCCTACTGTACCCAATACCATCTCATAACGCACCTAGACTTTCAAGACACATCATTCACTTCCTTCTCAGCCAAAACATACACTTTTCCTCACGTTCTTAGCCGATTCCGATTAATCTGCGAGGCAGTTCTCGCTTAATGTCCTACCTGCGGTTGCTGCGATTGCATTAGTGACCTAACCCGTCGGTTCAACAATTTCCCACTTGATGACCTTACTGTCCACATCCACAACATGCTCCACTTCTACCTTGGCAATGACCATTCCTATGCCTCTTTCCATAAGGCCGACATGCGGCATTAGAGTAGTAGTTCGGCTTTCCAGAGTTCTTCCTTACCGGAGGGACAAGCCTCATATTCTCTGTCATAGGTTTCTTTCCAAAGTTCCTATTGTCCCTAGCTGACGCGTACCGTGATCCAGTAGTGGCAATCCTTTCACTCATATCCGTGTCAACCATCGAGCTCTCTCATACAACTCATTGCAATCCCTTAAGACCCAAAAGTACTAAGTGATTGCGAAATTCCAGTTCCAATCCATCCCGAAACCTCCTTGTCCTATCCTTACGGTCCTTAACCATCCTTGGTGCGTACTTAGGCAACCTTACAAACTTGACCTTGTACTGATCGACTGACATCTAATTTTTAGCGAAGTCAAAGGAACTATGTCATTTTCTGTCCTCATACACTCTCTGAACGTACTTCTCATTAAAGGCCTCAACAACTATACCCCAGCTTGTAGTTATGCCCTTCGAAATATCCTACTTTGGGGGTCCTTTTACCAATCATTTGTATTTCCTTAGAGTTGATATATAGTCAGGGTCACTTTCTCCTCATCAGTGCACCCGAATACCTCAAAAGCCCATCCTCTATCCAAAGTAATATAGCCTTAGGGTCACCTCTCCCCATCGAACCTTACAGGTTTAAATTCCAAAAATTTTCCAACCAGCTGACACATCTGTCTGACTGCATTAACTTACCCTTGACCTTGATTCTCAACATTTCCGTTATGCCCATGATTCCCATTATTTCCATTGGCGACGACAATAGTGGCCTAAGCATCAGTAGCAACAGTAACATTTCGCTCCTCAATCTGCCTTCCCAATAACATTCCAACTTCCTCGAGCGCCCTCAAAATCTCATCCCATCTGGGATTCCCCACAACTCCAACTTGCGGACCTACACGACCTCGACCTCGACCTCTTCCTCGGCTACTCATACACACAGAGTTCACACCACCCACTTACCTGCTATAATTCCCCTCGGGAATTAAAGACCTAGGCCAACTATACCAGTATAAAGCCCTAGGCAGTGCACCGCACAATAATTCACACAGCAGGTAGCATTTCACCAACATCACTCAATCACGACCGACAAGTTTCGCGCACTTACCTCAAGTCCTGACGCACCTGCACTTCACATATTAGTGCATAACATCACCCAGCAATCACAACCAAGCAATCTGGGTAACGCATGGCCAACAAGTCTCCCTAACTGGCTACCCCAAAGTCATCGCTCCTTATCACTCCAAGCTTCGACCATCTTGGTTCGAGCTGACCTCGCTCTGATACCAAATCAACCGGGATGTCACGCCCCGAACCCTAACGGGCCCGCGACACCCCTCGATGGTCGATCATTGAATGCGACGTCCCAGGCATGTCGCCGACCCAACCCAAACATCAGAGATTAAGCACGCGCGGAAACAAAAAAGAAACAACCCAGACAATTAATAATAATAAAGGAGTAGCAAAAACAGGAAAACAATAACTGTAATTCCTACACTAGGTCACAACAACATACCCACATCCCTCACAAGGGACAAAGGTTCGCAAACTTAACTCCGCTACAAAGGGGGACTCAAAAAAACAGTATACTGGACCCGTCCTCGATCTCCGAGATACCCTTGTAGCTTCTCCAATCACTCACGGTCGCGGATCTGAAATGGTTATATAATAACCGTGAGAACGAGTCTCAATAAGCAACCCCCTATACCCCACGTAGGCCAATGCGTACCCAGACAAGTCTAACATGCGATCACCACACAACATAATCAATTTCATACAACCAGCTTACCTCACCTCGAATCACGAGCCAACCCTGCATATCAGTCCAAACAAGATAATGCAAGAATAGTTCATCATCATATCACGATCACCCGGCACACGCAATCTCACTCGCATTCAACCAGTCCAGCCAAGCAACCACACGTTCAACCGGTCAAATCAGTCACATGCTCAACCAGCCAAATCAGTCACACGCTCAACTAGCCAAATCAGTCACACGCTCAACCAGCCAAATCAGTCACACGCTCAACCAGCCAAATCAATCACACGCTCAACCAGCCAAATCAGTCACACGCTCAACCAGCCAAATCAGTCACACGCTCAACCAGCCAAATCAGTCACATTCAAATCGCATGCATGGCCGAACATCTTTCTCACTGCCCGCGCCACTGCGCCCTCAAGTCCATTCTCACTGCCCGCGCTACTGCGCCTCAGGCCCAATCTCACAGCCCGCGTAAACACGCCTCAGGCTCACTTGGCACACCGGCCACTCATGCTTTCACACGGACCGCCGTCAACACGTCCCAAGTCCGTAGCCCTCCGATCAATCCGGGCTCAATTTCCAACGACCGACGTAAACACGTCCCGGTCCAACACACCTTTAACGGGCCACCGTCAACACGTCTCAAGCCCGCATCCATTTGGCACATCGGCCATTCATGCCTTCACACGGACCGCCGTCAACACGTCCCAAGTCCGTAGCCCTCCGATCGATCCGGGCTTAAAATCGACAGGCGAGCACACGCCATTCAATTAAATCAATTTCACGCCAATTGTATCAAACAACCCACATTCACAACTCAGTCCAATTCACAATTCGCCACCTCAACATACGAACCCGACGTTCAAGTCGGCCACACACAATTATTCGAGTCAAGCACAGCATTTAATCTAATCTAAATAACGCAATTAAACACAATGAGATTAAATTAAAACACGCCCTAGCCGTTCTAACCCGAGACAAGTCAATCATTGACCCACCTACACTAGCTTCTAATATGCGCCCAAAACCATTCAAGTCGACCACAATCAAACATCAATTTCCCCCACACACGCCACGATAATACGGTCATTTAGCCCACCATAAATAGCCACTAAGTAAGCTCCCACTAATGTTACAATTTAATATAATAATTACGCACATGCAAATATTGACCGTACTTCACGTTTAGCCCCTAAACCGGTACTAATTAATCCCTAGACAAGTCTAATAATACCCAATGTACTAGGTAGGGTTTAGGAAGTCACTTACCAAGTTTTGGCCCGGAGAAAAACGGCTCGGGCCCAAAATGGCCCGGGTGAACAGTACCGGACTAGGCGCGGGCGCGAGCCACACGGGCGTGCTGACCGGCCAACGCGGGCACGGTGGCCGATCGGCGTGCCTGGCGCGCGGGCGCGGCGGACGTGCGGCGTGCCCGGGGGCGCACGGGCGACTGGACGGGCGACGCGCCGGGTTGGACGGGCAAGGCGCCGGGTTGGACGGGCAAGGCGCCGGGCACGGGCACAGGCACGGGCAAGGGGCGCGGCGACGGGCGCGCGGCTCGGCCACGGCGCTCGGCCATGGGCACACGCACGGGCACAGGCGCGGGCACAGGCACGGGCGCGGGCGCCGGCACGGGCGTGGGCAGTGGCTGGTCGGCTGGGCTTGCTGGCCGGGGCGGCGACTGGCGCAGGCGGCGACGGCGACGACGACGCGGCGGCGGCTCGGCAGCACGGCGCGGCGACGGCGACGGCAGCGGGCAGCTGCGACGGCGACGCGGCGGCGAACGGCGGAGAGCTAAAGGGAAGAAGAAGGTGGTTGAGGCGAGTGGCGTGGCTGGGGCGTTCGGCGGCGGCGACGGCGACGCTCAGGCGTCGGGGCGGGGCTGGGGAGTTGGCCGGACGACTGGACGGCGGCCGGGGCTCGTCGGACGCGGCGGCAAGCGGCGGCGAGCCGAGCTCGCGCGTTCGAGCGGGGAGGAGGGCAGCGCCGGGCGGAGTTGCCGGGCGACGCGGCGGCGCGACGACGGCGCGAGGAGGACGGCGGCGTCGGCGGCTGGTGGGGCGGCGGCAAGACGAACGGCTGGGCAGCGCCGGGCTGAGACGGGCGCGACGGGCAGCGGCGGCAAGCTCGCGGCTGAGCGCGCGAAGGAAGAGAGAGAGAGAGAGAGACCAGCCGGTCGGGGCGACGGCTAGCGAGCGGTGCGGCACGGCGGCCGGGCTGGCTGGCGACGGCAGCGGCGCTCGGCGATCAGGCGGGCTCGGGCGGCGTCGGCTGGGCGAGCAGGGGCAGAGCGAAACAGATCCAAACGCGGCGGAGGAGAGAAGGAAAGAAGAAGGAAAGAAGAAAAGGGAGAGAGAAGGGAGGAGAGAGAAGAGAGAGAAGAGAGAGAGAGAGAAAGGGAGAAAGGACGGGTCTGCATGGGAGGGAGAGGGGACGTGCGCGGCAGGGGACAGGCGCGGCAGAGAGGAGAGAGGAGAGAGAGAAAGAGAAAAAGGTCAACGCACTCGATTGCGATCTAACGGACACGATTTAAACCCAAAAACGATCTAACGGTCCACAATAATCCTAAATAATACTATAGGGCAAAGGGCCAAAATAAAATAACTCAAAACACACTACGAGGGAGGTCTACTAGTCCAATTTCGCACCCGATCCAAAATTTCACTTTTCCACTATTCCTGGCAATCTCGACGCTGGCCACAATAATATCGACACCGTCCAATTTATTTCGTCCCGAAACTCCCGAAAATCGACTGCCAAGTTTGGGGTCTAAATAACGGCCAAATTCGATCGAGTGCGATTCTAGCGAAATCTCTAATTTAAAATGATAACCGGGAGTGATCAGTTCCCGGGCGAGATTTTACTATAAGCACACTGACAAATTACGCGTTTTATAAATCCCAAAAACGGGCCGAAATTCGGGATGTCACAGAAGTGATATCCATACTTGACATCACTCTACAAAAAATACAATTACAAGAACCATAAATTTAATATATACTACAAATAGACACATAACGATATAATAATGAGGGCTCTAGCAATACAAATGAAAGGCAGAATTGATGCAACTCAAAATGGACACTTGAAATATTTTTCTAATATTACTCACACGGTCACACTAGCATCTTGTAAATGTTAATCGTATTAATCTCAAGCCAAACTCTCTCCATCCTAATATCCCTTTCTCATCTCTGTAAGAATCTTTCCTCATGCCTAGACTCGAAGTCATTGCGCAAACCAAATGTCCCTATTAACGTTGTAAGAAGAATGAACATTGACCAAACAAACCTGACTAAAGAGAAAAATCAACAAAGTTCGCATCTTTTTTCCTTTCCTTCAATAATTATTAAACAAGAAGCTCCTAGTAATGAGTAGCAACCATATCCATAACCGAGAAAACGCAAATTTCTCTCCCCTCCTAATACATTTCTCAAGAACTAAGCCAATAACATCCCAATAATTTTTACTTGAAATTACCAAAAGAAACATACAGCTAAAGGTACAAAAAGAAAAAAGGATGAAATGACCGGAACTACCCAAAGAGAGCAATCCTTACCAGCACTGCAAAAGAGGAGCAATGTCAGCTACTGCGGTGGTGGTGGGGGTAACGAGGAGGCGATGTCGCTTGCTATAGCGACGGAAGATACCCTTCAGCGAAATACCGCCGGTACCCCTCAAAAGGAGGTTGAGGCGGCAATGACACAGGCCCCGGGTAGGCCTCAAGCGGCGACACCGAAGGGTAATTCGATGGTGGGTGGGGAGCAGATGAGTACCCTGCGAAAAGCGAGATGCAAGAAAACGTTCAAGAAACCAACATATTCCTTGATCAAGAAAAGCGATCATGGCGGAGGAAAGGGGGGTTTAGATCTCCACTTAGCGGCAGGGAAGGGTCCTAAGGAGCTATCTGGTAGGAGAGTTGAGAAGCTTAGAGCAGACAGAACTGAGTAATTGAGCTTTCTTCCTTTTTTTTATAAATTTACATTTTGACCCTTAAATTTTTGGAAATTTATAAAATTGACCTCGTGCATGTAGAAATCGCGTGTCGGGATTCCTGACTCGTTTGTCTGGCGCGTTGACTACGTGTCGAATCTTCGACACTTGTTGACCGCATGTCTAAGCGTATCGACCGTGTGTCCGAGCATGTCAGAGCATGTAGGACACACGACATGTGTCGGACACCGACTCGAACTTCTCCCCAGCGTGTCGATGCTTCCGAGCCTGTTACCTATACCATGTCCCAACATATAAAAAAACATTCCAACCATTTCTACAACATCAGTAATCCTAAATCCTTTAAGACCATATCATGTTACTAACTTGTGTTAAATTATTAAATACAACCCTATGCATTCTAAACATATGATAGCACCTTATCGGATTAGCATCTTTGGCCATCAACTCTCTCAACCATTCATAACCCGTATATGATGAGATCATACAAGGTTGTTTGCAAAGGTTCCTTGCCTAATAAACAACTGAAGCTTGAGTGATTGAGAGAATATCCCATAATTCATTTTCCTCCTTTTCACGATTATTCCTTTCAGGAGAATCATCCATATCTATTTTACGTAGTAAAATATTGAGTTAGAGCAAGAAAAACAATTAATAAACTTGACCAGCCATCAAGAGAAACAACAACACCAATCAAATATATGCAAACGCAACCACATAAAGAGAACACCACACTTGCATTAAAACATTAATTGAAATTGGGTTCACACTTAATGCAACTAAAGATTTTGCACGAGAAAAAAGTAGCATACCAAAAAGTTAAAAAAAGATGTTATAACATCCTAGCTATGACTAAGCTCTTCCAACTCAAGCTTGAGATACTTGACTTTTAGTGCATCACTCATCAAGCTCATGAAGACCTGCCTATTGTCTTTCTTTTCCTTAAATTATTTGATCGCAAAAAAGTATAACTTTTCATCTTATGTAATCTCAGGTATGCTATCTAACATTGGTTTGAGGTCCTTGTAAGGACCGAATCCCTCATTTGCTTGAGCTACAGCAAGGGCAGCGTTCCTACTTTCAATAGTGGAATATAGTGTGTTAGTTTGGTTTCCAAGCTATTGTGCTGGGCTCAATCTATTTTTTTTCTTCTCTCAAGCTTGCTTGGTTGAAGTTTACACTGCTTTATTATGGCTGCAAGCTACAATTGGTTTCGCAATCTGTTCACCCTCATGACACTCCAAATTATCATCAATAGATCCTACACCATCACCGATATCAGGTTGTGTAATCTCAATATCCTCATCAATAAATAAATCTTGAGCAAGATTTCATGTGATTCTTCTAGTAGCAACTGTATCTCTGAATATTCTTTCTAACAACACTTCAAGAGTAGGGGGTATGCCTCTCATCCTAAAAATCTTCACCTTAGGATTGGCCTGTTATAATAAAGCATTTGAATAAGTTGTATCATTGAAGATAAGAACTTAACGAAATAATAAAAAAAGAAATGATAAATACCCGAATTTTACTCTCCCACTATTCATCACTTGCATCAATGGTTTTCTTTCTTGAATTCGATTCTAGTCTTGTTTCACTGTAAACCAATGTCCTCCGTCATTCTTATTTAAGATTATTCTACTTACTCTTCATTTGAGTTTTATCATACTTTTTGCCCCTCAATTCGTCAACTTAGTAATTGTGACGGTCCATCCATCCCTCTTATTGGTTGCAGGATGATTGTCTTTATTGATTTGTTCAACGCACAACTAACAAAATGTTTTCACATCTTCGGCGGCCCAATATGCCTTTTCCTTGGTTGAACTTGCCATCTTCTAATAATATGAAAATGAACAAGTTTGACAGGCTTGCCAAAAATGAAAGACAACCCTCAGCAATAGCACAGCCGCACATAGCACACATAATCAGAAAACATATACATATGATCTATTAGAAAACATACAAAATATTTCTCACGTAAAAATGTTTCTACAATCAATAAAAAAACTTTTATTTCAAATTCCATACTCAAGATTATGCAAAGAGCTAATAGTTAACAAGGTTAAAGTAGGAGATAAAAGTGACATCGCGAAATCGCACACAAAGATTGCCAATGTGGCTAAAAAATAAGCAATACCTGCAATTACCAACGCAAATTTGTACGAAAAAACCTTCATGCTCAACAAGAACAGAAAGATTTCAGAGAATGAAAAGCTAAAGCAAGAGATAACACGATTGGTGGTGTAGGTAGAAGAAAAGGAAAAATTAACTTTGAAAATAGCTAGTAAATTGTCTATAAAGACGAAATAATACAAATTTATAATAGCTTGAATCAACGACTAGAGAAAGTAGCTGACTTGGACCAATGTGAGATAGAGATTATAGTAGCAAAGCATAGCCATGAATGATGTATATTTGGCCTTTTTTTATTGACTTTTGCTGAAGGAATCATTGCATACTGCTGGTAAACATATGGTTCTTACTCATCAAAGCAGCATACTATCAATAACCTCACCTAGCATCAATTATTATTTACAAATATAAAGATAAAACACAATTAGCAAAAGATATTAAGAGGAAAAATATGAGGTATGCACTAAAATTCCTCAGCTTTTATATTTTACCTTTATGATACATACGATTCTTTAAGAAGCTGCCATAAAATGTTTCTCACAGCCACAAAGGGAAAATATTAAAATAAAAAATCATTGGACTCAAATTGAAACAAAGGCTAAGCAACAAGCAGACTGGTAATCGCAAAACCACAAATCAAAGTGACATCACCAAATCAAAAAAACGAAAATTGCCAATATCACTAAAAACTAAGCCAGATATGCAATACCAACACAATTTTGTACAAAATAACCTTCGTGCTTAACAAGGTCAGAAAATTTTGCCTAGGAAGAGAGGCGAGCGCAGCATGAAGGAAGAGAGCTAGGAGGAAAGAGAGCTCAAGGGCAAGCGTGAAGGAAGCGTGAGCTCGAGGGTGGGCATGAGGGAAGAGAGCTCAAGGGTGGACAGGAGGGAAGAGCGTGAGGGAAGAGAGCTTGAGGGCGTGCGTGAGGGAGGTGAGCTCGAGGGCAACAGTTGCTTTGAGCGATTCTTGAGCGAAGAGAAGGTAGAGTGATTTATCCTGAGAGAAAAAGAGAAGACACTCTTTAGGGTTTTGTTTAAAAGGGGGGCAAAAATGAAATTAAGGTGATAAATGAGGGCAAAATTGAAAGTTTTGACATTTTCATTAAACCAGCCAATTGCATCCCGAAAATGTAACTTTCCAAGGCTCTTCCATCCCTTCATTCAACCAAAGGCCCTTGGAGAGCTTTGGAAATACAATTGCAGCTCCCTAAAGTTTGCCAAAAAATTTGCCAAACAATCTTTACATTTGCTCAAGAGACTTTAAAGCCTCAAAGTTCATTTTAAATGCTGAGCCAAACATGACTTAAGACTTCTTCTCAATTTTGTGTTTGTACCTATAAAATTTAATCTACCTAGGCTTTTTTCGGTTGCTCTTTTAGAACTTCCAAGGATGCTTGTCTGTCATGCAATAGCTGAGTGACTGACTCCTATGGTGAAAGAGACAGTAGGTGCATAATAATATAATGCTAGGAAAAGTATCAAAAGAGTCATAAACCTATTACATTTGAATCAATTCAATAATAAACATTTCAATTGGATCAATTTAGTCATAAATATTTTTATATGTGTACCAATTGAGTCAATATGATCGATTTAGGTCGAGAGTTGCTAAAGTCATCTTATATGACATGTCTAGCACTAATGATCACATTTTTTAATATATTTTTCGAATATTTCTTAATTTTTTTATTTTCTTTTTTTTCATCATTTTTTCCTTCCTTTCTTTTATTCTTTCCTTTCTCTTTTTTGTTTTTTCCTTATTTCCCTCCACCAGTCACTAGCCTCTGTGATGGCCAATGAAGGTTGATGGCTGCTAGTGAGGGCTAGAGGAGGCCGCCTCTCGCCCGATCCAATAAGGGGACACTCGCCCAAGGTTGGAGATGCCAAGAGCGTCCCGGCCTCACTTGTGTCCTGCAAGAGCATCTTGGCCCTCACCCTCACCCTCGCCCTCTCAAGGGCTGGCGACCTCCATCGGCCATCACGAAGGCTAGCGACTGGCAGAAGGAAACAAGGAAAAAAGAAAAAGGAGACAGGAAATTAAAAAAAAAAAGAAGGAAAAGAGAAGGAAAAAAGAAAAGGAGAAAAGAAAGAAAAATAAATTAAAAAATTAAAATTTAAATAAAATGTCCATGTCAACACCAAATGTGCCACGTAAGCAGATGGCCGGCATTCACGCCAACAATTTTGGTATAAATTGGCCGTATAGACTCATTGGTACCGATGCAATAAGTTTATAACTTTTTTTGTACTTTTCCCATGTAATGCCCAATATTGAGTTGTATTAACGGAGGAGTGATAATTGGTGTTACATCAATACTCAGCAAGAATTAATTATTTCAACCATTCTTTTAAATTCTTAAAAGTCATGTATCTAAATTAAACATCTCTAATTGACCACCAACTGAGGTTATATTCAATACATAAGTGTAGTTGAGTATCCAATAACTTGAAAATCACTTAGCTAATTGGTGAAAATTTTATCCCGATCACTAATTATACTATGAGGCACCCTAGAACTGAGATCTAGCTCAGAGAATACTTTAGTCGAGATAAGGACACTTGTCATAACTTTCCTATGACACCCATTTTGATGCATACTTTTCAATCGATCACCGAAATGCTATAACTTTTAAAAATATTCACTTTGAGTGATGACAGTGATTCTCTTTAACGGAAAATCCAACGAGATATTAATTCGATATGAAATTGTCCAATGTGACTCACCAGGGAAATGATGTCATCAAAAGCATGTAGAAATACGTGTTTCACCCTATTCTTTTCCCTAATTGATAAATCGCAGCTAAATCATACCAAATCAAAAACTCGAACTCTAAATTAGGACAACTAGCAACTTATCCTATTGAGGCTACCAAAGGACACCCCTAGAACAAAGTCACTGGAGGCAATGCCTCTACTGTCCACATGGCCCGTCATGTTGTCCCAAAAGGCCGTGATTCGGTGGTGGTCAGGTGATTGATGGTCGAGATCGAATCGAGTGATTCCGCATAAACTTCCCTTTAAGGCACAACGCATGTCGACGTTGGGAATGGGAATATCTCTACTACCACAGTCAAATCGCACAGTAGCTTCCCTATTTAAGATTAAAGATCTATTTTTCTCCCTTTTTATGTATAAATGTTTGTTGTTTGTTTCCTCTCTTCTTGTTCTTCAATGGAGGAGTTGCAAAGAGAGAGAACTTTGGACTTCCATCTCTTTAAAAAAACGGTCATGTTTGGATATGTTATATTAAAAGTAAATCCACATAGGATTCGTCGTTAGAGATATATTGTCTGACTCACTCAAGTAATTAATTGAAAATTTATACGATACCAAAGCGAGAGCCATACGAAAATTATGGCACTTATGATGTCGTTTCTCCGCTTACTCCCATTCAACTCACCCAACAAATCATTAATAATAGGAATTTATAACTTATCCTTTATAGTCGAGGCATTCAAGTGCCTATAACCAACACAAAACTTTCACATATCATCAAGTGAACTATACTTCTTTGTATTACCAAAGTGGAAAGCATACCGGTTGACTTTTCTTTTTAAGTTCATTTTTTCTGAGAAAGAAAAATTAAACCATTTGTTGGAGAAAATCGGGCAACAATTCACTAAGAACCAACCAATCCAAAATTAATATCTTCCCCAAACTGACTAAACCAAAATCGACTTAACCCCAACAACAACTTTCGGCAATACAATCTTGCAATATGAAAATATATAGCCGAAATGATAAAGAGACAAAACACCAAGATTTTACGTAAAAAATCCAAGGTCGGAAAAACCATGGACGGCCCAAAAACTTTCACTAATCATGAAGAATAATAAAATACACAAAGTAATATTATTCTCTAATCACAAATTGGAGGCTAACATAAATAGAAGAAGAAACCCTAACCGCGATTGGAGAATTTGGAGAAGATTCTCAATGAACAAAACTAATCAACTCGTAACCTTCGGTCTCATGAACAACATACTGAAATCTGAGTCAATTTCAACAAAGTTTGGTTGTCGAATTTTTGCCAGAAGCCGTTGCCCTCTTTTTCCTCTCTTCTCCACAGACCCTCTCGATGAACACTTACTCTCTCTCTCTCTTCTTTTCTTTGCTCTCTAGCCATGAACGGCAACCCATCTTTCTTTTCTTCTTTTTGCTTTTAACCTTTTTGCTTTTTTTTTATTTTAATGTTAGCTGCCCCATAGAGGCGGACCCATGGAACGTCGGGATATTGATTGGGATAGAATAGGATAAAGTCGGATTTCAAATCCTCCGAATAATAATAGTAGACATATTAAATCCTATCAAGTGTTTGGTTGACTTCATGATAAGATTAATATATATATATATATATATATATATATTCATATAAAATGTTCAATTAAATTATAAATTTAAAATTTAGGAAATTCAATTAATTAAAAGTCAAGGAAAAATCCTATATCTAGGAATTGTGGCCACCGCTTCCACAGTGGTCACAACCGTCACCAACATCGCCATGCAGCGGCGACACAATTCAGTAAATCTCAAACTACGACAAAGAGGGTGGCGGGGGAATTTCAGGCGACCAGCGGCTTTGTGTTTGCGTCGCCTCGTATTGTTCGAGGTCTGGGTTGTCGGTGATACAGAAAATGTACAGCTTCTTCATCACCATCTTCCCCTCTTCTTTTGAGACTAAAATGTCCTCGGTGAGGATTCTAACGTTGCGGTGAAACCTGTTTGAGTTGGTGCAAGCAATGCTTCAATTAGTTCAACAAATATCTGTGAGAAAACTTCTGCCCATTTCATCTCAAAAAGCCAATCTTGGTTATCAGATTTGTCAAGCCCCATTCTCCCTCTCCCTCTCTCTCCTCTTTCACATTTGAATAACTTTTCCTTTCACTTTGGACTATCTTTTCCTTCCCTATAAAGCTTCCTTCATCCTTCCTCGCTTTCGTTCTTCGTTTTCGTCCTCGTTAGCTCCAGAAACCACCGGTGAGCTTTGGGGTTCCAGCGAAAAGTAGAAGGCCGGTCGCAGCAGCTAGGTCCCTAGCCCCCTCCACCTCCACCTTTACCTCCAACACATGGCCTCCACTTCTGCCTCGTCGCCTCCATCTCTGCCTTGTGGCCTCCGCCTCCAAAGCCAATTGATTAGGTGCTCTAAACTTTAATCCACCACAAGTAACGGAATTTGAGTCTATATTAAAGTTTTCAAACCCATGGTATAAGTACATTACTCAAAGTCACTACCCATTCAATCTTCTTTGCACTTTTGAGGCTTGATCTCTAAAGTTAGAATAAATCATATTGACTCGTAATGTCTACATCTTATTTGCATCTTCATTTCCGAACACACATCACACGATCCGCGCACGTCTTCTTATGTCCCTCATTTATTCAACAAGTCAGGTCCTGCGTAATGTCAATGCCTCAAAGATCTCCGTTTCCCTACCATTGAGTCATGGCATCTTTCGCCTTCTTCGCTGGTCAAGATGCCACCGCAATTTCATAAAACTTTTATCTCAAGAACAAAATTATCCATAATTGTATGGACAATGGGCGGCTCCTCCCCATTGTGCCGTGAATCCGAATTGAATATTCTATATGACAAACTTGTTTATGGTGGTATGTAGAGCTTACAATTGGAGGAAGTAAAAGTTCATGTTGACTGCAAAACCAAAAGCGATAACAAAATAAGGATTGGCCTGCAGAGAAGTGGGTATGGCGTTTTCTATTATGATTCAAATATGCACACTTCACCATCTTTTACTGTCACTAACTTACATTTGTACTCGACAAATTATTCTGAGTTTGATTTGTTCTCGGGATAGTTTGATTTGTTCTCGGGATAAATGGGTATGACTCATCTTTTTAGAATTAAAGTTTGTTTGCACTTTATTTACCTTTTTAAAATAATTAGATATTTCTTTTAAAAATTTGTAGAGGCCACAGAGGATGATATCATCGTGCATAATATTGATAAAGAATTTGAATTTAGAATTGGCATAATATTTGCTAACGAGAATGAAGCAAATATCATTTCCAAGGGATTTGGAGTGAGAAGATGACAAAAGACAAACAATAGTAAAGTAATATTGCAAACAAACATATTTCTTTGTAATTGTGAATGACACTCTCCACCAATTCCACCTTATGAATAAAGAGATGTTTATAGGACAATGAAGAGAACTGGATGTCAAGCTTGCATAAAATTTAAAATTGAAAATGGAGTTTGGATAGTCGACAAGTTTAAGGATGTTCATAATCATCCTTTCTCGACGATAATCATAAACACTTGATATGATCATATTGGCACATGATAGATACTAATAAAAGTATTTTGACTTCTTTAGCTGGAGTTCAGCTTTGTGAAAGCGTATTCTTACCTGAGTGGTGAAGTAGAAGGACGGGAGAATATTGGTTTTACTTTACGTGATTGTTAAAATTTCTTACAATCGAAGAGAAGGGACTTGATTAGTGTAGGCGATTGTCATATTCTCATTAACCTTTTTACTTGCTTACAATCAGATGGAAACAATTTTTCATATACATTTCAACTAAGGAACAAAGTTTGGCCAACTTTTTTTTGGTCTAATGGTGTATCCAAGCTAGACTATGAAAGTTTTGGAGATATGATATTTGATACAACTTACCGTACAAATAAGTACAATATAATATATGCACCTTTTGTTGACTTGAATCATGATTGGAAAAATGTTCTCTTTGGTTGTGTATTTTTATCGGATGAAACTATTGCTTCTTTTGTTTGGGCATTTCGATCCTTTTTAAAGGCAATGGTTAATAAAGAACCTTCACAGATCAAGATCACGCCATGGCGAATGCCATTACGGCTCTTTTTCCAAATACTAATAATTGTTTATGCGTATTGTACATTGCAAAAACTGCTATGCACATATTGGGCATCTTCTTAGAAAATTGGGTTTTTGCGATAACTATTAACATAAGCTTTTTATATCACTGTGAATCCAAATTGGAAATGAAGAATGTTTGGAAAGCTATGTGTCAAGAATGGAGCTTGGGGCCACAAGTGGTTGGATAACATGTATTACCTGCATCATAAATGGGGTCCTGCATTTGGCCGGGATATTTTTTTTTTGTGGGAATTAAATCCACACAAAGAAGTGAAAGCACAAATAATGTCTTTTACGATATGGCATTTAAGACCATAACTTTGTTTGAATTTGTCAATCATTATGAGAAGTAAGCTGAAAAAATGCGCAACTCTAAATTTGTTGATGATTTTGAGTGTGCTCGAGGAAAACTGCAGATCATGGTTGAAAATAGTGGAATTTTGAAACATGCTGCTAATGTACACACTTATATCATTTATGGGAAATTTCAGGATGAGTTCTTGCATGCTTTGTCCGTGTTTGTTTGTAGATTAGAAACTGATAGGCCAGTGCACACTTATATCGTGGCAACCGAAAGTGGTGAAAGGAGGCATGTTGTTTGTTTTAGTCCAAGTGATTTAACCATTACATGTAGCTTCAAGTTATTTGATACGCAATGATAGTTGTGTAGGCATACTTTATGGATCTTGACATATGTTGTAAATGTTACAAGCATTCCTTTGCAACACATTTTAAAGAGGTGGACAAAAAGTGGCAAAACAAGGGACTTATTGTGATGTTGGACAAAGCTCTCATGCTGCGATAAAGTCAAAAACATTGTGCTTGAAGAGATTGATGCAATTGGCTATTATGAATGTTAGTGCAAACCATGATGTTACGGAGAAGCTTTCAACTACAACCTTGTTGCATCTTTGCTCCTATATCACAAACAAAATGCAATCTTTGACAGGTAATGATCATATTAATTTCTTGGTGGAAAGTGATGAAGCTAAAGATGTAGAAAACTGTGAAATTCAAATATTTGATCCCCTTCAAAGAAGACCAAAAGGTGTACCAAACACTTATTGAAGGGCGCTAGTGAAAAGCGAAAGAGAAAAGCATTTTTTTGCGTAGGAGCCACCTCACACAAGATATGATGCTTCTTTAATTTGATAGAATGATTTCATTAATGAAAGGCATGAAGTTATTTTAATATAAATTATTTAATCAATCAAAGGCATGAAGTTATTAGAATACTCTTACTTTTGTGCAAGATTGACCTTCATCATCAAGCAAGTTCAATGTGGAAGTAATTGATGCATCGAAGGATTTGTCACAACTCTATATCTTTAAGGTTAATACCACAAAAAACCCCAAAATGGTATACTTGTGATAAATTTACCAAAAACTAATTTTTACACATATGACAAATTTACTCCAAATTAATTTTTTGACCACAAAAAATTTCAAATTGGTATACTTATGATAAATTTACCCTCCGTTAAATTAAATTAATACCACGAAAAATCACATATTAGTAAACCTGTGACAAACAAAGGGATAAAACCCCAAACTGGGACACCCGTCAACTACCACATGTCATCCAATTTAGCAATTTGACAGTAAAATTTAACAAAAGATAAATTTATCGTAGGTGTACCAATTGAGGGATTTTGGTGGTCAAAATATTAATTTGGGATAATTTTATCACAGATGTATCGATTTGGGGTTTTTCATGGTATTAACTCATATCTTTAAAAAAAAACTCATATCTTTATGCTTCAGAAAGCTTTCAGTAGCACAATTCCCTATTTGGCATTATACGTGCCTTTCTCTTGTAACCAATAGCCTGATAATTGCTAGCAATTTTTTTTTGTCAAAATGGCTAGCGACTTTACAATGTCAATTTTTGTGAATATTGAGCTTACATATTGCTTTCTTTTTGGATGAGTCTGCTGTTTCGACTCCCTTTTGAGCTCTCTATATTTCATTGTCCTTCATTTTCATTTCATTATTCCATACCAAAAATATTAGCATATTGAATGAGTTAGGTGGACGTTGTTCATGGCCAAGTTATTCAGGCTTTAAAGCTCTTGAATCAACTTAGATGTTAGAGATCTTGCACGACGGTTGTGACTTGCAAGAGCTCAACTTTTGTGGAAATAGCCTGTAGTAATGTTACCAGCTTCAGTAATTCTTTGGTCAACCCCGCCAATGTTACAAAGTCGGTACCCTTACTTAAAAGATTAATATGTTCGCTGTTAGGGTGGGGGTAATTTGCTAAAGGTAGATTGGCTTAATTTGATTATCAAAATTGGTTTCCATCTTTTAATTGCTAGCGAACTTCCCTCTTCCGTTTCTTTGCTCGGCTCTCTTTTGTTTCAAGTCCTCTTCTTGTTGAACGTAGTAGTAAGAGGATAATCATGTACTTTAATATGCTTAAAAGCTTACCGGATAAACGTAAAAGTCGAAAAGCTTACACGATGATTGTTCTCCTCGTCTACTTTAATATGCATTTACTAAAAAGGGTAGCCATTTTAATTTTTCTTCATTTTGAGATAATAATCATTTCATTTTAAGACAAAGAAAAAGAGAAATTACATATTCTTGTTCTCCCTCCAACCCAACCAAATATTGACGGACAGACGGACACCAAGTAGAGACGGACTCCTCGAGAAGAAGAAGAAGCAGAAGTAGAAGCAACGGTAGCAATGAGGAACGCCGTGCTGAGATCTCTCCAATCAGCGTTTCTTTTCTTGGCACCGTGTTTCAAGTCTTCTTGTTGTTGTGCATAGTAGTAATAGGGTAATCAAAGTGAGTCAACCTGGTATTGTACCAATTTCGAACTCGAGTTTGATTAGACTAATTTAGTGAATTAAAATCAGACGAGCCAATGCCAGATAATCATAAATCACCTCTACATATTCATTTCAAGAAGGACAAAAATTCATTATACTCTCTAAGTTTCACTTAGAAAATCATAGTAAAGCAAGTTCTACATAACCATCAAGATTGACTCTTATAATTATCTATATAGAAGGAAAGAAATGATGACTCCATATAATATCATTATTGACATAATAAAGCCTATTTTTCTTCTAATTAACTTCAAGTCTCCTTTTATTATTGCTAATTCTTCATTTTCGCTTGATGCCTCTCCAGAATTGACTACATCCACATTTTTAGGAGAATAGATCTTGCATTCCTTAGTATAATCTTCAACCAATTGCACAAGCGCCCGACAATTATCTGTCTGAAAGAAAAATTAGCAGAAAGAAATATCAAGTATTACAAATGTCACTACATGCACAATATGATAAATTGATACACTTCTATTACAAGTCGAAGCATAATATGACCTTCCTTGATTAATAAAATTCTTTTTTACTTTTTTTATCGTGCATAATTTCCCTTGAGGACATGAACATATCTTGGATGGAATATCAACCGATTAATTCGAAGATCCTCGAGATGTCATACTAAAATAATAATATTATATAATCAAATTATATTATATTTAATCAACAAAAGTACTCCAAGCAACGGTTTTGGAATAATAAATAAATGTAATAGATAAGCAAAAAGCTTCATAACAAAACCCGCAATAACCTTGTTAGTCTATTTAACAAAATGGCTTATCTGCAAGATATTGAAAGAAAAAATCTTATCAGCAGGTCGCAACTAAAAATTTGCAAGCTACAACAAAAAAAAGCCTATTGTCGATCGTGCTTATATTATTATTTTATTAAGATAAGTAGTTTAGTTAGCAAGTGGCTATGGTCGGACTCCATCAATGGCCACGCCAGTCATCGGCGTCACAAGACCGAAGTCAACCAATCTCTGTCTCCACCGAACAACACCTAGTCACTCACTGGACCGTCACCAAACCAAACGTCGTCGATGGCCGCAGGAAAAAGCCAAACAGAGTAAAAGAGGAACAAAAGGAGTGGGAGCAGAGGTAGCTTCAGGAATGAGAAAAAACAAACGGAAACCAAGTTCTATAATCAAATGAAGTTTTGTATCATGTAACCCATTCCTACATAATAAAGCCCTTCACATGGATAAACACGTGCTCTAAACTTCACCCCCAGTGACCTATAGACCAGAGGAACAAAAAAGAAAATCGAGAATTGCTTTTGATCCACACATAGAGAAATTCAGTCACGAATTACAGAAAGACTTCACATCAAATAGAGTTTTTGGGCACTCTAGTATAACATCAATTGTTGAAAATCAAATGGTGTGAAGAAATCAAAGATGCTTATGCTCACATGAGAGCCCTCCCAATTAACAATTAACAATTAGTTCCATAAAAATACCATAAACAACACATCAGTTCCTAACTCATCACCACCCAAATGGCCAATTTCACTAAAGTTGCAAATTTTAGCTCCCAACTTAATCACCGAGAACCCAAAAAATACCTGAAAACTTTGGAGCCAATAGGGCTTCGGAGGCGGAGGCCCTGAGGCGAAGGCGGGGGCCATGCGTTTGAGGCAGAGGTGGCTCAAGACCTAGCTGCTGCGACTGGCCTTCCGCTTTTAGCCCAAAGCTCACCGGCGGTTTTTGAAGCCAACAAGAACGAAAGCGAAGAAGAATGAGGGAAGCTTTTTGGGGAAGGAGAAGAGAGTCCAAAGTGAAAAGAAAAGCCATATGAACGTGAAAGAGGAGAAAGAGGGAGAGGGAGAGAGAGATAGTGGTGGCCACGGTTCGGAACCGGCGGTTCGGGTTCGTGGCCAAGTGTGAACCGGAACCGGAACCTCCTCTGGCGGTTCCGGTTCCGAGTCGGAACCGGCCGGTTCAGGGCCGATTCCGATTTTTTTTTTCTGTTTTTTTCTTTTCCTTTTCCTTTTCTTTTTTTTTCTTCCTCCGCGGCCGGCCATAGCCGGGGCCGGCGCGGAGGTCACCGGCCTCAGGCGAGGCGGCCCGACGCCGGCGAGGTCGAGCCTCGCCAGATCTGGCGAGGCTCGACCTCGCCGGCGTCGGGCGAGGCCGGCCTCGCCCAGCCTAGGTGAGGGCCGCCCTCGCCCGACGCCGGCGAGGGCGGCCCTCGCCCGAGGCCGGCGACCTCCGCGCCGGCCCTGGCCATGGCCGGCCGCGGAGGAAGAAAAAAAATATATAAATTATAATTTAAAAAAACAGAAACAAGGAAAAAAGACAAAAGAGAAAAAGGAAAAACAGAAAAGGAAAAGGAAAAGAAAAAGAAGAAAAACAGAAAAGGAAAACAGAAATGAAAATAAAAAAAATTAAAAAATACTATTCTTGTGATAGAATATTATTCAATATAAATTGTGATTAAAATGTAAATTGTACTCAAATTTGGGGATAAAAAGACAAGAGAGAAAGAGAGGGCTTCAACTTAATAAATTATCATTAAGCACATTACAATTCGTTACAACGATCTTAAAAAAAAAGGAGTACAATATATATATACCCTAAAATTATCTCAAAACCTAAGTATTCCGTGTGCAGGGGACCAGAGGTCACATATCGTCGGATTATATTTCGATTTCCCTAAACTCACGTAGGCGTATCCGGTATGAGAAACAAGAGTTCCCGAAATATTTGCCAACTCCAATAGTTCTTTTACCCTCAATCGTCACTACCCGTTCCAGTACCGATACTGGTAGCGGTAGTATCTCCGTCGTTAAAGAATTCAGATTCATTATTCTGATCTATCTCTTATTGCCGGTATTGAGCCTTCGTCCAATCAGCAACACAAGCTTGCATCTCCACTGATTCTGGATCTAATCTTGAACGATGTTCGTTCAAAATATTACCTCCGGCACTGAATGCTTGTTAGACCGCAACTGTGGAATAAGGGGTTGAAAAAATCTGTTTTGCAATAAGAGAAAGGATTGGGTATTGGCTTGCGTGCCTCTTCCACCAATCCAAAATTAAAAAATCTGTACCACCTTCGGCTTCAGTAAACTCAAATAAAATGGTTAGATAACTCTCTAATTCAGAAATATTTCCCATTACTCCATTTTGTTTTTTTTTGTCTATGTAATAAAAGTTTGTACCCCCTACTAATTTTACCTGTATTATCATTTTGTATCTTCGTAGATTGAGAAGATCCAATATCACCTAAATTATATTTAGTATAAAATTCATTATATAATTCTATTATTACGTTTTTAACCTCACGTACTATGGTTGTAACATTTGTCACGTCATAATGTAAACATTGATAATATACACGCAAAAAATTATTTAAGCCATCCAATTTGCAACGTGGATAAAAAACACAAGCAACTAAATAAATCATGGGAATTTCACTATAATAATGAAGCCATTTCATTTTCGTTGCAACTATAGTATGTTGTAATTCAACATCATTTTCATATTCATCAAAAGTTCCGATAATATTAGTACACTCTACTAAAAATAAATGTGTAGTAGGATAATAAATACCGGATAAAGTATAAGTTGCATCATTAAAAACCTTTAAAACATCTAAAATTTTTTGGCAAATATGCCACTCTTGTGGGTATAAATTAATCTAAGGTATATTATTAGAAATGAATGCACATAATAAATCTTTATATGGTAAAGATTCATTAAGCAAGTGGAAAGTAGAATTTCAACGAGTTGGAACATCTCTTGGAAATTTTTTTGGCTTTACGCGATTTTCTCTACAAAATTTACCCCATTCTTTCATTTTTTTTGGGATGTTTCGATAAAAATTGAATCGCCGTTTTTATTGGTTAAAGAAAAATATCAAGAGTTTTCAAACCATCTTGTACACATAAATTTAAAACATGACAAGCACATCTAATGTGAAAAAATTTTCCGCCAAAAGCAGGATTACAAATATTTTCTAACTCGGCAATTGAAGCGGTATTTGCTGCGGCATTATCAAAACCAATTGAAAAAATTTTGTTAAGCAAATAATATTCTTCTAAAACTTGCCTAATTATTCTATAAATATTATTTGCCGTATGATGATCATCGAAAACTCTAAATGCAATAACTCTTTTTTGAATAGTCCACTCGTCATCTATCCGATGACATGTTATGCCCATGTAAGAATGATTTTGCCAATGATCACTCTAAATATCACTACCTATATGCACGCATCCATTAAATTGCATAAAAAAGTTTTCTAAATCTTTTTTTCCATTTTTGTAAAGATCTTTAATTACTCGTTTAATTGAATTTCTAGGAACACGTTTTGCTTGTGGAGCACATGCTTTTTGTACAAATTCATTAAAACCAAATCTTTCTCCAAAATTAAATGCTAAATGCTCAACGGAAATAAATTTGCCTAATTCTTCCTTATAAGTTTTTTCATTAAAACAAAATAAAGGGGAAGTGCTAGGATTGACGCACTCGGAAATTTGTTGTTGCTCGATATCGATTCCCGTTTCGGTTGGATGTTTGCTCCTAAGATGTCGTTTAAATGTTCCATATCCTTGTCTACCTGTATATTTATATATTTTTCCACAATATTTACAAATTATATCATACCTTTTTTGACCGATATCAAATCTTTCTATTTTCGTGAAGTGATTCCAAATGTCAGATGTAAATTCCCGTTCCGCTTCCTTTGTTGTAGATATTTCACCAGGAGGATGAAAACTTTATTGCGTCGGGACGCGCTCCACATCGGAAAAAATGTTGATTTCATCATCTTGAAAATCTGCATATTCACGAGGATCAAAAGAATGATGTGATTCCGTCGCGATATTCTTACCTTTGCCAGTTGGCACTCGACTTCCACTTGCTATTTTTCGAATGGATTGAGAGAATTGAGCGAATTAATTGGGAGAATTAAGAAAGAATTGCGTGGATTGAGAAAATTGAGAGAATTTGAGAGAATTTCGAGTATTGAGAAAATTTGAGACTTGAGAGAAGAGAATTGGAGAGAATTTGAGAGAATTGTGTGTGTATTGTGAGAATTTGAGAGAATTTATAGGAAAAAAAAAAGAAAATTTAGAATTAAAAAAAATAAAACATAACCGTTGCAAAATTGCAATGGTTATGTGTTTTATTTATTTATTTATAAAAACGCCCGTTGCGGCGTAGCCGTTGCCGGTTGCCCCAACGGGCTGTAGCAGGGCCTGCACGTCTGTAGGCCCTGCTGCAGATAATTTTTTTTTTTTTTTGGTTTGGCCGTTGCCAGGGGCCTGGCAACGGCCTGCTGCTGCAGGCTGCTACTGCTGCAGCCTGCCTGCAGCTTCTTCTTCTTTTTTTTATAATAATTTAATTTAATTTTTTTTCGCAGAACCTTCCGGGCCGGTTCAAATTTTCCTGGAACCGGAACTGGGCCCGTATGCCATGGGCCGGTTCTGGTTCCGAACCGCGAAACCGGTCAACGGGCCGGGCCCGGGTTTGACCGGGCGCGTTCCGGGCCAAAACCGGCCCGTGGCCACCTCTAGAGAGAGAACGGGACAATAAATGCTTGTATTAAATGCGAGGTTGCTTGTTCAGTCCTCTTAGAGGAAGCAAGCGCGCCAGAAGTGAGAGAGTCATAATATGGCTTTTGCTTATTCCACGTCAAACGTCACATGTCCCTTTATTAATGGATCCACGTGAGCTTATATACGTCACGTAGCCACGTAACGTGGTGGTTATAAACTACTGAATTTTTTTTCCCTCTGTCGGGAGGCATTTTGTTCAACATCTCCCACTCAAAGGCAGGGCTTTTAGCTTTGGTCAAAACATGTTGCTCATTTGCAACTATCACCTTATGGGGCGGGGCAGATATAATTTCGCGGCCTGAACTCAAACCTGTTTGGGTACCCATAAAGCTAGGAGTGCTTGTTCTCATAATTTCCTTCCAAGTGCCTGCAGGGATATCTCCATGCTCTCCCCACTTTCTTCCTCTTCTCAAGCTCTTGTGCTTAAATTTCCCGACCATCTTCCTACTCACCAGAGGTGATTACATTGAGTCATTTCACCTTGCAGGTATTGTCAGAGTACCGTTTCTTTTGGCTTCGAAAATACTGTTTAGAGTCCCTTTTAAATTCAATGGAAGAGCCTTTAGTATTATAAAAGGGTGTAGCCTTGTTGGAAGTTCCACCGAAGGTAGGCTCCTTATTGCGACTGGTGGAAGACTATCCTAAACACAACCACCTCTAACTCCTGTCATTTATCTTTCTTTCAAACGATTTCTATGTAAAGATGTACATTTCGTATAACACATCTCACATATGTGTCTCCATGTATAATAGATTTGATTTAGTATGGATATATACAATGTATGTAGGATACATCGATGATGAATGTTCAATGATTTAATTTTGCTCTCTGAAAAGTTGTTTGTCCTCCATGAGGTGAATTTATTGTAGCACAAATGAGAATATCCTAAGATAATGTTTCATAGAAAAATCCAAAAAACATAAGACTATTACATAATACGTTATAAGATTAATACCATGAAAAACCACAAACCAATACACCTGTGATAAAATCACCCCAACTAATTTTTTGACCACAAAAAACTTCAAATTGGTACACATGTGACAAGTTTATTCTCCGTTAATTCCGTTAAATTTTACCGTAAATTGCTGAGGTGGATGATAAGTGACAATTGACAAGTATACCAGTTTGAGATTTTACCATCCGTTTGTCACAGATGTACTTGTTTGTGATTTTTTATTGTATTAATTTAATTTAACGGAAACTAACGGAAGGTAAATTTGTTACAAATGTATCAATTTGGGGTTTTTGAGGGTCAAAAAATTAATTTGGGGTAAATTTGTCACAACTATACTAATTTGAAGTTTTTTGTGGTCAAAAAATTAGTTTAGGGTAAATTTATCACAAGCATACCAATTTAGGATTTTTCGTGGTATTAACTCCACGTTATGTAAATTGTTTGATGTAAACATCCACTCACAATAAACTGTTTTTCACCTACTAAAGTTTATTTGCAAGTATCAGCAAAAAATTTTCAAACAACATAGTCACCCTCCTCAACAGATTTTCTCGCACCTAACTAAATCAACTTCTTGGGTTAGGTTGAAGGTAAACTACCCACATCTAGACTACGGATTCATAAGAAATTATTACATTATGATAAATAATATGTAAGTATGAAAATGCAACTTCACAATTAAATTAGCAAAACGATAAGCAACATCATAAGTTCTTCCAATGTAAAGCTTAACTTGAGAAAGTACGTGATCCGATGTTGTTATTGTTGTATAATAAGATAAAAAAGAAATGGATTAATGATTTAATAAAATTAATCTATTAATGTTATCCTTCTTTGTTAATAATATACGAGACATAAATTATACGATGCAGGTTATGGATGGGTATATATCATTATTGTTCTTGAAAATACGTGAAAAAAATTCAAAGTAATTTTGATTATAGGTTAAGTATGTATCAAGAGAAATGTGACATGTTTTAAAATAAATTTCGGTGATTATTTAATTGAGTGGATGGAATGGATAGTATTAAAAAATGTGTAAATCGAGTGGTTACTTCACAAAGATAAAGAAGTTGGTAGTTCATTTTTGTGTAGGTCGATGCAAGGATAACGGTGGAACATGAGACAATTGGGGTTGGCTTAATATATACAGGATATAATATAAAAAGGATGTTCCTATTAGTGTATTTCAATTGTATTATAAATAAGAAACTATAAGAAATCTGCAAATGAATATAAAACCATTTAAGTGACAAGTTTCACGAAAATTAAGTATCTAATAAACTAATTTTGCTACTACTATGTACTACCTGATTGGATATCGGAAGAATATTATATATATCTATATAAGCATGTGATGATACAGTGATAGCTTTGGTACATAAATCATAATTAGTAAGTAGCTCAGTTTTGTATAGTTTGATGCAAGGATAATGGTTGAACGTGATGCAAGTGGCAGTTTTGGCTTAATATGCAGGAGATATGATCCAAAAATGATGTTGTCTTGAGTTTACATCAATTGTATTATAAATTAAAAAAACTTACAAATAAATATAAGACAGTTTAAAAGACAAATTTTATAAAGTTACATATCTAATAGAATTTTGTTACTACTTCGTCCTACCTAGTTGGAAATCAGATGAATCTTATATTCATCATATAAAAGTAGCTTTGGTATATAAAACATAATTGACACTTCATATTATTAATTGACTAATATATAGAAATATAATTCATTAAAAGTTGAAGTTTTTTTACTCGAGTATAATACATCAAACGTTTAATGTGTAATTTGGATTACTTAAAAAAAAAGAGTCTCCGCAAATGATTATAATATTTATAATATGAACGTCTTAGTAGTGGACCTGAGTTTCAAATCAATTAGCAACACACCCATGATTCGTTGCGTACAAGAATTTCTATTAGCAAAGTTCATTGATACTTATTTTTAAGCCATAACATAAATATAGTGATGACACCGTATACTTTATAATTTTCTATAAATAATGTTCATTATGCTTTTTTTTAGGGTTAATATCACGAAAAACTTCAAATTGGTACACGTAATAAATTTACCCCAAACTAATTTTTTTATTATAAAAAACCCTAAACTGGTACACCTGTGATAAATTTACTCCAAATCAAGTTTTTGACCATTAAAAACCCTAAACCGATACATTTGTGACAAATTTACCCTCCGTTAAATTGGATTAATACAAAAAAAATTCACAAATTAGTACACCTATGACAAACGAAGGGTAAAACTCTAAACTGGTATATCCATTAACTACTACATGTCATTAAACAAAGCAATTTGATAGTAAATTTTAACGAAAACTAACGAAGAGTAAATTTGTCACAAGTATACCAATTTATGATTTTTCGTGGTATTAACGTTATTTTTTACTCATATAAAAATATATAATTTAGATTAAAAAGTATAATAGAGCAAGTCATATAAAGGTTTCGAATTAGAAAAAATAAAAAATATATATAAATGAATGAAAGGAAGAGATACATTAAGACATCCTCTTGTTCACTAATGACATTTTTCTCATATCCTTCTCTATATAATAGTGATTATGCTAATGTCGATAACACATCGAAAGTGATAACTACAAAGAGAGAAATAATATTATGCAAATAGGGCTTATATATTGATTCTTCGATTGCCAAATTTGTAGTCTAGTAAAGATTAATTCTTCTATTTAGATTAAGTCTTAGGTCATTGAAATTATTTTGTCCTACTCATCTATACAAATAAGCATAGTTTTTACTTTTAGTTTGTGTTTTTTTTAAGTCCTTCCACACTACAAATATACAAGAAAAAACAGAAAAGATACTGAAAATATCAAAGAAAGTAAATCTGCATGGAAAAATTATAGAATATGTTGATTAAATTATATAAAGTAAATATTGGTGGGATTTATGCAGAATCATGTATGCATACGTTCTAAATATGTAAGTAACTAAAAATCAACGTAAAAAAGGAAAATCAAAATAAAAATGATGAAATGGAAAAAATGAAAATTAGACACCTACTACTATAAGAATATTCACTTAAGAGAAATGAAAAAAAAAAAGAAACCGGAAGTAGGTAAGAGAAAGTCAAAAGTCCATTTGCACAACTACCATACTCTCACAAATTTATCTGCCATATCACCTGTAAACTCTCATTTCATCTATTTGTTTTAGAGCTACATCTATTGATGGAAAGAGAAAATTTCACAATTTTATTTTTGTCGTCAAGTTGCGAGGGTTGACTTAAGAATAAACCGATGAAGGTTGATTAGTCAATTCATTGAAAGTATGGTTAAGGTAATTTCATATACAAAATTCTCTGTCTTAAGAAATCTAACAAGAGATAATGGTTTGAAAAATTATATTATTGTTTAGTTACTCTATTGTAGATGTCAAGATGATATGATGATATGTTGGGGTGTTCAAAACACTAATATCATGCGAAAGTTTCCTTGAGAGTCAATAACTCAAATTATAAATTTGAATTTTATCAATATAACAACGCCAAAACAACATTCTATTTAACATTCTTTATCACATTTGTGTATCAATTTTTAACTTTAGAGTGAATCGACTGGCAAAAATACATAAACCTTAGCATAAATTCAAGCACACCTCGGTCATGATAGCCAAAAGTTTCTTAGTTTGTATAACATCCAGCATATTCGACCAAAAAATAAAACCCAGCATATGGTCGTAGCACAATTTGATAATACCAAATTACAATGTTTAAGAAAATAGATACAAACACTACAAAAAAACCAGATTTTTGCTACGAAAATTTTCCAACGAAAAGCAAAATTCGTTGGAAATTTCCAACGAAAAATTTTTCGTCGCAAAATTCCTTGTAAATTTCCAACGAAAAATTTTTCGTCGCAAAATTCCAATGAATTTTGCCACAAATTCAAAAAAACCAGTACTATTCGGCATTTTTTATATTCGTTGGAAAATTCGTTGGAAATTTCCAACGAATTTTCCAACGAGTTCCAAAAAAACCGGTATTTTCGGCATTTTTATATTCGTTGGAAAATTCGTTGGAAATTTCCAACGAATTTGAATTTTTCGGGCAATTATTTCAGTGTGTACAATTTTCGTTGGAAATTTCCAACGAAATTTCCAACGAGTTCCAAAAAAACCTGTACTATTCGGCATTTTTTATATTCGTTGAAAAATTCGTTGGAAATTTTCAACGAATTTTCCAACGAATTTCAATTTTTCGGGCACTTATTTCAGTGTGTACAATTTTCGTTGGAAAATTCGTTGGAAATTTCCAACGAATTCCAAAAAAACCGGTACTATTCGGCTTTTTTTATATTCGTTGGAAATTTCCAACGAATTTTCCAACAAATTTCATATTTCCGGGCAATTATTTCAGTGTGTACAATGTTCGTTGGAAAATTCGTTGGAAATTTCCAACGAATTTTCCAACGAATTTGAATTTTCCGGGCAATTATTTTAGTGTGTACAATTTTCGTTGCAAAATTCGTGGGAAATTTCCCACGAATTTTGCAACGAAAACACTACTTCTTCCTTATTCATATTTTCGCGCTCAATTCCTTCTTCCACATTCTCTCTCTCTCTCTCTCTCTCTCTCTCCTTCACCTTCTCGCTCCGCCTCCTCCCCCGCCGCCCCCCCTCCTCCTCCGACTATGGCTTCGGCTCCGGCGCCATGGACACCAAGATCGGGGCCCTCAACTCCTCCGCGCCCAGATCTGGGCGACGTCGGCTCCCTCCCCTGCGGCCATCCAGGGTGACGTCGGCTCCCTCGCCGCCACAGCCATCCAGGGCCAGGCCCCCGCGCCGGTCGGTGCCCCCGACGCCACCATGGGCCACCACCTCGCCCGCCGCCTCAACCACCTCATCGCCGTTGCCGGTGAGCTCGAGGTCGCCCAGATCTGGGCGAGCTCGAGCTCGTCGCCGGCGAGGGCCGAGCTCGCCCAGATCTAGGCGAGCTCGAGCTCGTCGCCGGCGAGGGCTGAGGTCGCCCAGATCTGGGCGACCTCGAGCTCGTCGCCGGCGACGAGGCTGGCCCTCGCCGGCGGCAAGGGCGATTTTTTGAAAAAAAAAATTCGTTGGAAAAAAAATTTCACGATTTTTCGACCAAAAAAAACATTTGTAATTTTACCAACAAAAATTTTTCGTTGGAAAAAAAATTTCCACGATTTTTCGACCAAAAAAAAACATTTGTAATTTTACCAATGAAAAATTTTTCGTCGGAAAAAAAATTTCCACGATTTTTCGACCAGGAAAAAAATTTTGTAGCTTTTCCAACGAATTTAGTCACGGGTTTTCCAACGAATTTTCCAACGAAATAAAATTCGTCGCAAATTTCCAACGAAAATTGAAATTTTTCGTTGGAAAAATTTCCGACGACCTATTACCAACGAATTTTTTTTCGTTGGAAATTCGTTTTCCAACGAATTTTTCCAAATTTTTCGTTGGAAATTTCGTCAGAAAAAACGTGTTTTTTTGTAGTGAAATAAAAGGAAGAATAGTGGACAAACACATAAGAAAACATGGTCAATAATTAAGTTGATTGGTAACATAGTTCTTTGTATTGAGAAAAAAGTCACCAGATCACTTCAGTTGAAATGAAAGTTATTTGTATATATGCATGCAAACCTAGAGATTAAACTCAGAGGCTTTATTACGGGTGAAGAAGATTTAGCATTCTTACGACATTTTTTCAATATAAAAATCGTTTTATTGGTTAAATTCTAAATTAATTTGTCATTTAATATTTCAAGTGAGCATTAATCATATGCATGTATTATTTTTTTCGTATCAAACACTTCTGTTTGTAAAAAGATAAATAATTATTCATATCTAAAGTTACTTCAAAATCTTTCCGATATTCCAATATTTATAGATGCTTTTCCTGCGGTAAGTAATTTTTTGGTTAAATACTAAGCGAAGCCAAGCATACAAATTATTTTATGTAATAAACTTTACAAAATATATTTAAAGAGTTCCACAAAAACTACATGATACGTAAAAATTGAAATAACATTAAATAAGTTTTTTGATAACTCTGGTCTCTCCTTGTCTTAAATATGTAAATCCTTAATCTTTTATTACGAAAAATCACCAAAAAATGACATATATCGGACATATTTCTCTGTTTTTTTTTTCAATTTATTCAAGCCCGAATGGTCTTCTTAACATTAATAGCCATAGGCTCCTTGAAGAATGCAATGGAGGAGGAAAGTTGTTCTTTAATGGCATTAAGCGACCCCCATTATTTAAGAGTGGTGTTGAATTAATACTCAATGCAATTTAAGGAGAAAAAAATAACACAACTATTTTAAAAACAAAATTACAAGTTACACTTTATAATGTCCATATCTAAACACATATAATAAATTTTTTTATACGATAGATAACTTATTTTGATATTGTTATTCGTGCACGGTATAAGTTCATGACTAGTGGTGAATATAAAATGAAAAAAATTTCGGTTAATAATATACGTGAACATGGGCAATCAAATTAGATGAAGGGATAATGACACAAATAGTTTCTGAACTTTGACCAGATATGTAATGTGATCCTTGAACTTTACCTTAATATTCAATATGGTCCTTGAACATTTATTTATTCAAGGTGATTCTTAGACTTTTTGTACATGTTCAATATAATCTCTAAATTATATGAAAATATTCAATATGGTCCCTAAACTTGAATTAATGGAAGGACTACATTTACCATTTTCGTATAATTCAATGACTAAATTGAACATATACTAAAAATCCAAGGACGACATTGAACAAATCGAAAAGTTCAGGGATCACATTACACATTAAATTAAAATTTAAGAATCATATTGAACAGAAAAATTTCGGGATCATATTAAATATTTGGCTAAAGTTTCAATACTGGTCGTGTCATTTTCTCTCAAATGAATTTACATTTCGCTAGTAGGAATATATAGAAAGTCACCAGTCAAGCATTTAGGGTTTTTTTTCCCACTTCTTTTGGGCGGATAAATACGACACGGCGCTAGCGTTTTGACGCGGCTTTCCCAATTTAACCCCTCGGCCCGTCGAGTAATTACCGCTGTTGCCATCGCCCTTATATTTTCCACCCCCACCTTCTTCCTTCTGCTCTCCCTCACTGCTGCAGCAACCGAAAGAGCTCTGTGAAAACCCTTGAAGCAATCCCTGATCGTCGTCCTCCGCCCGCACCCTTCCGGCGATCCACCTCAATGGCTCACACCACCGGCTTCGATTCCCGCCCCAGCCTCTCCCTCACGCCTCCGCGCCAGATCTCCAAAGGTCCCTCCCTCCCTCCTTCCGCCCTCTCTCCCTCTCGAAACCCTAGCCGGGCCTTCGTTGTCCTCGATATGGCGAGTGACGGTAGCTCGCGCGGGGAATTAGGTTTTGTTTGCATTTGGCTCGAGCGGCTTTAGCTTCGCGGCTCAAGCATTTCCGAACTTCTCGCGGACGCAATGGGTTGTGTGATTTTTTCTTCTTCTTTGTTGTATGTGCTGGGTTTTGGATTCGGGGTCGTGGGCATGTTTCTGTTTTCGAGATTATTTGTAGAAGGGAAGTGAGTTTTATTGCACCCGAATTTGCAAGTTTGATGCTTTTGAATTGTATCACTCCAAATTTTTCAACTCTGATAGTTTTGGAATATTTTCTCTCTGTTTCTGCGAGATGCTTTGGAAATTGCTTTTGTTTTTTCGGTCTTTTCAGTTTTTTTTTTCTGCTGATTGGTGATATTTGATTGTGTTTATTGTAGATTTAGTTCGTTATTGTGGGATATGTTGCTAGTAGGCTGCACCATGAAGTGAGCCTTTTGTTCCTGCTGTTGAAGGATGTCTTTTTACCCTACAAAATCATATCTTCCAATCGAAATAGATGATCACCATCGGCATGTGTTAATGATCTTTCTATCCGCTGGATGACAGGACCGTCGTTTTTATAGTTGATGAGAAGTCGTTGGTAATGTTGATATGAGTTTAAAGCTGTTTTGTTAATTTTCTTCCTGAAAACAGTTCTGTAGGCAGCAGACGAGAGGTATAGCTGCCTACGAGAGGTATAACATTCTTAGGCAGCTAGTCTGCGTGTGCAGTTTTGTTCTCTGCTATGGAGTATTTAGTCAATGGTGGGTGTCCTTGGATGTTGACACACTAATCCTAGCAAAAACTGACCTTCATAGCCTGGGCTTCAGAGCTCCCTTGGCCTCGGCCTCTCTGTCTTTTATTTAACCTATGCCCTCCTTGTTCCCCAGGCTATTCAGTAGATTAGATCATGTAACATGTAGAATGAAGTTTTCAAATAGCGAGGGTTGTCTGTGGAACAAAGCGGTTGTTTTGTACACGTAGCTTGATGGTTAGTTTTATGTACATATGTTTTAGCACTTGTTGTATTTGTCTTATCGGGTGCATAATAATTGATTCCATGCGCACTCTATATGTGGCCTTGGGATGAGTTCTCACCAATATGCATGTTTTGATTTGTCAAGTATTCTTCGGTTGGGCAATCATGTTAATTGGCTAGATTGCTCATATCAATGACTGTAAGCGAATCAAACTTCTGTTATTATTTTGTTTGTCGCCTTATAGAGATGTCTCAATATCCAGTTAAAACTGAGTAGCAATTATGCTTTTCGGTAAATTTTGCTCTTCGGTAAATTTTGCTCTTAAAATAATGTAAAACCAGAAGAAAGTGTACTGGTCTGAAGTCCTGGGAGTGATTAAAGTGTTTATATGCCATAATTGTGAAGCACTAGCTAAGTATATAGATCGTTACTTCGTAGTTGGTTTGAATGCATAACATCCCCATTTACTTATTGATTATCTGACTTCTGCAGATGTTCAAGGATCAGAAAATCCAATCCCATTGTCGCCACAGTGGCTTCTGCCAAAGCCAGGAGACACTAAACTGGCTATGGGACCTGGGGTAAGTCATTTTTTTCGGAAATTTAGTTTCCGCTTTTAAACTTCCCGACCTTCTCATGTTGCACCTCTGCTATTCAGTTTAGATATTTGGGTTTGGGATTTTTCTTCTTGTTTAGTTTTGCACTTTTCTTAAATTGCCTTGATTGGTTTATCATATTTCATGAGATTTGTGATAAATATTATATATCAATCAGGAAAACAATTTCAACCCAAGCTCAATGCATGGCCGCTCAGAGATGACCAAGTTGCCTGAAAACTGTGATGAGATGGCTGATACCCAGAAGAAGAAGGATGTTTTCAGGCCATCCTTGCTTGACATGGAAACTGGTCGTCGCGACCGCTGGCGTGATGAAGAAAGAGACACCAATTCCTCTATCCGTAAAGATCGTTGGAGGGATTTTGATAGAGAGCTTGGAGACACCCGTAAGACAGAACGTTGGGAGAACTCTGCAAGATCCTTTGGAGAGTTGCGTCGAGCCCCATCCGGGCGATGGACTGATTCAGGTAGTAGGGATAACAATAGTCATGAGCAACGCCGTGATAGCAAATGGAGCACTCATTGGGGTCCCGACGACAAAGGCGCAGATGGTTCGCATGAGAAGTGGATGGACTCTGGGAAAAATGGTGATGTTCCAAACAAAGGTTTGGTTCCATTAGGTAATAACAGGAAGGATGAGGATCATATCAAGCCATGGAGACCTAGTTCATTGCAAGGTCGATCCAGGGGAGAACCTCCTCACCACCAAACTCCAACCAACAGACAGGTTCCTGCATTTTCATATGGCCGTGGTTCTGGGGAAAATGATCAGGCAACCTTTTCTCTTGGACAAGCTAAAAGTAGCTTGGGTGGAAGCTCATTTGACAGAACGATGCCAACTGCTGTGACAGTTTCAGAGAAGGGTGATTCTGTCCATGGGGAGTCTTCTGCTTTAAGATATAACAGAACAAAACTGCTTGATATTTTCCGAATGACTGATGTGAGTTCACTTCAAAACATAGGACATGGGTTCACACAAGTGCCTTCACTTACACAGGAAGAAGTGTCGGAGCCTTTGGCTTTATGTTTACCAAATCCCGAGGAAATGGTAACTTCTGCGAGAAAGATAGTGAATGAAGTTTATTTATATTTTCTGCTGTTGATTTTACTTTTCGCATTTTGAATAGGTTGTTTTGAAAGGAATTGATAAGGGGGAGATTATAACAAGCGGTGCAGCCCAGATCTCAAAAGACGGATCTGTTGGACGCAACACGATTGGCTTTTCGCACTCCAGACAGGCCAAAATTGGTAATCCATCTGTTCTTCATGATAATGCTTGGTGCTGAGATGTATATCCGTGCAGGCAGAGCTGATGTTTAAATTGTATTTTCTTAGCAGACAGCAGGGAAGATGTTCCTACTGATTCTGATGATGTCAAAATTGAAGTTTCCCAAGGTAGTAGTGTGAAATTCCCTGAGGTTTTTTCCCATGAAAAGCAGCACTTAAAGGGGTCCAGCTCGAGAATGGAAAACTTTCGGGATCCCAGGCCTTATCCTGATGCCAAGTTCAAAACAGAAGGTATGTATTTATGACCAAGACAAAAGACAGACGCATAAATGTCTTACTGTGTTTATTAGGCAATTTTGGCAAATTTAGAGAATCATGATGATCTATACAAAAAGTTGATTTTGAGATGTAGAAGAAAAATTAATTTTCAGTCATTTAACATGTCACGATTCTGTGTAATCTTCTTGAAGTAGAGTTGGTAATGAAAATTCACTGGCAATTATTGTTTGTAGGGTGGCATGGAAGTTTAGTTGGAATTTATAGATGTTACGTTGGTAATATTGTTGATTGATCTAGGATATTGCTGTAGCTTTTATTGTTGAATCCTTGTCACTTTGTATATGTATGGTGGATATCATGAATATGGTTCTTGTTCTTTCAAGCTGGCTGCATGACATGGAAGTGAGGAGTTCTCTTTTCACTCTACTTATTCATGGTTTGAGCTTTTTTCAGTAACTAAATGCTTCATAATTGCAGCTTTTGGAGAAGATGGTGACTCCAGAAAGGCTAATGATGGGATAATCGGTAGGGAGTCAATCTCTCAGGGAAACAATTCTGCAAATCCTGTCTCTGCATGGCGTGCATCTGTTTTGGGAGATCGCAATCACTCATCTTCAAACGATTTGAGTGATACACCAAACAATTTACGGTCCGGAGCCCCTGGAATATCTTGGTCACAGCACCAAAAGGGTATGAGTAATGATTGGGGAAGTCATCTGGGACATTTGTCTTACTTAAAGGATGATGAGAAATTGCTAAATGAGGATAGGCTCTCTTCTGCTGGCATGGGAAGGGAACAAGAAGCAAGGCGACATGCGCAAACTCCTCCAGAAGAGTTACTTCTTTACTATAAGGACCCTCAGGGTGAAATTCAGGGTCCCTTTTCTGGTGGTGATATCATTGGATGGTTTGAGGCTGGATACTTTGGCATAGATTTGCTAGTTCGCCTAGCAAATGCACCAAATGATGTGTCATTTTCTTTACTAGGCGATGTTATGCCCCACCTAAGGGCGAAAGCGAGGCCACCACCTGGATTTAATGCACCGAAGCAGAATGATTTTGCAGATGCAATAATCAGGCCAAATTTTGGTACTTTTGGAAAGGTTAATGCTGAAATTGATATTAGGAGTGAGCAGAGACACAAACAGGGTTCAGCAACAGAGGCTGAAAATCGGTTCTTGGAGTCATTGATGAGTACTCCTAACAGTATGCCTGTGGAGAAGTTCCCCCTTTCTGAAGGTTGGTATGCAATGATAATGTTATGAGCTTTTGTTCAAGAGCTTTTGTATGTTCATGGTTGGGAACTGGGAAATTACGGATGCCATAGCTGTTGTAGTATCATCATTGAGATCATACATAGTTGAATTGGATGAAACAATTAACCATGTGACTGCTTTTGTTTAAGATCAGCCGTTCGTATCCAGACCCTAGTTCGTTTTTTTCTGGAGTTAGATACTTGTATAGTTTCCCAAATGCAATCTTATTTATTGAGTGCTACATCTTTAGTATTCATTTGTTTCAAATAAGTTGGATTTGCTCCAATTCTGTATAATTTCGATGGATAGAAGTTTAAGTATGGTTGGCATTAAACTCTTAAGGCGTAGAAGTAATAGCATTTGTAAGAGCAAAGCCTTATGCCCCGAAAACTGGAAAAAGTGCAAACACTACTGAATTTTGATCTTCTACATTTCCAGCCATGTTTCCATGCTTTCACGATGTAAGTCTGAAATCCATCAAATCCATTCAATAACCAGCTTATACTTAACTGAGATTGCTCGGGCAGCTTGCTAAGGTTCAGTGAGCTCCCCCCCTCCTTCTCATCAACAGTGTCACTATCTCATGATTCTCATCCTTATTGTACAACACTTGGATTTTTCCTTTTGAATTTGGAGTTCTTTTTCCATCCTGTTCTGTTTGCTTGAATGTCACCTGTTGATAGTGGCATAATAATGGTGCTTTTAACTTGTTTATAGCGAGTAAAAAGTTGAAAATCGTTCTTCTTCTCGCTCTCCATTCCTCGGTGGAATCCTTGGCGGAAAAGACCTTGCTCTTTTTGGCTGAAATAATTGCACTAGGATGGTGAGTACTTCCTACTGCGTAGGCAAAGGGATTGGCTCAGCCAAGACGTAGGATTGGATCACAACATGTCCCATTGCCTCATGGATACTTGTTCCTGTGTTAGACTCCAGGGGCAGGCTTTGCTTGATGTGATGTCTGCCTTGACATATCTGTGTTGCCAGCAAAAAGAAAGAAAAGGAAAAGAAAAGAATAACGATGGAGTTCTTGCTAATTGAGAAACTCACAAGAGTTCATATTTCTTATTTGGTACTGCTGGTATTATATTGGAAGGACCAATTTAATGCATGTTTATCTCACGTACCCATACAAAAAATTTCTTGTTATACAAGGTTGCATTTTAGTTGTTAGTTCTTTTGCAACCTTAAGTTAGAATCCTTTAGCTGATATAGCAACACAATCACGAAGTACCTGTACTCCTACCCAGAATCTGAGCATAAAAAAGTTTGAATTGATTTATGTTGTTTGTGTTTGCATTGTAGGTTTGCATTCATATGTTGGAAATAATCCTAGTGGCACAGGCCTGTCTGGAGCGGATGGTGCGAACTATCTTTTAGCCAAGAGAATGGCTCTTGAAAGGCAGAGGTCTATGTCCGACAATCCTTATTGGCTGGGAAGAGATGGTGCTTCAATGCCTCCTATGTCAGAGATTGCCCAAGACCCATTATCTCTGCAACCAAATCTTCAACCATCAGCTGCCGAAAGTATTCGTTTGCCTCATTCTCAAAGTGCTGATCTCATGCCAGTCCTTCAAGGCTTATATGACAGGTCTTCCACTAGTATGAATAATGGAATAGTTGGTTGGTCGAATTTCCCTGCCCAGGGAAGCTTGCAGGATAAAGTTGACTTGCATCTTGCTCAGAACCTCCCTCCACAAACTCCCTTTGGGATTCAGCAACAGAGACTTCAACCTCCCTTAACTAATTTGCTTGCTCATGCTGTAGATAATTCATCTACTAACTTAACGCCCGAAAAGTTACTCTCATCTGGCTTGGCTCACGACGCACAGCTGCTAGGTTTGCTGCAACAGCAACATTTGCTGCAGCTTTCTCAGTCGCATATTCCAGCACAACAATTGTCCATGTTAGATAAACTGTTGTTGCTTAAGCGGCAAGAAGAGCAGCAGCAGCAGCTGCTGCGGCAGCAACAATTACTCTCTCAAGCTTTAGCAGAGCAGCAGGCTTCCCAGTTTTTGCGTGACCCGGCTTGTGCTAATTTACAGGCAGGTGCAATACCAACAGGGAATGCGTCTGGTGATCCTCGTCTTCAGCCATCTCAAGAGGTGTTTCAGGCTAGGTCAACTATACCAGTGCCCACTATGCAGGATGAACAAATTGCTAACAATGTTAATCTACCTTCAAAAGTCACAAGGGATGTTAGTCAAAGTTCTCTCTCTGAAGCTTCTTTAGCTTCACTTCTGCCACATCAGATACTTGGTAATGTGAACCATCGCAACAATTGGTCTGCTTCAGCTCCTAATCAAATCCATGATAGCTATCAGAAGGAGCCATTGCCAGCTTCAACAGTTGGTGAGAGCTCTCCATCAGAAGTTTTTGATAGGCCTTCACAGGAGCCTTCTCACTCACTGCAAACTTTTGCTGCCTCTGAAGTCCTTACTCCAGTAATTCCTGAGAAATCCTTAGATAAATCTTCGAGGACTGATGACACTACAATGGTTGCAACCTCGGAGCCAAGAAATATTGATTCTCTGCCTTCTGAGTTTGCTGAATTTGCTGATGCCGTTCCATTAGCGAGGAGTCTGGAGAATGAAATGTCAGTGGCTGATTATGCTGCTGATTTTAAGGTCCAGCCCGGCAGTTCTCTTGACAAGAAGCTGACTGAGGAAGAGTTCTCCAATGAATCTTCCAGAGTGTTAGAGGCAAAAAGTATTGAAGCTCGTGAAGCAAAAAAGACTTCTGAGAAGAAGTCCAGAAAACAAAAATCATCCAAGTCAACCTCTGCTCCAGATCGGGCCAAGGGGTCTGAAACGGCTAGTATGCAGCGGACTAAGCAGTCTGAAACTGATCGGCTACTTGGTGCCGATGCACTAGTTGAGATGTGTAGAGAGACTGGAGAAGAAGTTTATGGAACATCTCCCCAGAGAACGATTGATAGGGTCACTAGTGTAATGGAAACCATGGGGTCTCAGCAAGTCAACACAACAAGCAAGCAATTAGATAATGTCGAAGCTGATATTAAGAGTGCTTCTGAGCCTAACCAAGTTGCTCCTGTTTTAGCTCAAAACACACAACTACCTTCAGGACAACGTGCTTGGAAAGCTGCCCCTGGTTTCAAGGTGAAGTCACTGTTGGAAATTCAGGAGGAAGAGCAACAGAGGGCACAGACTGAGGTGGCAGTTTCTGAGATTTCTGCAGGTATCAACTCTGTAAATTTTTCAACTCCATGGGCTGGGATTGTTGCCAGTTCAGAATCTAAGATCTCCAGAGAGGGATTAGAAGATGCAGACAACTCTGAGTTTATTGTGGCTAAAAGTCAAAGTTCCATTGACCCCAAGAGTAAAAAGAGTCAGTTACATGACTTGTTGGCTGAAGAAACATCTGGAAAGTCTAGTCAACGAGAGATGGAGATATCTGATCGGAAACATGGCCCATTGTCTCAGCAAGTTGCAGCCAGTCAAGTGGAGACTCTGGATGATGAGAACTTTATTGATGCAAGAGAATCTAAAAAGAATCGTAAGAAGTCGGCAAAATCTAAGGCTGCTGGATCTAAGAACCCAGCTCCTGTTACTTCTGCTGATGTCTCTGTTGGTTCTAGTCCTGTTGAGAAAGGTAAAAGCTCTAGGATGGTGCAGCAGGAGAAGGAAGTATTGCCGATGATCCCATCAGGGCCGTCTTTGGGAGATTTTGTTCCCTGGAAGGAAGCGACTAATTCTCAGCCTGCACCAGCATGGTCTACCGACTCCGGGAAGCTTATTAAACCAACATCTTTAAGGGACATCCTGAAGGAGCAGGAAACTAAGGTTGCTGCTGGCCAGCGCCAAAACCAAATCCCGATTCCTCAGAAATCTCAACCAGTTCCATCTACCCATACTTCTTCACGGTCACTTTCTGCATCTTCTCCATCTCAGGCAGCATCTCCTCTCCAGATTAACTCCAGTGCTTCCTCTAAGCCTAAGTATAAAGAAGATGATGATCTATTTTGGGGCCCGATTGACCAATCAAAGCATGATACCAAGCAGTATGTCACTTTCTTGTGTGTTTATCAGTTCTTGACTTAATATGTGCTCGTCTTCTGCTTTCTATTTAATGCCATCTTTTGTGATACTTGCAATCCTTTGCTGCGCCTTCGCACATACATATAACTAGAGCAATCAGGGTAATGTTTAGCTCCATTATAATTGGTTTTATTATTTTCAGTTCTATGTATTCTGGAGGATGTGTAATATGATATAGTAGTGTGTTCTGCATTCATTTGCTGACAAGTAGGAGTCATTATCAATGCGCCACTCTCTCTCTCTCTCTCTCTTTTTTCTGAGTGAATCAAAACTGTATCCAGATTTGATTTGAACCTCTTGTTAATTTATATACTAGAGATGTGAGAGTTACATTGATTGAACAAACCTTGTGGGACAAGCTCTCGTAATCAGCAATTGCTTGGGGAAAAACCCATTCGGAAGAGAAGAGTTGAGTTCACTGTGAACAATTTGCTTTTCTTTGTTCAGGTCTATATATATAGGTAGTTGTCTTCAGAGCAAGAGACATGCTCTTGAGTACCTTATAAACTTCTCATATTGATTGGTTAAGGAAGAATCTCGTTATGGAATAAATTAGTATTTCTGGGAATAAGACATGGTAAATCTGGATGCTGACGCAGATTTATCGATTAGTTTCTCAAAAGGAATTCACGATTGTATATAATGTTTGGATGCCATATTTGTTTTGGGGACCTGTGTCGAACATGGAGACAGAAATGAAAAACAGTTTGGTTTTTATCTTCTACTTTTATATCTCGACAATGTAGTCACTTGTCCTTTCCTCGTGTTGATTACCCTGTACCTTTTGTTGTATTGGTTTCTTATAGGAAGATATTATTGCCATTTTTTGCCTTGCTGATACTGATGCTTATTTCATGGTCGATCTGGGCAGAGCCGAATTCCCTAAACTTGCAAGTCAGACAAGCTGGGGAACAAAAAACACTCCTATCAAAGGAACTCCAAGTGGGTCATTTAGTCGGCAAAAATCTGTTAATGTCCGACCTGTTGAACATACTCTTTCGTCCTCACCTGCTTCTGGGCAGACATCTTTAAAGGGAAAAAGAGAAGCCATGAATAAACGTTCAGGCAAGAAATTTTTTGAGAGGCTCTTTATTATCTGTCAGTAAATTGACTCAACTGATATTCAAATTTTGAATGCCTCTTGCAGAGGCCATGGACTTCAAAGATTGGTGTGAAAGTGAGTGGGCGAGGCTTCTTGGGATTAAAGGTACTTCCCCGCACTTTTTACAGTATTCCCTTAAAGTTTAATTTGGTGGTAATATGGACCATTCATGATGTGATAAGTGGTAGTAAATGAAACAAAAGATTCTCAGCAAGAGAGTGAATGAACCTTTGCAATGACTGTTCAATTTCCAGCCTATGCAACATTTTCTTTACCAGTAATGACTTATTAAAGAACGTGAAACTTCATAATAAAAGGACCTCAGTGCATTTGATCTTGTTATTGTATGAAAATATCGTTCACTTCATATTTGCAGAGATCTACTTCCATTTGAGTTTATTGCTGTCATCTTTATTTTTCTGTAGATACAAGTTTCCTGGAATATTGCTTGAAGCAGTCACGATCGGAGGCTGAGATGCTTTTGATTGAGAATCTTGGATCCTTTGATCCCAATCATGAGTTCATCGACAAGTTCCTGAACTACAAGGAATTATTACCCGCAGACGTACTTGAAATTGCCTTTCAAAGTCGGAACGATCGGAAGGCCCCTCCCATTGGTGCTGGCGATGTGAATTCCGATGATGTAGGGCAGCTTGATTCCTTAAGAGGTCCCGATGGGCCTTCAAAAGGAGGCAGCAAGAAGAAGGGGAAGAAAGGGAAGAAGGTCAGCCCTTCAGTTTTAGGATTTAATGTTGTCAGCAACCGGATCATGATGGGCGAGATCCAAATGGCCGAAGAGTAGTTGGGTTTGATGAGTTGGATGTAAATATATGTTTTGATTGAATGTTCGAAGAGTACACGGCCTTCTTGTCAGATTTCAATGGCCGACCCTTTTTGTTCTTCCTTTTAGAGCAACAGCTGCGGCACTAATTTAATCCTGCTCCAGCGATTTTGTGCACTCTGTAGTTTAGTCATTTTAGCTGTGTCAAACTTGTAACTTTATTTCAAGGGAACTCGTTTCCTTTCTGTTCTTGGAATGTTTTGAAGCTCTTTCAGTGTGATATATCCACTGACACGCTCTTCCCTTGTCAATCAGAATCTCGTGTTTCTTCATGTAAAATTAACAACACGGCATTCAAAATGGCGCAGTTTTCAGAGGGCGAACAAGGACAAGCAGCATGGAGATGGCAAAGTTAATTTTTGCAAAATTCCACGACCAGTAAAAAGTTGCTTCGTACGCAAGAATTTTCTTGAAGTTTCCGATTTGTCAATAACTACAGTAAACCCTAATATCCAGCTGCAGACTGTCACGTTAACACAGCGACTAGCCTCGACTTGGTTCATGGATATTGGACATGCACTGGAAAAAACAAAGCTTCGCTGATGCTGTTGATTCATAATCTCTTTCCTGTATTTACACTTCCTTTCTTTTGTTCTTTGTCGACGTATTTGCTGTGTGATTCAATTCAATAAGTTGTAGCTGACTTATGACATTCCCTGATCTCCACCTTCTTGTTCCCTCTTCAAATCTGCAGGTGGCAGAAAGCAATCCATGGACAACCCACATATGTTGAAGTCCACCTCCTCAATCCTCCAAGTCTCCTCGATCTTCCGCTTGTGATTCTGTGCAGCTCCGTACCTAAACATGGTCACCGAAGTCTTCCCTCCATGAGCGATGTTGATCCCGTCGATGTATCTGTAATCCTCGATCGTCGACTCCATGGTGGTCTCCCAAAAAACACTGTCGTTCCCTCTTATCGACTTCATCCTCACTAACTTCGTGTCCTCGAAGTGGACCAAGAGTCCTGTCCTCTGGCTGAAGTAGCCCCACACCTTGTGGTGGGAAAGCTCGGTGTTTGGTGAGCTCTGCGCTTTGAGGATATTTTGGTTTGCCTCAATCTTTAGCACAAAGCAGTCTTCGCCGTTGATCGTCTTCTCTCCGATGCATAACGCATCCAGGAATAGGTTGGCCGTTGATCTTGGGTCCAAGCCCTAATCATACATAGTGAAATTTAGTTAATATGATCCCCCAACTCCAATAAATTCATCATTGACGATAACAATTGTCGAGTATTTTCGATTTTCCGACATTTGATTTGAAGTTCTTTCCCTGGAAAATCTGATCCTTTCTGGTCCTGCAGAAAGGATCTTCAATCATTCCTGGTTTCGAAAATGACTTCTTCCTGCTTTATTTCTATGATAACGCTCATATCCCACAAGTCTAGTTGTTCTTACCAAGATTTCGAGCCATGAAACTACCCAAGCCAGACACACATTCACCGAGCATACTGATTTCTAAAGCCGAAAACTTGAGGGTAATCAGAGCGATCGAATTCCAACAAAGGATACCTGAAAGAAGCGGCGAAGGGGTCTCGGAGGACCGCGGTTGGCATGGCAAGGCTGAGAGGAAGACTGGTTCCAAGCGACTTTGCCATCGCTCCCCGCGCTCACCTTGAGTCCCGAGACCACCAGCTCGAGGTACCAGAGATCGGGGTTCTTCTGCCACAGCACGAACCCGCCAACCTCGCTGCTTCCAGTGGCGTGTATGCTGCCATCGCCCTGCCGCATCTCAGACGCTGCCATCTTCACCTGCCCCACTGCGTACATGCTGTGCACAGCATTCAGCGCCCCTTGCCCTCCCGTGGCCGCCACGTATTGCTGAACTATGTACTGCGCGGTCGAGGCTTCCTGTTTATCATCATGTGACAGAGAGACTAACTTTAATTTCAATCTCAAAACTGTGGGAAAATACATAAGAGAAAACATCAAACAATTACATTTGTAAGCCACGAATACTCTTTTATCATGAAAAAACTTTTTCTCGAGGTGCAAAAACGAAAGAAAAGAACATGACAATTTGCAAACAAATCGAACATGATTTCCTTAAACCAGTCGACACAAGATCTTCGTTTGGCCCATAAAGTTTTGCAGCGACCGAAGTCGAACGAAGAGCAAAATATTGCTTTCCAAACACAACAACGAATTTATCATCTGAGAGAGAACTAAGAATTCTTTCTTCTTCTTGTTTTTGGCGGGAAAGTTAGTTATGATAGGAGGCTAGGAGCAGGCTTACAATGGAGCAACCCTTGAGGGGTCGGGTCAGAGCCTGATCCGACTGGACCTGGAAAGGAATGAGAGGTGACCCGACGAGCTTGAGCAGGGCCATGAACTCGTTCCTCGACCCAGAAGACAGATGCTGCTGCGGCGGTGATTCTGACGACGAAGAAGACGAAGCGTACCAACCAGAGGAGGAGGAGGAGGAGGACTTGTTGTAATAATTGACGGTGGAGGAGGACGAGGACTGGGCCTTCATCAGAGAGCGGAGGTTCTGCCACCGCAGCACGGCGTTGCTACCCATGCTGGTGAACATCTCCTCTGGGATAGGCACCTCCAGGACGGTGTCGAGCCCATCCTCCCGATCGAAGTTGGGGCACAGCTTCCTCATCGACAGCGACGACCAAGACGACATCGTCGTCGCGTACATTTACTATCTGTTTATATATATACTTTTCACTCGAAGGATTTCTTCTTTTTTCCCTTTCTTTTTTACCCTCCAATGAGGGAGGAGAAGAAGAAGAAGAGAGGAAAGTTTCTTTCCCCTCTCTGAAATGCAATGTACAAGTTTTTTTGGGATTGTTTTGGTTTTGGTTTTGGTTTGGTAAGGGAGGAGGGAGAGAGAGAGAGAGAGACAGAGAGAGAGAGAGTTGCATTGCATTGCATTCTTTGAAGTTGACGTGCAGGCACGAATTCAGGACTAAGTTTGGTTAGTTTTATTTTTGGGTAGTCAACGAGCTGGTCGTGGTCAAGAGTTTATCTACAACTCAACCGATTTAAGCCCTGGTCATTAAAGAAGACAAACAGCGTGGATTTCAAATTCCATTTCAATTTCTGTACCAGATTATCTCCTAATGATTGGGTCCCGATCAATGCAGCTGACCCTATTATTATACTCTTGGTAAGACGGGCAACGAAGAGCAGATGAACATCTTGGTTGGTCATATGCATCGAACGAGATAGGGACATATGCAGCATCCACCCTCTATACGTCGTACACAGCTATTAGCCTGTCTGGTATGTCTCCCGATTGGTCAATCAAATTCTTCAATGACTAGTCGAAACTAATGTCGCATGTCTATTAGTAGAAAATAATTTGACAGGTTGTGCCTGAAACAAAGTCCGAAGACAAAACTGGAAAAGGAGGGAGGGAGGGGATGGGTGATCCTGCTCGCACGGGGAGAGAGAGAGAGAGAGAGAAAGAGGGTGGCCTCACGATTGGTTGGGAAGAGCTGCCGACCCTCGCCACCCAACTGACCGCGACCTTGCACTAAAAGTGATACAAGACAGAGAGTGGTATCTAGAACCGTAAAAAGGGAGCAGAGAACAAGAAAAGGAAGGAAGTTTAGACAGAAGAATGCAGAGAGATGCAAAGAACTCAATGAGATTTAAGACTCAACATCAATGTATTCAAATATCAACAACCAAATAGAAACAGTGGCTGGGTTCGTATTTATCGAGTTACCAGCAATGAAACACTATTTCTAATAAGTAACAGATTTCTAAATAAATCAGAGATAAGAGAGGTCTCTAAGAAAGATAGGATATAAATAAATAGAATCCTCAACCACTTTGAGAACAGGACTAGGTATCTCTTGGCAATTCAAGCTCATAAGCATCAGTACCAATCCCATGAGTCACACGGTATGGTCTAGTTGCGCCCCAGGCAAAATACACCTAACCATACTACATTGATTCTCTCCTCCCTCGGCATAATCAAGACCTTCATGGCATCCGTGTCTTCAACTTCTGGATCAGCAGAAGTTGCCTCGTGTTCTTCCTCTTTGCCTTCCATGTCCTCTTGCCTATTTTCCATGTTCAAAGTCTTATGAGGACATCTAGCTGCAATACGCCCTTTACTGTGACAGTCGAAGCATTTGAATTAGAACCATTAGGATGAACATTAGAGGACACCCAGTGACTATCCTTAGGAGCACTAGATTGAGTATTCCCTGTGGTCTGTAGAAGGAAACAGACCTGGACTGTCGTGAATTGCTGCTTAGGGAAGTTTGATGCCTATTGGATGCAGTCCTGTACTCATACCCTAAGGCCATCTCTTAAGCAAGCTTCCTTCAAAGCCTTGGGTGAATGCAGCTTAGCTTCACGCTTAATGTCAGCGTTGAGTCCATTAATAAACCTAGTCAAAGTAGCTATAGGTTCCTCTTGCAAATTACAATGCATCATCAATCCATCGAACCTGCTCGTGCAATCAGCAACACCAAGAGAAAACTGTTTAAGATTCCGAGCTCGATCCATTTACTCTCTTCTAATAGGGAGGAATGTACCTCTCTTTCAACTTTGGTTTGATTGCACCCCGAAAAGTTTTGGGTTCCTCACCTATGCACTTAAGGTTTATTCGAATAGACTGCCAATAATGCTTGGCGAAGCCAACAAGTTTCAACTTTGCAAAACGAAGTGCTCGACTGTTAGACATATCATACCACTCAAAGAGATCATCTAGATCAGCTTATCCAGTAAGGAATGTATTGAGGTTCGGCTCTATTGTCAAAACTGCCTACTTCAATTTTAACCATTTTCGTGATATTCCCATCAAGATCTGGCTCGTACCTTGGTCTCTCCCTGACCGACTGCTCGTGCTCCTCTCCTACCCCTATGTCCATTGAATTCTAAACGCCTTAGATTCCTGCCTTGAGGACTCTCTTGTCTGAGTAACTCATCTACGTCATGCTTGTGCCAACTCTCATCAACTCGCAAGATTAACTTCGGGTTCATTCCTAGTGCTAGGTTCACAAGGAAGGACATTCCTACAGGCTTCCCTGACAACAGCACTCCTGTCATCTAGAAAGGTTATAAAGCCTAGAAGGAAGACGCAAAATTCCTGGATCCTGAATTGGTTCAATGGTGAACAGACAAGGAACGGGTCGTTTGTGACCTACACGCTGCTTGAAAGGTGGCACGAGTATCTCTGGCAAGGCAGCGATGATGAAGACTAGGCCAACTGAATGGCCACAATGGTGCGGGACCAGCAGAAGATGTGCTGCGGCGTGATCTGCCGGTGTCATTCAAGAATGGAGTCACAAACTCGGACTGCGCAAACGTTAGTTACCAAGTTAGTGTTGTCCGCATGCGGTGCTCATAACCACTTAATCTCGGCCACTCAATCATGTGATACCCAGAACTTCTAAATCAATGAGCTCTGGAAAATCCGGTGCAAAACTGTTATAGGCCACTACAAACAAGAACCGGAAAAACAGGACCGAAGTGCACAGTTAGGAAAAACTCTCAGGATGTTAGTTCACGTTCTTCATTTTACGTGCAGCATTTGGAGATTGCCCAAACAATTAATTGATCTGCGATTTCTCATCGTGAGATCATCATCTCACAGCAATTTCTCGGAGTGCATTAGACAGGGCTCACAATAAATAAGGGACAATTCTACAAATGATTCTTGAACTTAAAAACTCAACGTGCAATCAAGTCAGAGTCTAACTCGCCTAACGAAACTACAGCAGCTCCGGTTACGGTCTCTCCCATTAGATGATAGAGAGTATTCATTTTCTTCCCTTTTATCACTGTCATAGCACCTAGAGAGATCTTTAGTACTCCACCTTTAGTAGTGTACTTATACCCAATATCATCGTATCCCTAGACAAATAAGGTTCTTCTTGAGCTCTGGTACATGTCTCATGTCTGTCGATATACACACCAGTCGTGCATTCGAATCCGAATTGACCCTATCCCCATAACCTTGCAAGCAGCATTATTCCCCATCATAAATCTATCCCCATCCGCAGTCTAATAATGTATTAAACCAATTGCTCTAAGGTGTCATATGATAATAACTAGCACCCATTCGTCACCTGACGAACTAATAGTTATGCACAAGGCAATCTTTGCATCACTAGTGCTCTCATAAGCAATGTTCACCACACTACTTGTGGCATTCTGCTTGTCACCTATATTTCTCACCTTTGGACAATCTCTCCTGATGTGCCCCTCCTCGTGACACTTAAAGTACTTCACGCATCCCTTGGACTTCCTATGGTTTTCACCTCTGTTGCTCTTGGACCCTCAATGTTAGTCTACCTCGAATCACTAGTCCCGGTGTTACATCTTGTGATAGATTGTCATCTCACAACTTTCTCTATCACTCCTTAAAGAATAGAGCAAACTTTATCTCTTTTGAGGTAATCGTTGTATGCCCCTATAGCAGTAAATCAGCAATTCCTCCCATGACTCTGGTAAAGAAGCCAACAATATCATGTCAAGTTCTTCATCATCAAGTGTTTTTGTCACAGGTATATCAGTTTGGGGTTTTTGGTGATTAAAAATTAATTTAGGGTAAATTTGTTATAAGTGTACGAATTTAGGGTTTTCGTGATAGTAGCCCTTTATTTTAATTTCCTTTTTCTCTGACTTGGCCCCATACACTTTCCATTTGTACGGCGAAAACAAAGAAATCCCAATTCACTAAAGCTTTGATTATGGATGCACATAACCAACTAAGTATAAAATATATTTGAGTAATAAGTGAGCCACTTCTTTTGTCCTCAAGCGGTAGGGAGTTTTTTTCCTTCTTATTTAACCGAAACATAAGATGTTCTTAAATTTCTTTGTGAGATTAAAGTTGAATATTTATCCTATCGGATTAGGTTCCGTCAATGATTCAAACTCAAGACATAGTTCAAGAGATAGTAAATGTTTGCCTCCAACCTTTCAACTGTTAGACCTTACACACTTAATCTTTCATTTTATTACAAATGTTAAACCCTCCGTTATATACTCCATTAGCAGGCATAAATGTGTATTTTCATCTTCTTCTTTTTGATTGAAGTCTCTCTTATACCCATGATTTCTATGAAAAATTAAAAAAATAAAGATAACGGGAAAGATAAGTAAATAGAATGTTAATATAAAAAATAAGTATCAATAGTAATATGGAAAATAAAATTTGATTATAATATTAATAAAACTAATAATATTTTTTTAGAAAAAGATACACAGCTAAGTAGTAATTAAAAGGAAAAAGGCCTCAATAACAAAGAGATCAAATAGCAAAAATTGGATACTCATTATGAATTTTTATATGGCTAATCTATTCAAAAAACGATCGATCTATAAAAAATAATCTAAAAAACCACCTTAGATTTCTATTAATCATTTCCTTTTATAATTGTTTAAAAAATATTTTTCTTAATCGATCATTATTTACATTAATTAACCCTTTAGATATGAATATTAAGTAATCCATTTTTTATTTGACCTTTTTGTTGTTGAAGCCTGTTTGCATTTTATTTAAGTTGCGTTTATTCTATATTTTAAATTATCTTATCTAGTTCTATTAAAGTGGCTATATTTATCGAGTTTAAAATTAATATTATTATTGATACACATTGTCTCTATTATAAGTAATTTAGGTTCATACCACGAAAAACCTCAAAATGGTGCACATGTGATTAATTTTCCTCAAACTGGTATATCTGCGAGAAATTTAGCTCAAACTAATTTTTTAACCACAAAAAATCCCAAACTGGTACGTTGTGACAAATTTACCCTGAAAAATCACAAATCGGTAAACCTATGACAAATAAAAGGTAAAATCTCAAATCAATACACTTGTCAACTGTCACGTGTCTCTCAACTCAGTAATTTGACGGTAAAATTTAACGAAAACTAACAGAGGGAACATGTATACTAGTTTAGGATTTTTTGTGGTCAATAAATTAGTTTGGGGTAAATTTGTCACATGTGTACTAGTTTGGAATTTTTAGTGGTATTAATCTTAGTAATTTTATTGAATTTTGTTTTTTCTCCATTTCAAAATTTTCCATTTTTTTACGATAGTTAAGGACAAAATGGTTTTTCTCTTTGAAAAATGAGATGAAAATTTACAGTTACACCTTAAGAGTCACATGCATTGTACGTGCTAACGGAAAAAAGATTTAACAGGGGTTAATGACCGCAACAAAATGACGGTTTAAAGGGTTATTGTGTACTAGGTTGAAAGTTTGTGGGCAAACTTATAATTCTGGGTTTTATGTAATTTTGCCTAATAGTTTTAAGTATTAATTACCAAGTCACACTATATATGATAATCCTACGTGGTTACAATGTGAACCCATGCTGGAAATACTAAAAAGTCTTACAAAGACAATATTATTAAAAGATGTAATGGTTTTTTGTTGGGTGTTGAAACAACTAGGACCAATACATTAAAGGGTTAACATTACGAAAAATCCAAACTAGTACACTTATAACAAATTTACTCTAAATTAATTTTTTGATCACAAGAAATTCCAAACGGGTATAACCCGTGATAAATTTACCGTTCGTTAGTTTCCGTTGAATGTTACTATCAAATTGTTGAATTGGATGATATATAACAATTTACGGATATATTAATTTGGGGTTTTACCCTCCATTTGTCACGGGTTTATCAGTTTGTAATTTTTTGTGATATTAATCAATTTAATGGAAACTAATGAAGGTAAAATTTGTCACAAATATACTAGTTTGGGGTTTTTTGTGATAAAAAAATTAGTTTTGGATAAATTTATCGCATGTGTACCAGTTTGATATTTTTTTTATCAAAAAATTAATTTATGATAAATTTGTTATATACGTATCAATTTTGGGCTTTCGTGGTATTAATTCTACATTAAATTATCAACACTCTATAAAAATGCTACGTCATTTAATAAGAGAGATTTAGTAATATTTTTGTAATCATGTCCAGCAGTTCTCTTTTCGAAAAGATCATTTTAACGTGTGAATGTAACGACAAAATACTTGCGCCAATTAGCGACGGATACTCTCTGGGGCAAAGGGCGGGTCAAGAAGTCAAAGCGCGTTGTTCCATCGGGGCCAGATATAACGTTCACCGTAAGAACCCCTAAAAAGATGGCCTCTTGTCCACGTGTCAGATGGGGGGGGACATGCCACAAGCTGTCAGGTCACAAGACCATTTCGTGTCGTGTTGTGCATGCGAGGTGGTGGTGGGTCATGAACAGGATGAAACTCAGAAGGAGACACGAACACGCATGGTAAAGGGCAGGAAAAATGACACAAATGTACGATGAAGTTTGACTCATTTTTTTATCGTTGTTCAATTTAATTTTCGAACTTTTAATATATATTTAATTTAATTTTCGAATTATATAAAAATATTTAATATAATTTTTTCATTAATTTAATTTTATGAATAATATTAAATATTTTCATAAATTCATGAACTACAATGAATATATACCAAAAATTTATGGACTATATTGTACAATTTAAAAGTTGAGAGACGACATTTCAAAATGAACTAAAGTTCAAGAATTACATTAAAATAAATTAAAAGTTTAGAGACAATATTATATATTGAACTAAAATTAAGAGATTATTTATGTGATTATCTAGCGAAAATTACCTAAGAGACTCGTCGGTTGGGGGGGGGGGGTGGTTGTACTGTGTTGGGAACAGTTAATCACATCACAGGTTAATAATTGTACCGACTTCTGTTGGTAGTTCATGAGGTTCATTGCACGAAGTTGTAAGCAAGCCGATTTCGGCAATTAAATCTTCCTAGACCATCCGTTTGTGCTTGAAAATCATATCATCATTTTCCGAAAAGTGCATTTGCTATAACTACTCATACCGTCATAGATAAAAACTTCACGTTAACATAGCATCATTCATCAATTTTGTTGTACTTTGAGACCCCGGATTCGAGCTCTAGTTCTAGCCTAACTCTTGCTTGTGTCATGATCGCACTAAATTCACATGATTGAGTCATGTCGAGTGGATCAATCTCGAAGGATGGGTATAGGTTTGCCGTGGACCGAGTTCGAGTTGAGTGAAAAATTCAAGTAGTAAGCCCCATTGGGCATTATTTTCGTTTCCATGTTCCAATTCTCAATGTTAGAGTAGATACAAGAAAGGGTTGAATAGTAATTGAATCAATAATGCATTTCAATGATGGGGTCTTCATGCCAAAGAATATGCACAGGAATACATATAATCTAACAAAAAAAACTAGCTAACCTAGGAAATAACCAAAATTACATAATCAATTATGATCTCAAAAAATCCGACACAAGCTCAAAATATTCTGACAATGGTATAACATCCCCCTCAAACATGGTTATAGCGAAACCAGTTGGAGTTGTGAAAGAGAAAGCCCTTGTTAAGACCACGCGGCTCGATCAGTAGAAGAGACACGTGCAAAATTCAATAGTTCCTCAAAACAGATACCGTCTGGTAAAGTGACGCTTGTTCTCAATATGTTTAGTGCACTCATGAAAGACTGCACTGCAGTCAATTTGAATGGCGACTTAGGGTTAAGGGCTCGATCATGAGTTAATGTTTTGCTCATTACTATGCCCAGAGATCGAAGAACTGCCAAGAAAGACACAAAACCATGTTGTCGGATTGCGATCATTGACGTCCCCAGAATAGACCGCATCTGAGTAGGCATGTAAGTATAGATTGAAAGTTAGAAGGATAGTGAAACACCATAAAACAGAGTCCCCTTGATGGCTTGATGTAAGGCAGAATATGTAGCACAACAACATGGAGAATAGAACACGAAGCAAACATAAACCGACTCACAATATGAACCGCAAAAGCAATGTCGGGCAGATAATAGTGAGAAATACAAAATCGCCTACTCACTGTTGATGGAGTGTAGCGTCTCAAAACGAGGTGCCATGAAAAAGGTCCATGTTGGCATTAGGTTCAAGTGGAGTAGAAGTTTCTATATCGTCCTACTCGAGAGGTAACATCTAAGGCATATTTGGCTTGAGTGAAATACTAATCATTTGAGCTAGAGGAAATTTCGATGCTCGAAAGCAAGCCCAAATCTTTCGTCTCAAAATGATAGCAAGATATTGATTGGATCTATCATTTCCTCGATGTCATTTCTTGTAATAATATCATTCACATAAAGCAGAAGCAACGCAATACCTTATCGTTATGAAGAGTAAATAATGCTTGATGATTGAAATCCATATCGCTCAACAATACTGCCGTGTGGTGCCCATGCCAATCCATTAAAGGACCTTTGGATGTGAAGACTCCCAAGAGGACAATCATAGCAAAGAGGAGGTTGCATATGCAGTTCCTCGGTAAGATCACCGTTCAAGGATGCATTTTTGACATTAATCTGAGATAAATTTCATTGTCATGTTTACCACCCGCTTGGGTGGCGCTGCTGAAAAGGGCACTCTTCCTTTCGCAAAAGGTTGAGTGTTCGAATCCCGGGCGCCGCATGGTGACTTAACCGGTGCACGTGTGTGGTGACTAGCACGTGTCGCCCCCAGGGTTTACCTCCCGACTGTTGGCCGTGCGGGGGTTCCCTGAGTTATCAAAAAAAAAAAATTTCATTGTCATGTTAATACAACCCGTGCTTTGTAAAATAGACAAATCGGAGTTTGTTTTGATCTTGTGGACCAATCTGTGGCGTATAGCAGACTCAACGAGGGGAACAACTAATGACTTTGCACGAACTCCAAAGCCAATAGTTTTGGCTCTTATAACAATGTGTTACAATTAAGTTTGTTTATACTCAAATAATATGTACAAAGGAAAGCAAGTAACCTAACAAGAAAACTAACTAGCCTTAGAAATAGCAAAAATTACAGAATCAATTACAACATGATACAATCCGACAAAAAGCTTGGAATATTCTGACAGTATTCTAACATTCAGAAACTTTGCCGACTTTGGTGATTAAAGTTAATTATCTTGTACCTTTGAAACATTAGCCTTCAGAACCCATTCCTCCATGGTCGATCGTGTCGCGATCTTGCAATCACTGCGCAGAACAGAGTGTTCGTTCGTGTGTACACGTGCAAAACATCATGAATATGAAAAAAAAATCACCAAAAAGAAAGCTGGCGAAGACCAAAAAGCAAAGGAAGACTTTCTTCCAGCGCAGAGAATACAGAGAGGCTGGAGAGGAGAGGATCGTTTCAAATCCATCCCTTTCTCGTTCACATATCAAAACAATTTTGACAAAAAATTGTGGAGACTTCTTCAACGTCTTCTCGCCATTCGAGGACAGGCCTGAGCTTGACCTTTTTGAACATGTCCCCCCCAATTTAAATTTCTGATTTGGCCCCCCAAAAATAAATAGTTTTTTTATAATTTGCGAGGCTGATAGAAAATGACGTTCTAAGCGTCCAACAAACCAAAGCAGCTTATCTTTACAGATTGTATAATAAAATATGTATTTAGATATGGAGTGTTTTGGAGATTATCTTGGACCATGCACACTCATCTTCTACTGTCGCCTGGTCGACCTCCATTATAGGGTTCATCTTGATTTGCAGTGAAATGTCATTCTAGGGTTTCCATCCTCACCTTGAAGGTCAAGGGTCTTTTGGTCGATACGTCTTTCCCGATTGAGCCTTGTGACCGGTGAAAACCTGACGCGTGACTGTTAATTGTCACTTCGTTGCCCCCCGGAATAGCAACGGCCTATTCACTAAGCAAGCAGTTCTCGGTTCTCACCCGCGCAGGCCTATCGTTAAGCAAAAAGAGAGACCCGACCTTGTAACATCTCATCGTTTTTTGAGCTCGTGTTACGTGAATCTTGGATGATCGCATGTTTCGTACTGCAGGAAAAATCTTACGTATCTTCGTTCCAAGCATTACCTACATAATCATAGTAATTTTCCATGTAGAATCAACGCCATTAATGACATCATCGTGTTGATCTCCGTTAATCGAGTCCATTTAGACCCTTTTGGTTATTATTTGTTGTCGTTGATGTATGCCGGTAGCTCGATGAGGACATCCAAAGTTGCATGTACCGGTCGGTCTACAGTCCGATTTTAATAAGTTCAATGTATACCCAAGTAACTATCTTATTGTTGGTATGATTCGTCGCATCGTCATCCATATACTAAATAATAACATAATTCACAGTATTCTGTCCTCCAGAACGGCTGAGAAATTCCACGTAACTTTCACCATTTTTTATCTTGGATTTGGTCTGGGCTTCAAGCGCGCGTGGGGTCCTATTATTTTCTGTTCTTTTTTCATTGTAACGAGCGAGATATGGCCGGCCTCTACATCTTCCGTCTCTATATATGTATGAAGTTTCGATAATCTCCAGCTCAAACACAAGCGTAAATCCGTCAACCCAATCGCTTCACCTCCACCTTCACCTTCGCTTTCATTCTCTCCGCAACAACCTTTATGGCCAAGCGCTTCAAGCTCAGACTCTCCCGCGTCCTCCAAATCTGTCGCTCCGAACACCCCCCGGCTTACCCGGAGCACCCGCCGAGGGCGGCGGCTCACTGGCTGTTCCCCGCCAACCCCAAGCCCCTCGACGTCAGCTTCACCAGCTTGCCCGCCCCGCCTCCGTCGACCCCCGACGACTCCTTCATCGCCCGCCACGTCGCCTCAGTCCGCTGCAGGTCCTGCGCCGGCGCCGACTCTCCGTCCGAGTACACGTGGGAGAAGGACGGACGTTGGCACGTGGTCTCGAGACGGAGACGGAGCCGGAGCCAGAGCCATCCCAGGCCTCGTCGGAAGATATGCGGAGGTTCGAGATTCGATGAGGGCGACGTGGAGACGACGTCGCCGGTCCTGGTGAGGCAGGGCGACCGTAGGATGAAGCAGAAGAAGAGCCAGGGCCAGGCTCAAGGCAGAACGACGGCGTCGGTCGTCGGGAGGAGAGTCACATCCAGCGACAGCGGGTTGTTCAGCTGGGAGAGCGGCAGCGAAAACAACGGGGACGAGGAGGACGAGACTGACGCATTGCTGTCGACTTCCATAAGCTTTTCGAACGACACTTTACCCGAATACTACCGCACCACCACGAGATTTCCACCGGACAATCAGGCGACGAAGGAAAAGCAAAAATCCCCTCAAGACGAGGACAACGACACCGACGAGAACAGAATCGGGAGGCTGAGGCGCTACGCCAGCAGGGGCCGAGAGGAGGCGGCGAACGCGGCGGGGGAGAAGAGGAGCGGCGTGGTTATGGGGGAGAGCGTGGCGGTGGTGAAGAGATCGGAGAATCCGCTGGAGGACTTCAAGAGGTCGATGGCGGAGATGATAGTGGAGAAGCGGATGTTCGGGGCCGGGGACCTGGAGCAGCTCCTGCAATGCTTCCTGTCGCTCAACTCGCGGCAGTACCACGGGGTCATCGTGGAGGCGTTCGCCGAGATATGGCAGGTCTTGTTCTTCGATTCACGCGCCGACACCGAACGGCGTCGGTCCGTCTCCTCGTCGACCTCGGCTGTGGTTGAACGTTGTTAAAGAAGAAGAAGGTCGAGAGCCTCTTCTTCTCTTCCTTGGGGAATAATTTCATATCAATACTTTGGATATTTTCCTAGACTATAGAATACCGATTGCTTTTTCATTGGTGGAAGAATTTATATGATGGTGCTTGTTGTAAATTTGAAGCAATAAAACACGCCTCCTCTTTCTTTTTCTCGGCAAAGACTGTCACATGAGATATGCTTCGCTTAAGTTTTGGCCGATCGATTTGTAATCAAATACCTTTAACTTAGTTAATTGATGCAATTCGCTTCTTCCATCTGTGATTAGTAATTTAATCGATTTTTGCGGACGTTGCTTAATTAACGTGGCAAAAGAATGAGGTGGAGTGCCACGTCTAGAACAATAATGATTGTTATTATATTTTCAAAAAAAGAGGGCTTCGTTCCCTAAAAAATCCAGCTTTAGGTCTAACCCTATCTCTGCCCCTAAATTTTTTGTCTAAGAAAAATCACAAATTCCCGCTATAATCCCAAATTTACCCTTCATCCAAAAATCGAGATTGGTTTCTTCAAAATAATCAATATTAGGGTCAATTAAAAGTCTATTTTTAGAATCCGCGTCTTTAACAACACCCTCGCCTTTTTATAGAACAATAGCAACCTCCATTGGTAAAATTTGGAAGTCGAGCAAATTTTTTGGATAATAGTGAAAGTTGATGATTTTTTAGATAAAAAAAATTTTGGGATAGAATTTAGATTGAACCTGAAATTGAGGGTCTTTTTAGAGAATTAGACAAAAAAAGGAAAAGAGACCTTTTCGCCCTCCATGACAATTGGCTCTTGACATGAGCAAGGGCATTCAAGGGTTTAGTTAGTTCTGAGATTATAGGGATGTTCAATATTCGTATTTGATTACCCTCGGGTTGGTGTTATCTATACTGAAGAAAGGAGATCACATACAAGTTTTATCTTATTATCGGTACGTAGCGTTCTCATTTGGCTGTCATATTCTTTTCCTTTTTCATCACGTGACGATATCGTATATAATGTATGTACGTACGACAAGGAAAATTTATCAAGTAGTCCTAGATATAATTCTTTCTTCTTTCTTGCGATGCAAATACTTCACGTTATGTGGAATTCATAATTGTGTGAATGGATGAAATATGTTCCCGCAGATGATGTGTACGCTTAAGTTACGCATAATCTCATAAGGTAAAAGCTTTGGCCCAATTTCCATGTGTGTGGAAGATTAGATTGCCAAATCCGTCCTGTTTTACATTTGAATTTCGAAACTCTCCCTTTTTACTAGTTTATTTTTTCACGGGTCATTGCCACAAGACCTGATATAGAATAGTTTATTACTTGTTAGGGATGCACCTACTCATATTTCGTCATGTTTTATGTAATGGATATAGAGTTCATTTATTTTCATGCTTTCTTGTATGCACTTGTTTTAACATCCCGATGTAGGGTTGAGCAAAAAAAACCGGAAACTGCCTGAACCAAACTGAACCGAATCGATTGGTTCTAGGCGATTCTCATGGGAACCGATTCGATATTCGAATTGGAACTTATAAGTACCGATCCAGCTTCCGGTTCCAAGTTGGAATGGTCCACCGAGACCAGACCAGTACACACACACACACACACACACACACACACACACACACACACACACACACATATATATATATATATATATATATATAACTTTTATGCCTTGAAAACCCCAATTCCTGAAGTTCTCTCTCATGCTCCTCACTCCTCCTCATGCCCACTCTCTCTCAAAACAAAGAAACCATACAGCATCACAAGTCTCTCGCCTCATGTCGCTCTCGGTCCTCACTCCTCCTTGCATGATCCTCTCAACTTTCTTGCCTCATCTCACTCTCGATTGCCTCTCAACTGAGCTCTCATCTCCGACCCTCTATCGCAGCATCATAGTTGCAACCTTGCCTCCACCCCTCCCTCGCAGTCACAACCTCGCCTTTAAAAACCCTACCAATAACTCCACGCAACTTCCCCGATTCATCTCTCCCTTCGATTCCTAAACCCTAATTTCCATGAAGTTTGTATAGATCTCGAAGCGAGGATCCTACTTGCAAATGGTGACCGAGCTAGGGCAGCAAACGATGGAGTTCTCGGCTCTCATGAGTCGAGCGGTGGAGGAATCGTTCATCTCTGATAGATATTATATATGGGCTGCCTATGTTGGGCTAACTTAACTTGGCCCATGGTCCATCATGCGGGCCTATCTTCATTAGGAGTTCAAAAAAGAAGATAAGATGGAAGTTATCTTTTAAGAACGTGATTATGAAAAGATTTAGCACTCTTCTTCTTCACGTTATGGCTCTAGAGAACGACGCTTTGTAGAAAAACTCTCAAAATTGGAACGCTCTCTCAAGGCTGCAAATTGGTAGACATTTAATCTGTGGCAAAGAGGTATATTTTGTTTACGTGATATCTCTCGCTCGATCGATGATTCAAATATAAAATTGGAACGTTCTTTCGCGTTTTGTGAATTGTTTTGGAGAATGTGTTTTCGACATTGATATCATAGCCCGCTTACTTGTTTCTTGATCATGCATGCAAATGCCCTTTGAAATTGAAGTGTGTATTGTGTTTCGTTTCGGTCTTGTTTTTGGCCCATTTTTTCTTCGCGTTGACGTTGTTCATGCACATTTCGATTTGATTTTTTCAACCAAACTTGAATTTTATTGTATAGACATAAAGTACTTGTCGAGATGAGAATATCGACGGGTGGCACGTCGCCGGAAGATGCCGAACGCGCCTCCACGTGCAGCCGGAATGGGCTGGTTTCGTCGGCATGTACACTGCATGCGCGAGCGAAGAAACTGCCGCACATGCGCGGCAAGAGCCCTACGTGTGACTGGCGCTGCGTGGCCGACGTCAGCCACACCGGTTGTGGTCTTGGGTCTCGCAAACCGACCCGACCTAGAGACTTGATGACCCAACCGTGAGACCCATTGACCCGACCCATTGACCGTTGATCGGTCAAACGGTCAAATCGGACCGGTTCAAAGCAGTCAGAATGACCCCAACATGATTTTTCGGCCTGTATGAGCTCATTTGAACTCCGATTTGGGTATTCTTGATATCGGCGTGTTCGTATTGGAATACTCTATATTATGGTTTATTCATATGACATGTTTACTACACTTGTGAATGTGAAAATGCACGAAGAACCCTATGTATGCGTACTTTGGGGTATATTATTTGGCATTTTCTCTATGATTTTTGAAATATAAGTGCCGGGTCACATGTATATGAATATTCATTTCCTATCCTAATGTATCATGGATTATGAGTAATCCTTTTTGTTCTACATTCGTTGCAGGAATAATGGTACATTGGAGACACACTCCGATAATTCCAAGAACGGCGGCTCAAAAGGAGAGGCTTGAGAAATTTAGAATTAAGCTAACTCTTTATCGCTGATGACATGATGACATACATCATCAAGGTCAACAAAATGATGCAAGATATCATTTCGAACGGTTTCATAATGCCGGAATATGTGATGGTCGAAACCCTAAAATGCACTATTCTTAAGGAGTTGTGAAGAATGTTTGATAAGGTTAGGGAAGCCTTGGAGGGTCCGAGTTATAAGATGCTTGTGGAGCATTTTCTGAAAGAGTACATAAGGGTCGAGGCAAGGAGAATGTTAATCCTTGCATTGAATGGGTCTCGATGCAAACCATGGCCAGAATCTAGGGTTTTCCAGGAGTCTCTATTTTTGTTCCAAAGAAAATGAAATTTCCTAAGGAATTTCATGAGTCCTTTCCTGTTTATGTATTGCATAAGTACACTTGATGTTGTTTCTTTAGGGTTTAGAATTACTTGTGTATATGTTTCGAGTTGATATTATATATTCTTGAATATTTGTGAATATGTTATGAAATATTTGGTTATGGAAATTAGTGGCTTTCTTAGTTGATATTGCCATATTGTATGTGTGGGAAGTTCTTAAAAGTTGTATAACTTTTGAAGAACTAAATTTTTTTTACATAAATGATTATGTTAATGATAATTTCAAATTAAGATTCTTAGACGATGATTGGGAACATAGTGACCTGTTGACTCTAAGACCTTTTGTGAAACTATTCATTAATGTGATTAGTTTATGTAAGTATGATGCTAATGAAGCATCAAGATATGCATTAATAATTTGTGCGCATATGTCTGAAATGTTCGTATACAATGACTTGGGCAACTAAGAACATAGTGGCTGAACTTAACAAGAGAGAAAAATTGAATGGCGACAATTATGAGATTTGGAGTCTCAAAATTTTAAAAGGCACTCGAAGCTCTTAACCAGTTTATGGAAGAACTTGAGGATGGGATTACTGCCCAGCATAAAAGGGATAAAGATGCCTTTGCTGTCTGGAAAAGGAAAAACTCTCTTGCTCATATTACGTTACTAAGTAGCATGGACAATGATATCATGCAAGAGCTTGAACATTTTTAAGAAGGAAAAAGATATGTGGGCCGCACTGGCAGCAAGATTTGTTCGAACTTTTGTAACTAAATTGAGACAACTCACCATTCGTTTTAACTTTCTCATGGAAAAGACCATGAAACATCATTTGAGGCAAATGTCGAATATGATAAGTAAGCTAAAAGATACCAGTCACATACTCACTGATGAATAGCAAGTGCAGGCAGTAATCCGCTCCTTACCTCAAAGTTGAGAGCACATGAAGATCCACTTGACCCACAATGAGGGTATCAAGACCTTCGAGGATGCTATAAGGCAACTTGAGCTAGAAGAGGACTGCCTCCTGGTGGCTAAGCCAGAAACCAATATTTACATTGCTGGCTTTAACTCATATGGAGTTTTGGGCTCCAAACGGAAGCATTCTAGTGGGTTCAAGAAGTGGAAAGGCAAGGAAGCAAGTCCTTTAGGCAAGAAACCGAGGTTCAACCAATAGGAGAAAGGAAAACATCTTTTCAAGAAGGTGAAATATTACAACTATGGCAAAAAAAGTCACTTTGCTTGTCACTGTAGTGAGCCAAAAAAGGTAGAAACCCTTAGCATTCTTGAGAGTGTTTCTTACGTGTCTAGTTTAATCTTTATAATTAAATCTAATCTTCTGTAGACTGTAGACTCGGGAGCCACAGATCATGTAGTGAAGGACAGAGAGTCCTTCGTGAAGTTCTGATGAGTTCCTTAAGGAACGAAGTTGATATATGTGGGGAACAATTCTAGAGTAGAGGTCAAATGCATTGGCACCATTCTAGAGTAGAGGTCAAATGCATTGGCACCTATCAATTGCTTATGCGTAGTGGATGCACATTATTCCTACATGATGTGTTATTCGATTCAGAAATTCGTCAAAACTTAGTTTCAGTATTGGTTTTAGTAAAACTTGATTTTAATGTAAACTTTCATAACAGTGGTATAGACTTGTCTTCAGATACAAGTTATTATGGTTCCAGATATTTTTTGGATGGTTTCATTGTATTGGATGTTAACTACTATGAAATTAATGTTAGTTATTCCTTATATACATCTTCCAATTCTTATGAGAATGATGTGAATATGCGGCATGCTATACTTGGCTATATTGGCCAATAAAGAATGAATAGATTAGCCAAAGAGGCTTATCAGGCAATATTGAAAAGATTGATTTGCCCATATGAGAGCATTGCTTAGAAGGAAAAACAACGCGAAAACCCTTTGGAAAAGGAACAAAAGCTAAATTTCCTTTACAGCTAATCCATACAGACATCTGTGATCCAATGAACATAAGAGCAAGGCACGGAGCTAGTTATTTCATAACATTTATTGATGATTATATTCGATTCGGACATGTCGATTTGATTTCTCATAAGTTGGAGGTATTAAGTTGCTTTAAAAGATTTATAAGCTTAGTGAAAAATTAATTAGACAGAAAAATAAAAGCATTAAGATCCGATCGGGGTCAAGAATATCTGTCTGTTAATTCAAAAATTTATGTGATGAAAAGGGAATAGAAAGACAACTGTCTATTTCACATACTTCTCAACAAAATTGTGTTGTAGAGAGATGAAACATAACCTAAATGAAAATAGTTAGGTCAATAATAGCTCAAGCTAATTTACCTATTACCTTTTAGGGTGATACTTTGTTAATTGTTGCTTACATATTTAACAATATACCTTCTAAATCAGTTACTTCTACTTCATACTAGTTATGGACAGGCAGAAAGCCTGATTTAAGCTTTCTTAAACCTTGGGGTTGTGTTGCCTATACCCACGAGACCTCTTATAAGTATGGAAAATTAGGTCCAAGAGGCAAAAAGAGTATTTTCATAAGATATTTGGAGCAATCGAAGGGATATGTATTCATAGGTGAACAAGAAAGTGGAAGTGTAACTAAATTCGAATCATGAGATGTCACATTCTTAGAGAATGAATTTCCTAAGAATGACGAAATAGGAGAGGATTACTCTCTACTTGAAACCTTGGATAGTAATAATGACTCAAATGGGAGTAGTGTGAGAAGTGAGGAATTAGTTCCGAACCAGTGTCAAATGCAACCACTTGATTGGACGATACAATCATTATCTAATTCGAGAGGGAGCATAATGGAGCATAATGTACCAAGAGTACAATCTCCTATACGGCGAACAAGTCGCAAAAACATTCCCTATCGACGTTTTGACATTGAAGGGGAAGCTTTCATAGTAGCTCCACAAGATGAGAATGAGCCAAAGAATGTAAATGAGGCTCTAACATGCCCTAACAAGGAAAAGTGGATACGTGCAATGAAAGAGAAAATGGAGTCGATGGGATTAAACCAAGTTTGGGATTTGGTCAATCTTCCAAAAGGACGCAAAGTCATTGGGAATAAGTGGGTTCTCAAAATAAAGCATAAAACTGATGTCTCGATTGAAAGATATAAGGTTCGCATTGTAGCAAAAGGGTATAATCAACATGAAAGAATTGACTTTGAAGAAACTTTTTCTCCTGTGGTAAGATTTACCTCGATTCGCCTTATTCTGGCAATAGTGGCTAATATGGATTTTGAATTACATCAAATAGATGTAAATACTGCGTTTCTCAATGGAGGATTAGATGAAGAGATTTATATGGAACAACCTGTTAGTTTCATTACAAAAGGCCAATAGCAAAAGATGTGTCGACTTTTGAGATCGATATATGGCCATAAGCAATCTTCAAGACAGTGGTATATACGTTTTCATAATGCCATAATGACATATGATTTTGTGATGATCGATGAGGATTACTGTATATATATCAAAAGATCCAAAGATAAGTTTGTGATCTTATCTTTATACGTAGATGATGTACTAATTGCCGGGAGCAATATGGAGTTAGTAAATACAGTTAAGAATTGGTTATCTTCTAATTTTGAGATGAAAGATATGGATGAAGTTACGTATATTTTTGGAGTTAAGATTTCAAGAGATCATTCAAATAAGTTACTGTTTGTTTCACAAGAGACGTATATAAATAAAGTCCTTAAACGATTTCACATGCAAGATTGTAAACCTATAGATACTCCTATTACGAAAGGTGAAAGACTGAGTCTCAGAATGTATTCTAAAACTCCACAAGAACATGAACAAATGAAACGTGTTCCTTATACCAGTGTTGTTGGGAGCTTAATGTACGCTATGATGTATACGATACTTGATATATATTTTGCAATTGGAATGATTAGTAGATACCAATTTAATCAAGGTCAAGCATATTGTTCTGTTGTTAAAAGGATCGTGAGGTATCTAAAGGCTACTACTGATTATTTGCTGAGTTATCAAGGAAGTGATCTACACCTTGAAAGCTATACTAACGCCAACTGGGGAGGAGATTTGGATGAGAGGAAATCCACCTCTGGGCATGTATTCTTACTTAATAATGACATCATATCTTGGAGCAGTAAGAAACAATAATGTATAGCACTATCAACAATGGAAGCCGAATTGGTGGCACTCTCAGTGGCAGAGGGTGTTTGGCTAAGGAGACTTTTGGATCATTTAGGTGTTACTGGAAATGCTACAACGTCATTATTGGTACATTGTGATAGCCAAGCAGCAATAACTTACATGAAGGATCCCAAGTTCCATTGTAAAAACAAATACATAGACATCATATATAACTATGTTAAATATATGGTAGCACGAAAGAAAGTAAACGTATAATACATAACTACGCAAAGAATGATAGCGGATCTAATGACGAAGCCAATTCCTAGAGATGTTTTCTATAGTCATGTAAAATCTCTAGGACTGCGTAGAGTCTGATATACTGAATATTATATTTTTCCTCAAATGTTCACTGTTAATGAAGTTTAATATCGTTATTAATGCCTATGAGATAAATTGATATTTATGCATCTTAATGCTTAGTGCATTATATTGAAAGGTATGTCAGGCAGATGAGAGATTAGCTTACTCACACGGGTAATCGCCTCTACTCAGTATGTGATGAATAGAGATGAGATAATTTTAAGTTTATTATCTAAGTGATAATTGAGAGCTCAAGCTTAAAATATTGATGTCGTCTTAACATAATGTTAAAATGAGGACATATGGATTATTATGTCCGAAAGTGAAATAAACCCACATATTTCAATTTATCTGTCTTTAATGCCAGATGTGAGTTCTGATATATGCTTATAAATATAATAGATTTGTGAACTCAAGTTAGATATTGAATATGTCTGAACTATCATCTATACGGTATGAAGTGTAAAGACATACGCTCTATGGGGAAGGAGAGAATATCATAATACATATTTCATACTACGTATGCGTATACGATCAATAAGAGTTGGCAAAAGTGTTGATCTCAACTTTTAAGCCTTGTGAGACTCTTGGGGATAACAGTTCTTCAATCAAGTGCCCTCGTGACTCTTACTTATTCTCAAAATTTCTATTCAATGTTTACTATCTTATGATGTTGCCAATGGTCGTGAATGATTCAATCTAATGGGGCATTTGTAGAAAGGCAAGCTGAACTAAAATTGAGAGGTTTAAGGGAAGAGGAAGACTGATTTACTGTTGATGTCACGTACTAGTTTTATGTTCACAGGTCGACCAATTATGATTATTTGTCAATCATAGTTGTGAATACAATACATGATACTTAAAATCAAGAAAGATACAAATGTGACTAATTGATCTAGGGTAATGCATACTAAATCTACTCTAAGGAAATATACCCAACATGAGCTGCTATATATTCCTAATAGGTGTGTGGTAACAAGCTCTCAGAGTATGTTGGTCGCACAAATTATTTATCTGTATGAAGCTTGCAAAAAAAAAGTTATGTTTAGCCCATCATGGGTGAATGGGAGATGATAGATATATGGGCTGCCCACGTTGGGCTAACCTGGCCTATGGTCCATCATGCGAGCTTGTCTTCATTGGGAGTTCAAAAAAGAAGATAAGATGGAAGTTATCTTTTAAGAACGTGATTATGAAAAGATTTAGCACTCTTCTTATTCACGTTACGGCTCCAGAGAATGACGCTCTGCAGAAAACTCCCAAAATTGGGATGCTCTCTCAAGGCTGCAAATTGGTAGACATTTAATTTGCGGCAAAGAGGTATGTTTGTTTACGTAATATCCCTCGCTCGATCGGCGATTTAAATATAGAATAGGCACGTTTTTCCGCATTTTGTGAATTGTTTTTGAGAATGTGTTTTCGACAGTCTTGCTCAAGGAGCTCATGGAGAAATCCAAGTCCGGTGACTAGTTCGACACAGAGAGGAAGATCAACTTGTTGAAGCGCTTGGTCAAGATGTAGCAATAGATGCTTCGGCTCAATGTCCTTGCTAAGTGGCGTAAGCAGGTCGGCTTTTGGGTGTTTGGAGATTGAGTGGCTTAATTAGTGTGCAATTACTTGTTATCAAAGATGTCTTTGTTTTTAAATCTGTCACGAGATTATTTTTTCAATTAGGAATATGTGGAGTGGGAAATGGTGGCTTTTAAGTATCAAATGAGAAGATCAAGACCCTCGCCTCAGCTCTTTGATTCAACACATTTTTGTACATTTGTGAAATACAAGAAATTTCCCATTCCCAGCCTCCCGGGACACGACCGGTTTCATGGAACCACCCGAGAACCGAAGGAACCGGTGGATTGTTTTCGGTTCCCCTTTTATGGAAGCGGTTCTTAGTGGGCGGTTCCTAATTTCAGAGTAGGCATCTTAGTTCCAAGATGGGAAGTGCCCACCCTATAACCAATCACCCCTATTCCGATAGGATATACTCCATGTTGGAAGGTGCAAACAATTTTATCCGGGACAACGTCACAAATAATCCCTCTACTTTTTCTTGAAATTTAAAATTGTCCATCTACTCTCTTTTTATGTTCCTAAATGGTGCCTATGCTTTTTAAAAAGTACACTTCTTGTCCTTCGATTAAAGTCTCGTGGGGATTAAATTAGAAGAAAATATTTTTTAAAAAATCATAATAAATTAAAGATGCATTTAATAGGCAAAATAAGAAATATTAAAAATCAAAAATTGGAAAAAAATCCTAGCCCCATCGACATCAACGCCACTGCTCTCCACCATCTGTGATGCCGCCTCTAGTGTTGGGTAAACATTCTTATGGAATTTCAATGATTCAAATCTATCATTGGCACTAATGTCTTCATTGTCGCGACCTAAAAAAAATCGAGTGTTTCGATCTTAGGCTAATGGATTACTAGATCAATTAAATTAACTAACCTAACTCGAGTTCTCCCAAACTCTACCAAATCGCAACTTAGGTCCAATTGTGAGCATGCAAATATTTTTAACGGGAGTCGCCACTAATCATTTAGGGTAGGTTGATTAGAAACCTAAATAAAATAGCGGGAGTACTATTTTATTTCTACGAACCAGAAATCATAAATTCGGGGACTTGGTTACGCTAGATTCCCTAACGCCCTTTCGGTACCAATTTCGAGAAAAATACTCAATTTGACAATTTTGATAAATCCTGACTTAGAGTTCAAAGGTGCAGAAATTTCTTTTTGATTTTTACTTATCTAAATGAAAGCTAACCTATATGTAATGATGTGCAAAAATTGACATGCGATTAATGCAACCTAACATGCAAACTATATGTCATGCGACGACGTGACATATTTCTAATGACGGGCATATTATTTTTTGTATTTTTTTAAATGAAATTCGGAATTAAAAATGCCAATTATCTAAACATGTAATTCTAAACTAAAGAAATTAACCTATTCTAAAGCAATCTTTTTGGTATTTTTTTTAATCGAAATTCGAAATTAAAATCAAGTAAAAAATATATATATAACCGCGAAATCTTTCGAATTAAGTTTCGATTTGAAGCCTGACAGATCGACCCTAAAATTCAAAATACCCGCTATGGAAATAATTCTATCTAAAGCCTGATAGATAGATGTATTTCCACGTGTGCGGTTGCGGATTAGGAAATTTTCCTAATCGGTCACATCTTGAAAAATTTGATATCTTAAATATATTGGATATGTTCAAAAGATCTTGAAGATTCTAAATTCTATCCAAATTTGACAAGTAATAGATATCTAAGATTTCAAAAAAAAGAAATAAATCTTAATTGAAATATTGCCTATTATCTAAATATGCAGAATTAGATATCAATAAGCATAAAATAGGCAACAAAATATTCAAATCAAATCAAGATAAGATAATTACCTGATTTGCAGATTTCTTTCCTAATTTGAATTTGCAGTGGATCGGGATTGCGGATCGGCGGTGTGTCGGGAGCGGTGGCGCGATGTCGGGAGCGGCGGCGACGCGGCGGTGGCGTGGCACGGACGGCAGCGGGAGAGGTACGGCTCCGGGGCGGCAGCAGCGTGGCACGGACGGCAACGGGAGAGGTGCGGCTCCGGGGTAGTGGCGGCGGTGCAGCGGCAGCAGAGTCCAGCGTGCAGCAGGGACGTCCGGCGTGCGGCAGGGATGTCCAGGCGGCGGTGCGGCTTCGTGGCAGCGGCGGTGCTGGTGGGAACAGCGGCGGTACAGACGGGGCAGCGGTGCGGCGCAGGCAGTAGCGTGGCGCAACGGCGGTCTCCAAGCGGCAGCGTGTGGCGGTCTCCGAGCGACAGCGTGTGGCGGTTTCCGGGTGGCAACGTGCGGCAGCGCGGAGAGCGGCGACGTGCGGCGGCGCGGGGAGCAACGCCACGGGGAGTGATGGTGGCACGGGGAGCGGCGACGTGAGGCGGCTCTGCCGGTCTCTCTCTCTCTCTCTTTTCTCTAAAATAAATTTTTGATCTGAAATTATGAGAACCCCCACTATTATGAAGCATAAACATGTATTTATATTGCAAACCTAGGTCAACTAGCCAGGCTTTCTAGTCCTAATGGGTTTAGGTTTAGGCTTTAATTTAATTCTAAGTGGGTTGAATTAATTTGGGCTTTTCTTTAATTAAGCATAATGGGCCAATTTAAGCTCAAATTAAGACAACCAAGCCCTTTCGCGTGTGATTTTCGACCCCCGTCTTCCGAGTGAGTCGCGTTTCGTTCGGTACCCGAGCTCGATTTACGTGATGAATTTTAAGCTCGCTTGCCACCGCCGATCCGATGCGGAATGCAATTAATCTATATGAACCTAAACTATATGCTATGCAATTTTAATATTTTTTTTAGGGGTTAAAAATTTAATCCCTAATTTTCTATGCAATTAACACTAAATGATGCGCCAAAATTTAGGTGTCAACAGCTGCCCCTCTTTGAGTGGAGGCTCGCAGAGGTTTCGTTCAAAGACTGAGACCTAAATTTAAACTATACAAAATGATGAATGATGATTTTTTTTTTAAAAAAAATGTAATGATGCACGATATGCAAACAATAAGGAACGTATGCTAAGGCTTCTCACTTCATGCGGAGCGATGAAAGAGTCTTACATACGGATCGCATAAAAAGCATCCAAGTGGGGGAAAGCCTTATAATGCTTTGAATTTCCTCGATCTCCAAACTTCTAGTCTATTGGGAGTAAGGTTCTCAAGGTACTGGATTGCCTACCTGTTATCTGTAATTCCTACAGATGCGAAATAGCGCATGATATGAAGAAAGAATGGGATGTGTTGTCTATACCACTGGACAATCACAAAAAGGATCATGTCACCTCTTTCATTTGGGTGAGCATGAAATGGTGTGCTTCGTACTCCACTTAGCAACACCAAGAGAGAAATTATGTCGTCTGTCCTACTGGGCGAACATGAAATGGGGTGTGATTCGTACTCCACTTAGCAACACCAAAAGAGAAATTATGTCGCCTGTCCTACTGGGCGAACATGAAATGGGGTGCGCCGCGTACTCCACTTAGCAATACCAAAAGAGAAATAATGTCGCCTATCTTACTGGGCGAACATAAAATGGGGTGCGCCGCGTACTCCACTTAGCAACACCAAAAGAGAAATTATGTCGCCTATCCTACTGGGCGAACATAAAATGGGGTGCACCGCGTACTCCACTTAGCAACACCGAAAGAGAAATTATGTCGCCTATCCTACTGGGCGAACATAAAATGGGGTGTGCTTCGTACTCTACTTAACAACACCGAAAGAGAAATTATGTCGTCTGTCCTACTGGGCGAACATGAAATAGGGTGCGCCGCGTACTCCACTTAGCAACACCAAACGTCACCTGAATTCTTCTTATGACAGAGTCAATGGCATCGCTCCTGTTTTTACCTGAGAAAAGGTTAAAATAACACATGCGCAGAGGCAGAGAAAATATAATTCATGAATCTGCTTGCATTACCAAGCTTTACTAGGGAATTTATTAATAAGAACAATCATTTTGTCCTTTTGACATTTTAATCATATTAAATGAGAGACATTTAATCAGAAAGGACTTTCCACTCACTTTCAATGAAAGGCTTTTGACCCGACCTTTGATACGGGTATAAGAATCACTCGAACTCTCTTCATCGTGCTTGACAAGGGTTCGGATATTCTCAAAATCAGTATGACTTGGCCAATCTGAGAGGTCATTATAAGGACTAAAACGTGAGCTTGGTCAATGGCTTAGCAAAAGGGACTCTTCGAGTCAAGGCTATTGAAAGAATTGATATCACCAGCTGTTCCGGGTTTACAAGTCAGGAATGCTGCAAAAATGAGATAGAAAAATATTGCTCGCACTTCTTCGAGCAACATTTATGAGCATTTGAAATTCTACGTTAACTCAAGTGCCCTATTCTGAAGAGACTTCGGTAATGGTTGTAACGTAAGTTCGGGTAGGCTTGAAATAAATGGCCTATTTCCATCAAAATGGGTATTATGAACATGGAGATTGGTGATCATCTCATCTAGCAATTGCTCCACAAATGAACCTTCAAATGGTCTTTTCCTTGAAGAATGATCTTGCATATCGACTCAGTTCTTGCTGAAGCTTTTCTTTCTCTCTCTTTTTTTTTTTTTGAGAGAGATTTTTTTTTCTTCGAGAGATTTTTCCGAGAGAGAACTTCGATTTGATGGAGTTCTTTTGCATCCTTTCTGATGAATTTTCTTTCGAGCTTCTATTTGCCCCAAGTCACCTTGCACTTGTCTTGAGATGATTTCATTTGTTTATCACAAGAATGATCACCAATTGGGTTGAAATGAATTCACCGCTCAAATTGGGTATGCAAAGGGTATAATGTGTAGGGATATAGAAAGAAATGCTCTTCGTCATATCTAAGGCACTCGAGCTAACACAGAACTTGCATGCAATAAATATACTTGAAGATTGATGCAAGTGAAAGCAAGAAAATTCTAACCATTTTGAACTTTCTAAGAAATTGCCCCGGTATGGGATTGTTCCTGACATGGGTAAGAAATGAAACTCCGTTCAAAGGGGTTAAGCAAATGATAATCTCTAGTGTTTAAATAGAGGAAATGAATGCCTCTCATCATTTTGATCGTCATACTTTTCGTGAGATAATCCTTTACCTTGTCAGCACGGAATTTTCACTCAACTTGCACTAGGGATTATTATTCAGGACGTGTATGGAAATGTCTTGCCTTTCGTCATCTTGAAATCTCTCATGCAATATGATCGCTTTATTAGGACAGAAATAGATTGCCAAATTAAAAGCCTTCCTCAAAAAAAGCTTAGTAACATCAATTGATTCATAAAATTCAACTTGACACTTGGTAGAAACAAAGTTAGAATGAGTACAAATCAAGTGTAATATTTCTTCACAGAATCAGAATTAACTGGACTGAAAAAATACGACCATCCATCTCGGCCAAAATCAAAGCACCTCCGGGAAGGACTTTCTTCACGATGTACGGGCCGCCATAATTTGGGGCGAATTTTCCTTCTGCAAGAGGAACTATCGATAATAACTTTCGCAGGACAAGGTCACCTACCTGAAAATGTCGAGGCTTGACCTTCTTGTTGAAAGATTTAGCAACTCGTTGTTGGTAGCACTGGCCATGACATAGAGCTCTAAGCCTTCTCTCGTCAATCATGTTCAACTGGTCCAATCTTTGTTGGATCCAATCTGCTTCTGATAATTGTATCTGTGAAAGAATACGTAACGAAGGAATTTCAACCTCAACAGGTAGCACCACTTCCATATCGTACACAAGAGAATATGGAGTTGCCCCTGTAGATGTCCGGATAGAAGTCCGATATGCCATAAGTGCAAAAGGTAATCTCTCATGCCAATCACGATAGTTTTCGGCTGTTTTAGCCAAAATTTTCTTGATATTCTTATTGGCTGCTTCGACCGCTCCGTTCATCTGCGGACGATATGGAGAGGAATTCAGATGCTTGATCTTGAATTCTTTGAACAGTTCATCCACCAATTTGTTATTCAGATTTGATCCATTGTCAGTAATTATAGCCTCAGGTGCACCATATCGAGCAATGCTGTCCCGACGAATGAACCTCACCACAACCCGGGCCGTCACTGTCGTATAAGACATGGCTTCGATCCACTTTGAAAAGTAATCGATAGCGACCAAGATAAACCGATGTCCATTCGACGTTTTAGGATTAATTGGGCCAATCATATCAATGCCCCACATAGAAAATGGCCATGGTTCAGACATTTGATACAATTCATTTGGAGGAGTTTTAATCTTGTCACCATAGATCTGACATTTGTGACAACTTCGGACATGCTGAATGCAATCACTCTCTAAAGTGAGCCAGTAATAACCCATCCTCATTATCTTCCTCGCCAGTATATGACCATTCATGTGCGGACCACATACTCCCTCATGCACTTCTAGCATCAAGTGAACAGCCTCAGTTGAATCAACACACCTTAATAAAATCGAATCATAGGACCGTTTGTATAGACATTCTCCGTTCAAGAAGAACTTCGACGCCATTCTCCTGATATACTTTTGGTCAGAGGCGGTACTTTTCTCAGGAAACTCCTGTGTTTGAATATATGCCTTGATATCATGATACCAAGGCTTGCCGTCAGGCTCTTCTGTCGTGGCCATGTAATAAGCCGGTTTCTGTAAGACCTCTATCTTCAGAGGTTCAACTTCTAAACCACTTGTCACTCGTAGCATTGCCGATAACGTAGCCAGAGCATCGGCAAAACTGTTTTGAGTCCTTGGCAAGTATTCAAACGAAATGTCTTCAAATTCTTCCACCAACTCCTCCAAATAAACGTGATAGGGTTGCAACTTAGCATCTCTAGTTTGCCATTTGCCAACGGTATGAAGAATAATGAGGGCTGAATCCCCGAACACCTTAAGTCGAGCTACTCCCATTTCGATTGCAGCTTGTAACCCGAGGATGCATGCTTCATATTTAGCGATATTGTTCGTGCAGGGAAATATCAGTTTCGCTGCGACCGGATAATGTTGTCCGCCCGGGGATATTAAAACTGCCCCGATACCTGACCCTGACAAGTTTATGGCCCCATAAAAGTACATGGTCCATACATACTCATCAATTGGCATGACTCTATCCTCTAGCGGATCTAGATCGTCATTTTCCCCAGGATTTTCAGCCAAGACATCGGCAATTACTCGTCCTTTGACTGATTTCTGAGACATGAATTGAACATTAAATTCTGAGATGAGAATCTGCCATTTTGTCAGTTTTCCAACCAAAGCGGGTTGATTGAGCAAGTATTTGATTGGATCACATTCTGTTACAAGCAATATCTGATAGTGCAAAGTGTATTGCCTCAATCTGTGTAGCACCCAGACCAGTGCTGCGCACGTTCTTTCTGCCTCAGAATAGTTCATCTCAGAGGCGGTGAACTTCTTACTCAAATAATAAATCGCACGTTCTTTTCCATCCTCTTCACCTTTCTGAGCGAGCATGGCACCTAAGGACTCACTGTGGATTGTGAGGTACAGGATCAGAGGTTGCCCCGGCGTTGGTGGAACAAGCACCGGCGGATTCATCAAGTATTGCTTAATCTTGTCAAATGCTAATTCACACTCTTGATCCCATCTAACCAGCGCATTCTTCTTGAGGAGTTTAAAGAAAGGCTTCGCTGTCTCAGATAGCTGAGAAATAAATCTGGCTATATAGTTTAGCCTACCCATTAAGCTACGAACTTCCTTCACCGAAGAGGGCGATTTTATTTCACAAATGGCCTTCACTTTCGACGGGTCAATCTCAATCCCTTTGTTACTAACAATGAAGCCAAGTAGTTTGCCAGAGGCTGCCCCGAACACGCACTTTGTCGGATTGAGGCGTAATTTGAATTTACGAAGCCTGTCGAATAATTTCGTCAAGGTTTCCACATGATCTTCTCCACGCCGAGTCTTTGCAATCATGTCGTCAACATAGACCTCGATCTCATTATGCATCATGTCATGGAACAATGTAACCATTACCCGCTGGTAAGTTGCCCCAGCATTTTTGAGACCGAAGGGCATTACCTTGTAATGAAATATCCCCCATGGAGTGGTAAATGTCGTTTTCAACTTATCATCCTCGTTCATCAAGATCTGGTTATAACCTGAGAAACCATCTATGAAGGAGAATAGTTCGAACCCAGCTGTACTGTCCACAAGCACATCAATGTGCGGGAGTGGAAAATCATCTTTGGGACTAGCTTTGTTCAGATCTCTGTAGCCAACACACACTCGAATCCGACCGTCTTTCTTCAACACCGGGACTATATTAGCGACCCATTCTGAGTATTGGGTAGTCTCAATAAATCCCACGTCAAGAAATTTCATGACCTCTTCCTTGATCTTCTTTGCCAGTTCTGGCTTAGCTCTTCGCGGCCTTTGCTTCACAGGCTCAACTGAAGGGTCAGTCGGTAGACAATGTTCAACGATCGATCTATCAAGACCCGGCATGTCAGCATAAGACCAGGCAAAGATGTCTTGATAATCCTTCAACAACTGGGTCAAGCGTTTGGCCATATCTTGAGAAAGACATGCCCCAATCTTCACCTCTCTAGGATTCTCTATGTCGCCAAGGTTGATCACCACAGTTTCTTCGGCAGTCAAAGGCTTAGATTTCTCATGGATTTCCAAGTTTCGCCGTATCTCTTCATCATTCAGATTAGAATCGTCTGAGTCATCAGATTGACTTGCATCACATATATGAGGATCCCCGATTCCCGTCCCTTCGCATGCCTCGAGATTAGTCCTGAAACATGAAAGAAATGGATAAAAAAGACAAGAGAGGGCTTAACTACTGCAATTTTCGAAAATTGTTCTTTGCTTTTTGAAATTCATTTTGCTTTCGAAGACCTCGAAACGAGAATTCTTGAGAAGCCCAACCCTCAATTCTTACCGTAGATGACAAATTTTTCAATCGTTGGTTATCGTCATCGGGTTGGTTTGGGGTACTTCAACAAGATTCAAAATGATAAAAACCGCTGTAATTTTATTGATATTGAATCAATGAATTACATCTTATTGGATTGAAAAACCTAAGTGCAACATGAATTGGAAAAAAACAATAAAGATTCTCACGCAGGGGAGATACGGAAACTAGAAATGATTACTCTTGAGGGCTAGCGCCCATCCCTTCAAGTGGTCTTTCAGTGATTGCACCAATGGAGGTTTCAGCAAACCAACCAGTGAGGTAGGGTATACCGTCATTAAAGTCAAAATCCACCACCCTCGACTCCGGCTTCTTGAAAATACAGGGTGGTTAGTCATCCTCGGAATCGTCAGACAGACCGACCACGATCGCTTTACCATGCTTCTTAGGTGGTTCAGTTAGGGCTTGTGGCGACTCAGGAAAGATAAGCCCAAGATCATCCTCAGTCGGGCTCAGCTTTAAATTTTCATATCCACCCACTACTCCAGCCGAGTGAAAGATGTGATCAATGGGAGGTGGTAAGGGACTTCGGCCTCTGCAATAATCGTTGTTTTGTTCGCGGCTTACGGGACCATGATATCCCAAACCAGTCTTGTGGTATTGTCCATTTGTCTCAATCGGGGCCTGAATGCCTTGGCCTTCCTTCCCAAGACCCTGACCTGGCTTAAAACCATTACCAACCATGACCTTGGCCACCATGATAGCTGCATTAGAAACTTCAGGAACGGGTAACGGCATATCAGAGGAAGCCTGAACAACTTGAACTATCTCAAATGAATGATAGCTATCCTCTTCAACATGATCGGGCTCTATGTATGGGATCGATGTTGCATTGAAGATTCGGTGATCTTCCTCCCCATAAATTGTAACCAGCTTTGCTTTAGCCACGAACTTGATTTTCTGATGCAAACTGGAGGGCACTGCGCTTGCATTGTGGATCCATGGTCGTCCCAGCAAGAAATTAAAAGCAGAAGGGATATCCAGCACTTGGAAAAGAATATCGAACACCGAGGGTCCAATTTGCAGCGCTAAGTTAATCTGGCCTATCACATCCTTCTTTACTCCGTCAAAGGCTCGGATAGAAGTCTTGGCTGCTTGCATGGTAGATGGAGGAATGCCCAACCTTTTCAGAGTAGCCAACGGACATAAATTCAAAGCCGACCCATTATCAACAAGCACTCTAGCTACGTGAGTCTCTTTATACTTCACCGATATGTGAAGCGCCTTATTATGACCACGTCCTTCAACTGGGATTTCCTCGTCAGAAAATGCTACTTGATCTTTGAGGAGAATCGCCCCGACAAACTCTTCTAGCTTGTCTTCTTCAATAGTCTCGGGCACATGAACCTCACTCAAAACCTTCATTAGAGCACTCCGATGTTTATCTGATGTCTGGAGAAGTTCCAACAACGAAACTTGTGCAGGTAACTTTCTCAGCTGGTCAACCTCATTATATTCACTAGCCTTTATCACAGTCAGGAATTCTTTCGCTTCTTTTTCAGCCACTGGCTTGGCCAGTTGATTATCAGCATAAGTTCGCCCTGACCTTGTTATCAGATCAACATCATACGACCATGGAACCATCTTGTCACTTTCATAAGCGTAAGGCTGAGGTGATGCCAGGACCAACATTTCCGAAGCATCGGGTATAACGATCCCGAGGTCATCGTCAGAGGCGTCCTCGAGAGGGGGCATGTCAGTTAGCTCAGGATCCAACTTAACTAGCTCATCGGTCAACATCGCGAGTTCTTCATTCCAGTCAATGATGACCTGAGATATAGTGGCCACTACCCCGAATTCATCAGTTGTCCCAATCATTCCCTTTCTCACCAACTCATCCACTTTCTTTTCTATCTCACCGAGTGACACCACCTCGACAGTCGAAACATAACCAGCTCGGACTAAAGCATCGAGCATATCTTCGAAAGGGACCCTGAAGCCTTGAACCTGCTTGACTCCCGGACCAAGACAACATTTGCACTGCTCGAATGATCAGGGAGTGGATTGTTCTGCACATTGGGCTTACCGGTTGGCTGTAGCGCAAACGCTCCAGTCTCGAGTAGATCCTGCACTCGATGTTTGAGTACTTAACAATCATCTGTCGAATGCCCAACTTCACCTCTATGGTAATCGCATTTTTTCGACGGATCATACCTTGCATAGCCAGCAGCATTAGATCTTTGTGGCTATGAATTCAGCAGGTTCTTCTTCCTTAGCACCGCCAGTACCTAAGATAACGTCCCAGGAAGTGGAGTAAACTGGCGAGTTTTACGCTGTTGGCGTGAGTCTTGCTGGCCTTGCCGTCCATAAGAGGTTGTCTGCTGAGTGCTAAATTGCAGCTTCGGGGCCTGAGCTGGCATCTTCTGTACATAAGTCATGTTGACTTCGGGGACATGCTCTTTGTCTTTCTTACTAGTAAATCTCTTACTCAATGAACCTGACTCACTGTACCATCCCTTCTTGAGCCCGGTCTCAATCTCTTCACCCATGGCTATCAGTTGACCAAAAGATTGGGCGGCCGTCACTAACATTCGTGAACGAACCGGCTGCGGTAGGGTAGACACGAACAACTTCATTAAGTCACGTTTTGAGGGTTCAGGCATGATCTGTCCCGCCATGTTCCTCCAGCGAGTGGCATACTCTTTTAGAGTCTCGCCCTTTTTCTGCTCGGCTCTCTCCAGGTCTTCCCTTGTAATGGTGACATCGAGATTGAACTTGAAGTGCTTGACGAAAAGGTTTGCCACCTCTTCCCATGAGTCTTTCCGGTTGATCTGGTGGTTGGTATACCACCTCATTGCGGCATCCTTCAAGCTTGCTTGGAAGGTTTGGATCATTAGAGGTCCATTAGAAACATATCTATTCATGAGCCCCTGATACATGTCGATGTGCTGAATCGGGTTTGAGGTGCCGTCATCGCCTTGTCCTAGGCCTTCATTGCCTTTTCTTCACTGATTTTGATTTGAGTATGAAGAGTGTGCCGTACTATCACGACCGGGATCTTCGGGAGTATCTCAGCCGGGATGGTATGATGCTGAATATACCGGGCCGTGGCAAAGTGACTCTTCATCCTTCCGATGGGCTCATCCGCGGGCCAAATCAGCTTATGAGTAGAACAATTCTACCAAGCGTCGGAATGACGCCTAAGCTCAACTCTGTAGGACTCGCCCTTCTCAAACTGGACTTGAAATTCATTGGGTCTGAGTGGAGGTGGGACGTCCTGCAGAACTCGGAACTGACGTGTAACTCGAAGGAGCTGATAGCAGGTTGCCCCATAAATGCCCATCAAAGGTACGGGCTTCTTATCATCATGGTATAGTCGAGCCTCAACCTCCCGAAACTATACAGCTTGCCAAAGGAAAATCTTAGAGCTTGGATCCTTGAACAGATGGACCCATTGTGTATAGTGCAAACTTTTAGTTTGATCTTGTATTTGTTTGAACCTTAAAATAGGGTTATCAGTCGTGTTCATTTCAAATACAGTCATATTTTCCCCGAATTGAGAAAGGTGTGAGAAAAACCAGATTTGTAAAAGCTCAATCGGGGCTTGAAAAATTTTATCTTTTCCTTTCTTAAATCGTGTCAGAAATATGAAGGTCTATGCCAGAATTGTGTTTATAAAACTAACTCTACCACATATTAATTTTACCGTCCAGGTTATGACGGGATCAATAGCATTTTGACGGAATGGAAAAACGATGAGTCCGAAAAAAGCTAAGATAAAAATCTTCAACCTCACGAGGACGGAGTTATTTTCAAAATATTCAATAAGAAAAGATAGCGGGCATGCTTGACAATTACCCTTTAACACTTTTTCAATTTCCTTTTTGGTCAAATTCAAAAATTTAGCGAGCACTACCACAGGATCTACCTTAATGGGTGGTTCGACTATATCTAACTCAATTGATTTCCCAATGACAAAACTGTATTCTTTCAGAGTCGGTGTGAGCTCAAACTTACCTCCCAACACAAATGTAGTCGTCTCGAGGCACCAAAAATGAGCGAATGCCTGCATGATTCCGCTCTGAACATCTATGTCTAGGATTGGCAGCATGAATCCAATGCGCTTGAGAACGTACTGCTGACCATCTAGCTTCAACTGGCTACATAACTTCTTGAGCTCTAGCTTCGGAGTAGGCACGAAACGGATATCGAGGCGACCCATTCTTATATAGACCACGTGCCAAATGACTCAACCTAAATGATGGACCGACTCAAAATAAGGTGAAGAAAACTAAAGATAAAGCTCGAGAAATTACCATCCTTGGGGAGAGAATGTCAATCACAGAGACATGCACATGAATCGTGAATTTAAACCTTAATCTATCTACCCTAAAGGCTTTTGCAAAATGAAGTGATGAACGGAACGACAGATCGCAGCCTCGCGCACACTCATCATGACTAGCCGCGGCCTCGCATACAATAGTCATGACTAGTCGAGTCCAATCACTTTGGCTTGATTCGGTCGACAAGGGGAACCTCTATGCGTAGTAGCCTCACGTGCATGAGGACGACCCTTCAGCCATTTTTTGAAAAATTTTCGGGACCCAGATGGGATAACCTTTAGCGAGGTCTTACCTCCAAGGTTAAAGAACCATTTAAATACCATCTTAGAACTATGGGTGTGACCCAGGTCTGGTCACAAGTTGTGTGTGGTGTAGTGTAAATACTGTAAATCATGCACAACAATTATATGCAAACACCACTTCAATAGTGCAAAAATTAAATCACAATTCCACTCCACCAAGCCTGCAAAACAAAGGATTAGCCAATCACTACTCCCCTTATAACTCCCATCCTACAAAACCATTTAACACCTAAGAATGAGAATTCAATCAAATTTTGTCAAATCGAGTGGTTTTTCCATGAAAATTTTCTGGCCTAAGTCCTCTTTAAATTTTCAAAAATTTCAAGTTAGTCCCCAGTGGAGTCGCCAAGCTGTCGCGACCTAAAAAAATCGAGTGTTTCGATCTTAGGCTAATGGATTACTAGATCAATTAAATTAACTAACCTAGCTCGAGTTCTCCCAAACTCTACCAAATCGCAACTTAGGTCCAATTGTGAGCATGCAAATATTTTTAACGGGAGTCGCCACTAATCATTTAGGGTAGATTGATTAGAAACCTAAATAAAATAGCGGGAGTACTATTTTATTTCTACGAACCAGAAATCATAAATTCAGGGACTTGGTTACGCTAGATTCCCTAACGCCCTTTCGGTACCAATTTTGAGAAAAATACTCAATTTGACAATTTTGATAAATCCTGACTTAGAGTTCAAGGGTGCAGAAATTTCTTTTTGATTTTTACTTATCTAAATGAAAGCTAACCTATATGTAATGACGTGCAAAAATTGACATGCGATTAATGCAACCTAACATGCAAACTATATGTCATGCGACGACGTGACCTATTTCTAATGACGGGCATATTATTTTTTGTATTTTTTTAAATGAAATTCGGAATTAAAAAGGCCAATTATCTAAACATGCAATTCTAAACTAAAGAAATTAACCTATTCTAAAGCAATCTTTTTGGTATTTTTTTTTATCGAAATTCGAAATTAAAATCAAGTAAAAAATATATATATAACCGCGAAATCTTTCGAATTAAGTTTCGATCTGAAGCCTGACAGATCGACCCTAAAATTCGAAATACCCGCTATAGAAATAATTCTATCTAAAGCCTGATAGATAGATGTATTTCCACGTGTGCGGTTGCGGATTAGGAAATTTTCCTAATCGGTCACATCTTGAAAAATTTGATATCTTAAATATATTGAATATGTTCAAAAGATCTTGAAGATTCTAAATTCTATCCAAATTTGACAAGTAATAGATATCTAAGATTTCAAAAAAAAGAAATAAATCTTAATTGAAATATTGCCTATTATCTAAATATGCAGAATTAGATATCAATAAGCATAAAATAGGCAACAAAATATTCAAATCAAATCGAGATAAGATAATTATCTGATTTGCAGATTTCTTTCCTAATTTGAATTTGCAGCGGATCGGGATTGCGGATCGGCGGTGCGTCGGGAGCGGTGGCGCGATGTCGGGAGCGGCGGCGACGCGGCGGTGGCGTGGCACGGACGGCAGCGGGAGAGGTGCGGCTCCAGGGCAGCAGCAGCGTGGCACAGACGGCAACGGGAGAGGTGCGGCTCCGGGGTAGTGGCGGCGGTGCAGCGGCAGCAACGTCCGGCGTGCAGCAGGGACGTCCGGTGTGCGGCAGGGACGTCCGGGCGGCGGTGCGGCTCCGTGGCAGCGGCGGTGCTGGCGGGGCAGCGGTGCGGCGCAGGCAGTAGCGTGGCGCAACGGCGGTCTCCAAGCGGCAGCGTGTGGCGGTCTCCGAGCGACAGCGTGTGGCGGTTTCCGGGTGGCAACGTGCGGCGGCGCGGAGAGCAGCGACGTGCGGCGGCGCGGGGAGCAACATCGCGGGGAGTGATGGTGGCGCGGGGAGCGGCGACGTGCGGCGGCTCTACCGGTCTCTCTCTCTCTCTTTTCTCTAAAACAAATTTTTGATATGAAATTATGAGAACCTCCTACTATTATGAAGCATAAACATGTATTTATATTGCAAACCTAGGTCAACTAGCCGGGCTTTCTAGTCCTAATGGGCTTAGGTTTAGGCTTTAATTTAATTCTAAGTGGGTTGAATTAATTTGGGCTTTTCTTTAATTAAGCATAATGGACTAATTTAAGCTCAAATTAAGACAACCAAGCCCTTTCGCGTGTGATTTTCGGCCCCCGTCTTCCGAGTGAGTCGCGTTTCGTTCGGTACCCGAGCTCGATTTACATGATGAATTTTAAGCTCGCTTGCCACCGCCGATCCGATGCGGAATGCAATTAATCTATATGAACCTAAACTATATGCTATGCAATTTTAATATTTTTGTTTAGGGGTTAAAAATTTAATCCTTAATTTTCTATGCAATTAATACTAAATGATGCGCCAAAATTTAGGTGTCAACATTCATGATAAATGTAGATGTTGTGGTAAGCTTAAGAAAGATACTGAAGATATCATAGATCTTCGAGAGTTCAGTGAAAACTAAAGAAGATATTGACAAGAGGTGAACAAGTCTAATATGATGAGGATTTTCATGAAGACTTGGAGGTACCATGATCAATCTTTCATCAACTTGAAGCCTTTAGAAGCTGACATACTCAAAAAAATCTTTAGATGATTGATCGCAAGTCATTTCTCATGATTTAATTGTGGACAGCATTAATAGATTGATACTTATGTGCATATGCTGATATCGGTGATATACGAACTTTGGATCATGCTGATATCGAGTCTCGACAGATGCTAGTGAATGTGTCGTCTGAAGATGACCGTTCATCAAAAGGGTAATAATCGATGACAGGTTGAGAAAACCATAGCAGGAGAATCAGGAACATGTTAGAGAACAACTGGCAACTTCTTAGAGGAAAAGTGGATCTGATAGCATCAGTATCCTTCATTCTGGGAAATTCTTGCAATTGCCACTGGAGTGGATTATATGGGCGATTTTGACCTTGGAAACTGCTCTAGTCAACTCTTAACGACTCTTTGCTTTCCAAAAGAGTCTGCAGCGGATGTATTGGAGATGTCTATATAAAAAGGATCGAAGATGCTCAAAAGGGTCGGACGAAAAAATATAGAAATATTAGTGATGTCCATCATTCTTCCTTATGACAATATTATACATTTGTTCATCTGAAAGTTCTCCGTGTAGTGTTCTTGCTACTTTGTTTTCAAGTTACAAGCAACTGTACAAGGGTCATTACATTACGTGTACCTGATAGTGTGATCTATTGATTGATAGAAACAGTACCCGATAATTATAGCTTGACTTGAAGATTAATAGTGGAATCAAGGTGGTGTTGAGGCCATTACCTTGGGAGGAGAACGCAAGCTTGGAGATAGTCATGGCCACGGGCCGGTTTTGGCCTGGAACCGGCCCGGTCAAACCCGGGCCCGGCCCGTTGACCGGGCCCGCGGTTCGGAACCGGAACCGGCCCGTGACCTACGGGCTCGGTTCCTGTTCCATAATTTTGGAACCGGAACCGCCGGTTCCGATTCCGGTTCCGAATTATTTAAAAATAATAATAATAATGAAATTTTTTTTAAAAAAATTTCATTATTTAATTTTTTTTATAAAACAAATTGAACTCTAATTGCCATGCATTGTAAGTGCATTGATCTCCAATTGCAATGCTTGGCTTGGGTGTATTGAACTTTAATTACAAGGCTTGGCTTGAGTTTTATAAACAACCCCTTTGATGGTCTCTTCATTTCCATTCGATGTGAGACTCTCGGTTTGCCTTGAACGCCTTCAATATGAGACTCTTGGCTTGTCTTCGTGCAAATGCCAAGAATCCCACATCGAATGAGAATGAAGAGACCATCAAAGGGATTGTTTATAAAACCCAAGCCAAGCCATGAGCATGTGAAGTTGTATGCCTTTTGTGGCTACGATCCTTTGCTAGTTAAGAGCAAAGGGTTCCATTGGACCGACTAGAATCGGACCATTGGTCCGGTTCCCGGTTCTATGGTTTACCGGTCCGGTTCTTAGTTCTAAAATTAAAAGACCGATCTTACTGGTTCGGTTCCCGGTTCCGACCGGGAACCGATCACCCCTACAATTTTCATTTTGATTATAATTTATATTGAATAATTCATTATTTCATATTTTTATAATTATTTATTTTTTTATTTCATAATTTATTTTTAAAATTTTTAAATTACGAATTGGAACCGGCCGGACCGGAACCGGAACCGACCGGTTCCGGTTCACATGTGGCCACGAACCAGAACCGCCGGTTCCGAACCGGAACCGGTCGGTTTCGAACCGTGGCCATGACTACTTGGAGATAAAAACCAAACCCCTATAAAACATTTGTGCAATCTTCTTTGTGTCCTCATTATCATTTTTATTTGCTTATCATTAATTGCATCTACTTATTAGGAACACTTGCACTTGTCATCATTAATCTGCCACTGATCATTATTAAACTACCTCTTATTATCTTCGGCGAGAAAATTTGTTTAAAGTTCTTGAACATCCTATTCACCCCCCTTCTAAGTTGTATTGTTAGCCCAAACATTGAGCACAATTGTCCATGACTGTGAGATGTTGAAGCTTGAGTGGTCATGGTCACAAGCTTGAGATATGGCGGCCATGGCTATGAGCTCAAAGCTCGAAAGATGATGTCTACCATGAGTAGCCATGGCCGTCGCAAGCTTGGGATGCAAATGTCGTAGCCATGTCATGAGTTCAAGCTGGAGATGTGGGAGCCATTGTCGCTTGAGGTCAAATTGATACGAATTGGAGTGAGCTTGAGCTCAAGCTTCGTGGCCATGGCAACGGTGAGACTTAGGATCAAGCGTCCATTGCCACAACACTCTGGATCTAATGGCTAGGGCCACGAGCTTGAGCTCGATATATGGCAGCCATGGCTGTGGAAGCCATGGTCATGAGCTCGGGTTCAAGCTCCATGACCATGGCTACTGTGAGACTCCTGATCGAGTATCCATTTCCACAACACTTCGGATCTAGCAGCCATGGCTGCAAGCTCAAAACTCAAGCAACCACGGCAGCAAGCTTGAGAGCGCGCCCTAGAAGAAATTGAGCTTGTGCGAGAGCCTATTAGGGGTTTTGAAGTCAAAGATGTCTTTGAGAAGTAAGAGGAAGAAGAACTCCATTGATTTTAGCCAAGAAGGTTCTGTAGATGGTGATGGAATATTAAAGAGAGAGCTCGAAGCTCGCGCAACAATAGGAGCAAGCTTGAGGGTGCGACCTATAAGAAATTGAGCTTGTGCGAGAACCAGATAAATGTTTGGAAGTTGAAGATGTCTTTGAGAAGTGCAGAGGAAGAAGTACTCCACTGATTTTCACCAAAAAGGTTGTGCAGATGGTGATGGAATGTTAGAAGGAGGGCTCAAAGCTCGAGCGATCAATGCCGCAAGCTTGAGGACGTGCACTAGAAGAGATTGAGCTTGCCCGAGGGTTAGCTGGGGGTGTTGAAGTTGATGATGTCTCGGAGAAGTAAAAAGGAAGCAGAACTCCATTGGTTTTAGCCAGAAAGGTTATACAGATCGGGGTGAATTGTCAGAGAGAGAGAACATTTGAAAATGCGAAAAAAACAACCGCATGCGCACTTGGAAAATTGTCCAAAAAAATCTTAAATTTATTGTACAGAGGCCCAATTCAATCCTAAATCTGTTAATTATACAAATTTAGTCCTAAACCTTCTAACGATTTGCCAATTTACTTCTAAATCTTTCAATTATGCTAATTTACTCTTAAACTATCTCATGATTTGTCAATTAAGTGCTAATTCTTTTCATGATTTATCAATGTAGTCCTTTCGGCCAAATATATAAAAATATGTTTAGAACTAAATTGACAAATCTTCAAAAGATTTAGGACTATATTAACATAATCAAAAGGTTTATAACTAAATTAGCCTCCGTACCATAAATTTAGGAATTTTTCAATAATTATCCCTATACTCACTCCACATCACCTTTTTTATCTTAACAAATCTAAATCAACGATTTTTAACATTATGACGTTCACATCAGCAACAAGAAGTCCAAGTCATAGAATCCATCACTGAAAACGATGGAAGTACTATCGGTGGCACATTTTATAAAGTAAATGGACCATTTTAAAACAAAAAAAATAGAGAAAAATGATTTTGAAATTCGAGTAAAAATAAATGGACTACTGGTGACCTTATTAATTTTTTTTTGTCATCATTGAATAATTCATTCACTAAATAAACTGAAAATATCGTGCGAACAAAAGACACTTGAATCAAAGAAAAATGGGATAAAAGAATTTTGGAGAGGGTAAGATTAACAAAAAAAATTTACATGAAATATGGTGGATTATAATATGTACTTACCAAAATTTACGCCAAACATCAAAAGGTTGGTGCCCTTTAGAACTTGACTTCCAATTACAGGCTCCACCCAATGAAATTTCCACGGGTTGATACCATGAAAAATGTCAAACCGGTACATCTGCGACAGATTTACTATAACTAATTTTTCAACCATAAAAAATCCCTAATTAGTACAATTGTGACAATTTTACCCTCCGTTAATTTTCATTAAATTTTACTTTCAAATTTATGAGTTGGATGACACATGGCAGTTGACAGCTGTACTAGTTTTGGGTTTTACCCTCCATTTATCACAAATATACCATTTTGTGATTTTTCATGATTAAAAAGGGTAAATTTATTATAAATGTATGAGTTTAGAGTTTTTTTGTGGTTAAAAAAATTAGTTTTTGGTAAATTTATCATAAATGTACGATTTTGAGGTTTTTTATGGTAAAAGAATTAGTTTGAGGTAAGTTTTTCTTAGATGTACTAACTTAGCGTTTTTCGTGGTATTAATCTAAATTTCAAAAAGTCTTTTACCGTACTCATGACAATGCATCCGACAACAGACTATAGCGATCTGAAGATTGCAGGCCTGACGGCGGAATCAGTCTAACTTACGAATTTCTGATTTTGGTCATTACTACCCTCCGTTTGTTTCGAATTTGGGTATTGATTCCTGCACACGTGACCCGAAATTCAGAAAGTCCTCTTCTTCTCTTTCTTTATTTTTTATTTTTTTACGGTTAGATTAAAAGTCCTCTTCAAATTTGTCATTTTAATAAAAAATTTGTCAATTTGTCAATTTGTCATGTGTAAGAATTGCGATACACACGTTCGCCGTATAATGCAGTTAGCATAAGAGGCAAAATGGCACAACAAGGGAAGTTTGGGGGACCAAAACATGAATTTTGTAATATCCTAAAAATCCATCTGTTTTAGAAAGAAGGATGGAATTTTTAATGGCCTAATTCAAAAAAAAAACACCAACTTTACCTTGAGTGATAATTCTAGCTTAAACTTGTTTGTCTTATAAAAATCATCAGCTTTTACTTAAATCTCAAATTTGTTCCGAATAATTTGAAAATTTCACATCACAGACGCCAGATTTGGGACTCGGGTAAAAATTAATGCTTTTTATTGAGACAAAAAAAAAGTTCAGGCACCCACCAGCGCATGGCCGAGTTGGTGGGCGCTTTCCTTCTCTCCCCAAAGGTTCTGAGTTCGAATCCCTGCTCGGTTCCGTAATTTAAGTAGGGGCCCTGACGGTGAGTTGCTGGGCTAGTCTCCTCCGAGGTATAGGCTCCCCGATTACCCGTGCTGGCTCGTCCCCGGGGAATGGTGGCGGATCCTCGGTTACAAAAAAAAAAGTTTCGACTAGAATTGTTGTTGAAGGTAAAGTTGGTGCTTTTTTTTTTGAATTAGCCCAATTTTCAATATGGTAAAGATTAGCCGCAAGAAGATATCTTTGTATATTTTTTGTGTATTATGGCCGTATGAGAACTTGCGTCGGCTGCGGCAGGAACATCTTCACACAGCGTGTCGGAGGGCATAGGAGGCAAGGATTGACCTCCCCAACTTCGGGTTCCAAAGGAACCATGGCCACTTGTTATTTTTGTGAACTTTTTTTTATCAGAAGAAAACTTTTCATTTTACATAAAAGAGAGACATAATTTCAAGACAAAACCAATCCCAAAGAGTTATAGTCCAATGAAAATCTAAAAAATGAATCAACTTTGTATAGCCTACATAGACTCGCTTATTATTCCACAAGAACGGATTTTTCATGGCATCACAGTACAACCGGCAGCCGATCACCAAAACTCGCATCATCATTAGTAATGTGCACTCGCCGAGATTTCCCTCTCTAGTAGCTACAGCTTTTCCAAAAGGTTCGACTTTCCCTACACCATCACTATATAAAGACAACGATAACACCAATAGGTAGAGCACTACAAAAAAATCGGATTTTTACCACGAAAATTTGCAACGAAAAATTTTTCGTTGCAAATTTTCGACAAATTTTCCAACGAAAAGCAAAATTCGTTGAAAATTTCCAACGAAAAATTTTTTGTCGCAAAATTCGTTGGAAATTTCCAACGAAAAATTTTTCGTGGCAAAATTCGTTGGAAATTTCCAACGAAAAATATTTCGTCGCAAAATTCCTTGTAAATTTCCAACGAAAAATTTTTCGTCGCAAAATTCCTTATAAATTTCCAACGAAAAATTTTTCGTTAGAAATTTCCAATGAATTTTGCCACAAATTCAAAAAAACCGATACTATTCGGCATTTTTTATATTCATTGGAAAATTCGTTGGAATTTCCAACGAATTTTCCAATGAGTTCCAAAAAAACCGGTACTATTCGGCATTTTTATATTCGTTGGAAATTTCCAACGAATTTGAATTTTTCGGGCAATTATTTCATTGTGTACAATTTTCGTTGGAAATTTGCAACGAAATTTCCAACGAGTTCCAAAAAATCGGTACTATTCGGCATTTTTTATATTCGTTGAAAAATTCGTTGGAAATTTCCAACGAATTTTCCAGCGAATTTCAATTTTTCGGGCACTTATTTCAGTGTGTACAATTTTCGTTGGAAAATTCGTTGGAAATTTCCAACGAAATTTCCGACGAATTCCAAAAAACCGGTACTATTCGGCATTTTTTTATATTCGTTGGAAAATTCATTGTAAATTTCCAACGAATTTTCCAACAAATTTCATATTTTCGGGTAATTATTTCAGTGTGTACAATGTTCGTTGGAAAATTCGTTGGAAATTTCCAACGAAATTTCCAACGAATTCCAAAAAATCGGTACTATTCGGCATTTTTTTATATTCGTTGGAAAATTCGTTGGAAATTTCCAACGAATTTTCCAACAAATTTCATATTTCCGGGCAATTATTTCGGTGTGTACAATGTTCGTTGGAAATTTCCAACGAATTTGAATTTTTCGGGCCATTATTTTAGTGTGTACAATTTTCGTTGCAAAATTCGTGGGAAATTTCCCACGAATTTTGCAACGAAAACACTACTTCTTCTTTATTCATATTTTCGCGCTCAATTCATTCCACATTCATTCTCTTTCTCTCTCTCTCTCTCCTTCACCTTCTCGCTCCGCCTCCTCCCCCGCCGCCCCCCCTCCTTCGCCTTCACCTTCTCGCTCCGCCTCCCGCTCCGCCTCCTCCCCCGCCGCCCCCCCTCCTCCTCCGGCTCCGGCTCCGGCTCCGGCGCCATGGACACCAAGATCGGGGCCCTCAACTCCTCCGCGCCCAGATCTGGGCGACGTCGGCTCCCTCCCCCGTGGCCATCCAGGGCGACATCGGCTCCCTCGCCGCCACGGCCATCCAGGGCCAGGCCCCCGCGGCGGTCGGCGCCCCCGACGCCACCATGGGCCGCCACCTCGCCCGCCGCCTCAACCACCTCATCGCCGTCGCTGGTGAGCTCGAGGTTGCCCAGATCTGGACGACCTCGAGCTCGTCGCCGGCGAGGGCGATTTTTTGAAAAAAAAAAATTCGTTGGAAAAAAAATTTCCACGATTTTTCGACAAAAAAAAATATTTGTAATTTTACCAACAAAAAATTTTCGTTGGAAAAAAAATTTCCACGATTTTTCGACCAAAAAAAAACATTTGTAATTTTATCAACGAAAAATTTTTCGTTGGAAAAAAAATTTCCACGATTTTTCGATCAGAAAAAAAATTTTGTAGTTTTTCCAACGAATTTAGCCACAAGTTTTCTAACGAATTTTCCAACGAAATAAAATTCGTCGAAAATTTCCAACGAAAATTGAAATTTTTTGTTGGAAACATTTCCGACGACCTATTACCAACGAATTTTTTTTCGTTGGAAATTCGTTTTCCAACGAATTTTTCCAAATTTTTCGTTGAAAATTTCGTGGGAAAAAACGTGTTTTTTTGTAGTGGAGAGAGCACAAATAATGTTTTGTAAATCTCATATCTATATCTTGATTGGGCACCCAAATCTATATCTAACTCTAAATCGGGAAAGAAGAGCTGCAAAATAGATACTAGTTAATCACAAAATCATTTTTAATAAGATAAGGTCATCATTGAACACAACGGGAGAGGAGCTTTTGAGACTCATGGAATGCTCAACTTTTAGGAGCAAGCACCTAGAGCCAAAGCGATCTGAGTAGATCCGGAGAGAACATATTTTTACAAGGCGCTTTCGCTTTGATATTTAGCATTCACAGGGTCAAAACTCTCCACTTTCATGGAGGAAGTCTGACAACGTCTTCCGCAAAATCAACAAAGAAGTCTTGAAGGAATCCTGAACATGAAGAGCTAGGGAGATAGATATTCTCTCCCTTAGGAACAGAAATTTAGAGAAGGGGTTGGCGGCTGGGAAAGAGAGGAAATCCCAAGAGAAGGGGAAGAGGTAGTAGGGACATAAAATCTTGTCAAGTTGTCGTGACATTTTTGTGAACTTACATAAACAATCGTCCGAGCCTGATCACTACGACTTCATATGTTAAGAGGCACCCCTCTCGTTGAAGTAGTGACCAAAACAAACAAGCCTCCATAAAGTTGTAAGTTTATGTACGGGATTAACGTTTCTCGATGTCGAAAGGTCTAGAAAGTTGAAGATGACATGATTTAATGTATATATATCTCTTGATTGAAAATGCATATTCAATTTGAGAAGATGTCTTCCATCTTTTTAATTATTTATTTTTGAAATCATTAAAATTACGAACTTTAATTAGAATAACTTTGCACAAGAAACACCATTGACCAAGTTGTTGCCACCTTTATTGATAGCGAGTTACCAGCACCGTTCACCAACTATTGCCCTTTACGAGACCACATCCGACTATATGATCATCGTTGTCTCTATTGATGTTTCGATGACCAACACTATTTACCGTACATCAGCTTAGGGTCTGCATAGCAACGTTTCTGTTCTCAGAAATAATTTCTGATCGGAAATAGTTTTTTCTATTTCTATTTTTTAGAACAGTTTCTGAGCAAAAAATAGCATTTAGTAACTACACAAAATTTCTATTCTTGGAATAGAAAAAGAATAGAAATGCGTTTAGGGCGCGAATGATCCATTTCTATTCCATGGACGAGTTTCTCCCTTCTGGGCTACCGACGGAGGACGGCGGGTGGCGGTGGGGGGCGGAGGACGGTGGTCGACGGTGGCAGAGGATGGCGGTCGACGGTGGGAGGTAGTGGAGCATGGCGGTTAGCGGCGGAGCACAGTGGTGTCGGGCGGCAATGATGGCAGCGGGGGGCAGTGGCGGGAGGTGGCTGGCGACGAAGGGTGGCCAGCGTCGGTCGATGGAGCACGGCGGCCGATGGCAAAAGATGGCGGCCGATGGTGGATGACCGCCGGCGTCGGGTGGCCAGGGACGGGAGGTGGCCAACAGCCGAGGGCAGCCAGCGCCAGGTGGTGGCCGGCGTCGGGCGGTGGAGCACAATGGCCGGCAGTGGAGGATGGCGGCCGGAGGTGAGTGGTCGCCGACGGTGGAGGACGGCGATCGGTAGTGGGTGATCGTCGGCATCGGGTGGTTGGCGGGGGGAGGTGGCTAGCGCCGGGTGGCGGCCGGCGTCGGGCGATAGAGCACGGCAGCTAGCAGTGGAGGACGGCGGCCGGTGGCAAGTGGCGAAGGACAGTGGTCGATGACAAGAGGCAGTCGGCGGGCGTTGGCCAGCTAGCGGCGGCGGAAGTTGGGCGGTAGGTGGCAACAAAGGACGGCGAGAGGCGGCGGTGGGTGGGTTGCGGCCGATGGATTGTTTCTTGTTTTTGGAGGATTCCAGAAAAAATCGTTTCTTGCTAAACAAAAAAGTAGATTTTTTTTACTAAACGAATTTCTGTTTTTTTCTGTTCCGAAGAACAAAAAAACATAAAAACAAAGAAACAGAAACGTTACTAAACAGATCCTTAACGACCAATTCCGACAACAACCGTTCAATCACCGCTGTACACCCCACTGGAGCCTTCATCATCTTGGGAAAAATTCCATTTTTCTTTAAAATTTATTAAATTAGATTCCATCTATTTTGCAAAAAATTAATAATTTAAAAAATATATCATTAAAATTAATCGTTTTTATCACGTACAAAATTGATTGAACAAAACATATGATATTGACTAACTATTTCAACAGATACAATTTAACTAATTTAAGAAAATGTTTTATAAACTATCCATCTTTTTGCGAAATAAACGTTTCTCGAAAAACAACTTTTAGGAAAGTGTTTTTCGGATTTTCCAGCGTTCATTTCACGAAAAATAACTAGTTATGAAAAACATTTTCCACCAATGAAAAAAACACTTTCAAACACGAGGAAAATGTGTTCCGCATTTTAGAGAGTGTAAACATTTTCTATATATTCTTTCACCTCATTTTCCTACAAAAAACACATTTTCCTTTTTTATTTTTTTAAAAAATTTATCTTTTATTCGTTTTCTTTTTTTCCTTTTCTTTCTTTTTTTTTTTGCTTTTTCTTCGGCCGGCGTCAAGCCACAAGCAAGCTCGAGCCTCGCCGCCGGCAAGGTCAAGCTCACCAAGGCCAATGACCGGCCAAGGAAGAAAATAAAGAAAACGAAAAGGAAAAAAATAAAAAAGAAAAATTAAAATAATGAAAAATACAATTTTTTTGGTAATTTTCCCTAGAAAATCAAAGAGTCAATATCACGAAAAATCCTAAATTGGTACATCTGTAACAATTTTACCCCAAACTATTTTTTTAACCACAAAAAATCCCAAACTAGTATACTTGTGATAATTTTATCCTGAAGTATTTTTTTTATCACAAAAAACCTTACACTGGTACATCTGTGATAATTTTACCTCTGAACTAATTTTTTGACTACAAAAAATCCTAAACTGGTACACTTGTGATAAATTTATCCTCCGTTAGTTTTCATTAAATTTTACTATCAAATTGCTAAGTCTAATGATACATGGTAATTGATAGGTTTACCAATTTTAGGTTTTACTCCTCTGTTTGTCACAAGTTTACAAATTTGTGATTTTTCGTGATATTTATCCAATTTAACGGATACTAATGGAGGGTAAATTTGTTACAAATATACCAGTTTGAGGTTTTTAGTAGTCAAAATATTAGTTCGGGGGTAAAATCGTCACAAGTGTACCAGTTTGGAGTTTTTGGTGGTCAAAAACATAGTTCGGGGTAAATTTATTACTAGTATACCAGTTTAGGGGTTTTTATGATCAAAAAATAGTTTGGGTAAAATTGTCACAGGTGTACCAGTTTGGGGTTTTTCTAGTTCATTTTCAAGTCTCAACCAATCATCGAAAAATAGTCATTTTTGTGGAAAATAACTTTCTGGAAAATATTTTTCAGAAATGTCACATTTTCCGTGAAACGAACGGAGCCTAAATGTCAATTTGACTTTACTATTTAGATGGTTTTGACCCACTATTTATCAAACAAGAATTTACCCCAATACAGTATAACAAATTCTAGTTACAATTAAGAAAAGCCAAATCATAAACATTTGTGCGAACACAAAATTGTTTAAATAGTGCAAAAAACGTTCAAAATCGAGATTGACTCAATTAATTATTGTATCTAATGTGGGTTCTTGCACGTTACTTAGATTGCAAGGATATTTTTGGTTTACCTTTGGACATTTTATGTCGATGATATGATAGCTCTATAATTCGACTTAATCGTTTATACTGAAAATACATTGCTTCTGTTGTTAATCACCTAAATTTGGAGGACATTCTTAGGTTAATCTTGATATTGTTGCTTGATCATGTAGCTATGTTGTATCTTTAGCCTGGTCACATGCAGAAGTTTTCATCTATTATTCGACACACACGACGATTACATAGACCAAAATCAAACATAAAAATCGGGGACTAACTTTTAAAGATAGGCATGCAAAACTATCAAGTTTTTTTAAAATTGCTCATGCAACTCTTTTCCTTAGTGAAAATGCAATTTCTCTTTTTTTTTAGAGTTTGTATGGTAACATTCCAGTTTTTTATTTTTTTTGTTCTTTTGTTCCCCGGGATAGAAAAAAACAGAAATCCATTTGATAACGTCAGTTAATTTTTTTATTCTCTGGAATAGAAAAGTTGTCAGAGCATAGATTTGGAATATAAATAAAAAGTAAAAAAATCACTTTTTCTGTTCTCGAGAACAAAAAGAAAAACAAGATTAGCTCTTTTTCACTTTCACAAGATATTTTCCTACTAAACCTTAAACCCCAAACCCTAAAATCCGAATCCCTAAACCCTGTACCCGAACACCAAAATTCAAAACACTAAAGGCCTGTTTGGTAATTGGCCAAACAGTGCTTGATCTATTATTTTGTTTTTGAGAATAAAAAAAGAGCAAAAATCGATTTAGTAAATTTTTTGTTCTCGAGCACAAATTTGTTCCCAAAATGAAATTTGGAACATAATCAAAAATAAAAAAAAAGTTGATCTTAATTCTGGGAACAAGAATCGGAAATGGAAAAGAATTTTTTTTCTTCTTCTTCTTTCCTGGCCTATGGCTGGTGGCAGGCCGACGAGTGCGTCACGGCCTAGGCAAGGGCTAACCTTGCCCAAGCTGCGAGTCGCCTTCGCCCAGGCCGCAAGTGGCAAGGGCTAGACCCTCACGGCCTAGGTGAGGGCGACCTCGCCGGACCCTCGCCAGATCTGGCGAGGGCGGCTCATGGCCTAGGCGAGGGTGGTAGCGAGGATCTAGCCCTCGCCAGATTTGACGGGGGCGGCCGTCGCCCAAGTTGTGAGGGTCTAGCTCTCGCCCTCGCCATTGCCAGCCTTAGCCTGTGGCTGGTCGCCCACGCTAGTGACCTGGCCATGGGCCAAGGAAGAAGAAGAATAAAAAAAGATTAAAAAAAGGAAAAAAAGAAAGAAATATTAAAAAAAATAAAAATACTATTAATAAAAAGAAATTTTATCAGTTACAAAGCACATTTCTATTCTTTTTCTATTATAGGAATAAAAATTGGGTAATTACCAAACACCTTCAAATGCTTAGAAATTATTTCTGGGAATAGAATGAAAAAAATCATTTCTGAGCAAAAATTATTTCCGGGGACAGAATTGTTAACAAACGCACCCTAAACTCCAAACCTCAAACCCCAAAATGCAAAAACCCAAATCCATAAAATCCTAACCCTAAACTGCAATTTCCACGACCACTATCCAATATTTATTTAGTTTAGTTTTATCCAAACATGAATTGTTAAATCTCTACTGAAAAATTTATAATTAAATGAAAAAATTGGGAGTAGATATTTTTAGGGTTGTACCAAATGCATCCATGTTCTTTTTCTATTTCGAGAATCAAAATTTTGTCCATTTAACAAATGCGTTCTTCTGCTCAAAAATTCATCCAAAGAATAAAAATAGAAAAAAATATTAATGAATAGAAATTGCTCCCCATAACAAAAACGTCACCAAACAGACCCTTAATTATCTCCATTAGGGGTGATCGGTTTTCGGTCCGATCCAGTCCCATCCAGGAACCGGACCGGAGGAACCGATTTCCAGTTTCCGGAACCAGGGACAAATCTAGTCCGGTTTCTAGGCAGTCCAATGGAACTGGTTATTGTGGAGAAGAATAAACTCGAAGACACCAGGAACTCGCAACGATAGTATAAAAGGTACTGGGAATTTCCTCCAAGTCGTGGCCAATAACTTTGATGTCCTCGCACTGTGTCTTTGTAGTTTCTTATGTTTTGAGTTGTTGTTTGTGCTTTGCTGGTCTTTGATGAAGTAAAGTTGGGTTCTTTGTGCTTGATACGCAGGCCTCTCGTCACTCTCGTTTATCCTTTGTAAGTTTGGGTTCAACCACATTAGTTTTGGTTTGAGGGTATTTTCATTTTTTTTGAAATTATGGAGTTTGGTTTCATCTGTCTGTATCTTTGGCTTTTCTTTTTTGGGGGGGTTTTACTAAGGTATGCTTCGATATGGGCAATAGAGACCAGTCTCGCACAGATGATCATAATGGCTCACTTACTGGGTTCTCTATTTCTTGATTACCCTCTTTGAGCTTACTTTTGCCGAACTCCTCGAATGGTAATCCAATTTGTTCAACCAGGTCGACTAAGTCGTCTCTGTGAAGCGTCAAGCCTGAGCGAGAGGGAAACAGGCAGAACGTCGAGCGAGAGGTGATTAGGAGAGAGGAGAGGGAAAGAATAAAGAGGAGGAGTGAGCATCGTGGGCGAATTCGAGAAGACCGAAAGAGGAGAGCAACATGAAAAGTGGGTGAGGGATTTTAGATTATGAGGGTTTACTTTCAAAAAATAACAAAATAAATGAAAACTAATCGGTCCGGATGATCCGGTTCTATCAGTTTCCCTCCTTAGAACTGGGAACTGGACCACCTAGACACCGGTTTTACTTTGAGTTCCTGTTCGATCAGTTTATCTTGCTCATTCCTAATCTCCACTCATAAAAATTCCTAACGCTACGACAGCTATTGGTTGCAATGTTGCCACCAGTACTACCAGTCAGTGGAGCAATTGTTTTTGCTTAAGAAATCATAAAGGGCCATGTTTTTCTCTAATTCAAGTGAAAGACACCCTTCAATGAAATCTCTAATTGGCGAGTTATGAGCATAGACATCAATCATATTTAATTTTGATTAAATTTACATGCGGATAATATCCATAATTTGTAATTCACAAAGGCATAGTTGGAGGGTGTTTCGAGAGGATATTTGCTAATCATAAATTGCAATCAGAGCTTACTTTAGTTTGAGATGGAACATTCTTTTAAAAATGTTAGACAAACCTTTATTTCCAAAAGTTCAGGTTTTTAGGACTTAACGTTGATCCTCGCGTGTAACTTACACGCAAGACGTGTTATAGAGTCAGCCACTCTAATAGAATAACCGGTGAAATATAAATAGTAACATGACCAACAAGCTGAAAAAGATTGAAAGGAGATAATTATCTAAAAAGTCTTAAATTTATTGTACAACGATCAATTCAGTCACAAATCAACTTAACCAATTTAGCCCCAACCTTTGAATGATTTGTAAATGTAGTCGTGCCTTGAATGACAATTACTAATGTGGATGTCGGTCTCTTACATGGTACAATTTTTAACAATTTCTGAATTTTTTTATTTTTTATTTTTATCTTATTTTCCTAGTTCTCTCCACTGATCAACAAGGCCGGTCAGAGGGAAATAGGGAAAAAGATAAAAGAAAAGCAAAAAAAGGAAAAAATTGAAATTTTTTAAAAATTACAAAAATTGTCTACGTCAGTCTGGGCAGTACCACATAAGATGATTGACATTGACTAAACTAATGCAACAGCAATATTCAGTCAAAATTAGCTGGAAGGACCACATTGGCAAATTATCAAAATTTTTTAGATGAAATTGATCAAATTAAAAAGTTTTTGATTGAATTGGTTGCTATAAAATAGGTATAGGAGTTTTTGGGCAATTTTCCCAAATTGAGAGAGATAGTCAGGGTTCGAACCTTCCACCCAAACTCTTGACTAGACAGTAAACATGTTATTTGTGAAATCGAAACTTGTAACTCATTACCATATATGATCAAATTGTCTAAAAAATTGACGTCTAAACTTTTAAGAATATAAATTTGAAATCTTATACTGTCATTCAAGTTTTCCCTTTTTTTGTTAGAACGGATAAAGTATGTTATGGATTTGTCATTTAAATCGCTGCACATATATACATATACATATATATATATATATATATATTTGTTTCATGAAAAATTTCACGAAATAAAAAATGCTTTTCATAGAAATCATTTAAAGGAAATAGTTAGTTTTTATTTTGATGGTATATTGAAAAGTGTGACTGAAAATGTTTATGGGTGTTTGGATCTCATTTATGAAAATAAATCTCCTCAGTGTAATGAATATAATTCCTTAAAACGATCTGGTAAGATGTAAAGTATAAAATATTTTATTTCTTTGACAAAATGTAGGGCCAATTACGTCAAATATCAAAAGGCATAGGAAAAGAGAAATAAAATATCAAAAAATGTCAATGAAATAAAATACATTGAAAAATGATTTCCTCTATTCATAATTGGGAATTCATTTTACTAAGGGAAAATTTCAAATAAAAATATGAAGTGTCATTATTTTCTCAAATAAAAGCTCGAAGTGGCCAAATCGTATCAAATAAAGACTTTTGGCTGACTAGCCAATATGTGACTATTCTGGCAAATGGCATTTTAGTATAAAAAATTCTAAGTATATATATATATTTATAGTTTACTTTACTTTCCTTTTCCGTTTTTTTTTCTCTTTTTCTCTTCCCTCCCCAACCATCGTTGCGCCTCACCGCCGCCCTCAAGCGAGGGCCACCCTCATCGGTGTCTGGTGAGGGCCGCCCTCGCCTGGGCTAGGCGAGCGAGGGCGACGCTCGCCACATCCGTTGAGGGCAACCTTTGCCACATTCATAGAGGTCAACCCTTGCCCTCACCCGACATCGGAGAGGGTGGCCTTCACCTGAGTTTAGCGACCAACGATGGCTGGTGGAGGGAAGGGGGAAATATAAAAAATAAAAAAAAAGGAAAGGAAAAGAAAAAAAACGGAAAAAGGAAAAAGGGAGAAAAAAAGAAAAAAAATTTCAAAAGTAAAGAACAAAAATGCCCTTTGGCCAGTGAGGTTAGGCCCTTCTGATACGATAACTTCAAGCACGTATTTGATATGGCCAGTGAGATCGGGCCTTTCCGTTAATCAATTTTTGTAAGCTATTCAAGCAATTAATTTTAAATATATATATTTTAAATTATTTGCTTTTCGCGAAATAAAATGAAAATTTTTTTTTTCGCCCGAGAAACGGAATAATCCCCCTCGGACGCACCGAATCAGCACGTCGTCCAAATCCGACGCTCACCAACCAGGCAACCACCACCATTTGAAGTTGAACCCTCTCGCTCGCTCCGCATCTCCTTTTCCTCGTCTCTTTATCCCACTTCGTTTCCTCCTCCCCGCGCCCACAACACCACCGCCGCTTCGCCCGATACGATATTCAACCCACTCCCGAACGAGGGCAACATGAAGGCGTCGCTGAAGGGGAAGTACGACCTGGACAAGAACGGCGCCGCCGCGACCCTCGGCGTCGGCGCCGGCGAGCTCAAGCTCCGCGCCTCCATCACCGACGCCACCGTCGTCAAGGGCCCCAGCATGAACGGCTTGGTCCTCGCCGTCGAGAAGCCCGGATTCTTCATCGTCGACTACAACGTCCCCAAGAAGGTCGAGTTCTGTTCTCTCTCTTCTCGCTCGCGAATTCCCAAATTTCCGGGCTTTCGTTGGTTGTGGGTGTTGGTGACAAATGGGTTGGCTATTGGGTGAAATTATTATATGGGGTATTTAGGCTCAGGCTCTGTGAAATTCAAGCTTGAAGTTCAGTAATCGTGAGCTGATTTCTGGGTTTTGGCTGTTAATCACCTTGTTGTTGCATTCTGTCGCGTAGGACTTTAGGTTCCAGTTCATGAACTCGGTCCGAATTGCCGAGAAGAAGTTGAATTTGACGTACATCCACAGCAGGGGCGATAACCGGACGATTCTCGAAGGGGCGCTCGTGATCGATCCGGCTAATAAGTTGTCGGCAAATTACTTGCTTGGTCCGGGGAATTGCAAGTTGAAGTACACTTATGTCCATAAAGGGTTGACTACATTTGAGCCTTCCTATGATTTGTCGAAGAATTCGTGGGATTTTGCGGTTGCGAGGAATGTATATGGGGATGATGTCCTCAGGGCGACTTACCAGACTACGAGCAAGGCGTTGGGGCTGGAGTGGTCGAGGAATTCGAAGTTGAACGGGTGTTTCAAGGTGTGGGTTTATTTGTTGGTGTTTGGTATTTCTAATTTTGAGATGCTATCAGAAAGAGATTTTGCTCTCTTCATTTGATAGGAATCTAGAATATGAAGACCTTTATCTTGGCCTGATGAGTATTTAAAGTTACATTTCCATTATGAAATAATACCAAGATATCATGCATGCGTCTAAGTGATAGCCTACTGGATAATATGAAAATGTTCTGAAGATCGTCTTAGGTAATATGGTTTCTTCATAATATGACCATTGTTGTATTTGCCATCAGTAGACATTTTCCAAACCCGTCGGGGTTGCAGCATGCACAATAAACATCCTTCAGTTCTTTTTCAACTAAGATTGATTTGCCATCTGCACATCATTAAAGACAAGTCTGCTGATTCCCTGAATTTTAATATCATCACTTCAGTGTATCTCAATGTCAGTAAAGTAAAGAGTATGCATCTTATTAATAATACTAAGAGGTAAAACTACCTCTTTACTTTACTCATGCGTATTGCCAAAATTGGCTTGGGATCAGACTGATGCTTGTTTAGCTTGTTTGGAGTTTATTTATTTTGTACTGATCTGCATGAGAATCACTTCGGAGCTTAGTTTGGATGGATTGTCCTCTAAATGTGCTTTCATGACTGCCCACTTATGGGCGATTGGCCTCTTAAGAATGGAGCAATCCTTAAGTATGGCAATACTTTTGAACTGTTTGACTCCATGCGGTCATTATCCACTTCAACATGATGCATGATTTACCGAAGCAGCTGTGGTTGATGGGTTTGTTTTATTATATAAGAAATGCCTCTCGGGTCGACGGATGATTCACGAGTAACTTTGAGTGTTGAAGGTCCAAGGGCCCAGCTTTATAAAGGAGTGTCAGGAGATGAAAACATGTATGTGCAAATACGATTATATGCTGCGACAGTTAGATTCCGTACTTTGAGAAGGGATAAAGAATTAGTTTTTTTTTAAATCATAAATCAGGGTATTCTAGAGCATAGGTGCTAGATTGACTAGTTACTGGTGATATTGCGCGAGTGCTTGCTTGTTATGTTGCTGCTACTTCAGAAATCTGATTTCATCTGCGATTGTTGACTGAGATCTTATCTCTTTCGCAGATATCTGCTTCTCTCAATCTGAATGAAGAATCGAAGGTGCCAAAATTAACTGCTGAAAGTACGTGGAACTTCGACATGTGATCGACGCGTATTACTTCAAGGCGAGTCCTAGTTTCATTTTCTGGTTTGAAATTTATTTTACCTGGATGACCATTCGCTACCCTAGTTGACTGTGGGTCCTGAAATTTTTCAGCATCTATCTCTCACTTCTTGATACTTATAATTTATAAGAGAGATAAGTTTGGGCAAAGTCTCCAATTTCCAAAGTGCTAAGTACCCCTTGGTAGTATTTTCAAGTGGGAGTTTACGTTTCTGGGGATAAAACATTGCATCTCCCTTTGCAGTTGTGAATCTATGTTGACCCGGTTGCCAAGAATTGTCTTTTTTTATGTGGGAAAGCTAAACAAAAGTGCAAGATTATGGACTCGTTGGTGATTATTCCCCAGAGTAACAGAGTGCACTTTTCTTGTGACTTGAATTGATGAGCAAAGAATTATTTTCACCTTGTCCGAGTGGTTTTACGATACCTTCTTGATCAGGCTAGCTCTTCACGGTGCATCAGAGCGCTTATCCTGCCTCTGAAGCAGCCTGACGTTCAAGGCAGAGTGATTAGGAATCTTAGGATGGTGTCTAAAGCAGGGTGGAGAGCCTGTGATCGGGGCAATGGTTCAAGGATCAGAATTTTATGTTATGTCTTATGGTTTGAGGACGTGTGCCATGTAATGCGAATATCGTGGCATGGCATCATTCGAGCGGAAAATGTTGATTCTTACGTGGCTGTCAGCAGATCTCTTTTTTGTTTATTACATGCATGGGTGTTGGCAAAAAAAAAATAAACTGTACTGGAAACCTAATTTAGACTGACGCAGTCCACACAAATAAATCTAACTCTAATCCCCAGCTCACCTTCTAAATCTAATTGGAATCCTAACTAACCTTTCACCTTCTAAATCTAGCTGGAATCCTAACTAACCTTCTCTCTCTCGATAGGGCGAGCAACCGGTCATTAGGATCATGATCAGAGGATTAGAAGTCCACTCTTCTTTTTTATTTTTTGAAGCGGTTGAAGGTTAGGAGTCTTAATCGGCTTTTCTAACGGGGCTTGGCGCGCTTGAATCGGCTAGTGTACTATTCGTGATTGAAGATATGACATGCCCACAATCCTTAAACTTGGGGCTCTCGTCTCGAACTGTGACATTTGGTATTAGAGTAAGGTTTTTGAATTTTATGTGCCGTTGCCATTTGTTACTATGTTCGATTATATTTGAGTAGGGAAAGCTTTGATTGAGCGATGTGATAGAAGATGTATTCCTATTGGGCGAGCTATTGGTGATGGTGCATTATGGGGAGGGGGCGATAGCCAACGATGTGTTTTGTTGGGCGAGTGTTGACCATTCATGTAAGACCTAAGGAGGGGCAACGATGGTTAGGGGAATGAAAGAAAGCGATGGGATGGCCTGCAACGAAGGCGTCGCAAATATCAAGGGGGGAAGAATGTCACCATCTGACTTTGTCACATTTCTTGAAGGCGTGAGAAGTGAGCCCAATTATACCGAGAGAAGCATGAGGGATGCTAAATGGATTTCTAACTCAACAAGTGACAGGACTGCAAATACCAAAAGGGCATCGTGGTATCCTAATTCGTCTCACATGTAATCAAATCCTCGGACCTAAAATCTTAGACTTTTGTTTGATCAATTGATTTACAGTTGCACTTAGGTAGCTAACTTTCCAATCACTACCCCTATCCTTACGGGTTTAATTAACCTGGATTTACTTGAATTGATTGGTGGCAATTCTAATATGGTTAATTAAGCTCGTGATCACATTCAGACCCTATAGATTCCCCGAACCTAAGAACTGGGAAGATCTTAAGGACCAAAGTGCTATTAGTTGGCGAATACTCGTCTGCAAAATTCGAGGTGCTACAGAATCAAATGAAAAAAAAAAAAAAGCCAGAGTCCTGATTAAATATTTTGTAACAGCTCATAAACGAATGGGCCTATCTGCGTCTTGCAAGAGTAGACTTTACTACGCGTAGCATAAACTCAGCGTCTGGCAAGCAATCTCTCTCCCTTGCAATTGGATTTTACACTTCACACATCGCATTTAAACCCATTCTTTATGATCCGATCGATTGCACTCGTCTCTAATGCAGGTGGGTTGTATGACCCTGGCGGCAGATCATTTGGCTCTCGTCTCAAAACGGGCCGCCTCCAACCGGTGCATGCACGGGCCGGTCCGGGCCGGTCCGGTCCGTTAACCGGTGATTTTCGCGCTATCGAAATCATCGGTCCCGCAAACATGTCGAGCGCCCAGCTCTTCAAACTTTCAAAAGAAATCGTCGAAAAGAGGAATTTCGTTGCCGCCTTTTTTTTGCACTTTTGCCTCTCCATTTCCATCATCATCAGCCAAAACCTCTCGCTCTTTCTCTCTCTCTCTCTCTCTCTCTCGATCGCCATCGGAAGAAGAAGATGGAGAGCGACGACGACTTCGAGCTGCTCCCGCCCGCAGATCAAACTTCCCCTCCGGTCCACGCGCGGAAGCTGAAGCGCCTCAAGAAGGCCGCCCTCGCCGCCGCCGCCGATCGCCGTCCTTCCCAGCTCCGCGGCAACGAAAGCCCCGACCCGCCGTCGCCACTCGCGCGTCCGCTTAGTCCCGAATCGCAGAGCTCGGGGGATTCAGGCGGCGGCCCACGGCTCGAGGAACCGAGGGATGAGCCGTCGTCGTCGGAGCTGGAGCCGGAGCTGCCTGCAGCGCCCGCGCCCGAGGATCTCCGCGGCGAGAGCGAGCTCGTCGGTTCGGGGTCTGCGCGTTTCGACGGTGATGGCGAGGAGTTTGGCTCCGGAACCGATGGATCCCGAGCGAAAAGAGCCTTGGAGTTTGATTCCGCCGGGGAGCGGCTCGACGCGCGGAGTGGCGATGGGGACGGAGATGCGATCGGAGAGGGAAACGAGGATCCGAGAAGCGATTGGCCCGAGAAGAGGCAGAACGGCACGGAGGTGGCCGATGGAGGTGTAGACGAGGATACGAAGAAGGGGAAGAAGAGGAAATCGAAGGGAGGTGAGAATTGTATCGAAGCGGATGAGAAGCACCAAGCTCATGCTACAAACAAAAAAAGAGCAGAGAAGGTGGTGTGACTCGCTTCTTTTTCGATGGAGCATAATGTTATCCTTTTTTAATGATTGGTTTCGGGCTGTTGAAGTTGGTTTTTGTTGTCTCTTCCCTAATTGAACAGGAAAGAAGAGACTATCTCCAGCAGCTTCGTGCAGACTCTCAGAGACTGTTGCGAGGTGCGATTCTAGTCCTGATTTTTCTAAGCAACAAAAATTCTGATAAACGCTGTAATTGAGTATCGTTGCATGACTTTACTGTCCTAATTTTATTCCACAGAGAGTCGAGATGCGACGTTTAAACCTGTGCCTCTCGTTCAAAAGCCAATCTCTTCTATTCTGGAGAAGATCCGGCAAAGGAAGCTTGAGCTTTCCAAGAAGTGAGTGTATCATTTTGTCATGTGGGTTTTGTGTTATTTTGTTGGTGTAACTATTGCTGTTGTTTCCACTGTTTTATGCGGTGGTCAAATGATATGTGCGCTTCTTTTTATCCATTCAGATCTGTCATGCTGAAGAATTTGTCCACCACACGTAGTTATGTTGAGTTTTTGGGGGAGGATCCAGAGTTTGAGTTGGAAATTTCTCATAATCAGAAAGAGGGGGAAGATAAAGCCAAAAACGTAAGAGTGGAAGAAAATGTTGCAGGTTCTGGTGAGAAAGGGAGAGATGTAAGTGCCCCATCCTGTGGCGAGTCAGATGATACTTCAAATGAATCAGATTCTGGAGGCGCTCCTTCGCAAAGGGTAAGCTTTTTATTTTTTTCCAAAGTTTCTCAATGGTTTCGATTAGTAGCAGAATTAAGCAGCATAGCACTTTCAGATAAATCTTATTTTCTGTGGCAATTGTATGTGAAACAGCCCTGCTAATTTTCCTAAGAGCAATTCTTTATGAACAACTTACTACGAATTTCTTGAATTAGTACTAACAACCTCCAGCAGTGCTCTTGTCCCTCTGTTCTGAATGTGGGAGAGATACCGATATACAACTAATACTAATTCATTTTCTGATCAAATATGAAGGTTTTGAAGTTGACTATTTTCCTTATGTGCTGCTGGTGATCTGGCATTGCTCTATAATTATCATTCTTTTGAACTCCAGGCTTTGGACGAGGGATCCAACCACACATTTCGAGCACCCATAAATGATACTCAGGTTTCCTCCGGAAGCACTACTTATTATTTGATTGATAAATTGCTGCCTCTTCTGTTGGAATGTCTATAGAGGGATTGCTGATCTTTTATTTCTGATGCAGGAATTATTTTTGGATTCACAAAGCAGTGAAAAGAAAGATGATTTACCTGATGAGACTCCCAAAAGTCCCGTGGAAGAAGTTTTTGCACCATCTTTACTTGCAATGAATTTGAAGTTTGATTCTGCTCCTCAAGATGACATGTAAGTCTTATATTCTCCAATTTTAATGATTGCCTCGATCCCACGCTTTGACTAATAAGAATCTTCATGGTGCTTTTTCTTTGCAATCTACTTATCCCTTTATTTGTGAGAGTCAGTTTAAATACACTGCACAATTGACACTTCCTCTATTTTGGGAGAATAAATATGTTCCTGGGTTCATTTACTTGAATACTGATAAATTACTGAATATGGAATTTGTAATCTAAATAAACTCTTCATCCAATTCAGCATAAGTAGAATATGAACTCATAATACTAACATGGAGGCAATGAGTAGAGTTGTGAAAAATATTGTAGGTGTTGCTCTGTTGCCTTGCAAACTGCTGTTTGGGTACTGACCAATTATCGAGTATCAACTAAATTCTCAGTGCTATTTTATTCCTTGACAATCGTTGACCAATCCTGGACCATATTCAGACTTCAGAATCATAAATAACGCGCAAACTTGAGAGTTGCTTTTTTTATTGCATTATTGAAATTACACGATTTGCTCAAGGACAAATTCTACTCTAGAAACTATTTCATTCCCATAATTTCACAAGGAATATTCTGAACGGATGCTCAAAAGTGCACCACGGTCTAGAGTTGTGAACTGATTAAACCATTGTTTTAGTTATGAACCACATTGCATACAAGTAGAAAACATGTCCCTTCCTATACCACATGCAGCTACCATGATAATCTAGGTAATTATTGCTGTGTAGTTATTTTTAATTCGGTTTGGAGCAAGTGATTCTGGTTATTCATTTTCATATATTTTTGGAACATCTTAATGATTTCATTCATCTCCTTCAAGGTCTGATGAGGAGGATGATAATGACAAGGAAAACGTCAATCCTCATATGCATCAATCAGTTGATTTGTCTTTATCTCCAAAAGGAGATCCTGTCAAAGATTTTATTGATGAGGAAGCTGAGGAAGAAGATGACAGTGATAATGATCTACTCCATTTCCAAGACAATGAAGAAGAGGATATTGAAGATGCTGAGGAACTTAATGAAATGATAGCAGTTGACTATAAAGAAAAACCTATAGATAATGAAAGGCGCAATCAACTTCACCAGGAGTGGCTTGAGCAGCAGGATGCTGCTGGGACAGAAAATCTGATGCAAAGACTAAATTGTGGTCTGAAACAGAGAGACACATCGCTGCTTGATCTGGATGATGAGAAAGATGTAGAAGGTGAAGAAGATGAAGAGTTTGGGGATGATGGCGCAGAAGATTTAGCTCCAGCAAATACTGCACGAATGAATTTACGTAAAGCAAAGCAGATGATTCCAGAAGTGTTTACCGATAAAGATGATGCTTATATGTCTTCTGACGATGAAGAATTTGAGACACGGCTAGCCAAACAGTCCCTATTCAGAAAAACTGTGAGTCCTTGCAGTTAAAGTGCTGCATTCATAAATTCAATTCAATTTCATATTATAAGACACGCATCAATTCAGTCTTTCCTTGTGTTTAAGCAAACCACCCCCCCCCCCCAGCCCGGCCCCCCAAAATCCAAAAAAAAAAAAAAAAGAAGTCTGTCATTGTAAGTATAACTTTTAGCCTTCACCTGTGATCTTGTCATTCTGGAACTTATAAGGTCTGAAATCAGTCTGTGAACTTTGCCATATTGGACAGGAAGCACATGCTCCTCTCATGTCACCAGCAGAGGATGAAAGCACCAGAGAAGTATTTCATCGCATAAAGAAGCTGAATATGACCCCAGACAAGAGGAAGAAACCAAAAACATCATGTAAGATCTGCACTATCTCGTAATTGGTATTCTAGTGCGTCACCACGAAAAGTTAAGGCCATGCAGACCATTTCTAATAATGTATTCTTCTGCAGCCCGATTTGATGCACCACTTGCACAAGGCAAAACAATTGGCATTTTAAAGGTAAAATTATCTCGCCATTTGGATTTCGTGTAATCACTTGACACATTAAATGGTGGTTTGGTGATAGCATGTCCTTGTTTCGTAGACTTTGATAACCTGGTCACTTGGTGCATATCTGGATAGTGGACCCTTCTTACATTCCAAAATGTACCAGAACGCCCCCTGATTGGTCATGGAATCTCTTTTGCGTTTGTTGGAAGTTTCACTAACACCACTTGTAAATTGATCTGCATACACTTGGATATCCTATACCTCTATAAAGACATGAATATCTAGCTAGTTGTTTTCCACTTCGGGAAAATTGCATGGATGATAGGGATGGATTATTTTGCAGAAGGCATGCAATGTCTTTTCTACCTTCATGATATCTTCTACTATCGTCATCTTTGTAAGAGCTGTATTTTGATCATATGTGCTTATCCTTTTGCTTTTGCTTATCATCCTCTTGAGTATATGGCAACTAATATGCAGTTTACGTTCTTTCTAAATCAAGATGTCCTTGATTCCATACATTACGATTCAAAGTTCTTGATAATAACCCATCAAACTTAGTAGAAGTCCATGCAACAATAGTTCGCTCTCAGTTTTCTTATTCTCTTATGTTGGAAAATGCAGCAGCCATCTTTTCTAGGTCGAGGGTCAAATCCTCTGCCATCGTCAATGAATCATAAGACAAGCACGGTTCGGACATTTATATTTGGACGGGATGACAGCAATAGCAAGAGCACCATATCAGCATCAGAGGACTCCTCAGACATGGTAAGATTTGGCAGTATTGTTAAAGAAGATTACCGATGAGAACTTCTGAGGACTAAATACTCGGACAATCCTAATTGTAGCTAAATGGACTTTGAGATAGAATGGTAATCACTTGATATATTTCCGTGGCATAATGGTAGTAATATGAAACTTCTGATCACCAATGCTAATGCAGATTCATAAGGAGAGTCGACCGACAAGAACTTCAGTGGCCAAGTTTAGCAGCTCGCAGTCAAAGAGTGGTACCCAAACAACAGAAACTGCTGATGGAGTAAGCTCAAACACGACATTATATGACATTCTGAGGCATTCTTCCGTGCACGCTGATCAGTGTGCTCGGGAAACTATTGTTAGCCAAACTGAAACAATGTTTGCAGCATTCAGATTAGGAAATAAGTCAAAAAGAAGCAGAATACTGATGTAGAAGTCGTCAGTGTCAAGAATCAGTATTGCTACTCTTCCCCTATTAGTGCTGCCTAATTAGGCGCATGTTGAGAATGAGAAATAACCCGCAAAGATAAATGACATTTGCTATTGGCAAATTTTGCAGAAACATCATAGTTTCTGCATTTTTGGCTCTATTGTACCGGGTTAATGAGCTTACATGGGTGCATGCATTTGTTGGTTTCTTTTGGTACATCTCTTACTAGCTCTACCCATGAGGAGTTTTCCTATAGCTCTTTTTTTTGTTCAAGCTTGGTGTAGATATGCCATATTGACTTCTAAATAAGCTTCACTCTAATTACTTTGGCGTGATAGTTACTACCAGAGTCTTAAATTCCTCTTAATGTTTTTTTACTGGAAGGTCTTAGTGATTGTCTTTATTTAGCACAAGAGTCGATTGATTACGAATGTGGTGTGCTTTAGTGGAATAAGCTTTCCAAGATGCAGTATGTGCACATGAGTAATACATACTACTGAGTTCTCCCGTGGAAGAAAACCAAAAAACTATGTTTTGGTTTACAAAACAAAAGCGTAGTACTCGGTAAGAGTCCTATGGCATCTTAAAAACACCAAAAAAGATTGAGTTTTAATGAAGTGGTTTTCCACTGAAGAGGTGTTATAGCTGATGAAAATCTGCAGCATGGCAGTTTAGTAGATATATATCACTTAAAAAACTCCTATAACCAAGCCATAAAATAGCTAATCGAGCTAACACGACCAAACACAAGGAGCCCTAATTAATTGAGACTAAAAAAAGAGGATGACAGTCAAGTCGTGCATATATCAGCAGACTTCAGAACAAAAGCACTTTGCTTCTGGGCCCTTGGTGTGATTGGAACAACTTTCTCTGGAAGTTCAGATCGATAAGATCTACAACTTGCACTCACCCCCTCCTAACCAACCAAATCAAAGCTCACCTTGAAGCCTATAAAAAGACACCTCAAAGGGCTCTTTAAGACAAGAAAGGAGAGAAGAAACAACAAAAGAACAGAGGAGAAAATGGAGCTTGTCAGCTGTACTTTTGGAGAAATGTTAGAAACATTTATTCCTTGCGTTCACTTAGAAATTAAATGGTTGTTGAGAGTTCAAGAGCACAAAAGGACACTTGAATAGCACCTGAAAAGTGTCCTTAGCAACCCAAGATCAGAACAGCTGAAATACAGCTCTCGAAGTTGCTCGGGTCAGGACACTTAGAATACTCTGCAGCTGATTTGAATTCCGGCCTTTAAACCTACATCTAGCTTACAAGAAAAGATCCTAGCCTTTATAGAAGTTCAATGAAGACATAACTTGAAGGAATTTGCAAGGATTTTGAGGAAACCATCCTGTGAAAAGTAATGACATCGTCCAGCAAGATTTTTGGAGACTGATGTCATCCTTGGTTCATATATCTTGATCTGAAAAGGCTATTAAAGGGCCAGCAGGTAAAAGTGACATGAACTGAGCATCACAAGGAAAAGTAGAATTCTCTATTTCAATAACTTATATTCATTGGGAAGGTTTAGGACGGCAAGCTTAAGATTTGAAGCAAGCGTAGCGGAAATTGGCATTCCACTCATTCCCGTAAGGAGAACTAGCTCTCCATCATTCAACTTTCTGCTTATCTGAAAACCCTGTAATGTGTTACATACATAAAAGGTAGCTCCTGAGTCAATACACCAAAAGTCAGCAAAACTAGCCAACAGATAGCTCTCAACAAGTAGTACAATGGACGTAGCTTCAGTAGACTTTTCATTTTTGAGTAAAGCAAGGTACTGCTTGCAGTTTCGTTTCCAATGACCCGGTTTCCTTCCTCACTCTTCTATTTCCTACAATTTTCTTCATGTCTTTGACGAATCTTCTTCTTTTACGTTAGTGCTTGAAGACTTTCCCCCCTCTGATATCATGACACAGTACTTATCCTTCTTGATTGAATCCTCAGCTGTCTGCAACATATTGCGAAGCACAAGAAGGGGTCACTGCCAGATTGTTAATGTTAAAATCCATTACAGACTGATTGTAAGAATCTGGTAGTGAAGAAAGAATAGCATCTATCTTAGTATCATTGTCCATCTCAAACCCGAGGGTTTCCAATCCGCTGATGTCACCGATCAGTTTCACAACATGGTTATTAACTGGTGTGCCCTCGTGAACACAGTCCCTTTCACCGCATTGAATCTTGCAGCGCAGCTTTGTTGTCCAAACAACGTCTTTTAACTAGCCATTATCTCCATGGATGTTCCGACCGGTCTCGTGCTGCCTTTGAAGCATGTTCTCAAGTGAGGCCGAAATGTAACAATTGGCCAAAGAATCATGATCCTGCCATTTGTTGTAAGAGTTCACAAACATCATCTGAAGCTTTTGCAGCGGGCTCTTAAGGGGGTTCTCGTTCAAAACGTGAATCAATTTGTCAGCAGTCAAAACTCTGTTTCTAAATGGCATTTCCAGTCACCATAGTTGGGTCCTTATGCTCCTTACGATCGATTATCGTCAATAATCTTTGCAAGAAGATTGAAGGTGGCCATTGGCCATTGTATCTACACAACGACTGCAGATCTTTAGAGTTATTTTTGTAAAATATTCTCTATCTCCCACGCATGATTCATATCATATGCTGAAAGTAAAGGGGGAACATATATATCTTACTCCATGTAGATGTATGATGGGATCGACCCCCATTACTATTTATCTATCCATCTAATGGAAAATATTCAAATCAAGAGAACATTTTTCCGTGGAGAAAATAGACCAAAAAGTTCTAAATCTGTTGCACTTTTGTCAATTCAGTCATAAACCTTTTAATTATGTCAATTAAATCCTAAACATTTTTCACATTTTCCCAATTGAGTCCATCCACGGCTGTCCTTCGTGACGCCGGTGGCGTTGACTTTGACAAAATTTTAATATTTTTTTTAATTCAATAGTTTCTTTTTCATTTTCATTTCTTTCTCTTTTTTTTTTCCGTCTTCCTCTAGCTGATTGCACGAAGTCAGTGATGGCCGACAACTGGCCAGAGGCGAGGGCCGGTGAGGTCAAGACCTCTGGCGAAGCTCGCCCCTGTCGAGTGGCCGGTAGGGGTGAGCTTCGCTAGAGGTCTTGACCTCGCTAGCCGTTGCCTCTAGTCGGTCGCTGGGCCTTGGCAATTTACTAGAGGAAGAAGGGTAGAAAGAAAAATAAAGAGAAAGAAAAGAAAAAAGGAAAAATAAAAATAAATAAAAAATATTTCGAAAAATATTATAGTATTGTTAAAAATTATTCACGTTAGTGTCGGTCATTCTTTACTGATCCTATCATGTAGAATGACAGGCGTCTACATCAGTGATTTTCGATCAAAATTAGCTTGATGGACTCAATTTTTTTTTTTGATCGAAACTAATGGACTCAATTGGCAAAACCAAAAAAGGCTTAAAACTCATGACACAATTAAAATTTTTATGACTGAATTAGCAAAAATGTAATTGATCTAGGACTTTTTGGATAATTTTCTCTTTCTCGATGAACATATTAAACCACCTACAATAAAGCAACAAGAATAATGCAGAAATGCATTCCAGTAAAAAGCATGTGGTAAGCTCTGATACCACTGATACAAAAATATAGATGTGATAATCAATACATTTTTAAATTTTTTTTCTATATAGATCAAATTTGTCAAGGAATTATCTCATGTATTTTTATAAGAATTATGTATGAATTTGTTAGAACCATCTCTTCAGATTTCAAATATGTAAATTTCTCCAAAGCATACATGTAATGCTCTGATTTGTCTAGAAATCTTTTCACTATAAATATACATTCCTCAACTTATGGTATTTCAAATTTTATGATCTTTTTTTATCTCTTTTGTTTTTGAATTATTTTTGTTGGGGATAATTGTTATTCAATCATAAACCTATTGTATAAATTTCATTAAATCTTAAACTTCCAATGTAATCTTAAATCTTTGACAAAAACTTCAATTATTTTTTTTTTAAATTGCTGATGTGGCTGTCCAGTTATTGCCATCAGTTATCGACAAAAGGAAGAAAAAAGAAAAAAAATTAAAAAATTAAAAAAATCAATAGATATTAAAATATTATTAAAAATTGTCCACGTCAGCGCTGATGGTGCCACGTATGCCAGTCAACGTCAACATCATCAATATCTTACCAAAATTAATCCGAATAACTAAATTGATACTAATAAAAAGTTTGTGCTAGGGAAAATGACACAAATAGTCCCTAAACTTTGGCCCAATATGCAATTTGGTCCATGAACTTTTAATTTATTTAATGTAATCCCTGAACTTTAACCTAATATTCAATATAATCCTTAAACTTTCAATTTGTTTGATGTGGTCCCTAGACTTTTGATACATGTTCAATTTAGTTTATGAACTATATAAAGATGTTCAATATAGTCTTTCAATTAATTTAAGTTCAAGGACTACATTATACATTTTTATATAGTTCAAGGACTATATTGAATATGTACCAAAAGTTCAGGGATCATATTAAATAAATTAAAAGTTTAGGGAGTACATTGAATATTAGGCTAAAGTTCAGAGACTATATTAAATAAATTGAAAATTCATAGACCAAATTGTATATTATGCCAAAATTCAGGAACTATTTGTGTTATTATCCTTTTTTGTTACTTTTCCTTCAAATCCAAGTAATAATACCAATATTTTTCACTAAAAAAAAGTAATAATTCCGACATTTTTCATTGGTCAAAATAATACCGACATTGACCCGATCATTTTCCCATCTAGAAATGGCCACAAAAGTTAAAAAAATCAAATTAAAATTGGAAAATGTTCAGTTTTTTCACCAAGCAAGGCACACTTTTTCGCCTGAAATATCGAATCCTTGCCCTAACTCAGACGCTCAGTCCCAAGTCAAGAAAGTCTCAGAGAAACTTCAGCTCAGTTTCCATCTCCACATCCCAAGAGAAACGCAACGCTGTTTAATTCTTCCACTACAAGACACATATCAAACTCGACTCGCATCTCGACAAATTTCAATCTCGCATCGGATCCACGACGATCTGCAACTTCCGCCGTGATCCATCCATGGCGAAACGCTGAATCTTGCAACTCGGGTCAGCACCGATTTGTTCTTTCTGCAATGGGTCATCGAGATAACGGCAAGTTGCTTTTGCTCTATCTGCTTCTTGTGTTGTCTTATGTAGCTGGGTTTTGGGTGTTCGGGAACTGTCATCATGTGCCCGCTCCGGACGAGCATGAGCGGGTAAATTACGCAGCAGTCGATGCTGAAGGTGTTGATTTGCGCCGTGAACAGCATCTTTTGTTGCGGAGGCTCGAGGAATTAGTGAGGAATCTTAGCGAGGTAGTTTCTAGATTAGAATCGCGAGGAGCTTTGGCGCCGAGCGGTGATGTTTCGGAGAGTCCGAAACTGTTGAATAAGGATAGTGTTGAGAAAGGAGGCTATAGTGATAAGAAAGTTAGCGGAGAAGTTGAGGAAAGGGATGGTTTCGGGAGCAATGCTCGAGATGGGGAGAGAGCAAGGCGGGCTTCTGTTACTAAGTATAGTCCTTTTTGGTCTGAGAAATTCCAGTTTGTGTCTGCGGTGAAATTGGATCTCGAAGCTACGTGCATCAATGTCTTGCCTTATCGAGATTATGAAGGGCTTAGCAAGTATGTTGCCGTTGGGGATGAGAAGGGGAGGGTCTACGTGATTTCGAGAAATGGGGATGTTCTGCTTGAGTTTGACACGATGTTGGAATCGCCAGTTACGGCCATGGTGTCTTATATGTCTGTTTATAAAAATGAGAGTGTCTTGGTGACGGGGCATCAGAGTGGTGTGATCTTGGTGCATAAGGTATGGGAGGGATCAAATGGTGAAGAATGGAGCCCGCTTTTTATGAAAACGGTGGGTAAATTCGCTTCACATGGAAATTCTGAGCATGAGGGATCAGCGGTTAGCATATTGGAAGTACATCATGTTGGGAGAATGAGATATATTATATCAACAGATATTAGTGGAAAGATTACTGTCCTCAAAGAAGATGGGACGGCGTATGGTTCAGTGATGCCTTCAAGTAGGCCGCTTGCATTTTTAAAGCAGAGGCTTCTGTTCTTGACCGAAACAGGGGCTGGGTCATTGGATTTGAGGAGCATGAAACTCCGAGAATCTGAATGTGAAGGGTTGAATCATTCCCTAGCGAGGTCCTACGTTTTTGATGCCACCGAGCGGTCTAAAGCATATGGATATACATCAGAGGGTGATCTCATTCACATGTCGCTGTTGGGGGATGTCGTGAACTTCAAATGCCGGGTCAGATACAAGAAGAAGTTTGAGATGGAAGAGCCTCTTGCTCTAGAGACAATTAAGGGTTACTTGCTTGTTGTTAACCGAGAGAAAGTTTTTGTCTACAATGTATCATCCCACCATTATGTTAGAGTCGGTGTGCCTCGGCTTCTTTTCTCTGCTTACCTGGACGAGGTAAGATCTTCTTTCTTGAATCACCCAATGAACGATGTAGGTGACACAAGGAAAACAACAGCACCTTTGGTTGCTTGCGATCGGGAAAAGCTGGTTGTTCTTGGACTTGGCAGTGGCTTTGTTGGGATGTACCGCTCTAATCTTCCAATTTTCAAGGGAGAGTTCAATACAATGTTGTGGACGAGTCCTGTGCTGTTCTTCATACTCTTCTTGTTTGGAGCATGGCATTTCTTTGCCAAGAAAAAGGAGGCGCTCACATCATGGGGACCTGACGATCCTTTTAGCTCCACATCTGCCACAACTGGCGCTCCATTAGGAGCTACTTCTGGAGATCGGTCTTTCGTTGAGTCTTCCTCTAGAAGTGATCTAATGGATATGCGAGGTAGTGGCCTGAGACCGTCGCGAAGATATGACTCTCCTTCCCGCTATCCTTCTGGAGCAACCAGTTCATTTAGACCGAGTTCGGCCGATCACAACTCTAGACCTCCTGTTGATCCAAACTACAGGACTTCGGAGCTAAAATTTAGAGGGTCCTCCCCTATGGAGTCTTCTGGTTTTGCCAAAAGAAGGGAGAACCTATTTGTAAACAGCCAAGCTGGGGATGATAATAACTGATACATAAACACAGGTCGTATACTTTCTTGGAGAGTCGTGGTTCTCTCATATCCTATCAAAATCAAACATTTGAGCTAAGAGAAGCTGCCTGGACCATCAGTTGCTGAGACTTTGTTACTCTGACACACCAAAAAGCAAAATAACGGAGCATTTGAAGAATCTTTTGTACTATGTCTTCATCTATGAACACAGTGGTAGTGAGTGTCTTTGAGCCTAAAGCCATCTTTCTTGAATGTTTCTTTCTCTGTCTGGTGGAAGAGTAAAAGATTTCATCACAGACTCCATCTTGGGTGTGTATGAAATGGCATACTTGAACAGTGTGATTCATTGGGATGATTTGGAAAGAAGGAAACGAATACACTAGCAAATGCGTCGTCTTTGGAGAGAAGGTAATGGAAGGAAAGTAACTATCATTCATATTCTCCTGTTTTTGGTGGGATTAAGATCTCACTAAAAAGGGCATTATGAAAAATGGTTTCTGCACTCTTGTTTATGGCCAAAAATGATACAGGGATCCTTGTTCGCTTTGCCAACCCCTAAAAATTAGCTACAGATTACTGAAGGGGAATGGTTATCCACTGAAATCATCTCGTTTTTCACAATTCTCGAAGGAACGGATTAATTTGTGGAGAGTGCCAAGAACACAAGACCGAAGTAGACCGGCAGCAGCCAAAATCTTTTAGGTCACAGCAGCTGCTAAGGCTTGCTTCTCTAACGAAATGCGAGAATACATATATTACTTTTGATCATAATGCAAATTTTTATCGCACCAGTAACCAGCAAATTCTAAGGGTTAGGTACAATCGTAGCTGAGTTTCATGTTTAGGCGAATTGGTTCGTATTGACGCTATCAAATTATGTACTTGGCACAGAGTCGACTTGTGTTGCCGATTTGGTGGCATTGGCCCTGCATCAGCAAATAGCAAGCTGGAAAACTGAAAGGGCAAAGAGAAAGGGGTCGGTTGGCGAGGGTTAAGAGGCAGCTGTGAGCATGAGAGTAAGCGAACGCGAGGCCTGACGATCCTCACCTAAGCACGGCGGAGGTGATCAGACCCTTACAATGCTCTGCGAGTTCAGTGGCTAGGCTGTGACAGCCTCTAACCCTAGGAATAATATGACCTGCTGTTCTCATCTACCTTTACCCGCTGTTGAGACGCCCCAATGTAACCTGCTACAAGAATCTTGTTTCTGTTTCATTTGCAAGATGACTGTAGTTAAAAGGTGTAGACCATGTAGCTAAAAAGCAAGAACAGGTGATTTATGGACGATGTATTTCCACCTGAGAATGAGTTAACGCTTCATTCGAGGTTGTTGAGTTTCAATGCAACCCCCAACACTGACGGAAAGACCACACAGGTCAAGATACACGAACTCTTAGTAAGAGCTCAGGCAGCTGATTTTCAATATGTAATATCTGTCCTCTAGAATCTAGACATGAAGATGAGTGAGAAAGTAACATAAAACTGAAAGGAAGCAGTACTTATAAAACAGGACAGAAAAACCAAATCATGGTCAATATTCTATACTGAACTTCAAAAGTATCAATTGCTCTTTAAGGATGATTTTTCCTTTGACTAGTTTGACGATGATTACAAGTAAAACAAAAACAAAATAAAGTCTTCCCAGGTCACTTGCATGATGCCCACGGCCAAAAGCACGTCTCCTTGGAATATCTAACCACCTTCATCATACTGGCACTGGCAGGCCTTTCTTTGCCATGACATCAAGAATATCATTAAGAGCTTGACAAACTCCAACTATCTGCAACCGCAAGAACATGAAATATACTGGTCAGTATGAAACTGAGAACACCATTCTTAGATTTTAACATAAATAATAACAGAATAACACATAAGCACATCAAAGAAGCTGATAACCCAAAGCTTGTGTTCATTTCTGAACCTTGTATGCAGCATTATTGAACAATGATGAGAACTAGGACAGCAGAATCATTATTGCTGATTAGAACTTAATGATTACAGAAGAAAGGGTGACAAAATCACCTGTTGATCCCATTGTTCAAGCTCCTCAGTGTCATCCTCAAAATGGATGACAGCTTCCACCTAAAGAACTTCCCAAATTAGTTCCCCAGAAACCAATGCTGAAGAGGAGCTTACACACAATCTATAGTCAAGGAGCATGATATTTTGCCATAGAGAATATCCTACCTGATCAATCGATCCTTTCATCCTATCCTCGTAGATCATTCTTGAGGCTATCTTTTCAGCCTACATGCAAATGCCGACTCTCATTAGTAGAAAACCCAATCAAGGTAGATCACACAACCCAGTTACATGTGCGCACACGCCTGTGAGCCGGTTAACAGAGGACTTTCTTTTTCTCAAAAACAAATAAAGATAACAAAGGGTTGGTGGCAAGGACAATTTAGGTATTACAGTTTGCGTATGCTGCAGTATATACCGATGAATGCCGGTGTTCTACATGCCCATCTATCTCACAAGAATAAACAGAAAATAAGGTTATAGCAAAATGCCAACAATATTTGTGCGTGCAGATGCATTTCTTTCTTTCTTTTTCTTTTGTGGGGGATTGCGTGGGGCCAGGGGGTGGGGGTGGTGAGGGAGAGGCCCGTGATCCCATTTTCAATTTCAGTTTTCAGCATCTGCACAAGACTCGCATTGCTAAAATAGTGGAGTTACTATTGTTGGGAGAAGCTCATTCCATAGTATCCAGTGTACCTAAAGAATATATACAAAATGAAATTCACTACATTCTGAGTTAGTATCAGACCTACCTTATGAGGAGGAATGCCCAACAAAGTTCCGAGCTCATCAAAGCTATGCCAGTAATTGTGAAAATGGAAAATTAGTTTTGGTCATGTCGCAAAAGAAACTTAAAGAATTAGGCAAGCAAAGTGGAGGCCTTTTCAAACCTTATATTTTTATACAGTTTACTCGCACTCAAAAGGTTATGCTCAATCATGGCCCGATCCAGCACAGTGAAATTGTCTGGCAGAAGTGCTTTCTGTAAATTCAAATTTGGATAAATAAAGAAACAAAAAGCATCATATGGCACCAAATTATCAAATGGAAGCATGAACCAGTAACCTGATGTGCTTTTAGCTCTTCAGCAAATGCATCTATCTCCGGTTTTCTTAGGATCCTCTCCAAATAGACCTGTTCAATTTACATTTTATATGTTCATGAATCATATGGACTTCTGAACCAAATGAAGCTGCAATCAACTCAGATATGGATGGGAGTTCACTGAAGTTTGGTAAAATTTGAAGCAGGGAGCACCTTTTGCAATATTGGATATATTTTCAACTTTGAGCATCTTTCATCCTGACAAACAACCAGATAAAAAGGTTAATTATAGATTAAAGTAAAAATTAACATTCCCAATTCTTGAAGGAACAGATTACTTTGTACAGAGTGGCAAGAACACGAGACCGTTGTGGACCGGCAGCAGCCAAAATCGTACAGGTCACAGCAGCTGCTAAGGCTTGCTCCAATGCCTCCTCGTCAATTTCTCTGCAATGAAAATATCAAACAGCATTAAGAACGACTATTGAAAGTGTCTATCTATTATTTGTAAAAAGCTTCAGCAGGAGGAAATAAAGACAACAAATTGTTTTGCAAGTAACAAGTGTACAAATAGTAAAGCAATATAACAAAATAATTGAAGAAAGTTGATCATCAGCATCATCATTGATTGTAAAGCCAGTAAAATTCGCCAAGATGACTTGCATGCTTTCCTTTGTGAGGGCATCTTGAAACAAGTGTATATCATATGCCAAATCCCTTTTTATGCCACACTGAACATCAGGGACAAATGCCATTTGCTATCTTCAATGGAAAATTATTACTTTTCTTAACACACCCTAATAGAGGGAGAGATATATAGTTAACCAGGTTTCAGAACTAATTCATGGTATTATCACCCAATTGAGAAAAATACCATGCCCGTTAAGTCACAAGAATAATATCCACATTCGTGCATATGCACTCAGGAAGACACCTATCTTCTCATGTCAAAAACTTCTAGCGATGTCAACCGAAAGGGTACTCTATCCAGAAGAATCATGGCTGCATTTAGGTTTCTCGCCTACAAATGTGGGCACTAGAATGAATTTAAAATAAAAGCGATGACAGATCAAACATCGCTCCCCCCCCCCCCCCCAAAAAAAAAAAACAAGAAACCTAGATAGCGAGACAGAGAACCATGCGGAGGAGGAAAAAGACCAGACGAATTACAAAGGACCGTTTTTCGGCTCAAAGTAATGTCCAATATTAGGTCTTGATTTCTATATACTTACCTTGCCTTAGTGTATATTACATACTTCTCTTACTTAATTGCCCTCAAATAAGGGCCTAAACTTCGACACATTCAAGTTTTTTGCAATGACAACAATCAGATGTTACCTGTGATTGATGAGAACTTATCATTCCGCTTGTATTAATTTTAAATTCTAACATACCTTCTAGCCCATCATGTTCCTTTCAGCTTGTGAGATCCCAACTTTTTACTGTGAATTTAATGCTTGTACATCAATCTAATTTTCTGCACTTCCATTTTCTATCAGTTATTAGGTGCAGTATACATTTCACCCCTCCCAAAGTCCACTACATAATCTAATGGCATCAAATATCAAAACATAATGTTACCAAAACTAGTATCTTGCACTTGCATGGTTAAACAGTAAGTATGAGATACATGAAGTGCCTGATAAGGGTCTTCAAAAACAATGACCAACTTAAAAGCTCGAGGAGAAATGCTTTAGGTTTTCCATGGTTGGGCCTTCAAATAATAGCACACTAATAAAAGAAGTGTTAAAGATTCTGTCACGTACAGGTTTATAATAAATGACATCCAAAAACATATGGGTTTGCAATGCTTGTCAGACTACAGCATATTTATAGTATACGCATTATCTATGGGAAAAAAAATGATTGAAAGCATATAGTTTCCACCCATAAAAGAGAATGATGAAATTCAATCTGATCATCAAATCTCAATAGGCCTCAAATATATCACAAAAAGACAAGAGTAGACTGTTCACTGTACATACTCATCTCCTATTTGTCGCTTCTCAATCTGAGATATATCATAATACCGCAATGCGGCTTCTAAGAACTTTCTCTTCAAATCTAAAATCCTTGCATAACAAACCTGATAAGAAGGGAAAATCATAACAAGTTAACAATCAATTTGACAAAAGCTAGCTTTGCTGTTACACATCAAACAAGGGCAAACCTTGTATTGTAAATTCAAAACTTCATGCTGACTATTGCTAACTAGGAACGAAGCTTTGTTGATGAAAGCTTCTGCATTTACGGCATCGTCGTCCTGAAACAAACATGAAATAGAACATAGCAATTGCTGTACGTACCAAGACTTCAAGATTAATGATTTAGAGATTGCAAAGATAGTCCAGAGTTATATCAAATGATGTGCTCAATCCCAACCGATATGATAACAGCTACAAGCAATGTGTCTGAAGGCTAAGTATAACATAATAAATAAACTAACTACAAAAAGTAACAGGGCTGTTTGGTACATGGAGATTTCCCAAAATTTCATTAACATTTTCATGATGAAAAATGGTCTGAAAAGATGTTTGGCAATATTTTGGAAACTGATTTTCAACGAAAGGACAGGGAAGTGATTTCCTTTCTTTTGCTACAAGACTGAAAACAACAAAATAATGTCACTCTCTTTTTCCCGTGTTTTCACTTTTGCAGGCAGAAAAAACCGAAGTGCATTATTCCTTCTTCATCTTCGGTGGAGGTTACACCAAGAAAACAATCCACTTCAATTGAGCAAAGGAGTAGTCAATTGAGGGTGGCCAAAACTCCCTTAAGTTTTGTGCTTCACAGAATTGGATTATGGAGTATCTACCAACAATCAGTATACACACAATCGCTTGAGTCTGCCACTGTATGGAGAGGTGCTAAACGAATTGGGTTGTGGAGGTGCTAGCCGTGATGCTTTGCAGCATTGTCTAGGATTTGATATGGGCTTATGTACTGGAATTTGGTATTCGAGATCAAAACCATCACCAGCTTGCCTGATAACTTGGCAAGTCATCAAAAACAGAACATGAAGCACGGCATCACAATCTAAAATTCATTTGCCGTTCTTCCAATGGTCTTCACAAGATGGATTAATAGAAGGTTTCGTTTGTATACTGGAGGATTTTGGTAATTATATAGGATTGGACTTCTTAATATTTCTTGTTGAACTGAGGTGCAAATGATGGGATTTTCCTCCACGTCATATATGTATAAACATCGTGACCTCGACTTCTTTAATACCTCAGATCATACTATCTGTAGTTGAGCAGTTTTTTGATAAAATATACCGTATGATGGGATAGACGTGGACATTGTAATTTCTCAAATTCATTTCAATTGTGAACTAAAAAAACCAAAAATGTTTGCATAATTTTCATTTCGATAGAGAATTCTCTTTTTCACATACCACATACCAAAAATGTTTCCAAAGAAATTGAAGATGAAAACTAACGGTGTTCTCATTTCCATTTTCACTGGAAACATTTTTCAGTACCAGCCCTAGTATTTCGAATTTGTTGGTTCATAGGCATCACAAGTTGACCACCCACACTTCAGAGAAAAGTTGTTGTGTAAAGGTCCTTACCTCAAGGTATAGGCGAGCAATTTGGACACATTTTGACAATCTGAAAGTATCATCTATCATCCTGATGACATAAGACAAGATTCAATGTCGACTCCAGATATTAAACCATTTAGATATAAAATCGCAAAAGCCAGTCAATATTGCATGGAGATGATGATACAAATACCTCATGAACTTAATGAACGAAGGTGAAGATTAAATTCGCACCCATACCTCATTGCTGAGTCTAGGTCAATGCCGCTAAGCATTTGAGCTGCTTTTGACCATTGTTGCTCTGATTCATATAATTCTGCAAGCTTCTCTCTTATTATTAGTACCTGCCACTCAGATAGGAGTAACTATCAACCATCAACAGTTTCGATACATTACAATTTAAGCTCAAGAACTTTAAACCCCTCCCCCACTTCCCAACCCCCCCAACCCCCCCCCCCCCCCCCCCCCCCCACAAAACCACAAAACTAACTATTGGATTAGATACATCCCAATCCCAGTAGACATTAATCAAAGTACCACAATCACAAAAAGGATAAGGAAGGAGTTCCCCACCCTCTACTCCAATATAAATGCTCAAAGGGGTCGAGCAAAATTGATTGATCTATCTTAAAACAATTCATCTCGGTGCAGTATCTATTAAGGTGTCATCAATGAGAACAAAAGATTCTAGAATCAAATTCGGTCAACATCTGCGCTTTCCAGGGGGCTTAACAAGAGAGCGAATGATAAAAACTCAACCTGCTCTTCAAACGAAACGACTCTAGGCTGTATTTGGGCGAGCGTGTAATGCGCAATCTCCTTCTGCGTCTCCGGGGCCAGAACCCCCAATTCCTGGGCGAAGTTCTGCAGCAGCTGCCGCGACACCACGAGCGGGACATCATCGGAGAGCACTGCAAAATCCCCCCCACAACAAGAACAAGAACAAGAACAGCATTCGCGAATTAGCTTTCGACACTAGCAAGAGATGCCAGGGGGAATTCGTCGGGGGGTCCGAAAGAGAGCACTCAACTGTGATCGATGAACTTCTTGGCCTGGGCGATGTCGTTGGAGGCGAGGACGGAGGCCAAGATGTGCTTGTACTGTTCGATCCTCTGCCTCTGGTCCGCGATTGAAGAAGCGCTCGCTAGGGCTCCCTCCATTGCACCCGGCCTTCGAAGGACAGGGGAAAAACCCTAGCTCTCCGGGGGCGACGGGAAGTGGTACCGGGCGCTGCGCCGCCGGAGCCGACCCTGACTGCGTTTGTCTTCCGGCGGGTGAATTCGCCGTCGAGTGACGCCGGTAAAAGATGAAAGGCGAAGGTGGAGATGAAGTAGCTGTTGCCGTTTGCTCAGAAGTTTTTATACGCTGCTCGGTTTTTTTACTTTTGATTTTCACTTAATTACAATTTCACACAGCAATATTTGATTTGTTTTTTAAATCCGAAACATCTGAAATTTCGCGAAGTGCAAAATATTCACGTACGATTTTTAAAGAAATTTTCAAAAATTAAATGATAGTCTAAATTTCGACAAAAAAGAAAAAAAATGATTTCTTGTTTTCACTTTAGCTCGAAAAAACATACCCTAACGGATGTGCCTTTTATGTTTATTATGTTTGTCTCGAAATTATATTAGCTTGAGTAATATGATTAAGAAATTATTTGTGTTGCATTTGATAATCATGCATTTGTACTTGCAATTCATTATATAATTTGATATCTTTCTAGTCATCCCCTAGATGTGTTGATGATATTATCTTCTGGCATAACGTGCAATTTAACATACTAGTAGGTGAGCCTATATAATGACTAATCACGGTACAATATAAATTGAGTACAATACTGGATGAGAAGTAAAATAATAATTTACCTATAAATTAAATTTCTAATACTTAAATCCCTAACACTTTTCAAAATTTGAATTGAATCTTTATAATTCTTTTGGAAAGTTAAGCCCCTATTATCCTATGAAACTGGTATTTATATGCCCTTCGCCACTGTATAATTTTTTTATCATGAAAATAGTGTTAAAAAATAAAAAATTACAAAAAGTAAGACTATTTATTTCATTTGTCAATTAAAACACGATCTATATACATCATAAAATTCTCATCTGAAATTTAGTGAAGTTCATTGAACAAAATGATTAGAAACTAATGAAATGTTTATCTTTTGGGATATGATTAATAATGAATTTAACGACATTGCCCCGTCGTAATTTGATAAATTTAGTTTTTTAATAATCTAAATATACCTCATATTAATGGTTTCATCAAAAGAAAACTAATATTAATAGATTAACAAATAATTGGAAATGAAATGTGTAACTTTCAAATAAGATACAACAAGAATTGAAATTATCCATACATGATTCAACTCTCGTTGTAATTATTTGGAAGAGAAAGAATGTCACGAGAAAAAAAGAGTATCAATCAAAATGGAATAATAAAGAAAAAAAATATAGAATTAAAGATCCTTTTAATATATTAAATAGAATATTTAGATGTATTAAACAAAAATAAGGCCTAATAGCAATACCCTTAAAAAAGCCCCTAATTTTTGTATGCTTTTTCCACCTCATAAAAAACCCAAACTTTAGGTCAAACCCAATTCAATCCTAAACTTTTTTTTGTCTCGTATAAGAACCTCTTAACTTTAAGTCAAGTTTCAATTCTATCTAATCTTTTTAGGCTGCGTTTGGTCGTCCGGACAATTTTACTGAATAGGATAAGGATAAAATAGGATTTGGAATATCCTATGTAATGTTTGGTAATGCTTGGATATACATGGACAAAACTGGATTAAACTTAAAACGTAAAAATCAATTCTTTGAGATTTGGAAAAAAAAAATTTTGATTATTGGATCATGACAACTGTTTGTGACAGCTGCCCAGGCCTACCATGACCACCTTCACCATCTGGAACAGCCAATGACGCCGTCCCGCCTCTATTTCAGTCCACATGATCATCATAAACTTGCTCTATCCATCTCTTGTCCCTCTTCTCTGCCTCACACCTCTCACTATGCACCGTCCTTCTCGATTGAGCCCCTCATCCATCCTCTTTGCCTCTCTCTTCCTCTAAATCGCATTGTCGAAGCGTCTAAGCCAAGGAGATCCAAGAGTTTCGGGCCTTCCTCAACCAAACTAGAATGCTGAGCATACATCCCCAAATTGGACCGAGATGATCCGAGGAAAATGGCCTTGGAATTGGTATTTTCCTCGGAATTGGTGTGAGGACCGATCCGAAGGTTGGTCATAGATCAGCTAGTATGGTTGAAATGGGTATCTAGCGGATCGATTATCGTTCGATCGAAGGATCGTCCATGGATGGCCAAGGGATCGACAATGAAATGATTTCCTAGTCACGCGAGTCGATTAGAGAGATTCGAACATGGATTGATCGTTCGACCATAAAGGTCGGTAGTGGAATGATCCTGGATGGCCATGGATCGACGTTGTGCGGGCATGTATCGATCGTAGGTGATTCCACTCGATCATACACCGATCACGAGTAATCATGGACCGATCCCGTAGTGTTCAATTCTACGCGATTACATGACAACCGAGGATCGACCATGGATTATTAATGTTCGACCATGGACCGATCATGACCATGGATCATTGCGTTGAATTGGGAAGACCATGGATAGGCCATGTGCCAGGCCTTGCGCCCGGCCGTGGACCAACTGTGTGCTTGTCAGTCAGGCCACGAGCCGGCCTTGTGCCCGTCCGTGTGTCGATCATTGTGCCTGACCCTTGTGCCAAGCCTTATACCCATTGGTTCCGGCCCAAACCTAGTCCCGTGCCAATTAGACCTGGCCATGGGCCGTGCATTGTGTCACCCTTGAGCCAATGCATGCGTTCTATCCATGAATCGATCCCTCGTCCATGTGTCCAGTCCATATGCTCGGCACATTGCTCGAGTGGCCCAGCCCTGCACCAGCGCACCGTTCGTATGGCCTGGTCCCATGCCCATGCACTCGGCTCTGTGTCCGTGCAGCAGGCCCGGCCATGACCTCAGCCTTGTGCCTGAGTGGCCCAGCCATGTACTAGGTTCTGAGCCTAGTCAGGCCCGACCGACCAAGCCACGTGCCAAGACAATTTTGTTGGTTCGGCCTTGCGCCATTCAACCCAATCTTTGGTGCGGTTATGTCTAAGCATATTATAACATATTTTTACACCGAATGTCGATTCTAAATAAGGAGGGTCGATTGTTTATGACACTTGAGAACCCCTAATTACCTTAGCTACTCACTAAGCCAAGTTTAGTGAAAATTTGGATGTTCAAGAAGATGTGCCATTAGGATTAAACAAGGATTCCAATTATTGAGTGTTTCTTGATATGGCCACATGATTCACGCCTATAATACTTCTTAGGGCAAAAAGACAAATTGGTTTGATTTGCTAGTGCATTATTGTCAACTTCTTGGACAAGTTGGCCAATAATGAAGACCAGCCCCAATAATAAAGCCTAGGCATCAATAATTGAGTTGCCTTGTTTGAACCAATAATTGTGGAACCTAGGAAAAGACTCATGCCCAACAAAGGGGATTTATGAACTAAGAGACAAATGGACAACTTCTTTAGCAAGTTGTCAATAATGGAGCTTATTCAAGAAGGCATCAATAATAGAGAAAATGACAATAATTGAGGTGTCTTGAGGAAGACACCAATAATTTGTGTCTTGAAGACCAAGACAAATGAAGTACACGCCTAAGACCAAGACTAGGTAATTCACGCCCAAGAAGATAAAGAGGTCATTATGGCCTTCTTGACAACTTAGGCAATAAATGTTTAGTAAGGTATAATAACCCTAGGACAACAACTTGGAAACCAAGTTAACAATATGCAGTGCTCACGAAAAGTTTGAAGGAGAAGACTAATGATGGTCAAAGACTTTCAAGGCCACTTTCATTATTAACTTAGACTTTTAGGGCCTTTCATCATTAGATTTGGCTTCTTCTTCTTTAGTGACTATTAGTGGACCACACTATAAATAGACTTGATCCTCACTTGGTCATCTTTTTCCCATGCCAAACCCCATCAACTCTCACGCCTCCCTCTCTCTTACTTACCCCACCATTCGGCCCCTCTCTCTCTTTTTACGCCATCTCTCTCTCTCTCTCTCTCTCTCTCTCTCTCTCTCTCTCTCTCTCTCTCTCTCTCCCTTCACCTTCTCGGTTCCCACTAAATTTTGCTTTTGTCAAGTAGAGTAAGTGGATTCCCTAATCTCGGGATAAGAAGTTATGATGTGTTGTTGGCTTGTGTTCTCAACTGAGACTTTATTGGGACTAGCTTGTTGTTGTAGTTTGTCTTGATGTAACATGCATCGCTTGTTATCATGCTTGATGTCCTCTTGTTGTGCTTGTGCCATGAATTGAACTTAGGCAAGGTAATTGCATATTTGCTATTGATTTGCCATCGACATCAGGTCATTAAGGTTGGAAGCGTGTCCGACAACAATTATCACCTCAACATATGTCATTCACAAACACTTGTATATTCAATAATATCATCTCTAGGAGTGCAATATGACAACTCTTGTCTATAAGTAACATGCACGTATTATGCTTTTTAGTGGGGGGAAAATATCACAAAAAATCTTAAATTATGCTCATTGTGACACATTTATCATGAATTTTTTTATAACATCAAAAACTCTAAACCATGCTCACTGTGATACATTTAACCTAAACTTTTTCTTGTGACATATAAAACCCCAAACTTGTATCTACATGATACATTTACCTTCTATCAATGTTCCATCAGATGATTTTTTAGTCAAAATAACATCATTTTTGTTTCATTTAAGCCGTGTGGCATCATGTCAATAACATTTGATTTCCAAGGTCAATGTAGGTAGATTTTTAATGATCCTCATGGACAGAACTTTGACGGAGAGTAAATGTGTCGCACTGTTAAAAGTTTAAAATTTTTGGTATCACAAAAAAATCATAGAATAAATATGTTACATATTGTTAACATTTTCAGTCGCTTTTGCCCTTTTAGTTGAGCTATTCTAAGTTATAAAGAAACTAGAGTATCGTTCTCTCCTATAATGATAGGCATTACTGTAATGATCTCTATATAATGTAACCATGTCCACTGCTTAATAAATATACCACTCATTGCATCATGTAACAAGTTATTAGCTTTGTATTTTAGCTAAAAAAATGTTATTAGCTTAGTATTTTATAAAAAAGAAAGAGTTATTAGTTAATGGGAAATTCCTATTAAGCCCCTATAGTAGCACTCTTTTTCACTCCATCCTCACGATCGTCACAAAGACGAAGCCACGACTACCAGCCACAATCACCCGACCAAGACCACCCGCCAGGTGTGCGCGCTCCCCCTCTATGCTGCCGGTCGGCCTGGGCTCATGGCGTCCGATCAACGTCCCCGAGCCCAGGGCCGGCCCCCTTTGGCCTTAGGCAATGCCGGAACCTGCTGCACCCGAGGCTAGGTGGCAATGCCGGCAAGGTCGAACCATGGTTGTCACGAGGTCGCGACCCCTGAGCTCTCCCCTATCCTCGACGAGGGCAGAGGACAGAGACAAGGCAGAGGGGCCTCGCGGATATCGCCGAGCTCAGGCAACCAAGGCCGAGCGGTTACGCCGGGCTGGTCGCCACCTCGGACATGGTCGTGACCACCGAGCCAGAGCAAAGAGAGAGGATAACTGGTGATCTCGAGCACGACATCTGCACGGGAGTGTGGCGGTGATGACGGTGACGGGAGGCTCAGACGGTGAGGGGGCGGAGCGTGACGACGTCTGCATGGGAGTGTGCCTGGCGACCAGGAGGGCGATGGCGGCACGTCTGGATCTGTCGTGGTGGTGGAGGAGGAGCAGGAGAGAGAAAAGGACGAGTTGTATGGGATGTCTCGTTTTGCAGGCTAAAATTTCCAAAATCAATTGTAATATATTTTTTTTAATATTCACATCCTAGAGACCATTTTTAGAGGTTGTTTCTACTTAATCTTGCATTATGGATTTTAAGCGTTCTATAAATGTTTATATTAAAAAAGCAAATATGTCTCAAAATGCACGATCGCAACAACCGACTTTGTGTTGTGGACTAAATTGATTCATTAAAAGTGATAAAGTGATTCATTACGCATCTTCCCCACGACACTTAGTCATAAGCTCTCATCGCTTGTGCATATTAGTATTGGTAGGTTACCATAATTCCTTACTTGCTCATTCCCCTATATTTAATTGTTTTCTTACCGAATGAATTTCAGATGCTTGTGACATGGCTCAAGGGAGTGAAGGGCTCCGAGCTCATCCGTGAACGACACATGGCCCCTTACGTGCATGGGACGTGATCCATTCGTGCATGAGACGTGACTCATACGTGCTAGGCGCGAGCACCGTTCGCGACCCTTCAGTTGCCTCTGACAAACGACCCCACGGTTTCCCTTGATAGGCATCCCTTAAGCTTCATCACGCCCCTACGGCCTCTGGAACTTCTTGTGTAGCTATGTAATGATTGTATCGATTCAAATACCGTCGTTGGATCATGAGGGGATCAACGGATTAGATTATATCTGCACTTGTATATATAGAGAACTCTCTCCCTTTATTTATGCATGCTCATTTGCAAGAAAATACTACTACGCTGCTTTCTCTCCATTATTGTGAATTGATTGTGTGTGTGTGTATAAGGCTGACTTGAGAGTGATCCTAAGGCCGTACGGGTGTGGGATCGTTGTGAATCGATCGACCCGTGATACTTGGTTATGAATGGGCTGGTTTGTTCAGACAATACCTGATGGACTCACCTTACATGTGATGACCACCACACCTAGTAGAGGTCTCTCTTTTTAGGTGCTTGTTCCCTTTCTTTTAACTCACACGTGACAAACCTTACCTTGATTCTTTCACGTTAACAACTTTTTATCTCGCATACAAACCTTTGCATGAACACGAAAAGAGGCCCAAGGGAGGATTTACGAGGCTCCAATTTTTCCTGATGGTATTCATATCGAACTTCGCTTTTTTTCTGGTGTCGAGATACCTTTTCCCAAAAATGGCTTACCTCTCCATCGTCTGTTGGATATGGACGAGATCAATCACTGCACAGCAACTCAGTTCTAGATACTTTGGCCTCGGGTTGGGCACGTTCACCCTCAACCGGTCCATAGCCACCTCACTCTTGGGCCCTCTGGCCTACCGAGGCGCTTCGATTCTCAACATCCTTGCGGGGTTCTCCTTGATGATCTATGTCACCATCCCCATCCTTTATTGGTCCAATGCGTACGACGCCAAACGGTTCCCCATATTATCTTCCGACACTTTCGTTTGGTCTGGCCGAACTTACAACGTAAGTCGAATTCTCAATACCGAGACTTTTGACCTAGATACAAAGGCCTACAATGGTTATAGCAAACTTTACCTCAGCGTCTCCTTTGCCATCACTTATGGGCTGAGTTTTGCAGGTTTGACCTCTAACCTCTCGCATGTCGCCTTTTATCATGGAAAGTAAGTTCATTTTTATCTGTTTTCTCCTTTGTCTTGTTCAATGTATCATTATTTGCATATGCAGTGTAGATTTAATACAATGAATTTTATATTTATCAATTACTCAACTCAATGAAAAGATTTGGTTTTCCATGAATTATTTGGTCAAGAGCAATCTGGCAAATGTGGAAGAAAACAGTGAGAGGCAATCACCGCGGAGAGGTGCATACAAGGCTAATGAAGCAAAACTATGAAGCAATAGCTCAATGGTGGTTTCACACTATCTTGATTATAGTGTTTGGACTTTCTCTGTGGGCTTGTGAAGGTTTTGGCAAACAGCTCTAACTGCCTTGGTGGGGACTCCTTCTAGCGTGTGGGATTAAGCTGTTCTTCACTTTACTAGTTGGGATCATCACAGCCACGACAAACATTGTAAATCCCTTATCTAGCGAAGGGCTCCGAGCCCATCCGTTAACGAGGCATGGCCCCTTACGTGCATGGTACGTGGCCTATTCGTGCATGAGACGTGCCCCATCCGTGCATGAGACGTGTCCCATCCATGCTAGGCGCGAGCACAGTTCGCGACCCTTCAGTTTTCCTTGACAAACAACCTCACAGTTTCCCTTGACAAGCGTCCCTTAAGCTTTCCCGCGCCCCTAGGGCCTCTAGAACTTTTTGTGTATCTATGTAATAATTGTATCGATTCAAATACTACCGTTGGATCATGAGGGGATCAACAGATCAGATTATTTCCGCACTTGTGTATATAGGAGACTCTCTCCCTTTATTTATACATGCTTATTTGTGAAAAAATACTACAACGCTGCTTTCTCTCCATTCTTATGAATCGATTGTGTGTGTCGAGCTCGAAATTTTTTTTATTTTTTTCGTTTCTCTATTTTTATTTTTTGCCCTTCCTTCTTCCCTGGCCAGGGGGAAAAAGGAAAAGAAAAAAAAAGAGAAAGGAACAAAATAAAAAAATTTCGAAAAAAATAACAAAATATTAAAATATTGCCACGCCAGCCGGCCGGCGCCTGCCGACATCCACGTCAACGCTAGCTGGCCAAAAGTGGCAGGATGGACTGAATTGGCACAATTGTAAAAGGTTTAGAACTGAATTGGCCAAAAAAAGATTTACCATTGAATTGGCGAAATTGCAATAAGTTTATGACTTTTTTGATAATTTTCCCTACCTCACTCACTTAAAGGGCGAGTCACATCCTAGAAACCATTCTTAGAAATTATTTCTATTTAATCTTGCATTATGGATTTTAAACGTTCTATAAACGTTCATATAACAAAAGCAAATATGTCTCAAAATGCACGATCGCAACAACCGACTTTATATTATGGACTAAATTAATTCATTAAAAGTGATAAAGTGATTCATTACGCATTTTCCCCACACCACTTAGTCAAAAGCTCTCCTCGCTTGTGCATATTAGTATTGATAGGTTACCATATTTCCTTACTTCCTCATTCCCCTATATTTAATTGTTTTCTTACCGAATGAATTTCAGATGCTGGTGACACGGCTCAAGGGAGTGAAGGGCTCCGAGCTCATCTGTGAACGACACATGGCCCCTCACGTGCATGGAACGTGACCCATTCGTGCATGAGAGGTGACTCATCCGTGCTAAGCGCGAGCACCGTTCGCGACCTTTCAGTTGCCTCTGACAAACGACCCCACGGTTTCCCTTGACAAGCATCCCTTAAGCTTCCTCACGCCCCTACGGCCTCTGGAACTTCTTGTGTAGCTATGTAATGATTGTATCGATTCAAATACCACCGTTGGATCATGAGGGGATCAACGGAATAGATTATATCTGCACTTGTATATATAGGGAACTCTCTCCCTTTATTTATGCATGCTCATTTGCAAGAAAATACTACTACGCTGCTTTCTCTCCATTATTGTGAATTGATTGTGTGTGTATATAAGGCTGACTTGGGAGTGATCCTAAGGACGTACGGGTGTGGGATTGTTGTGAATCGATCGACCCGTGACACTTGGTTATGAATGGGCTAGTTTGTTCAGACAATACCTGGTGGACTCACCTTACATGTGGTGACCACCACACCTAGTACAGGTCTCTCTTTTTAGGTGCTTGTTCCCTTTCTTTTAACTCACACGTGACAAACCTTACCTTGATTCTTTCACGTTATCAACTTTTTATCTCGCATACAAAACTTTGCATGAACACGAAAAGAGGCCCAAGGGAGGATTTACGAGGCTCCAATTTTTTCTGATGACATTCATATCGAATTTCGCTTATTTTCTGGTGCCGAGATACCTTTTCCCAAAAATCGCTTACCTCTCCATCGTCTGTTGGATATGGACGAGATCAATCACTGCACAGCAACTCAGTTCCGGATACTTTGGCCTCGGGTTTAGCACGTTCACCCTCAACCGGTCCATAGCCACCTCCCTCTTGGGCCCTCTGGCCTACCGAGGCGCTTCGATTCTCAACATCCTTGCGGGGTTCTCCTTGATGATATATGTCACCATCCACATCCTTTCTTGGTCCAATGCGTACGACGCCAAACGGCTCCCCACATTATCTTTCGACACTTTCGTTTGGTCTGGCCGAACTTACAACGTAAGTCCAATTCTCAATACCGAGACTTTTGACCTAGATACAGAGGCCTACAATGGTTATAGCAAACTTTACCTCAGCGTCTCCTTTGCCATCACTTATGGGCTGAGTTTTGCAGGTTTGACCTCTAACCTCTCGCATGTCGCCTTTTACCATGGAAAGTAAGTTCATTTTTATCTGTTTTCTCCTTTGTCTTGTTCAATGTATCATTATTTGCATATGCAGTGTAGATATAATACAATGAATTTTATATTTGTCAATTACTCAACTCGATGAAAAGATTTGGTTTTCCATGAATTATTTGGTCAAGAACAATCTAGCAAATGTGGAAGAAAACGGCGAGAGGCGATCACCGCGGAGACGTGCACACAAGGCTAATGAAGCAAAACTATGAAGCAGTAGCTCAATGGTGGTTTCACACTATCTTGATTATAGTGTTTGAACTTTCTCTGTGGGCTTGTGAAGGTTTCGGCAAACAGCTCTAACTGCCTTGATGGGGACTCCTTCTAGCGTGTGGGATTGAGCTGTTCTTCACTTTACTAGTTGGGATCATCACAGCCACGACAAACATTGTAATTCCCTTATCTAGCGAAGGGCTTCGAGCCCATTCGTTAACGAGGCATGGCCCCTTACGTGCATGGTACGTGGCTCATTCGTGCCTGAGACGTGCCCCATCCGTGCATGAGACGTGCCCTATCCGTGCTACGCGCGGGCACCATTCGCGACCCTTCAGTTTCCCTTGGCAAACGGCCCCACCGTTTCCCTTGACATGCATCCCTTAAGCTTCCCCGAGCCCCTAGGGCCTCTAGAACTTTTTGTATATCTATGTAATAATTGTATCGATTCAAATACCACCGTTGGATCATGAAGGGATCAACAGGTCAGATTATTTCCGCACTTGTGTATATAGGAGACTCTCTGCCTTTATTTATACATGCTCATTTGTGAGAAAATACTGTTACGCTGCTTTCTCTCCATTCTTATGAATGGATTGTGTGTGTGGAGCTCGAAATTTTTTTTATTTTTTTCGTTTCTCTATTTTTATTTTTTGCCCTTCCTTCTTCCCTGGCCAGGGGGAAGAAGGAAAAGAAAAAAAAAGAGAAAGGAACAAAATAAAAAAAATTCGAAAAAAAATAACAAAATATTAAAATATTGCCACGTCTGCCCACCGGCGCCAGCCGACGTCCACGTCAATGCCAGCTGGCCAAAAGTGGCCGGATGGACTGAATTTTCACAATTGTAAATGGTTTAGAACTGAATTGGCCAAAAAAATGTTTAGGATTGAATTGGCGAAATTGCAATAAGTTTATAACTTTTTTGATAATTTTTCCTACCTCACTCACTTAAAGGGCGAGTAACATCCTAGAGATCATTCTTAGAGGTTGTTTCTATTTAATCTTGCATTATGGATTTTAAGCGTTCTATAAACGTTCATATTACAAAAGCAAATATGTCTCAAAATGCACGATAGCAACAACCGACTTTGTATTATGGACTAAATTGATTCATTAAAAGCGATAAAGTGATTCATTACGCTTCTTCCCCACGCCACTTAGTCAAAAGCTCTCCTCGCTTGTGCATATTAGTATTGGTAGGTTACCATATTTCCTTACTTGCTCATTCTCCTATATTTAATTATTTTCTTACCGAATGAATTTCATATGCTTGTGACACGGCTCAAGGGAGTGAAGGGCTCCGAGCTCATCCGTGAACGACACATGGCCCCTTACGTGCATGGGACGTGACCCATTAGTGCATTAGACGGGACTCATCCGTGCTAGGCGCGAGCACCGTTCGCGACCCTTCAGTTGCCTCTGACAAACGACCCAACGGTTTCCCTTGATAGGCATCCCTTAAGCTTCCTCACGCCCCTATGGCCTCTGGAACTTCTTGTGTAGCTATGTAATGATTGTGTCGATTCGAATACCGCCGTTGGATCATGAGGAGATCAACGGATCAGATTATATCTACACTTGTATATATAGAGAACTCTCTCCCTTTATTTATGCATGCTCATTTGCAAGAAAATACTACTACGCTGCTTTCTCTCTATTATTGTGAATTGATTGTGTGTCTGTATAAGGCTGACTTGGGAGTGATCCTAAGGCCGTACGGGTGTGGGATCGTTGTGAATCGATCGACCCGTGACAGTTGGTTATGAATGGGCTGGTTTGTTCAGACAATACCTGGTGGACTCACCTTACATGTGGTGACCACCACACCTAGTACAGGTCTCTCTTTTTAGGTGCTTGTTCCCTTTTTTTTAACTCACACGTGACAAACCTTACCTTGATTCTTTCACGTTACCAACTTTTTATCTCGCATACAAAGCTTTGCATGAACACGAAAAGAGGCCCAAGGGAGGATTTACGAGGCTCCAATTTTTCCTGATGGTATTCATATCGAACTTCGCTTATTTTCTGGTGCCGAGATACCTTTTCCCAAAAATCGCTTACCTCTCCATCGTCTGTTGGATATGGATGAGATCAATCACTGCACAGCAGCTCAGTTCCGGATACTTTGGCCTCGGGTTGGGCACGTTCACCCTCAACCAGTCTATAGCCACCTCCTTCTTGAGCCCTCTGGCCTACCGAGGCGCTTCGATTTTCAACATCCTTGCGGGGTTCTCCTTGATGATCTATGTCACCATCCCCATCCTTTGTTGGTCCAATGCGTACGACGCCAAACGGTTCCCCATATTATCTTCCGACACTTTCGTTTGGTCTGGCCGAACTTACAACGTAAGTCGAATTCTCAATACCGAGACTTTTGACCTAGATACAGAGGCCTACAATGGTTACAGCAAACTTTGCCTCAGCGTCTCCTTTGCCATCACTTATGGGCTGAGTTTTGCAGGTTTGACCTCTAACCTCTAGCATGTCGCCCTTTACCATGGAAAGTAAGTTCATTTTTATTTGTTTTCTCCTTTGTCTTGTTCAATGCATCATTATCTGCATATGCAGTGTAGATTTAATACAATGAATTTTATATTTGTCAATTACTCAACTCCATTAAAAGATTTGATTTTCCATGAATTATTTGGTCCAGAAAAATCTGGCAAATGTGGAAGAAAACGGCGAGAGGCGATCACCGCGGAGACGTGCACACAAGGCTAATGAAGCAAAACTATGAAGCAGTAGCTCAATGGTGGTTTCACACTATCTTGATTATAGTGTTTGGACTTTCTCTGTGGGCTTGTGAAGGTTTCGGCAAACAGCTCTAACTGCCTTGGTGGGGACTCCTTCTAGCGTGTGGGATTGAGGTGTTCTTCACTTTACTAGTTGGGCTCCGAGCCCATCCGTTAGCGAGGCATGGCCCCTTACGTGCATGGTACGTGGCCCATTCGTGCATGAGACGTGCCCTATCCGTGCATGAGACGTGCCCCATCCGTGCTACGCGCGAGCACCATTTGCGATCCTTCAGTTTCCCTTGGCAAACAACCCCACAGTTTCCCTTGACAGGCATCCCTTAAGCTTCCCCGAGCCCCTAGGGCCTCTAGAACTTTTTGTGTATCTATGTAATAATTGTATCGATTCAAATACCACCGTTAGATCATGAGGGGATCAACAGATCAGATTATTTCCGCACTTGTGTATATAGGAGACTCTCTGCCTTTATTTATGCATGCTCATTTGTGAGAAAATACTGCTACGCTGCTTTCTCTCCGTTCTTATGAATGGATTGTGTGTGTGGAGCTCGAAATTTTTTTTATTTTTTTCGTTTCTCTATTTTTTTTTTTTTGCCCTTCCTTCTTCCCCTAATTCGGTGGCCGGACTGGCCAGGGGGAAGAAGGAAAAGAAAAAAAAAAGAGAAAGGAACAAAATAAAAAAAATTTGAAAAAAAATAATAAAATATTACCACATCTGCCGGCCGGTGCCAGCCGACGTCCACGTCAACGCCAGTTGGCCAAAAGTGGCCGGATGGACTGAATTGACACAATTGTAAAAGGTTTAGAACTAAATTGGCCAAAAAAATGTTTAGGATTGAATTGGCGAAATTACAATAAGTTTATAACTTTTTTGATAATTTTCCCTACCTCACTCACTTAAAGGGCGAGTAACATCCTAGAGACCATTCTTAGAGGTTGTTTCTATTTAATCTTGCATTATGGATTTTAAGCGTTCTATAAACGTTCATATTACAAAAGCAAATATGTCTCAAAATGCACGATCGCAACAACCGACTTTGTATTATGGACTAAATTGATTTATTAAAAGTGATAAAGTGATTCATTACGCTTCTTCCCCACGCCACTTAGTCAAAAGCTCTCCTCGCTTGTGCATAATAGTATTGGTAGGTTACCATATTTCCTTACCTGCTCATTCTCCTATATTTAATTGTTTTCTTACAGAATGAATTTCATATGCTTGTGACACGGCTCAAGGGAGTGAAGGGCTCCGAGCTCATCCGCGAACGACACATGGCCCCTTACGTGCATGGGACGTGACCCATTCGTGCATGAGACGTGACTCATCCGTGCTAGGCGCGAGCACCGTTCGCGACCCTTCAGTTGCCTCTGACAAACGACCCCATGGTTTCCCTTGACAGGCATCCCTTAAGCTTCCTCACGCCCCTAGGGCCTCTGGAACTTCTTGTGTAGCTATGTAATGATTGTGTCGATTCAAATACCACCGTTGGATCATGAGGGGATTAACAGATCAGATTATATCTGCACTTGTATATATAGAGAACTCTCTCCCTTTATTTATGCATGCTCATTTGCAAGAAAATACTACTACGCTGCTTTCTCTCCATTATTGTGAATTGATTGTGTGTGTGTATAAGGCTGACTTGGGAGTGATCCTAAGGCCGTACGGGTGTGGGATCGTTGTGAATCGATCGACCCGTGACAATTGGTTATGAATGGGCTGGTTTGTTCAGACAATACCTGGTGGACTCACCTTACATGTGGTGACCACCACACCTAGTAGAGGTCTCTCTTTTTAGGTGCTTGTTCCCTTTTTTTTAACTCACACGTGACAAACCTTACCTTGATTCTTTCACGTTACCAACTATTTATTTCGCATACAAAGCTTTGCATGAACATTTAAAGAGGCCCAAAGGAGGATTTACGAGGCTCCAATTTTTTGTGATGGTATTCATATCGAACTTCGCTTATTTTCAGGTGACGAGATACATTTTCCTAAAAATGGCTTACCTCTCCATCGTCTGTTGGATATGGACGAGATCAATCATTGCACAGCAACTCAGTTCTGGATACTTTGGCCTCAGGTTGGGCACGTTCACCCTCAACCGGTCCATAGCCGCCTCGCTCTTGAGCCCTCTGGCCTACCGAGGCGCTTTGATTCTCAACATCCTTGCGGGGTTCTCCTTGATGATCTAGGTCACCATCCCCATCCTTTGTTGGTCCAATGCGTACGACGCTAAACGGTTCCCCATATTATCTTCCGACACTTTCGTTTGGTCTGGCCGAACTTACAACGTAAGTCGAATTCTCAATACCGAGACTTTTGACCTAGATACAGAGGCCTACAATGGTTATAGCAAACTTTACCTCAGCGTCTCCTTTGCCATCACTTATGGGCTGAGTTTTGCAGGTTTGACCTCTAACCTCTCACATGTCGCCCTTTACCATGGAAAGTAAGCTCATTTTTATCTGTTTTCTCCTTTATCTTGTTCAATATATCATTATTTGCATATGTAGTGTAGATTTAATACAATGAATTTTATATTTGTCAATTACTCAACTCGATGAAAAGATTTGGTTTTCCATGAATTATTTGGTCCAGAACAATCTGGCAAATGTGGAAGAAAACGGCGAGAGGCGATCACCTCGGAAACATGCACACAAGGCTAACGAAGCAAAACTATGAAGCAGTAGCTTAATGGTGGTTTCACACTATCTTGATTATAGTGTTTGGACTTTCTCTGTGGGCTTGTGAAGGTTTCGGCAAACAGCTCTAACTGCCCTGGTGGGGACTCCTTCTAGCGTGTGGGATTGAGGTGTTCTTCACTTTACTAGTTGGGATCATCACAGCCACGATAAACATTGTAATTCCCTTATCTAGCGAAGGGCTCCGAGCCCATCCGTTAACGAGGCATGGCCCCTTACGTGCATGGTACGTGGCCCATTCGTGCATGAGACGTGCCCCATCCGTGCGTGAGACGTGCCCCATCCGTGCTAGGCGCGAGCACCGTTCGCGACCCTTCGGTTTCCCTTGACAAACAGCCCCACAGTTTCCCTTGACAGGCGTCCCTTAAGCTTCCCCGAACCCCTAGGGCCTCTAGAACTTTTTGTGTATCTATGTAATAATTGTATCGATTCAAATACCACCGTTGGATCATGAGGGGATCAACAGATCAGATTATTTCTGCACTTGTGTATATGGGAGACTCTCTGCCTTTATTTATACATGCTCATTTGTGAGAAAATACTGCTACGCTGCTTTCTCTCCATTCTTATGAATGGATTGTGTGTGTGGAGCTCGAAATTTTTTTTATTTTTTTCGTTTCTCTGTTTTTTATTTTGCCTTTCCTTCTTCCCCCAATTCGGTGGCCGGACTGGCCAGGGGGAAGAAGGAAAAGAAAAAAAAAGAGAAAGGGACAAAATAAAAAAAATTCGAAAAAAAATAACAAAATATTAAAATATTGCCACGTCTGCCCACCGGCGCCAGCCAACGTCCACGTCAACGCCAGCTAGCCAAATGTGGCCGGATGGACTGAATTGACACAATTGTAAAAGGTTTAGAACTAAATTGGCCAAAAAAATGTTTAGGATTGAATTGGCGAAATTGTAATAAGTTTATAACTTTTTTGATAATTTTCCCTACCTCACTCACTTAAAGGGCGAGTCACATCCTAGAGACCATTCTTAGAGATTGTTTCTATTTAATCTTGCATTATGGATTTTAAGCGTTCTATAAACGTTCATATTACAAAAGCAAATATGTCTCAAAATGCACGATCGCAACAACCGACTTTGTATTATGGACTGAATTGATTCATTAAAAGTGATAAAGTGATTCATTACGCTTTTTCCCCACGCTACTTAGTCAAAAACTCTCCTCGCTTGTGCATAATAGTATTGGTAGGTTACCATATTTCCTTACTTGCTCATTCTCCTATATTTAATTGTTTTCTTACCGAATGAATTTCATATGCTTGTGACACGGCTCAAGGGAGTGAAGGGCTCCGAGCTCATCCGCGAACGACACATGGCCCCTTACGTGCATGGGACGTGACCCATTCGTGCATGAGACGTGACTCATTCGTGCTAGGCGCGAGCACCGTTCGCGACCCTTCAGTTGCCTCTGACAAACGACCCCATGGTTTCCCTTGACAGGCATCCCTTAAGCTTCCTCACGCTCCTAGGGCCTCTGGAACTTCTTGTGTAGCTATGTAATGATTGTGTCGATTCAAATACCACCGTTGGATCATGAGGGGATTAACGGATCAAATTATATCTGCACTTGTATATATAGAGAACTCTCTCCCTTTATTTATGCATGCTCATTTGCAAGAAAATACTACTACGCTGCTTTTTCTCCATTATTGTGAATTGATTGTGTGTGTGTATAAGGCTGACTTGGGAGTGATCCTAAGGCCGTACAGGTGTGGGATCGTTGTGAATCGATCGACCCGTGACAGTTGGTTATGAATGGGCTGGTTTGTTCAGACAATACCTGGTGGACTCACCTTACATGTGGTGACCACCACACCTAGTAGAGGTCTCTCTTTTTAGGTGCTTGTTCCCTTTTTTTTAACTCACACATGACAAACCTTACCTTGATTCTTTCACGTTACCAACTTTTTATCTCGCATACAAAGCTTTGCATGAACATTTAAAGAGGCCCAAAGGAGGATTTACGAGGCTCCAATTTTTTCTGATGGTATTCATATCAAACTTAGCTTATTTTCTGGTGCCGAGATACCTTTTCCTAAAAATGGCTTACCTCTCCATCGTCTGTTGGATATGGACGAGATCAATCACTGCGCAGCAACTCAGTTCCGGATACTTTGGCCTCAGGTTGGGCACGTTCACCCTCAACCGGTCCATAGCCGCCTCGCTCTTGAGCCCTCTGGCCTACCGAGGCGCTTCAATTCTCAACATCCTTGCGGGGTTCTCCTTGATGATCTATGTCACCATCCCCATCCTTTGTTGGTCCAATGCGTACGACGCCAAACGGTTCCCCATATTATCTTCCGACACTTTCGTTTGGTCTGACCGAACTTACAACGTAAGTCGAATTCTCAATACCGAGACTTTTGACCTAGATACAGAGGCCTACAATGGTTATAGCAAACTTTACCTCAGCGTCTCCTTTGCCATCACTTATGGGCTGAGTTTTGCAGGTTTGACCTCTAACCTCTCGCATGTCGCCCTTTACCATGTAAAGTAAGTTCATTTTTATCTGTTTTCTCCTTTGTCTTGTTCAATGTATCATTATTTGCATATGCAGTGTAGATTTAATACAATGAATTTTATATTTGTCAATTACTCAACTCGATGAAAAGATTTGGTCTTCCATGAATTATTTGGTCCAGAACAATCTGGCAAATGTGGAAGAAAACGGCGAGAGGCGATCACCGCGGAGACGTGCACACAAGGCTAATGAAGCAAAACTATGAAGCAGTAGCTCAATTGTGGTTTCACACTATCTTAATTATAGTGTTTGGACTTTCTCTGTGGGCTTGTGAAGGTTTCGACAAACAGCTTTAACTGCCCTGGTGGGGACTCCTTCTAGCGTGTGGGATTGAGATGTTCTTCACTTTACTAGTTGGGATCATTACAGCCACGACAAACATTGTAATTCCCTTATCTAGCGAAGAGCTCCGAGCCCATCCGTTAACGAGACATGACCCCTTATGTGCATGGTACGTGGCCCATCCGTGCATGATACGTGCCCCATCCGTGCATGAGACGTGCTCCATCCGTGCTAGGCGAGAGCACCGTTCTCAACCCTTCAGTTTCCCTTGACAAACAACCCCACAATTTCCCTTGACAGGCCTCCCTTAAGCTTCCCTTCACCACAGAGACGTGCACACAAGACTAATGAAGCAAAACTATGAAGCAGTAGCTCAATGGTGGTTTCACACTATCTTAATTATAGCGTTTGGACTTTCTCTGTGGGTTTGTGAAGTTTTCGGCAAACAACTCTAACTACCTTGGTGGGAACTCCTTCTAGCGTGTAAGATTGAGCTGTTCTTCACTTTACTAATTGGGACCATCACAGGCACGACAAACATTGTAATTCACTTATCTAGCAACACAAGAATGCGATTTAAATTAATAGGTAGATACCAAAGAAGAAACATTTCTAATACACAAAATATCATCCGCTTTCTTTCGCCTTGACTTTTCGACATTGTTTCACTATTTGAGGGCATTGTCCCTCGGATGTTTTGCTCCATTTATCACCTGCATAGAAAAAGATTGGACGTATTATTTCCACACTTGATTGAAAATTCTTTAGGAACGATGTACATCCTTTGCACGGAAATGGATGGTTTCGTCTCATCATGCTTTTTAGTTGGAAATGTCGTCACCATGATCGAATGCATTTTTTATTTCATTTCGTCATACTTCATGAATGGTGGTTGTTGCCCCTTGAGTGATTTGCTCCAATCATCACTCTGCAAGAAAAGGAAATGGGACGCGTTATCTCCACACTAGATTGGACTCAATGTAGGAACAATACATCCTTTCATGCTAAATTGGATGTCTTATCATGATTTGTTGGCAAGAGGCGTTGTTCTACATATGTTGCCCATCATGCTTGCTTGGTGGGGGGAAGGAAAGATTTTTCCCTTTAGTCAAATGCTTCATATTGAGTTAGATGACTTCGTCATATTCAACTCCATTAAGTTTGGCATGCGGTCCTTAATCCATCTCCGGTGTCATTATACATGGGTGGAAAAGACATGTCATTCATTTGTCAAGAATTGGGCCAATAGTAGGAACGAATACTTCCTGTTTATGATAAACCGAATGATTTTGTTCCATCGGCATTGCAATGACTTATCATGTTTGTTTGCGGAACTCCGCTCATTTTCCATCATTCCTGCATATAGAAAGGAGTGTAGTACAGCTATCATGACTCGAATTAAAATGAGGTACAAATCATGACATGAATTAAAACGAGGAACGAGATACACCCTTTTATGGTGGGACGATCGTCTGTCGTTTCTGTTCTATTGGAGTGATACACCTCCTCCTTGGTGGTGACAACGCAAGTGATTGAGGCGCAACGAAAATCCAGAAGAGCCTTGCTCCAATAGTTGAAAGTCCAGATAGCGACATTGTGCGAAGAACCCAGTATCCGTGTTGAATGCAGTCTTCCACTTTCTCCAATAGCAACCGGATAATTAAGTTCACGGACCAATTTTGAGTGTACTTTATCAATAGCTTTCAAATCTGCCACAAGAGTTACGTAATCCATGTTTGCTTGAGCCATCCTATTTGCATTCTCATCAAATGATACCAATATACATGTTGAGCATGACCATGAAATTCTTCTATTTTTGCAGCATGGTGCTACGATATGGCCAAGAAAGACGAGGCCTTTTCCATGCGGTGTGAATTGTGAGCACGCTCTTTCCGGTGTAATCTGACCACCATATATCTTTTGTGAGATCGGGAAGGTAACTGGTGCATGACCAAGAAATGAAGAGCATCCTGCCCCTGCATGTTCTGTGGGTGCCTTGTAAAGAGGCAAGGTTTGCATTTATTCTCTTCAAGGCCAGAGAGAATATATTAAATATCTCCTTTTCGTGTGTGCTCAACCATACAGCCACAATCGGATGAAGACGAATGTAACCACCAACAAGCTGATGTATGCTTTCCTGCTCATGGTCAAACGATTTTAATTGTGGAGAAGCCTGATCTTTCTTAGCAGTATCTTTGACGCTATCAAGCGTAACTGTGGTTAACATCAGAAATGGTGAAGAGTTTCTTGTTTTCTCGTCAATTGAGGGTTGAGATGAAAGGAAGCTCATGATATTCTTATTAACTAACGCATAGACAAACGCTTGAACTTGTGAACCAAGGGGGTCCTCATTTGTATCACGCTTAACATTTGTTATAGGCATATCTGTAAGCAAATAATTGGACCGCCCAAATCTATTCGGCCATACAAATCACCGGTCCACAAAACTCCATGCCATCCGATGTAAGTGTTTGGGTCTTCTCGAAACTGCATGTATCAACCTTCCCCTCTCTGTAGAAAAATTGGTATCAGTTTTCCTTGACTTGTTTCAAAGCTTGTCCTCAAAACAACGCCAGGCGACTACCATCAGGAGTTCTCAGAGGAAAAGTCTTTCTAGAGTATGTTGCAGTATGTTGGTCCCAACGAACAAGACATGGCTTTTATCGTGCTTCACCGACAACTTCCCTTCAAAGCCCCTGCCCGCTATAGAGACCTTCCATTGAGGAGTGGACTAGCCGGTAAGAATCGCGTCATTCACAATAGCAGCACCAGCCCATATAAGCGTGTCTGTTGGAACAGACCTATCTTCTCCACTCTGACTAGAAGAGTCTAATTGAAACGATACCGCCAGGCAAAAGATCAATCCCTGGGAGTTTCACTCACTCGCCACACCGATGCACCATTAAGGTCTGACTGTCAGCTCTAACACACCTTAGCTCAGTTAAAGTCTTTTAACTGACTTTTGCCATTATAGACTTAGACTGGAGTAGCATTATTGATCCAAACGCCAGAGCCTAATGCAGAAAACATCTCCATCTTTCTGTGGTTCCAACAATTTTGGCATTAGTATCATGGCCAGTGTTTTGTTTTTTTTTAGACAGTAGCCAAATGTTTCCTTCGTCGGGTAAGGAAGCTTGCAAAAAGTTTTATCTTGAGGCTCTGGTTCTGAAGCAGTGTGAAACCTGGTATGCCACAAACGGGACTGCGAGAGGTCTTGGCGTCCTTCGGTGTGGCGGAATAGCGGCGAGCAATGATGACTCAAACGTCTAAAGCAACAGGCGACCAGAGTCATTATCCGGTGAAGATGAATGAACGACGGAAGACTAAAGGGGAGGAAATTTGCCGGCAATCCTCCACGTGAATGGAGGAACCGAACGCTCTCCTCACAAAAACCCTTCTCCGTTCTTGATTGATCCTCCCTCACGGCCCTCACTCTCGGCTGTCTTTTTCCAGATTTGTCTGGCTTTCTCCGCGGGGCTCGTACTATAGGCACCTTTTAGGATTGTTGTTGTGAACCCACCCATTCTTCATCAAATTTCACGCAAAATCATTTTTCACATAATTAATAGCCACGAAAATGTGCTCTGAGGATCCTAGATTGCCACTTTTGCATACACATCGATAAAATGCATTAAATAGTGAATTATCGGCTAGCATCCGTGACTTCATGCTCATGCTTTCATCACGTAAATCTAAAGCTTGACCAATCCATTGGTTATTTGCCGAGCAAGTGACCATTGTATTCCATGTAACCACATGCTTATCAAGAATTTCATCAACAAGAAGCACACAGGTCCACATCAAGTGAGCCCCTTTAGGGACCGAATCTCGACAGCCCTCCAGCACTAGAGGAACAGACTTTGGTTTCTTCAACAATTCCCTTGACTAAGATCAAGCAATCAAAACAGAATATCCAAGAGTTTATTGAAGATTCTGAGGAACTCATGCAAGTGAACAACATGGAAGTCCAGCAAGGTGATATGTCCAAATTCTAGGCGGCCTCATGTAGTTTGGAATCTTCGAGAAATTATGTCTTCCAGGCCAATTGACTGAGGAAATTCAATGTTGATTCTTTCACAATCTTGGCTTTCTCAAAATTTCCAGGATGTTTCCATCTTTAGCCCAATGTTAATGACTAAGAAATTTGTCAACGAATTCTTGCCAGATAGCTCATAATGTTCAAGTTGTAGACTGCACAAACACGCAACACCATCATAACATAATCAAAGACTACACATATGGGGGCAAGTAATTCTCTTCTTTTGATACCCGTCTGACGAATACACCAAAAATCCCGAGCACTTGTACTTCCACGATGCACTTCAATCGGTGATTAGGCCACGTTGCATTTGACTCAAGTTCCAAGTGCCTACACTTTTGTCTTTAGAGGAGGTGAATGTCGAACAAACTATTCATTCTACCTGTTTGAAAAAAATGGATGGACGAGTCAGTTGTTGCACGAGAAATTCCTATTGGAACAATTACAACCTTACCATGTCAAAGTACCATTTTGCAAACCAACCTACGAAAACGATCAAGCAAAGTGACAAAATCTTGTGCAAAACTTTTTTGAAACTCATTTTCAAAACATTTTGAAGGTAAATCATAAAAGCCTAACTCGAGGGTTCAGTTTGAAACACTCCACGTACTTTCAAAGAACAATGATACAAATTAGAACCTCACTACTCAAAGACGCAAGTCACGTGATTTACAACATCAATTGGGTTCACAACTAAAACCTAAATCAGAAAACATGGTTCCCAACGAGAATAAAGACAAGGACATGGTACAAAAAACTTTTGCATAGAGGAATGCAATAAATAACCCTCACCTAGCTTTAAAGTCCACTTCTTGGCGTGGTCAAGCAAGAAGATTCCAAAGAACGACTGTTACACATAACCTGCGAAAGGAAGACAACATTAGTATGTGAATGAAAAAGCGGACTTTCACCGGTGCCGCCTCTTATAACGAAAGTGAGGCGACGATACATGCCCCCATTGTCCCTATTTGTGGGCATTTAGTATTTCACCAAGATTTCGTTGTAAGAGGAGACATCATTAAAAGATCAAATCGCGGCTATCAATCAAACACCCCTTTTATTCCAAAGGTTTCATCGCAAAATCTGGCATCAATTTTGAAAAACTGATTTGCGATTTCATTTTTGCCAAAATGAGGTGATTCTTATTTTAAGAAATCAATACACAAAAAGCGATTTGAATTTTGATTCTGAAATGTGAACAAGAAAGAATCTTGTTGAAAATGTGATTTCAATTTTATGCCCCAAAATACAATCTTGACTTGGGAGAATTTCTATACAAAATGTGATTTTAAGCCCATTATTGAAAATTTAGACAAGATCTTCTGTTTTGTGGGGCCAAATCAGAGATGTTTGAGATTATGCTCAAGGCTCACTGTGAAGAGTGATTGTCAAAATTTTCAATTATAAGCCTAGATCCCCTAAGGCATTCGATTGATTTTCGCGAATCCAAAAATGAAAGTTTCAACCAAAAGTGAACAAGTAAAGAGAGAAACCATACTTAGAGTGGATGACAAACTTTCAATCACATAAACATTCTATGTAACATGCGGCTCAACTTCTACTCTAGATGGCTCAACAAATTGGAGTTACAAGGGTTGGATGACTAGTCGCGGCCTTGTGCACTAAGCCAAGTCCTCGTAACTCCGTCTCAGTCAAGAATGATACCCCAATGCAACGCAGCCTTGCAAGCAAAGGTAAGCATTCTCGACACCAAGAAAGAAGCTTTCGGGATCGAGTTGGGCAACCTCTACTACGCAGCCTCACGGTCAAAATCATATCCAACTCAATACCATCCTAAACATTCCTAGTACGGCCCAGGACCGGTGGCAGGTTGTGTATGCCATAGTGTAGTGCTAATGCAATAAAGGCATACACAACAATTCATATGCAATCAACACTTCAAAAGTTCAAAAACAAACATTCATTCTCAAACTCCAAACCTGCAAAACAAGGGGTTAGCAATCACTTCTCCCCTTATAACTCCCCACTGCAAGAACATTCACATTGGGGGCATCATTAAACAAGATAAACGGCCTAAGTCCACTAAAAATTCTATTCAAGTCCCCAGCGGAGTCGCCAAGGTGTCGCAACCTCCCCGAACCGACCTCGCTGCTTAAGGGGTTTGGCTAATGGATTACTAAGTTTAAACCTAGCTCGAGCTCTCTCAAGTCCATACCAATTCGCGACTTAGGTTTATGTTATTAACATGCAAATCAATTTCATTTAGGAGTCGCCACTAATCAATTTTTTGGTGGGTTAATTAGACACTCAAATAAAGCATGGGAGACTTGCTTCACTTCTAAGAACCAGAGATTCTAAGGGTTCGGGGACTTGATTACACTAATTAATCAACTAGTGTCATTTCGGTACCTAACCTTGTTCAAACACCACCTAACGTATTCATGCAACAATTGGGAGTCTCGAAATTCCATCCCTAACCAAGGTAAGGAAAGCTACAATCAATACGCGAACCTAACGTGCTTAATCAACCACATACAAGGTTAAATAAAACGCGCAATTCGAAATGTGTAAATCTAGCAACGTGCAATCAAACGTGACACCAATCACACAAAAGGGGAAGAAAAGCCAATTCCAAAGCCCAAACAATATTTTTTTGATTTTCCGGATTTTTGGAATTTTTCTGATTTTTTTTAATTTAATTTTTTAATTTTATTTTTTTAATATTTTTCAAAATTTTTAATATTTTTGGATTTTTAAACATTTTCGGATTTTTTTTGGATTTTTTATTTTTAAATATTTTTATATTTTTATTAATAAAAATTCCGGACCAGGTCCCCTGACCCGATCCGCCCGACTGCCTGACCCAGATTACCGACCCGCCCAAGTTTTCAAAATTTGATCTTTTTACTCAATTTCTTTTTCGATTTTTTTTATTTCCTATTTTCCCTCTTTTCTTTTTTCTTTTCTTTTTCTTTGGCTTTTCTTCCGTTTGTTCTCTTCTGCTCAGGACGTCTTCTTCACCGGGACTCCTCTTCACGTTGTTCTCTTCCTTGACGTGCGTCTTCTCCCAAGAGTTCTCACTGAGTAGAATCACTAGCAACCACTACGCCGAACCAAACCAGCCTCCTCGACTGGCACTGACAACAAATCTGCTCCGACTAGATTAACGACACTACCATCACCGAACCACCATCCTTAATCCAGCACTACCAGCCACCAAAATGCCAACACTGACGACCGTTTTTTTACTTTCCGATCACTAGACTTCCCGTGGTGACAATAAGTACTAAGATGCAAACAAACAGGCATACAAGCATATGAAATGGAGATAGTGAACTAATGGTCGCGGCCTCAAACCTTGGTCCTCTCGGATGGGGAAGGAATTCTCCGGCGGGGATACGTGTACGTGCGGCCGACTCGGATAATGTGCGAACCATGGCATAAACACAAGAAAAACACGAAGTCAGTATTGATTCGACGAAAACAAGTACTAAACAAGCACAAAAACCGAGTTCTAGGCACCGATTCCACAAAAAATTATTCGGACTTCCATTTAGACATTTCATCGAACATGTGGTATGCAAGTTGAGCTAAACGTTCATGGGTGAGAAGGGTGAGATTCAACGCGATTTCTAGCTTTAAACATGATGTACACAACTCTAAACGACCGTGTATGATGACAAATTCATCTCAATTTACACAAAAACGTTCGAAACTTTCAGACCCAAACTCAGTGCTCAGAGCTTCTAATATCTCATTCAAGCATTTCGACGAACAGTTAGCATGCGACTAAGAACGAAAGGTCCGAATCTGATTTTGACGTGATTCTTGGCCTAACATGATACTTACAGATCCAAGTCGTCATTATACACTACGATCCAGCTTCGGTATCACACGATTGGGTCACGACACCACCTACTGAACTTGGTACGTGACACTACCGAGATGCAGGGGAAAGAAAAGGGCAAGTAAGTACCTTGTTCAGTCGCCGAGTTTCAAATCAGTCGAGCTAGTGTTGCCGGCGCGTAAAAATGCTTTTGATGATCGCCAATCTTCTTGCGACGAAGGGTTCTTCGTGGGTTTCTCAGCTCGGTTGTGAGGAGCTCCGATGGCCAAGAATGAGAGAACGGTTGACTAGGGTGTTCGCGGGCTCTTAGTGCACGGTGGAGGGGGCTCGACGGCGATTGGGGCGGTCCTCCGACGAATGAGCGAAGCTTCGTCTTCTCCGATTCCCCTCAAGATCTCTCTCGGTCTCTCCTCCCACTCTCCTCCCGTCTCTCCTCTCACTCTCTGTTCTCTCTTTAAGCTCTCTGTTCCTTTCTCCCGCTCTCTCTATTTTGGTACTCTGAAAAGACCCCTCTCGGTCTCCCTTTTGGCAGAGAGTTCCCCCTCTTTGGCGTCCCTCCAAAACGATCCCCGGGTCCGATAACGGAGCTAGCTCTTTTTCTTTCTATTTCTAGCTCGAAGCTGCCACTAATCAGTCTGCCCTCGCCGCTCTGCTCTGCTTCTTTGTGTTGGTCAGATCGCATGCGGGGAGGAGAGAGGACGAGAGGAAGAAAGGCTGGGCTTGGGGGAAAAGAAGAAAAGAGATGGGCCCAGCTGGGCCCAGACGCGAAGAAAGAAAAAAAAAAGGGGAGCTGGGCTGACACGGCCCCGATTCGCCCCTTTTTTTTTATTTTTATTTTTTATTTTTTTAAAATTTTTATAATTAATTTTTTAAATAAAATAAAATAGATGAAATAAATTAAAAGGAAAATATGTTTCACTAAATTCTATTAATGCAAATGCGCCTAATATCTATGTATTATGTAATTTAATGAAAATATTTTTGCTTAGGGCTAAAAATAAATCCCTAATTTTCTATGCACTTAAACCCTAAACGACTAAGCAAAATTTAGGTGTCAACACAAAATTCATCATGGCACTTCTGTAGAGGTTTGGCCATGATGTGTTTGAAAGCACCATGAGAGTTGTTCTTTCTCTCTTTCTCTCTTTCCCTATTTGGGATTGGGATTTGTCAATAAGGGTTTTGCTTCTGTGAGTTGCATTTTCCTGTTTTCACAGTACTTTTGCCGTCTCGTTCCAACCTTGTTTGAAGAAATTTTAGGAAGAATGAAAACTGATGAGGTGTTTTGTCACATGTGATTTCACTTGGGAAAACTAGGTTGGACAGTGGCCGTCTCTACTTAAATGGTGTGTCAATCCGAGTTTGCCTTGCGTCCGAATGAAGTTACAACTTTGCATGGAAATCTAGAGATTCCCGTGAAATTAATTATTTCTCTATGTCTAGCTCAAAGGATTGTGCCTGGTAAGTATGAACTTGAGAAGCTACGGTCGTTGAGGAGTAAAGCGCCAATCTTTTTCCGATCGAGCCGGGCAAGTTATTTATCTTGGCTCGAACCATGTAGACAATATACCGTTACGAGTTAGGGTGGGAGAAATGAGTAGTAGTGGAGATAAAAAGGAAATTGTTGTGTTGCCGTTATGACTTTCATCCACGTCTATGTTCATATGGAAATGCCACCATCGAAAGACCGATAGGAGGATGTTTAGACATGACTCTTTGGCCTGGCTCACAGCGCCGGATCAACATCCCCGAGCCTAGGCCCAGCCACCCTTGGCCTTAGGCAATGCCGAAACTTGCTGCGCCTAAGGCTAGGCGACAATGCCAGCGAGATCGAACCATGGTTGTCACGAGGTCGCAACCCCCTGAGCTCTCCCCTATCCTCGACGTGGGCAGAGGACAGAGACAAGGCAAAGGGGCCTCGCGGATGTCGCCGAGCTCAGGCAACCAAGGCTTGGCGATGACGCTGGGCTGGTCACCACCTCGGACGTTGCCAAGTCGTGACCACCGAGCCAGAGCAGAGAGAGAGGATGACGACCAGTGATCTCGAGCATGACGACGAGGACGGGAGGCTCAGGTAGCGAGGGGGCGTAGCATGACGATGTCTGCAAGGGAGTGTGGCTGGCGACCCGAAGGGCGATGGCAGCACGTCTGGATCTATCATGGTGGTGGAGGGGAAGGAGAGAGAAAAGGACGAGTTGTATGGGATATCTCGTTTTGCAAGCTAAAATTCCCAAAACCAATTGTAATATATTTTTTTGGTTAACATCACGAAAAATCTCAAATTGATACTGACAAATTTACCCTTTGATAGTTTCTATTAAATTTTACCGTCAAATTGATGAGTTGAATGACATGTGACAGTTGATGGGTATACCAGTTTGGGGTTTTATTTCTATTTGTCACAGCCAATTTGTTTTCAAGGTATTAATCAAATTTAATGGAAATTAACGAAGGGTAAATTTGTCACAAAACTACCAATTTGAGGTCTTTGATGATAAAAAAAAATTAGTTTGGGAAAAATTTGTCACATATGTACTAGTTTGAGGCTTTCGGTAATCAAAACATTAGTTTAAAGTAAATTTATCACAGGTGTACAGTTTGGGATTTTTCGTTATATTAACCCATTTTTTTTTGTCTATAAACCTATTGTCATTCAAAATTAACTTTATCGACTAAATATATCAATTTACATAGAGAGGATTTCAACCCTTCGGATAATATTCCAGCCTTGCCGATGTTAAAAAATTTCGTAATATGAAACATAGGAAGATTCCAAATAGCCATTTAATCGACATATTACATGTGCGTGTTCTAGAGATAGTTTCACGATTTTGATTATAAATCGTATTAAAATTATTATGGAGTATCTATATATACAAGGGACTTATGGTGCATATAAACATGACTTTATGGATAGACTCTAAATGATATGGACGAGACGTAATTAAAATTTAACACCAAAATGCAAAAACGAAAAAAAAACTTACGCTTCATTTATTTCGCGAAAAATGAATTATTTAAAAAATATTTTTCTCAAAATTACCGCTTCCATCACTTACAAAAATAAATGAATGGAATATATTTTCATCGTCCATAAAAATATTTAAACATAAATTGTTATGGATAATGAAAATATTTTTTATTAATCAATTATTTCAAGCGATACAAACGATTATTTTTAGGAAAATATTTTTCAAAGTATTCATCTTTCACAAAGCAAACAAACCCTTAAAATGCTACAAGAAAAAAGAAAAAGAATAAAAAAACAATTAATTAGTATAAATTAAATAAAGAATAAAGAAATCAAGAGTATATCTTTTAGGGAAAAGGCCACAAAAGATACCAAACTTTGTTCATTGTGACACATATACCTAAGCTATTTTTTGAGACACAAAAAACCTAAAGTTGTACCCACATAATACATTTACCCCAAGCTTTATTATGTGACGCTAGAAACCTCGAACTTATACATGTGTGACACAAAAAATCCCAAACTGTTTTTGTGACACCAAAAATCCCAAACTATTTTCTATGACACCAAATTTTGGGGGTAAATGTGTTATGTGGATACAAATTTAGGGATTTTGGTGTCAAAAGAAGTTTTGGGTAAATGTGTCACACTGTACAAGTTTGGGATAAATGTGTTACATGGATACAAATTTGGGGTATTTTGTGTCACAAAATATAATTCGTGATAAATGTGTCACGGTGGGCAAAATTTGGGGTTTTTTTTTGTGGCTTGTACCCTATCTTTTAAAGGCTACTTTCCTTAATAGCTCAAGATAATAGGAAAAATTGTCAAATTAGTTTTAAACTTATTGTATGGATGTCAATTCAATTCTAAACTTTCCAATTTTGACAATTCAGTCTCGAACCTTTGCGCGAAATTCCAATGTCCTTCCGACCAATTTTCGTCGGAAAATCAATGACGTATTGGTATGCCATGTAAGACGGCCAACGATGACTGAACCCGCAAGTCAGCGATTTCCAGAGAAAATTAATCGAAATGACTACATTGAAATTATCACAAAGGTTTAGAACTAAATTGATAAAATTGAAAAATTTATGAATGAATCGGCTTCTGTATAATAGGTTTTGTGATTAATTGGGTAATTTTTCCCAAGAAAATACTTCGTTCTTAAAGGCTAAGACGAAATTTTGATATTGCTCTTTCTGCCAAATATCTTTGCAATGTTGTAGCCGGAAAGAAGACTTGAGTACCCTAGTCCCGCGTTACTTTGCTAATTCTATAATGTTATCTAAAGAGAGCACTTAAATATGGTGTCGCGGTTTAAAAAGAAACATCACATCCTGCAAATTATAGAAATACTTTTACTAAATTAATTGTAGCATCGATTACGGACATGGGACGTCCTTTCAATAAATTAGCTCTTCGGGGGCGACGGGAAGAGGTACAGGCGCTGCGCCGCCAGAGCCGACCCTGACTGCGTTTGTCTTCCGGCGAGTGAATTCGCCGTCGAGTGATGCCGGTAAAAGAGGAAAGGCGAACGTGGAGAAGAAACAGGTTGTTGCCGTTTGCTCTGAAGTTTTTATACATGCATGTCGTGAACGATTATTGATTTTTACCACGAAATCGAAATCGAAATCGAACCAGTCCTTTTACTTTTGATTTCCACTTAATTACAATTTCGCACCACAATAATTGATTTGTTTTTTAAAATCTGAAATATCTGAAATTTCACCAAATGCAAAAGATTCACATATGATTTTGTGCAAAAACTTGAAAAAATTTAATGATATTCTAAATTTCGACAACAAAGCAAAAAGGTTATTTCTTATTTTCACTTTAGCTCAAACAAACATACCCTGATAGTGTGCTTTTTATGTTTATTATGTTTGTCTCGAAATTATATTACCTTGGTTAGTATGATTAACAAATTATTCGTGTATTTACATACTAGTAGGTGTGCCTATATACTATATTGAGTGACTAATCATGGTACAATATTAATTGAGTTAATAATGTATAATATTGGATGAGATGTAAAATTTTAATTTACCTATGAGTTAAATTTCTAATACTTAAATGCCTAACACTTTTCTAATTTTAAATTTGAATCTTTATTATTCTTTCGGAAAGTTAAACCCCTATTATCTTATAAAACTAGTACTTATATGACCTTTGCCACTGTACATTCTTTTATCGTGAAAGTCGTGTTAAAAAATTACAAAATTACAAGACTACTTATTTCACTTGTCAATTGAAATATGATCTAAATACATCATAAAGTTCTCATCTGAAATTTAGTGAAGCTCATTGAACAAAATGATTAGAAATTGATGAAATGTATATCTTCTGGGATATGATCAGAAATTGTTCCCTCGTGGTTTGATTAGATTAGTTTTTTAATAATCTAAATATACCTCATATTAATGGTTTCGTTAAAACAACTAGGATTAATAGATTAACAAATTATTGGAAATAAAATTAGTAACTTTCGGCTAAGATATAAAAAGAATTGACATTATCCATTCATGACTCAGCTCTCGTCGTAATTATTTGAAAGAGAAAAAATCTCATGAGAAAAAAAAGAGAATCAATCAAGATGGAATAATAAATAAATAAAAATATAGAATTAAAGATCCTTTTAATATATTAAATAGAATATTTAGATGTATTAAACAAAATAAGGCCTAATATCCTAAAAAAACCTTCGATTTTTGCTTCAGTCCCAATTCTATCATAAACTTTTTTTTGTTTCATTAAAAAACCCTAAACTTTAAATCCAATCACAATTCCACCCTACGCTTTTTTTTGTCTTATAAAAACCCCAATTATTGGTCAATTTCCAACTCTATCCTAAACTTTTTTGGTCTAATAACAAACCCAACCTTTAGTTCTAGACCAGTTTATCCTAAATTTTTTGTTTCTCATAAGAAATTACCAACTTTTACTTGAGTTTCAAATCTGTCTCCATTAACCTTCCGTTCAAAATCGATCTTAATGATCTTACGTGGCAATTTCACGTCATTACTTTAGTTTTTCCCCAAATTTCAAATCTAAGAAAACGTCTTTTGGAGATGGAAAATTACTCAAAAAGTCCTACACATATTGCACGGCGGTCAATCAAGTCCTAAACTTTTCAATTTTGTCTATTCAGTCCTAAACCTTTAAAAAATTGCTAATTCAATCCTAAACCTTTCAATTATACCAATTTAGTCCTAAATATTTGTACGATTTGCCAATTTAGTCATAAATCTTTTAATGAATGTCAATTTTGTCATTCTAACAAATTTTGGTTGGAAATCGCTAACGTGGTGGTCCAGTCGACACCGGTTGTCTTACGGGGCGTTGACGTAGATAAATTTTTATTTTATAAAAAGAATTCCGAATTTTTATTGATTTTTTATTTTATTTTCTTTTCTTTTCTTTTTTCCTTTCTTCTTCGTTGAGCCACCAGCCCTCCGTAGCCCTTGCCAGGCCGTCACCAACCACAACGAGGGCAAGCGAGGGCCGTGACACCCTCACCTAGAGGCCGATGAGGGTCGCCGGCCCTTGCCAGCCACTAGCTCAATGAAGAAAACAGGAGAGAAAAAAAAAAGAAAAGAATAAAAAATACGAAAAATCAATAAAAATTTCAAAAAAAAATTTTAAAATTTAAAAAATTATGTACATCAGTGCCATGTACGACAACAAGCGCTGACTGGACTGCTCGTCAATGATTTTTGGCCAAAATTAGCCGAAAGGACTAAATTGGCAATTCGTTAAAAGGTTTATGACTAAATTGGCAAATTGTAATAAATTTTAGGATTAAATTGGCATAATTGAAAGGTTTAGAATTTTTTGGACAATTTTCCCCTTTTGGAGATAAATTTCCATATTAGCCCAAACAATGTCTTCTTAGATTTGAAATTTGGTAAAAACTAGAGCAATTAGGATTGGCTTTCTTCAATTGCTCTTACTCTTAAGAAGTTTTCCATCCATCTCGCTCGGGGATCTTGGATTTTGCGCTCGATTTTCGATATCTCGTGCTCGAGAGTGTTCCATCTCCTACCAAATAGTCTCCTACCAAATAGCCTAAATGTGGGCCGAAGCATATGGCAGAGAAGGAGTATTCAAGGTGGTTTAGTCAAGTAACCAGTAACCCTTGCTTCTGATCCTAGTGTCTATGGCACATTCGCGTTAATCCATGAGTAGAGGAATTATATAGACACACAGATCCATGGATCAATATATCTCAATCCGTCAACCTGGAGATGTTAAACCAGTATAGATTATTTGGATTGAGGTAAGACCTACAAAAACACATAAGGGTTAGCGTCTTAAGACACTTGTTTATATCTTTTAGAAAGAGTCGCGCTCCTCTATCTTCCAAAAGGAAAAAAGATCTCTGAGAGATGATAACAACACAACACATTGATTTCGCGACTGATAAGCCCAAGCTGCTCATTTACCAAAAAGATATGCTTCTTTATTGAGCCTTTCGAGCATGTTCTATTCGATATAGGTAGGAAACACGATAATTTTATAAAAATCTCAATCATATCAAGTCACGATGAAATATGTCAATTCTGTCTTCTTGCAAAAGAATAAAAAAGCACGAAGTAATAAAATATAAAATATAGAATAGTAGAGTAGTTTAATACAATAGAAATGAATACATTGATTTTCTCAACTCACGAACAAGATGCAAGAAGAAGAGGCCATCTTAGGTTACTTTGGTACTACAACCTGTTAAGGTTATATAGCTAATACAACATTTCCAAGTGGGAGAACTTGCGCTCGGGACACTCGGCTCGAGACGGTCAAACAGTTCATGTTTGGGAGTTTTCCATCTCTCGATTGTCAACGAGAAATTTTGGACGGAGGAATAACGGGTGTAGATTTGTGACTCAAGTAAAAATTAGTAATTTTTTATGAGACTAAACAAATTTTAGGGTAAAATTGGAACTAAACAATAGAGATGAGATATGACATAAAGTTTAGGATTTTTCACGAGACAAAAAAGGTTTAGGTTAAAATAGGGATTGTACTTACAGTTGGGGTCTTTTTATCGGACGAAAAAAAATTTTGGGTAAAATTAGGACTCGACGTAAAGTTGAGATTTTCTTAAAATATTAGGCCACAAAAATAGGCTAAAGGGGGATGATTCATGCTAACACTACCACGTAAAATGTAAACTTCTCACTTGTCCATTCCCCCCACGTCTTTTGTTACGCGGGTGTCTCCGTAACCATCTTATACCATCTTCCCATTGCTCCACCTCAACGAACCTTCAAGGTTTCTCTCCTTGTCCGTCCTTCACCGAGACTCTGCGTACTCCTCTAGCATCGCCCCTTCATACCGTTCGCCGTTTGCCGTTCATCGTCTCGCTTTTCTCTCCTCCCACGTATGCGCACACGTGCTTGTGGAGGAATGTATCCTCTTTTGTGCCTGTCCGACGAAGATCATGTCGTCTCCACAGTCCTTGGCGTAGTAGTCTTATCATTAAAGGTCTTTGGCTGTACGTACCCGATCTGCGTTCCACAGAAACGCCTCCATGGCATTTTACAGCCACAAGGACTACTTCGCCTACTCGTCTCGGTTTTGGGTATTTCTCTAGCAAACAAAAGTCGGCGATGCCAATGACAACATTCCACTGCTATAAGATGGATGGCCAGCGGTGGCGCGAGACTCGAGCCTGTTCATCCTTTGACTCCGCCACGTTCCCCACCCTGTGATGACACCGAGCAAATAGGATGCCGAAGAATGGAGCTCGTTTTTTACAAAAATTGTCCTTAAATTCGATACACCTGGACGAGATATCGGCGATTACCATACTGGAAGTACATCATATTGGGAGAATGAGTTAAATTATATATCTAACATATGTTATGTACTCAAAGAAGAAGGACGATAGTATTTGGTTGTAGTAACCATGATAGTTATTACACGGCCCTCTCGTGTAACAGCTATCACAATCAAATAGAAGTAACTATCATCAAAATGCCCACGTCATTTTTCTCTCTCTCTCTCTCTCATTTGTCGATGCTAGATAACATCAATTATATTATAATTACTCAAATAATTAATGCTTCCCGAAAAATTATTTAACTTGTTACAATTGAAATTTGAGAACATAACTACCTTTGCATTGGAAATTGTTTGGTGGCAAAAGGGCCAACCCAACCCGGGCTCGACCCAAGCATGGCACACCTCGCCAGGCACGGGACATTTGCTGAGCAAGATGTTAGATTATATATCATACAGGCACATCCTGATCGGCAAATGTCCTATGGACACGACCTGACCATGTCGTGCCCGGTCGAGCTCTCAAATTCCTGCCAAGTTAGTGGCCGTTAGATTCTAAAAAGATGCCTGACAACGGCAACTCACAAAGTAGCGATTGGGGCCAACAGGCATGTTGGCCTTGCCGATAAAGGAATTGAGGGGGTGGGGCCATAGAGTACCGGGTTCGGGGTTCGATTACCATGAGCATTGCATACATGTACATAAAAGAGACGTGTGAGAGAAAAAAAAATAGAGTAGTGATTGGGCAATTGAGAGTAGATTCAGAGGGCCTTGGGCTCAAAGAGAGAGATAGTGAAAAAAAAAGACTCTCCAGGGGCTATAAAGAAAATGGTAGCAAACATACGGGCTTTTACCAGATGACCCAGCACGGCTTTGCCCGCCACGGGTCTGGGCCAAGACCGGCACGTCAAGGCAAACGTGCTGTGCTCAGGCCGACACGGCCGATTTGCCAGCACCGCGGTAGACCGATGATAAAGCCAGGTGAGGGGGATCCAAACTACTTCAGTGGCGCACGGCGATTAGAACCGTAAAGAGATTCATCTCTGCATATAAGCATTCAGATCGCGAGGATCACAGGTAAAAAGCAAAAGAAAAGCCAACCAAACAGGCAATCAAAAGCAGTCATGATTGGTTTTTCTCCAAGCCTACTAGTCAACGCAACACCTTGCGCTCGCGGCACTTGGATTCGCTTTGCACCTTTCACTTCCTCACAGCTGTAACACCAAGGTTCTTCATCATCACACTTCTGCAGAGGTTTGGCCATGACGTGTCTGAAAGCGCCACGAGAGGTGTTCTCTCTCTCTCTTTCCCTATTTGGGACAGGGACTTGTCGACAAGGGTTTTGCTTCTACGAGTTGCATTTTGCTGTTTTCACATTATTTTTGCCGTCTCGTTCCAACCTTGTGTCAAAGAAATGTTAGGAAGAATGAAAACTGACAAGGCATTTCTTCACGCGTGATTTCACTCGGGAACATTAGGTTGGACGGTGGCCATCTCTACTTAAATGGTGTGTCGATCCGAGTTTACTTTGCGTCCGAACGAAGTTACAACTCCGCATCGAAATCAAGAGATTCGCGTGAAATTATTTCTTTACACCTAGCTCGAAGGATTGTGCCCGGTAAGAATGGGCTCGAGATGCTAGGATCCCTAAAGAGTAGAGCGCCAATCTTTTTTCCGATCGAGCCTAGCAAGTTATTTAATCTCGGCTCGAACCCTGTAGATAGTATACCATTATGAGTTAAGGCGGGAGAACGAAATTGTCATGCTGCCGTTATGAATTTCATCCACGTCATGTTCATACGAAAAACCCACCATTAAAAGACTGATAGGAGGAAGTTTAGACATGACTCTATTAATGATTTGCAGGAAATAATGTGCAATGATGAGAAAAATGGCGACATTCTTGTCCATGCCGGATTCGCAATGGACAAAGCAGATTTTTAACATGATTCTCCAATAATCGACGTGGGCAAAGGGCTTAATCATCATGGGCTAAAGTGGGGAATGGAACGGAGGTTGAAACTACCTCTCTCGAAGTGAATGATGGCACTTGAAAAAAAGGTCCTTTTAATTGCACGCATGGGTTTCATTCTTTTCTCTTCTTTTAAAGATATACATCTTATAGCTAAGTGTTGATCAAATATCAAGGATGTATTTGTTTCACGAAAAATAAACGATCTGATATATTTTCTTAAAAATGAACTGGCAAATAATATTTTTATTATCCACAAAAATATTTAGATATAAATTATTATCGATAATGAAAATATTTTCCATTGATTTATTGTTCCAATTGATAAAAGCAATTGTTTCTAAGAAAATATTTTTCAAATATACGAAGTCTAAAAAAACAATGATAAAGTAGAAAAAAGGATGAGGAGCAAAACACTCAGAAAAAAACAGTGTCCCTCTCCCCCGACGTCTGTGCCCATGGCTGCCATCACCATTGTCCACCCAACCACCGCCTCTTTGCCTTTTTCGGAGCTCGCCTACACCATATCCTCACCCGCCTCCATTGTGAGCCCGACTCCATGTCACCACGAGCAATAACCCGCGAACAAGCCCAAGAGATTTTCTTAGTCGGTCCACCTTAACATACGTCATCCGCAAACACTTGTATATTCAATAACATCATCTCTAGAAGTGCAATATGACAACTCTTATTTATAAGTTTCATGCCCAATTTATGCTTTTTAGTCAGGGAAAATATCACAAAAAATTTCAAATTATGCCCACTGTGATGCATTTATACTATATTTTTTTTGTAATATCAAAAACCCCAAACTATGTCCAATATTAACCTAACTTTTTTTCTCGTGACAAAAAAAATCCTAAATTTGTATATATGTGACACATTTATCGCCCATTAAGTTTCCGCTAGATGATTTTCCAATCAAAATAACGTCACTTTTATTTCATTTAAGCCACGTAGCATCATGCCAGTAACATTTGCTTTCCAAGGTCAATGTAGGCAGATTTTTAACGATCTCGTTGACGGAATTTTGATGGAGAGTAAATTTGTCACACGGTTAAAAATTTGAAATTTTTGATGTCAAAGAAAAAAATTTAGAATAAATATATTGTAGTGAATATAGTTGAGTCTTTTAGTGGCTTTTGCCCTTTTAGTTGGGCTATTCTAAGTTCTAAAGAAACTAGAGTATCGTTCTCTCTGGGAAAATTACCAAAAAAGTCTTAAACCTTTTGTAATTATGCTAATTCAGTCCTAAACCTTTTGCAATTGTGTCAATTCAGTGCCGGCCATAGCCTCTCACTGGTCACCGGTCGCCGAACCGGCGATCAGGGAAGAAGATAGGCAAAAAATAAAAGAAAGAGAAAAAAATAAAAAAAATATCGAAAAATAAATAAATATATATATTAAAAATTGCCACGTCAGTCAACCGACGCTGGTCGACGTTCACGTCAGCGTCGAGCGGCCAAAAGTGGCCGGATGGACTTAATTGGCATAATTGCAAAAGGTTTAGGACTGAATTGGCACAATTGCAAAATGTTTAGGACTTTTTTGATAATTTTCCCCTCTTATAATGATAGGCATTGCTGTAATGATCTCTATTACTATGTAACCATTTCCACTCCTTAATAAATATACCACTCAATGCATAGAATAAGTTATTAGCTTTGTATTTTAGCAAAAAAAAAGTTATTAGCTTTGTATTTTAGAAAAAAAAAGTTATTAGTTAATGAAAAATTTCTATTAAGCGCCTACAGTAGCACTCTCTCTCTCTCCCTCAATACTGACGATCGTCATGAAGACGAAGCCACGACTACCAACCATCACCCAACCAAGACCACCTGCTAGGTGTGCGCGTTCCCCCTCTGTGCCGACGGTTGGCCTAGGCTCACAACGCCAGGTCGATGTCCCAGAACCTAGGCCCGGCCCCCCTTTGACCTTAGGTGACGCCGAAACTTGCTTCGCCTGAGGCTAGGTGGCAATGCCGACGAGGTTGAACCCTGGTTGTCACAAGGGTCATGACACCTTGAGCTCTCCCCTATCCTTGACGAGGGCAGAGGACAGTGACATTGGGCTTGTCACCACCTCAGATGTTGCGAGGTCATGACCACCGAGCCAGAGCAGAGAGAGAGGACGACGATCGATGATCCCACGACGACAGGGACGGGAGGCTTAGGCAACGAGGGGGGTGGAGTGTGACGGCGTTTGCACAGGAGTGTGACTGGTGACCCGAGGGTGATGACGGCATGTCTGGATCGGTTGTGATGGAGGGGAAGGAAAGAGAGAGTGAGGACGAGTCGTATGGGATGTTTGAAGGGTAAAATTCCTAAAACCTATTGTAGTTCTTTTTTTTCGTGACTTATAAACCTACCGTAGTTTTTTTTGTTTTTGTTAATACCACGAAAAATCCCAAACAAGTACCATTGTGACAAATTTACCAAAAACTAATTTTTTCACCAACAAAAACTCTAAACTAGTATACCCGTGATAAATTTACCCCAGTTATTTTCTGTTAAATTTTATCGTCAAATTTCTAAGTTGGGTTACACATGGCAATTGACGGGTGTACAAGTTTGGGGTTTTACCCTCCCTTTTTTACAAGTGTAATAATTTGTGATTTTTCGTGGTATTAATCTAATTTAATGGATTATAAATATGTCATAAATACACAAATTTGGGATTTTTAGTAGTTAAAAAATTAGTTTTCGATAAATTTATCACAAACGTACCAGTTTGTGAGGATTTTTTATGGTCAAAAAATTAGTTTTGGGTAAATTTATCGCAGGTATACCAGTTTAGAGTTTTTTGTAGTATTAACCCATTTTTTTGTAGTTCAAAAATTACTTTATCAACTAAATATATCCATTTAAATTTAGAGGATCTTAATCCTTCAGATAATATTCCGACCTTGTCGATATTAAAAAATTTCATGATATGAAACATATGAAGATTCCAAATAGCCATTCAATCAGACATATTATATGTGCGTGTACTAGATATAGTTACACGATTTTAATGGTTAATTGTATTAAAATTATTATTATGTAGTATCTATATATACAAGCGAATCATGGGGTATATATACATGACTTTGTAGATAGACTTTAAATGATATGAACGAGACGTAATTAAATTTTAACACAAAAATGCAAAAAGAAAAAGAAACTCAGGCTCCATTTATTTCACTGAAAATAAATAATTTTAAAAAATATTATCTAAAAAATGATCACTTGTATCACTTACAAAAATAAATGAACGGAATGTATTTTCATCGTTTACGAAAATATTTAAACATAAATTGTTGTTAATAATAAAAATATTTTTTTCATTAACTAATTATTTCAAGCAATACAAACGATCATTTTTAGGAAAATATTTTTCAAATCATTAATTTTCTGCAAAACAAACTACACCTTAAAATGTTGCAAGAAAAAAGAAAAAGAATATAAAATAAATGTAGTGTAAATTAAATAAAGAATAAAGAGACTGAGAGCATATCTTTTGAAGGCTACTTTCCTTAATAGCTCAAGAAAATAGGAAAAATTATCCAATTAGTCTTAAACTTAGACTACGTTTGGTAACCTGGATTTGAATTCTCTTATCGGTGTTTAGTGACATTCTTCGAACCAGATAAAATGCTAGATATGAAATCCAGCCCGGGGGCCGGATAAGACTGGATTGGATATAAAATTTAAAAATAAGTAGAAATTTAAATTTTATTTTTTTAACAGAGTGATAAAGTGATGCTTCACATATTGCTTTCGCGTCACCACTTGCCCTTGGACTATCAACAAAATTACCGATCATTGTCACTTCCGACCACCGCACAATCGTCGTCACTACAAACGCCGTCACCTCCAACCATGCCAGTCATCACCGTTGGCCGGCAATCGTGTTTCGACGAGTAAGGGTGAAAAGGAGTTTAAAGAGGATCATTGTGTCAAGTTTGCATAAATCATCCTTTCACACCAGTCACATACGTCCTTCATGTCGAGCCGACCTTCCATGCATGACTCACGAGCCGGTTATTCACCTGCTCGTTGTTCTTAGCGACCATGCTCTCGAGCATTAGGTTCCACTTGCACGGCGGTGCGGAACCTCCTCTTGTTGTCCCATCCCACACTCACACCTTCTCTAATGTTGCCTCTATTAGCAGCTTTCTTTAGTAGTGGAGTCCGACTGTGCAGCCCGTAGGAAGTGCCTCTCGCTCTTCACGAGATCGTCAGTTGAGAGACGTCATGCTCTCGAGCTCGAGACATGGTCGAGAGGGTTTATGTCGAAAGGAGGAGTAAAGTCAGAAATGGGATTTTCAAAGATTTTAAAGATTTTCAAATAAGAAAAATTTTCAAAGGTTTTTAATCTTATCTTTGGTTGCAGATTCTCGAATATTTCAAAGATTCAAATCCTATCTTAGGTTGCACCAAACATATAATATGATATTTTTACAATACGGGAATATGTGGAGGATTTCAAATCCCCTTTATTCTATCCTATCCCAATCCGAATCCGAACAACTGAAGGCAACCTTATTATACGTATACCAATTAAATTTTAAGCTTTTTGATTTTGTCAATTTAATCCCGAACCTTTGTGCGAAATTTCAATTTCTTTCCGGCCAATTTTCGCTAGAAATCGCTAACGTATTGGATTGCCATGTAGGACGATCAATGATAACTGGACCATCACGTCAACGATTTCCGGAGAAAATTGATCGGAATGGCTACATTGAAATTTCGCACAAAAGTTGAAAATTAAATTGGTAAAATAAGAAAGTTTAGGACTGAATTGGCCTCCGCATAATAGGTTATATGACTAATTGGGTAATTTTTCTCGAGAAAATACTTTGTTCCTAAAGGCTAAGACGAAATCTTGATGTATTGCTCTTTCTGCCCAATATCTTTGCAATGTTGTAGCCGGAAAGAAGAGGTAGTGCCCTGGTCTCGCATTACTTTGCTAATTCTGTACTGTTATCTAAAGGGAGCACTTCAATATGGTGTCCCGGTTTAAAAAGAAACAACACATCCTGCAAATTATGGAAATACATTTACTAAATTAGTTATAACATTAATTACGGACATGGGACGTCCTTTTAATGAATTAGCTACGATATGACCATTTGCACAATGTCTTTCAACCAGGGGTACAGGTCAGCAAGTCGGTTGAAAGACACTGTGCAAAGCACAGGCTGGCCTGTAGAAAATCGAGACTTCCCCTTTTGTCATTTCATGCACAGGAGGCTACTATACCTACCTACTTGGATATAGCTAACCAGAGTTAACGTGGTGTCTACTTTTACCACCCAAGTGGCCCCCTCTACTCCCTCCAATTGTTTTTCTTCCCTTAAGAGAAGGAATACGGAGATAACTTACATGGAAGAGCCTCTACCATACTAGGGAGTTCTTTCCCCCGTCTCTCATTGAGCCTTTAAGATCCTACTCAGGACCGACTTTGCTAAATCTATACTGTCAATTAAAGAGAGCACTTAAATATGGTGTCACGGTTTAAAAAGAAACAACACATCCTGCAAATTATGGAAATACTTTTAATAAATTAATTATAACATTAATTACGGACATGGGACGTCCTTCTAATGAATTAGCTATGATATGACCATTTGTGTTAAATATTTTATTAAAATATCATATAAAAAGTCCGAAATTTGGTCACTATTTGTACTATCTAATAAAGGTTAAAAAAATTATGTTTATTCATAAGGATACGATATGATATTATGAAACCTTCTTTTTTATAATGGACTTTTTTAAATCATCAATTGATAAATGCAAACATGCGAGATGAGTTAAATCCCAAACTAGTACACTTTTAATAAATTTACCTTTCGTTAGTTCCTGTTAAATTTTACAGTCAAATTGCTGTGTTAATGACACGTGGCAGTTGACAGGTGTACCAAATTAGGGTTTTACCCCTCCATTTGTCACAAATTTACCTATTTGTGCTTTTCGTGTTATTATAGCAATTTAGCTGAGAGTAAATTTGCCACGAGTATACCAATTTGAGATTTTTTGTGGTCAAAAAATTAATTTTAAGTAAATTTATTACAAGTGTGCCAATTTGGAGTTTTTTATTATCAAAAAATTAGTTTTGGGTAAATTTATCATAAGTTTATCAGTTTTGGATTTTTCGTAATATTAACCCTTTCTTTTAATATAATTTATAACTTAAAAAGTCATTTCATGCTAATTACTAAATAATTGAGTTTTTGATTCGGCAAAAACCAAAACGATGCCATTTGGGCAAAAGCAATCTTTTAATTAGGGCAAAGTCTTCCACGTAGATCTAGAAAATCAAGATTCAAATCTATTCAACCTAAGCCAAAAATGATATCATCTGAGGCTCGACCTGCCTAGCCATTTACACCCACGAAGCTTCGTGGCAAGTCAAGCAAGCATGCATCGACATCATGCGCGATTTCTATAAGCAAGCTCCAATAGGTACATCGGATTCAGTATTCGAATCACATTGTTTCCCACTTAAGAGTAACCTTGGGGAGATGCTCCCCACCCTATAGCCGTAGCCACACCCAGCGAATGTGGCTAAGCCTAAAGATTCGAATATCTCTCGTTATAAAAGAAGAGGGCAAAAGCCACCAAAACCCTAAACCATGCCCCCTATGACATATCTACCTTATGCTTTTTTTTGTGATACAAAAAATCTTAAATTTGTACCTATGTGACACATTTACCATCCTTCAATGTTCTTTCAATGAGAACCGCTAAAAATATACTTACATAGACAACATAAAAGCAAACAATGTTGACACGAATTGAAATAAAAACGACATTATTTTGACTAAAAAATCATATATCAGAATCTTGATGGAGGTTAAATGTGTCATGTAGGTACAAGTTTAGGGTAAATGTGTCACAGTTGATATAATTTGGGGTTTTTTATGTCACAAAAATAGTTCGGGTACTTGTATTATAGTGATCATAATTTAGGATTTTTTGTGACATAACGAGGAACCATTGATATTTCATTCCAATAAAGTTAGAGATGCTTCGAGTAGATTCATTAACGGGTCCCGACTGTAGTGTATCTACAGAGCTGCCATTCGGCTCTCATGCACATGGCGGTTTGACCCAGATCTTGACCGGACAATTCAAACGGAGAGACGTTTGAATCGTCCGCATGCGAGCGAGGGAGGGCCAGGCCAGATGCGGACGAGCCGTCCCCCCGTACGCAATCACGTGTCAGCCACTGTCGCCATCGCCGTCGTCGGTCGTCTCCTCCTCACCGCCTTCGGACCGTCCACTTTATCTGCTGGAACGGGCAGTCCTGTTGTTTCCGCAGCAGCATGGAGTCACACGTCTCGATCATGGGGCTTCTGCTGCTGCTTTTTCATCCCCGAAAACGAGAAAAGTCCAAGAATCGTCGTCAGCGGCGGGCGTGACTTGTCTTCGACCACCATGATGCACACTACAAAGGAGACGGTTCCGCGAGGTAATGCTGGGCGGCTGCAACACGACATCCCCAATTTGACCCCAACTCGACAGTTCTGACTTTGGGAACGCGCAACAGAGGCATGGGATTGTTACTAGAGATCCGCGAACAACGATGAATTGGCCGGCAAATTGGGTAAGCATGAGATATCATGGCTTACGTGACTCGCGGGATTGATATTTCTGGATTGACGTGGTTGAGTGGATGTGGTTGAATACCTATTTAAATCCCATCGATTGCATAGGAAATGTTATAGATAGGGCCACATGCACCGACTGAAGATTTGGATATGACCAATTTATAGGGCTTGCAGGATTGTTCATGTGGATTTTTCATGCTTATTTACCTGAATCGTAAAGAAAAGGTTCGCGTGACCTGCCTGCATGCATGTAGAAAGATGTAAGATTCACGGAGGAAAGCAACTCCGCAAATGATGGATACAATGATGGACGACAACCTCAAAGTTTTAACTGTATTTCATCTCGAGTTATCGCAGCGTACTTTGTTCACGGATTGTTAAGTCGCTAATTTTACGAGATAACAATTAATAGTATAATGGGTTTAACGGGTTTGAACGAATTGATTTGTCCATTTAGCGCGATGCCTATTGTTGGCAAGTACCAAGTTATATTTGTCAGAGTTTATAATAGAGCATAGACATTTTCTTCAATATACATTAGCACAGCTAAAAATTTATGAAGATGTATGAATAGTGCCTCGTATGGATCATCTATAAGTGCTTGATAATATTTAATTATGCATAGGACACGGTAGTTCCGCGTTGCCGATAAATTACTCGGATAGCGAAAGAGAATATTCAATTGCTTTTTGACACGTAGCTTTCTAAAGCACGTAATGATATAAGAATGGCATCAGGATGAACTCATAGAATAGACATAGCAAAGCCAAAAGAAAAAATGGGTACGGACCAAAAGTCCAGTTTATTAGTACTAGAGAATGTTTGGATCAGAAATTGATCCTATTAGTACTGGAAAAATTTTGAACCAAAAGTTAGTCTATTAGTATTCGGAAAAGCTTGGATTAAAATTTTGTCTATTAATATTTCGGAAAGTTTGCACCAAAAGTTGAGTCTATTTGTACTTTGGAATGTTTGGATAAAAAAAAATGTCCGGATCAAAGATTGATCAAAGCAAAAATTGCCATCGGTGCGCGAGTAAAATTGGCAAGGAACTCCCCCGGTTTGCACTAACCAAAGGGTAAAATCTAACTAGCGCTTATAAAAACTTTGACTTAATGTACAATCCAGTTTAGAAATGCACGATTAAGTCCTAAATGCTTAAAAGCCGTGCTATCAATTATAATTTATTGATATGGCACGTTGGAAATGAGACGTGGATTTTCTTAATAGTTTTGGCATATTGGCACTGACATGACGCTGATGTGGTGCCGCATCACGATCGAATAGAAAATCTAAAGAAATCAAAATGCTCCTTGGAAATTAGTTGAAAAATGCCAAAATTGAAAATCAAAAGAAAAAAAAATCAGGGAGATAAAGAGAGCACCAGAAGTAGGGTGGGGTTTGGCAATGGCCCCAATGTGGCTCTGTCTTTACTTCGATTTTCTTGATTTTACTTTTTTTTTATTTGTGTGTCTTTTTTGATAATCTACATATTTTAAAAAAATATTTAATACCACAAAAAATCCCAAACTAGTATATATTAAATTCACCTCAAACAAATTTTTTGACCATCAAAAGCTCCAAACTGGTACACCTGTGACAAATTTATCTTCCGTTAAATTTTACCTTCCGTTAAATTTTACCTTCAAATTACTGAGTTTGATGACACTTAACAGTTTATGGGTGTACCAGTTTAGGGTTTTACCCCTTTGTTTGTCACAAGTTTACCAATTTGTGATTTTTCATGGTATTAATCCAATTTTACGGAGGGTAAATTTATCACAAGTATACCAATTTAACGTTTTTGGTGGTCAAAAAATTAGTTTGAGATAAATTGGGATAAGTGTACCAGTTTGAGATTTTTGGTAGTCAAAAATTAATTTTGAGTAAATTTGTTACAAGCATACCAATTTGAGATTTTTCATGATATTAACAAAAAAAAAATTGGCCTATTGGCACCACATCAATATAACACATTCTTAAAAATTATTAAAATGACATGTCGGATAATAGCGCGTCATGTCAACAAGTTCTCCTGTGGTCGTCCGTATGACTTAATTGCACCGAATTTGAAGGGTTGAAAACTTGATTGCATTTTTTCAAACGTTTAGAAATTGGTTGCACATTGGGTCAAGCGAGTAGGAATATTAATTTGATTCTTTCTTTTGAAAATAATAAAATTTGGCACATATTATATATTACGTAACATTCCAATTACCAATACCCAAAAAGGAAGGGAAGAAAAAAACAAACAAATAAATAACCCACCATAAAATCTCATTCTATGGTGAAAGAAGTGAAGGCATTCGCCTAAATTCCCACTGGTCAAGTTAAAATATTTATAGAAAAGGGTAAATGAGGAAAAGAAAAAAGCTAAATAATTTAAGCGTAGATTTAATAATTTTACTAATTAAAGTTGTCATACATTGAACAACCGTTGCCCAATCGAAGGAATTTATTCTCCTTTAATTCAATGTCATAGCGGGAAATACAAAAAAATAGTATGAAAAATCTTTGTGCAAAACAATCACGAATAATCATGTAGTTAATAAGGAATCTATCAATAGGAAAAATACATTTACGAAATTAAAGTGGAATTACAAAATTGCCACCGTCGCCACTATTTAATTTTGATCATCGTACTTCATCTTGCTACAGATTTGGTCTCCAAGCTAATCTTTGATCAAGATGTCCGGGACAAAGTCTATGATTCATCCAAATGTCGTCGGAAAACACCGATTGAGCACTAAGAGTTGGAGATTAACACATTGTGCTAACATGAAACCAGAAAATTGAGAGAAGAAATTACTAAAAACAGTCTTTATACTATTCTCCGTGTTCAATTTTGCTCTCCGTACTTTATTTTGGGATAGATCTGCAAAAATGTCGGGGGAAATTATTTAACCAATCCTAAACATATGTCAGTTCAATAATAAATTCTCTAATTTTGCCAATTTAATCCCAAATCTTTGTATCAAATTTCAACTGATCAATATTCGTTGAAAATTGCTGGCCGGTGATGATTAAACCGTCCTGCCAGCCATCCAGAGGGTTCCCATTGGAATTTCGTGCAAAGGTTTAGGACTGAATTGGCAAAAATTTAGAACTAAATTGACATCCGTACAATATGTTTTATGACTAATTGGGTAATTTTCCGAAAATGTGCACAGTTTTTTTATTAAGCACTAGAGATCAATATATAGTGTCACAAGGAATAAAACAATAGGAAAATTGATGAACTAATGTTCCGTTTGTTTCGCGAAAAATAAATTATTTAAGAATATTTTCCTTAAAAATGATTGATTGTATCGCTTATAAAAACGAATGAACAAAAATATATCATCATTCACGAAAATATTTAGACAGAAATTGTTGATTATGAAAACATTTTTTACAAGCTAATTATTTCAAGCGATGCAAAATATTAATTTTACGAAAATATTTTTTAAATTATTTATTTTTTGCCAAATAAACGAAGCGTAATTCTTGTCTTTAAACATTTCAGCGAGGTCCACATGAACCTGATGCCCCAAAAGCAATCCTCAAGTGTTGCCTATTTAGGGAGAACTACCGCTAGATCATCAAATTTTTACATCGACGACGTGAGGCTCTATGTTAATCTTGAGCGCGAAGTCCATATAGATATTTTTTGGAATTGGCCTAGAAAAATTGCGAATTTCATTGTAAAATCACGACGGAAGATTATAACTAATAAAAACATGACTAATAGTAATAATTAATCATTTTAATTGAGAAAATTAGATTATATATAATAGATTGTAATTAATTGATAATATGACTAATTGAATAACGAACACATCTACACATTATACTCATTAGCAATTCAATTTCCTTGCACATATTTTAACATACTAAAATTGTGAAAGTACGCACAGCCCTCCTCTACCTTCGGCGGTAGTACATTTTTGTACCCGAACTTTCAACCGTTATGCAATTCTCATGAACTTTCATTTTATTACAGCCGTTGATTCTTAGTATTTTTTTCCTGTTAACATATATAACGAACCTGAGTTTTAAGGGTTAAAGTATATTTTCGTTTATTTTTTGAAGAAAATTCTTTCTTTTACCCTTAATTGCTATAATAAGTAGAAAAATATAAATAAAAGGTAAAAAGTTAATTACCTCAAATTTAAACAATAGAAATTTGATAAATATTGCCACTTTAATAGAACTCAATAAGATATTTTGTGAAAAAAATGAACACAAATTAAATAAAAAGGGAAAAGGCCTCAACCAAAAAAGTTCAGATGATAAGAAATGAATACTTGTTAGGGATATTTAAAGGGTTAATTAACGTCCTCAACTCATAAAAGGATATATAAAATTATAAAAAAATATAAAAGGAGATTTTTTTCTTCAACTCATAACAGAAAAGGATTAACCAATAAATCCAAGATGATATTTTTAACAATTTGATTTTTTTTAGTATCCAATTTTTGGAAGAAGCATTTTTATATTTTACTTAATTGTATATCTTTTTCTCGAAATACCTTATTAGTTCTATTGATATATTCATCAAATTCTAGCAATTTTTCATTTTTCAATAAATATATTCATCGATCTTTTATTTTTCTACTCTAGAAGAAAAAATTCTCTATTTTATTTTTTTTATAGAAAAAAAGGACAAAACAGAGATTTTCTTAAAAATAATGAGATGAAAATAAAATTTTATTTATTAAAAGTTACGTGCACGTACCAATGCAAAATATATCAAATGATTAATGGTTGTAATAAATAATATTCAAGAGTGTAATGAAATTTTAAAGGTAAACGCGCACCCTTCTCAAATTTCAGTAGAGTATATATAAGTAATGAAAGTAGAACGTAAGTCAAATTTAGTAGAAAACTTTCAGTCAATTACATTTCAACAACATTTTCTTTCACAACTAGGAGTGTGCAAAACGGACTGCCCAGACCGGACCGGACCAACCGGTTTGGTCCGATTCTCGGAAATATCAATCTAGCTCATAGTTCTCGATACCTAAAAATGAAATCGGTATCCGAGCGGTCCGATTCTTAGTTTCAAGGGAGAACCGGACTTAACCGGACTTAACCGAACCGACTATATATATCTTAATTTTTTAGAAAAAAATTAGTAAAATGTGAACTGAACCCTAAGTAAACTTCATTAACATAAATTCATTGATAAAAATTAGTAAAATGTGAACTGAACCCAAAGTTAACTTCATTGACATAAATTCATTGATAAAAATTAGTAAAATGTGAACTAAAACCCTAAGTATTTGACCAAAAAAAATAAATCTTAAGTGATTGGTTCTATTGGACCAGAACCGGAACCATCGGTCTAATCCATTTCACGGTGACCCAGTCTGATCCCCAGTTCTCAATTTTGGGAACCGGGAACCGATATCCTCCGTTCATAACTAAGCACAAAATTCTATTGTATTCCCATAATTTACTAAACAAAATTTCAAAAAATATTACCCTATTCATCATCATTCCACTAATTCTCACAATTTATCGGAGAAAGCTATTAAAATTCATCATTTCGTATCTTTTTCATTCCGTTCTTTGAATTCATCTCATCCCGTCGAACCGAAAGTGATCACGAAATTTTGTCGGGTCGGTTCGAGATTACACCCGGAGGCTCTGTATACCCAATCTCGGGAATAGTATTGTCTCAAACAAATCATAAAAAAATAGAATTCCACGAAAAGATGGCAGGAAAAACAGCGCGCAAAAAGACAAGCACCGCCGAGACCGGCTTGCCCCGACAACTGTAGATCGGGCGTGGCGTCGGCTTCACACGTGGACGGTGGGGATTGCGAGCGCGACCGCCAGCAGCAGCCAAAATGAGGAGAGGCTTGGGGATGAGGTTTCCCCGGCTGACCATGGTTAAGCCACCCTGATTCTCTGGAGCTGGGAACCTCTTAACCATGGTTAACTCCCTGGCCGCTTCCCATTTTCCCAGTTTGCCTCCTCTTACAAACAAAAAGCAAAAGAGCTTTTTGACAATCCATGAATCGAATCTCTCTCCTCTCCCTTTCTCTTTCTCGTTCTCTCTCTACGGTTTGTCTTCTTCCTACTCCGCCAGGATCGCCGCCGCCGCCGCCGTCGGAGACCGGCGTTTCTCCGGTCGAGGCTCGGCCATTGGCCCTCCCCTCTGGAGCTCCGCCGTTTTCGCTCCTTCTCGGGTGAGCTCGAGCTGAATGCGTGTGCCGGAAGTCGCCTCGGAGCTCTTTCTTTGGATGATCCTGGCGCCGGGGAGTGCTGTTTGTCTTGTTGTTCTTCGGCATTTCTCGATGGTGTTGTCGGAGCTTTAGGACCGAGTGGAGCGTCCAAGACCCATCTTCGGTTCAGCTCAATATAGTCGAAGAACGCGGGGATTGGGTTTGGCGAGCTCGCGAGGAGTAGCCATTGACGGTGGAAGATGCCGAATCCTTCTTCGCAAGAGGTTTCTTCCCGCGACCCAGCGGCGCCGCCGGCAGAACCGCCGGCGAAGAAGAAGCGTAATCTTCCGGGGATGCCAGGTATGGTTGGTCCAAGCTAAGCTTCGGCATGATTCGCACAAAAACCCTAAATTGCCGCTCTGAAATTTCTCTCTCTCTTCTCTCTCTCTCTCTCTCTCTCTCTCTATCTGTGTGTGGCAGATCCTGAGGCGGAGGTGATAGCTCTGTCGCCGAAGACGCTGATGGCGACGAACCGGTTCGTGTGCGAGATCTGCAACAAGGGGTTCCAGCGGGACCAGAACCTGCAGCTCCACCGACGGGGCCACAACCTGCCTTGGAGGCTTCGTCAGCGGGAGGCCAATGCGGAGCCGCCGCGGAAGAAGGTGTACGTGTGCCCTGAGCCGACCTGCGTCCACCACAGCCCCGCCAGGGCGCTCGGCGACCTCACCGGGATCAAGAAGCACTTCTGCCGGAAGCACGGCGAGAAGAAGTGGAAGTGCGAGCGGTGCGCCAAGAAGTACGCCGTCCAGTCCGACTGGAAGGCCCACATGAGGACCTGCGGCACCCGCGAGTACAAGTGCGACTGCGGGATGCTGTTCTCTCGGTATTGCCTTGTTGGTTCTCGAGAACGAAGACGAGTCAATGACTCGATACGAGATTCAAGAGTTTTCTTATCCCGTTTTCTGCTTTGCAGGAGGGATAGTTTCGTGACGCACAGAGCCTTCTGCGACGCATTGGCGGAGGAGAGCTCGAGAGCCCAGAATAACAACAACCCGGCGCAAGACGAGCAGAATGCGAGGAGTTCCGGGTCTGCCTCCGCCGCCGCCTCGTCGCCCCCGCCCCCGCCGCTTACGCCGTCGACCACGGTGGTGTCTCCGGTCCTCTCCCTTCAAAGTTCAGGTGAAATGTTTTATCTTTTACCCGAAATAGCCAGGCTTGGCGTGCAAGATATGCGTGTAGTTTAGCGGGGGGTCAAAGGGGAAATGTTTAAATAATGAGGCGTATCATAGTTTTACTCAGATGTCGTGGTCTAAGATAGACGCTAATGAGCCCCCATTTGCTTAGCTGGACGATTTGGTCCGAGCGTTTTATTATAAAGATTCATGCTTTGTCCGTTCCTGAGGTCGCGCTCTCTCTGTCCGCTGCGTGGCCGGTAACACAGGCGCGGAGGAGACAGACAGACTGTTGCTAGGGGAGAGAGAGAGTGAGATTTTTAATGGGTTTGGATCAGTTGTTCTTGCTCAGTTGACCATGGAGATTGAGAGAATCCATTGGGCAAGCAAAAGGGAAAAGGGGGTGGGTGATTGTTCATGATGGTGGGATTAGAAAGGACGCCATTATTGCTGCTCCTTTAAAGCTTTGAAAATGTGGGGAAAAGGCTCCTGTGAAGTTCGTTCCAGCTAGGACTCGGGGAAAGCCTTTGCGATCCCAAAAGGGTCTCTCTTTCTTCACCGTTCTCTTTTCGCACTCTCGTTTTGGGATCGCGCGATTATCTTTTCTGGATCTGCTTTTCGCTTTCCATGCCCCCTTTTTTAAAATTCGTGCTTCTCTTCTTTTGTGGGTTGCAGAGTTGCCTGAAAATGCAATTGAGCTTGTGCCGTCTGCTCCTGCTCGGGCGTCGTCGTCTTCTCGGGCTGCCGCTGCCACTGTCGCAGCTGCCACTGCCACCGCCACTGCTGGCCCGGACAACAGCGCCTTCACCTGCAGCAACACTGCCTTCACCTGCATATTTCCAGCATCGGTTCCACCACGGCCGCAGGCCTTGCCTTCTTTGCTCTCCAATGTGGTCTGCACGGTGGCGCCCCCATCGCCCCCTGCTACGGAACCGGCCTCGCTTTCTCTCTTCCTCTCCAGCACTGCCTCGTCCCTCTTCTCGAGGCCCGATCAGAACCAGCAGCACCTCTATGCCCTGCCTTCGCAGCCCTCCCCAGCCATGTCTGCCACAGCCTTGCTTCAAAAGGCCGCTCAAATGGGCTCAGCAGCCACCAACGCATCGCTGCTTCGTGGGCTTGGCTTAGCCATTTCCTCACCTCCTGTGACTTCTAGCCATGAGGCAACTCCGGTGACCGCTGACGATGGCTCCACCCAGTGGAGCAGCCAGGGGAAGGTGGAGAGCTCCTCGGAAGCAGCCGGGCTGGGGCTGGGCCTTCCGTCTCAGTCATCGCTGTTCAGCAACAGGCCCATGACAGTGGATTTTCTGGGACTGGGAATGGGTCCTGCCGGGGGCCGTGCAGGTGGGCTATCGGCTCTGCTCACTTCAATTGACGGCGGGCTGTCGTTGGACTGTGGATTCAGCAGCGGTGGAGTGCCTGGTGTTTTGTATGGCGGAGGAGGAGGAGGAGGAGGAGGAGGGAGAGGGCGGGTGGATGAAGTCAGTCGAGGTTCTTGGGAGGAGTTTCCGGAGTCGAAGCCCGATAAGCCAAAGGGGCCGAACGGGCCTCCTCACTATCTCTAGTGACTGTCCAAGTGAACTCCCCGGGCACTTTTTGGTCCTGGCCTCTTGGGGGAGTTCAACATCAAAGCTTGGGATTGCTTTTGTGTAATAACAACAGTATAGGTGTGATTTATTGTACGAATGTATATCGTTCTATTTATCCAAGTGTTATGTTTTTTGCTCTTTTTTAGCCAATCTAATATAGTTCTCGCTTCTTAATAACCCTACATGGGTTCCAGTCCTCTTTCAAATAGGGGAGACTCGAATGCATTTTGTGGCGAACCTAAGTTTGTTAATCGTCTGTATATTGCAGTATTGTGTTTTGAATCCACTTACCCATTTTTGACCAAACAGGAAGCTTCACTTTAGCTTCCCTAGAAATAAATTTACAACATTTCATGGAGCCGACAGCCCCCAACCCAATAATCTAATACAAGCGCTTCGTTTAGTAGTTGCGATAGGAACGAGAGGCTTCTATCTTATCTATGGCAATACATAAGCAAGCAATGAGGGTGCGTGTGATTGAAGGTTATAGCCACGTTGTTAAGGATGTTACAATTGGAGTTAGATCTTTATATAGGAATATAAAAGCAAGCAACGAGTGACGTGCTTTGGACAAACTAATTTAAAAAAATTTATTCGCTATTTTAGCGCATGCTTTTCAAAGGATATAATCTAATAGGAAGTCATATGAATATTAGCAAAGCAATAAAAATATTGTGCGATCGGTTCTGCTCTCTGGGTAGCACCGCAATATAACATTGTTCATGATGGTCCTTTTGTCTAAATGGCTTCGATTAAGTTGAAGGGTCCTTGGCTCTATTTAATCAGCAAGAGGCACCAGCGACGACAAACTCTTTTCGAAACAATTGTGTGCAGACTAAATGTTCTTTTTGTTGCCGCAAGAACAGAAGGTACGAGACAAAAGCACTCCGTAGTAGAATACAGACAAAAGCACACTGCTCTTCTTTGCTTTTTCAGCTTTCTGCTGTTCTTTGCTTTCTCATTTCTAAACCATGTCCGTTTCACCCTTAGTCTCCAAATTAATCTACAGGTTTGGCTTTCGGATGTCTTAAGTATGTCATGCCATGCGTTCACTTGCTGATGTTAGAAGTCTAATTATGGATGTAGTAGTAGAAGGTAGGAATAGACTGAATTCACACGCGTTGATACATTTGAAATGCCTTTCTTCTGTAATGGAAGCTGTTTTTGTGCAAGAACCGCAGTTAATGTAGCTATTAGTGAATTTAAAGCTCAGTAAAGTTGATAGAGACCTAAGACTAACCGGGATCGATACCTGTACTACATCTTCTGCAATTCTTTTTCAGCCAGAGATTCACTTCCTGAGCTCACAATTTTCTGTAATGTGCATTCGCTCTTTCAAGTTTGTGTATATCCAGTGTGAACCAATGGTTGTTAATTGTGCAATTGATAATACTCAAACATGGTATTGGCACCATTGATGCCTCGGCAGTATCAGAAATATTAGTTGAATCGTATGCTGTACTTTGAGAAACTGAGATTTGCATGGATCTCTGTGTCTCATTGGTATTTTAGCACAACTTTCTGTTCTCCCTTGCCATTTTGGATGAATTGTCTTTTTGCATATTTGTTATTATTCTGCAGAATTATCATGGTAACTATATGGTTTGCAGGTGATACTAGTTCAAGAACAACTGTCGAAGAACAGGATACTTATTGATATTGACAAGAAGGGGAAGTGAGTTTTCTTTACTGTCAGAATTTTGCTATTATATTTACTTTAAGGCCTCATAGATAGTTCATATTGCTGCTGCCAGGTTATTGGCTTTCCGCCCTCCCCCAGAATTTGTACCCCTATCTCTGTGATTAATTTACTTAGTCATTCTTATCTCATTTTGAAGTAGAATTTCACCGTACGAAAGATTGGTACTCTTTTGCAAATGTCTAGTTTAACACGTATCTGATTCTGCCCAACTCCAAGCCATGTTAGACTGTTGTGGCATTCTACGTCTGGATAATGATGTTGCTTATGGTCCGGTTTGACTTGTTGCAGCATAAATGCATCTGTTACTAGTAGTACAGACGCAACAAAGAGCAAAATGGTGGTTGTGATGAAAAAGAGAAGATGTACTTACAACTCAATCAATTTGCAATGGTGGTTTCATATATTTTAGTTTCTTTCACATGCTTAAAAGGAATGTCTCAGATTTTTTGTTTTCTGCTGTCTGCAGAATATTACGATTATGATAGTCATGAAGGCAATGGGAATATTAAGCGATCAACAGGTTGTCCAGATGATTGGCAGAAATCCTAGATACAGTGCCCTACTTCTTCCATCATCTGGGGTATGTGTCTGGTCAAGGAAAACTTTTTATGCTTTCTCAGGATCAATCATCTTTCATCTGACAATTCTGTATGCATTAAATGAATCTTTTAGTGACAGATTTTCTCTAATGCTTGTGATTAGGCGCTTGTAATATCTTATCATGTTTTATGATCTTCTGGACTATCCTGACGTGTTTAATTGCCAATGATAATCATCTTCCTGGAAAATGGAATTATGGAAACCACTGTAGTCCAGGATGAATTTAGTGAATTCATCATGGAAGTGGATCAGCTTAATCCAGTTTACTTGTCAGTACCTTATAGGAAGGATATGAAATCATTTCTGGCTACATGTTTCTGATTTTGTGTATTTTCTCGACGTTTTGGCTTTTCTGTCTCACCAGTTGATTTAATTTCAGGAATGAGCAAGCCTCGGTATATTTATGCAACAACAAGCTCTTCAGTTCCTCGAGGGAAAGGTTTGAAAAGCTTTGCAACTTCAAGCTCATGACTTCTCTGTTGTGTTTCTGTTCTGCAAGAGTTTAATAAGTTCCTTAAACTTGTAATATGGTCCCCATCAACTCTACACCTTAAACAGAAAAGAGGGACCGCTCCATTATCAAATACACCATGCCAATTGTTTGTTTATGCATTGTAGGACCTATTATTTTTGTCCAAGAATCAGCAACTCAGATTGCCAGTGCGTTTGAGCCTTGGCCAGATTTTAGCCACGGGATAGAAGGTTCAACACGGCATCTATAGAAAATATCTTAAATCAACATGATCAAAGCACCACTTGTTTGGGATCTATTACCCACTATGCCCTGTGGGCATCTGTTGATAATCTTCTCTACTCTTTCTTGTGTTCAGGCTCATTAGTACTCTAATAGAAATATAAATATCTGGAATATCTTCTCAATCCTTTCTTGCACGATAGTTTTAGTAATCGCAAGTTGTTGGTAACTAATCAATGGTCCAGTAACTATGTTAGATGTCGACATTGAAAAAGTTAGATACAGCTAATTTCTATTGTGACTCTTGTATTTTAAGTAAGTGGGAGATTTAGTTGCTTTTTTTACAGTGTGTATATCTGGCTCGTTTCACGGTGATGGCATAGTGTTTCTGCTCATCTTCTCACACATTGATTTCTGCTGCAGTTTAAGAAGTTGCCATATGCAAATACTTCAACTGGAGAGGTTGTGCCATGCTGAAGGACATGCTATTACAAATTATCGAGTTTGCCCTAGTTTCGAGTACTTGCCAGCACTTCCCGAGTGGCTCTTACTTTGTTTGTATGACTTGTTCCGGAAGGCAGAGCTATGTCTATACTTCAAGATGTATTTCTTGCCAATGTGCGGGTAATCTTTGCTTTAATGTCTTTCTCTTAAACATCATTAGCATAAGCCGGCTCTTATTTATTTATGTAATATGTATATATGGATCTTTGCTTTAATGTCTCTCTCTTAAACATCATTAGCATAAGCCGACTCTTATTTATTAATGTAATATGTATATATGTATCTTTGTGTTTGATATGCATAAGGTGATCAAGCAAAACTTCAGCCCAAAGTGTATTGCTGTAATGTTACGACGAATGATGGAAGCAATTTTGAATAAGGATGCGATGGATGATAAGGTGGATGAGCCCCAACCCCATCGTGAAGAACTTCTTTCTTTTGTGGCAATTTTTTGATGTGTGAACAGGAGTAAATTACATTGAGATGAAGTGTTACTTGATTCGTCCTGTATAACCATGCTTTGTTTAGGATGGCCGAGAACAAATTTTGGGAGTTCAGGAAAACTCTTCTGCTGCTAGATCGCTTCTCAAAATTTCTTTCCTCCAATAGAAGTTTGACTTCATTTTCCCCAACTCTTCAGAGATGGTAACATATCAACTCCGGGATTGGCTGGCTGGCGTTAATTGACTTCTTTTGAAGTAAATAATTAGTGATATGATCATTTAGCATTAAATTAGGCAATTAGGGTTTTGTAGTGTCTCTCAATGCTCTATAAATAGAGCTCTTATCCAGTGTTTCTTTAAGTCTGTCGACCCTTGAGTAATCTCTCTCCGTCTTTCTCGTGATTCTAAAGTACTTACAACTTCCCTGCGGGTATGATAATATGGTGCATAATATATTTAGGTGGAAGAGGAGGATAGTATAGGAGATTCATTATCTTTTGCAACAGATCTCACAGATGTTTTTCTTGAATATGGCAAATCTCATGTTCATAAATGATATCTCCATGGAGCAATAACAGGCTATTAACAAGTGAAACTCGGCAATTCAATTGGCTGATCTGCAATATTGTTGGAAAAGTTTTAACCAGTTTCATACAATATGGTATTTATTTTTAAGGAAAAATGACACAAATAGTCTCCGAACTTTAACTTAAAGTGTAATGTGGTCCATAAATTTTTAATTTATTTAATGTGGTTCCCGAACTTTGACCTGATGTGTAATGTAATCCTTGAACTTTTAATTTGTTTAATATAATCCTAGACTTTTGATACATGTTCAATTTAATTCTTGAATTAGATGAAAAAGCTTAATTTTGTTCCTGATTTTGAATAAATTGAAGGACTACATTGAGCATGTCCATATAGTTCGAGGACTACATTGAGCATGTACCAAAAGTCTAGGGATCATATTGAATAAATTAAAAATTCAGGGATCACATTAAATATTATGCTAAAGTTCATGTACTACAATGAACAAATTAAAAGTTTAAGGACCACATTGCATATTGAGCCAAAATTTAGGAATCATTTGTATCGTATCCTTATGTTTAACAGTTGAAGGATGTCCTAGCAAAAGATTTTAGGGAAAATATCACCAAATACCCTAAACTATGCCATTAGAGATAAATTTACATTGAATTTTTTTTTTGCGATACGGAAAACCCCAAACTATACTACTTGTGACACATCTACCCCACGATACTTTTCCCAAGGGTATTTTCATCTTTTTCCTTTTTATGTTTTTTTTCCTTTTTTTTTTCTTTCTTCTCTCTTCCCTTCGCCGGTCATGGCGAAAGGAAGCCGGTGAGGGCAACCCTCGCTTGACTCAGGCAACCCTTGCCTGAGATGGGCGAGGGTTGCCCTCGCCAGATCCGGCGACGGTAGCCCTTGCTGGCTTCCCTCTGCCATGGCCAGCAGAGGGAAAAGGGAAGAAAGAAAAAAAAAAGGAAAAAATACCAGAAAAAAGAAAAAGACGAAAATACCATTGGGCAAAAGTATTGTGGGGTAAATATGTTACAAGTGGCATAGTTTGAGATTTTTTGTGTCACAAAAAAAATTCATGGTAAATTTATCACAAGTGACATAATTTGAGATTTTGGTGATATTTTCCCAAGATTTTATGATCGCGTGGAATTACGAATTGATAGCCTTAAAGTTTCCGGGACTCCTTTGTGTCCATAGATGCTTCATCCTTCCCATGTTGCAGAACCAATACACGCATATGAGACCTGGACCGCATTGGAAATCATCTCGATTTGGCAATTGGATAAAATCCTTCGATCCTAGGGACTTCTTGTACGCTTGCAATGGCAACCTTTTCAAGGATATAATTAGTATCCGTCAACTCGGACACGTACGTATTTCACTCATCAAGCTTTGACAAGTTCTTATCACGCGCATGTATATGTTATCAAGTTGTTTTGTCCCACAATAGGAGTGTTGTAGAGACCTGGCTACTTGGAGGCTCATGTATTACTCCCTAAATACTATGAAACGATTAAGTCCAGGCCGTGGCATATATATGCAGGTAATTCCAACTTGGAGCGGTCCGTATACGTGGTTCGTGGGATTTGATTAGGCGACCTCCAGTTCCCTACGTGAGAATCCCCTGATGCCCGCTCTCACTGCACCTAACCCTAGGAGATTTTATGGAGCCTTTTGTTTAGTTAGTTTGCACTAACGTATATTACGCATGATGGTTGAGCTTTTGGCCATTTTATTTGCAGCGGTGTGCCTCTGAGAAGGGAGAAAAAATGGTACTTTTTTTTTTGGTTTCCTCCTTGATTGTCGATAAAGAGCATATAGACAATCCATTAGAATAGCTACGGAAAAGGTCAAAGCTGTTATGAAATGCCTCCTTCACGTAGTCTACGTATAAAGAATTCAATAAGCGCGTGGCGCATGCATGAGTTCCACATTCTTAAGGCCTATATATGGATGCATTCGCCGTGGCACTTCCCAGTAGCATTGACCTTGGTAAAACACAATGATGCAAAGTTGAGCTTTGATAATGCTCAAAGCTCATCTCCTGCTTTGGATTTTCGCATTTTCTAATTGTTACTTTAAAGGGTTCTTTTTTTTCCTTTCAATCTTGCGATTATCAGTAGATAATATTCCTAATTTACCCTAGAGACAGAGAGAAGAGGGGAAGACGTGGTGAGTCAAAGCTGGTGAGGCCCGTGATATCAAAGTTGATTTTTAAAGCGTATTTTATATTTATTACCAGATAATTTTCGCATGCGAAAATCTTTAGAGTCAAAGTCCCTCGTTTAGAAATCATTCTTCCAAAACTCTTCCAAACGCACCCTGATATTGGAATGAGGGAATCGAAGAGATATCAAGTAGCCATAATGACACATAGCAGTGAAATTTAAAAAGAAAAAGCAAGACTTTACAAGAGCACGACTTTCTTTAGTCGGTGTTTTGTGGAGGCACAGCAAGGAGCATCTATTCGATAATTGCACCTCCTAGGTTTGAATTTCCTTTCCCTCATCCTCCATTTCGGGAAAAGCATTTGCAATGTTCGAGTGTGTCTCGAAAGCAACGGGAGTTTCGGAATTTCAAAAGAAGTCAATGCGCGCGAGCTGTGGAATCTAAATTAAGTAAAAAAATAAAAATAAATCCCCGACAGGTCCTCAATGTTTTCGGTCTAACACCAAAACTCTCTTCTTTTATTGGGCCACGCCTTATCGTCTTGTCCCTCCTAAGCGTCCCATAAAATGATTATTTTCATGTCGGGATTGCTATTGCTAATGCCCGAGCAATTTGAACTTTCCTCCTGTTTCTTTGATTGGGATGTTGGGCATTTGGATCTTTCAAAACAAAGCCAACGCCACCTAAGGAGAAAAGTTCGGGTAGAAATTCCCACACGAAGCACGTTTTAGGAAATTTCACGCAAAGCATATATCACCTTCCAACTAAATCGGGACCCCGATACCGACATCTGCACCGACACCAATATCGATCACCGCAAAAAAAAAAAAATTTACTTAAGGAATGTTAGCTCGGCGGCAGGCCGACCTTCGCGAAATGACCAAACTGGCCCCCCTCATCCCGCGCTCCGTCGGCCCTTCGCGAGGCGAACGTCGCTGTGAAATCGGTCAAAGCACAAATTAGAGCCGCCGTGAAAATTTCGATTAATCGTGGGTTGCTCTTTAGTTGGAGCGGGCGAGGCGGCATTAATCTCCTCCTCATCGCTCTTTGCTTTTCTAGGGTTCCGTCATCTCCGTCTCCGTCTCCGTCTCGTCTGAGCTCCTTCCTTCTGCGGTTCGAGCGGGAGCTTTCTCGATTCTTTCTCTCTCTCTCTCTCTCTCTCTACTCCTCGTCGGCTGCTTCCTGCCGGTCAGCGGCGGCCCGGTTGCGTCCGTTTGAAGGGCAGAGAGAGAGAGAGAGAGAGAGAGAGAGAGGGGGAGGGGGAGGGGGAGGGGGGGGAAGGTGGCCTCGTGTCTCCCACCGGACACCGCGCGCGCTTTTGTCCGCTTGCTGGAGCCTCGCTTTCCGAGCCCCTCTCGGTCGTCCCGCCTATTGCTGGAGCTGATTCGCCGCGGGCTCCGGAGGGTTCTCGCATTCTCCTCGCGGGCTCGACTTTGATCCGGTCGCGATTGTCTCGGGGGGCGGCCCGGTGATCCGACGAGGGCTGGTGCGGTTTTTTCGCTTTTTTTTTGGGGGGCTCCCGCTGATAATTTCCTTTGCTAGTTGCGGCGGGTCTGATTTCTCTCGAATTGCTTCTTCTGGTTATCAAATTTTCTTCTTTTTTGGGGGTTGGGGGAGGTTTTGTTTGTTGGCGATTGGTGTCGTATTTGCTCGATTGCTTTTCTTTCGCTCGAAGAAAGCTATGGTGGTAAGGGTTGAGAGGAGATAAGTTTTTACCATGATGATGATGAAGGAGGGTTTGTTGTTATTGAGGTTGTTGCTTGTTTCGTTTTTTTTTTTTTATAAGTTTTTTGGCGATTGTTTGTTTGGGACCTGGTTGTTGGAGGCGGTTTGCTCATCAGTCTAGCCGTTTGCTCTGTTACCAGGTGGTTGGGACCCTTGTTGGGCACTGAAGAGGAGGCTGCTTACGGGTACCGGTATCCGGCGAAATAGATGTTGTTGAGATATGATAATACTTGTTGAGTCGGCCGTTGATCGTCGTGCTCTTTGCGATAAAGGGGTTCGAGAGAGGCTGTTTCGTTTCGAGAGTACAAGATGCCATCCTCTTATATTTTGAAACTGAGGAATGCTGTTCAGAGTGGCGTCCCGAAGTCGAGTGTTGGGAAGGATGGTAAGGTGCAAGGGCCAGTGGAAGCTCTAGTCGAGCAAGGGAAGTCTTGGTTTGGAAATTCTAGGTTGTTTCATTCTGTGCCTTTTTGTCGAGTTCCGGACCTGCAATTGCTTTTGCCTCCTGGCGCTGTTGTTGCGGCAAGATCAGATTCGCAGTTAGCTAATCAAAGAAGAAACATCTCTGTTGTTGGAGCTCTGTCTCGCACATTTTCTACTCCTTCAGTGTCCGGCCCTTCATTTCAGGTTTGTGCATATCACGTTGATCGGGCCTTCTCTGAGTCGGGCCAATCTGTGGACAGCTGCAAATTTCAAGATAAACCGATGGCTTCCTGTGGTTCAAGAGCTGTGTTGAGTGATTGCCGTCTGGATAATTTGATTTCACGGTGTCCACATCATTCAGTGTCTGCAAATCATGCCACTGCTCATTATAGCAACAAAAGCTTCGACGGTTGCCAAAGATTTAGCATGAGTTTGAAAAATAAGGAGCAACCCAATAAGCATCAGATATATGGGTACTTTGTGTTCAGTGCCTTGAAGGGGAAATACAACTCTGGTCAATACTTTGAGTTGGGGCTCAGAGATCTTTATGCTTCATCTTGCAGAAGTTTATCTACAGGCACTGCTCCAGATGTCTCCTTTGACAATTTTTCAAGGGACGAACAGCTCGGAAGTCAAACAGTGTCTTCCGAGGGGTATATTTCTATCTTGAAATCCAGTCATTTTGTTATTTATTATGGTTCTTAATCCGTGATTCCTCCTAGCTATGGCATTTCTTCTTTTTCTTGGTGTCATTTTAAATTTCTCCTTACGGACAAAACGAGGCAAAGGACAGAAGGCTCGTTCGATATTTATGCTTGGTATCTAATTTGGTTTTTACAGGTCTTGGTAGGTTTATGGGTTTGGAATTCGAGTAGGTTCTTTCTGACATAGGTCGTTCACTTTATCTTTTTAAATGGTCAGCCGTGCTAGAGCAGAGTGTACTACAGAACTATTTGCTCCTTCCTCATTATTGGTGGAAGGAATTATTTCATTTACTTTATCTTTTTAAATGGTCAGCCGTGCTAGAGCAGAGTGTACTACAGAACTATTTGCTCCTTCCTCATTATTGGTGGAAGGAATTATTTCGTCCCATGTTAGTTATGTTTGTCTTTCTATGACATCAGAACAAATCTACCTGGCAAAACGCTGAGGCTACTTTCAGGGTCGTGTTACCTACCCCATCCTGATAAAGAAGAAACTGGTGGAGAGGATGCTCATTTTATCTGTTCTGATGAGCAAGCAGTAGGCGTGGCAGATGGTGTTGGTGGCTGGGCGGATTATGGAATAGATGCAGGGCTATATTCTCGAGAGCTTATGTCCAATTCAATTACTGCTATTCAGGACGAGCCCAAGGGCTCTATCGACCCCTTCAGAGTTTTGGAAAAGGCATACTCAAGTACCAAAGCAAAGGGTTCATCCACAGCTTGCATCATTGCTCTCACAGAGCAGGTATTGTTCTCTTAGAACACAGGTCTTACCATATGATGCATCTGTTCTTGAAAATGATTAGTTTTTGTACTATTACATTGGTTTGATATTTCCCTTTTTGGATGGCAATACAAATCACAATTGCTTCTGCTTTGGTGCATCTACAAGTAGATGGTCGAATCATATCGCATGATCCGTTTCAGTGGGCCGCAATGATTCTGAAATTTTCAGGGAAGAGTGATTCCACTTGTCTGATTGGACGCTAGGTCGCAGAGCTCATAGATTCGAATGCGCTCAGAGGGCTTTTTCCGACTGATCTGGCTCAGTTGCATAAGATTTTCTTATGTCCTGGGTGTTTGATGTAAATTGTGTGCATGAGGTTGCTTGGTGGAGCTGATTTGTCTGACTTGCTGACAAATTGCTTGTGCTGGTTACATATTGATCTGCAACTCGAAAACATGGGTGATTTAAGATGAATCTTCCTTTGACTTTGGACTCTTCCACAGAAGAATGATGCTGTCTTTTGAGTTCAGTTTGTTAGGATGATGTTATGCTCTTTTCAACAATGGTATGTTGCTTCTATTTATGTGGCAGGGTCTCCATGCTATTAATTTGGGCGACAGTGGGTTCATGGTAGTCCGGGATGGATGTACAATCTTTAGGTCTCCTGTTCAACAGCATGATTTTAATCTGACCTATCAACTGGAGTGTGGAAATAGTGGTGATTTGCCCAGTTCTGGTCAGGTCAGTAAAGGTGTTAGTTCTGTTGTGTCATATTTTCGTAGATACTTCTTTGCTCAGCAATTTACTTACTTGCCTGCAGTTAATTCTGCTTTTCGCTGTTCCTATTCACCCGTTTGCTGTCTTTTGCCCTGCGATTTTCTGGTTTGAGATGGTATTGAAAGTAGCTTTTAATTTGGATTTTGTTGTACAAGTTGACATGTGAGGAATTATGAAATAACTAAGCAAGGATTATGCATGCTTATGATTCGCCATAACACAGCTGTTGTTTCAATATTCCAGCCATCTTAATGGCCTCTACTTGACGCAGGTATTCACAATTCCTGTTGCACCGGGGGATGTTGTGATTGCTGGTACTGATGGACTATTTGATAACCTCTACAACAATGAGATTACTGCTGTAGTTGTTCATGCGACAAGGGCTGGTCTAGGGCCACAAGTCACGGCTCAGAAGATAGCAGCGTTGGCACGCCAAAGAGCGCAGGATAGGGATCGACAGACTCCATTCTCTACTGCTGCGCAAGATGCTGGTTTTCGCTATTATGGTGGCAAGCTTGATGACATCACTGTTGTTGTCTCCTACATAACCGGTTCACGAGATGTATGTTTTGTTCCTTTCCATACTTAATGCATTTTCTGTTTCGTTACATTTGTTCATTATGTTTCAACTTTAAAAATGAACTCCATGCATTTTATTTCTCAAATTTGGAGATTAGAACCTATAATAATCGATTGCTCTTCTGCTTGCATCTGTAGGAAAAACAATTGTCAGCTTAAGATGGCACTCCTTATACAATATATGGGGTCATCACACGAGACAGATCAATTTTGGCACTCGTACTTTTAGGTTGTTATTTTTGGGGCTTGAGCTGAAATGGAATATCATGAGCTAGAAAGCGTTTTTACACCCCACATAGCCATTTATTGGTTGATGGTGTCTGAGCAGCTCCTGTAAATATCGTTTGGTCTGCTACGTCCATGCTGTATTCATGTGATCAGGAAACACCTGTGACTTTGCAATAGTTGCGTGAATTTCTAATGGATGAGATGAGATTACGGTGAGATACTTTGTCACCCTGTTGTGCCCCTTCTCTTTCTTTCCTTTTTTCTTCCCTGGCCAAACTGACCTTAAATCTTTGCGTACTAACCCCTAATCGAGTGGGAGAAAGGAAAATTTGTGGGTGATGCACTTAACTATTTCATGATATGGGTTCAGCTTAGCCTGGTAAGCCTAACACTGACTTCTCTTGTGAAGCAGATGCCATGGCTGAGTTTTACCTATTTAATGGGCCAAACTTGTCCTCTTCAACCAAATGTCTTGCTTGCTTAATGTCGTCGAAACACAGAAGTGCAGATAAGGTTCGGTTGGTTTTGTTACTGCTGTCTTACTCGTCAACATGTTTGTTCCTTCTGTTCTCCTCTTTCTTGATTTACGAAACACGGTAAAATTGTCCGTATGCTTCATATGTCGAGTTATTCATGCTAGGAAACCTTTTTTGTGTTTAATTCCCTTACCAGTTCTTAGATTGATGATTTATTCATTTAGGATTATGGGTTAAATGAGAGCTTTGGCTACTTTATGACATTGATTCTTGTAATATCTTTGTGTTGCTGTCATACCTTAACTGTAATATTTTGTTTAAACATATTTCAAGATACAAAGCCAACCCATCAAGGGTGTGGTCGACTTCCCTCACTCCTTCAGTACGTTTCACCTGGAATCACTCGGAATCACTCCAGAGTTGAAACCTTCGTTCACAGGATTGCAGAGAGAAATCGCCGACACAATCCGATTGTAATTGAAACAATTCCTCAATTATTGTAGCTAGACATCAACATTATTGTATGTTTTAACTGTCAATTGTGACATCACGCAACGTCTTGTGTGAAAAGACTTGGTTGCTCTTGCGCGATAAAATAAAGGGGGGAAGAATGCTTATCCGAACAATGTTTTGCATGCAAGCTAGTATTATCGTTTTATCGTGAGAGATGATGAATGGGTCTATTGCTAGAACTGGAATATGCTTATGTCGAAAAGACTTTTCTACTTGTTACTGGGGACTTGCTATTCGTAAGGATTGAGCAGAGGGGAAGATCTCCCACCCTCAAACCTCAAGGGTTAAATAACTTAGTACTTTGAAAATTGACCTACTTTCTTTTGTATTTCTTAACCAGTGTTATGGACGCAAACAATGTTTATTCTTTTTGAATGTCGGGATCAGGCACATCTTGACGATTGAAATATTATCCGTAGAATGGGATGCTATTTCGTTGAAAAAGTACGAATCCGCGCTTATGGAGTTGTGTCTAAAGGATGCATATCTTTTATAATCTAGGTTAGAATCAAATGTGGCCCCCTCCTCCGACAACTATAGGGGTTCAATGAGCGTAGCGAACGCACATGAAATAGAATCCTTTGACGTACAAAGATGGGGCTTTATTTCTTTTGTTAAATTACATAAAATGGCACAAACTTTGGTTTTTATAATTTTACAAAATGGTGGCACGATATCTCAATGTTTGTCCAATATTGACATTCATTTATAATGTTTTTAATTTTCCCTTTTTGAAAATACCGTGCATTGTAGAAGACCTGGTGTCAACGGTTCAATTTCCATGATACTCAAGCCGAAATGAAAGGTCGCTTGACCCAACCCAACCCGACACCTGAACTTCATATAACCCAAGTCATCGGGTCGGGTTTTGGGGTTTTCTTTTTTTGAACCGCAAATAACAGAGTGAAGTCAAACATGTTATTGATAACCATTGGTGTTCTTCCACTGGTTTTGACACTGATGTATAGCTGAATTAAATTTGCTTTGAAGAGCCGTATGAACCATTGGTGCTCTTCCTCTAATTTTGATACAGTCGCATAAGCCTACGTATCATCACCATCAACCTCTGGTTTCACAAAGAACTCAACATAAGCAATTCGATTGGGTTGTTGATAACCGTAAGTGTTGTGTTGTGTTGTGGCGTAGCAGCAGATCTTGCAACTGAAACGCTGAACGTTGAACATTCCACCTCAGCCAATGGTCATCTTGCTTCCTCTGTTGGGCAATTGATCTTTTAGTGGGTGTGGCTCTGGCTCATCTGATTTTGTTGCTCCTCCACGTCCAGCCATTTTCTCCTCACTATTCGCTGATTCTTGGAAAAGCCTTATCCTTCTTGATCAATACAAAGAAACTCGATCAATCAAAGAGATAAAGCAACTAGCCCAGCACAAATCTAAGCAGAAGCTACATCCGAGCATACCCAAACAACCCAAAATAGGATGTGCCAGACCCAAAAACACAAAACACAAGTTTGACAAAATGCAGGGTCCTTACACTGGTTGAGTTATATTCCTCTAGATATTGTAGTAGAGTCGAGAAAAGAAACACAATGAAGAAGAATCTTATTCCTTTGGACCAAAAAATACTCCCCTCATTTCTAAAAAATGGCAACAAAAATTCAAATCCACATACCACATAATCAATCATACCACATAGTTCAATGCACATGTACTTCATTGAGCTGTCGATGTGCAAACCAATAAACAAATCCGCCACCCAAAAAACCAAAAAACTAATCCCAATGTCCAAAGGTCAACAGCCTCAATCCTCCAAAATCCACTTCAGACTCATCAATCACCTTGCAAGGAAACACCCCAGAATTTATTGAGCAGAAAAAAAGTCAAAATATTCTTCCCATCTCTTTCCTGGCCCATCACATTGCTCCTATCTCCACCATGTTTTCTTTTGGCTTCTTCTTCCTCTCTCTGCAACTGAATGTACTCCAAACGGAATGGCTACTCTAGATGACATTGGTGTATAGGCATTCATGAACTAAGTCAGTTCGCAGGTCTCAATAGTCCACCCACAGAAAGTCGATTGATAACATCGTGGATGAAATACGTACTCGTCCGCGATAGGTCAGTGGAAGCACCATTCTCCGGAAAGCCAAGTGAATCGTTCATCAGATAGTTACGTCTCTCACCGGTACCGTTGTACCACTGTTGAACTTGGGACAGAGGGGAAAAGTATTATCCTTATGGATGGAGAAATACCCATAAAGAAAGCTATGAGGAAAATCCCTAATTAGTTTTGAAGAAAGAAAAACTAATTTTTTTCTGACCACAATTACACTTAAGTTATTTGATGCAGGTAAATACCAAGTTATCAGACTTAGTCGATGAAAGGACTTTGTTATCAGACTCATAATTCCTCGTCAGAATCAATAAGTGTTATTTTTGGCAAGTTTATGCAGGACAATCAAATTGATATCTCAAGATATCCTAATTGGCAATCACAAGATCGTTCTTTAAACACGAAGAACTACACTTATGAAAACGTTGATTTGATTGTATGGGAGATCAAATCACCGGGAGATAATAGTTCTTCTTCTAATGCCTATGCATCTTCTTTTGGGAAGATTCTCTAACGGGTTGATTGGAAATAGAGGAGTATAAAAGGAGTGTAAATGTCGTACAAGAAGAATAACCAGAATCGAGAATTTCAAAGTCTGAATAGAGTTTCGATTTTACACACTTGTGATTACCGTAATCCGCGTTATTATTTTAGAAAAAAAATTATTTGAGTGAAGAGTGTATGGATAGTACAATCTATCATCTCAGAAGCACTGCTCTTATAATCTCTTGGTGATTCAATAGTGAAACACAGCCAATAGGTTGTCAGTGTGGAAAGTGGATGTAGGCTTGATAAAGTCGAACCACTATAAATATCTGTGTGCAGTATTTTCTATCCCTAAACTTTCATTTGTTATTGTTGACATTATACTGCATACATATCTGTCAAACGAGTTTGTTAAAATATCATCATAGTCATTAGATGCAATCATCTGATGACAACTTATATACAGGTTTATCATACTCATCCATCTGATATTAATTATACGAGTTGTTGACCTTGACTATATTCATTCCGCACGTTTAAATCATCCAATTTGGTACAATCACCTATTCACCTCCTCTAAGTGATAGTACTAGCCGTAACAATTGGTATTAGAGCCTAGTGCTCATTTTTCCTTTGAAGTGTTATTTTACTTCTGAGCTAACGATTCTTGATGGCCAGTAATGCTGAATCAGGTCATAACAATAGACCGCCTTATTTCAATGGAACTAAGTACAGCGTCTAGGAAAAAAAACATTCATCTTGGGAATAGATCAGGATATATGGGACATCGTTGAACATGGAATCATTCCAAACGTCTCAATCGAAACAAAACCTCTAGAAACTTCAACAGGGCAAAATGAGACACCTTCTGACGACGGAATTAGAGAGCAAATCAAACCTCAAGCTCTACGTCTCCCGCCCAAGGAAGTTTCCAAAAGGATCTATTTGGATGCAAAGATTAGAACGGCCATATACAATAGTCTAGCACGTATTAAATATAAACGAATTGCAAATTTCAAAACTGCAAAAGAAATTTGGGATCGTCTTAAGGTTGTTCATGAAGGAATAGAGAGAGTCAAGGAGACAAATCTCAACATTCTCCTTGGGCAGTATGAGTCCTTCACTCAGAAATCAAATGAAACAATTTCCGAGATGTAGAGCAGATTCACTGAGATCGTAAATAAGCTTGAATTCCAAAACAATCCCATTTCAGAACCTATGAAGGTGAACAAGTTGCTGAGAGCTCTCTCAAAAGAGTGAAACAACATCAAAGTTTCTATTCGAGAAACTCAGCGGATCAGACCACTCACAGTGGACGAATTTATCGGAACTCTTCAATCCTATGAAACTGAAAAGTTCTTAGAAACTGAAGAACCCAAAGGTAAAAAATCCATAGCTTTAAAAATTAACATTGATTCTGATGGCACAGATTCAAATGAAGATGAGGATGAAGATGAAGAGTTGGCTCTAATGGTTAAGAAACTGAGAAAGATGGCAAAGAAGGTGAAGATGAATAAGTCAAAGAAGCAATTCAAAAATTCTGAGCCATCAAAAGCCAAAAAACTAAACCTTCATAAGAAATTGAGTGTCGAAGATGAAGAAAACAAGGACGTGATATGTTTTCACTGCAAAAAGAACGGACATTTAAAGCCCAAATGTCCTCTTCTAAAAAAGAACAAAGGAAAGTATGAACGATATAAAAAGGTTTTTAAAGCTGAAACGTGAAGTGACTCATATGATGATGAATGCGAACAAGAGTATGCCGATATCTGCGTGATGGCAGATTCAGACTTAGAATCAAGTTTTGATGAAGAAGATGAAGTAAGTATTTCCAAAATTCCTGAAACAGTTGCAAATTATATTAATGAGTTAGTCTCTGTTAATAAAACTGCTTTCAAAAAGATTTCTGTATTAAATAAGGAAATTTTGACTTTAAAAAGTGCGACTCAAAATAAGGAAATTGATGAGTCAATTGCATATGTAAATGAATGTTTAAAAAGGGAAAACAATCTTTTAAAACAGCAAGATATTTCGTAAAAGGATAAGATTGATTTTTTGCAAAAAGAATTTAATCTTATCAAGGAGAATAAAGAATTCCTTGAAAAGAAAAGTGATTTATTGAAAAAGGAAATTTCTGATCTGAAAAATATTTCTAAGGAAAGTTTTGATCGTATCTCTAAAGAAAAAGAACTTCTGAAAAATGAAATTTCAAATATAACAAATAAATTCTCAATGGGTTCGAAAAATCTTTAACATATTTTGTCAATTCAAGTTTCCTATTATAATAAATCAGGTTTGGATTTTGAGAAAAATATTGAATTGAAAAATGCTTTTCCCAATGTCAAAGAAAGACCGAAGAAAAGACCCTCCAGATTTGTGTATCAAAATCACTTTTAAAACCAGTTTGTGAAATTCAATGATCAAACTTCCCTTAAGTGCTCAAATTGCGGTAATACAAATCATTTTAAGAATAACTGTCCTAAAGTTTGGAGACCTGTTCAGAGAGAAATTTTGAGAATGATTGATCATAATCAAAATGGACCCAAGAAAATATGGGTACCAAAGAAACAGTGAGTTACTTTTCTTTTGCCGGTACCAAAGAAAAGAAAGAACAAGTGGTACCTTGATAGTGGTTGCTCAAGACACATGACCGGAGATCCTCTGAAATTCATCCAATTGGAAAGCATTAAAAGAGGAAGCATATCCTTTGGAGGCAACAACAAAGGAAAAATAATTAGCAATGGAACTGTCAGAATCGAAAATCTCATCATCAACGAAGTCTCACTAGTTGAAGGTTTGAACTTCAATCTAATTAGCATTAGTCAATTATGTGATATTGGTTACAGAATTACTTTCCAAGAAAATAAATGTTTCAGGATAAGTAAAGACAACAAGCAATCATTTACGGGTCGAAGACATGGGAACATTTAGCTACTAGACACGGAGTCTAAAGACTTGCAATATCTCGTTTCCATAAAAGAAGAATCTAATTAGTGGCATAGGAAGCTCGGACAAATAAGGTGCTGCATGAAAACGATTCTGGTTCTGTCCAGAATTGGTTTTTTGTTCCCAGAATCAGTTTTGGACTAGAAACCCGTTTGGTAACGCAATTTCATTTTTCTATTTCCGGGACAAGTTTGCTTCCAAAACTGATTCTGAAACCAGAAATGAGAACAAAAAAAAAGTTGGTTTTTCATTTCTGGAACAAAAGTGAGAACCATTTCTGAGGAGTTCATTTTCTTCAACACACATATTCATATGGAAGTCACGATCTTTGAGGTGAGAAAAAAAAGCAAAAAATCAAAAATTTCAAAATTAACAGAATAGTTTAGAATCTGTGGCTACCCACTTTTAGTGAAATTTAAATTTTTTTAGGTACCGAAAAAAATAAATAAAAATAAATAAAAATAAAAAATTTCAAAATTTCACAAAATGGCTTGGAAAACCTATGGCCACCCACTTTGAGCAAAATTTAATTTTTTTAGTTGCCAAAAAAAATAAAAAATAAAAATAAATTCTAAAATTTAAAAACTTCACAGAATATCTTAGAATACTTGTGGCCATCCAATTTGAGCGAAATTTTATTTTTTTAGGTGCCGAAAAAAATTAAAAAAATAAAAAATTTCAAAACTTCACAGAATAGCTTAAAATACCTGTGGCACCCACTTTGAGTGAAATTTAAATTTTTTTATATGCCAAAAAAAATAAAAATAAGCAAAAAAGTAAAAATTTCAAAACTTTACAGAATGACTTAAAATACCTGTGGCTACCCACTTTGAATGAAATTTTATTTTTTTAGGTACCGAAAAAAAAATAAAAAAAAATTTCAAAATTTCACAAAATGGCTTAGAATACCTGTGGCCATCCACTTTAAGCGAAATTTAAATATTTTTAGGTGCCGAAAAAAATAAAAAAATAAAAAATAAAAACTTTACATAATTACTTAGAATACCTGTGGCCACTCACTTTGAGTGAAATTTAATTTTTTTAGGTGTCGAAAAAAATAAAAATAAGCAAAAAAGAAAAATTTTCAAAACTTCACAGAGTGGCTTAGAATACATGTGGCCATCCACTTTGAGTGAAATTTAATTTTCTTTAGGAACCAAAAAAAATAAAAAAAAATCAAAAATACCATTTGGGCATCTAAAAAAATTAAATTTTACTCAAAGTGGGTGGCTAGAGTTATTGTAAGTCATTCCGTGAAGTTTTGAAATTTTTGATTTTTTATGTTTTTTTTCACCTAAAAAAATTTAAATTTCACTCAAGGTGGATGGCCACATGTATTTTAAGTCATTCTGTGAAGTTTTGAAATTTTTGATTTTTTGCTTTTTTTTCACCTCCAAAAATTAAAATTTCACTCAAAGTGGGTGGTCGCAAGTATTCTAAGCCATTCTGTAAAGTTTTGAAATTTTTGAGTTTTTGAATTTTTTTGGGCACCTTAAAAAATTTAAATTTCACTCAAAGTGGATGGCCATGTGTATTCTAAACTATTCTGTGAAGTTTTGAAATTTTTAATTTTTTGATTTTTTTTAGGCACCTAAAAAAATTTAAATTTCACTAAAAGTGGGTGGCCACAGGTATTCTAAACAATTCTGTGAAGTTTTGAAATTTTTGATTTCTTGATTTTTTTGAAAAAATTCAACAAATTTCCTATTTTCCCGAAATCTAAATTTTTTTTATTTTCTCGACATTTTGATGATTTTTTCTGGAATTTTTCAATTTTTTGGGATTTTCTGAATTTTTTTAAAGATTTTTATGAATTTTTCGGATTTTTTATTATTTTTATTCCATTTCTAAAAAAATGGATTTTTATTCCTGGAAATAAAATTTTCTATTGTTTATCAAACGGGTTTTTATTTCAGGAAATAGAAATTTTGTGCTGTTATCAAACGGGTTTCTGTCCTAGAAATAGAAATTTTTGTCATTATCAAACGGGTTTTTTTTCTCAGAAACTCATCCAGGAACCAGAAATAGAAAAATTTATTTCTGGTTCAGGAACTCATTTCGGAATAGAATGGTTATCATTCGCTACCTAAGTGTCAAGTTGATTTCCGGAGTAGCTTCAAAGAAACTCATTAAGGACTGCCAGAACGAAAATTTAAGAGCACTGAGTTATGTTTAGCTTGCTCTACAGGTAAACAGGTAATAAGTTCATTTAAATCAATAAATTATGTCAACACTAATGGAGCTTTGTAGTTGCTTTATATGGATATTTTTGGACCTACTCAAACTTTAAGTCTTAAAGGTAAGAAATACTGTTTAGTTATTGTAGACAATTATTCAAGATTTACTTGGGTATTCTTTTTGGCTCATAAAAGTGAAATATTTGAACATTTCTCAAAATTTGCCAAAAAGGTACAAAATGAAAAGGGTTATACTATTTCGAGCATTAAATCCGATCACGGAAGAGAATTTGAAAATCAAAAATTTTTTAATATCTGTGATGAAAATGGTATTCAACACATTTTTTCCTCTCTCTATACTCCTGAATAAAATGGAGTAGTTAAAAGAAAGAATAAAACTTTGCAAGAAATGGCTAGAACTCTTCTATTTGAAAACAAAACTCCAACACATTTTTGGGCTGAAGCTATTTTAACAGCTTGTTATATTTCAAATCGAATTTTTTCAAGATAAATTCTTGAAAGGACTCCTTATGAATTGTTCAAAGGTAAAATTCCTAATATCTCTTACTTTCAAATATTTGGATGTAAATGTTTTATTCTCAAAAATCTTAATGATCGTGTTGGTAAGTTGGATGAAAAGTCAGATGAATGAATTTTTCTTAGATACTCAACTACAAGCAAAGCTTACAGAGTATACAACAAAAATACTCAAACAGTGAAAGAATCATTGAATGTCAAGTTTAAAGATTCAATTCAGACTCAACAAGATGATTCTGACATTGAAAATCCAGTATCTGAAGAATCTAACAAAGCATTTGATGAATTAACGGTAAGTGGAAGTGATTAGAATTAAAGATTTGATGAAGCTTAGGAATTATCAAACCAACAAAATAATGAAGAACCATCAAATTCCGATGATGAAAACGATGAAAGATTCAACAAAAACTGGAAGCATAAATCCAGTCATCCCAAAGACCTCATCATTGAAAATTTAGATGAAGAAATCAAAATCAGAGCAAAGGCAAAAGAAGTTATAAATACGTTGGCTTTTATCTATGAAGTTGAACAAAAAAATGTTGAAGAAGCCTTGAAAGATGAAAGCTGGATTGAAGTCATGCAAGAGGAACTATTACAATTTAAGATCAATCAAGTATGGGAACTCATTCCTAGACACAAGAATCACTCAGTTATTGGAACAAAATGGGTATTTTGAAATAAACTGGATGATCAAGAAAAAGTCGTCAGGAATAAAGTGAGACTTGCGGCCAAAGGATATTCACAAAAGGAAGGCATAGATTACAATGAAACGTATGTTCCGGTGGCCAAGTTAGAAGCAATAAGAATTTTACTAGCTTAAGCTTGTTTATGTGATTTTAAATTATTTCATATAGACGTCAAAAGCGCATTCTTAAATGGCTACATCAAAAAGGAAATATATGTAGAACAACCTCCAGGTTTTGAAGATCCTCACGAGCCTGATTTGGTATATACTCTCAAGAAAGCATTATACGGTCTCAAACAAGCACCACGTGCTTGGTATGAAAGGCTGAGTAGCTTTCTGGAACAAAATGAATTCACAAAAAGTAACGTAAACACTACCTATTCATAAAAAAAAAAGGTAAAGATCTTTTAATTGTTCAGATTTATGTAGATGATATTATTTTTGGCTCTACAGATGAAAATTTGTGTAAGAATTTTTTCAAAATGATGCAAAGTGAATTTGAAATGAGCATGATGGGTGAGTTAACTTTCTTCCTTGACTTATAGGTTAAACAAACTAAAAATGACACATTTCTTTGTCAAGAAAAGTATGCTAGGGAAATTATGAAAAAGTTTGGTATGGTAAATTGCAAAAAGACAAAAACTCTAATGTCATATTCCATTAAACTAGACAAGGATAAAAAAGAAAAACCAATAGACAAAAAATTATATGGAAGCATGACTGGCTCACTTTTATATTTAATTGCTTCAAGATCAGATATTTTGTTCAGTATTTGTTTGTGTGCAAGATTTTAGTTAGAACCAAATGAATCTCATCTTACTGCAGTCAAACGAATTATCAAATATGTTAACACCAATCCTACACTTGGGTTGTGGTGTTCAAAGGGATCAAATTTTACTCTCATTGGATATTCTGATGCTAATTATGCTGGTTGTAAGATAAACAGGAAGAGTACTTCAGGAACGTGTCAATTGTTAGGACACATGCTTGTTTCATGATATTCAAAGAAGCAACAAACCGTAGCTCTTTCTACAGCAGAAACAAATACGTCTCACTTGGAAGTTGCTGTGCTCAAATCCTTTGGATGAAGCAACAATTGAGAGACTTCAACGTCAAAGACTTAACTGTGAAGATCAAGTGTGACAATACCGGCGCCATTAATCTGACCAAGAATCCTACTCTACATTCAAGAGCTAAGCATATCAATATTAAGCATAATTTTATCCATGATCATGTTCTAAAAGGAGATATTAATGTTCAATCCATAAAAACTACATAGCAATTACCTGACATTTTTACAAAACCTCTAGAAAAGAAAAGTTTTGAGCTTATTAGAGATAAACTAAACATTATTAACCCACTTTATTGAGCTATGCAATATAAACTCACATTGCATCTGATGACTTATTTGATTAAGCACATATTTGAAGCGTTTGGTTTTGGCGCGTAACTCATCTCATAAAAGGTATGTATCTCTCATATATTTGAATGATATGATTGTTTGAAATAAGTTGTATTGAATGATATCGTTTGGGAATTAAAATCCCAAAATTTTCGGAATACAATTTCCGAAATTTCCATGAAGTGTCAATTGACAGTTTCCAAAAAGGGTTTTATAAGAACCGATATGTTGCATTTCTCGGTTTAAACCATTCTTCTTCTTTCTCGTTTTCACTCTTTCACAAACACACGATTTCCTCACTGAGACCCTAAAATTCCCATCTTTCTCTTCCGAAACCTATACTTTCTTCAATGGCACCTAAGTCGACCTCTGAATCGAAGAAAGGAACCAAGGGCTCTAGAAGATCAAATCGTCTCGCCAGAATGTTCACTAGGGCAAAACACGATGGAGAACCAGAGAAGATCAACATCTCCGACACGGGCTCTAACAAGGAGTTGTCTGAAGGTAAGAAATCTTCGAGAATCCCTGTCCATGAGCGTGATCGTTTTGGTAGAGCAAGGCAACTGATAAAGGCCATGAAAATACTTCGAAAAAATCGAAATGATCAGAGCACTATCAATGCAGTATGTAAGACACTAGGTTTTCTGTCTGAAAGAGAGGTTGTGGAAGAATATAAAAGAGGCATGAGGATTGAAAAAACACCTATTGCTGAAAAGGGTATTGTACTTAAAGAGACATCTATTGTTAAGAAAACTCCCACGACAGAAAAGAAAGGGATCTCTAGAAAAGGAAAAGTCAGATGTTGGTGCAGATGAATTTGTTGGTGAGGATGAACTCCATACTGGAGAGAAAAGCAAGAACATTGACTCTAGAAAGGAGGATAATGACGAAAAATTATACACTGAGTTCGTGCCTATTTCTAGTATTCCCCCTAATGACAAGAAAAAAGACAGTTTGTTCAAAAACAAAACACATCAGATTGCCTACAACTCTCTCTTAGCCAGATGAGTCATGAATAACAGGGTAGTAGACTTCAATTTCTTTGAAAACTTCAATATCAAGACTCAAAAGCTGATTGAGAATCTTGATTTTCAGAGAATGTATTCTCTCACACACAAGGAGTAACACATACTGAATTTTTTTTCATTCCTACTACTTTTGATTCGGCATACCGATTTTTGTTTAGTAACTCATCTTTTATCAGAGGTTCAACATCTCACGTATCTCACATTCTTTTTCCTCTAAACTCCATTGTGTTGCACAAAATAATCATAAACTATCTCAGACCCAAAAGATCCTCTAAAACTGATGTCTCTAGATATGAGGCAAAGCTGATCTGGGCAATTCAAAACATCTTTCCTGTTTCTTTGTCCCATTTGATCATTCTATAAATGTACAGATCTGTCAAGAAGAGCAAAGGTCAACTTTCTTATGAAGCTCTGATCACTGCTATTTTTTAGTACTTCAAAATTTCCATTCCTGCGAAACTCAAAGGCAAACCTCTTCAAATCATAATTGTAGGGGAACTTATGATGACTAAAATGGGATATAGGTTTGATAGAGAAAGTTGAAAGGATAAGAAGGGTGAAATTGTTCTAGTAGAGCTGATGACTGAATAGAACAAGGGCTTTGTTAATATATTTCTTGAACCTGATGAGGAGGAGTCGATCGAACCTCTAATGAGAAAGAGGCAAGTGAAGAAGAATGTCTCAAGATCAGATAGACCAGCAAAAAGAAGACAAGTTATGGCTAGTAATTCTGATGAAATGGAGATATCAGATGAAAAATCTAATGAGCAATCTCAAGCAGATAATAGAAGCCTTGAGAAAATAAGGCTTATGTAATGGCTACTTAATGAAGAAGCCAAGCATAAAGCTCATGTAGACAGGCATGCTGCAACTCAGCTAGAAATTCAAAGGCTGAGAAATGAGGATGAAAACTTGATGCAATCACTTAGAGACCTCATCAACAAAATTGTGATGGAGAATCAGCAAGAGTAAATGGTCACTGCACAAAAAGAAACTGAAGATATTCAGTTCTTCAAAGAAGGACCCTCCAGGAGACAGGAGGAGCTTGAGCATAAAAATATTATAGAAGCTGCTGAAAGGTAGGAGGAGTATGAGCAAGATAATGCTCAAAATGTCGACGAAACCAGCTTTGAACTGGCTGACATTCAGGAGGAGCAAATTCAGAACGCACAAGAGGCAGACCCTTCAGAAGCAACATCTGTAGATTTCCCTCTTAAAGGAGATGAATATGAAAATGTTCCATTTGAAGCTCAACAAAAAGGAAAGGAGAAGCAAGTAGAATCTGCTGACATTCAGACTACCAACACTCTCTCTGGATATAATGTCTCATCATCTATATCAGATCATGCAGCTATTACAGATCTGAGGTAGAGGGAAGCTGCCATTCAGAATGAAATTAGGGAACTTAGAAATGAACTTAAAGAAAGAATTCAGGAGCTGAAGGACATGATGGAAGCAAAAATCAATAATTTGAAGATACAAATCAGAATTGATGTGCAACTTGTAGCAATCCACAATGCAAACATTGAAGGAAAGATTAATCAGCTCTCATAAAGTATTGAGCAATGATTGAACCAACTTTCCTACTTCAGTCTAGTACAAGTGTCTTCCCCACCTTCACCTTTTGGACCTTCATCATTTGAGCCCTTTGGACCAACAACCCATCCAGTAAATCAGCCAAACTGACTACATATCTTCCCATCGACTAGTCTCTGAGATAATATGAGAAAAGTTTCCGCGTTTGCTCTTTGTTTTTTATGTGTTGTGATTTGGTGTGTATTTTGACATTTGGATGTTGAACTGTGATTCGAAATTGGTTGTTAAACTCTTATATTGAACTCTAGAGATAGCTTGGCTAAGTTGAAGTGAATCAGTGGCGATAGAATAAGGAAATGTAAAAATCGACAAGTTTGAAGGGAAGGATTATGGTTTCTGAAAGATGCAGATTGAAAATTATCTATATTAGAGAAATTTGCACTTGCCTTTATCTGAGGAAAAACCTGAGTCAATGAAGCGAGTTGAAGGGGAATTGGTGGATAGATAAGCATTGGGTGTTATTCACCTAACGTTGTCTCGTAACGTCTTATTTCACATCGTGAAAGAGAATATCACTATGGCTTTGATGAAAGCTATGTCGGATATGTACGATAAGCCTTCTGTGATCAACAACGTTTATTTGATGTGATGTCTGTTGAACTTGAAGATGAGCAAATGTGCATCGGTTGTCGATTAAATCAAAGAATTCAATGTGATCGTTAGTCAATTGAATTCAGTTAAGATTGACTTTAAAGATGAGGTACGTGCTTTGAAACTATTATCCCCATTGCTTAATAGTTGAAATACTACTGTTACTACCGTTAGTAATTCCTCTGGGTCAAGTTTGACATTTGATTGGGTTCGTGATTTGATTCTAAGTAAGGACATCATAGAAGAGAATCTGGAGAATCTGTGTCTACTATTTTAGTAGATGAAAATAGAGGAAGAACTAGTACACATGTTAGCAAAAGTAGTATAAACCTGAATAGACATAGTCAGTCTAAGACTAGTGGTGCTAACTGTTGGAGTTGTGGCAAGATGGGGCATCTTAGAATGGATTGCCATAAGCTAAAAAACGACAAGGATAAGGGAATTAGAATTTAGTCTACTGATGATGTTGTAGCTGTAACTGACAGTAATTTGAATAGTGCTGATTTTGTCTTGCCTATCACTCATTATTCATTATTTGGTGGATGGATTATAGATTTTGGTTGTTTGTTTCGCGCCACTCCAAATAGGAACCGATTTATTGCTTGTCAATGCATGGATAGTAGTAAAGTACAGTTGTGAAACAACGTTGAATGTGATGTTGTAGGTGTTAGCGATATTAAAATTAGAATGCATGATGGTATTATGAGAACATTGACTAGAGTAAGGCATGTTCCGGAGTTGAAAAAGAATCTGATTTTCTTGAGTGCCCTGGATTCAACTAGGTGTCGGTATACTTTAGAAGATGAATTCTAAAAATCATTTGAAATACCTTTGTGATAATTAAAGGAATCGAGCATAGTAGTCTATATGAGCTTCAAGGTGAGACAGTGACAAATTTGGTCGTAGAGACGTTGAATGTATCTATTGTGTGGTTATGTTACTGACGAACTGAATGTATGTAGGTGTTGTGACTTAGGTAAATCGCGAAAAATGTAATTTTGCATGATTGCTAATGAACCAAATTGTGACATATGCATTTATGGCACATTAGCGAGAGAAGCATGAAGATTATCGGTGAAAGGAATCTGTTGTGTACTTATGTTGCTGACGAATTGAATGTATGCAGGTGTTGTGACTTAGGTAAACAGCGGAAAATGCAATTTAGTATGATTGCTAATGAACTGAATTGTGGCATATGCATTTATGGCCCATTAGCGAGAGAAGCATGAAGATTCTAAGTGAAAGGAATCTGCTATGTGATTATGTTGCTAACGAATTGAATGTATGCAGGCGCTGCAACTTAGGTAAACGGCGAAAAATGCAATTCAATACGATTTTTAAAGAAACCACAGAGATTGCAGAGTTAATTCATTTGGATGTTCGCAAGTTATCATGGTTTCCTTCAAGGAAGAGTGCTAGGTTTATACTATAGTTGTTGTGACTACTCGAGAAAGACCTGAGTGTTTGTATTGAGGCACAAGTTGAACACTGTTGTTAGTATCAGGCAGTTGAGGGCTTTGATCGAAAAAGACATCGATAAAACGATCAAACATGTATGCACTAATAGTAGCATGTAGTTTTTCTTGAAGCCACTAAACGAATTCTACATAAAGGAAAGCATGGTGAAACATCGCACTAGTGCTAGTGAACAGATTTGATGGGCAAAACATTACTAGAAACGGCTCATAAAATGTTCTCAAGAGCTAGTATAGCTAAAAGATTTCTAGTGGACGCGCGTAATACGACAAGTTGCTCGATAAATAGATCCCTATTGACTGCGATTAGATGTTGAACTCACAAAGAAGTGTGGTCAAGTAACGCTTCTGATTATTTTGTTCTTAAAATATTTGATTGCCCATGCTATGTTTGAGTGAGTGATGGTAAGCTCAATGGAAGGGCAAGAAAGTGCATGTTCCTAGATTATGCACAAGGTGAGCGGGGTTATTGATTATGATATCTGGAATTAAATTCACCTATTTCAGCAGAGAAGTTATAATTGACAAGTCTCCAATACTTCTAGCGAGGAGTAATTATAGCAGTGTTTATATGGACGGACGGTGTTCAGCTTGAGGTGGAGTTGCAACAAAAAACTCCTAAGGTAGTAGATACTAGTGAAATAATTGACACGGCTTAAGGTGGAGTTGTAACTGTTGATATTGACAATGAACGTGCTCAATCTCTTGGCAGATATAGATGCAACGATAGTTTTGCTTTATGTGTGGTAGAGGAGGTTATGTCAGAAAATCTTAGTGGAGTAGTGAAAAGTGCAAGTGGAGTTGGTGTTCTGATGAGGTTCACGGTTTTGGCGAAGTTCAACCAAAGCTTGGACTTGAAAAACGTATATGGCTGTTGAGCCCATGTGGAGCTGTGGGAGAGTAGCAGTGACTTGGTTCAAATGTCAAGCCAAGGTAATCATTATTAAAATATGTCTCGAGTTTGAATTCGAAAAAGAAAATTTCCTAATTTAAGTTGGTTTCCTATTTTAAATAAGTTTCCTAATTGGAGAAGGTTTCCTAAAAAGAGGTTTCCTATTTTGAATCCAATTCTTGTCTAAAAAGGTGATGTTCTTCGTGAAGAGTATCAAAAAGGCTTCTTCGTGAACTACATCCTAAGAGCTTTTAATGTTGAAGCCAATAAAATCTTGTGGTAAGATTTGTTGATTCCTTCGTGAAATTGAGAGATAATTTGTGAGGAATTATGAAGTTAAAGACTACGTGAGTTATTGAATGTAATTATGGGCCATAAAACACTAAGAATATTTGAATGATTTGAGTGTGGTTGTAATCTTTATCGTATTGCTTGATTTATAGTGAAATTTTTTGCCGCCTATGAATTTAGGTCACTACGACCAAACCACGTAAATCTGATGTTCAATTTATTTTTTTGTTTTTTCTATTTTATTGTTCGATTGCTTGCTCCCGCAACGTATATAATATGGCAATTTGGTGCGTTCAATTTCTCCGGACATGCTTTTGGTTAATGAAGAAACAAGCAAATTTCCCTCTTTTACGTTATTAAGAAAAATGTCTAGTCAATGCTTTAAAACATGCAATTATTTTTTCAATTATTCAAAAGAAAATCCTTGCACTTTTTATTTTACTCATTGATCTATGTAGGACGCGTGCTGATATTTCCTCATAGAAATTGAGTTCGCACTACTCATGGCATTCTTGATCAACGTCGCCGTTGTGTCAATGTCTAGCCCATCTGCTCGGGCTACAATCTTTCGAGCAAGAATGCAGATCAATGCGGCGACTTAACTCTCAATTCTGCTTCATTCTTCCATAAGGTTCCAATTCCTAAGGTTGACTATAAAACAGTTGGACCAAAAGATAACACCACTAACTAGGAATAAGATTCTCATTATTGTCCTATATACATGTGCTTTCAGAATGTGTTGGGAAGATCTAGCTCGACGATTTATGCCGTTGCTTTGCTAGCTTCAGGGCAAAGCTCCGCAATCACAGGAACCTATGCAGGCCAATACATCATGCAGGTTGGTAATTAAAAAGTATTATTTTATTGGCTGTTCAAAGTGAACACTCGAACAAATCTGATTTTTCTGGTGTGTTGGTTAATGCCTAGGGATTCTTGGAACTCAAAATGAAGAAGTGGAAACGGAACCTAGTGACTTGATGCATTGCTATTACACCAAGTCTCATCGTCTCTACCATCAGCGGATCTTCAGGAGCCGGTAGGCTTACTATCATCACGTCGGTATGCAAATTCCTACAACATCCCCTGCCACTCCTAAACTTGAACTCTTTCTATCATCATCAGGTGAAGTTATGTGGGCATTTTATGCTCATTCCGTTTGTTGTTATATGATGAAATTGATGCTGTTTTTCAGATGATTCTATCGTTTGAGCTTCCATTTGCTCTTATCCCACTCCTCAGTTCAATGGCAGTGCAACAAAGATGGGACCTTAAAAAACTAAATCTACGTAAGTTTGTCTTTTGATCTTCACACGGTTGAACTTTAAACTTGGTTCTTTATTTTGGAAGTCCTAAAGAGATATCAATTGGAAAAACATGCAAGAACCAGAAGCAATGCAGAAAACATGTGAATTATGAGCCAAATGACAATCCCATTTTTTTGCATCTGTCGATGCAGATTATTTTGATCTCCTGGATACTAGGAATGGGACTCATTGCTATCAACATCTATTACCTAAGTATGGGCTTTGTCGACTGGCCAATCCACAACAGCCTTCCGAAAGTTGCCGACGACGTTTTCATTGGAATCCTAGTGTTCCTGGTCATGGCCATCTACATCATTGCAGTGATCTACTTAACTTTCCGAAAAGACACTGTCGTGACATTTACTGATGACCCTATTAAGCATGCAACATCAATGGCTGTTGAACATGGAAATGCCGATTCTGGCAACTCAGGGGACCGACTTCCTTATCTAGAGGACCTAGCAGACAATCCTTTTCCGGAATAGTTTGCATCACACCGCTTAACCCTCAAGAAGCAACCCCAGTGTATATACAAAAAGATGCTAGAGTTGACCTATTTACTAGATTTGTGGTCGAAAAAACTATCAGTAGAACCATAGCTAGAGCCAAGATAAGAAAAAAGTAATCCTGGAAAAGAATCATAGCTAGAGCCAGGATCATTCAAAGGTAATCTCTTGCTGCGGCTATTTTTAGCGGAGCCACTGGGCAAAACATCAAGCAAAAATGCCTTTGCAACTTCAAATTGTTAATCTGACTCATCTTAAATTTTTCCTTCAGTACATATTAGCCTACTCAAGATCATTGCTTTGTCTCCAACCTCAATGCATAACAGTTCCAGTAACCTATGAGAGAGGACGTGAACTCTAATATGAGGCAGAGGCAACATACAAAGTAGTAAACGAGAGAGAAAAGACTCCCAGTGCTTCCACCTTTCACCCATTATATCACCCACAATGACAGCACAGATTCTACATCGGAAAAAGCAGTAGTCTGATTATCTCATCCCCAATGAAGTTGCAGCTACTTCCTAAGATTTGTTTGCTGATAAAACAAAGATGCGAAGCTCTAAAGAGAACGATGGTAATGTCCATTTGCTGGTGCATTTTGATACCAAAATGGCAAAGTCAAAACCCCAAAACCCCACGCCACTTCCCTTGCGCAACAGCCTCAACGGGATTTGGTATGTTGAATCAATGAACCGAGTCCCTTACCAAGACTTCCATACCAAGTGGACTAGGTAAGGATTCCTTTTCTCCTGCACCGCACATCTCATGCCCCCAGGAATCAGAATCTATCCCGTGAATGTGGAAGAGTTGATAGAGTTGAGCTGAATAAACCCATAAGTAGTGTCAAACTTACTCAAACATATCAGGAGCGTGAACTATAAATTTTTAGGCAAAATGCAATTTGGTAAAACATGGAGCAAAAGGAGCAGTGTAAGGAAGCATCATTACTCCATTCTCTTGCCTTTCTTCGTAATGATGATAGGCCTATCTTGTTATATCCTTTCGGATAAGCAAATGTGATTCAGGATCCTCTTCTACTAACCCAATCATTATGAATAATAGACAATGGGGTGCGTTGTAATAAGTACCAATTAAATAAGACTTGAAAGCTCACAGTAGAAGGTTCAGCAAAAAAAAGAAGCTTCACTTGAGATACCAGTTACCTCATCCCAACCTAATTATTTATGAAACAAAACACAAGGCCTTGCGTTCAGTGATCAGAACACCCGAATTTTTTCAGTCCCTCGTGTATTTCTGTAAGAGATGGTAAACTCATATTATGGAAGATCCACGCTCCTTATTTTACCTTGTGCTGCACATTCTCAATGGTTCGAGAACCTTATGGCCAAAAATGAAAATGCTATGAAGAACTAGGTCGAAACAGCTACATTTTGCTGATGTCATATAGCTGCAACTAAGCTGTGTACAAATGCTTTGGTTTAAGGCATGTTTCGCAACATTAATCTCATCTGATTCAGAAATATCGGTTTGTTTTGCCCTCAGGGTAATTTGATTCTATCAGATATTGGCCTTACTGAGAAGCATGTACATCATGCAGCTCTTAATAGGAATAGTAGCCTGCCTAGTTTTTTGCATCAGAAAGAAGACTGATTGTTTCATGGCAACGCCCCCATAGATTTCCTGTTCCAGTTGAGTTTGATATACGCTGATATTTGATCTGGCTCTTGCAGCCAAAGCAAAGATTATCATTATATCCAATTCAAGGAAATGGATACCGTTAACCTTGCATCTCACAGCAAATTTTGCCAATGAAAAATTGAAATAACGTCTGAAATGCAATTGGAGGTAGTGATGCTAATGCAACTTTTCCATGGGTTGTGTTGGCCTACTTTTTGAATTATGCAAAGCCCCTAAATAAAATCTTGTAGGCAGCAATATGCATTTGTAATGCTGAAGCTTCTCTTTCTTTGTCCTGCAGGTTTGATTTGCCAATGCTAGTCTGGATTCGCTGTCTCTGTGTTATTACTCGATTGCATTAATAAATCAAACAATATAGAAATCATTGTGAAATTCCCGTGCACAACTAGAATACATACACTGAACTCGATCAGCATGTAATTTCCAAACCATAGGTTTTTGCCGGTCTAACTAGCGCGGCATTTTTGAATTTGGCCATTTGTTTTTATTTTTGCAGTTTGATTTACTATAATTTGAATGTTCTCTAGTATAGCCAAAGCAAAAGGGAACAGCCGTTAAGACCGCCTGTAGGTTGAGCTTGGGAGTGGTAGTCACAATTCCATATCGACATTAATCTTTATCCGTGGGCGCTCAATATGTATATATCGCCTGCAAATCTTGACCTCTCAGATAATATATCTGTTAGTTAGATCTCACTGAAACTTTTATTCGGGACATTTCCATCCTCAAGTTGGGGGCTGGACCGCCTGGTTGGATGAGTCTTTTCTACTCATTAAAACGAAACACTAATCGCTCTATACGGCATCTCAGTGAAACTCCTCACTTGCGCGTGCCGGCACAAATGTGCGCATGTGAAAAGAAAGAAATCAAAACTTGACGACCTAAATTTTTAAGAGAAGCATCAAATGGCTGCTTAGAAGAGTTCCCATGAGATTCGGCAATTTCACTGCTGTGAACACTTGAGAAGCGGAGAATGCAGCGTGACATGGCATATTTCTTCTGTTACTTACTGGGTCTTGATTCTTGAATCCTGCAGCTCCCTAACTCCCACAGTTTACCAGCCAAGAAAGAGTCCCAACGACACCATCTTAGCCAGGATCTTTTCTTGGTTTTTAAAAACTATGGAGTCTAATTTGCGTTGCAATTGCGAGACGATAATGCAGATATCCATGAGTATATACTGAAGTTCCATGGAGTTGAAGGGAATTCTACTGGTGGCACCCAAAATTGATCCACTCATCATCATTGCAACTTAAGACGAGTACAATGTTATGCTGTACTTCAAGAAAGAATATGAGCGAAAAGAATTATTCATGTTGCAACAGCTACTCATAGAATAACATTCACCGTATTTCATGCAAATTTGTCCAACACAAATTGAGGCATTCGTGAGAGGATTGAAGCCAGTCCTAAAATGATGCAACCATCTTGAAGACGACCAAAGCAGACTTCTTGGGTAAGGATACCAAACAAAGATCCAAACCTTTTCCTTGTCAAAGACCGCTTAAAAAGTAATAACTTCCGATGGGAGGATAAGTGCAGAATTTCTTCATTCAAGAGTCAAGACAATTGAACCTCTAAGGCAAAGAGAGTAAGCACATTTACAAGATGGACACGCAGAATCCTTTCTCATTCCATTGGCACAGAGCTTGTAAGCACATGCTTTACAAGAGCTGGGTACAGAAAACCTAGGGAACAAGCACACCGCTTATTCATAGAATCCTAATTGTATACAGATCACTCTCTCCGAGTTCATATGATTGTCTTCTGCAGAGAATTAGGGAATTCATAAACATGTCCACAATTTGGCAAAAGGCTTCATTTCTAACCAGAGCAGCATAAGCAAATGTGAGAAGCCACAGTGCTTGAGCCTATACACAAAACCAGACACTGAACATCCCAGAGCACTGTGATTACCCGCGCTGCAATTCAGTGCTGGCATTCTCTCACGTTTCCTTCAAGGAGACATTGTTAGACTTTTTGAGTTCCCAAGATAGTAGACAGCCTCTCAAGGGAGAACGGAGAAATAATGAGGAAATGGAAACTGTTTCTGCCTCATCAATACCGTAGACAGGTAAATGAAGTTGTTTATTAACCTCCTGCTTCTCACTTTCGCATGGTTGGCAGTTAGGGTCAACTTACCACAGTGACGTTAAGGGCTTTTGGGAAGTAAGTTGCAGGCAGAACCTATGATGCACAGATACAGATGGAATCCTCATTACGGAAGTAACCAACAGCAAGAACTGAAGAATATTATTGGACTAAAAGGAGTACTATTTTCTTCTCTATATTTGGGGATCTGTCATTTATGATATACAAGAACTAACAATTCTTTTTTCTTCTTCTGGTCCTTCTTGCGGAAGAAAGAAGACCATGTCATTTAGAGCACCATTATTAGAACGTGTATTCATCTCTGAACTAAACAAATGTTTCATTTAAGTTACGTGCGCACGCACGAGCACACAGACACACAACAAAAGGCTCACAATCTAGTTTGCACTGAATACCAGAAAACATTCTGTTACATCCCTTTACTGACAAAACCAAATTACTATGGAGATTTTATTATAGGAGCCTTTTAGGCACTCGTCATGTACTCAATAAGGGAAATTTGCAGTTATGCTCTATTTCTTGTTTGATAAGTGTAATTAATATTTTAGAAATCAAATCTTTCTAAATTAAGAAAACTCGACAAATGCCCTTAATGCACTCATCAACATGAAACTAGATAAACAAAGAAAAAAAAACAGTGAAAAGAAGTCCAGATGATACAAGTGGATGTTGCAATTTGAAGAAGTGGTACCTTGAAAGTAACCTGGAAAGCTAACAACTTCTCAATCCTCCAGAGTTGGAGAAGAGAAATTGAAATAAAGCAGCAGCATTACAAAAGAGGGGCATTATTGAATTTGACAAAAAAGCTGCAACTTAGGTAGCTCAAAAATGATTTTAAAGGCAGCAGAAAAGCTAGGCCGTGACGACCAATTTCCAGAACAGTTAGGTTTCATGAGAAAGATTAAAAAGGAAATGAAGGCCATGCGTATTTTTTATCCCTTTTTAACGTAGACTTGTAGAGTTTAAAAAGGCATAAGCAGCAAAAGACAGAAAAAAAATCCAGCATGAACTCAATAGCCCTGGAAACATGCTTTTGGGTTTTATTATATTTCAGAAGAAACTCAGTGTAGAAAAGTGAGATAAGAATTGTATACCTATTCGTGGAAGCCAATTGGTGCATTTTGGAATCAGTTTCCCCGCCAGCTTGTGACAAACATCCTTGCGTGAGTGTTTGTAATTCTTAAAGTCAAGTGATATGTATCACCATTTTAGCTTGCAGCATGGTTTTCCATGAACTTTCTAACCTGAGTAGGGTCCAAGGAGGTGGTCCCGATGAATATTGATTTTTTAAACTTGAAGCCAGGGCATTGCCAAGGTTCAACCTCAAAAACGCCACTGCTTGGATAGTCATGGTCTCCAAATGCATATTCCACACCATGAACTGCCAAGAAGTTGCAATTGTCGAAATGTCGAACTTAGTTTGGAAATATTAAGTGCAGGATATCTGAATTTACATTAAAATGCACGGCGATTGCTCGTCCACAGAAAAAAGACAATTAATTCCGTAATGTCTTTCTCCGATATAAAGTAGCTTCCTCGAGGACACACAGGCAGCAATGTTAGTGTAGGTATACATCCAGCTGTCAATTTCACTCTCTGAGGTTTCTTAACGTATTTATACTCATCCAAACAGTATTCCATCCTATCCTTGCTGGGTAAATAGGGGTTACGATGGTCTAGAGGAAGTTTGTTCAAAATATTTGTAAAGAAAAAATCATATAAAAGGAACGACTTCCTAACTGATTCATCTTTCTCATAGTTTGTCGAAAGGTAAAATAAAATATATCCAGCCATCGTCCTTTCAAGTGTTCAGAGGCAGAAGTGTGTAAAGATCCACAAATACAACAGATTACACCAACAATAGTCTGAACTTTTAGTCTTTTTGAATGCATTTTAGATGGAAACCACCCAGCATCAAGCGCAATTCATGTTTCATTAGAACTGCACCTTGTTCTACCTGTGAAAATAAAATATCCCCAATATGTAGCCTTTTGTTTCTACTATTTAATCTATAAGCTCCCATATTGAGTCCAAAAGGACAATCAGACGTAATATTTTCATAAAATACGTACTGAATAAGGTTGGCTTACCCTCTACACCAGAGTCAAAGATGCCAAGTCCAACCCGGTAAACATATCCATTCATTTGGTCTAATCATACACATTGAGATAAACTGGTCAACAGCCTGGACCATAGTCAAGACTTTTCCTTGGAAAGGAAGCAAAACTGGGTTTTGCTGATTTGCCTCTTAACGACGGGGAACCACTGATTTCCAAGCTTTCTTCGATCCCAGTTTCCATTCTCATCTTGGGTGAAGACACAAAATCTCAGTCAAGGAGTTTTGCACCCCTGTATGAAGGCCAAATATAGAAATAAAAGTTTAGTCAAGGAGTGCAAACACCCTGAATAAATAGGCCAAAAGCAGTACCATAAGCAACCTGTATGAAGTTCATGCTGCCTTTTATTTATTAACTAATTTATTTACTTTATCAGGGTGGAGAGAGGAGGAGAAGTTGAGGATGTGGCAACGAATTGGTTGAGTACTAAAAAAGGACAGCTGCATTCTTTTCATTCCAAAGCTCTTTACATCAGTTAACAAATTGCTTCTCAAGAAGAGAAACTACACCACCAAATCATACTGATGCCAGCATTATCATTTGGTGAATGGAATCGTGAATTATCAAAGTATCAAGATAATCAAAGAGACATTGGAAAATAATCAAATTTCCAAAGAATGACCGAGAACTTCAAGTTCATTGCAAAGAAAATGGGTCACCAACATAGAAATCCCTTTATGACACAAGGCCTTGTGATTATTGGTTACCAGCATAATATAGTTGCGGGGATTCTTATGAATTGGCATGAACTATATCTATGTCATTTTATGAAGTACCATTCCATTGAACAGCTAACAAATGAAAAACAAAAGCGTGAGCACCGTTAGCAGAAAAAGGTCTTTGTATAGGAGTTACGACCACTAAAATTGCCACACCTTGTCTCCGAATATGCCTAGCTAGATAAAAGCTAACAATAAACCAAGGAAGAATGGAAAAGTAGTAGAGACAGGCTCTGTTTTTCTTGAGGATGTTAATTAAGAAAAAGGTTCAAACTTCAATAAAAGAGAGCTGTAAGCATAGAGTACCAATGATAACCTCAACAAGGACTATTCCTAATCCTCAAACATTCCTTTTCTGACAGGTGATCCTCAAACATTATAGGACAATGACAAGACTTAACCCAAAGCACAGCAAAACCACAGAAAAGAAAATCCCCTGAAAAAGAAAAGACCAAAAAAAATTTTATCCCCGCATGCACATGCATGAACATGGAGAGACAGAGACAGAGACAGAGACAGAGAGAGACAGCGAGACAGACAGACAGAGACAGAGACAGAGGAACTTACATGAGCCCCAAGGCCAATGATGCTTACACAAAAGTGTCCCTGTCTTTTGAGGACAATCTTTCACAGTGAATGAGAATGCTACCCATCCTCCCATGGCATTATCAAATAGTCTACTTCAGCATTACTACAAAGCAGCATTTTTGTGTAATAGGCTCCAGCATTGTAGGTCCGGTGAAAGAAAAAGTCTGAAGCTTTACCCTGCATTCCGCATAGATTGCTTAACTATCATAAAGTCCAGTAACATGAATCTATATAAAAAACGCTTCTGTATCTTAAAGTCCTGATCAAATCTTCCATTATGCATGAGATGATGTTTGACCATATTAAGCCAGGCCAAAAGTTTCTATAACTCATTATATGGCTGTCCAGATGTCAATGTTGGAGTCTCCCGTGAATTTCATAAACCAAAAGTTTAGATGAGTCCACAATACGTTTGCTTTCACAGACAATACGACTACATAATTCATGCCTCGGTGCTGGTCGAAACGATCTTAATTGATATAGGGGATCAGTTATCTCACATTTACTACACATTTCCCTTGCTGGCTGCACATGCTTCCACCAGAAATCAGAAAGAGCAAGCTTCAAAAGATCCCAGTATTCCTTATCGCGGTATATTCTGAAAAGACTGCTGCCTCTGGGAGTCCATACATAGAAATCCATCCAATCCTTGTCCAAAATCTCCATCAAACCTTGCGCTTGAGGAATGTAATTTAGATGAATCCGAGACCATGCGGAAGCTCTACTCATATCTCCCCTGAAGTATGGGCACTTGATCTCCAGAACTCCATTGCAGGGCAAGCCATAAACAAGTTGGTCAACTACTCCATCTGGTGAAGCAGCAAGCCAACTGTCTTTGGAATTATCGTTTCCATAAACTTGGAACTCGGGGAAAATGACGTTATTTCCAGTGATAAGCTTGTACCTTTCAAGCGCCTCCTCTTCCTTTATATTATTCCAACAGGTAGCCAGGCTACCAGAAAATGGCTCGATCAAGCCAAGTTTTTCTAACCAGAGCTGGACTCTTCGCTGACGCCAAAAACCAATCGCTGCACCAAAAGTGCTTGCTGTGAGCTTATTTTTCCTTAGTTCTTGCCAATTTTTGAACCAATGTTGAAAAGCATTTGCTTGGAGAATGGGGTTCGGTCCACCACTCGCAACTTTCAGAGAATAACCCAGATTGCTCAACTCCCTTCTAGATGGAAGACTTACGACTTGACTATGGTTAGAAAGCCTCCCACTATGTGATTCTGACAAAGCTGAGCTGTTATACTCTCTCCTGTAGCTAGTAGCAGTATTGACAGAACCCGTACAGTAGCTACTTTTAAGCACGAGATATGAAGGTCGTGCTATGTAGAGCAAGCAAGAACAGACTTCTTCACTGCCAGAAGTAAAAACAATCAGCGGATATAAGGATGCAACGTACGCAACATATATACGAGGAAAATATAGAGAAAAACAAATGGGCAGACTAATCGATGAGATTGACGAGTAAAGTGAGGAATTTGAGGAAAGTCGCAAATCAAAATGCTCATTTTGACACGCATGCAACATTCAGCATGAATACCCATCAAGTGTAAAACAAGTGCAGGCAACATAATCATAACTCTTAATGCACACATAACTGAACTAGTCTCAGCCCCATTCTTATAAAAAGCTTTCTAAAGCAGCAAAATCACCACCACCTCTACCGAGCGAAATCTCTAGCTGGAGCCAAAGCGCTTCGAACTTTCACACACAGAGGCAAAGAAGCAAACCAACGAGCCATAAGCATTCACACAAAACATGGAAGACACCATACAATCAGCGGGAACAAAGCAAATGGGCAAGTTACGATGATGACAACATAATAGAAGATCGCCCAACAACACGCACGTAAAAAATTTGCATCAAATTCGGTTCTACACAGATGTTGATTCAGAGATGATTGAGAAAGAAAGGCTAATCAGACGAAGTGGGAACTAGCGGAAAGAGTGAGTTCCGGTGGCTGACCGAGCAATCTCGTGACGAGACCAGCGCATAAGATAACGCAGGTTAGAGATGGAACCGATAATACCGAACGCGCACCCTCGCCTCAAACCATTGTGCAGTCCTCCTGGAGTTGCAGAGCGTGAGGTAGACGAAGGGGGGCTTCGGAGGTTTACGAAACTTATGGAGACAGAAGAAGGGTTTTAGTAGAGAAGTGGCGACCCGTACCGGTTTGAATGCTGAACCGATTAGAGCGCTTCCGGTTCAGTTGGACCGGTTGAAGTCGACCAAGCCCCAGTCCCTGCAATTTTAGACTCGTATTTTCTAGTCTTTGATTATTTTGAAAAAATTAAAAGGTCAGGTATCACACATTGAATATTAGGCTAAACTTCAGATATTACATCAAACAAATTAAAAGTTGAATGACTAAATTACACATTAGCAAAAATTCATGGATTGTTTGTGTCATTATCCCCAAAAAATTGAAATGTTTGTTAAAGTTTATTCTTCTTTTTCACCCACTGTGCTTCGTTTTATATATTACCAGTGCGTTTATTTCACGAAAAATGAGTGATTTGAAAAATATTTTCCGAAAAATAATTACTTGTATCACTTACAAAAATAAATGAATGGAAAATTTTTCAATCGCCACGAAAGTAGTTAGGCCTAGATTGTTATCGATGATGAAAACATTTTCCGTTGACTAAAATTTATAAATGATATAAGCAATCATTTTTTGGAAAATATTTTTCAAATCACTTATTTTCCATGAAATGAACAGACCCGCATGTCTTCCTATTTTTTCCCCCTTAAATCTTTGTGGTAGCTGTAACTTTGCCATGTAGTGTCATAGAGTTTTTTTCAGTTCAGGACCATTGGATTGTGAAATTTGAATTGAAATCCTAAATCTTCAATTGAAATGAGTAGCCCAATTGGATTGCTTGCACCATCAACTGCTTGTTTGTTTGTTGAATTCTGTCTTATTGTATACCGATAAAAAGTTCAATGACATCTAGTAAATTATTTTAGGTAAGTTAAAATGCACATGAATGAGGAAATCCCTAAGTTCCAAATCGACCCATTAACTCTGAGTAGTGGTTAAGCTGACCTTTGATACCAAATTCTTGTTTGTGATGATGATCAAGTCCTCTCTCTCTCTCTCTCTCTCAAATATAATATTGTTAAATATGTCTTGAATTTTATGTACTTGGTCCGGTTTATGACCCGACCCGACATATTTTTGTGACCAACGTCTCGGGGGGTTCGGGGGCATAGCCCCCGAGGAAAATTTTTGGGAGCGCTATTTATACTGCGGGTTTTCTCATTGATGTACAGAGAGAATTTTTTTCGAGAGTTTTGTGAGCCGTGAGCTTTTGTCGTTGTTTCGACTTCTGAAAACTGTACTCTCTTTGATTATAGTGGAACATTGTCTTGCCTCGCCCGTGGACGTAGATCACGTTGTGATCGAACCACGTAAATCTCTGTGTTCTGTCTACTTGTTTTTCCGCAATCAGTTTCAACAAATATTATTGGCAGGATCTAAGTTTTCTTTGTGAATGAAGAAGCTGCTTGATCATTAGTTCGCATTATATTTGGAAGGCAGAAACAAGTGTAATAGGTGAAAAATGGAATTCTCAAAGTTAGGAACAATTTCCTTCGGTGCTTTTTGCCCAGTTGTTTGTACTGTTATCATGTTCTTTTCCCATGCTTTCCTGTGCTTTCCACAGAATGTGTTTGTTGTGCTTATCTTGATTAGTCTGCTCGGTATTCTTCATTGTAATCACTGAAAAGGATGTATTATTCGTGTTTCTTTGCTTTCTCGACTCAAAATTGCCATCTCTTGGGTTTTGTTTATGTGACTTAACTGTAGTCACATCTCTTTTTTTTTTCTGCAATAGTGGCATAACTTTGCTCATAAATGTTATCATAGCCTTATCCAAGATGTATTGGTGAATCTTGGTTGGAATCATGTTCATTTGCCATGAGTTTGTTTCGTTGTTTTGTTGGTCAGCTTATTTACGAAGCTTAAGGTATCCCGTTTCTTCATCAGTACTTTTAGAATACCCGTCTCGGTGATTTTTGCATCTTCTCTCCTATTTTGCTGTCATATGCCTTCTTCAACACTTACCCTTCTTTCTCTTTTTCCATTATCCCGTGACATGTTGCAGTCAGAGTTGCATTTAATTCAACGTAAACAAATAATTAGGAGGTTATGGTGTTGTTTTGCATGAACTCCAAACATCCATATTTCCATGTTTTACTTTTGCACCATCTGACTAGCTGTATCGACATTCTTCAATTTTCATGCCATGTAATATCCACTAATTGAATGTCTTTTTGTGATATAAGTCTGCTCTTTGAGGTTTGTATCGAGCCCTTATCCATGCTTTCTTTTCTTTAGTTCTCTCAATGTTTGTCATCATATTTGTATAGGTTGTGAATCCTACATCTTTTGGTCTTGAGCAGAACTTGCTGTACCATTTTGCATGGTTTAGTGATATCTCTCTCCTATTATGAAGATGGAGTGAAAATTTTTTATTTGGGGAACTTTTTGACTGCTGACAGTTGTCAAAAGAGGTGAAAAAATAATTAGCCTGGTTAAACGAGTCCTTTGAACTTTTCTGTCAAAGCATATCTAAGTTGGTTCACACTCGAGAAAGTTTTCCTAGGATGCTACATCAAGAGTAAGACCAATTGTTACTTTGTGAAATAGAGTGGGAACGGTACCTCCATGATCAAGTCAAAGAGAAATAGACATGTGGAACACCTAAGAGATGAAAATATAAATACCCTCCTTTCAACTTTTCTGTCGAGGCATACCTAGCTTGGTTTCAGATTTGACTGAGTTTTTCAAGGTTGTTAGATCAAATGCGAGACCGATTGTTACTTTGTGAAATAGAGTGGGAATGGTACCTCCATGATCAATGGGAAGAGAAACAGGCATGTGTACATGTAAGTGAGAATGTGCTAATATTCTAATTTGCCAAATTTTAGTACTTGATTGTATGTTTTATTAATCGGCTAACCTGTGTTTTCTTTTTTCCAATTTCCTTGCATCTGACTCCAAATCAAAATACTTTCTTTACTTTTCATGATTTCTACCATTTTGCTTCCCCTTGAGCTAGGAAATGACTTTTTCTGGTCATATTCTTCTGTCTTCATTCAATATCCAAATATAACCAAGTATTACCTACAAGGGAAAATTGTCAATAGAACATGTGGAGCTCTTTTAGTAACCCATCTTGTTTTGTGATTAATTGTCTTCACGGTGTTATTTAAAAGATTCACTTTACTAAAAGATGATTACAATAGTGTAATCTTTTCGTTGCTATATGTAGTAGCTTCTCTATAGTCCAGTGATTTCTTTTGGTTGCTGCTGTTTTGCAGGGAGCTAGCTAAGGATTTTGCTGTTGCTGGCACTGCCTCAGAATCTCTTTATGGTGCCAGCGAGTCAATGTTCAAGCCTGACATGGTTGGTTTGTAACTTCACAAGGAAAATTGTTTCGTGCACAATCTGTGTAGAGAAAAGCTTACGCAGGTTATGTTGGATGCATGACTTGTGTCTTGTCTGGTTTAAAAAGTTATTCAAGAAGCCACGTCATGGATCCAGCACAACTCATGTAAAGTTTTCTTTACGCAAGTTGTGTGCTTACAATAATTCATAAATTCTATTTATTGCATGTGCGACTACTTGTCGTTGTCAATTTGCCTTTGGTTTTGATCAGGAACCTTAGGATTTGTTTGAAACCGTCTCTCAAGCTTTATTATCATCAGTAGACAGGGGACTATGTTGTGTAAGCCTTCTTCTCATCTTTTTGATGACTAGATTATGTCTCCATGACCATGACTATCTATATGAATGTGGGCTTTGTGGACATTTGTCGAGGTCATAGCCTTCTGCGTGAGCAGTGTATCCATATGCATGAGGTTAGATTGTAGTTTCTGGTTCTTCATGGATCTGGTAAAATCCAAAACTCTGTGGCCCTCTTCAGTTTCTAGACATTCGTTTTCTTACTCAAGGGTGGTTTTTGGGAGAGAAATAGATAGTTGAAGTAAGCTATGACAATATGCCATTCAGCATCATTTTGCTTCATTATCTGACAAACAAAGGCTTGTAAGAACTTCTGAGTTTAATGAGAATAAATTCCTGGTGAAGTCAGTTTTAATGTGGTGAATTTGACAAAGTGATGAAAAAAACCCCACCCCTGGACGGGAAGATTAAGAAGAAGGGGCTATAATGATGGTGTCTCCATTTTCCGTCCTAACAACCACTAAGCTTGATCGATACTTCCCTAATTCTTTGATTTTCTTTGTTGGTGAAATTTGCTTATTCTTCTGTCTTGAGATGCATGAGAAGAGAATACAAACCTGGCATTCAGAATGTGACAGCATTGTGGAAGGGCGATGAAAACTGTGGCTGATGCCGTCGTTGTGTTTTTTGATCTTCCCTCCTGCAGAACACCAACTGTAATCAGAGAACGAATACTGAAGGGGAGAATGGACTGATCTTTCTGTGGACTTGGAGACTGATCTCTCAAAGTGTTCCTCAACCTCCTGTAGCTTCTCCATCATTCTTTTTTTCCGTTTTGTTCCGGAAAAGTGAATCAATTAGGGACCGCTCCTTTTTCTTGTTTTGCATTATTTACGCCGAACTAATTAGAATTATGTCTGCAGTATGATTGAAATCGGGATGCTGAGATCCCATTCCCTCATCCCTATGGCTATCAGTTGATGGCAATTAGAATGCCGGTTTTTATGAGGCGAGCTAGTTCAACAACATCCACTTAGTCTGAATGGTGATTTTCTTTTTGTGTGGCAACTGGCAAGTTATGTTGCGCTGAATTTTTTTTTGAGTCATTTTAGAATGAAGGGTAGAGTGTGACGCTCTCGAGGTTTTCATGTGCCAAGGACAGTGCAATATCGAAGAATACTGGTCCAAACCCTAAAGAGCTTCTGGAATGTTCCCAGGACAGGCGATACGATAATTGTGCGATGTTCTAGACTTTTCATGCATTTAGTATAGTAGTTGGTAGATGGGGAGATGCGATATCGACCACTCGATCGAATGTTAATCAACGGATATAACGAAAGGCCCTTTAGTATAAATATGGGTCATCTCCCCCTCATTTGTATAATCCAATAATTGAAAAAAAATAGAAATTCTCTCTCCCTGAGCTTCTCTCTATAGACTCTCCCTAAGATTCGCCTGGTCCAATCCCAAACAACTGACCCATGACAAGAAAGAAATAGAGAATCCGTAAACAACTGACCCGTGACAAGAAAGAAGTAGATAATCCGTGAGAAGAAGTAGAGAGTGTCAAGAAAGAAGTAGAGAGTCTGTGACAAGAAGTAGAGAGTGTAGAGAGTCCATCCAAGGAGATAAAGGAGCATACCAACTGGTGGAGATAGAGGCTGGCCAATGAACTGCCGGCATGTGACAATAGCATGAGCTCTAGTTTCTGTCGTATTTTTAGCAGAGAAGCTCTCCTTCAAAATCAAATCCTTTGAAATTGACTTGAGATGTGGTTCCTTTAAGTTGTTTCTGTTTTCTTGCTGGGATTCCGTATGTGCCGATGGCAGAGGCCATAGCGGCAATTAGGGATGTCAATGGATCGGGTCGGACTTGGATCTATGTTACCCGAATAGCTTGCATGCTCTCTTTGACCCCACCTGACCCAAAACACATAGGGCCGAAGAAAAACACGGGTCGGATCCGGTCGGGTCGGGTTTCTTTTTGGGTTCATGCCATATTGGTTGCTTGGTTCTCCTTATTGCTTATCGGCAAGAGAACAAGTCTTGTACAGCAAAAGATAATATTTGTGACACGACTAGAAATATACTCTGTTGCCAATGCTAAGGCAAATCATTTTTACAGGCAATGTAGGTAGACTATGTTTTTCTCTGCCACTCCACAAGACTATTGAACTCCTTTTTTCTCTATTTGTCTCACTTCTTAGCCAAAAAACGTTATGCTTTTAGCACACCAATTAGGTTTAACAATCAGGGTGGCTCAAAGCAACCTGTCAAAACATGGAAGTCGCCATACAATCTGCGGGAACAGAGCAAATGGGCAAGTTACAATGATGATAATACAATACAAGATCGCCCAACACCACGCACGCAAAAACTTCGCATCAAATTCGGTTCTACACAGCTGTTGATTCAGGGAGGATTGAAAAGGAGAGGCTAATCAGACAAAGCGGGAACTAGCGGAAAAAGAGCAAGTTCCGGTGGCCGACCGAGCAATCTCGTGACGAGACCAGCGCATAAGATGACGCAGGCTAGAGGATGGAACCGATGATGCCGAACGCGCGCCGTTGCTTCAGCCCATCGTCCAGTACTCCCGGAGTTGCAGAGCATGCGGAAGACGAAGGGAGGGGGTTTTAGCAGAGGTTTGCGAAACTTTATGGAGACAGCAGAAGGGTTTTAGGGGAGAATATGGCGACCTGTACCGGTTTGAATAGTGAACCGTTTGGAGTGCTTCCGGTTCAGTTGGACTGGTTGAAAGCCCAAGCCCGGTTCAGTTAGACTGTCTTAGCTTCTCTTGGACTGGTGTAGCCACAAATCAGCCAGCCCTCCCTCCCCGACGGAGCCCTCCCTCCCCATATCAGAAAAAAAAAAAAGGAAAATGATATAAATAGCTCCTGAATTTTGACTCGAACTTTGACTTAATATATAATATGATTCTTAAACTTTTAATTTGTTCAATATGATTTTTGAATTTTAACCGTGATGTAATTCATGAACTTATAATTTACGAATGATGCACTTAACTATTTCATAATATGCGTTTGGTTTTGTCTAATAAGACCGACACCGACTTCTCTTCTGTGAAGGATGCCGTGGCTGAATTTACCCATTTAATGGGCTAATCTTGTTCTCTTCAACGGAATGTCGTCTACTCAATATCTTTGAATACCCAAGTACGGTTAAGGATGAGTTCGTGTTATTGCTGCTGTCTTACTCGCTGTCAACATGTTGTGTTCCTTCTGCTTCTCCTCTCTTGATTTTTACTGTTTGTAAACTTCACATTTTGAGTTATTCATGCTTGGACAACCTTTATGACATATTGATTCTTGTGTTATCTTCGTGCAGCTGTCATATCTTTACTGTCACTGTAAATTTATTGTCAACATACACAAAGACACAAAGCGAACCCATCTAAGGTGTGGTTGAATTCCCTCACTTCTTCAACGCGTTTCACCTCAAATCACTTGCAATCACTCTAGAGTCGAGAACTTCCTTCACAAGATTGCAGATAGAATCACCAATATCATCCAACTATGATTGAAAAAAGACAGCATGAAGACCTTCCCAGCCTGGAGCTTTCAAAGGTTTCAGGTCCCCCACAGGGCCCTTTTGATTGCATCGTAGGTGATGGGCTCTTCCAAATCTCGGCCGAGCTTCAATGGGAGGGTTTAATTCCGACCCGAGGGGATGTGAGGATTTAGAAGGGAAGAATGATCATGGGAAGTGGAGAGAAGTTTGGACACGTGGTCAAGGACATGCTTCTCCAGATATATCTCATTACCAATCCAATTTGCAGACGCATTGCAAGCACTATACTTTACAGAAAGGATGGAATTTTCCTTCTTCTTCAAGCTTGATAAACAAAAAAAAAGAAACACATGCAAGGTCTACCCGGCCAGGGCTCTCCGATGTCGTGAGGTCTTTCCCAAGTTCTTTTTTCCTTCAAAAAGCATTTCCAGAAACATTCCTGTTCGAATCATTGATGTTTCAATAGTAGGGAGGACTTGAAGGCTTTGACTGCTCCGAACATCGGGAACAAAAGCATAGGACTCAGCATATGATTAAGCCACATAATTTTGTACGAAACAGACTTTTAGTGTTACTACTACGATCGGTGAGGACATTTAACAAGGCTCACACTAGTCAAAGTGGTACCACTGGGAGGGGAAAAAATAGCTTCACGATAAATATGACGCCACCCTGAATAATCCAAACAGTATCAAGTCATAATTTAGGTAAGTCGGTTGCCGAGGACCAACAAAACCTATATCTTAGCGAGAGTTGACAGGTCCCAACCTAATTTATCTTTACTATGAATTAAAGCATCGAGATCACTCGCTACAACCCCAGTGGAACACTCGTATTGTCGGCATGCAGTTTCGATTTATCCGGAAGGAGCGACATCTCCTGCGACCTAGGACTAGCATAAAGGAAGAAGGCCCTGCACTGCATACGACTTTGGCCTCTTTCATTCGAGACAAGTGTCGCGTGGGCTGCGTGTCGCAATGTCATGCTGGTCCTCCTAAACTTGCGGACTGTTACATGGACCGGCCGAATGGATCTTTGGGCCGGAATGAAAAGCTCGTACGGACCGACCGGTGCCTAATTTCCGGCCCTTGAGACAAAAACCCCCCAAAACCCTCGCTTCAGCGTCGTCGCATTCCTGTGCAACAGATCGTTGTTCTGTCGATTTTTCCAAGTTGTTACTGCAATTTCAGCGACGAACGTCTCACCGATCTCTGGCACCATTGAAAGAAAGGTGAGACGTTCGTTAACGTTTTTCCTTTCGTGACGATCCTGCGGGGAGGATGACGGGATGACATCGAGGCAATGGAACAGCAGACGTATTTATAAGATCAAAGAGGGATTTGAATTTGATAGGTTTCAGACTGGGGGCATGTGCTGATATTTACCGGATTGTCTTTATCTTGAAATTTTCAATTGGGTCCTCTGAATGAAGAAGGTCGCTCCTGTTGTTGCTGCAGATTTGTGAGCTAGTGTTCCGCTCGGAATTAATTGATTAGAAAGCGAGCCGACGACGGGATTGCCTGAAGGGGTTGGGGACTCGGGCGCGGAAGAGATCGCGATTCGGGGTATGTCTTCTGATGCAAATTCACCAGGCAAATGCAATTAGATTGTACAGTTAGGTTTCATTTGCTTTAGCTTGATGACATTTGATGTACATGTGATCGCGATGGGTTCGGATTTGGTCTAGCAGACTGTTCTTGGTTTCTGCATAGGGTGTGTATAAGTATCATGATTAAGCTTTTAGAGAGATCTCCGAGATATGCCATCCGAGTTAGCGATGTTGTACAAGTGTCACCGCCTTCAGTTCCCATTTCGAAATCGTGGTCTTTGTGGATTCAGTCGAAGCAAAGATCCAGTCGAGCAGGAAGACCCAAGAAGAAAATCTACCATAGAGTCCAGGAACTCGACAAAGTCATGGACTTGCAAAAGAAACCAGCTTTAATCCTACAGCTCAAATCTATCATTCAATCCCATAAGAACCAATCTCTCCTTCTTAGGGACCTAGAAAAAGAAGTAGGGTTCGTTCAGAAGTGGAACTTTATGGCTGCAATTGAAAGGTACCCCTCGATGTTCTACGTAGGTGGTGGTAAGAGATCGCCTCCTTTTATATCACTCACCGAGAGAGCTGAGAAGATTGCTGGTGGAGAAGCTAAAGCCAGGATGTTAATGGAACCCATTTTGGTGAAAAATTTGAGGAAGCTGTTAATGTTGTCCGTGGATTGTCAAATCCCGCTTGAGAAGATTGAATTTATTGGGCCTGAACTGGGATTGCCTGATGATTTCAAGAATATTTTAATCCCAAAGTACCCTGAGTTCTTCTCAGTCAAAAATGTCAATGGAAGAGATTGTCTTCGGCTGGAACATTGGGATTCCTCATTAGCTGTTACAGCCCGTGAGGAAAGACTAGCAAGTGAAGGTTTTTTGGACTCCAATGTAGGTCAAGAGAAGGTTAAAATATCCAAAGATGGTAATTATGCAGGTCCCTTTGCATTTAGACTGAGTTATCCTGCTGGTTTTAGACCAAACACAGGTTATCTTGTGGCAGTTGAGAGGTGGCAGAGAATGGAATTTCCTTCACCTTACTTGAATGCAAGAAGATTTGAGTTGACTGATCCTAAAGCTCGAAAAAGGGTGGTGGCTGTGCTTCATGAGCTCCTCAGTTTGACCATGGAGAAAAGGATGACGTATTCACAATTGGATGCATTGCACTCAGAGTATCTATTGCCATCTAGGTTGGTGCTTTGTTTGATCAAGCATCAAGGCATCTTTTACCTTACTAATAAGGGTGCTAGGGGCACGGTGTTCCTTAAAGAAGCTTATGGTGGATCAAGTCTAATAGAGAAGTGTCCTTTGTTGTCATTCAATGATAAATTTATGGAACTTTGTGGGCGAAGAAGTACGAGTTTATGTGTAACAAGATGACTTTATCAGATGGTGTTAGATGACATATACTTAATCGTTCTTCTGACGTTGAGAATGTCATGCTTTAGACGGAGTCAAACATAGTAAAAACCTACTTTCACTTTCCTTTCCCCCACCTCCCAAATGCATCGAGGCTAAATTTCTCTCTAAAACCTCTTACTGAAATCTACTTTGTGACACCATGCCTTTTGAAGTGAAAACAAACTTTTTAAAGACAAGAATTGTTGAAGAGGTCATTTATCCAAGTACTATCTCTGTAACAAGTGTTGTACTTTGATTGAGCCAATTCGTCCAATTACAGTTTTATGTCCAACAAAAGAGACACGAGTGATTTGATAATTTTCTGGGTAACTCGACAAAGTTGGACGGACTGAAGGCAATAGAAAAGGAGCAAAATCAATGTAAAGCTGAGGTTTTAGTTATGTTCAATTAAGTGAGAGTTACTCAAGAGTGATTTCTTGATTTTGTGAAAAGGAAAGTTTTGTAAGCGCTATGCTCTGTGGGACTGATTTGGTTGGTGTAGGTCCATCCAACGGTTTAAAGAGTATATTTTGTTGGCACTCAGATATTTGGGTGGAGATGGATTTGAGCTGGGTTTGTTTGGTCTAGGTCAATTGTACCAGCCAAAACTGGACAAAATGAGTTAAATGGGTAAATTCAATCAAACTGGTTCTGAACCCACCTATTTGCAACTGCCAGTTTATAGAACCATTATATACATCAGCATTTCTATTATTAGCCGGTGCAGGAGACATTTCAGAGAGTGAACCCTTATGGATCGGAGAGACAATCAATCTCCCCAAGGTGATTTGTTTTGCATTAGTTGATTTATCATGTGAAAAGATAATTTTTCTGGTTGTACTAGTTCTTAGTATTCTTTTTTCACAAAAATTGTAGGTGAGACTGCTCGAATTCTGGTGGAATTCTTAGAGGTTGCCATCACTTCCATTGTTTACCTCAAGGGACTCTATCCTTCTGGTAAGAAAATTGCCGTAATTTTTCTTGAATTATGAATGGGCAAAGAAATAGGACTGGTTGGCAAGGATCGATGAAAGCAACTTTGCTATATTTGGAGGCTTGTGCTTCCTCCTTTTGACCTATTTACTTTTCTGCCTCACCTACCAATGTGTTATGATTTGCCAAATTTTTTGGAGGTGCCTTTGAGAGGAGGAGATATTTGAATTTGGTTGTCCATAGAGCTCGGCATCCTCAACTCTGGAATTATATCCATATGTCTGTATCGGGGCTTCAACCTTTCATCGAAAAGGTTTGCAACTTGTATTCCAATTTCCATTTGTATAGAATTGCTTAACGAACACTTGCCAGTGTTTGGAGCCTTTTCACAAAAACGAGCTCTTTGAATGGAAGCAGGGACTGATAGAGAGAGTGGCTGTTGTGTTCTTTGACATGGAGAATGTCCCACTGGAGAGATTCATTTTCAAGCTCTCAGTAAACCAGTCATACGGCTCAAAGGTGGAAGATGCTGACCTAGAATTTTCTCTTCGATCATTTTTGATCAAGTTGTCTGTGTCCCAACCCCTGACTAGTGCTCTTTCTCAAGGTAAGTGATTCATCTGTTGAATGTAGTTTTTGTCTTGTTGGAGGATACCCTTTAGCTCGCTTTGGAATATGTGTGATTACGTTTGTTGCATCGCCAAGGATGAAAATATACTTTAGGTGTTGAAACAGTTGAAGCATTTTTGGAGCTCGGCTTCCTTGTTTCTTATGAAGTCTATGTTTCTTGGTTCTTACTGCTCCGTTAGTTGGGGACCGTTCTTCTAAGACGATTATGGCAGTAGATTGCAGATGGGAGATCGTAGCTTACTTTCAGATGCTTCCTCAGGCCGATATGGGTAGCACAGCTGCCTTGTGGATCCCGACTGATACAAAGCAGTGGCAGCAGCCTCCACTTATAAGCCCCATCAAGTCAATGAGTAGTGAACCTTTGAATGTTCAGTTATATTTGGAGCATCCAAGTTTGTCCAAGATGACGAACTCTAAGGTTCAACACTTATGATGTTATGCGTAACATGTAAATCAGTTGTCACTAAGTAGCATTTGACGGCTTCCTTTTGATTTGATGGGAATAATATGTTGATAGATTTTGCCAATATTCTCCACCAATATATTACTGGGTCCTATCTTTTAGTTCATTTCTGAGTTCTACTAACCTGTTATGGAGTCATTCAGTTTCTCAAGTACGATGTTGGGTACAAACTAGGGGCAGCATTACCTTGTGGTGTGCCCAACCATTGGGACCATAATTATTCCGATCTTTGGAACCTGAGTCTCCGGAAGCTGAACTTGTTGCCAATATAGCTCAATGAGTCCCTGCCTTCGTGAAATTAAGCATGGAGGAAGGCCAACGATTAGATTTTTGCAGCTGCTCATCATTACTTGATCAAATGTGTTGTGTTTTTTTCATGTCATGTTTTGTATTCAACATCTGTCTCGGGGTTGATTCACTGTCGGAAGGATCTGATTTGCCCCCAACGGAGGGACTAAGCATTCGCATGATTCCTTGTCGGAGCAATTTCTCTATAGTTCTGGAAACATTTGAATTGGAGCTTAATCTAACTCAGAAGACAAAAGTCTACAGCTTATATTTGTAAAATGGATGATGAACTTGTTCTATATGGCCAAATTAATTCCGTAAGGAATGTAGTTATGAGGAACTTGTCATTCTGATATATTTTTGTGTACTGATAGATGGGGAAAACAGGTTATGGCTTACAATATGGGGCAAACACCGTAGAACCTTAAAAAGCAGGTCAACTTGGGCATTTGGGGTGGTGGTGATTTATTAGGTTTTAATCTTGTTTTTAGTTTTCAAATTTTATCCAACTCTTCAAATTTCCGAACATTATTGCAGACCAATAGCACCATGCATCAAAGCACTCTTAACTTCCGAGGAAAGTTGTAGTGAAAAGCACAAGTCACCTCCAACATAACCATCTTTGTATTGTAGAGCGCAACAAGAAAAGGCATTGAGACCTCGGTAGAAAGTATAATTGGTCCAACATTTTTTCAGACAACAGTGAAGTAGGTTAAATCTAACTAAATGAGATCGTTTAAAAAGTAGGGCTTAATTCCTTGAAAAATCTCCAAATTTTAAGTTCAATTTCAATTCTACCCCGTTATCCCAAATCTACTCCCATGTGGAAAAATCTCAACCAGTTTTTTTCAAAAATCTACATTAGGACTAGTTAGAAATTCATTATCTGAACTTGTGTCTTCACAACATCCTTACCTTTGTTTGATACATCAACGACATCCTAATATTGATGATATTGAAGAAATCAGTGGCTATTTTTGCATGCGGGGTAGATTCGGGATTAAAATATAAGTTGGTGATTTTTCTTAAACAAAAAAAGCTTGAGGCATAATTGAGATTTGAACTAAAGTTGGGTTTTGTTGTAAAAGAATTTGGCCTAAAAACTAACGATGATAAAGAGAAAAAAGAGTTAATGCTAAACCCTCTTGAAAAGAACTATGGGCAATCAAGTGTCAGCGGGGGCTCACGACACATGACTAATCGGGACTTCGACCCCACCAAAAAAATAAATATTTCCTGTGACCATTCTCATAAAGTCTTTCAAGGGAACAAATTTTGTAAGACAAACTTTCTTTTTAATAATTAAAGTGAAGAGGAGAAAATGACGGAGTTGAAAGTAAGTTTATTGATTATATAACCCCGTCGAATCAGCGATACTCATACAATTTCAGTCATGTAAATAACTCTTAAGCAAACGTGTCGTCTGTCTAACATCAATCACGTAATTACATTTTCGCTCCTTTATTCAATCGGATAACTTCTTTTTTTTTCTTTTTTTCTTTATTTTGAGATTCTATGAGTTGGATTCATTATTTTATTCATTTATTTTTATTGAATGAGACCATTTATCAGACAGCTGGTGGTTTAATCTATTAGAGGAGGGAGGACCCAACTCAAGAACTTCACAAGATGTTCATGAATGCCTTTAAGACTTTATAAAGCTTGTGTCCACGAGAAAGCTCTTGATCTCCAACCCTTTTCACGCTTGGACTTATCATTAAACCCCTCCCGTTGACTTTTGACTGTTCTTCAGAAAAAAATTTAGGAGAGATGAATATTAAATACCATAATTTTGTAAAGAAAAAATACCATAATTTTGTGCTATATATCGATGGTCAATGATGGAAGTGTTGTGCTACATGCTGTGGAGCATTGTTTGTTTCGATTTCTTTTATTCTTTTTTTCCCAGTATTTTGTTTATCCATTTTTGCAAGATGTGTGACATTTATATATTCCTTGAACTTTGTGCAGGCATCATCTTTCTGGGTAAAAGATGATGGCAAAGGAAGTAGTGAGAAAATTACTTTCGTGATTACTCGAGTAGGGGAATTCACTCTCTTGACCTACGTTTGGTGAGGTATGTTTAGGGAATGCCTTTACTGTTAACGGATAATGATGTATAATTGGTCATTGAACTTTGATTCAATCTGCAATATGATTTTTGAATTTTTAATTTGTTCAATGTGATACCTGAACTTTTGATAAATATTTAATTTAGTCTATGTAGTATATGAAAATATTCAATATTATCCTTGCATTAATTCAAGTTCGGGGACAATATTGAACATTTTCATATAGTCTAGGGATTAAACTGAATAAGTACCAAAAGTCAATAGACAACGATGAACAAATCAAAAGTTGAGGGGCAATATTACACATTGATTAAAGTTAAGAAACTATGTCGAACAAATTAAAAGTTTAATGATCACATTATACATTGAGCTAAATTTCATGGACCATTTATGTTATTTTCCCTACTATCAAAGCTACCGTAGACATATCTCTTTGGTAATAATCTCGCTTTATATATATTGAGATGATCTAAACTAAAACTCTTTCTAGTTCTTTTGCAAATATAGCTGGGAATAATGTGACACTTTTTATTTGCTTTTTTAAGAATGAATGATGTGTTTATGAGTTAGGTCAATGCCTATCAAATAACTGCCGTTATTAGATATTCTTTGTTTTTTGACAGGGGACTAATCTGTCCCACTTGGCGCGCTTTGTCAATTTGTGAGTCCAATAATACCCGCGGGCAGTACATTAATATTTTTTGTTTTTAAATTCTATTTATCTTCTTTTTTATATTCTATTTCTTTCTCCCAAGTTGTAGTTGTATGGAACCTGATTTGCTTTTGTTTTTCTTTTTTTTTTGGATAATGACACAAATGGTTCATGAATTTTGGTTCAATATGCAATATAGTCCCTAAACTTTCAATTTGTTTAATGTGATCTCTCAACTTCAACTCAATGTGCAATGTGGTTCTGAAACTTTTAATTTGTTCAATATGGCCCTTGAACTTTGATACATGTTCAAATTAGTCCCTAAATTATAAGAAAATATTGAATATTGTCATTCTATTAATTCAAATTCAAAGATAACATTGAACATTTTCATTTAATTTAGAGATAAAATTGAACATATATCAAAAGTCTATGAATTATATTGGACAAATCGAATTTCAAGGACCATATTGTATATCTAGCTACGTTTCATAGATCATATTTAATAAATTGAAAGTTCGTGAATCAGATTACACTCGTGACCAAAATTGTAGAACTATATATGCCATTTTTCCTTCTTCTTTTTTGTCATTTTATGAGTTTTCTTACCACCTCGGAGACAGCATAAAATTCTAGAGAGAGAGAGAGAGAGTCTCCGTGATTGAGCAGTGAAGATACAAAAGGCAAGTGCGAGTCTTTGGGTGGTCGCTTGAAGCTCCGAGTTTTGCGTCTTTTTCTCTGTCGTCTCTGTCTTTTCTTCCTTTTATCCCGTTTTCCCATTTTCCCAACTGTAGTTTTCTGCCTTTTGATGCTGTTGCTGCTGTCAGAAAATGAGGATGTGTGTTTCGGGAGCCAGCATTCTCTTGCTCGAGGACTGAACTTGGTGGCTTCTGGAGGTGGTCTTCCATTTGGGTCTCTAATGGCCGCCTCCTCCTCCTCTAATTCTGTAAGTCCTTCCTGTGTCTTTCTCTCTTCCTTCTCGCTCTCCCCTTTACTCTGCTGTTTTCTTCATCTCGAGAATTTTCTTCTTCTGTTTAGTGGGTGGGTGCTTTTAGGCACCCCTCAACTTCGCCAACTAAAGGACTAGAAAGGATGATTGATCTATTATTCGTTTCTTTTTCGTTTTATCTGTCACTGTTGCTCTGTAATGCAGGTGAACTTGTTGTGTGTTTTCATTCCTATTTTGGTTTGTCTCTTGTTCTGTGCCCTTCTGAAGCAGATCTCTGGTTCTTGACCCTTAAGATCTGAAGTCGACCCTGCTCGCTTGGTGGGTTCTTGAGTTTGTAGCTGCTGGCTCTGATACTGCAATTTTAGCTCCAGTTCTTTTTTCTTGTCTCCTCCCAAATTTTGAAGAGTTTTTTGGTAAAACGAATTGCTCTACTTCAATTATCTTTTAACATGCAGAAATTAAAGAAATTCATCCTTTGCTCTTTCGAAAGAAAAAAAAAGAAGTTTTGGGCTTGAATGGGAGTCGTCTTTTTCCAACTTTCTGTGACGTTTTTCTTTAGCTGATGCAATGAGAATTTCTACTGAGATGATGGAATCGGGCGCACACGTTTTCTGCCTCGTACTCTGGATACGATCCAGAATGCGCTACTTCTCTAGACTTTCACCTTCACAATGATGGTTTCATCACCTCATCTCACCCCATCATTTTCATCACCTTTGCAATGAACAATCTAAGCAGTTTTCTCGTCAGTTTCTCAGCTATAGCCAATCAAGTTTGACCTAATCGTGTTAAAAGGTCGGTCAAGGCTTGTGCGACACATTTTCTAGAGCGGAGAAGGCTAGTTTTCTTTAAATACCGATTCTTTTATTCTTTATTGACCAAAATATTGTAAGCCTGCGTCTGTTGTCTTTTTCATGATTTATTTTTTAACCTGCAATGTCATGACATGCGCAGCACTAACTAGTATTGCCTGTTGACTTGTGCCAAAGGGTGGGAATCATGTATATTGGTTACATTCTTGAAGCTCTCTGAGTTTGATCTGGGGAGGCTTATCTTGTGTTCCTATTCAATTTTGACCATCTAGTCTTTTGCTGCTTGCTAAAGAGCTCCCCTTCTCGATTGAAACATAGTGCTTGACCTTATTTGGCTGGCTTATATCTGGGAAGACTTGGTTGTGTATTTGACTGCGGTATTACATGCATATATGGAGAATGATTTACATACAACTTCAGAGTTGCTGCTTATTGTGATTTTTTTGCTCTAGGATGTATAATTTGACAATCTAAGCTAACATGTGAACAAAAGTTGTTGGAGAGGAGTTGAGTTCCGAAGATCCCCAGAAGTGTATAGATAGAAGATCAGAGCAAGATTTCTCTTATGTAAGAACTCAGTAAAAGTCAATTGATAAAAATACCAAATAATCGATTCATCTTTTTGTTTACTGTGAGTGCTGTAATTATGTTTCCGCAATAGCTGTTTTGAGCCCCTCATGTTGAAGCAGTAACCTTCCAAGCTCCGGGATTTTTTGACATCATCAGCCTCAAAAGGTAGCATTAGTTAGTAAGGCATTGGTCATTTGTACGAAATCTTAGTATGAACTTGAAGTGTAAAGGCCGTTGTAGTTGGTTTTTCAAATCGTTTTTAGAATTGTTAGTCCGTGGTCTATCTAGTTTCTACAGCTCAGTAATTCTTGGGAAATTTGATGATTCCCGATTCCAATGACTCTTTGATTATCTTGACACTTTGACAATTCACGATTCCATTCATCAAACCACAATATTGGCATTATTATCATTTGGTTGTGTAGTTCCTCTTCTTGAGAAGTAATTTAATAACTGATTTAAGAGCTTTGGAGTGCAAAAAATGCAGCTGTCCTTTTTTAGTAGTCAACCTCTTCGTTGCCACATTGTCAACCTCCCCCCTCTCTCCACCCTGAAAAAGTAAATAAAATTATTAATAAATAAAATGAGCATGAATTTCATACAGTTTGCTTATGGTTCTACATTTGTCCAATTATTCAGGTCATTTGCGCTCCTTTGACTAAACTTTTGTTTCTATTGTCGGCCTTTCTTACAGGTATGTAAAACTCCTTGACTGAGATTTTGTTTTTTTCACCCAAGATAAGAATGAAACTGGGATCCAAGAAAGCATGGAAATCAGTGGCTCCCCGTCGTTTGAGAGGCAAATCAGCAACCCGATTTTGCTTCCTTCCCAAGGCAAAGTCAGTTGACTATGGTCCAGGCTGCGCACCAGTTTATCTCAATGTGTATGATCTGACCCCAATGAATGGATATGTTTACTGGGCTGGACTTGGCATCTTTCATTCTGGTGTAGAGGGTAAGCCAACCTTATTCAATACAGAATCTATTAAAATTATTACATCTGGTAGTCCTTTTGGACTTTAAATAGGAGCTTAAATAATAAATAGTAGAAAGGGGAAGTTACATATCTGGGCATGTATTAGTTTCACAGGTAGACCAAGATGCAATTCTAATGGAACATGGAACTGCGCTTGATGCTGAGTGGTTTCCATCTAAAATGAATTTGAAAAGACTGAAAGTTCAAAGTTTTGTTGGCATAGTTAGTTGTAGCATATGTGGATCTTACCGCTCTTCTTCTGACTCTAAACTCTTGCAAGTACAATGGCTGGATATATCTTTATTGTACATTCAGACAAACAATGAGAAAGATGAATCAGTCAGGAAGTAAATGCTTTTATATGGTTTTTTCTGTAAAAATCTTGAACGAACTTCCTATAAACCAATAAAACTCCTATTTACCAGCAAGGATACTTCAGTGTACTGTTTGGATGAGTATAAAACATGTTTGGAAACATCAGAGAGCGAAATGGACAGTTGGATGTATACCTAAACTAATTTTGCTGCATGTGTCCTCAAGGAAGCTATTCGATAATGGAGAAAGACTTTGCAAAATTTATTCCGTCTTTCTATGGATGAGCAATCGCCGTGCATTGTAATAAATCCGATATTGCTGCAGTTATTACTTCCAAACTAAGTTCAACGTTTTGACAAGTGCAACTTCTTTGCAGTTCATGGTGTAGAATATGCATTTGGAGCCCATGACTATCCAAGCAGTGGCGTATTTGAGGTCGAACCTCGGCAGTGCCCTGGCTTCAAGTTTAGAAAATCGATATTCATTGGGATCACCTCCTTGGACCCTACTCAGGTTAGGGAGTTCATGGAAAACCATGCTGCAAGCTACAATGGTGATTCATATCACTTGATTTTTAAGAATTGCAACCACTTCTGCAAGGATGTTTGTTACAAGCTGACGGGGAAACAGATTCCAAAATGGGTCAATCGGCTTGCAAGAATAGGTATCCAATTCGTATCTCACTTTTCTACATTGAGTTTCTTTTGAAATATAATACAACCCAAAAGCATGCTTCCAGGGTGATTGAGTTCATGCTGGATTTTTTTCATCTTCTTTTGCTGCTTTTGTCTTTTTACACTCTACAAGTCTACATAAAAAAAGATAAAATATGCATGGCCTTCATTTCCTTTTTAATATTTTTCATGAAACCTGACTAATTTAGAAATCGGTCATCACGGCCTAGTTTTTATGCTGCCTTCAAAATTATTTTCCGAGATACTTAAGTTGCAGCTTTTTTCATGTCAAATGTAACAATGCCTCTCTTTTGTAATGCTGCTGCTTTAGTTCAATTTCTCTTCTCCAACTCTGGAGGATTGAGACGTTATTACCTTTCCAGGTTACTTTCAAGGTAGTACTTCTTAAAATTGCAACATTTACTTGCATCGTCTGGACTTCTTTTCTCTCTTTTTATTTGTTTATCTTGCATCATGTTAACGAGGTCATTGAGGGCATTTGTTGAGTATTCTTAATTTGGAAGGAGGATTTTGAAGTATTAATTAAAATTATCGACAGAAGAAATAGAGCATTGAAAACTGCAAATTTTCGTTATTTGATTACATGACAAGTGCCTAAAAGGCTCTTTTAACAAAATTTCCATATGGTTTTGTCCATGGACGGATGTAGCAGAATGTTTTCTACTACTCAGGGAAAAATAGATTGCAAGCCTTTCATGTGTGCAACCTAAATGAAACGTTTGTTTATTTCAGAGATGAATACATGGTTTAATAATGGTGTGCTGGATAACATGGTCCTCTTTCTTTCACAAGAAGGACCAGAAGAAGAAAAAGGACTTGTTAGTTCTTGTATATGATAAATGATAGATCCCCAAGTATATAGAAAAGAAAATAGTACTCCTTTTATTCCATAATATTCTTCAATTTTTCCTGTTGGTTACTCTCTTAAGTGTTTGAGAATTTCCTCTTTATCTGGTCCATCATAGGTTCTGCCTGCAACTGCTTACTTCCCGAAACCCTTAAGATCACTACGGTACGCCATGAACCTAACTGCCAACCATGCGAAAGTGAGAAGCGGAGGTTAACAAACAACTTCAGTTGCCTGTCGTCGATATCGATGAGGCAGAAGCAGTTATCCACGTCCTCGTTATTCCTCCGTTCTCCCTTGAGAGGCTGTCTACCGCCTTGGGAACTCAAAAGGTCTAACAATGGCTCCTTGAAGGAAAGGTGAGAAAAGGCCCAGGGTGAAACTGCATCACAAGCAATCATGGAGCTCCAGGACATTCAGTTTCCGGTTTTGTGTATAAGCTCAAGCACTATGGCTTCTCACATTTGCTTATGCTGTGCTGGTTACAAAAGAAGCTCATTGCCAATTGTAAGGCATGTTTATGAAACCCATAATTCTCTGCAGAAGGCAATCATGTGAACTGAGAGAGAGTAATCTGTATACAATTGGGGACTTTGTGTATGAGTGGTGTGCTTGTTCCCTAGGTTTTCTGTACCAAGCTCTTGAAAAGTATGTGCTAACGGACTCTTGTCCGATGGAATGAGACAGGATTCTTCCCATCCATGGATTCTTCCCATCCATCTTGTAATGTGCTTACTCTCTCTTTACCTTCGCGGTTGTTCATTTTGACTCTTGAATGAAGAAATTCTGCACTTGTTCTCTCATTGTAAGTAATTACTTTTTAAGCGGTCTTTGACGAGGGAAGGTTTTGATATTTCTTTGGTTTCCTTACCCTAGCTGTCTGTATTGGTTCTCTTCAAGACAGACGACTCGCATCATCGAAGAACAGGCTTCAATCCTCTCATGAATGCCATACTGTTTAGAAGTATTTATGCATGAAATACAGCGTGTGATACTCTTTATGCCTAGATGTTGGGACAAATCATTTTTTTTTTTTGGGTCGTATTCTTTCAAGCACAACACAACATTCTACTTATCTTAAGTTGCAAAGATGATGAATGGATCAATTTTTGAGGTCGCCGCAGAGAATTTACCGCAACTCCATGGAACTTCAGTATACACTCGCCAACATTGTCGCGCTGCACTAATTCGGCCTTAGAGCGCGCTAGGAGGTACTTTCGTTCGTCGTGAGTGGTAAGGTGTTTCATCACTAAATGAACGAGGGTTTCTCCCTAACCATACCTCATGAAATAGCGGGTATTTGTTATTTGTTTTCTATTTAGCATATGTTTCATTTTGAAATCTCCACTAGTTATTAATGATTGACTAGAAACCTAATCGAGACAAGAGAGAACCATCCCAATTTCTGCAAACCAGAGATTTCATGGGTAAGGGGATTTTGTTACGTTAACGACCTCGATATCAAAATCCCTAACGTCCTTTCGATACCTAACTTGATTTGAAGTGTCTAATGTGTCATGCAATTTCTCGAGCCTTTCCACTAATCCTAACCATTCTAAACGAAGAGGAATCAACCAATTATGAAAAACACAATCAATTCAAATCATAAACAACAATCTTAACATCATTCCTAAAAAGGAAATTCAATCAAAACAATCAAATCCTAGTGAACCCCTAAAGACTTGTTCATTTCTATGGGTTGTGTTGTTTTTGGGGTTTGAGGGTTTTTTTAGGATTTGGTCCCTCTTGGGGGTTAGGCCCTTTTAGGGCTTTTTACGGGTTAAGCCCCCTTTAAACCTCTAAACTAGGGAGTTTTCAAAAAAATAACTTGTGCACCCCAAAAATCTTAATTTCACTTAAAAGGGATGGCTGCAAGTGTTTTTATGGATTTTCTGCAATTTTTCTATTTTTTTAGGAATTTTCTGAATTTTTTAAATTTTTATGAATTTTCTAGAACTTTTTTTGTAATTTTTTATTTTTTGAATTTATTTTTTATTCCTGGGAATGAACCGGACCGGTTCAGACCTGTTCAATTGCATTGGACCGGCCTGACCGACGTTGGCCAACACTCCGACGGGGACGGTGCTAAAACGGCACCATTTTTAGCATTTTCCATTAAGACATTTTGTCAAACATTTGGTATGCATTAGGTTTAATGTTGCATTTTCATGGCTGTGACTTTAGGCTTATCTCCAACAACATTCCGCCGGTGCTCCGGCCACCACCATTGGTCCTAGGCCATCTATCCATCACCCTCTACCAACCTAACCCCACCGGATTGCCGCCGGACCACCGTCAGCCGGCAATTTCTAAGCCTAAAAACCTATACTTGAAATTGTCCTAACATGAACAACCCTACTAATCTAACCAATTATGATCTAACTAGCTATTCTAACAATCAAAACAATCATTAAAACAACAAATGGATCATAGAAAACTAACTTGGATAACCATTGGCCGTGGAAAGGTGCTCCGGTAAGGCTCGAATGCTCCGACGAGGTGGTTTTAAGGGGGCCGCCTCATGGATTATGCAAAAATGTGATCCAAAATACATCAAATAGGAAAGTAATCAATTAGAAACATGATTAAGGGATCAATAATCACAAAATCAAGAAGAAAATCACATAATCAAGCTCAAAATGGTTCAGGCACTCATTCTGGAATTTCAACAAACAGTTGACACGTGATCAAGAATGAAGTTTACTTTCTTCGCCAACAACTAAAATTGAAATTTCGAATCGGTTGGAGTCTGCGGATCAATCCTTCTACACCTCCTCTACCTGTCTGTGAGCTCAGCTTTGCCAGGAAGGTCCTCAATTGGCTGATCGAGGTTTGGTTTTAGGCCTTCTCGATCAGTTTCCTTACTGGATACACAGGGAGGAGGTCCACTTGAAAGGTTGATTTGTCGGCGCCTTTCCTGTCGGAATGGTGCCGGTCACTTGGCCTGAGGAACCTCTACTCTCTCTCTCTCTCTCTCTCTCTCTCTCTCTCGTGGGAATTTCGTCAAGCAGCTTCTCTGCCAGAACTGCTTCTCCCACCCGTTTTTGTTATCCTCGTCGGGGCGGTTTTTGGCAACTAACCAACTCGGGAAACCATTGTAACAGTTCCCCGTTGACAGCTAGACATCTCCAGCCATCTACTTCTCTTAGGCACATGCTAGAATAGGGGAATCAAGTCGGTAAAGGGGTGGGGCAGGCAAGATTTTCCCTCCTTTCCCAGTGTAAGGCTGAGTCAAGTAAGGAAGATGACGACCCGGGTCGGGTCCAGTTGGATCGATTGACCCGGCTGACCCGGGTTGGTTTAAAATTGCAAATTGACCCCCATTTTGACCTATTTTCTCAATTATTACCCCAAATTTCAATTCCTTGACACATTTTACATTGAAATATGGGATCATTTTGAATTTTTATCTCAATTAAGCCCAAAAACCCCAAATTTGAATTCAGTTCAAGTGGATTTTTATTCAATTGAAGGTTCAAATGATCTAATTAGGTTGTTTCACGGCCAAAATTGTATTACCCATAGTTGATTACCCTTAAAGAAGGTATGGACTTTGATCGAAAATGTCAAATTGAAAGAAATCCCCAATTTAAGTCCTATAATCCTTAATTTTCAATTAATTTTGGGGCCTTTCAATTATTTTGTCAAATTGTGAAATTGGACTGACCAATATGAAATCCAAGGTCCCAGAATCAATTGTTGTGAAGACACTATAGCCCAAAAATGACTAGAAATGACTTTATTGGATTTTTGGTTCAATTAGGATATGAAATTACCCAAATTTGGGGAAAACATATCCCCAATTGAAAATTTGTAAAATTGAATCGCAAGGATAAAATTGGAATTAAAATAAGACTAATGAATATTTTTGGGAAATTTTTGGACTTCATTTGGTATTTTTCTTGATTTTCCTCCTATTTTTAACAAAATAAATTGAAGAAAAGTTAAATAAAAATCTAGAAAAATTATTTTTTGTTTATAAATGGGTTCCTAAGCATGGCCAAGGTTCCTAGTCCTAGTTTTGTGATTTTTATGTAAAATTTGAAAATTGGACAAAAAATCAAGTGTCAACAGGCATATGTATTCTTGTCTCGCGATTGCAATACCAATTGGACCCCACACTTTCTAACAATCAAGGTAAGATCCCACCAAAGGTGGAGTCGTTGGGACTCTTGCTTGGCTAGTAAACTCGGGGGGCTTAGGCAGCTGCAGGATTCAAGAATTTAGACCCAGTAAAATTACTGAAGAGTTAAAGAGTCCTTGGGACTCTTTCCTTAGGGTATTAGGTTTCCACACGTTGCCGGGTGAGAAAAATGAAATAACTGAAAGTTTCTCCTTCATGACATGATGCCATTTGATCTAATCCAGGCAACTGAAATTTGTGATCTAGACTATAATCATGGAAAGATGGAAAGTTGTGTAGACTCGTTGCATTGACAGCGATGAAGCCACTATACAATGCCATGTCGCGCTGCGTTCGCCATTACTCTAGTGTCCACAGCAGTGAAATTGCTGAATCTCATGAGAACTCTTCTAAGCCGCCCTTTGATGCTTCTCTTCAAAATTTAGTTCGTGTATTTAAAATTTCTTTCTTTTCACATGCGCGCACGTGCCGGCACGCGAGAGAGACAGAGAGAGAGAGACCCTGAAAGAAGTTTCACATGAGATGCCATATGGAGCCATTAGTATTTCGTTTTCAGGAGTAGTAAAGACTCGTCCCACCACACGGTCCACACCCGGTGCAATTACAACACACAAGCCCCCACCTTGAGGATGGAAATGTCCCGAACAAAAGTTTTTGGGAGATCTAACTAACAGGTATATCATCTGAGAGGTCAAGAATTGCAGGTAATCCTGAATATATTTCATATGAGCACCCACTAATTAAGCATAATGTCAATATGGAATTGTGGCTACCGCTACTCCCAAGCTAAACCTACAAGCCGACTAAACTGATGCTCCCTTTTCCCATGGCTGTACAAGAAGTGCCTCTATGAGAACATATTCAAAGTAAAGTTAATTAATCTGAAAAAATAATAAACGAAACTGTGGCCAGATTCAAAAATGCCACGCTAGCTACAGAGGAAAAACACTACGGTTTGGAAATACATTTTGGTCGGGTTCAATGCAAGTGTTCTGGTTCTGCACAGGATTTTGACAATGATTTTTTAATTTGTTTGAATTAATAATAGAATTGAGTAATAAATACACAGACGGCATATCCAGATTAGCATTGGCAAATCAAACCTGCAGCACAACGAAAGAGAAGCTTCAGCATTACAGATCCATATTGCTGCTCAAAAGGTTTTATTTAGGGGCTTCGCATAATTCAAGAGCCAGGCCAACACAACCCATGAAAAAGAAGCATTAGCATGACGACCTCCAATGCGTTTCAAATGTTATTTCAACTTTTCATTGGCAAAATTTACTGTAAGTTACAAGCTCAGCTCAACGATTCTCATTTCCTTCAAATGGATAAAAGGATAACCTTTGCTTTGGTTGCACAGCCAGAGCAAATATCACTGTATATTAAATTCAACCGGAATGAAGAAATCAATTGGGGCCGTAGCCATGAAATAATCAGTCTTCTTTCTGATGCAAAACACTAGGCAGGCTATTATTACCATTAAGAGCCGCATGATATACACGCTTCTCAGCAAGGCCAATATCTGATAGAATCAAATCAGCCTGCAGGAAAAACAAACCAATATTTCTTACTCAGATGAGATATATGTCGCGGGACATGCCTTGCAACCAAAGCATTTGTACACAGCTTAGTCACAGCTATATGACATCAGCAAAATGTAGGTGTTTCATACTGTAGTTCTTCATAGTAAAAGATCAGATGATTAACTAAAGCAGTGAGTAATGTCCAACATAGACGAACCATTGACTTTAGACCAGGAATAAATGGAGAGAGAGAGAGAGAGAGAGAGAGAGAGAGAGAGATCTAATGTAGCGTCTTTTCAACTTCAACTTTTTTATTATTTTCAGCGGCTTTTGATCATGTCAGGGGGCAAGCAACTAAAGACAGGACAACTGAAACCACAAGAATGGAATGGACAGCTGGGGTTGGGGGTGGAGTAGGAATAGTCATTTTAAAGGATCTCTGTAGCGCCCCTGTGACTTGGAGACCCACATATATTGCATGTGCAGGGGTAAATACTTGTGTCTTACAAGCAGTAATTTGAGTACACAGATATGAGGTATTACATTTGACACCATCAATGTGTCCAAGTTAACACTGACATGCAACTTGCATAGGCCTGTCCTGACTTACTAGGTTCGGAATTTGCATAGGCTCCTTCATGGGTGCCTTGAGGATGAAATAGGTAGTTGCATTGAATTTCTACTCAAAATCCACCTACTTTTTGAGAGATCAATATTCTCTTGTTTCATATTCAAAAGATTTTCTTCCTTCCAGAAAAGGAAGAGTTGCAGTGTTCTCCTTTACAGAAAGTGTCGATGAACTAACATTGGTTTGAAATATTGAAGGAGGATAGGATATGTTCGGCCAATGATGAGCTAACCTAATCCTTACAGCATTTACTTTGTTGGGACCATAAAGAGGTCACTAACAAGCCTACAAGAAAACACTGACTTCAAATCCTACACAAAGCTAGAAGGATGACAGTGCATACCTCTTTAGCCATCAGCCTTCTGACATTATTAGCATACAGTTTTGCATCACCCTTTTCTTGCTCTGAAGGGTAGTAAACAGGCAGATGCGTCACTTCAATATGATTTACGAATTGACAGAGAAGAAAAATCACATGGCGCACCTGCAAAATGAATCCATGGTTACTTTTCAATTGGAATAGATAAGTCCAACCCAAGACAAGTATTTTCTTGGAAGAAAAAAAGAACAGATAGGTTCTCAGAATTTTGACTTGTGCAAAGAAGTAGACAAGAATGCAAGCCCGAAGAAGATAAACATGTCACTAACATTTATCAGACTACATCACGGGTACCAATATAAAGAACAAGAATGAAAAGGAAAGCAATAATGCAAACTTAAATTTCTTTTTTCCGTTTTTTGACTTAACAGATTGCTTCAATTTGGTAGGAGTGTGTCCAGTAAATTAGACCTCTTTCTTTCTTTACCTTGAGCATAATCTATGGGTTCAATCCTCAAGTCGCCATTTTTTTGGGATAACTTATTAAACAGTCAAAATGAATCTCCCACTAAATGATGACTACTTTGAGCATCCTCCCTAGAACAATGCAAAAACTTCTTTCCAGCAACCCCCAGAGAGATCATCAATTCATTATAAAACAAATGTAAGGATTCATAAGTCCTCTAATCATGCCAACCGAAATTGCATGAATAAACCAATTACAATCTAATGCAAACTAAAGTAGGTTCAGAAGAAAACTGAGGATGCTGGCCCAACATTGTGAATGAAACTTCTAACCAACATTTGAAGATTCCTCAACGAATCTCATAGAAAGAATTAATAGCATCTGCTATCTGGATTTTTTTTATTTGTTAATAAGGAAGCAAAGTTATTAACTCACCCCACTTATCGAGTCCCAGGCAGGACTAAATCTCTGATAAGGATAGTTTAGGATCACCGGAAGCACAGGAGCTTTTGCCAAAAAGGCACCTGTCTTGAAAGGAAGCAGGTAGGCCCCATTTGTGGTTGTGCCTTCTGTTGATATTAGGTTGTTACTATATGATAATTCTCAGAGAACATACAAAAAGAGACAAAAGACTATGAGCACCATGACACAATGGGAGACCATGATACTTGACATATTTAACCATGATCAGCATATATGCACATGATTAAATAATGATAACCTGGAAAAAGCATCATCATTGGAGCATCTTTGTTCTGATGAGCTTCCCGAACTCTTTCAGTGATAACACCTACAAAAAAAATGCCAGTATACGCTGTCAAAAATTAGGTATGGTGAAAAAGTTTGAGAACCCAGAACTGCTAAAATATATGAAAGAAACTGCAACGACAATAGATGCTCTGTCTATCTTATAAATCATTCGGAACATAAAGTAAGGCAAGAAGGGGAAAGTGCTAAACACTCTAGTTAAATGAAAGAAGTGAACAAAACGAAACAATCTATTCTCAAGTGTAAAAACATGTGTCCAGCTCGTGCAACAATTTGGCCACGTCAGCCTAAGGTACGCACCGGAAACACCCTTGAAGTCAGATGACTTGGACTCTCGTTGAACATAGACACAGCCAAGGCATTTGCTGCCAAAAGCAAGTTATAAAGTGTATCATTTCCTAAAGTACATATATCAAGAAAGGTCAATAACTGGCCATGGACAAAGCAATTACATCAGGAATATAGAAGCTATCATATTTCAAATACTAAAAAAATCGGTGAAAGTTCAAATGCGCAAGTGAAGGTCACAAAAAACGACGGTCATAATTCATGGAAACAGAAAGATAACCACACATAGAGACTTTGCATCGTTTGGTTAAAAAAAAAAACCAATGTTGGTATAAACTTTAATATAGCCATTAGACAAATATTGAAAATGAGGATCTAATGATCAAAACTAATAAGCAAGTCCGAAACAAAGATTACACAATGATCTGAAAGAGAGTATACTTCATCTTCAGCTACAAATAAAATCATGGAACGATAAAAACATGTAACTCGACAATTTCAGGATGTTCACAGAAAAGTGGACCAACCTGATGAGACCAACCAGAGGAAGTTTAGCCACTGATCTCTTCAGCCATTACAGAAAAGGAAAGAGATTGTCAGCGTTGATAGAACAAGGTACAATAGAAGATAAGGCACCAAAGTGATCATGACCCAAGTGGCAGAAACAGCACATTCTCGCACATGAAAAGCTAACAAACCTTGGCAACAAAGCTTGGGAAGGAAGAAGACATGTGGTACAAGATGTCAATGTAAGACACGTGATTGGAAACGATTGCCCCTGGTCTTTCGTGCTCTTCATGTTGTTCCTTGCCAGCATTCTAATGATATTGGAGAAAAGCAGAAAGAATTGGAGTCATTCCAAGGCAACAGAGAAACATATGGATTTCGACAAGCCCAGGACTCAATATCAATCATATACCACAATGAAATCATTTGAATTTTGACTAGGCAACGATACCTCATAACAACAGGGCCGTGGTTTCAAAATCAAGTTCGACTAGCAAGGCGGGTGTTAACAACTACATAACAAACATCCCATTCATGGGTTTAATTGATTCAATAACACAAGTTGATGAGAACAGATACTGAATTACGAAATTTATTTCAATTAGCACGTGAAAAGTTACAGGGACCACTACCAAAAACCATTCCTAAAGCAGACACAATGAAATTGCTCCTTATCAATCAAACACCAATTAGCTTCGAACTAAACACTCCAAAGGGGCGAAAGAAAGGTACTTCAGGACCGCCGGAAGCGCCACGAAATGTCTCGTCGATCCAATAGAACCCCATCACGAAGAGCATGGCTCGGGACAACACCCTCCCGCACGCGACGATCACCTTCCTCCTCCACCCTCCCATGTGCGCGTAGTCCTCCTGCTCCCCCTCCTCCTCCCGGTTCGGCGCCTTGAGCAGCGTGCAGGCCCTGCAGATCAGGTAGTACGCCACCAGTATCGCCAGCGCGGCGACCACCCGGACGGGCACGAGCGTGGCCATCGCGACGCCGAGGAGCAGCTTCTCCCCCAGCGGGAGCTCGCCGCGGCCCATGCTGCCGTACGCGTCGCGGCGGACGTACGCGGCGAACCGCTTCTCGAGCTCCGCCAGGTTCTCCGGCGTAATCGCGGGGGCCCCGGCCCCGGCCTCCGGCTCCGGCTCCGGCTTGAGGAGGGGGCGGTCGTCCTTGTCGGCGGCTGCGGGGGCGTGGCGCGGGGGCGGGGCCGCGGCGGGGGCGGCGGGGGAGGAGAGGTCTTTGAGCTCGCTTTCCATGGCGGAGGGTGTGGGGGGAGGGCGAGATTCGGCTGATGCGGCGGGCCGGGCGTTTCAATGGGATCGGGGCGGAGGCGGAGGCGGCGGCGGCGGCATTGCGGCGGAGGAGGAGGAGTAGTTGCAGATCTGGGAAAGCTTAAGCGAGGAGTGTCGTGGTTGGTTTCGCGTTTGGGCTTGCGCTTGTTCGTTGGCGTGAGGGAAGTTCTGTTTTTTTTTTTCTCTCTCTTTTTTTTTTATAAAAATTGCGCCCACCAAGTGGTGGAGTGGTCGGATCTGATGCGGGCACGTGGCGAGGAGGATCGAATTGTGGCTCGCATCGTAGCCCTTCGATTGGGCAACGTGTCGGCATCAGGTGGTGGTGGCCTGATGGAGATGTTTCTTCTTTTTCTTCTGCCCCTTATTTTTTTCGGTTTTATACTTCATTTTTTAATTAACGCGACTTGCAGATAACGATTACGCTTTCTTGAATTTTTTTTTTAAAAAGTGGGATTTGCAGATAATGATTATGCACAAGACATATTGAAAAGCTGTGAAATTTGCTTAATCGATCTTTTCAATAGGCGACTTGGGAAAAGAATTGTTATGCAAAAGTGGCCAAATTTTTCCCTCCCTTGTTTTTTTTTTTGTCGCGGGATAAACGGATATTCGGGAATCAAAACATGACCTCGTGGGGCCCGATGATATTCGCTTCGCGTTAATCAAAACTTGCTTTATCCATTTTCTCGCGCAGCCAAAACGGCTCTCATCTTTTTTTTTTTTTCTAGTTTCTGTCTGTTTCTGTAATTGACCTTTTTTCTGTTTCAAATTTCCCTAGCTGACAAAGTTAGAGCTTTTCAAAACTTCGTTGACGAAATACTCTGTATATTCACGTAAAATACGCGTACATACGTAACGTGATTTTTAAAAACAATGCGTCCGTCTCTCGCACATTTACTATATTTATGGAGAAATACTCGTTCTGTCGGTGTAAAACATATTCTATGCGTACGACCGCATGATGTGTCGTGTTCTCGCAAAAGTACTTTCGATTGTTTTGGCTTATTTCGTTTTTTTTTTCATTACTCAATTCATGATGTGACATGCCAATTGATATATATTGATACCAAAAATAAGATTTTATTATGTTACATTCCTGCAAATAGATTTTATATCTTTTGATTCATCATTAAATGCCAGAAATAATAAGGGGACTCAATCTTTTAGTCGCGATAATTCTATGCAAGTTTGCAATTAAAATAGGTATATTTTTATGTGTAGTTTTTGTTCATCTATAATACGACTAATGTATACCTATGACAAAAATATCCTTAAATTTTATTATAATATGTTTTTTTAAGGAAAATGACGACATATACCAGTTCGTGTCACATAACTTTTAATCTCGGACCCTTATGTTACCGATGCAAATTTTAGAAGATAATCCCAGCATTTCGATCTTACTGCTCGAAATTAAATTCGATATATTTTCGCTTACTATGATTGATAATTTGATAGCAATAGACAAATTAATCGAGTGGTTTTTTTATATTTGAGCGAATGATTAATACAAGCAACAACAGTCCTTTATATAAGAAACATGTGTGTGATATATATAAATATATATATATATATATATATATATATATATATATATACACACCTCCCAATACTGAATATTTGTGAGATTTGATAAATCGCGAAAAATATCAAACTAAATAACAATATTGCGAGATTTTATGGAACCACTGCCAACTATTTTAAAAGCTTAAACTGTTAGATGAAGACGTATCTCACTTTCATGCTTAGTCTGATCTTTTTGCGTGAACATATTTGATTGGGAAAAAATTTGAACACCTCCAGCTCTGATATCATGTGAGATTCCGTGGGACTACTATCAACTATTCTAAAAGTTTAAGTTGTTAAATGAAAGCATAGTTTAATATTTAATTATTCAAACAAATATATCGAATCAAGTATACAACATATCATACGTTATCCAACGATCACGAAGAAGGTGATGTTGGACAGTAAAAAAACAAAATAAATAAATATTCTTAAGTTCCACGTTCTGAAGAACGATAGGCTAGTGAAGGAAATTGCATTGGGTCTTGCATTATTGATGGCCCGGAAAAAAAATTATTTTCCTTTTTGATGAGATAAGGTAGACTTACATATTGGACTAGATATCGACCCGCGAGTTGCGCGCATTAAATTTGAAAAATGTAGGAAATGAACAACTTGCTTAGCAATTAATATGTAACTAGCGTGGACAAAAATAAGATAGAAAGAATAAATGAAGAAATAATTAAAAAAAATGCACTTACTAGTAGGATTTACAATTTTATATTCTCGCGTTAAGCTAGAACACAAGTTCAAAGCAAGACTCCCCTTTCTTGAGATTGATTCAATATTAAATTTTTCAATTTGATCGATTTAGTTTTAAACATCTTGATAATTTGTCAATATAGTCATTCCGGTCAAAATTGGTCAGAAATCACTGATGTAGACGCCGGTTGTCAGACATGGTAGGACTGATGCCGATGAGGATATTTCTTGCTTTTTGATTTTTTCATAATTTTTTTCTTTCTTTTCCATTGGGAATTAGGAAGATCCTACACTGAAATTGAAAAATAATTAAAGCAATATTAAGGAATCATAATTATGAGATGACGAGATGGTAAATAAATGGGAAACTTTCATTGTGAGTGGGATTCTGTGCAAGCATAAAGACCCATTCCTCGCATCTTAGGAGTCCACGTGGCGAACAATGAGGTCAATAACTCATAATAGTCATGTAATAATATAATAATATAGATAATTAATCAAATAATGGAATGCCTCCGGGTAAAATAAGACGCACCGGTGGAAAGATTCCCAAAAATAATTTAAAATTAATACCAAGAAAAATCTCCAACTAGTATTCCCAATTAATTTTTTGACCACAAAAAATCATAAACTGGTACACTTGTGACAAATTTACCCTATGTTAGTTTCCATGAAACTTTATTGTCAAATTGCCTAATGAAATGACACGTGACAGTTGACGAGTATAACAGCTTGAGGTTTTACCCTTTCGTTTCTCACAGGTGTACTAATTTATGATTTTTTTTGTATTAATCAAATTTAACGAAGGGTAAATTGATTAGAAATGTACCAATTTGGGATTTTTTTTATAGTCAAAAAATTAGTTTTAGGTAAATTTATCACAGGTGTACCAGTTTGGGGTTTTTCGTGGTATTAACCCAATAATCTATGATTGGACCATTCATAATTTAAGATTAATAATCTATGTTGTATTAATAATTTAATATTAATACCAAGAAAAATCTCAAACTAGTATGTCTGTGATAGATTTATTCCGAATTAATTTTTTGACCACCAAAAATCGTAAATCGGTACACCTGTGATAAATTTACCCTTTGTTAGTTTCCGTTAAACTTTATTGTCAAATTGTTAAATTAAGTGACACGTGACAGTTGACGGATGTAACAGTTTAAGGTTTTACCCCTCTGTTTCTCACAAGTGTACTAATTTGTGATTTTGTTTGTATGAATCAAATGTAACAGAGGGTAAATTAGTTACAAATATGTCAATTTGGGGTTTTTTGGGTCAAAAATTAATTTGAGGTAAATTTGTTACAGTTATATCAGTTTGGGATTTTTCGTGGTATTAATCCAATAGTCTATGATTGGACCATTGATTTTTCTTTAGCTTATGGTCCAGGTCTACCTACCATGCATAAGCCAATGTCATGAGCTTATCTTACCTAAATACTCCCCAGGGAAAAAAATATTGAAAACAAAAAGAAAACACAAGTTAAATTACGAAAATATGGAAATCATTGTTCAATTTTGTTTCAATTTTTGGAAAAAAAAAAGGGAATCAATACATAATTTTTTATTCCATCACTATGCCGTTGATTCCGCCGGTTCTATAAAGATGAATCGAAGAACATGCTATGCGTCTGTAACGATGATAATTCGGAGAAGCAAGTCCACATGGTATAATATAACATAATTACTTGATAACGTGTGGAACGATATCTATTTTTGAATTTGCAATTCTATCTGAATTTTGAATGCGCTAAATACTTTCGGGATGTGTTTGGTCGTCTAGACATGCATTGGGATAAGATGGGATAAAATGAGATGAAATTTTAATCGATTATGAAAATCCCATTACATGTGCCGGTGAATCTCGAATAGAATTGAAACGATTCAATAAAAAAATACCAAAAAGGAAAAAAAAAGTTAAAAGTTGTACATTACTGTGCAGCAGCCGCCACCGCGATCCTATCACTGCGATCGTCGCCGTGATGGCTGCCAATGATGGTGGTCACCAACCGTGACAAAAAAAGGTTAAGTTGGGCTCCCCGACTGAGATCGGGAAGGTAGAAGACCACCAGACGAGGAAGACAACTACCCACAAATGGTTGCGATCTCGATGGCTATGGCGACCACTACGTGGTGGTCATGTGAGAGCCGCGACAATCGGGTGGTGGTTGCCAATGGTGCCACCGTTGATGTCCATGGTGAAGCCAGTAGTGCACAATCGAGAAGTCCCTATTTTTCCCTTTCATGTTTGTTTATTTTATTTTATTTTCTAATGTTATCCGAATATATCACACTCTCTTGGTGTAATTTTTTTATTTGGATTTTATCCGGACTATGTCCGGCTAATCTCGAATTTCACGTTACACTAAACACCAGATAGAATAAGTTTAATCTTATTTGGCCAGGGAAGCATTTCCCTATTTTGGATACTAAAATAGAATAGAAATGGGTGAGAAAGAAAGTAACAATTTCGCTTGAGCCAACATTCTATTTCCCTTCGAGAAGTGGAAGAAAATAGGGGAAATTAATTTGACAAAGCTATCTCCCAAATTTTACCGTTGATATTTAAGGATATTTAGTCAATCAATCAATACTATTTCCGTCAGCTATTCTTTCCTTTCATCTCCTTTCTTTACTTTTTCCTTAATTTCCTTTAATTTCTTTTCCTATTTAGTTTAACAAAAACAAGATAAGTATATTTTAAGATATTTCTAGTATTTCAATGTCGAGTGATAGATGTGATGCTTCCTCCTCTTCTCGGGCGTTTCGATCACAATATATTTCTTCATCAATTCCTACATCATCCGTTATTCGCCAAGTTTAAAAATCAAGCCGTATTTCATTAGTTGATGGTTGTCGAAATTATTACAAAATCGTACAATTGATAGTCATCAAATTGTTGGCTATCGAAACCATTGCAAAATAATGGTTCTCATGGATGTCGTGACTTCCATCAAAGGCTTCAAATTTTCAAAACTATTGAAATATTGAACAATCTCCCACATATTTCATAAGATTTTGAAAAGAAATGAAAGAATTATGATGGGTTAAACTCAATTGAATGTAATCCATCGAAACTAGTGTCTTTGGGGCTACGAACCAGATCTAGAAAAAAAGAAATATAATTCACCATATTATTGATGAAGTTTGAAACTTCTATGAACCAACAATTTCTTCTATGAATTATAATTTTCACCAATCACACTACACCTTAACAAATCTTTTTGTTCAACGCATTTTTGCACTAATTGGCCATGAGCATGCTTGGTTTAGTCGTAAATGTTTTAGAGATTTTGCCAAAATTCTCATAGGAGCGGCTAGATGATTCCATCAAGTGTGTACTATAATTTATTACATCACCAATAATTGATATGGAATTCATTAGAAGATTAGCTCAACCTCTCTTTCATTACAGTTTTGTACTGGTCTCACTTTAAGAGGGACAATAATTTTTACAAGTACATCGCTAGGTATTTGTTATTACCCATATGAACCTAAGCTGTGTTGCCAATCACTTAAATTAGGTTACCATCATTGTTGACTTTTCTTGATTGGCTCAAGTCCCATTCCCCTCTATGTATCTTAATTAATTTTTTCCCCAAAGGTTTAGCTAGAGGATTGGCCAAATTCACTTCTAACTTCACATAATCAATTGAAATAATTCCATCTTTAAGCAGTCATTTTACCGCATCATGTCTCAATCGGATGTGTCTATGTTTACTATTAAAAGTTTTTTTCTCCGCAATTGTTATTGCCGCTTGGTAACCACAATGCATAGACACAGAAGCTATCAATTTCATTCCCAAAAGAATATCTGTTAAGAAGTTTCTGAACCACTCGGCCTCAATGCCATGCAATTCTAAAGTTACAAACTCCAACTGCATGGTGGATTTAGCAATTATTATTTGTTTGGCTGATTTCCAAGTTACAAAATTTTCACTAAAGGTGAACATGTATCCACAAGCGGACTTTGTCTCATCTGATTATGTGATTTAGTTAGCATTGTTGTATCTTTCTAATACGGCGTGAAATTCACTATATAAAATGTCATAATTTATGGTTTCTCTTAGATTTTTCATTACTTTGCTCAAGGCAGTCCAATGATCACGATTGAGATTTTGTGTATATTTGCATTGTCTTCACACATCATAAGCTATTTCAGGTCGATTCATTAAACGCATCAAACTCCCAATAATATGAGGATACTCGGACTAAGCCACACTCTATCCTTTATTTTACACTAATTGGGGATATTAGCATCAGAAGGAGTACTCACAAGTGTGACATCAAAGTGTCCATTTTTTTTAAGTAGCCTTGGGTCAGCATTAGGCCACTAATTATGATTTTAACACCCAAATAACATTAGCTTCTCCCAGGTCCTTCATATCAAATTTAAAAGTCAAAAAACATTTTGTTTCATTCACAATAGCAATGCATGTACCAAATTATATTTAATGTACTTGTCGCTCAGCAAAGAAAATTCAGTTTTTTCTACCACAAAAAAAAATCCTTTCCCTGATGGTAACAACAAAACAACTATTCACTCCAAAGCTTTGTCGTTGGAAATAAGTTGAAGAAGATAAAAATAAGATCAATTGTTTGAGGCATTCAAACACTATTTCTACTTCTCGGAGTATGAAACTCGATACAATAGATTGTAGTGGATATCCTCTCAAGATACAACAAACCTTCTTCTTTACTTTGCATTGAATAATAAAGGGAAAAGGAATAAATTTTTTTTTAAAAGAATTCAGTAAAGAAAAGAATGAAATGAGAAGAGAATTTTTTTGTTCATAAGTGTATTTTTTTTATTGTGGTTTGGAGATTCTATTTTTTGGTTAAATGAAAGAGAACTTCGGTTTTTCTTCATCAATTCTTGCATCATCCATTATTCACCAAGTTTAAAAATCAAGTCCTTTTTCATCAATTGATGGTTGTCAAAACCACTACGAAATCATTACAAAACAAATAGTTAGTCATCAAATTGATGGCTATCAAGGTTTTCAAAATTTCAAAATTATTGAAATATTCAATAGAGGGGATTGAGAATAAAAAGAATATTAAAAATGTTGTCTTCTTTGGATGGAGGGAAGGAGACAGAGAAAAAAAATAGAGATTGATGGGATATAGTTAATTTTATGTGTATTTTAAATCCCTCCAAATTCGCCCGACTATGGATGGATTTAAACAAATTCAATGGAATTCCGTGCCTTTAGTAAAAAAATGTTTTGCTTTTTCCCTATCTTGTACTCTTGTGGTATTTCAAATTAGGGAAAAAGCCACAAAAAAATCTCAAACTATACCCGCCATGACACATTTATCGTAAATTTTTTTGTGACATAAAAATATCCAAAATTTACCCATTGAGACACATTTACCCTAAACTTTTTCTTGTGACATAAAAAATCCAAAACTTGTACCAATGAGATATATTTACCCTCCTTTAAGGTTCCGTCAGATAATTTTTCAGCCAAAATAACGTTATTTTTGTTTCACTTAAGCCACCTTGGTATCATGTCAATATTGTTTACTTTCCGGCATCCATGTAGACAGATTTTTTAATGGTTCTCATTGACAGAACTTTGAAGGAGGGTAAATGTGTCATGCATGTACAAGTTTGGGATTTTTTCATGTCACATAAAAAAGTTTAGGAAAAATGTGTCACAGTGAATATAGTTTATGATTTATGGTAGCTTTTGCCTTTCAAATTACAAATGCATATAAGTAAAATTTAAATCATTATGGATTATTTTCCATTTCTTTCTCTCCTTAATATCAAACAACTTAATCTCCCTATTTCCTTTCCTTTCTTTTTTTTCATAAATATTTAAATTACTTCCTTTTCTTTTCTAATCACCTATACCAAACATAGCGTTAAACTCAACTGAGGTATAGTCCTTGGGACATTGCTAGAGAAACGACACCGTTATTCCCTCCGTTATTCACAGGGAACACGGTCGCCTTGTGGACCACAAAGTGCCAATTAATGGGAATGGGCAATCGGAATCACAACATGGAATAAATTTGGAAAATAAATATTGATAGAAATTTCTCAAATATTGGACAATAATTCTTTTTTCCATAAAGAAAATGAAACATCAAGAAGGAAATATACCTAATGCTTGTGAACTTTTTGTAATGCTTTGAATAATTACTTATATGTAAAATTCAATTTTTGTTGCAGTGTACTCGCAAAAATATTTTCACCAATTCTAGATATAATGAAAGTCAAAATACCAATCCACATATGTATTTCAACCTAATTCAAGAGATATCAAAGGATTACCGAACAAGTGAAAAATTTTGAAAATTGGCTAGAACGATGAAAAAGTGAGGGTTGTACGAAAAGAAAAAAGCAATGAGGTAAAAAATTTTAATCAAACAAATCCAATATACTTCAACTTTTTAGATAAATTTCATTTTTAGTTAGTCACAAGATGATCATAATTTTGTTATTCGAGCTAACTTGGACTGCCATGACTCGAGTAGAATTTATCTATGCTTTTAAGTTGTGTAAATTAGGTGTTCGAGTTTTAATTTAGACAATTATATTCATTTTTTTAAATGATAAATCTTTTCTTTTACGGCTACAAGTTTAAAAAAAAATATATAGTAGAGATGTTGTTAATAGATATCCTAGATTTATTTTGCCGTATAATAAATATGTTTAACCATTGTTTCTATATTCAATGTAAAGATATTCTACATTGATGATGTTTTTCTTATTTTTGGTCGGCCATGTATAATCCTAAACTTTGGAGCTCCTCTACAAGGAGCTTGGCGGGCACTTAGTGGGCCCACTTGGGATAACCCCATAAACCCATAAATCCCCCTATCCGGAGGAGGGGAGTTTCTAACTCCTCATCTCCCCATTGGAGCGAGCCCCCATTGGTTTATATTTATTTTTTAATAAGTTTTTTTAATTTCTTTTTTTTTAATTTGATTTAATGACTTTTTAAATCTAATGAGTCCCCCACTTGGTGGGACCTACCAAATTGGATTCACAGTCTTCTTAAAGCAACCAAACGTCCGGTTTCCTCCAGAAAACTTAGGGTGGGCTATGGCCAAAGAAGCTATAGTTTATTTTTTTTTTAATAAAACAAAAGAAGCTATGGTTAAGAGACTCCTACCGGCTACTATCCATTGAAGCTGATGATAGGCACTGATGTTTGAGAAGGCGCTTACCTAACTCTGTCGAATGAAAGTTCGACGTGACATTGAAGCTTTCATTACCTGATTCATCTCGACACCTCAAGATCCCGTAGAGACCATCTCTTAGAGAGTGCTACTTCGCGATCTTCCTCTAGATGGGTAGGCGAACTGTGAAAAGTCAATAGATCTGGTTAGCCAATGCTAGGCAACTAAACCCTGTTGCAATGGATGTCGGAATCGATCTCGAAGGCAGTAAATGGCCCTGAGGGAATCGAGTTTATAGCGCTGATCTCTACCAGGGGAGTCGACTTTGAACTTGTTACTACATCAGCTCGAATTAGCCTGATTATAGCCTTAGTCTAGATCTTAGTATTGATTGATTTTTACTTCGGCCACATACCAAACTAGGGCTGAAACCTGTGGCATGGTACTTGATAACCCAGATCATATCCTCTCTCCTTTCGAATGACATCCTATAACACTAAGCTCAAGACAATCTCTCCAGCTATCACTGACAAATGACACTAAGCAATTTTAGTTAAACCCTGCAAGACAAGTATGCATAGAAGAAATCGGATGATATAAATATGACGATACTAATGGAACGCCAAGAAATTAATGAACAAGTGAGTCAATGAAGGCCGGCGCATAGCTTGCGGATCAGGGGTCAAGATCCAGAGCACCATGTCCTGCAGGTTCCTGCTACAGATAATAGTCACTGTTGCAAATAACTCAAAACTAGATTCATTTTGCAAGTCCTACTCATCTACAGCCACCAGAAACATCATTTAAAGATAGCTAGTTTAGATAAGTTTGCCAAGTTCATTCAGGGAGATCGAGCCAGGAGTTAGAATTATTGCTTTTCAGTGAACTCCAGAAGGATCTGCGCATTCCCCTTCGTTTGATTCGATTTGAATTCGACATTATCGATCGAATATCTGACATATAAGTTCAGACTGAGGATTTGAGATTGAAATGCTCTGTCAATGTCATCATCCTCGCGGCTTGAATTGTGAGACTCTCAACATACTTGACAAAGAACTATAAAAAGGGCATTGCACTTGCACCTATATTGCTCAAGAATGACATCTCGGTTTGCACATCAGAACCCATCAACTTCAAACAGATAAATCCACTATGCCTTTATCAGAAGACGGTGAAGCACACAAACCTCTCTTATTTGTATCCCCTTTCCCTTTCCAATTCCAAGTCCTAGTCCTTCTCTGCCATTTGCCCTGTCCAATCCTTCTAAACAAAGAATCCATGTGACGGCCACGAAAACGGAAGACAGCAGCTCAAAACTCACTATCCAATGTAGTGGCAGGATCAGCAGGACACCCAGTTCTTATGGGTGCTGATAAGGGCCGACACGAGCCCCTCGCAAGACATCAGAAGCGGGCCCGAGAGCCGCCCCTCCCCGTCCCTGATGTCGGCCAGGGCCATCTGTTGAGGAAAACTCTTACTAATTTTGAAGTTAACAAAACCTTCTGGGATAATTATAAAATCTGATACTTATTCTGAACCATTTTATTCCAGGAATATATATATATATATATATATATATATATATATATATATATATATATATGTTCTGGAAGCTCAGAAGGAAGTTATTCAGACTTTACAAGCTGGAAAAATAAGTTCTTTGAAGACCCACACAATCTAAGTTCTGAGATTCAGACGCAGAAGTTATTCAGACGCAGATGTAGATGCAAAAATTATTCAGACACAAATGCAGATGCAGAAATTATTTAGACGCAGCATTTCTTCAGACGCAGAATTCAGAACGAAACATAACAGCTAGTGATCTGGCATAGATTTCACAAAAGGAATGTTTTGATTGGTTTAATCTCAATCAAATTGATTGACAATCAAATATTACAACAAGAATGCATTACAATGGACAAAGCTCTACTTATGGAAATCAAGATTCTGATTATATGGGCGACCAGAATCAGCATGATTCAGAATCTGTCATCCAACGGCTACTCAATCCTTATTATACAAATCTGTCCAAGGTGAAGATTGGAATATGATCCTCTGAAAGCTGTCCAACGGCTAGTTTGGGAGTAGAGGAGTATTTAAGGAGATCAACGAGCAGTAAAAAAAGATAACAGAATCAAGAATCAACAAGTCCAAAGTCTGAGCATACTCTAATCATTTCTCTTGTTGTTCTGAGCCAAAATACTTAGATCTTGAGGGTTACTTTGTAAGAGTGACTGTGTGAGATAGAGAGTCCTATCATACACGAGAGTGATATCACTCAAAATCTGTAAATTCCTCTTGATTACATAGTGAAATCCAGCCAGTAGGCCGTAAGCGTGGGAGAGTGGACGTAAGCTTACTATAAGCCGAAATACTATAAATTTGTGTGCAGATTCTCTATCTCTTATCTCTTACTTTACTTTCTGCACATCAAGAGCTTCATCTATATAATCTGTCTTGAATCTAAATTTTATTCAGACTCTTCTGTGATTAGTTTTATTTCCACATAAATATTATAAAACTGTTCAAGGTCACCTATTCACCCCCCTCTAGGTGATCCCTGCTAGCCACATCAATTGATATCAAAGCGGGTTGCACATTTTATTAAAGTGTTTTACTTCTGAGCTAACGATCTACATGGCTAGCTTTGGTGCTCCAGGACTCATTGAAGGTCAGAGCAACAATAGACCACCATATTTTGATGGCAAGGAATACAGCGTCTGGAAGAATAAGATGAAGGCATTTATAAAGTCAATTGATCATATGCAATGGGATGTCATTATCAAAGGAGTCAAACCGAAATCTTCTTATTCAAAAGAAAAGGCAGATGCAAGCAAATCAACAGATCCTCCATTATCTCAAGCAGAGATTTCTAAAAGAGAAACTTTAGATTCCAAAGCAATCTATTCTCTTTATTGTGCTTTATCTCCTATTGAATATAAAAAAATTACTGCTTGTGATCTACTAAGGAAATCCGGGATACTCTCTATGTTACTTATGAAGGACCAGATCGAGCCAAGACAACTCAAATCAATTTTTTGCTTGGTCAATATGAATCCTTCAAACTGAAGCCTGAAGAATCAATTGCTGATATGTATGATAGGTTTACTGACATAGTAAACGGTCTTGCATATCAAGGATAACCAGTCCCAGATGCATTGAAAGTCAATAAACTACTGAGAGGACTGATAAAAGAATGGGATAACATCAAAACATCTCTTCGTGAGATGCAAAGAATCAAACCTCTATTAGTGAATGAGTTAATTGGAACTCTTCAATCATATGAGACTGAAAAACAGAATGAGGAGAATAAAACCAGAGGTAATAAGTCAATTGCATTGAAAACTAACATTGATTCTGATGCAGATTCTGAATATGAAGATGTTGATGATGAAGAATTAGCTCTCTTCGTAAAGAAGTATAAGAGAATGAAAATTAGAGGAAGAAACCTCAAAGGGAAGAAGTCTTTTGAAAATAAGAAGTCTATCGATGAGACAGAGAGATCAAAGGAGGTGATATGCTTTCACTGTAGGAAACGTGGACATATTAAGCCTAACTGTCCACTTCTGAAAAAGAAAACTAAATTTGAGAAAGCAAAGAAGGCCTTAAAGGCATAAATCTGGCGTGACACAGAGTGTGAAGATAGTGATGAAGTTATCTCAAATTTCTATCTAATGGCAAAGTCAGATTCAGACTCAGATTCTGATCCTAAAGTGGAAATCGAGGTAAAATCTTCTGAAATGACTATTGAAGTATCGAATTACATTGATGAATTATGCTTTGAATTTAAGACTGCTATTAAAAGAATCTCTTCTTTGAAAAAGGAAAATTCTTCTATGAGGCAACAAGATATTTTACAAAAAGAAAAGATTGATTTCCTTCAAAAAAGAATTTTATCAAGTCAAGAAAAGTCGAGATTTTCTTTCCAAAGAAAATGCTATTTTGAAAAAGGAAGTTTCAGAAATTACTTCCAAGTTTTCAAAAGGTTCAGAAACCTTGAAGCATATCCTTTCCATTCAAATTCCTTACTATAACAAATCTGGTCTAAGATTTGTAAAGAAAAGTGACAACTTGATTGATTTTCTAAAAGTCAAGAAGAGATTAAGACAAAGACCTCATTGACAAGCTTATAAAAATCATTTTAAAAGAAATTTTGTCAAACTTGTTGGGCGAAGTGCTCTCAAATGCTCAAATTGTGGAGATCCACAACATTTTGAGAATGAATGTCCTAAGGTCTAGAGACCTGGTCGAAGAGATTTTATTAAGATAGCCTATACTAATGCTCAAGGACCCAAACAAATTTAGATACCAAAGAAAACTTGAGAAGTTGTGATTTTTGCAGATTACCACCAAGAGAAAAAAAAAGTGGTACCTAGACAGTGGATGCTCTAGACATATGACAGGAGATCCAAGCATATTCGTTGATCTACGCAGTCTGAATGGTGGAAAAGTTTCCTTTGGAGGAAATACTAAAGGAAAAATAGTTGATAAGGGAACAGTTGAAATTAAAGGACTTACAATTAATGATATTTCATTGGTAAAAGGACTCAACTACAATCTAATAAGCATAAGCCAACTATGTGATACATGTTTCAAAATAAACTTTCAAGAAAATACATGTTCAGGAACAAACAAAGACTCTTCTCAAACTTTCACAGGTAGAAGACATGGCAATATTTATCTTCTTGATGTAAATCCAAATTCTACTCATTGTCTAATCTCAATCAAAGAAGATGAAGATCTATGACATAGAAGGTTGGGGCATATCAGTATGAAACAAATCTCAAAGATCTCAAACAAGAAACTGGTTCAAGGCTTGCCAGATTTGAAATACAGAAAAACAGAATTATGCAATGCCTGCACCCTAGAAAAGCAAGTAAGGAGCTCTTTTAAATCTATACATCATGTTTCCACTAATCGTGCTTTGCAACTTCTTCATATGGATCTGTTTGGACCAATCAGAACACAAAGTATTGGTGGTAAGAAATATTGTTTAGTAATTGTTGATGATTTCACAAGATTTACTTGGGTGTTCTTTCTTGCTCATAAAAATGAGGCATTTTCATACTTTTCAAAATTTGCAAAAAGAGTTCTGAATGAAAAGGGCTATACTATTTCCTGCATTAAAACAGATCATGGGGGAGAATTTGAAAATCAAAGTTTTTCAAATTTTTGTGAGGAAAATGGCTTTCAACATAATTTTTCTACTCCATATACACAAGAATAAAATAGTGTTGTGGAAAGAAAAAATCGTTGTTTGCAAGAAAAGGCAAGAACACTATTGATTGAAAGCAAGATTCCTTTTTATTTTTGGGCAGATGCAGTCTTTACAGCATGTTACATCATTAATAGAGTTTTTCTCATACTTATTCTTGAGAAAACCTCCTATGAGCTTTACAAAGGTAGAAAGCCCAGTATCTCATATTTTCGTATATTTGGTTGTAAATGCTTTATTCTCAAAAATCCAAATGACCGCACTGGAAAGTTTGATGAGAAAGCAGATAAAGGACTCTTCCTTGGATATTCTACTACAAGTAAAGCATACAGAGTCTTCAACAAAAATTCTCAGACTGTGGAAGAAACAATGAATGTAAGGTTTGAAGAAAATATTCAGACTTACAAAGATGAATCTGAATTACCTTCCAACACTCAAGAGTTAACGGAGACTCATCAAGAATCTCCAAAAATTGTAGAATCCTCAAAAGAAAAGAAAAAGGATACAATCCAGACTCAATCAGAAAATTTAGAGTCTGCAAATATTCAGAAGGAAAGATTTGACAAAAACTGGAAATATAAATCCAGTCATCCAAAGAACTTCATCATCGGAGAAATAGAAGATGGTATCAAGACTAGATCCAAACAAAAGGAGAACATCAGCAACTTGGCATTGATATCAGAAATAGAACCAAAAGAAGTTGGAGAAGCCTTATCAGATGAAAGCTAGATAGAAGCTATGCAAGAAGAATTTCAGCAGTTCAGAATCAAAGAAGTATGGGAGCTTGTGCCAAGACCCAAAAAATATCCAGTAATTGAAACAAAATGGGTGTTCAGAAACAAACTGGATGACAAAGGGAAAGTCACAAGAAACAAAGCAAAACTGGTTGCAAAAGGCTATTCTCAAGAAGAAGGCATAGATTATGATGAAACATAAGTACCGGTTGCAAGGTTAGAAGCCATTCGGCTATTATTAGCCGATGCTTGTTTCCATAACTTTAAATTGTTTCAAATAGACGTGAAAAGTGCCTTCCTGAATGGATATATTAAAGAAGAAGTATATGTGGATCAACCACCTGGTTTCGAAGAACCAAGGAAGACTGATTATGTCTATAGACTCAAAAAGGCCCTTTACGGTCTGAAACATGCACCTAGAGTATGGTATGAAAGGTTAAGTAACTTTCTTCTGCAAAATGATTTCACCAAAGGTAAGGTCGATACAACTCTATTTGTTAAGAAAAATGGTAAGGATTTTCTACTTGTTCAAATTTATGTTGATGATATAATCTTTAGATCCTCTAATGAATTACTTTGCAAGGAATTCTCTAAGAATATGCAGAACGAGTTCGAGATGAGCTTGATGGGAGAACTAACATTCTTTCTTGGCTTACAAGTGAAACAAACCAAAGATGGTACATTCATTTGCCAAGAGAAGTATGCTAAGGAGATTATCAAGAAGTTTGGAATGCAAAACGGTAAGAAAACAGACACTCCAATGTCCCACACATCCAAACTGGAAAGGATGAACATGGTAAAAAGGTAGATCAGAAGGCATACAGAAGCATGATAGGTTCACTATTGTATCTTACTGCATCTAGACCTAACATACTTTTTAGTGTCTGTATGTGCGCAAGATTTCAATCAGACCCAAAAGAGTCGCATCTCTCTGCAGTAAAAAGGATAATCAAATACATTGGAACTTATCCAATGCTAGGTCTTTGGTATTCCAAAAATTCAAATTTTACTCTTACTGGTTATTCAGATGCTGATTTAGCTAGATGCAAAGTGGATAGGAAAAGTACTACAGGTACATGTCAACTACTTGAAAATATGTTGGTATCCTGGTACTCAAAAAAGAAAAATACAGTCGCACTTTCTACAGCAGAAGTAGAATATGTAGTGTTGAGAAGCTGCTGTGCACAAATTCTGTGGATGAAGCAGCAGTTGCGAGACTTTGCTGTTGAAAAATCAAGTGTTCCAATCAAGTGTAACAACACAAGTGCTATTAATCTGTCTAAAAATCCTATTCTTCATTCACGAGCGAAGCATATTGAAATCAAACTTCATTTCATTAGAGATCATGTTCAAAATGGCGATGTGAATATTCAATTCATTGATTCTAAGAATCAATTAGCTGATATATTCACAAAACCTCTTGACAAATCTTCATTTGAGTATATTAGAAACAAACTGTGCATTACTTATCCATTCTCTTGAAGTGTTTGATAGACAGGAATTTTTCAGACTCAAGTGCTCTTGGTCTGAACATCCTTCAGACTTTTAAAGAGTACGTACATAGTTTAAAATTTGGATATTTTCACATTTGTTATTTTAGGAAGCAAATCAGGTACGTATCCTAATTTGTCTGATTAATTGTGCTTAAAATATTATCATGATATTATCCTGATCTTTTATGCTTCAGAAAGTATATTTCCTTCCTACTTGTTCGGGCTTATTTTTACTTTCTAAAAATAACCTTCTATTTCTAAAACCCGTCCTTCTCGTTTATAAACCTGTCCGTCACTTTTTAAAACCCTATCAGTACGATTCTCTTTTCCTCAAAACCTTCCGATATTCAGAGACTCTCCTCGTCTTCCTTCTCTAAAGATCGAAACTTTTTGCTTCTGAAGTGATCAAAATGCCATTCAAAAGAAGATCTTCACGCATTCTGAACCTCGACTCTAAATCTACTGCACCGGTGGAGTTTATGGAGATTTCAGATACAGAATCGAAAAATCATGAAGAACCTGCCGAAGCGACACCACCTCATCAGTCGTCGCCTCCCAAAGCTTCTGGTAAAACTGATTTTCATTTTAAAAGCATCAAGCATGTATGGAATGCTTATCTAAAGTTGAAAAGAAATAATGCCTCTGCATCTACTTTGCGTGACTGTCTAAGAGATAATGGGTTCTCCTCTGAAGAACATCTTACGCAAAGCTACTTTCAAGCTTGCATTGATTCTGACAATGTTCCGGTCAGCACTACACCAAAAGAATCCTCTTCCAAAAAGGGCAAAGAAAAAGTCGGAGAATCATCAGCACCCTCTGCTCATATCAGCCCTAAAACTACCAGTGGAACCAAGTTTGTTATACCTGATGATGATGCTCGATTTTTTGAGATTTTTGAAATGAAGGTAGGAATAGCATCTGGTGTACCAGGTATAAGAAGATTATTCAGAAACTCCGAGCATAATATCTGTTACAAGTTGTTACTTGCTCGAGGGATCATGAACCACAGAACTGTGGATTTTGACTATCTAGAGAAGGATGACATTTCAGTGAAGAACCTGTTTCAAAAGTTAGGCATTTATGAATTTTGCCTTCAATCTGCAAATGTTTATGCTGAATTAACTGCCTACTTCTATTCAAATCTCTCTATCTTATCGCCCAACTGGATCCAATTCACTGTTGGTGACAAAAAATTCGATTTAAAAGCGGATGTATTGGCAAGGATAATTGGAGCTCAATACTACAAGTTTACTCCACTAGGAGTGAATCTTGAAGTTGCTTTCAAGATTGCTTCTGAAAATCCCAACTTTACTCTAGGATCAAACCGGCATCTCTCCTACTCTGACTTATCCAGAAGATCAGTGATTCTACATAAGATCATTATCAATTACTTGAAGCCTAAGGCAGCCTCCAAAACTGACCTATCCAAATCAGAAATCAAGCTTATCTGGGCTATCTTGAAAGGTCAATCTTTTTCTCTTCCTCATATCATCATCTTCCATATGTACAGGACATTACAGAAAGACAATGAATAATTGCCATATGGTGCTTTAATCTCTCAAATTTTCATATTTCTACAAATATCGATTCCTGATGAATTGCGTCAGAACCTTGTTCCCTGTATGCTTGTTGGAGAAAGAATGCTCTCCAAAATAAAACAGTTTGATGATGTGAAGAAAAGAATCAAAGGAAAAGAGGCTCATCAGTATGAAGTAAGACCTGCTAAAAAGTCAAGTATGAGAAAGACAGAGCAGAGAAAAGGGGCAGGATCAGCAAGCAAGAAGACAGATTCTCCAATCCCATTAAAGGTGTATAGCAAGAAAAGAAAAATTCTTCTGTGTGATGAAAGTGATGATGCAGAAGCAGAACATATTGATACAGGTCGTGCTGATGCTCCAGAGCATGTTTCTAAACCAACTCCAAAGATTTCAGAACCAACCCCTACAGAACATGTTTCTGAAGATCAAGCACCTGTTCAGGGGAAGAATCCAGAAGAAGCAACCATGGGGTTCGATCAGTCTGAGCCAGCTAATTTCCAAAGACAGCCTACAGAAAATCAGAACATCCTCTCTATTCTGCTCGAAATAAAGGACAAGCAAGCTGCACTAGAATAAGACATGAAAAATCTACAAAAAATTATTGAGGAAAACTACAACACTCAACGACTCCAAGCAGCAGCAGACAAAGCAGAACTCGAGGAAGCCATTACTCTATGCTTATCCAACATGGATAAAGCTGTGGGTCAATGCAGTTCGAAGATTAATGAAGCTGTCTCAATATTGGAAAAATTTCAACTGATTCGTACTCATTCAAAACAATAGCCCGTTTTAAAACAATTCTCTCAAAGTCATATTTCTTTCCTTTGGTCTGTACTTTAACTGACATTTCTTATTAGACTGTTTGATTATTTAATATAAATGCTTTATACTCTCTATTATTGCCTTTTTGCTGATGACAAAAAGGGGGAGAATTTATTTGATGCAAATCATATGCAGGTTATATACAAAGGAAGCTAAGACACAGATATCAATAGAGTTTGCTCTTTCAATTTCAATCTGTGATCCATGCGCTATATATGCTTATTTACTTTCAATTAATTTCAAATTGATTCAATCTGCAGGAAAGTTTTGTCACCATAAAAAAGGGGGAGATTGTTGAGGAAAACTCCTATTAATTTTGAAGTTGACAAAACCTTCTGAGATAATTGTAAAATTTGATACTTATTCTGAATTATTTTGTTCCAGAAATATATTTATGTTCTGGAAGCTCAGAATGAAGTTATTTAGAATTTTAGAAAAATATTTTCCAAATAATTTATTTTTCGCGAAACAAACGGAGCCTGAATACGTTAACAATTGAGATTTGTTCGTCCTCCAACAATTTGCAAACCTATTTGAGTAACCTAAATTGAAATTTCGCCTCGAACCTAACTAGAGATTACAACTATGATTAATTAGTTTAAGTTTTTAAACCTCATTCGCACGACTCGTATTTGATTGTGCTCCAACATAAGAGATTGCACTTAAAGGTGCATTCCTCGTCGAAAGAAATTATATGTTTTTTTAAATATAATTATGTTGCATAAACATGACAATTGACAAGGCACGTATGATTAATTTATGACCAATGAAATTTACACTCGCGTAAACATCAAGGAATCATCGGAAATTTTCATTTGTTGGGAAAAAACTAAGTTGACTTCTATGTGGGTAGCTCAGGTTCCACTTGCTTGAATTTGAGTTGAGCTCCGACTCAAGTTACTCAAACATCTTATTGAGGTGAGCTCAACTCACCAATACTCGTCTCAACAAGCTATAGAGCGTAATCGAGTTACCGCTACTTTTTTCATAATTTGTTTACAGCAATTATAAAAAAAAATACTCAAAATTTTTTTAAATCACATAATAAACCCGCTGAATTGGCGCTTTTCGAGAGATCTCTAGTTTTTTTGTTGTAAATTGATTGTAAACCAGCTGAGCTCGAATATCTTAACTTTTTCATTCGACCAGAGCTCGAGCAAAAATTTCAATACTCAATCGAGCTCGAGCCGAGCCATGAGCGCGGATATGCAAATCCGAGTCGAGTTCAAAATTGGCGCCGTATTAGATCCGGTCTGATTTTTAATTGGACACCCAAGTGAAATGAGTACGAAGTACGAAACTCTTGGTTACGACATTGACCAATGGCGTTCGAGCTTTTGGCAAATCGCAATCCGTTCGGGAGCCAAAATGATTGGGTCGTGCCTTCCCTCTTCTCATTGTTATGTGTGCCCTCACCTTTTAATAGAAAGAAGATAAAGAAAGAGGCTTGTCGCTACATAATTGCGTTCCGCAGCCAAAACTCAAGGAAAAATAATATAAATGGCCTTTAAATTTTGATTCGATGTATATTATAGTCTCTGAACTTTGTCCCAATATATAATATGATTCGTAAATTTTAATTCAATGTGTAATGTCATCCATGAACTTTAAATTTGATCAATGTAATCCTTGAATTTTTGGTTAACGTTTACTTTAGTTCTTAAACTATATGAAAATATTTAAAGTTGTCCTTCCATTTTCAAGTTCATGAACAATATTAAATATTTTCATATGATTCATGAACTAGATTGAATATAAGTCAAGAGTTTAATAACTATATTAAATAAATTAAAAGTTTGGAGACTACATTGCATATATAGATCATTTGTGCCATTGTCGTAAAGCTAGAACACTATGTCCAAACGAGCAGTAGAGGAGTTTGGGTTGTTCTTTGACAACATCTTTTGAGGATGGCTGTACAAAATTGGCATGCCTGCATATCTCTACAATTAGACTCCATGACTTAAAATTTGCACGATGCCAAGACAATAAGCGTTTGCCCGTGAGGACCATTTGATACGTAAGTCAGTAGCTATTCATCTAGGGAGAGAAGATGAAGAGAGAGGATGCTCGCGAGTGTCACGTGTCACGATATGCCCGCATTTTCAGGCATATTCATTTATTAGAAGTGGAAAAATTATACAAACAATTCTTTAACTTTGCACATTAACTATTAATTTGTTCAACGTGATCTCTGAACTTTGACCCAATATATAATGTGGCCCATAAAATTTAAATTTATTCAATGTTGTCCATGGACTTTAATTAAATGTTTCAATTTAGTCCCTGAATTATATGAAAATGTCCAATGTGATTCTTCCATTAATTCAAATTTAGGAACTGCACTGAATATTTTTATATAGTTCACGAACTACATAGGACATGTACAAAAAATCCAAGGACTACATTGGATAAATTAAAAGTTGAGGAACCACATCGAACATTAGACTAAAGTTCATGGACTATATTCAGGGATCACATTGCACGTTGGGTCAAAATTCATGAATTGTTTATGTCATTATCCCATTAGAAGTCTTTGTGCAATTTGGAAAACTCGCTAGATTAGGCGCTACCGCATGATAAATCAATCACAATGTTCATAGATATTTTTCTTTTTAATTAAACTGTTTCCTTCAGATCACAAACCGAATCCTCAAATGATGGCAGTCGAAAGCACAATCCTAAACTAATTCGGATGGATTGGAAAAATAAGCTTCCAATGCTTAACAAGTTCGTCTTAAACAAAGGCAAAATAGCAAACTAGAAGGATACGCGACCCAAAAAGATCCAAAATTTTCGGTTCTGGTATTTTTTACACCCTTGCAAACCACTTGCGATAAATTTTGTTCAACGACTAGTATAAACAAACAACTTCTTGTTAAGTTGTCGAAGGTACGAAAAAAAGTCTTCATTTATATAAGGTATCTGAGCAAAATACACTATGTCATTGAATTTATTGTTGACATCATTGTCGACTAACTAAAAGGTAACAGGAAACCAGCGTACTTCATTCATTTACGCTCAAATGGAACAAGACAAGTATGATTCGTTTCCTGGTATTGTTAACGTAACGTAGTCTGTCTGATTATCGACAACTTGTCGTTTTACTCCTTGATAAGATGCCAGGGCCCTATGAATGCAAGTCATGGGAAAACAAAAAGAATACGTGAACAACCGATCAATATGTGGTGTTGGATCGGGCGTAAAAACCCTTGCCTACGTAACAATTCGGCCCGTTTCACGTGGGTCAAGCCCTCAAAAGGAGTACTCTGAGTAAAATGTGGTGACCATTTGAGGGTAAACCTTACTTATGAATAATATCATAATGCCTCAGCAGGATATTGGACATATGGGTTATCAGTTATCACACACTCCCCACTTAAAAAATCGACACGTTAGTGTTGGCCCATATCACCTAACGATACTTTCCTTATTTGACGTGTGGCCCAATGCATTCTTGCCTCCTCCGCCATTCTAAAAGCTTTTCAGGAGTCCCACATTATTCGAACCCTCTCACCCTACGAATCACTCCTGCCTTCGTCTGATCAGGTTTAGTCCCAATCCGTCACGAACAACGCACCTTCCGGTGGTGGATGGGATCCTCCTATGACCATCAACGTCTCGACCTATTCCAATGGGCCAAACTCTCAAAATAAGTTTTTCGAATAGCCCCACGAGATTATGACTTCTTGAGGGTGGGTCTCTATGTGAATAACATCACGAGGTCCCATCTATCTAATACGAGACTTCATATGGCTCAAACCATGATTAAGATATTAAAAGTTCTCGTGTGCAATTTGGCATTTATTAATATTGAACATTAAAAAGCTCTTTAAAACTCACAACTACTGACATATACAGTCATGTAAAAAATTTCTCATTATTTTCAAAGATTAGAGATATACGGTTTTTCTCGATTTCAAGTTCATTTGGGAAAGCAAAACGTAAGAAAATATATTTTTATTTTTTATCAAATATCGTATATAAGAAAGTAATAGGATCCAAGAGGGCTTGGATAGGTTAGTGCTAAGGAGGAAACGACTTTCACTCGTTTACACTTCAGGCCTGATGGGCTTGGCAGACCTATTCGCCAAGCCTATGATCACTCGATTTCTAAACGAACGACTAAAAAAGATATTTGGTGCAAAAACTTGAAAAATGGGGCGCTAAAAAACTGAAATACACTTTAAAGGATAAAAACAAAAATTAAACTTGATCTATAATCGAAGGGCGATTGGCAATTATTCTACTATTAGATTTAATTGTATGGTATGAGAAATGAGAGGCCGACGGTGCTATCATTTTTCAGGGTAGTGACTGTTCTTCTTCTTTTTTTTGTCCAAAAACACAACGGTATTATCGAAAGCTTAAGAGTTCTTAAACAAAATATCCAATGACGGGGTATCCAAACAATGTAAATCCGATAGAAGTTCGGGAGGCCGGGCTACCCTCCTCTTGCACCTCTCATTTTTCAAGAGAAATTAGTTAACTAACTTTTAACGATTCCATTTCTTAATTATTTATTTTTTCTTTGCCATGGTTGCTTTTTATCACAATATTCTCAATTATATTCATGCTTCTAATCGTAAGTGGCGATTTCTTGTTCAAATCTCAAATATATGTAATGTATACGTCTATAGAGATAATTATAAAGGTTATTTATTATTTAAATAAAAATTATATGATATTTTTAAATAATGATATTAAAAGTATGTAAATTTTTTGTTAGAGCACATTTTAATAACTAGGCTTATTCACCACCCGCCTGGGTGGCGCTACTGGAGAGGGCACTCTTCCTCTCGCAAAAGGTTGAGTGTTCGAATCCCGGGCGCCGCAGGGTGACTTAACCGGTGCACGTGTGTGGTGGCTAGCACGTGTCACCCCCAGGGTTTACCTCCCGGCTGTCGGCCGTGCGGGGTTCCCTGGGTTATCAAAAAAAAAAAATAACTAGGCTTATTCTCATGAATTTACGTACTCATATCAATTTTGAAAATTTAAGACATTTAATTGAACAAAAAAATCGAGGTTCCAAATTGCAAGGAAAATGAAATTTATATGTCATCGAGGTTCAGTTATTCCTACTTCGTCCTAGAATCAGGCCGGGGGTTTGAGTCTTGGCGGGGTGAAGCACTTTACTGCCCATGCTCGGTGGGGCCCAAGCCTAGCCCATCTTCCCTAACCCCGCCCGGTGGCTAGGTCTAAGTACAAGCATGTTTATTACATGTACGAAAAATTTAATTTAAGCTTACCGTAAATAAGGGTTAATACTACGAAAAATTTCAAATTGGTACATCTATGATAAATTTTCTCATAATTAATTTTTGAGATTCCAAAAATCCTAAACCGGTACACTCGTGACAAATTTACCATAAATTGATATGAATTTTGCATGTGGACTTACTATCATCTAACTTAGTAATTTCACGGTAAAATTTGACGGAAGCTAATAAAGGGTAAATATGTCACGAGTATACTTGTTAGGATTTTTGGTAAATCAAAAATTAATTTAAAATAAATTTATCACATATGTATTTTTTCGTGATATTAATCCCATATGTAACTCACCGATTAGAAGCTTTATTGGGCGAATTTCTTTGAATCCGCGATAACGAAATGGTAACTACGCAAAAAAAAAAATGGCGTATCCAAAAGAAGAAGAGAGATATTTTCTTCAATCAATCATGTGATCTCTCTCTCCGCAAATAAATAAATGAAACTATAGGTGGGACTTATCATGCGCGTGCTTTGACTAACTTTCGATCCGTTTGGAGAGGCTCGGCTCCTACGTGAAAATGCCAGGCTGTTGTCGCATGGTAAAGGGTGAGAAGACACGTGGATCAACTCGGATTTGATACTAATCTCAACTTAAATCCATTCAGAATGTCCAAAATTAACAAGACTAGCTCAATCTAAGTTTGGTAGTTTTTGCTTTTATGGAGGAGTGGTTCGAACAGGCTGTAATTTTTGTTTTTTTGTTTTTACTTTTCCAAATCTAGGGAATTTACAGAACTGTTATATTTTTCTTAGCAAAAGCTACCAAAAACCCTAAATTATACTCACCGTGATAAATTTATTTTAAATTTTTGTCTGTGATACTAAAAATCCCAAACTTATATTTGTGTGATACATTTACCCTTCATCAAAATTCTGTCAATAAGAACCGTTAAAAATTTGTCTATATGAGCGCAAACACTTCTCAAGAATCCGATAACCGTAGAGGAAATTCATGGCGACCAACGTAGAAACGGACGGTTCGCAAGATGCTTTCGACGCGGCGACGACGAAGGGGGGGGATCGAGGAGCTACGGGAGAAAACGACTAGACTAGCGGCGACCCATGGCCCCCTTGCCTCCGTCGTGATCGGGACGAGGAAAGAGAAGGCGGAAGGGGCCGGAGCATCGCTGCGGATGACGACAATGGTTCCGGAGACGTGGCAAAGAAGTGCCCCGGAGTCACCCAGCAATCGGACCATTTTTAGTAGTGTGCACGTATAGACAGCACGGAATATGCTTGTATTGTTCTCATATATAGTAATGATATCTTCCATCAAGTTCTTTTTGACTAATAGTTTGTGCAGGTGAGCCTAACTTGTTTTTATGTTACACTTGGTAAGGTTCTTTTTTAACGCTCAACGCCATGGAGTCACGGACAAATGGGTAAGATTAACTCTCGACATATCAATTACCTGATGTAGTATAGCTCTTTTCAATATAACTTGAGAGGGATTTCTGTAATCATGCTAGATAATTAAACAAGACAGAGTTTTGATATGAATGCTAGATCAATTGCTTTTCCAATGCCTGACAATCTCGTACCGTCATGTTCATGGCACAACTTCCTCTCCCACAAACAAAAATGATTAAAAAAAACAAGCGTATGGCACAACTGGACATGCACCCTCCTCTCTTTTTTAAAATTTAGTGAAAAAAATGAAGATAATAATGTTGGCTCTCATGTTAGGATCATGGACTTATATCCTTCTTCAATTTAGTTAATTTTTCAGTCCTTAGAATAAGATCAGGAATTGATGGTAACTTAGAGAGTGCACACGCCCATAAATTGCTTAAGATATCATAATTAATTAATGATTTTGTGTTGCTCCTACCTTAGAGGATTTTAATTGGAAGATTAAAGTTATCTTTGATTATATTGTACAGACAGATCACTTTTGAGACGAAAACGATCACGAAACATACATGTTCTTTTCCCGTTTTACAATTATCACATTGTTTTTGCTATTATAAAAGCTAAGACTGATTTTGGTGGCATGAAGGATGCTCTTCAAGAGAACCTTCAGAGATGGTGCAAACTTCAGGTTTATAATGGCATCTTACGTGCATGGGACGTGGTCCATTCGTGCATGGGACGTGTGTTGACACCTGATTTTTAGCTCATTTTTTTTTTCATATTTTCAAAAATCTCAAAATTAGGATTAGGAATCTTGGCCAAACCTAGAAACCTATTTCTAGACCAAAAATAAATTTTTTTAGCATTTTCTTGAATTTTTCTTTAATTTTTTTAGTCAAAATGAGTGAGAAAGTCAAGAAAAATAGCAAATGGAATCAAAAAAGTCAGCCGGCCGGCGTTCACGTCAGCGCCTACCGGCCAAAAGTGGCCGGATGAACTGTATTGACACAATTGCAAAATGTTTAGGACAAAATTGGCACGATTACAATAGGTTTAGGACTTTTTTGATAATTTTCCCTATCTCACCCACTTAAAGGGCGAGTCACATCCTAGAGACCATTCTTAGAGGTTGTTTCTACTTAATTCTGCATTATGGATTTTAAGCGTTCTATGAACGTTCATACTGTAAAAACAAATATGTCTCAAAATGCACGATCGCAACAACCGACTTTCTGTTGTGGACTAAATTGATTCATTAAAAGTGATAAAGTGATTCATTACGTATCTTCCCCACGCCACTTAGTCGAAAGCTCATCTATCTAAATTAAATGCTAGCAGACCAAGACTCTCCTCACTTGTGCATTTAGTATTGGTAGCTGATTTTACCCAGAGGCAACATTCTTGAGAAGAGCAAGTATACAGTGATTATTCGGACGAAGGGGCTTCAAACTGATCTTATAAAGGATGGCGGGAATCGTGGTTGAAGGTGCAGAGTCTGCTGAAAAACTGTCCGATAAGCTCCTTGCCCGTCACCACCGAAAGCATTTACATTTGCTGTTATGGTTTTGTGATTGAATGCTACTAACTTACCACACAGGACAAGACAGAATAACAGATAATTGCCCCATCGAAGAAGTGCGCCTCACGGTTCCACCGATTGATGACCCATCGCTGCCCATCCTGACATTCAGGACATGCGTTCTCGGCATGACCTTGTGCGTGATATTGTCCTTCACCAACCAATTCTTCAGCTATTGGACTAACCAATACCGCATTTTGGCAATTTTAGCATAAGTTGTTACACTTCCCTTGGGACGATTGATGGTTGCAACACTCCCTTCGAGGCCGATCTAGGTCTCATTCATGGGATGGACATTCTCACTAAATCCAGGACCTTTCAATTTGAAAGAACATATCCTGATCACCATCTTTGCCAACCTTGGGTCGTGCAGAGCCTATGCAGTGCAAATTTTCACAATTACCAAGGTTCTCTATCACGGAAGCATCCATATTATTACGGCCTTCATGCTATTAGAGACGACTAATGCACTTCAATTTCTTCATGTTATATAGTTACTATATTTCCTTACTTGCTCATTCCCCTATATTTAATTGTTTTCCTACCGAATGAATTTCAGATGCTTGTGACATGGCCCAAGGGAACGAAGGGCTCCGAGCCCACCCGTGAACGATATATGGCGTCTTACGTGCATTGGACGTGACACATTCGTGCATGGGATGTGACCCATTCGTGCATGAGACGTGGCCAGTTCGTGCATGGGACGTGTGTTGACACCAGATTTTTATCTCATTTTTTTTTTCATATTTTCGAACTGCTCGCCCCTGTGTCGATCTGGTACCTGTTGCGGCGATTCCCCAATAAAAAGTGGATTCAACACATGAACATGTCAATCATCATAGACAACGCATCACTCATTCCACCGGCCTTAGTCCTAAACTACACGACTTGGGGTGCGGTTGGGATCTTCTTCAACTTGTAGGTTTACAGGAGGTTCAAGGGTTGGTGGGCACGGTACAACTACGTCTTATAGTCCGCTTTAGATGCCGAAGTCGCCGTTATGGCAATGCTCCTCCATTTCGCCTTTCAATCAATACAAGTCCACGGTCCAGAGTGGTGGGGACTTGTGGGAGATGATCAGTGCACATTGGCTCAATGTCCTACAACCCCAGGGTTCAAGGTTGAGGATTGTCGAGTTATAGGTTAGAAGTTTGCATGGGATCGTTCTATGCATATGGCTAAAACTGTTCTTAAACTCGATTCACCTGAAAATTCAAAGGACGTGATATCGGCGATTACCACACTGGAAGTACATCATGTTAGGAGAATGAGTTAGATTATATATCAACAAATGTTATATACTCAAAGAAGAAGGGACAATAGTATTTAGTTGCAGTAATCATGATAGATATTACATATCCTGAACACCATCTTTGCCAACCTTGGGTGGCGCGGAGCCTATGCAGTGCAAATTTTCACAATTACCAAGGTTCTCTATCACGGAAGCATCCATATTATTACGACCTTCATACTATTACAGACGACTCATGCACTTCAATTTCTTCATGTTATATAGTTACTAGATTTCCTTACTTGCTGATTCCCCTATATTTAATTGTTTTCTTATTGAATGAATTTCAGATGCTTATGACACGACCCAAGGGAACGAAGGGCTCCGAGCCCATCCGTGAACGATATATGGCATCTTACGTGCATTAGACGTGACCCATTCGTGCATGGGATGTGAACTATTCGTGCACGAAACGTGACCCATTCGTGCATGGGATGTGTGTTGACACCTTATTTTTAGTTCATTTTTTTTCATATTTTCGAACTGCTCGCCCCTATGTCGGTTTGGTATTTGTTGCGGCGATTCCCCAACAAAAAGTGGATTCAGCACATAAACATGCCAATCATCATAGACGGCGCATCACTCATTCCACCGGCCTCAATCCTGAGCTACACGACTTGGGGTGCGGTCGGGATCTTCTTCATCTTTTATGTTTACAGGAGGTTTAAGGGTTGGTGGGCACGGTACAACTACGTCTTATAGTCTGCTCTAGATGCCGAAGTTGCCGTTATGGCAATGCTCCTCCATTTTGCCTTTCAATCAATACAAGTCCACGGTCCAGAGTGGTGGGGACTTGTGGGAGATGATCAGTGCACATTGGCTCAATGTCCTACAGCCCCAGGGTTCAAGGTTGAGGATTGTCCACTTATAGGTTAGAAGTTTGCGTTGGATCATTCTATGCACATGGCTAAAACTGTCCTTAAACTAGATTCGCTTGAAAATTCAAACGACGTGATATTGGCGATTACCATACTCGAAGTACATCATGTTAGGAGAATGAGTTAGATTATCAACAAATGTTATATACTCAAAGAAGAAGGGACAATAGTATTTAGTTGCAGTAACCATGATAGATATTACATATCCTGATCACCATTTTTGCCAACCTTGGATCGCGCGGAGCCTATGCAGTGCAAATTTTCACAATTACCAAGGTTCTCTATCACGAAAGCATCTATATTATTACAACCTTCATGCTATTACAGATGACTCATGCACATCAATTTCTGCATGTTATATAGTTACTATATTTCCTCACTTGCTCATTCCCCTATATTTAATTGTTTTTTACAGAATGAATTTTAGATGCTTGTGACATGGCTCAAGGGAACGAAGGGCTCTGAGCCCATCCGTGAACGATATATAGCGTCTTACGTGCATTGGACGTGACCCATTCGTGCATGGGACGTGGTCTATTCGTGCATGGGACGTATGTTAACACCTGATTTTTAGCTCATTTTTTTTTTCATATTTTCGAATTGCTCACCCCTGTATCCGTCTGGTACATGTTGAGGCGATTCTCCAACAAAAAGTGGATTCAGCACATGAACACGCCAATCATCATAGACGGCGCATCACTCATTCCACCGGCCTCAGTCTTGAACTACAAGACTTAGGGTGCGATCGGGATCTTCTTCAACTTGTATGTTTACAGGAGGTTCAAGGGTTGGTGGGCACGGTACAACTACGTCTTATAGTCCGCTCTAGATGCCGAAGTCGCCGTTATGGCAATGCTCCTCCATTTCGCCTTTCAATCAATACAAGTCCACGGTCCAAAGTGGTGGGGACTTGTGGGAGATGATCAGTGCACATTGGCTCAATGTCCTACAACCCCAGGGTTCAAGGTTGAGGATTGTCGAGTTATAGGTTAGAAGTTTGCGTGGGATCGTTCTATGCATATGGCTAAAACTATCCTTAAACTCGATTCACCTGAAAATTCAAAGGACGTGATATCGGCGATTACCACACTGGAAGTACATCATGTTAGGAGAATGAGTTAGATTATATATCAACAAATGTTATATACTCAAAGAAGAAGGGACAATAGTATTTAGTTGCAGTAATCATGATAGATATTACATATCCTGAACACCATCTTTGGCAACCTTGGGTGGCGCGGAGCCTATGCAGTGCAAATTTTCACAATTACCAAGGTTCTCTATCACGGAAGCATCCACATTATTACAGCCTCCATGCTATTACAGACGACTCATGCACTTCAATTTCTTCATGTTATATAGTTACTACATTTCCTTACTTGCTCATTCTCCTATATTTAATTGTTTTTCTTACCGAATGAATTTCAGATGCTTATGACACGGCCCCAGGGAGCGAAGGGCACCGAGCCCATTTGCGAACGACATATGGCGTCTTACGTGCATTGGACGTGACCCATTCGTGCATGGGTGGTGACCTATTTGTGCACGGGTCGTGGCCCATTCGTGCATGGGACGTGTGTTGACACCTGATTTTTAGCTCATTTTTTTTTTCATATTTTTCGAATTGCTCGCTCCTGTATCCGTCTGGTATCTGTTGCGGCGATTCCCCAACAAAAAGTGGATTCAGCATATGAACATGCCAATCATCATAGATGGCACATCACTCATTCCACCGGCCTCAATCCTGAGCTACACGACTTGGGGTGCGGTCTGGATCTTCTTCATCTTTTATGTTTACAGAGGGTCAAGGGTTGGTGGGCACGGTACAACTACGTCTTATAGTCTGCTCTAGATGCCGAAGTCGCCGTGATATTTAATTGCTCATTCCCTTATATTTAATTGTTTTCTTACCGAATGAATTTCAGATGCTTGTGACATGGCCTAAGGGAACGAAGGGCTCCGAACCCATCCGCGAACGATATATGGCGTCTTACGTGCATTGGACGTGACCCATTCGTGCATGGGAGGTGACCCATTCCTGCACGGGACGTGGCCCATTCGTCCATGGGACGTGTGTTGACACCTGATTTTTAGCTCATTTTTTCTTTCATATTTTCAAACTGCTCGCTCCTGTGTCGGTCTGGTACCTGTTGCGGCGATTCGCCAACAAAAAGTGGATTCAGCACATGAACATGCCAATCATCATAAACGGCGCATCACTCATTCCACCGGCCTCAATCCTGAGCTACACGACTTGGGGTGCGGTCTGGATCTTCTTCATCTTTTATGTTTACAGAGGGTCAAGGGTTGGTGGGCACGGTACAACTACGTCTTATAGTCTGCTCTAGATGCCGAAGTCGCCGTTATGGCAATGCTCCTCCATTTTGCCTTTCAATCAATACAAGTTCACGGTACAGAGTGGTGGAGACTTGTGGGAGATGATCAGTGCACATTGGCTCAATGTCCTACAGCCCCAGGGTTCAAGGTTGAGGATTGTCCACTTATAGGTTAGAAGTTTGCGTTGGATAATTCTATGCACATGGCTAAAACTGTCCTTAAACTCGATTCGCTTGAAAATTCAAACGACGTGATATTGGCGATTACCATACTCGAAGTACATCATGTTAGGAGAACGAGTTAGATTATCAACAAATGTTATATACTCAAAGAAGAAGGGACAATAGTATTTAGTTGTAGTAACCATGATAGATATTACATATCCTGATCACCATTTTTGCCAACCTTGGATCGCGCGGAGCCTATGCAGTGCAAATTTTCACAATTACCAAGGTTCTCTATCATGGAAGCATCTATATTATTACAGCCTTCATGCTATTACAGATGACTCATGCACCTCAATTTATACATGTTATATAGTTACTATATTTCCTCACTTGCTCATTCCCCTATATTTAATTGTTTTTTACCGAATGAATTTTAGATGCTTGTGACACAGCCCAAGGGAACGAAGGGCTCCGAGCCCATCCCTGAACGATATATGGCATCTTACGTGCATTGGACGTGACCTATTCGTGCATGGAACGTGATCCATTCGTGCATGGGACGTGGCCCATTCGTGCGTGGGACGTATGTTGACACCTGATTTTTAGCTCATTTTTTTTTTCATATTTTCGAATTGCTCGCCCTTGTATCCGTCTGGTACATGTTGCGGCGATTCTCCAACAAAAAGTGGATTCAGCATATGAACATGCCAATCATCATAGACGGCGCATCACTCATTCCACCGGCCTCAGTCTTGAACTACACGACTTGGGGTGCGGTCGGGATCTTCTTCAACTTTTATGTTTACAGGAGGTCTAGGGGTTGGTGGGCACGGCACAACTACGTCTTGTAGTCCGCTCTAGATGCCGAAGTCATCGTTATGGAAATGTTCCTCCATTTCGCCTTTCAATCAATACAAGTCCACGGTCCAGAGTGGTGGGGACTTGTGGGAGATGATCAGTGCACATTGCCTCAATGTCCTACAGCCCCAGGGTTCAAGGTTGAGGATTGTCTAGTTAAAGGTTAGAAGTTTGCGTTGGATCATTCTATGCATATGGCTAAAACTGTCCTTAAACTCGATTCCCCTGAAAATTCAATGGATGTGATATCGACGATTACCATTCTGGAAGTACATCATGTTAGGAGAATGAGTTAGATTATATATCAACAAATGTTATATACTCGAAAAAGAAGGGACAATAGTTTTTAGTTGCAGTAACCATGATACATATTACATATCCTGATCACCATCTTTGCCAAACTTGGGTCGCGCGGAGCCTATGCAGTGCAAATTTTTACAATTACCAAGGTTCTCTATCACGGGAGTATTCCTATTATTACAGCCTTCATGCTATTATAGACGACTCATGCACTTCAATTTCTTCATGTTATATAGTTACTATATTTCCTTACTTGCTCATTCCCTTATATTTAATTGTTTTCTTACCGAATGAATTTCAGATGCTTGTGACATGGCCTAAGGGAACGAAGGGCTCCGAACCCATCCGCGAACGATATATGGCGTCTTACGTGCATTGGACGTGACCCATTCGTGCATGGGAGGTGACCCATTCCTGCACGGGACGTGGCCCATTCGTCCATGGGACGTGTGTTGACACCTGATTTTTAGCTCATTTTTTCTTTCATATTTTCAAACTGCTCGCTCTTGTGTCGGTCTGGTACCTGTTGCGGCGATTCCCCAACAAAAAGTGGATTCAGCACATGAACATGCCAATCATCATAGACGGCGCATCACTCATTCCACCGGCCTCAATCCTGAGCTACACGACTTGGGGTGCGGTCTGGATCTTCTTCATCTTTTATGTTTACAGAGGGTCAAGGGTTGGTGGGCACGGTACAACTACGTCTTATAGTCTGCTCTAGATGCCGAAGTTGCCGTTATGGCAATGCTCCTCCATTTTGCCTTTCAATCAATACAAGTTCACGGTCCAGAGTGGTGGGGACTTGTGGGAGATGATCAGTGCACATTGGCTCAATGTCCTACAGCCCCAGGGTTCAAGGTTGAGGATTGTCCACTTATAGGTTAGAAGTTTGCGTTGGATCATTCTATGCACATGGCTAAAACTGTCCTTAAACTCGATTCGCTTGAAAATTCAAACGACGTGATATTGGCGATTACCATACTCGAAGTACATCATGTTAGGAGAATGAGTTAGATTATCAACAAATGTTATATACTCAAAGAAGAAGGGACAATAGTATTTAGTTGTAGTAACCATGATAGATATTACATATCCTGATCACCATTTTTGCCAACCTTGGATCGCGCGGAGCCTATGCAGTGCAAATTTTCACAATTACCAAGGTTCTCTATCACGGAAGCATCTATATTATTACAGCCTTCATGCTATTACAGATGACTCATGCACCTCAATTTATACATGTTATATAGTTACTATATTTCCTCACTTGCTCATTCCCCTATATTTAATTGTTTTTTACCGAATGAATTTTAGATGCTTGTGACACAGCCCAAGGGAACGAAGGGCTCCGAGCCCATCCCTGAACGATATATGGCGTCTTACGTGCATTGGACGTGACCCATTCGTGCATGGGACGTGATCCATTCGTGCATGGGACGTGGCCCATTCGTGCGTGGGACGTCTGTTGACACCTGATTTTTAGCTCATTTTTTTTTCATATTTTCGAATTGCTCGCCCTTATATCCGTCTAGTACATGTTGCGGTGATTCTCCAACAAAAAGTGGATTCAGCATATGAACATGCCAATCATCATAGACGGCGCATCACTCATTCCACCGGCCTCAGTCTTGAACTACACGACTTGGGGTGCGGTCGGGATCTTCTTCAACTTGTATGTTTACAGGAGGTTCAAGGGTTGGTGGGCACGGCACAACTACGTCTTATAGTCCGCTCTAGATGCCGAAGTCGTCGTTATGGCAATGTTCCTCCATTTCGCCTTTCAATCAATACAAGTCCGCGGTCCAGAGTGGTGGGGACTTGTGGGAGATTATCAGTGCACATTGACTCAATGTCCTACAGCCCCAGGGTTCAAGGTTGAGGATTGTCTAGTTATAGGTTAGAAGTTTGCGTTGGATCATTCTATGCATATGGTAAAACTGTCCTTAAACTCGATTCCCCTGAAAATTCAAAGGACGTGATATCGACGATTACCACACTGGAAGTACATCATGTTAGGAGAATGAGTTAGATTATATATCAACAAATTTTATATACTCGAAAAAGAAGGGACAATAGTTTTTAGTTGCAGTAACCATGATACATATTACATATCCTGATCACCATCTTTGCCAAACTTGGATCGCGCGGAGCCTATGCAGTGCAAATTTTCACAATTACCAAGGTTCTCTATCACGGGAGCATTCATATTATTACAGCCTTCATGCTATTACAGACGACTCATGCACATCAATTTCTTCATGTTATATAGTTACTATATTTCCTTACTTGCTCATTCCCTTATATTTAATTGTTTTCTTACTGAATGAATTTCAGATGCTTGTGACATGGCCCAAGGGAACGAAGGGCTCCGAACCCATCCGCGAACGATATATGGCGTCTTACGTGCATTGGACGTGACCCATTCGTGCATGGGAGGTGACCCATTCGTGCACGGGACGTGGCCTATTCGTGCATGGGACGTGGCCCATTCGTGCATGGGACGTGTGTTGACACCTGATTTTTAGCTCATTTTTTCTTTCATATTTTCAAACTGCTCGCTCCTGTGTCGGTTTGGTACCTGTTGCGGCGATTCGCCAACAAAAAGTGGATTCAGCACATGAACATGCCAATCATCATAGACGGCGCATCACTCATTCCACCGGCCTCAGTCTTGAACTACACGACTTGGGGTGCGGTCTGGATCTTCTTCATCTTTTATGTTTACAGAGGTTCAAGGGTTGGTGGGCACGGCACAACTACGTCTTATAGTCTGCTCGAGATGCCGAAGTCGCCGTTATGGCAATGCTCCTCCATTTTGCCTTTCAATCAATACAAGTTCACGGTCCAGAGTGGTGGGGACTTGTGGGAGATGATCAGTGCACATTGGCTCAATGTCCTACAGCCCCAGGGTTCAAGGTTGAGGATTGTCCACTTATAGGTTAGAAGTTTGCATTGCATCATTCTATGCACATGGCTAAAACTGTCCTTAAACTCGATTCGCTTGAAAATTCAAATGACGTGATATTGGCGATTACCATACTCGAAGTACATCATGTTAGGAGAATGAGTTAGATTATCAACAAATGTTATATACTCAAAGAAGAAGGGACAATAGTATTTAGTTGTAGTAACCATGATAGATATTACATATCCTGATCACCATTTTTGCCAACCTTGGATCTCGCGGAGCCTATGCAGTGCAAATTTTCACAATTACCAAGGTTCTCCACCACAGAAGCATCTATATTATTACAGCCTTCATGCTATTACAGATGACTCATGCACCTCAATTTATACATGTTATATAGCTACTATATTTCCTCACTTGCTCATTCCCCTATATTTAATTGTTTTTTACCGAATGAATTTTAGATGCTTGTGACACAACCCAAGGGAACGAAGGGCTCCGAGCCCATCCCTGAACGATATATGGCGTCTTACGTGCATTGGATGTGACCCATTCGTGCATGAGACGTGATCCATTCGTGCATGGGACGTGGCCCATTCGTGCATGGGACGTATGTTGACACCTGATTTTTAGCTCATTTTTTTTTTCATATTTTCGAATTGCTCGCCCTTGTATCCGTCTGGTACATGTTGCGGCGATTCTCCAACAAAAAGTGGATTCAGCATATGAACATGCCAATCATCATAGACGGCGCATCACTCATTCCACCGGCCTTAGTCTTGAACTACATGACTTGGGGTGCAGTCGGGATCTTCTTCAACTTTTATGTTTATAGGAGGTTCAAGGGTTTGTGGGCACGGTACAACTACGTCTTATAGTCCGCTCTAGATGCCGAAGTCGTCGTTATGGCAATGTTCCTCCATTTCGCCTTTCAATCAATACAAGTCCACGGTCCAGAGTGGTAGGGACTTGTGGGAGATGATCAGTGCACATTGGCTCAATGTCCTACAGCCTCAGGGTTTCAGGTTGAGGATTGTCTAGTTAAAGGTTAGAAGTTTGCGTTGGATCGTTCTATGCATATGGCTAAAACTATCCTTAAACTCGATTCACCTAAAAATTCAAAGGACGTGATATCGGTAATTACCGTACTGGAAGTACATCATGTTAAGATAATGAGTTAGATTATGTATCAACAAATGTTATATACTCGAAGAAGAAGGGACAATAGTATTTAGTTGCATTAACCATGATAGATATTACATATCCTGATCACCATCTTTGCCAACCTTGGGTCGTGCGGAGCCTATGCAGTGCAAATTTTCACAATTACCAAGGTTCTCTATCACGGAAGTATCCATATTATTACAGCCTTCATGCTATTATAGACGACTCATGCATTTCAATTTCTTCATGTTATATAATTACTATATTTCCTTACTTGCTCATTCCCTTGTATTTAATTGTTTTCTTACCGAATGAATTTCAGATGCTTGTGACATGGCCCAAGGGAACGAAGGGCTCCGAACCCATTCGCGAACGATATATGGCGTCTTACGTGCATTGGACGTGACCCATTCGTGCACGGGAGGTGACCCATTCGTGCACGGGACGTGGCCCATTCGTGCATGGGACGTGTGTTGACACCTGATTTTTAGCTCATTTTTTCTTTCATATTTTCAAACTGCTCGCTCCTATGTCGGTCTGGTACCTGTTGCGGCGATTCCCCAACAAAAAGTTGATTCAGCACATGAGCATGCCAATCATCATAGACGGCGCATCACTCATTCCACCGGCCTCAGTCCTGAACTACACGACTTGGGGTGCGGTCAGGATCTTCTTCAACTTTTATGTTTAAAGGAGGATCAAGGGTTGGTGGGCACGGTAGAACTACGTCTTATAGTCCCCTCTAGATGCCGAAGTTGTCGTTATGGCAATGCTCCTCCATTTCGCCTTTCAATCAATACAAGTCCACGATCCAGAGTGGTGGGGACTTGTGGGAGATGATCAGTGCACATTGGCTCAATGTCCTACAGCCCCAGGGTTTAAGGTTGAGGATTGTCCAGTTATAGGTTAGAAGTTTGAGTTGGATCGTTCTATGCATATGGCTAAAACTATCCTGAAACTCGATTCACCTAAAAATTCAAAGGACGTGATATCGGCAATTACCGTACTGGAAGTACATCATGTTAGAAGAATGAGTTAGATTATATATCAACAAATGTTATATACTCGAAGAAGAAGGGACAATAGTATTTAGTTGCATTAGCCATGATAGATATTACATATCCTGATCACCATCTTTGCCAACCTTGGGTCGCCCTGAGCCTATGCAGTGCAAATTTTCACAATTACCAAGGTTCTCTATCACGGAAGTATCCATATTATTACTGCCTTCATGCTATTATAGACGACTCATGCATTTCAATTTCTTCATGTTATATAGTTACTATATTTCCTCACTTGCTCATTCTCCTATATTTAATTGTTTTCTTATCGAATGAATTTCAGATGCTTGTGACATGGCCCATGGGAACGAAGGGCTCCGAGCCCATCCGTGAACGATATATGGTGTCTTACGTGCATTGGACGTGACCCATTCGTGCATGGGATGTGACCCATTCATGCATGGGACGTGTCCCATTCATGCATGAGACATGTATTGACACCTGATTTTTAGCTCATTTTTTTTTTCATATTTTAGAACTGCTCGCCCCTGTGTCGGTCTTGTACCTATTGCGGCGATTCCCCAAAAAAAAGTGGATTCAGCACATGAACATGCCAATCATCATAGACAGCGCATCACTCATTCCACCGGCCTCAATCCTAAACTACACGACTTGGGGTGCGGTCGGGATCTTCTTCAACTTGTAGGTTTACAGGAGGTTCAAGGGTTGGTGGGCACGGTACAACTACGTCCTATAGTCCGCTCTAGTTGCCGAAGTCGCCGTTATGGCAATGCTCCTCCATTTTGCCTTTCAATCAATACAAGTCCACGGTCCACAGTGGTTGGGACTTGTGGGAGATGATCAGTGCACATTGGCTCAATGTCCTACAGCCCCAGGGTTCAAGGTTGAGGATTGTCCAGTTATAGGTTAGAAGTTTGCGTTGGATCATTCTATGCATATGGCTAAAATTGTCCTTAAACTTGATTCACTTGAAAATTTAAAGGACGTGATATCGGCGATTACCATACTGGAAGTACATCATGTTAGGAGAATGAGTTAGATTATATATCAACAAATGTTATATACTCGAAGAAGAAGGGACAGTAGTATTTATTTGCAGTAACCATGATAGATATTACATATCCTGATCACCATCTTTGCCAACCTTGGGTCACGCGGAGCTTATGCAGTGCAAATTTTCACAATTACCAAGGTTCTCTATCATGGAAGCATCCATATTATTACAGCCTTCATGCTATTACAGACGACTCATGCACTTCAATTTCTTCATGTTATATAGTTACTATATTTCCTTACTTGCTCATTCTCCTATATTTAATTGTTTTCTTACCGAATGAATTTCAGTTGCTTATGACACGGTCCCAGGGAGTGAAGGGCTTCGAGCCCATCTGCGAACGACATATGGCGTCTTACGTGCATTGGACGTGACCCATTCGTGCATGGGACGTGACCCATTCGTGCATGGGACGTATGTTGACACCTGATTTTTAGCTCAATTTTTTTTCATATTTTCGAATCGCTCGCCCCTGTATCCGTCCGGTACATGTTGCGGAGATTCTCCAACAAAAAGTGGATTCAACACATGAACATGCCAATCATCATATACGGCGCATCACTCATTCCACCGGTCCAGTCCTGAACTACACGACTTGGGGTGCGGTCAGGATCTTCTTCAACTTGTATGTTTACAGGAGGTTCAAGGGTTGATGGGCACATTACAACTACGTCTTATAGTCCGCTCTAGATGCCGAAGTCGCCGTTATGGCAATGCTCCTCCATTTCGCCTTTCAATCAATACAAGTCCACGGTCCAGAGTGGTGGGGACTTGTCGGAGATGTTCAGTGCACATTGGCTCAATGTCCTACAGCCCCAGGGTTCAAGGTTGAGGACTGTCCAATTATAGGTTAGAAGTTTGCATTGGATGACTAAAACTGTCCTTAAACTCGATTCACCTGAAAATTCAAAGGACGTGATATTGGCGATTACCATACTGGAAGTACATCATGTTAGGAGAATGAGTTAGATTATATATCAACAAATGTTACATACTCGAAGAAGAAGGGACTATAGTACTTAGATACAGAAACCATGATAGATATCACCATCAAATTATTGTAACTGTCTTCAAAATGGCCACGTCATTTGTCTCTCTCATTCGTTGATGCTATATAACATCAACTATATTATAATTACTCAAATAGTTAACGCTTCGTGAGAAATTATTTAACTTATTGCAATGGAAATTTAAAAACATAACTACTTTGCATTGGAAATTGTTTGATGGCAGAAGGGCCAACCCAACCCGGGCTTGACCTAGGCGTGGCACGCCTCGCCAGGCACAGGACATCTGCTGAGCAAGATGTGCCTATGCATACGACCTGACCATGTCATGCCCGGTCGAGCTTTCAAATCCCTGCCAAGTTAATGGTCGTTGGATCCTAAAAAGAAGCCTGACAGCAGCAACTCACAGAGTAGCGATTGGGGCCAATAGGCATGTGGCCCTGTAGGTAAAGAGATTGGAAGGGTGGGGTCGGAGAGTAACGGGTTCGGGGTTCAATCCCCGTGAGCACCGCACACATGTACTGGCTTTTACCAAATGAAAAGTGATTGGGCAATTGAGAGTAGATTCTAAAGGCCTTAGGCCCAAAAGGAGAGATGGTGAAAAACAAAACCCTCAAGGGGCTATAAAGAAAATAGAAGCAAACAAACGGGCTTTTACCAAATGACCTAGCCCGGCTCTGCCTGCCATGGGTCTAGGTCGAGACTAGCACGTCGAGGCAACCGTGTCGTCCTCAGGCCAACCTAACCAGTTTGCCAGCACCGCGGTATACCAATGATAAAGCCGATCGAGGGGGATCCAAATTTACTTCTTTGACGCACGACAATTAGAACTGGAAAGAGATTCGGCTCTGCATTAGCATTCGAATAGCGAGGACGACAAGTAAAAAGCAAAAGAAAAGCCACCAGAACAGGCAATCAAAAGCAGTCATGATTGGGTTTTCCTCCAAGCCTACTAGTCAACGCGACCTCTTGCGCTCCTGCCACTTGGATTCGCTCTGCACATTTCACATCCTTATAGCTGTAACACCAAGGTGCCGCGACCTCCCCGTACTGGCCTCGCTGCCTAAGGGGTTTGGCTAATGGATTACTAAGTTTAAACCTAGCTCGAGCTCTCCCAAGCCCATACCAATTTGCGACTTAGGTTTACGTTATTAACATACAAATCAATTTCATTTAGGAGTTGCCACTAATCAGTTTTTGATGAGTCGATTAGACACCCAAGTAAAGCATACGAGACTTGCTTCACTTCTACAAATCAGAGATTCAAAGGTTTCGAGGACTTCATTATACTAATTAATCAACCAGTGTCCTTTCAATACCTAACATTGTTCAAACACCACCTAACGTATTCATGTAGTAATTGGGAGTCTCGAAATTCCATCTCTAACCAAGGTAAGGGAGCAACAATCAATACGTGAACCTAACGTGCTTAATCCACCACATGCAAGATTAAATTAAACGCGCAATTCGAAATGTGTAAATCAAGCAACGTACAATCAAACGTGGCACCAATCACACAAAAGGGCGAGAAAAGCCAATTCCAAAGCCCAAATAATATTTTTTAATTTTCCGGATTTTTGGAAATTTTCTGATTTTTTTAATTTTTTTTAAAAAATATTTTCAGGATTTTTAATGTTTTTTGGATTTTTAAACATTTTCGGATTTTTTTGGGATTTTTTTATTTTTAAATTATTTTTAAATTTTTATTAATAAAAATTTCGGACCGGGTCCCCTGACTCGATTCGTCCGACTGCCTGACCTGGATTACCGACCTGCCCAAGTTTTCAAAATTTGATCTTTTTATACTATTTCTTTTTCGATCTTTTTTTATTTCCTATTTTCCCTCTTTTTTTTTTCTTTTCTTTTTCTTTGGCTTTTCTTCCTTCTGTTCTCTTCTGCCCAGGACGTCTTCTTTACCAGGACTCCTCTTCACATTGTTCTCTTCCTTGACGTGCGTCTTCTCTCGAGAGTTCTCACTGAGTAGAATCACTGGCGACCACTACACCGAACCAAAACCAGCCTCCTTAATCCAGCACCACCAGCCACTAAAACGCCAACATTAACGACTGTTTTTTTTACTTTTCGATCACCAAACTTCCCGTGGTGACAATAAGTGCTAACGCAAACAAATAGGCATACAAGCATATGAAATGGAGATAGTGAACTAATGGTTGGGGCCTCAAACTGTGGGCCTCTCGGATGGGGAAGGAATTCTCCAGCGGGGATACGTGTACGCGCGGCCGACTTGGACAATGTGCAAACCATGGCATAAACACAAGAAAAACACGAAGTCAGTATTGATTTGACGAATACGAGTACTAAACAAGCACAAAAACCGAGTTCTAGGCACCGATTCCACAAAAAATCATTTGGATTTCCATTTAGACATTTCATCGAACATGTGGTATGCAAGTTGAGCTAAACGTTCTTGGGTGAGAAGGGTGAGATTCAATGCGATTTCTAGCTTTAAACACGATGTACACAACTCTAAACGACCGTGTATGACGACAAATTCATCTCAATTTACACAAAAACGTTCGAAACTTTCAGACCCAAACTCGGTGCTCAGAGCTTCTAATATCTCATTCAAGCATTTCGATGAACAGTTAGCATGCGACTAAGAACGCGAGGTCCAAATCTAATTTTGACGTGATTCTTGGCCTAACATGATACTTACGGACCCAAGTCGTCATTATACACTACGATCCAGCTTCGGTATCACACGATTGGGTCACGACACCACCTAGTGAACTTGGTATGTGAGACAACCGAGATGCAGGGGAAAGAAAAGGGCAAGTAAGTACCTGGTTCAGTCACCGAGTTCCAAATCAGTCGGGCTAATGTTGCCTGCGCGTAAAAATGTTCCTGATGATTGCCAACCTTCTTGCAACGAAGGGTTCTCCGTGGGTTTCTCAGCTCGATTATGAGGAGTTCCAACGGCCAAGAATCGGAGAACGGTTGACTCGGGTGTTCGCGGGCTCTTAGTGCATGGTGGAGGGGGCTCGATGGCGATTGGGGCGGTCCTCCGATGAAAGAGCGAAGCTTCGTTTTCTCCGATTCCCCTCAAGATCTCTCTCCTTGTCTCCTCTCACTCTCCTCCCGTCTCTCCTCTCGCTCTCTGTTCTCTCTTTAGGCTCTCTGTTCCTTTCTCCCGCTCTGTCTCTTTTGGTCCCCCGAAAATACCCCTCTCGGTCTCCCTTTTGGCAAAGAGTTCCCCCCTCTTTGGCGTCCCTCCAAAACGATCCCCGGGTCCGTCAATGGAGCCAGCTCTTTTTTCTTTCTATTTCTAGCTCGAAGCTGCCACTGATCAGTCTGCCCTCACTGCTCTGCTTCTTTGTCTTGGTTGGAACGCATGCAGGGAGGAGAGAGGAAGAGAGGCTAGGCTTGGGGGAAAAGAAGAAAAGAGATGGGCCGAGCTGGGCCCAGGTGCGAAGAAAGAAAAAAAAAGGGGAGCTAGGCTAACACGGCCCCGATTCGCCCCTTTTATTTTTATTTTTATTTTTATTTTTATTTTTTAAAATTTTTATAATTATTTTTTAAATAAAATAAAATAGATGAAAAAAATTAAAAGGAAAATATGCTTCACTAAATTCTATTAATGCAAATGCACCTAATATCTATGTGCCTTGTAATTTAATGAAAATATTTTTGGTTAAGGGTTAAAAATAAACTCATAATTTTCTATGCACTTAAACCCTAAATGATTAGGCAAAATTTAGGTGTCAATAACTGCCCCTCTTTGAATAAGAGCTCGAAGAGGTTCCCTTAAAAAATAAGAGATACCTAAATTTTGTTGGCGAAAGGCATGGGATGGCACAATGGCTAAGGCATGAGGAGTGATTTATTTATTTATAAATTTTGATTTGATTTTTTTTATTATTTTGATTTTTTATAATTTTTTTTATGATTTTGATTTTTTTGATTTTGATTTTTTTATTTTTTATTTTTTATTTTACGAAATAAAACTAAAAGGACGCCTAGGGACTAGAACCCTATGAACGTCGAAAACTCTGCGTAGGGACTAAAACCCTATGAACGGCTAAAGTGGAGGGAATAAAATCCTAAAAGCACATCTAGGGACTGAAACCCTATGAACTTCAAAGATTCTGCCTAGGGACTAAATCCCTATGAACGATAAAGGGATTAAAACCCTGAAGGTACGCCTAGGGACTAAAATCTTACAAACGTCGAAGATTCCGTCTAGGGACTAAAATCTTATGAACGTCAAAGGCTCCGCCTAGGGACTAAATGTTAGTGGTCTGCCCTAAGAATCAATCAAGGTTGATACTCTAATATTAGTTGTGGATTAGGTTGTGTCGGAAAACCGATCTTCACTATACTTAGGTAGTCATAATGTCTTGCTAGAGACCGCTTATGACTTGTGGGCCAAAAGAGTTTTGGGCACACTGCTAATGTTTAGTGAACCTATAGGGTCGCACACAATAGCGAACGGACTTAATATTTTCTATGCGCCTTGATCTACTTAAGAAGTAGATTTTAATTTATTCTCCTATTTAAATTATCTATGTGGTCGTGCGCGTTATGAGATAACGATTAAACGTACGATTAAGGGTGGACGGTTTGGCGGGCCCAAATAGCCCGGCCCACTTCTTTTAATTCCGCTAGATAATGAGGCTGTATAAATAGATAGAGAATCGCTCTCTATCCAGGTTTTTTTTCGACAGAGTATCGAAAATCAAAAAGAACTTCAAGATCTTTCGCTAGCACGTGGATCGTTGGAGAATTCCGTTCGTGTGTGTGGATACCGGTAGAGGCGCAACACTTGGGGTGCTCATCCAGACACAATCAGTTACTTATTTATCTTCGATCTGCAAAAGGTACATTTCGAAATTCCCTTTCAATTTCAATATATACATGGATCCTGTCTAGGGTTCTATATTCCGCTGCGTTGTTTTTCGTTGTTGAACCCTACACTAAAACCCTATGAATGGCAATAGATTCCGCCTAGGGACTAAAACCCTATGAAAGGCAATTGGAATAACACCTTAAAGGAACGCCTCGGGACTAAAACCGTATGAACGTCGAAGATTCTGCCTATGGACTAAAACCGTATGAATAGCAAAGGGACTTAAACCTAGAAAGTATGCCTAGGGACTAAAATCCTATAAACTGCAAAGGCTCCGCGTAGGGACTAAAACCCTATGAATAGCAATATATCCCGCCTAGGGACTAAAACCTGTGAACGACAATTGGAATTATACTTGAAGGAACGCCTAGGGACTAAAACCTTATGAACTTCGAAGATTCTGCCTAGGGACTAAAACCCAGAAAGTACGCCTAGGACTAAAACCCTATGAATGTCAAAGATTCTTTCTAGGGACTAAAACCCAGAAAGTGCGCCTAGGAACTAAAACCCTATGAACGTCAAAGGCTCCGTCTAGGGACTAAAACCCTATGAACATCAATAGATAGTGCCTAGGGACTAAAACTCTATGAACAGCAATAGAAATAACATCTTGAACAAACACCTAGGGACTAAAAACCTATGAACCAGAAGATCTCGCCTAGGGACTAAAACCCTATGAACGGCAAATTGCACTCAAGATTTTGAAATACCTAGGGTTTTGCACTCAAGGTTTTTGGAATACCTAAGGTTTTTCACTCAGGACTTTATGTTGTAAAAAACATGGTTTAAGGATAAGACCCGGAACCTTTTGAAATCGAGATTTAAAAAAAGACCCGGAACCTTTTGAAATCAGGGTTTTAGAAAAGACCCGAAACCTTTTGAAATCGGGGTTTAAGGAATGATCTGGAACATTTTGAAATCAAGGTTTTGGGAAAGACCCAAAACCTCTTGAAATCGAGGTAGGGAAGACCCAAAACCTTTTGAATTTAGGGTTTCAGGAAAGACCCAGAACCTTTTGAAATTAGGGTTTAAGGCAAGACTCGAAACCTTTTGAAATTAGGGTTTCAGGAAAGACCCAGAACCTTTTGAAATCGGAGTTTAAGGAAAGACTTGGAACCTTTTGAAATCAAGATTTAAGGAAAGACTCGAAACCTTTTAAAATCAGGGTTTCAGGCAAGACCAAGAACCTCTTAAAATTGGAGTTTAAGGAAAGACCCGGTACCTTTTGAAATCAAGGTTTGACGTGGGGAGACTTGTCATGTAAAGAAAGAAACTCTGAGCAGGTCATTGGAGTGCTCCGGGCTGCAAAAGCTCACTGTGCAAGGAAAAAGACTCTGGGCTACAAAAGCTCGCCAGGTCGATGGGGTGCTCCGGACTGCAAAAGCTCACCGTGCAATTTCGAGGCTGTAAATCTATTAATTAAGAAGATTCCGAAATGGCCACTGCACATATAACGGAATATGTTAAACAGGTGCCCTAATAGGGAAAGCATACCAAGCGAGATCGATGTCATTCAAATGTCATGAATGACACTATCGAAAGAATATCTTCACTGAGAAAATGTTGATTGCATGAGCAAATCAAACTAAATTCAGTTGTTTGGAAACCATTCAACATCATTCAATATCATAAGATTGCCATCAGGCTTGAGAAGTGTCATCAATCATCAAATTTCCTTAGGAGAAAGTCTTTTATCAAAATGATCTTAACTCATGAGAAGAGCTTGTTAAACATGCCAAACAAGAGCTCTATAGTCGAAAAGAGCTTCTCACAACTCTCAAGAAGACTGTTTGATCCCATCCATTGATGTGGGAAATAGTTTGATCTCTAATGTACCTCGCATTACCAATGTTGAAGGTTTTGAAAATCATTTGCAATAAGTACACATTGACCAATCCATGAGGTCTTTCGTAAGGACTATAATGCGAGCTTGATCATGATTTCAACAATGGATAAGCATCAATGGCTATGAAATGAAATAATCATTGATCATCATTTTCGCCAGGTTTACAAGTCAAGAAACCTTAAGATGAGATAAGACAACCTTGCCTCCACTTCTTCAAGCGACAGCTTCTTTGTAAAGTCCTTATTTTCACTTAAATCATCCCAATCAGAAGAGACTTCAGGAAAAGGTTGTAATGTTGGTTCGGTGAAAGTCTCAAAGGCTCAAAATTCTCAAATGGGATTTAAGAGTTAGTGGTTATCATGGCATCATTACCGTATCATCCAATCTTTTCGAAGGCACTCGACTTTTGAAATCTAATTTGTCTCGAAAGTCTATTGACTAATTATTTCAATGCAAGAGCTTTGCTCTTTTCTCTAATGATTTTTGCATTTGCAATGAATTTCTCTTCATGCAAGCATTTTTCTTTTAACATTTTTTTACGGGCATTGGCCTTACTTTTACTAAGCACACTGCTTTTTCGTGCCCTCCTAGCTTTCATTCGACTTTTGCTCATTCGAACCTTTTGAGCTCCTAGGACTTTCGAGATTTTTTACATGTTGTCACATAAGCACCAATTGGCTCGGTAAATCATGTACCTTGCCCTAGTGTGGGGAGACAATCATTATTAGGGCTTTAGAAATCAATGTTTAGGCTCAACTTTGGTTGAACAAAGGGTATATGTGTTTGGATAGAGCAATAAATGCTCTTCTTCACTTTGGGATGCTTCGAGCTTCCACAAGGATTCACCTGAAGTTAACACAAAAAGATTGATATAAGTGAGCTCAAAGAAATCTTTCTCATCTTTTTCACCAAATAGTGTCAATCAAAATCCCCAAATTTGCCCCATTATGAGGTAGTTCTTGATAGGGGTATTCTGTGAATTCTTCATATTTAAAGGGTCAAATGTGCTTAACTATGATCACCTGTAGTATATAGGATAGAGGAAAGAAATGCCTCTTTTTCACTTTGATCCATGTACTACTCGCGAATAAATCCCTCGTCCTTAAACAACACGGGTTTTCTTTTTCGCTCAACTCTCAAAATATTTACGAAATGTGTTTGGGAATGGCTTGCCTTTCTTTATCCTAAGCATTTCTTATTTGGCATTATTAACATCTCTTTTCATTTTGTTGAGATCAGTATAGTTGATTAATCTCCATAGGGAATTTTGATTCAAAATGAATGATCTATCAAGCATAAAGACAAATTTTTGTATAAAGACAATATTCAAAATTTTTGTAAAAAGTTTACTTTCACAATTCCTACTTTTGTGCTCTTTTTTTTTTTTTTGTTCAATTTTTACTTTTGTGCTTGTTTTTACAAAAACATCAAAAACTTTCTTTTCTTTTCTTTTCTTTTTGTAATGAAAATTCTCCATTTGATTTGCATTTGAATCTTGGAAGAAGGATACTTACCTGTAGCACGGCGACTTGGTAACCCTATAAAGAATAAGAAAGAATGTGTTAGTGGATGAATCTTTATAGATTAAAAAATTTGAAACAATACATCATTACCCTTCATTTGCATTTGTCCTTTGGGTCTTTGATGTTTCCTATCAAAGGAAAAGAGAATCATGTCAAAAATGGAATCAAAATGAACAATTGGAAGGATACAATTTACCCTCATTTGAATTCACCATCTTGGATGTTTGACGACTCCCTCTTTTGCTTTTGTCCTTTGGGTCTTAACATTCCGCTTTCTTTCGCTTTGACTTTTCGGCATTGTTTCGCTATTTAAGGGCATTGTCCCTTGCATGTTTTGCTCCATTTATCACCTGCATAGAAAAAGATTCGACATATTATTTCCACACTTGATTGAAAATTAATTAGGAACGATGTACGTCCTTTGCACCGAAATAGATGGTTCCGTCTCATCATGCTTTTTAGTTGGAAATGCCATCACCATGATCAAACGCATTTTTTATTCCATTTCGTCATACTTCATGAATGGTCGTTGTTGCCCCTTGAGTGATTTGCTCCAATCATCACTCTGCAATAAAAGGAAATGGGACGCGTTACCTCCAGACTAAATTGGACTCAATGTAGGAACGATACATCCTTTCACGCTAAATTGGATGTCTTGTCATGATTTGTTGGCAAGAGGCGTTGTTCTACATAAGTTGCCCATCATGCTTGCTTGGTGGGGGGAAGGAAAGATTTTGCCCTTTAGTCAAATGCTTCACATTGAGTTAGATGACTTCGCCATATTCAACTCCATTAAGTTTGACATGCGGTCCTTAATCCATCTCCGTTGTCTTTATACATGGGCGAAAAAAGACATGTCATTCATTTGTCAAGAATTGGGCCAATATTAGGAACGAATACTTCCTTTTTATGATAAACCGAATGATTATGTTTCATCGTGCTTTGTTTGGGAATTTCTTGAAATATTGTGCCCCTCCAATCTCATCTGTTTTTTGGCCAAATTATCTCCCAATTACATGCTCTCTCTCTCCCTTATTTGTGGAGGTAAATTGACATTGCAATGACTTATCATGTTTGCTTGTGGAACTCCGCTCATTTTCCATCATTCCTGCATATAGAAAGGAGAGTAGTACAGCTATCATGACTCGAATTAAAATGAGGTACAAATCATGACATGAATTAAAACGAGGAACGAGATACACCCTTTTATGGTTGGACGATTCTGTCGTTTCTGTTCTACTGGAGTGATACACCTCCTCCTTGGTGGTGACAACGCAAGTGATTGAGGCGCAACGGAAATCCAGGAGAGCCTTGCTCCAATAGTCGAAAGTCCAGATAGCGCCATTGTACAAACAACCCAGTATCCGTGTTGAATGCAGTCTTCCACTTTCTCCAATAGCAACCGGACAATTAAGTTCACGGACCAATTTTGAGTGTACTTTATCAATAGCTTTCAAATCTGCCGCAAGAGTTACGTAATCCATGTTTGCTTGAGCCATCCTATTGCCATTCTCATCAAATGATACCAATATACATGTTAAGCATGACCAAGAAATTCTTCTATTTTTGCAGCATGGTGCTACGATATGGCCAAGAAAGACGAGGCCTTTTCCATGCGGTGTGAATTGTGAGCACGCTCTTTCCGGTGTAATCTGACCACCATATATCTTTTGTGAGATCGGGAAGGTAACTGGTGCATGACCAAGAAATGAAGAGTATCCTGCCCCTGCATGTTCTGTGGGTGCCTTGTAAAGAGACGAGGTTTTCATTTATTCTCTTCAAGGCCACACAGAATATATTAAATATCTCCTTTTCGTCTGTACTCAACCATACTATACAGCCACAATCGGATGAAGATGAATGTAACCACCAACAAGCTGATGTATGCTTTCCTGCTTATGGTCTAACTGCACATTCTCAAACGATTTTAATTCTGGAGAAGCCTGATCTTTCTTAGCTGTATCTTTGACGCTATCAAGCATAACTGTGGTTAACATCAGAAATGGTGAAGAGTTCCTTGTTTTCTCGTCAATTGAGGGTTGAGATGAAAGGAAGCTCATGATATTCTTATTAACTAACATATAGACAAACGCTTGAACTTGTGAACCAGGGGGGTCCTCATTTGTATCACGCTTAACAATTGTTATAGGCGTATCTGTAAGCAAATCATTGGACTGCCCAAATCTTTCCGTCCATACAAATCACCAGTCCACAAAACTCCATGCCATCCGATGTTAGTGTTCGGGTCTTCTCGAAACTGTATGTATCAACCTGCCCCTCTCTGTGGAAAAATTGGTATCAGCTTTCCTTGACTTGTTTCAAAGCTTGTCCTCAAAACAACGCCACGCGACTACCATCAGGAGTTCTCAGAGGAAAAGTCTTATCTAGAGTATGTTGCAGTATCTTGGTCCCAACGAACAAGACATGGCTTTTATCGTGCTTCACAGACAACTTCCCTTCAAAGCCCCTACCTGCTATAGAGACCTTCCATTGAACAAGATCATTAGGGTTTTCATTCAATTTGATATCTAGATGACCTGATTGGAAAAAATTGATGCCAAAAGTGGATTACCCATGAATGATTAACCCTAGAAGTGATGGTCTTATAATTCGAAAATTTCAAATTGATCATAATCCCCAATTTGGAATAAAAATCCCTAATTTTCAATTGAATTTTGGGGCTTTTTGATTTATCTGGTAAATTATGAAATTGGACAGATAATTTTGTAATTCAAGGTTCCAGGATCATTTTTTGTGAAGAAACTATAGCCTAGAAATGACTAGAAATGACTCAATTGAATTTTTTATTCAATTTGGGCTTGTTTTTAACCAATTTTGGGAAAAAACACATTCTCAATTGAAATTTTCCAAAATTGATGCTGTATCAATGAAATTAGATTTAAAATAAGACTAAAAAATATTTTTATGGAATTTTTTGACTCCATTTGATATTTTTCTTGATTTTCTCTCTTATATTGGTCAAAATAAATTAAGGAAAAATTCATAAAAATTATAAAAAAAATTTATTTTTTGTTTAGGAATAGGTTCCTAAGCTTGGACAAGGTTCCTAATCGTATTTTTTGTGATTTTTGGAAAAATTTGAAAAATAGGTTAAAAATCAAGTGTCAACACTATGGAATTATGCACAAAGGTTTAAAATTAAATTGGTGAAATTGAAAATTTTATGATTGAATCAGATTTTGTACAATAGGTTTTATGACCAATTGGGTAATTGTTCCCAAGAAAATACTTTCTTCTTAAAGGCTAAGATGAAATTTTGACATATTGCTGTTGACATTTGATTTTTAGCTCATTTTTTTTCAGATTTTTTCAAAAACCATAAAATTAGAATTAGGAACCTTGGCCAAGCTTAGGAACCTATTTCTAAACCAAAAATAATTTTTTTAAAATTTTCCTGAATTTTTCTTTAATTTCTTTTGGTAAAAATGGTGAAAATCAAGAAAAATAGCAAATGGAATCAAAAAATTCCACAAAAATATTCATTAGTCTTCTTTTGAATCCAATTTCATTAATACAATGTCAATTTTATAAAATTTCAATTGGACATGTGTTTTTTTCAAAAATTGAGTAAAAATAAGCCCAAATTGAATAAAAAATTCAATTAATTCATTTCTAATAATTTTTTTCAGTTGTAGTGTCTTCACAAAAAATGATTTTGGAACTTTTAATTGCATAAAGGTCAGTCCAATTGCATAATTTACCAAAGAAATGGAAAAGCCCCAAAATCCGATTGAAAATTATGGATTTTTAGCCCAAATTGGATATCATTATCAATTTGAAATTTTCGAAGCATGAGACCATCATTTCTAGGGTTTATCAGTCATGGGTAATCCAATTTTGGCATCAATTTTTCCCAATCAGGTCATCTAGATGTTAAATTGAACAAAAAACCTAATTATCCGAATTTACAATATGAGAATTTTGGGTTTAATCGTGACAAAAATTAGGGCAAATATCATATTTGAGTATAAAATGTGATGAGGAATCCAATTTTGGGGTTAAAATTGAAAAATAGGGTCAAAATAGGGTCAAATTTACGAATTTAGACCAACCCGAGTTTGCCGGGTCGGCCTTCTTCCTCACCCGACTTGCCCAAAACGTTCTAAACCTAGAAAAATATCCTGTGCCCACCTCTTGATCGACTTAATCCAGCCAAATAAGCACGTGTTAATCTCATATTCCAGCTGAAGAATCTCCAGCTGGCGTCGAAGATTCGATTTAAACAATTTGGAGTCGGTGATAACCAATTTTGGGTGGGAAACCGAGCTACAAAAGAGAGGAAAAAATCATTATCCAAGGAGGAGAACTATTCGACAAAATTCTAGAGAGAAAGGGAGAGAAAAACAGAGAGAGAAAGAGAGATTTCTAGAGAAAGAGTGAGTTGAGGCCCCCAAGACCAAGTGATCAGGCAAATCGGCCTAAACGGTGAACCTCCTCACTTGAGAAGTTGTGACGAAGTTGATCGTCGTCGCCTGAAAGTGAAGCTCAACCGGCGTGTCCAGACGTTCTTCGACAAAGCCAAAGCCACCAGATTGAAGTCCAAGTACCTAGGAAGAGCTCCACGATCGCCATCTGCTTCGAAAACTTCATATGATACGTTTTTGAAGCAGGTAAAATCCAGTCCTCACCACGGTTTTCCAAAACTCCAGCAAAGTGAGATCGAGTTTGATATTGATGATCATTTGATTTATATGGCAATTTTGAGTCCTTTGGGGCCTAATATGATTTTCTAATCATGGTTTACATTGTTTGATTGCATTTCTGATTGAAAAACGCGCATGAATCGTCTCGGCCACCATTAAACTTTCTCGCCGAAGCTTCCTTGACCTCACCGGAGCGCCTCTCGTGGTCATAAGCCACTCAAGTTAATTGATTCTATCTTTGATTGATGTTCTAACGTTGATTTGGATCACTTTAGATGACTAGGGCGATTAGAATAAAGATTTGAAGCTTGGTGAAGCATGTTTAGGTTAGTGATGACTTAGGATGTTTAGATCGGTTTTTTGTAGGCCGATGGCGGTACGACAGCGAACTAGTTAGATTAGAATGATAAGAGATGACAAGGTCTCAACACTGAACCAATTGAAAAAACGATAAAAGGTCGCTAGAGACTCATCGACGGTGAGCTCACATCGGCAGTCTTGATAATGATCAAGTTCAGATTATGCTCGCCAAGTGCTCGGCAAAATGTCGAAAAGAAAGGCAGTGAAAACAACGTCGTTTCAGCATTGTGCCCACCGGAGCAATGGCCGGCGCTGGTGCCGGTCGATTCAGCTTGGCCGAACCGGCCTGAACCGTTTCGGTCTTGTTCAACCCTCGACGGGATTTTTTTTGAAAAAATCTAATAAAAAATTCAAAATTTTATAAAAATTAGAAAATTCAGAAAATCTATAAAAAAAATTTCGAAAATTCAATAAAAATTTCAGAAAATTCAAAAAAAAATTAGAAATTCGGAAAACTTCATAGAAAATTGAAAAAAAATTTCTAAAATTTTTTCTAAAAAATTGAAAAATTTATGGAAATTTCATAAAAAAATCGAAAATTTTAGAAAATCCATAGAATTCTCAAAAATTCCTAGAAAATTCATGAAAATGAGAAAAATTTAGAAAATTCTTAAAAAATCCCAAGATGCCATAAAAAATTTCAAAATAAATCAAAATAAAAAGTTTCAAAAATTCGCAGAATGATCCAAAAACATTATGACCAACCTTTGCAAGTGAAATTAGAATTTTTAGAGTTGTCTAAACGACATTTTTAGAAAATCCTTAGTTTATGGGTTTTTACCCCTAAAAAACCTTAAAACCCTAAAACAACACACATTACTGAATGAATAAGCATTTAGGGCTTTACTAGGGTTTTGGTATTTTGAATTGATTTCCATTTTAGAGACCTAAATTAGGATTGTTTTGTTTGATTGTAATTGATTGTGTTGCTTATATTGATTGATTGAGTTCTCACATTTAGAATGGTTAGTATTAGTGGATAGACTTTGGAAACTCGTGTGGCACGTTAGACACATTATATCGTTTTTGGTACCGAAAGAGCGTTAGAGATCTTGATTCGGGATCATTAGCGTAACCAAGTCCCCGTATTTAGAATTTCTAATTCGCAGAATCGTGGTATTTCTCCTGTACCCCGATTAGGTTTCTAGTTAACCTATCAATAATGACTAGTGGTGATTTCAAATCAAAACTCTGACAAAATAAAAAGATAAAAAATCACAATCCACTGTCACGTGAGGTATGGTCCGAAAGAGACCCCCGTTTGGCTAGTGATAGGATGTCTGTGGGACGTTTGAGCGAAATATCCGTATCAGGCCCTAGTAGCTCATTCAGGAACAGTTTCCCTATTCATGACAAATAAAAGTACCTCTTTAGCGTGCCAATGGCGCAGCACGATAGGCTTGGTGACTCCGCTGGGGACTTGAGAATTCTAAGTGGACTTAGGCCTAGATAGAACGATATGTATGTGTTTTGTGCTCGCGCAAGGATCCTAGGTACGTCTCACTAATGATCGTGTTAAATAGTTTTGTAGATGAGAGGTATAAGGGGTGTTGTCTTTGTTGATCTTTGTTTTGTAGGATGGTGTTGGGATTGAATGTAATTTGATTGAATTTTTGAAGTGCTATTTGGTTATTAAATTTTTATGCATGCATTTAAATTGCTTTAGCACTATACCATTCACACACACCACCCGTGGCCCAACCCCGGCTACATTTAGGATTACCCTTAGGAGGTATGTGTTTAGGCGAAACTAAGAGTCGATTGCTCATGGGATTATTTAAATGCAATACCGATCACCAAAATGGAATAATATTCCATTACTTTAGGCCGATTGCCTATTAGAATAGAATCCCTTGTTTATTAAGGTGGTGACCTTGAGACTTTAGCATATTCTATACCTTTTAGGTGTCAAAATCTCACTTGTTGCATCTGCATGTCTTTGTGGTTAGTTTACCTAAAACCATACAAAACGGTCCCGGTGAGTAGGTATCGTTCCATTCCCTTCTCTTTCAATTATGCAAGTTAGTTGACACAATTTGAATAAAATGCCTAAATGACAATTAATGGTTGATCTAAGTGCCCTTTAATACTAGAATGAATGATTAGGGAAACATGCTCCATTTGACCATTTTTTTAGATGGAATGTATAGATCCATGGCGAATTTTCAATGTAATTTGAGTGACGATGTACCCAAAATGTGACATGTATAATTCAATGAGCCGAATGTTCATTTTAATGTATTCAAAGTTGTAATCCATAGGTTAAGCCTTTATGGTCTAAATGGAGCATGACAAAAGGGCATTTGCATCAAACACTGATTTTATTTCCATTTTCAAGTATATACTCTTTTAAGGCTTAAATGGATTAAAGGTGACATTTGTATCACTTTCTAAGCATGCAAATGTACTTTATCTCTATTTTACCCTAAAAGGACATATGAATGAAAAGGAGGCATTAAAATTAATTAGTAATCCATGGTGATTGATAAAAACTTTCTTTTGAATGCTTTAGATCAACATGGAGAAATTAGATATACAAGTCATTCTAGTCCCCCGAAAGGAGTTTTTGACATGATGGGAAAATATGACCAAAGACAACCGGTTGTATGTAGAGAGAGACTTAGATACCTATTTGAACTTATCAACCTTAAACCTCAAGTGAGCTTAATTCAGGTGTTAGCCCATTTTTTGGAAGTCACCACTACGACATTTCAACTTGGAGAACACAAAATGGTGCCAACGTTAGAAGAGTATAAAGCTACCATTGGGATTGATTTCAAACCAAGAATCATAGAACCCCCGATTGGATTAAAGCCCGCAAGTGTGATAGCTGAATTTCTCAACTTGAAGACTTCTCAAGTGGAAAAGTTAATTAAGTCAAATACTGGGAGATTCCCCTTATCCTTTCTAATGGCGAAGTACTCCAAATTGCCAAAGGAAACCGAGAATATTTCTGCGAAGGTTTTCATTCTTGCTTTCTTTGGGTTCGTCTTATTCCTTACATCAAAAACTGGGTTGAATCCTCTAATTGCAGTAATTGCTAGGCAAGCCTGCCTAAGGTGGGACTTCTCCAATATGCTTTTAGCGGAAACTATCATCTCTTTGAACAAGTACCAATGCCAAGAGAAAGATGTACTCCGAGCTTTAGCCGGATTGCTTTTTATATGGTTCGTTTCACATATTCAACCTTGGGAACGACACATGCACATTCAAGAAATTGGTTTAGCTGTCAATCCTATTGAGAGGTACCTTAAAATCCAAGAGAAATTTCCAAAATACTCCTTCCATGAATGGGCTAATTTCATTAGGGCATTGACTTCCGATCAACTCCAATGGAGGATCAAGTGGCTAAAGATAGTCAAAGCTCGGATTACTTATCAAAAAGGCAATTTGGTGCCATTGCTTGGTTTGAATGGTGGAACCGCCTATTGCCAATTAAGGGTTGCGCGACAATTTGGAATGATCCAACACATACCACCTAGTTGGCATCTCAAGGAGTTCACATTCGTGATACCACAAGAATCCCTACCGGAAGAAAGAAAGTAGAGAGTTGCAAAAAAGTGTTGACAAATTGTCGATTCTTTGAAGAGATCAACTGAGCAAATGGTGGAATGGCCTGAAGGTTTGAAAGGAGAGATGAAGCTCTACTTGACATCCAATGAATACATAAAGTGGTTGAAGCCTAAGTGTCCAATTGACGTTGAACTGTATGTGCTATTAAGCATTACCATTAACCTCGATGAGCCATATATCCTAGAGTACATTGTGCCGAATACACTTGGTGTAGAGCCATATATTCCTGAAGAGATTGTGATCGATATAGAAGAATGGGAAGCATGGGTTAAAGAATGGATTGATATGAAAAGGCTGAAGCTACCTTAATTAGGAAGAAGCCTAGACTTGCTTAAGCTAGTTGCCCCATTTTGATTTGAAGCGTTGTAACACAAGCTTTCAAAATTGAAACAATTGCTTTATGAATAAGAGTTTGATGAAATCTTAAACACATTTTCGAAAAAAAAATCACCATATATTACAATTCTTTGAATTGTATGATTGCTTGAGAAAGACATTGATAAAAATTTTATACAAGACCAAGGCTTGTATGAAAGTTCGTATCCTTGTTAATCACAAGAAAAACCATACAATTTAAAGGATATAGGAGTTCATGTTTGTTCCATCATGCTAACACCTTGTCTTTCTATAAAGCAGGTAACATAGCAACGGAAGAAAGAAGAACCCGAATCCGAACTCGTTCGCTGACTAAAATGGCGGAAAAAGAAACTCGTACCCGACTAGCTGAAGTTGAGAACCAAATGACTCAAATGGCCGCTATGATGGCGGAAGTGAAGGCCTTCACTATTGCTTCACGAGGATCTTATCCTACTATTCTTAATGCTAGAACTTCTAATGCTACGGAAACTCCTATTGAAGAACCAGTTAGAAGTAAAGAACCAGTCCAAGAAAATCCTCCAAAAGCTACCCATAAAGTAGTAAATTTGGAGGAAGAGGATCTAGCTAAGAGGACATCTAAAGTGAAAGATGAGGAAGAGTCCAAAAGATTGGCCAAAATTGAAGAATGTTTGGCGAGTTAGGGATATGAATTGCAAAGGTTCAACAAATTCTCACCATATGCAAAAGTAGTTGTTCTGGAAAATTACAAGAAACCAAAGTTCGTGAATAAGTATGATGGAACCGGCTGTCCTAAAAGCCATTTGAAGTATTACCTTCGCAAGATGACGAGGTATTCAGACAACACGCCACTTCTTATTAGCACGTTTCAAGACAACTTAAGAGGAGCGGCCCTGGCATGGTACACTGCACTTGACATAGAAGATTTCACAGAATAAGATCGTTTGGCGGGAGAATTCCTCCGTCAATACAAATTTAACATAGAAGTACTCCCAACTAGGGAGGATCTCATCAGAACAGAGAAAAGAAAGAATGAAGGGTTTCGAGCTTATACCTAGAGATGGAAAGCTGTCGCAACCTGCCATAAGTGATGATGAGCTTATTGAACTCTTCTTGAAATCGTTGCCAATTGAATATTACGACAAACTACATGTGTCAGGCTGTCAAAAATTCATTATGCTGGTAAAAGTAGGTGAAAGGATTGAATGGGGATTGAAAAAGAAGAAAACCTAAGAAACAACAACACGGAGGCTTTATCTTGGGAGTAAAGATAAAGAGCCTGTATGTGAGGTATGGTGTCTAGCCCAAACATTCATCAGACGCCATTTTCAAAGCAATCCAATATCGCTTGGAAGATCCCAAGGCAGTTTGAGCCAAAGAAAATCCCTGAAAGGCAATTCACACCTTTGTCGCGTCCCTTGTCAAAGCTACTATCGATACTTCTAGAAAGACATTTGGTGGCAAAAGAGGTGCTAAGAGAAAATTCTGCAAGGTATACTTGGTATGATAAATCAAAAACCTATGCATACCACGTGAGAGAAAGCGGACATAACGTAGATAATTATCCCACTCTAAAATACAAGATTCAGTAGCTCATCGACAAAAAGATACTTAACTTTCAAGAGCCCGAACCAAATGTACATTAAAATCCTCTTCTTGAGCATAATGTGGTAAACATGATTCGGGATGAATAAGAAATAATTAGGTTTAATGATGAAGATGAATATGAAGCCAAGCTGAAAACTTCTCGATTAGGGGATGCCCGTTTTCGTCATGAAGCACTTTTAAAAGGTGAAATTGTAGACAACTTGGGAGAAAACTCTAGTAAGTATAACTTCCAAGTGAAATATACCCACCACCATGGGCATTCAATGATGAAGTAATTGTGCCCGATGATTGGGGCGGTATGGATGATGAGCTGAATTCTGAGAATGAAATTTCATTCGAAGACAAAATGGATCAATACGAAAAATATAAGGAAAGGATCCGTCATGGTGAAAAGCATTTTACCCAAGAATCACTCAAGCGGAGCGAAACTATGGACCTTCTTGGTCAGGATAGTGGTAGGTACAATTACCATGTCAAACACACACCCCCTCCCTGGGCTTTTAAGAATAAAATAATCACACCTAATGGTTGGGGTGGAATGGATGCAGATGAAGCCGACAGGAGCATAGTGTCCATGGTCACATCATTTCTAATCAAACTTGATAAAGTGGATAAGTACGAGGAAGAAAAGGTCATATTGAACCAATTACCATTCAACTTCCAATTGATCAGCTAATAATTGAAGAAAAAAAGACACAACTGTGATTGTTACTTTGCCTCCAAAAGAAAATTTTGATACTAAGTGCGTGCCCTGGGATTACGCACCTAAAGAAGTTGATGCCATAACTCGATTGGGAAGGTGCTACGTCCCAAAGGAGGGTGAACATGAGAAAAAGGGTGTAACCGAGGAAGATGTGAAGCAATTGTAGCCAGTCATGAAAACAAGTGAGTATGAAGTAATAGAGCAGTTAAGGAAGATGCTTGGATAGATTTCCTTGCTGGATCTTTGTAAAATCTCAGAGAGTCAAAAAATGGTGCTTATAAAACTTCTTAATGAAGTACATATCCCGGAAACAATCAACGAAGTGCAATTGGAGGATTTCGTTGGCACTATTCTTTTGAAAGATTAGATTGCTTTCTCTAATTAAGATTTTTCGATGGATGAACATTCACACAACAAGGCCCTATACATTGCCATCAGATGCCGGGGCAAAGAAATATCACATGTGTTGATTGATAATCGCTCTGCACTTAATTTATGTCCTCTAAGCACACTGCATCGTTTGGGAATCAGTGAAGAATTCATTAAACCTTCTAAGGTAACAGTTCGTTCGTTTGACAGAATGAAGAAAGATGTCATTGGCGATATCCAACTTGAGGTAAATATAGGCCATGTGCCCTTCTTAATTGAATTTCAAGTGGTGGATATTCCGATAACTTTCAACTTGCAGCTAGGAAGGCCCTAGATTCATATGGCTGGTGCTATCTCTTCCGGTCTCCACCAGAAAGTTAGATTCGTTATTAACGGTAAAATGATCACTGTACACGGAGAGACAGATTTCACCACTTACAAGGAAAGTGCAATACCATATATCGAGCCTGAGGTAAAAGAGAAACTGAGCTATCATTCCTTTGAGATATTTCAATGGTGTAAATTTCCGCCGTAAGTATTATAAAGTCCCCAAAACTCTCAACATCATCTATTATGTTGGGGAAGGCGTTATGCCAATATGGATTCACTCCTAATGACGAACTTGGGTCAAAAGCTCAAGGAATCAAGAAACCTATTATCCCATTTGCCACAAAAAGGAGACATAGAATAGGTTATATCACAGAGAGATCTAATAATCACTAGGGAATTCAAAGCCGAGATTAGAAGAACCATAGAGGTTCTGGAAGTCGAGGTGATCGTGTTATCAATCCATCAATACGGAAAGGTAAAGTTAAGGAGCTTCCTTATTACCAGATCCATATCAAGGAGACTTTTCCTAGACCTTCCAAGCTACTTTAAGAGGAGGATTTATGCACAGAAGAAGAACCTATTTTACTGTGCTTATTTGAGGAGAATGTTATCAATATCATTATAACTAAAGCAGAAAATATCTACGTACTGGAGTAGAAAGATTCTCTTGAGCTTTTACTTGCTTCATATCTTTTCCATTGCATTATTGCTTTTATAGTTTCTAGTTTCATACTAGTTCTATTAGCAATTTCAAATTTAGTTGCAATTTCCATTCCTGATGATATAATTGTAATCACACCTTTCAATTCAATAAAAGTGTCCAATTTTTTGTTAAAGACATATGGAAACAAAATCAAACCTATGATGAAAATAGCCCTTACTTGTGAGGCTTGAGGCTTTGGATTTCTATATTGCTCCTGGTTTTGAAAGTGGTTTTAAGAGCAAGGGAGTCCAAGGATATGAGGACTAGCTCTATCATTCCGTTCTTTCAAAATAGATTTCAAAATGGATTTCAAAAAGAAAAAAAAGAAAAAAAGGCTTTTCATGATAACTTGTGCATTGTTATACCTTATATGTGATTACTAACCATGTTTGTTACATGTCAAGCATGAGCATTCTCATATTCATAATAGATTTTTATGTGACCCAAATCCTTCGAAAGAAATCACTTGTGATATCGAAGAGGATAACGAGGATGAATAATGGGTTAAAAAGGAATGGATTCGTTATAAAGAATCAAAGCCACTTACATTAGAGAAAATAATCACCATCAATCTAGGTGATAAAGAGAATCTCAAAAAAGTTAAGATAGGAGAAAGTCTTTCTTCTACAGACGCAAAGAGGATGATTGATTTACTCAGAGAATATCAAAATATATTCGTATGGTCCTACGCCGACATGCCAAGCCTTGATCCGAACATAGTTGAATATGCTTTACCAATCGATCCAAGTATCCCTCCGAAGAAAGAGAAACTTCGGCGAACTAAACCGGAATTGGCAAAGAAAAAGAAGAGGAAGTGATGAAATTGCTTAAAGTTGGATTCATCGAAGTAGTACCATATCCAGAATGGGCTGCTAACATAGTTCTTGTATTAAAGAAAGATGAGCGAGTACGGGTCTGCATTGATTATCTTGACTTGAATAAAGCAAGCCCTAAGGATGATTTTTCACTTCCACACATCGATGTACTAGTGGACAGTACTGTAGGATTTGAAATATTTTCATTCATGGATGGCTTTTTTGGATATAATCAAATCCTCATAAAAAAAGAAGACAAGGCGAAAACATCCGTCATTACTCCACGGGGCACATTCTATTACAAAGTGATACCTTTTGGTTTGAAAAATGCTGGTGCCACGTATCAAAGGGCAATGGTAACTTTGTTCCATGATATGATGCATAAAGAAATTGAAGTATACGTGGATGACATGATTGCAAAATCCAGACAAGGAGAAGATCGTGTTGAAGTCCTTTGAAAATTATTCGAAAGACTCAGAAAATACAAGTTGAGATTAAACCCTAATAAATGTGTATTTGGGGCAAAATCTGGCAAATTGCTAGGATTTGTAGTCGGCAATAGGGGCATCGAAATAAATCCCTCAAAAATCAAGGCAATATATGATCTCATGACTCTTTCCACAGTAAAAGAGGTGAGAAGTTTATTGGGGCAATTAAATTACATTGCCCGATTTATCTATCAGCTTTCTGAAACTACAAAACCATTCATCAAATTGCTGAAGAAAAATGTTAAAGTAAAGTGGGACGAAGAATGTCAGCAAGTCTTTGACAAGATCAAAGAATATCTGATATGTCCATCAGTCCTTGTACCATTAATCCTTGGAATTCCATTGTTTTTATACCTGACAATTCATCACGAGTCATTAGGAGCAATGCTTGTCTAAAAAAGACCAGGCAATGGTAAGGAGCAAGCCATTTATTACCTAAGTAAGAAGTTTATAACATCATAAATGAATTACTCAGCAGTTGAAAAGACATGTGTTGCATTAATATGGGTGTTGCACAAACTAAGGCAATACACTCTTCATCACCAAATCTTGCTGGTAACCGAAAACAACCCAATCAAGTATTTACTTGAAAAATCTCCTTTGGTTGGAAAGTTAGCAAAGTGGCAAGTCTTGCTATTAGAATTTAATATTAGAAGTTCACCACAAAATCAGTCAAGGGACGAGCAATGGCTGACATACTGGCAGAAAATTTCCAGAATACTACTAATCCTGAGGATGAACGATTCGACGATTATATATTAGCATTGGTTGATGATAAATGGATCATGTATTTTGACGGTGTAATCAATTTATCTGGATCAGGAACTGGTACAGTGTTGATTTCCCCAGAAAGCCACATTATCCAGTATCTGCAAAATTGATATTTCCATGCACTAATAACATTGTTGAATATGAAGCATGTATTCTTGGCTTGCAATGAGCCCTCTCAATGAAGGTAAGGAGATTGCAAATATATAGAGATTTTATGCTCATCATATTCTATGCTCATCATATTACAAATAACTGGTGAGTGGCAAACTCAAAATACCAAGTTGATACCTTATCACAGATACTTAGAAGGAACGGTGGAGGAATTTGAAGAAATAATATTTGATTATCTTCCAAGAGTTCAGAATCATTTCGCAGATGCTCTTGCAACATTATCATCTCTACTGCAAGCAGAAAATGGTGTGGATGTAAAGCCTTTGAGAATCAACATCCTTGAACAACCAACTCATTGCATGGTGATTTAAGCTGAATTTGATAACGAACCATGGTTCCACGACATTAAGAAGTATCTCCAAACTAGAGAATTTCCTTAAGGAAGCCAACCAGAAGATAGAAAGTTTATAAAGAAAATAGCCACTAAATTTTTCTTCAGCAGTCAAACTCTTTACAAGAAATTATTTGATTCAATTCTATTAAGATGTGTTGATGCTAAAGAAGCTGAACAGATCATGAAAGAAATCCACGAAGGCGAATGTGGCCCGAAAGATCATGAGGTTGAGATACTATTGGATGACAATAAAAACAGATTGCATCCAACATGTGAGATGTTGTCATCAATGTCAAGTCTATAGAGATAGATCAATGCATCGCCGAACGAGCTGCATCAAATGTAAGAGCCATGGCCATTTTCGATGTGGGGCATCGATATGATTGGCTCAATTAACCCAAAGGTCTCAAATGGGCATTGCTTCATTTTGGTTGCAATTGATTATTTCACCGAGTAGATTGAAGCAAATTCTTACATAAATGTCACCGCCACGAATGTCGCAAAGTTCATTAGGCGAGACATCATTGCCAGATATGGAGTTCCAGAAGCAATTATTACTAACAATTGCTCAATTCTAAATAACAAGATTGTGGATAATTTGCTTGAACATTTCCATGTTCGACATTTGAACTCGTCCCCATATCGCCTACAAATAAATAGAGCAGTGAAAGTAGCAAACAAGAATATTAAGAAGATATTATCTAAGACAGCTGAGAATTATCGTCACTGGCATGAAAGGCTACCATATGCTCTAATGGCATACCAAGCTTCACTTCGAACATCAACTGGGGCAACTCCATTTTCCCTGGTTTATGAGATGGAAGCGGTATTACCCATTGAAGTGAAAATTCCTTCATTAAGGATTTTATCTCAATTAAAGCTTTCAGAGGTAGAATGGATTCGGCAAAATGTGAACGACTCAACATGATCGATGAAAAGAGGTTAAAGGCTATATATGTCATGGACAAGCCCATTAGAAGAGAGTTGCCAAATCCTTCAATCGAAAAATGAAGCAAAGGCATTTTAAGGTGGAAGATTTGGTAATGAAGAAAGTCATTCCCAATAATTCAAATCCTCGTGCGAAATTCACTCCAAATTATAAAGGTTCATATGTTGTCAAGACAGTTATTCCTGAAGGAGCATTAATTCTTGTAGATATAGTTAGAATAGAATTGGCTCATCCTGTAAATGCAAATGCTATCAAGATATTCTTCCCATGAAATGAAATGATTTTGGTCACTCTAGAACATGTGCATATCATGCATATCATAAACATGTTTGTTATTTTTGCAGAATAAAGCAAAAGGAGTTTAAGATGATCAAATATCTCCAAAATCCCCAACGAAGTTGATAAAAGATAGAGGAAAGTATTGTTCCCAATTTACTTTCCTTGATGTCATCTTTTAATATGTTCTTCCTTTTTGCCATCCCCAATGGAACCAAAGTGGAAACATACAAGAGAATTGGCGGTAATTGTTCCAATTGTTATTAAGAATTGCTCGAATGAATTTTAATACTTGATTCCTAATTTTGTAGGACCTTCATCAAGTCAAAAAGGAATTTCATCAAAGCAATTGAGTATTTGAACAAAAAAAAAACAAAACAACAAACAAAACAGTTTGGGTTTTAAAGAGTTTACCTTTCTGAAAAGATTGAACTTTTTTTTCCCCAAGCGGGTTGACGTGAAAGCTGAACAAAATAAAGCAGTTTGTTTTAAAGATCATCTCGAAGAGTTTCAACCAAAAAATTTTTGAAACATGCATTCTTTGAGCATACACTGTGCATCAGAATTCCCTAAAAAGGATTATTTGATAAAAAGTTTTGGAAGATTGCAAAGAAAATATTTGGATGAAACCAAATGAAAGACCTTCAAATGATGAAGGTAAACCATGTCCAAACACGTCCTTTATACACTCGAGTGGAATGAAAAGAATGAGTGCTAAAAGTGAGAAAAACCTCATCTTAAGGAGATAGGAGATATTCGCAATGATTACATTGATTTAAATGATGAAAGGCAATGGTTTCACTATCCAAAACACATGATTATCCCTTGCAAATCAAATTTGAGCCTAAACAGTGGAGGAGTTTTTCAAAATAACCTTGTTAAGAACAACCCCACATTGAGGCAAACTAGGAGGTTTGTAGTTGATGTTTACGGAGAAAAGGATCAAGAAAGACTTTGTTGCATGTACTTGCATCAATCTTTCTATGATAACTTCAGATAAAATCATATGGAAGCTTGCAATATCCCAAGATGAAGAAGAGCATTTCATTTCTTACCCCTAAACACATTACCTTTTTGCAAAGCCCGATCAAGCCTGAATATTCATTTTAAAACCATAAATTGGTGATCATTTCTTTACACAGGAGCATGAGCATGTGATCCACTTTGGATAAATAAGAAACAAAAGACATGACACGGAGTCCTTAGAACTCAAAAAGGTCGGAAGCCAAAAGATTTAGAAAATACAAAAGAATCAGAGGCATGAAAAAGCAGTTTATCTGGTAAAAGCAAAGCAAATGCCCAAGAAAATGAAGAAAAGAAAAGGAGAGTTCGAAAGAAAGCTCAAGATGATCAAAGATCACAACAAGCAGCACGATAAAAAAGAGAAAAGAAAAAAATCATTATGAGTGTTTAGAGGACTCTTGTGATCATGAAAGAAAAAAGATCCTTAGCGGACAAGAGAAAAAAGGATGGTAATGCCAAGAAGATCACCAATTTCGCAAAAGCCCTGAATGCAAAAATAAACAAGCTTTTTAAGCCTACCCAATATCAATATTGTAATCTCTCCCCAAAGACTTTTCAGATTGGGATGTTGAGAGTGAAAACATGATTCTATGACAAGTCATCACTCAAAAGAATGTATGCAATAATGTATTTGTTTGTCCTCAAAGTTCTTAACTTGTAGACCCGAAATGAGTCGAAAAAATATGATGAAAGTTTTTTCTTGGCCTTAAAATACCTATCCTTTGAATAGCCATTGACCAAGCCTACGTTACAATCCTTTGAAAGACCTTGTCGGATCAATCTAATTGTATACATTGCGAACATCTCTAAATACCTGAGGATCGGTCAAGAGAGATAATCCCAACATTTCGATGTTACTACTTGAAATTAAATTCGATATTTTTTCGCTTACTATGATTGATAGCAATAGACGTATTAACAAAGTGGCTTTTTTATATTTCACCAAATGATTAATACAAGCAACGATAGTCTCTTATATAAGAAACATGTGTGTGATATATATACACACACACACACCTCACAATACTGAATATTTGTGAGATTTAAATTGACATTCTAAAATCTGACCCACTTGAAATTTATGAAATGGATAATTATATGGACGTGCTTGTAGTTATATCTCGCCCGAAACTGATCACTCCTGGGATACTAACCAATAGGGAATGGCTAATTAGGGATTTAAATTCGCACGACCCAAGAAACTCGATCGTGAACCGACTTTCGACCATAAAAATTATCGAGGTGACATTTTGAGCAAATGTAGGCCGATCCAAGGATAGTTAGGGATCAATTTGCCGTTGTCACACGAGTGAACCGCGGGTGATTCCGCTTGACCACGAGATGTGTTGACAAATAATCCTAAACCTATACCAAATGATCGTGCCCGTCGAAACTAGCGATCAATCCTTGCGATTACGTGACGACCGAGGTCGTCACGATTCGAGTGAACTTAAACGTGGCTTGATTTAGTATCGGCCACGGGTCAAATGTGCGAATTTCCCCAAAAGCCACCCGTTAATTTGAGATACGCTCAAGTTATATTAATTAAATTTAGTCATTAATTAAAGACCAAGATGGGTATTGGAAATTACGAAAGTCATGACAAGATAATTAGACGATGTTGTTATTGGCTTAGTCGGCCTCAGATTTGTCCAAATTCTTCAGAAAATTCAAATTCTGGCGAGAAATGGAAAAAGACCGTTTTACTCCTGAGATTTGGTTAAGGCCAACTATAATGTGAGAGAGGCATTTTGGTCATTTCACATCAACATTAGAAATAGAAATTTTTGGATAATTTTGCTTTGGAAATTTTGTGAAATTTCAATTTTGCCCCTGGATATTTTTGGCAAGGATTAATCTTGGTCGTCGATCTTAGGATAAGATCAAATCGTGGCCGTTGATTTACAAATAGAGAGGAGGGTAGGATGGTCATTTCCTAGGGGTATTAGACATCAATAATTGACTATTTAGCCTATTTATTTCTATTTTTCTCTCTCCCCCTCTCATTTTTCTCACTCTCTCGGCATCTCTCTCTCCCTCTCTCTCCCGGCTGAGCTTCCCCCTCCTCTCACCGTGCCTGTGGCTAGCCGTCGAGGCCGGCCATCGCCGTCGCTTCCCTACCGAGCCGGATTAGCCACACGTTGGAGCCGCCGCCGCCGCCGTATCCGCTCACCTCACACCACCACCTCACCGCCTCTCTCTCTCTCTCCCCTGTTTTTCTCCCTCATCGAAACACCACCATCCTCATTCGGTTCTATCCAGCCGCGAAAGACCAGCCACCGTCCAGCCACTGCGATCCGCCGGGCCGCTCGCCGTCTCCGTCCGCCACCGTGGGGCCGCCGGACTGCTGCCCCTCTCTTCTGCCCGAGCTAGCTTAGGTTTCCAAGTAAGTAGCCCCCTAGACCTTATTTAGGATATCGGGTATCAACAGACTTAATTAGGGGCTGAATCGGGTTGATTAGTGCCAGTTTAGATGTTATTTAGGGGCTGTTTAGGGGTTATGTTAGTCGGCTGATTCGGGGACTGAAATTTGGCTGATTTGTTGGAAAAATTGTGACGTATTGGGACTGATTTGATGTTGAATTGAGTGCTGGATATTGCGGATTGAAATGATGAGCATACAATCTGATTTGAGGACTTAACGTGTCGGTTTGACGTGTGGTGTCGCGGCTGGTTTGTGTGGCTATCATGGCCTGAAATAGACATGGAAATGTTGAATTTATGTCCATAATTGTGGCTGTGATTGTGGGTCCAATGGCGACCTTGTTTGCTCGTCAGATTGTGAAATGATTGATTTAAATGTGGCCCCGTTATATGCACGCATGGACTGAATTGAATTGGTTGGTAATTGGCCATGTTTATGTGTTAATTGAGCATGTGAAATGTGTGGGATTCAATGCGTGAATGGGCTGAATTGAATCGGTTGGTAAATTGACATATTGGTGTGTTAATCGAGCATGTTCGTATGATGTTTGAGCAAACGAACGGGTGAGAAATTTATGTGATATGTCGTGCGTGTGGTCGTGAAAGTCCCTGAGGCGTGTACTGTAACGCAGGGAATTAAGCCGTCCTGAGACGTGTACTTTAAAGTGGGACGATGCTCGGTATTACCGGAAGACTACCAACCTGAGGCGTGTACTTCAACGCAGATTGTGTCGTAGGTGGAAGATGTTGAGCTTGAAGCGTGTATTGTAACGCAGGCAAGAGACATAGCCTGAGGCGTGTACTGTAACGCGGGCTAAGAAGTGTTGTGAATATGAAATGGTCGCGTGTAGACCATGAATTGACAGTGGACATGAGGCGTGTACTGTAATGCGGGTCACTGGCTAGTTGAGTGGAAATAGTGTGATGAGGCACGAACGAGTCTGTGAGATGTGGAATTGGAAATGTTATATGTTCGACTTGTGTTCGTATGTGAAATTAATTTGGAATGTGCATGTGGTTGAAATTTGTGTTATTGCGTCTAACGTGCAGATTGTACATATTAAAAGCCCAAGTAAATGCAATTGTATGCTTGTTATGTGGTTGCTGAGTGTTAATGTATTTGACTTATCTGGAGGAATGTGTTAGCCTAGGTGGGGTTTAGAGTGTTTACTTGCTGATATGTGTCTCATGGTTGTTTCAACTAAATCATTTCAGAACCCCGGCCTGAACCATGAATCTTCCATCGCCGTCGCCTCAACGTTTTGGAATACTGATGTACACCGACCATAACGTGGTAAAGTATCCGATAGACGAGAATATGACTTGGATCAAGCATACGATCGTAGTCTGGGTAGACATAGGGTAACCTCTCTGGCAAGCCCACACCTATACCGCCTGGTGTTTTTGGGACGGGATGGATGAGTTTGGCCCCGTCCGTGGTTTTGATGTTCTGTTTGACAGTGTGAAAGATTGGGATCCGTCAGCTATACCCTCTCCTGATGGCGAGATGACTAGTCTGAAGACTAGTCTAGCACAGTCCGGACATCAATCTGCACCTGCAGCACCTGAACCTTCAATGGCTGAGCCTGATCCGGAGCCAGAAGAATCACAGGCAGGATATGATCCTATGGAAGTGGATCTAGGTATAATACCAGAGGAGGAACCCGGAGAAAAAGACCCCAAAGAAGAGCCTAAAGAAGTATCGGAAGAAGATCCTGAAGACGAACCAGAAAAAGAGCTGGAGTTAGAACCAGAAGATGAACCTGAGGATGAGCCTGAGGAAGAGCCAGATGAGGAGTCCAAAGAGGAAGAACGGATTGAGGTTCCGCTAGAGTCGGGTAATGAGGACAACCCGATTGAGATTGAGGCGGACTCTGAGTCCTCAGATGAGCAGGTGGCTCAGGAGAATTCAGACTCGGGTTTTGGGGAGTCGGACTCGGAGTGGACGCCATCCAGGGAGTGCAAGGGCTAGTTTAGGGGTTGAGTAAACCTTTTTAAGTATCCCATTTTTGGAGCTAGGGTACTCAGGCTACTGATCTTTTTGATATCAGTGGTGTATAGTTTAAAAATTCGGTGTGCATGTATATTATGTGGATTATAAATGGCGGATATTGTATAAGTTTGTAATGGTAATGGAAGTACATTCTCCCTTTTACCCCTAGTCAAATATTGTCCGGGTGTTTGTGGCTTTCGCTGGTGCTTTATTTCTGATGTGTGGGGTCGACGACTTCCTGAGATGTGGTGATATTCGACCATAGAGGTATGTCACGGGCTCGATGGGGCTCGGGACGTGACATTTAATAAATCTCAAAAAATATCAAACTAAGTAACAATATTGCGAGATTCTATAGGACCATTGCCAACTATTCTAAAAGCTTAAATTGTTAGATGAAGACGTGGCTCGCCCTCACGCCTAATCTGGTCTTTTTGCGTGAACATATTTAATTGGGGAAAAATTTGAATACCTCCAGCTCTGATACCATGTAAGATTCCGTGGGACTACTACCAACTGTTCTAAAAGCTTAAGTTGTTAAATGAAAGCCTAGTTTAATATTTAATTATTCAAACAAATATATCGAATCAAATATACAACATATCATACATTATCCAACGATCACGGCGAAGGTGATGTTGTACAGGAAAAAAACAAAATAAATAAATATTCTTAACTTCCACATCCTAAAGACCCTCTTTTCTTTGAAACCAATTCAATCTTAAAGTTTTCAATTTGATCGATTTAATTTTAAAGATTTTGATGGTTTGTTAATGTAGTCATTCCGGCCAAAATTGGTCGGAAATCACTGACGTAGACGCCGATTGTCAGACATGACAGGACTGACGCTAACGAGGACATTTCTTGCTTTTTTATTTTTTTATTTTTTTTTCATTGTGAGTGGGATTCTGTGCAAGCATAAAGACCCATTCCTTGCATCTTAGGAGTCCATGTGGCGAACAATGAGGTCAATAACTCGTAATAGTTATGTAATAATATAATAATATAGATACTTAATCAAATAATGGAATGCCTCCTGGTAAAATAAGACGCACTGGTGGAAAGATTCCCAGAAATAATTTAATATTAATATTAAAAAAAATTTCAAACCGGTACATCTATGACAGATTTATTTCGAATTAATTTTAAGCTCCAAACCGATACACCTGTGACAAATTTACCCTCCGTTAGTTTCTATTAAATTTTATTGTCAAATTGCTTAATTAAATGACACGTGACAGTTGACGAGTTTACCAGTTTGAGGTTTTACCCCTCCGTTTCTCACAGGTGTACTAATTTGTGATTTTTTTTGTATTAATCCAATTTAACGGAGGGTAAATCTGTTACAAATGTATCAATTTGAGGTTTTTTGTGGTCAAAAAATTAATTTGAGGTAAATTTATTACAGGTATACCAGTTTGGGGTTTTTCGTGGTATTAACCCAATAATCTATGATTAGACCATTGATTTTTCTTTAGCTTATGGTCCAGGTCTACCTACCTGCATAAGCCAATGTCTTGAGCTTATCTTACCTAAATCCTCCCCAGGGAAAAAATATTGAAAACAAAAAGAAAACACAAGTTAAATTCCGAAAATATGGAAATCATTGTTCAATTTTGTTTCAATTTTCGAAAAAAAAAGGGAATCAATACATAATATTTTATTTCATCACTAAGCTGTTGATTCCGTCGGTGGAAGAACGTGCTATGTGTCTGTTAAAATGATAATTCGAAGAAGCAAGTCAACATGGTGTAATATAACATAATTATGTGATAACATGTGGAATGATATCGATTTATAAATTTGCAATTCTATATGAATTTTGAATGCGCTAAATACTTTCAGGATGCATTTGGTTGTCTAGACATGCATTGGGATAGGATGGGATAAAATGAGATGAAATTTTTATCGATTACGAAAATCCCATCACATGTGCTGTTGAATCTTGGATAGGATTGAAACGGTTCAATAAAAACAATACTAAAAAACAAAAAAAAAAAGTAAAAAGTTGTACATTATTGTGCAGCAGTCACCACTGTGACCCTATCATTGCGATCGTCACCGTGATGGCCACCGTTGATGGTGGTCACCGACTGTGACATAAAAAGGTTAAGTTGGGCTCCCCGACTGAGATTGGGAAGGTAGAAGACCAACAAACGAGGAAGACAACTATTAGCAATGGTTGTGATCTCAATGGCTATGGTGACCACTATGTGGTGGTCGTGTGAGAGTTGTGACAATCAGGTGGTGGTTGCCAGTGGTGCCGCCAGTGATGTCCATGGTGAAGCCGATTTCTAGTTATATTTTCGAAAATAATTTTCGATTTTTTAAAGAAGAAATCATTTTTCAGAATTTATGCATAAATTTTTCGTTGACTCATTTTTCTAAACGATTCAAACGCCAGAATATGAGAAAAATGCATTACTTGAAACAAACAAAGCCTAAAAGTTGTTGTTTATGGGATAGATTTTTTCGATTGCCAATAACTTCCTCTCTAGATTTTTTAGAATTAAAAATATTTTTTCGATGCTCTCAAAAATCATACATGTTCGCTCGTTTTACGATGAGGAATACCTTTCACCGAAACTTTGATTTTCAGTTTTTATTAATATAGGCTCTGTGGCTTGATTTTTAGGAGAGTTGTGGCAAAAAAGAAAATAGTGTAGTGCAAGATTATATGGAAAGGATAGAATTCGAATGGATTGAAAATGGATCTGAGATCAACAAAGTTCCAAACTACGTTACAATACTCCTATAAAAGCTGTAAAGGACTTGAAAGTTAACTAGAGTTATAAGAAGTTGTAAATGCAGGAAGTAAAAGTACAGAGAAAACTAAAGTGCAGATAAGCTTGAGTATTTTTGCATTGTTGTTGATCCTCCCTCCTCTTTCTTTCTTTTGAGTATTTGTATCTCCTCATATCCTGTAACTGCTTTTTGGTTACTTTTATGTTTTCAAACTTTGAATTTTGGCGCTTCCAATAACTGTCTTATCTAACCACGTTTTCCAAATTCACTGTTCGCCAAAACTTGATCTTAACCGCTAGGACGACTTCAAATTTGGACAAATAACTCCCTACAATCTGCTCGTGCTCACTATTTCCGCTTTTTGCTCGTAACTTCCTACTATCATGATTTACGTGGCTGGGCTGTGATTCATTTTTATTGACTTTCTGTAATTTCGGTATATTCCCGAAGTATAGACTTCTCGAATTTCGGGAAAGAGTCAACGTCCCGAGGCATAATGGTTCCAACGCTTTTTTTTAACTCCCGAACTATGACTTTCCATGTTTCGGTAAATATCCCGATCTTCACCAATCGCCGAATTCGGGATATGATGCCATTCACGCTTGTTTCCCAGTATATTTCCGAATTTTATCCAAACGTATTTCGAAAGATGGCTAATTTCCATTATACACTAGATTCGGTATTAAAGCTGACTCAGCGTTTATACCGATTCTTATTTTGGTGTCAACAGATACCCCCTTTTAAAAGGATTAAAATAACTTTTAATTCTTTTAAATGCCAAAAACAAGGATACTTACTTTTTACTCTTGCTGTCGTTTCGTCACCTCGATTCGCGCTTGTCCTTTCGTCTTCAAAATACTTCTTCTAAAAATCGTTCCTTGCCTCGTTCCTTTGCATCCTCAACTTCTCGACTCTCTACAATCTCTCCCAACATTCGTCTAAACCTAATGGCTTCCAAAGCTTCCAAGGATCAAACTCTTTCCTTTTCAACATCAGATGCCCTTGATCGGTACCATCTATTTCGAGATTCCGAGGATTTTAACAAAGAATTTCATCTGCTCTCTGTGGAGAACGTCTACGAAGATTCTTACTTCCTTGGCCCAGCAGTTCACAATCACTTCTCTATTCCAAAATGTGTGTCAAGTCACTTCCCACATCATCAATTTAAGGTACTTCCAGTCCACGAATCATCTATTTTGGCGTATCAGTGGCATTCTCGTCCCCCTCGCCTTAGGGCTTTTTCAGATTTTGAGCCTGATTTCTACCAATTGTACCTTCGACTCCTTCCTTCTAAGGGTTCTCTTTAGGATACCCTTTTGATTCATAATGCTCTGCATCTTTGTTGCTTCGATTACCATTTGAATCACGAACTGATTGATGCATTGTCCTGTTTTTGGTCAACTTCCACTAACTGCTTCTTTTTCCCTTTCTCTCCTATGTCGGTAACTTTGCTTGACATATATTGCCTTACTGGGCTTTCTCCTTTAGGAAGAGACCCATCTACCATGTCTTCAGATTTTTGTTCGCTACTTAGTAAATTTTCTAATTCTGAAATGGCCTATGGGACATTCATTAAAAAATACTTTAAGAAGGAAAGTACAATTACCGACGAGGAGCACACTGTTTTTCTTTTATACTGACTTTGTAAATTCCTTTTCTACCACCCTATAGTTAGGGTCTCGAATGATTTTATTGCTGTTGCCTCCGCTTTAGCTTCAGGGACCTCACTCGCCCTAGGCAAAATAATGTTGGCCCTGCTATATCGGGGTTTAGCCCATGCTTTCTCCTCCATTGCTTCAGATGAAGTTAGTAGAGTTTTTGGTGGTCCTTTTTGGCTTCTTTAAGCATGGGCAGCTTTCATTTCCCTGCTTGGTTTTCCAAGGATCAAGTTCTCCAACCCCTTTCGGTTTCCATTCCTGACCAACCAGTCTACTAAGCCTTGATCAGGAAATTAGTCCCTGTCTCCAAAGAGCCATCTTCTTATTTTCGATACTTTATTTCTCATATCTATTCTATCGAAAAGAATCCATATTCTTTCTCTCCTTTCTTTGTTCCCAAATTCAAGTCCTTCCTTCCTTCCTTCCAGAAGAACAAAAGTGACTTCTAGCAGACTGTCCTGACCTCTGTTGATCTCCCCGTGAGATTTTCAACAAAAGGCAGGTTCGTTGCTGGCTTTGAAATTTATTCTCCCCAGTACTGTGCCAAATAACTTGGGTTGATTCAAGGAATTCCTGTTCCAGCCCTTTATACTTTCTCCTTTGCTTCTTTCGGTAAAATATCCTGCAAACTGAAAGATGATCAACTTTTTGATGAGCTGACCATACTGGTACGGGGTATTTACCGATTGTCTCGTGTTACCGAATTCACTGGATGCCTCGATTGTTCTTCAGCTGAGTTCGACTTCTGGTGGAATGGTTATCAAAAGACTATGTTTTCAGATCCTCTGGATCAGATTCTTTTGAAGATAAGAGATGATGTTCCTCTTACAGTACCAAAAACAATCGAAGCTACAAATATGCCTTCAACTAAGCCAACAGAGCCCTTTAAAGGTAACTTAATTCTGCCTTTCAATATCTATATATATATATATATATATATATATATGTTTTGTTTGGCACCTAACCCTCCGTCTGACTTCTTACTCTTACAGTGAGCAAGAAAAGGAAAGCTTCATATTCAACTACATCAGAGAAAGTACCAACAAAGCATGGTACTAGGAGAGTGATTATTCGATCCTCAGAGTCATCTCCAGATGGTCCTCCAGCATTGAATCAATCTCCAGAGCCCACACTTCGAGCTATGATAAAATCGCGCACTCCGAAATGTAACTCTCATGCTTTATTTCTGGAGGCTATCAATATGTATATTAGCACTAACTTGTATATCTTCTGATCAATCCAGGAACTCTCAAGACCTATCACTCCAGTGTTGCTTCCCTATTTCTTCTCCTAGCAAGACTCCTACCACATCAGCTCCCAATCCTTCACCAGTGATCCCTGCTCCTTTGACAGATGCTAATGCTGAGTTGGTTCGATATCAACCCTCTATTCCAAATCCTGAAGAGAGTATACCAACAAAGGATACTTCTGCCAACATTGTGAGATCTAAAAAAGATCTTCCTCCAGCTCTCACTGGTAAATGTTATTACCCTTTATCTGACACAAGATTTTATGCTGTTGTCTAATATACATATGTCGATATCTGTAGTTACTGATGAATCTACTTCTACACCTCAAGGGACTCCAATTTCCAAAGGAGCATCGACTAAGAACTCCTGGAGTGTGCCACTACCACCTGCTTCTTATACAATTACTATTTTGCCTCCCTCAACATCTTATGTTGTACTAGTCCACCTGCCAAGATAGAATTTTTTCTCAGGCTGAACAGGTGAAAATGGAGAGGATATTAGCAAATGCTCATCTTAGCTCTTCAATAGCTCCTGATTCTTTAGAGTCTCCAGCTCTATCAATGTCTACAGAAATTCCCAAAGAAGTAGCTAAAGCTAAATGGGAACAGTTTCTTAACTTATTAAAACCTGGCTATGGGAAATTGATCAATGACTCTGATAAGGAGCGCCAAGTGAGGATTCTTTTTCAGGAAGTATGTTCTGGCAATCCATCCTTTATATTATCTGAACCTTTTCAGGACAAGAATGATCTCTTCGCTATTGGCTTTGTGGACACTGTGACTACAATTAGAGTCAACCTTGATCAACTCCCCCGCCTTCTCTTTAGGGAAAACTGAGGATTGGCAATCCAAGATGAGTTAGCCCGTAAGCGTGAAGATGCTCGTCTTTTCTACAACCATTTTAAAGATGAGGCGAGCAAACTTCAAAACTTGGAGACCAGGAAAGAAGAGCTTGATGCAGAGCTAAGGATGGTGGTTACTCAAATAGAAGAGCAAAAGCTCACGGTCTCAAACTTCTGCCCTACACTCAAGCACAAGAAGAAGCAGTGTCAGGAGTTGGAGAAAGAATTTAATGATACCACTGGACTGGTTAGGGTCCATGAGAAGAAGAGAGCAGAAATTATGGATGAAAATCATAGGCTCAAAACTGAGATGAGAAATTTGTAATTGAGGCCAAGGCTCTATTGGCCAAATAGAAATGAAATGAAAGACTCACTTGCTGGATTCTATTTTTGGTTTCCTTTGCATTCACTTAATTGTGGAATATCCTGACAATGCAAATTCCCGACGCTATACCTTGTCAAAATCAATACTTCAACCATCTTAGCCAAATGTTGAACCTAATCTCCATCTAGCTCCTTTGACATTTGGATCAACTCAAAGAAAATTGTTCCATTGCAACTTTCATAATTGAAAGGCCGAACACTAACCTTCCTTCTTGGCTACTAACTTAATAACCGTTTATCCATACACATGAACCATGTTCTGCCTCTATCTCATTTCCCCGAGAAAAACTCTGGCACATTACTGCCCACGATCTGCTCCATATCATTTATCTTTATAACTGTTCAAGCTTACCAAATCTTTCCTGTGAACTTACAGTTCTGTTCATGATGTCTTCGCGTAGTTCTTCATCTCAATTGCTTCTTTGGTCTCTATCACAAAGATGTCATATTATCCATGAAGGTAAACTTTCCATTGAACGTTACCAGATCTGAGCTTTGATAACCATTCTTCGTTTTCTTTAACATGGACAACTTGTTTATTCAAACCACCCGCCTGGGTGGCGCTGCTGGAGCGCGCACTCTTCCTCTCGCAAAAGGTTGAGTGTTCGAATCCCGGGCACCGCAGGGTGACTTAACCGGTGGCACATGTGTGGTGGCTAGCACGTGTTGCCCCCAGGGTTTACTCCCCGGCTGTCGGCCGTGCGGGGGTTCCCTGGGTTATCCAAAAAAAAAAAAAGACAACTTGTTTATTCAACTACCTATAGGTTATCGATCCTTATGGAGGCGACTGCACGAATTGCTGTCCTAAGAACACCATGCTTTATTATTGAACCACAAGCATAAGGTAGAAATTACCGATTTGACAAACCTCTTCAGATCTAAAGTATTTCTATCTACAGATTCTACCTTTTTTGGATCTGGTTTGGAAGCTATGCTCTTTATTCCCTGCTAGCTTTGATGAATTCGATCATAATGTGAGGGAGATTTGGAATTTGGAGCCTATTATTGTGGAAGCTGACGCTTTTCAACTTCAAATTGAGGAAGAGTCTTCCCGATTATGAAACTCCAGAGAAGAATATGCTCAAGCTCAGGACTCCTGTACTCAAGCTAGAGATGATGTTGAGATGACACGTCGCCTTCTCAATTTCCTTTTCAATCATCGTCGTGTAGAGCAAAGGATATTCAGAGATGAAATTTCTCATGTTAAGTCTATGGTTGAAGTTTCTTCAAACAGGTACAGGTAGTTACTTCAAGAAGCTTGGGAGAGGTTTGAAATTGTTCGCTTCCATTCTCGTCGCATGGAGTGTCTCGAGGAGCAACAATCTAAACTCCATTAGGATCTTGCCTTGCATTCTAATCGTATAGCCCAGAACCTCAAGCTTGTTAAGAATTTGAAGATCTTTGTAACCAAGATTAGAATGTACTTTTATTTCGAATGAATGGGCTAATCTCCTTGTGTTTTCCAAACTGATGGATGATATTTCTTCAGGAATTTCCTATTTATAGAACGTGATAGTTCTTTTCCATTGACATCCATCAACCTGTATGCATTTCCACTAAGCACTTCGTTAACTAAATATGGGCCTTCCCAATTTGATGACCATTTACCGAATTCCCTATTTTGGAGATTAAATGGCAAGATTGCTTTCTACACTAAATCCCCCACAACAAACTGTTTAACTTTAACTCTCTTGTTAAAAGCTCTGGCTACTCTTCTCTTTTGTGCAATCAACTGATCTAAAGAAGCCGCACAAACTTCGTCTAGTTCATCCAAATTTATGTGCATCCAATCTCTATAATCTTCGGGCAACATTTCACTCTGCAATTGGACTCTTAAAGATTGTACTCTATCGGTAAAACTGCTTCTTGTCCATACGTAAGCATATAAGAGCTGACACCTGTACTTGATCTTCGTGATATTCGGTATGTCCATAATACTGTTGATAGTAAAGTATCCCATTCCCTTAGATTTTCTTCTAGATACTTCTTGATCAGACCAATAACAACCTTATTAGTAGCTTTAGCTTATCCATTTGCCTAGGAATAATATGGTGTGGAATAGACCATTTTGATTCCTCTTGATCGTGCAAATTCTATTACTTCACCTCCAGTGAACACTGTTCCTTGGTCCGCAATAATTGACTCGGGCAAGCCAAACCGATGAATTATGTTTTCTTCGATAAACTTGATCACAGTCTTTTGTATAATACTCTTATATGAAATGGCTTCCACCTACTTCGTAAAGTAATCCGTAGCCAATAAAATGTAACTGTGCTTATGAAAAAAAGGTGGATAAATCTTACCTATTATGTCCATTGCCTATCCTCTAAATGGCCATGGCTTTATAATAGAATGGAGCTCCATACAGGTACATGTTGCAATGCTCCCTGTTTTTGACACGAAAGACATGCTTTGACATAATTGATATAATCCTGCATCATTACTGGCCAAAAATATTTATACCTTTTTAACAGCCATCTCATCTTGATTCCTACTTGATGGGCTCCATATATGCCTTCATGTGTTTCTGCCATAACTAATTTTGCATTATCTTCATCAAGACAACGTAAGAGCAATCCATCTGAGGAATTTTCGGTATAATTCTTCTCCTAATATGACATATTTCTGGGCTTATCTTCTCAGCTTTCAATCTCTTGAATCTAGACACTTCAAATATTCGATGATAGTTTGTCTCTAATCCTTTTCTCGAACTATCTTGCTAACTGCTATCGATATCTTTCTTTGTTTAGAAGAAGGTACTGACAGTGTTATAGTAGTTGTGATGTCTATCAACTCTTTTGATATTCAGTACCCAGAAGCTGTTTGAGCCAACTCGTTAGTCTCGAAATTTGTGTCTCTTTTAACATGGACTATGTTGTACTCTCTGAATTGCTATAATTGCTTCTTGGTCAGATAGTAATAACCAATCAAATTTTCATTTGAGCACTAATATTTTCCCTTTAACTGTTTTACCACTAATTGTGAATCACCAAATACTTTGATAAACTGTGCTTTCAACTCAATCAATATTCCCAAGCTAATAATCAGTGCTTCATATTCAGCTTGATTATTTGAACATTCAAAATCTAACTTGTAGTCGCACCTTGTAAGTTCCCCATCGGGAGAAATTATTATCAATCCAGCTCCAGCCATACTCTTAGCACGTGATCCATCAAAATATATAGTCTATGGTAGCACTTGACTGAGGCTTTGCTCATTTTCTTCCATTTGTAAACATGGGTATTCGGTGAAAAAATCAACAATGGCTTGGCTTTTTATTGCTTTGATCGACACATATATCAAACTAAACTCAGACAAGATAAATGTCCATTTGGCTATACACCCTTTTATAACAGGTCGAGATAGCATATACTTTATTATATTAGTCTTACCGATCACATGCACTGCAGTTGGCAACAAATAATGTCTTAACTTCATATAAGCAAAGTATAAAGATAGACACAATTTTTCAATTGCAGTATATCTTTTTTCAACATCGGTTAACGCCCTGCTCAAATAATATACCGCTTGTTCTTTTCCATTCTCATTTTCTTGTGCCAACATACTCTCGATAGTTATATCGGTAGTCAATAAGTACAATTTCAGTGGTTTGCCTATTTTCGGCGGCATCAATACAGGAGGATTCATTAAATAGGCTTTGATCAAATCAAACGCCTTGTGTTGTTTCTCTCCCCATATAAATTTGTCCTGATTTTTGAGACGCAGAAGCTATGTCATCGGCCCCATTTTATCGAACAAATTGGTAATGAATTTTCTAAGAAAGTTTATTTTTCTAATCACCATCTGCAATTGTTTCTTTGACATAGGACGGGAAAGCTCCATGATAGCCCTTGTTTTGTTCTTATCAATTTCAATTCCCCTCTGATTGACCAAAAATCCCAAGAAATTTCCTACTCGTACTCCAAAGGCACACTTGGTTGGATTTATCTTCAATTTATACTTCCTCATCCTAATAAATGCCTACTCGAGATAATTTAGATGATCTTTTTGGGCTGATTTAACCACCACGTCGTCAATATAAACTTCTAAGAATTTACCGATCATATCATGAAAAATAAAGTTCATTATTCGCTGGTATGTAGCTCCTGCATTCTTCAATCCGAAAGGTATAACTACCCACTGAAAAGTCCCGATTGCACCAGGACATCTAAATGCTATCTTCGAGACGTCTTCCTTAGCAATAAAAATCTAGTTATAACCCGAGTGACCATCCATCAAGGATAACATCTCATTTCCCGACACTAAGTCTACTAATGTATCTGCCATAGGCATTTGGTATTCATCTTTTGGAGTGGCATTATTTAGATCCCGAAAATCAATATAAACTCTCAGCTTTCCATTCTTTTATTTTCATAGGGACAATATTTGAAAGCCACTCTACATACCTGGCTGTTTCAATAAATTTTGCTTTCATCAGCCTTTCTATTTCCTCTTTGATCTTATCAACTACATCTGGAGCAAATCTTCTTGCTAACTACTTATGCGGACGAAATCCTTTCTTGATTGGAAGGCGATGTTCTACAATATCTCTTGACAAATCAGGCATTTCATGATAGTCCCATCCAAAGCAATTTTTGGACCCTTTGATCGAGTTAACCAACTTTTCTTTCATGCCCCCTTGCAAAAACGTACTTATATACACTGGACGGAAACAACCAAGCTCTCTTATATCAATCTCTAATAATAGATCTTGAGCCTCCATTGTTCTGTCTTCTTTGACTAATAACTCTTCTTATTCATCAATACAATATGAGGCTTCAACATTTTGCTGTGCCATTTTTACCAAGTGTGTGAACTATCTTTCACAAACTTCTTGTAATACGGACTCGTTTTCCATAAAGAGTGTAATTCTTCTAATGCCAAGCTTGACATGGGGATCCATTCACCTTTCATATCCCCGAAGCGACAATAAAAAAAGGACCGTAGATCTGTCCTTGGTGATTCGATAGCATAATCCTCATGTGAACAGTCCCGATATTCTTGACAAATATCAGTCCACCCGATTGAAGCATATCCCGAATCTGCCTCAACATATTCTACTTTCTCGCAATTCTAAAATGCTAAGACTTGATACAAAGTTGAAGGTACACACTGATTAGAGTGTATCCAATCTCTTCCGAGCAACATATTATATGAACCATCAGACTCTATTACAAAGAAAGTCGTTTTGGACGACTTGGACCCTATAGTTAAATCAAGCATTATTGCCCCCTTGACTTTGGTAACTTCCCCAAGAAAATCAGACAACTGAATATTGGACGGGATAATATCGTCATCATCTTTCCCCAATTTCTTGAAGTACTTGTAAGATATGAGATTCAAAGTAGTTCCAGTACCTACAAAGATTTTACCGACAGACCTACCATTGACCCTGCCTAAAATAACCAAGGACCTTAGATGCTTTGATTTTTCAAAAGATACTTTATCAAACTTAATGGCTTCTTTGTCTGGGAATTGAAATTCTACCATGGCTATCTCCTTTTCTGAAATGTGTTCGATATCTTCTTCCATTACCAAATTAGTTCCATACTCTGCTGGAAGTTTAACATGGACCATGTTTATCCCTATTGGAGAACTATATTCCTTTGATATATTGGAGTAGCCAGTTCAGTAACTTCTACTGTCTTTTTATGATAATTTAGGATCCAAGTTCTTTTGCTCCACCTTTTTCTAATGTTTTGGGTTGAGAGTTATGGTGATCTGCCCAAAATTAATTGTCTGGGGAACCTGTGAAACTCCCTTCTCCCTTTTCATTTCAACGTGAGAGCTACTTCCCGAATCACCTGAATCTGATTTAATTCGATCTTTTTCATCAAGGTTTCTTTTCCAGACCCAATTACCTTTCCTACTTACAGGCATGAAAGATAAATTCTACCTTGCTATTACCTTTAGCTTGACCACTCTCGAAATTCCTTTGTCTGTTTTTCATCCGCTGGAAATGCCTCTTGATGGTTCTGTAAGATGTCTATCCCGGCGATTTAACTATTGATCATTTTCTTTCGAGAGGATTATATGGCACATTAACTATTTTTCTCTTGTGAATTTCCTGAGAAATTGATGATGGTGGATCATCAAACTCATCTCCGCAGCTAGTCGGCTCAACTGGCAATGATGGAGGTGGATAATCATCCGTATCTCCGTAATAGACCATATAGTCAAACTTCCCACTAAGTTCTCCAAGCAATCCGACTTTGGGGTCACCTTCCTTATATCGCTGCCATAAACTCTTTTTCTTTGCAGGCTTTGATAATGTTTCTTTTTCTTCATGAACTTGCGTAACCAATTCCCGAATTGGAAGGGTTAGTTGAGATGAATCATGGTGGTATTCCTTCCTCTCATACCTATGACCAACATCTTTTCTTTCAAGCACTTGTGCTGTCTGTCTTGGTTGAACTTCCTCCTCTATTGCTTGTACCGAAAAGTTTTCGGTAGCTACAATCTCAGATCTTACCTATGGTCTACCTATCCTGCGAACAAACGATCCCGATCTATATCTCCTTCTCGTTCCTCTCATGTATTGGAACCTAGGAATCTCCCGATCTTGACGAGTCAACTCTTGGTGACAACAGGTGCAAAGTTATTTGTTGTCATTACCCGTCGTCTCTCGTATATTAACCATGCTGATCATGTTCGGGAAAGGGTCTATGTCTACTTCCATTGGGGCCTTACCTTTGTCTTCGGCAAATTTAATCTTGCCTTGGCAAATTGTCTCTTGGATAGTCTTCCTAAACACAATGCAATTCACCGTATCATGAGTTGTAGAGTGATGCCATTTGCAATAACTCTTATTTGTTATTTCCTCCTTTGACGGGATTACTTGTCCTTCAGATAACTTGATCATTCCATCTTTCAACAGCGGGTCAAATATTTCATCTAACTTGTAGATATCAAAAGAGTAGTTATTTGCCTCCTTAGCCTTGAATTTGGATACATCTCTCACCCTGGCCGGCTTAAGTGCTGGACATACATACGGTTTTTCAAGCACCATAGTTGCTATGGCTATTTCATTCTCCTCTTCGGCTATACCACCATGTTCGGTACTTTCTGCAAATGCCATTGTCTGTCGATTGTCCTTATTTGGCTTCTTATCTTTCTCCTTCAACAAGTGTTCGTACTTGAAAACTCGAGCGTTTAACTATAAGAGATCGTCAAAGGCTTGTCCTTCAAACCTTTCCTTAAGGTTAAACCTCAAACCGTTAAAAGCTAAATCCGTGAACTCCTTTTCAGTGAGTGATGTTAAATATTGGTTTCTGGATTTCTTGAAATGTGCAATAAACTGATTTACTGTCTCAGTACTATATTGATACATTCTGGCCAAATCGGCTACCGTTACCTCCAGTACTATTCGGTAAAATTGAGAATGAAACTGCCTTTCCATCTCAGCCCATGTTTGAATAGAATTCGCAGGCAAATTTGTATACCAAGTGAATGCTATTTTTGACAAAAACAATAGGAACGACCTTAACCTTAAATACTCATTAGTTTCAGCCTCTCCACATTGTATCAAGAATCGACCCACGTGCTCCACAGTTGACGGATCTCCTCTCTTGTAAATACAGCAAAATCTGGCATCTTGAAACCCCTTGGATATGATATGTTGTCAACCCAATCGGGATGTGGCTTCCTATATACTGGCCTTGGCAATCTCCTCTCTGCTCCTAATTGTTGCATTACCAGTTCTGCAACTCTATCTGGGTTCTATGGTCTTAAATTTTACTAGCCTAATCAAAGATCTTGACCCCTAGGATCAAACTGCTGAGGTCTATTCACCCCCTTGCTATTCCATGTTGAAATTAACCTGTAGTAGTGGTATGCATATAAAGGTAGATAAGAAGATCAGCGTCTATACCGATTCTTATTTTGGTGTCAACAATACATATTACCAAAACTACAAGATTTGAAACACGTATAAAATAGTAAAGTTATAAATCACTATACAGACACAAGTTGGATTGCGATCCATTGAGATTTTTGATGCTACGCTGATCTTCTTATCTACCTTTGTATGCATACCCAATCATCACCGCAGTCAGCATTATATGTGATTGGGAACAGGAGATGGGCAAAAGGTCTGGCAACTCTCGCCAGAATTCTATCAAGAGTCTCCGGCCAGCACGAGTGGTGGCGGAAGGAGCAAAGCTAACCTCTCCCCCTCCCCCTCCCCCTCTTTCTCTTTTATTTTCCAATATGACATGTCATGTAGACGTCATCTCAATATGTTCATTAGACGACTCGAGAAAAGATTTATTATGCAAAGTGGCTAAATTATTCCCTCCATACCATGTTTTGGTCGCAGGATAAACGGATATTCAGGAATCAAATAATAAAAGGGAAGTAATTGATTCCTCCCGTAGTGGTGGGGGGAGGGACCCAATAATATTGACTTCATATTAATCCAAACTTGCTTTATCCATTTTCTCGCGTGGCCAAAACGGCCCTTATCTTCTTTTTCTTTTTCTAGGTTTGGTCTTTTTCTGTAATTGACCTTTTTCTGTTTCAAATTTCCTTAGCTGACAGAGTAGAGTTTTTAAACCCCATTAACGTGCTAAAAAAATACTCCATTAACGAAATATTTTGTATTTTCATAAAAATTGATATATTTGTGATAAATTTATCACACATTAAATTGAATTAATACCACAAAAAATTAAAAAATGGATTGTGATAAATAGAGGGTAAAATCCCAAACCGGTATACTCATCAACTGCCCAACTCACAAATTTCACTGTAAAATTTAATGGAAACTGATAGAGAGTAGAATTGTCACGGTTGGACAAGTTTTGGGTTTTTTGTGGTGAAAAAATTAATTTTTGGTAAATTTATCACGGATTTATCGGTTTTGGATTTTTCGTTATATTAACCCTTCTATATAAGATACACATATATATGGTATATACATTTATCTATATAAGATATACACAATACTTGAATATTCGAGAGATTCAATAAATCACGAAAAATATTAAACTAAATAGCAATTTATCGGGTCGAATATACGATAAATCATATATTATCTAACGATCACGACGAAGATCATGTTGGAGGGTAAAAAACAAAACAAAATAAATATATTCTTTACTTCCGCTTCGTGAAGAACGATAGGCTAGTGAAGGAAATTGCATTGGGTCTTGCACTATTGATGCCCTGGAAAAAAAAAATACCTTTTTCATTTTTGATGAGATCAGGTAGACTTACATATTGAACTAGATGTCGTCCCGAGTGTTGCCCACGTTAAATTTAAAAAATGTAGTAAATGAACAACTTGCTTATCAATTAACATATAACTAGCGTGGACAAAAACAAGATAGAAAGATCTACCTAAATGAAGAAATAATTTTAAAAAATGCACTTACTAGTGGGATTTATAGATTTGCGTTCTCGCGTTGAGCTAGAATACAAGTTCAAAGCATGACACTCCTTTCTCAAGACCAAATCAGTCCTAAATTTTTCATTTGGGTCAATTTAATCTTAAAACTTTTGATGATTTGTCAATGTAATTGGCCGAAAATAACTAATGTAGACGCCAGCTGTCATATGTGGCATAACTAGCGCTGACAAGGACAATTTTTGGTTTTGGATCTTTTAATGAAATTTTTTTATTTTTTTTTCCATCAGGAATTAGGAAGATCCTAAACTGATATTGAAAACAATTAAAGCAATATTGAGGAATTATAATTATGAGATGATGAGATGGTAAGGGTGCGAATGATAAAAATTCTCTTCCTCGGCCCTATTTCTATTCCTTTGACGAGTTTATGAGAAAAGAGTAGAATTTGATAATGATACAAAATTTCTATTCCCATAATAGAAATTCGTTTGATAGGTTATTCTTAAAAAAAATTTCCCGGCAAGGGCGAGCGAGCAGGTGGGCGGATGGCGGTGGGTGGGCGGCGGTGAGCAATGAGGGCAAGCAATAAAAGAAAGTTATTATTTTTATTTTTATTTATGTTCCAGAAAGAGAAAAATATAAAAATTTAATTTCTCATTTCTATTTCAAATCTATTTCTGCGCTAAAAATTTGTTTCGAAAATAGAAAAATGAAATTATTTTACCAAACGGATTTCTATTCCAAATCTATTTTAGAAAAAAAAAAGAAAAATAAGAAAATAAAATAGTTATTATTTGCACCCTAAATAAATGGGAAACTTTCATTGTGAGTGGATTCTGTGCGACCATAGAGACCCATTCCTGGTATCTTAGGAGTCCACGTGGCAAACAATGAGGTCAATAACTCGTAATAGTTATGTAATAATATATATAATAATATAGATAATTAATCAAATAATGGAATGCCTCCTGCTAAAATAAGACGCACTGGTGGAAAGATTCCTAGAAATAATTTAGGACTGGACCAGTCGTTTTTCTTTAGCTTATGGTCCAGGTCTATCTACCATGCATAAGCCAAGCTCATGAGCTTATCTTACCTAAATACTCCCCAGGGAAAAAAACTGAAAACAAAAAGAAAACACAAGTTAAGGATGCGTTTATTTCACGAAAAATATTTCTGGATTTTCTTTGTTTAGTGATATGTAATCGAAAAAGTTTTATGATTTTTGGATTTCATATGAAAAATGATTTCAATCTCATAACTTTATCTTAGGCAAAAAAAATCAATATTTTTTTTTTTCATTTTCCTCCTCCCTCCCTCCACCAGTCGCCGGCCTCAGTGGCTGGCCACTCCCAAAGCCAGCAACCGGCGGAGGGAGGAAGAAGGAAAATGAAAAGAAAAAGAAACAAAAAAGAATAGAGAAAAAATAAAATATTAACAAATTCAAGATGAGCAATTCCGAAAAGTATTTTTACCTTCTTAGATTAGGAATTCATTTTCCTAATTTTATACATGAATGTTTTCCTTAACCGGAAAGTGTTTTCGGTAAACTAATCATTTTCGGCGAGCTAAATGAGTGAAAGTCCGAAAAACAAATTTCCGGAAAACACTTTGCTTAACAGCACCCTAAATTACGAAAATAAAAAATCATTGTTCAATAATTTAGGGCAAAAAAAAGGGGAATGAATACATAATTTTAAAAACGAATTTCCGGAAAACACTTTGCTTAACAGCACCCTAAATTACGAAAATAAAAAATCATTGTTCAATAATTTAGGGCAAAAAAAAGGGGAATGAATACATAATTTTAAAAACGAATTTCCGGAAAACACTTTGCTTAACAGCACCCTAAATTACGAAAATATAAAATCATTGTTCAATAATTTAGGGCAAAAAAAAAGGGGAATGAATACATAATTTTTTATTCCATCACTAAGCCGTTGATTGCGCCGGGTCTATAAAGATTAATCGAAGAACGTGCTATGTGTTTGTTACAAAGATAATTCAAAGAAGAAAGTCAACATGGTGTAACTTAACATAATTATTGGATAATGTGTATAACGAAATTTATTTTTGAATTTGCAATTCTATCTGAATTTAAATGTGCAAAATACTTTCAAGCTACATCTGGTCATCTAAACAGGAGTTGGGATAGGATGGGATAAAATGAGATAAAAATTTATCCGTTTATAAAAATCCCATCGCATGCGTTGGGGAATCTCGAATAAGATTGAAACAGTTCAACAGAAAAAATACTAATCAAGGCATAAAAGGAAAAAGCTATATGCTATTGTGCAGCAGCCGCCACTGCAACCGTCATCACTATGATGGTCGCCACAATGGCTGGCGTCAATGGTGGTTGTTGACTATGACTGAAAAAGGTTAAGTTGGGCTCCCCGACCGAGATCTGGGAAGGTAGAAGACCACCACATGAGGACGACATTTACCCGTGGTAGGTTCGGTTTTTACCTTTCATTTTTTCTATTATATTTAATTTTTTAATCCTATCCAAATATATCACATTCTCTAGATGTGATTTTTTATTTGCATTTTATCGAGACTATGTCCGGCCAATTTCGAATTTCTCTTTACACTAAACACCAGATAGAATAAGTTTAATCTTATTTGGCCAGGGAAGCATTTCCTTTATTTTGGATACTAAAATAAAATAGAAATGGGTGAGAAAGAAAGTAAAAATTTCGCTTGAGCCAACATTCTATTTCCCTTGGAAAAGTGGAAGAAAATAGGGGAAATTAATTTGACAAAGCTATCTCTCAAATTTTACCATTGATATTTAAGGATATTGAGGGTGCGTTTGTTTTACGGAAAACGTAACATTTCTTGAAAAATATTTTCCGGAAAATCATTTTCCGGGAAAATAATTAGTTTTCCTTTGTTTAGTGATATGTAATCGAAAAAGTTTTTTGGTGTTTGGATCTCATTTGGAAAATGATTTCAAAATGCGTTTGTTTCATGGCAACCGGCTGAGGGAGGAAGAAGGGAAAAAAAAGAAAATAAAAAAAAAGAAAAGAAAAGAATAAAATAAAATACTAACAAATTCAAGATGAGCAATTTCGGAAAATGTTTTCACCTTCTTAGATTAGAGAATGCACTTTCCTAATTTATACATGAATGTTTTTTTTTATCGGAAAGTATTTTCGATTGACTAATCATTTTCGACGAAGCAAACGTGTGAAAGTTCAAAAAATGAATTCCCGGAAAACACTTTCCACAAACAAACACACCCTTAGTCAATTAATCGATACTATTTCCCTCAGCTATTCTGTCCTTCATCTCCTTTCTCTACTTTTTACTTAATTTCCTTTTATTTCTTTTCCTAATTAGCTTAACAAAAACAATATAAGTATATTTTAAGATTCTAGTATTTCAATGTCGAGTGATCTTTAACCAAAAAAAATCCTCCTCTTCCCAAGCGTCGCAATCACAATATGTTTGGTAGAGGGTGTTGGAAATAAGTTGGAGAAGATGGAAAAATAAGATCAAATGTCCGAAATATGTGAACACTATTTTTAAGGATAATTTCGCCCCTCGAAATATAAAACTCAGTGCAATAGGCTCTAACGGCTATTCTTCCGGGATACGACAAACCTTCCTTTTTACTCTGCATTGAATAATAGAAGAAACAAAAACAACAAAATTATATGTAAAAAGCCAACAAAGAAAATAAATGGAAATGAGAAGAGAGAATTTTCTTATTGACACCGTATCTTTCTTATTATGGTTTGTAAAATCTATTTTTTGGTTAAATGAAAGAGAGAGCTGCTTTTTCTTCATAAATTCCTACATCATCCGTTATTCGCCAAGTTTAAAAATCAAGCCGTTTTTCATCAGTTGATGGTTGTCAAAATTATTACAAAACCGTACAATTGATAGTCATCAAATTGATGGCTATCTAAACCATTACAAAATAATGGCTCTCATGGATGTCGTGACTTCCATCAATGGCTTCAAATTTTCAAAACTATTGAAATATTCAACAATCTCCCACATATTTCATAAGATTTTGAAAAAAAATGAAAGAATTATGATGGGTTAAACTCAATGGACTGTAATGCATCGAAACTAGTGTCATTGGGGCTATGAACCAGATCTAGAAAAAAAGAAATATAATTCACAAAATTATTGGTGAAGTTTGAAACTTCTATGAGCCAACAATTTCTTTTATGAATTATAATTTTTACTAATCACATTGCACCCTCACAATTTTTTTTTGTTCAATGCATTTTTGCGCTAATTGACCGTGAGCGTGCTTTGTTTATTCGTAAATGCTCTAGAGATTTTGCCAAAATTCTCATAGGAGTGGCTAGGTGATTCCATCGTGTGTGTACTATAATTTATCACATCGCCAATAATTGATATGGAATTCAATAGGAGCTTAGCTCAACCTCTCTTTCATTACAGTTTTGTATTGTTCTCACTTTAGGAGGGACAATAATTTTTACAATTACATCGCTAGATATTTATTATTACCCATATGAACCTAAGGTGTGTTGCCAATCACTTAAATTAGGTTACCATCATTGTTGACTTTTCTTGATTGGCTCAAGTCCCATTCCCCTCAATGTATCATTAATTAATTTTCTTCCCAAAGGTTTAGCTAGAGGATTGGCCAAATTCACTTCTACCTTCACATAATCAATCGAAATAATTCCATCTTTAAGCAATCATTTTACCGCATCATGTCTCAATCGGATTTGTCTATGTTTACTATTAAAAGTTTTTTTCTTTGCAATGGCTATTGCCGCTTGGTAACCACAATGCATAGACACAGAAGCTGTCGATTTCATTCCCAAAAGAATATCTGTTAAGGAGTTTCTGAACCACTCGGCCTCAATGCCATGCAATTCTAGAGTTACAAACTCTAACTCCATGGTGGATTTAGCAATTATTGTTTGTTTGGCTGATTTCCAAGTTATAACACCTTCACTAAAGGTGAACATGTATCCACAAGTGGACTTTGTCTAATCTGATTATGTGATCTAGTTAGTATCGTTGTATCTTTCTAATACAGCGTGAAATTCTCTATATAAAATGTCATAATTTATGGTTTCTCTTAGATTTTTCTTTACTTTGCTCAAAGCAATCCAATGATCACAATTGAGATTTTGTGTATATTTGCATTGTCTTCACACATCATAAGCTATTTCAGGTCGATTCATTAAATGCATCAAACTCCCCAATAATTTGGGGATACTCAGACTAAGCCACACTATGTCCTTTATTTTACACTAATTGGGGATATTAGCATCATAAGGGGTACTCACAAGTGTGACATCAAAGTGTCCATTTTTTTTAAGGAGCATTGAGTCAGCATTAGGCCACTAATTATGATTTTAACACCCAAATAACATTAGCTTCTTATAGGTCCTTCACATCAAATTTAAAAGTCAAAAGCCATTTTGTTTCATTCACAACAGCAATGCATGTACCAAATTATATTTAATGAACTTGTCGCTCAGTAAAGAAAATTCAGTTTTTTCTACCACAAAAGAATCCTTTCCATGATGGTAACAACAAAACAACAATTCACCCCAAAGCTTTGTCGTTGGAAATAAGTTGAAGAAGATAAATATAAGATCAACTGTTTGAGGCGTGCAAACACTATTTCTACTTCTCGGAGTATGAAACTCAATACAATAGGTTGTAGCGGATATCCTCTCAAGATACAACATATCTTCTTCTTTACTTTGCACCGAATAATAGAGATAATAGGAATAACAAAATTTTAAAAAAAATCCAGTAAAGAAAAGAATGAACTGAGAAGAGAATTTTTTTGTTCATAAGTGTATTTTTTATTGTGGTTTGGAGATTCTATTTTTTGGTTAAATGAAAGAGAACTTCGTTTTTTCTTCATCGATTCTTGCATCATTCATTATTTACCAAGTTTAAAAATCAAGCCTCTTTCATCAATTGATGGTTGTCAAAACTGCTACAAAATCGTTACAAAACAATCGTTAGTCATCAAATTGATGGCTGTCGAGTCTCATTGACAGAACTTTGAAGAAGGGTAAATGTGTCATGCATGTACAAGTTTGGGATTTTTTCATGTCATATCAAAAAGTTTAGGAAAAATATGTCACAGTAGGTATAGTTTAGGATTTATGGTGGCTTTTGCCCTTCGAATTATAAATGCATATAAGTAAAATTTAAATCAGTATGGATTATTTTCCATTTCTTTCTCTCCTCAATATCAAACAACTTTATCTCTCTATTTCCTTTCTTATCTTTTCTTTTCTTTCATAAATATTTAAATTACTTCTTTTTCTTGTCTAATCACCTATACCAAACATAGCGTTAAACTCAACTGAGGTATAGTTCTCGGGACATTGCTAGAGAAACGACACCGTTAATTACAGGGAATACGGTTGCCTTGTGGACCACAAAGTGTCAACTAATGGGAATGGGAAATCGGAATCATAACATGGAACAAATTTGGAAAATAAATATTGATAGAAATTTCTCAATATTGGACAATAATTCTTTTTTTCCATAAAGAAAATGAAATATACCTAATGCTTGTGAACTTTTCGTAATGCTTTGAATAATTACTTAAATGTAAAAATTCAATTTTTTTTGCAATGTCCTCGCAAAAATATTTTCACCAATTCTAGATATAATGAAAGTCAAAATACCAATCCACATATGTATTTCAACCTAATTCATGAGATTTCAAAGGGTTACCGAACAAGTGAAATAATTTGAAAGTTGGCTAGCACGATGAAAAAGCGAGGGTTGTTCGAAAAGAAAAAAGCAATGAGATAAAAAATTTTAATCAAACAAATCCAATATACTTTAACTTTTTAGATAAATTTCATTTTTAGTTAGTCACAAGATGGTCATAATTTTGATATTCGAGTTAACTTGGACTGCCATGACTCGAGTAGAATTTATCTATGCTTTTAAGCTGTGTAAATTAGGTGTTCGAGTTTTAATTTAGACAATTATATTCATTTTGTTAAATGATGAATATTTTCTTTTACGACTACAAGTTTAAAAAAAATTATAGTAGAGATGTTGTTAATGGATATCCTAGATTTACTTTGCCGTATAATAAATATGTTTAACCGTTGTTTCTATATTCAATGCAAAGATATTCTACATTGATGATGTTTTTCTTATTTTTGGTTGGCCATGTATAATCCTAAGCTTTGGAGCTCCTCTACAAGGAGCTTGGCGGGCACTTAGTGGGCCCACTTGGGATAACCCCATAAACCCATAAATCCCTCTATCCGAAGGAGGGGAGTTTCGAACTCCGCGTCTCCCCATTTCCATTGGGGCAAGCCCCCACTGGTTTATATTAATAATTTTTTGATAAATTTTTTTAATTTTTTAATTTGAATTATTGACTTTTTAAATCTAATGAGTCCCCCACTTGGTGGGACCCACAAAATTGGATTCACAGTTTTCTCGAAGCAACCAAACCTCCGGTTTTCCTTGAGAAAACTTGGGGTGGGGCGATGGCCAGAGACGCTATAGTTAAGAGACTCCAACCGGTTAGTATCCATTGAAGCTGACGATAGGCACTGATGTTTGAGAAGGCGCTTACCTAGCTCCGTCGAATGAAATTTCGCTGTGACATTGAAGCTTTCATTACCTGATTCATGTTTGACCCCTCGAAGATCTCGTAGAGACCATGCCTTAGACAGTGCTAATTCGCGATCTTCCTCTAGATGGGTAGGCGAACTGTGAAAGGTCAATAGATCTGGTTAGACAATGCTAGGCAACTAAACCCTGTTGCAGTGGATGTTGGAGTCGATCTCGAATGTCGTAAATGATCCCGGCGGAATCGAGTTTATAGCGCTGATCTCTATCAGGGGATTCGACTTTGAACTTGTTACTACATCAGCTCGAATTAGCTTGATTATATAGCCTTAGTCTAGATCTTAGTATTGATTGATTTTTACTTCGGCCACATACCAAAATAGGGCTGAAACCTGTGGCATGGTACTTGATAACCCAGATCATATCCTCTCTCCTTTCGAATGACATCCTATAACACCAAGCTCAAGACAATCTCTCCAGCTATCACTGACAAATGACACTAAGCAATTTTAGTTAAACCCTGCAAAGCAAGTATGCATAGAAGAAATCGGATGATATAAATATGACGATACTAATGGAACGCCAAGAAAATAATGAACAAGTGAGTCAATGAAGGCCGGTGCATAGCTTGCGGATGAGGGGTCAAGATCCAGAGCACCATGTCCTGGAGGTTACAGTTACAGACAACAGTCAGTGTTGCAAATAACTCAAAACCAGATTCATTTTGCAAGTCCTACTCATCTACAGCCACCAGAAACATCATTTAAAGATAGCTAGTTTAGATAAGTTTGCCAACTTCCTTCAGGGAGATCGGCCCAGGAGTTAGAATTATTGCTTTTCAGTGAACTCCAGAAGGATCTGCGCATTCCCCTTCGTTTGATTCGATTCGAATTCGACATTATCGATCGAATATCTGACATATAAGTTCAGACTGAGGATTTGAGACTGAAATGCTCTGTCAATGTCATCATCCTCGCGGCTTGAATTGTGAGACTCTCAACATATTCGACAAAGAACTATAAAAAGGGCATTGCACTTGCACCTATATTGCTCAAGAATGACATCTCGGTTTGCACATCAGAACCCATCAACTTCAAACAGATAAATCCACTATGGCTTTATCAGAAGACGGTGAAGCACACAAACCTCTCTTATTTGTATCCCCTTTCCCTTTCCCTTTCCAATTCCAAGTCCTAGTCCTTCTCTGCCATTTGCCCTGTCCAATCCTTCTAAACAAGGAATCCATGCGACGGCAATGAAAACGGAAGACAGCAGCTCAAAACTCACTACGCGAAGTGGTGGCAGGATCAGCAGGACACCCAGTTCTTATGGGTGCTGATCAGGGCCGACACGAGCCCCGCGCACGACACCAGAAGCGGGCCCGCGAGCCGCCCCTCCCCGTCCCTGATGTCGGCCAGGGCCATCAACCCATCGGCCAGGTCCTGGACCACGGACAGCTTCTTCATCAGCTTCTTCTCCCTCAGCGTCCTCAGCCTCAGCTCTTCCTCCTTGCAACCGATCCCCCTCGACGCCGCGATCTCGATGCTCGACTCGACGCACGCCTCGTCCTCCCGCAGCCGCCTCAAATCCCTGATCTTCAGATTCACGCTCCCGACGTAGCCGACGAACTCCGCCCACGCGCTGATCTTCGAGAGAACGGGCAAGTGGCGGCTATCGATGAGGCCCGATTTCGCCAGCCAGACGAACTGCTCCACGAAGTAGTACAGCCCCTCGCCGCCGTAGGCGACGAGGGCGAGGAACAGGTCGTGGCCGGAGCCGAGGGGCGAGGCCCGGAGGGCGTTCACGTCCTGGACGAACTTGCCCAGCCGGAAGGCCTTGCGGCTGAGGCCGACGCTGGACTCGAAGCTCTTGAGGCGGCGGCGGAGGGGGAGGGCCGCCTCGGGCAGGAGGGAGGAGGAGAGGGCGATCTTCGCGGCGTACCTGGAGATCTTGAGGGCCTTGTCGACGCCGTCTCGCCTGGCGAGGTAGGCCTCGAGGTGGAGGAGGAAGTCCCGATCTCGGGTTTTGCTCGCGGCCGTCGCGGCGGGGGCTTCGGCGGCGGTCGGCGAGGGGGCCGGCGGCGGCGGCGGCGGTGGCGGCGCTCGAGAGATCGGCGGGTCCATGGAGCTAGAGAGAGAGAGAGAGAGAGAGAGAAGGGAAGAGATCTGACCGAACCGGCGGAGAAAGAGACTGATATGACGGCGGCGCGTTAGGACTAATCTCCGCGGGACACTCGATCCTCGAAATGACGCCACGCGCTTAGAAGTGGTGGGAAATGCACGCGCTCACGTGCGGAAGGGTTAATTACGGAATTAGAGAAATTAAAGCTATGTTTGTTTAATAAAAAAATAAATGGTTTGAAAGAATTTTTTTTAAAAATAATTACTTGTATAGCTTAAAAAAATAAATGAATGAAAGATATTTTCATCATCTGCAAAAATATTTAGATATAAATTATCGTCGATAAAGGAAACATTTTTCCATTGGCCAATTATTTCAAATGATTATTTTCAGAAAAATATTTTTCAAATAATTTATTTTTCGCGAAACAAACGAAGCCTGAGTGCATTAACAATTGAGATTTGTTCGTCCTCCAACAATTTGCAAACCTATTTGAGTATCTCAAATTGAAATTCCGTCTCGAACCTAACTAGAGATTACAACTATGGTTAATCAGATTAAGTTTTTAAACCTTGTTCGCACGACTCGTAGTCGATTGTGCTCCAACATAAGAGATTGCACTTAAAGGTGCATTCCTTGTCGAAAGAAATTATATCTTTTTCTAAATATAATTATGTTGCATAAACATGACAATTGACAAGGCACGTATAATTAATTTATGACCAATGAAATTTACACTCGTGTAAACATCAAGAAATCATCGGAAATTTTCATTTGTTGGGAAAAAACCGAGTTGACTTCTATGTAGGTAGCTCAGGTTCGACTTGCTTGAATTTGAGCTGAGCTCCGACTCAAGTTACTCAAGCATCTTATCGAGGTGGGCTCAACTCACCAATACTCGTCTCAACAAGCTATAGAGCGTAATTGAGTTACCGCTACTTTTTTCATAATTTGTTTACATCAATTATAAAAAAAATACTCGAAAATTTTCTAAATCACATGATAAACCCGCTAAATTGGAGCTCTTTGAGAGATCTCCGGTTTCTTTTTGTAAATTGATTGTAAACTAGCTGAGCTCGAATATCTTAACTTTTTCATTCGACCAGAGCTCGAGCAGAAATTTCAATACCCGATTGAGCTCGAGCCGAGCCAAGAGCGCGAATATGCAAATCTGAGCCGAGTTAAAAATTGGCACCGTATTAGATCCGATCCGATTTTTAATTGGAAACGGCGCGCGATTGGACGCAAAGCCAAAATGATAGGGTCGTGCCTTCCCTCATTGTTATGTGTGCCCTTGCATTTTAACATAACGAAGATAAAGAAAAAGGCTTGTGGCCACATAATTGCAATCCGCAGCCAAAACTCGAGAAAAAATAATACAAATGATCTCTGAATTTTAATTCGATGTATATTATAGTCTCTGAACTTTGGCCTGATATATAATATAGTCCATAAATTTTAATTCAACGTGTAATGTCACCCATGAACTTTAAATTTGTTCAATATAATCTTTGAACTTTTGATATATCTTCAATTTAGTTCCTAAACTACATGAAACTATTCAAAGTCATTCTTCCATTTTCAAGTTCAGGAACAATATTGAACATTTTCATATGGTTCAAAAATTAGATTGAACATAAGCAAAAAGTTTAACAACTACATTAAACAAATTAAAAGTTTAGGGACCACATTGCATATATATTTCATTTGTGTCATTATCTTAAAGCTAGAACACTATGCCCAAACGAGCAATAGAGGAGTTTGGATTGTTCTTTAACAACATCTTTTGATGATGACTATGTACAAAATTGGCATGCCCGCATATCTCTACAATTAGACTCCATGACTTATAATTTGCTCATCGCCAAGACAATAAGCGTTTGCCCGTGAGGACTATTTGATACTTAAGTCAGTAGTTATTCATCTAGGGAGAGAAGATGAAGAGAGAGGATGCTCGTGAGTGTCACATGTCACGATATGCCCGCATTTTTAGGCATATTCATTTATTAGAAGCGGAAAAATTATACAAACAATCCTTGAACTTTGTACATTAACTATTAATTTGTTCAATTTGATCCCTGAATTTTGATCCAATGTACAAAGTGATCCCTAAAGTTTGAATTTATTCAATGTTGTGCATGGACTTTAATTAAATGTTTCAATTTAGTCTCTGAATTATATGAAAATGTCTAATGTGGTCTTCTATTAATCCAAGTTTAGGGACTACACTGAATATTTTCATATAGTTCAGGGACTATATAGAACATGTACAAAATATTCAAGGACTATATTAGATAAATTAAAAGTTCATGAACCACATTGAACATTAAATTAAAGTTTAGGGACCACATTGCACGTTGGGTCAAAATTCATGAACTGTTTATGTCATTATCCCATTAGAGGTTTTTGTGCAATTTGAAAAACTCGCTAGATCAGGCGCTACTGCATGATAAATCAATCACAATGTTCACGGATATTTTTCTTTTTATTCTTAAACTGTTTCCTTCAGATCACAAACCGAATTCTAAAATGATGGCAGTCGAAAGCACAATCCTAAACTAATTCGGATGGATTGGAAAATAAGCTTCCAATGCTTAACAAGTTCGTCTTAAACAAAGGCAAAATAGCAAACTAGAAGGATACCCGACCCGAAAAGATCCAAAATTTTCGGTTCTGGTATTTTTTACACCCTTACAAACCACTTGCGACAAATTTTGTTCAACGACTAGTATAAACAAACAACTTCTTGTTAAGTTGTCGAAGGTACGAAAAAAAGTCTTCATTGATATTAGGTTCCCGAGCAAAATACACTATGTCATTGAATTTGTTGTTGACATCATTGTCGACTAACTAAAAGGTAACAGGAAACCAGCGTAGTTCATTCATTTATGCTCAAATGCAACCAGACAAGTATGATTCGTTTCCTGGTATTGTTAACGTAACGTAGTCTGTCTGATTATCGACAACTTGTCGTTTTACTCCTTGATAAGATGCCAGGGCCTTATGAATGCAAGTCATGGGAAAACAAAAAGAATACGTGAACAACCGATCGATATGTGGTGTTGGATCGGGCATAAAAACCCTTGCCTACGTAACAATTCGGCCCGTTTCACGTGGGTCAAGCCCTCAAAAGGAGTACTCTGAGTAAAATGTAGTGACTATTTGAGGGTAAACCTTACTTATAAATAATATCATAATGCCTTAGCAGGATATAGGACACATGGGTTGTCAGTTGTCACACACTCCCCACTTAAAAAATTGACACGTCAGTATTGGCCCATATCACCCAACGATACTTCCCTTATTTGACGTACGGCCCAATCCATTCTTGCCTCCCCCGCCATTCTAAAAGGTTTCCGGGAGTCCCACATTGTTCGAACCCTCTCACCCTACGAATCACTCCTGCCTTCGTCTCATTAGGTTTAGACCCAATCCGTCACGAACAACATACCTTTCGGTGGTGGATGGGGTCCTCCTATGACCATCATTGTCTCGACCTGTTCCAATGGGCCAAACTCTCAAAATAAGTTTTTCGAATAGCCCCACGAGATTATGACTTCTTGAGGGTGGGTCTCTATGTGAAGAACATCACGAGGTCCCATTTATCTAATACGAGACTTCATATGGCACAAACCATGATTAAGATATTAAAAGTTCTCGTGTGCAGTTTGGCATTTATTAATATTGAACATTAAAAAGCTTTTTAAAACTCACAAGTACTGACATGTACAGTCATGTAAAAAATTTCTCATTATTTTCAAAGAATAGAGATATACGGTTTTTCTCGATTTCAAGTTCATTTGGAAAACGTAAGAAAATGTATTTTTATTTTTTATCAAATATCGTATATAAGAAAGTAATAGGATCGAAGAGGACTTGGATAGGTTAGTGTTTGGAAGGAAACGACTTTCACTCGTTTACACTTCAGGCCTGATGGGCTTGGCGGAGCTATTTGCCTAGCCTATGATCACTCGATTTCTAATCGAACAACTAGAAAAGATATTTGGTGCAAAAACTTGAAAAATGGGGCGCTAAAAAGCTAAAATACAACCCATTCATGGGTAGCTCAGTTGGTTATGGCGTACTTGGGATTATGTGGTTAGGCGCATTGGTCCCATATTCGATTTTCCAGCTGAGCACTTGTTATTTAAGTGAAGGGCCATGGTGGTGGGTTGCTGTGCTAGTCTCCCCCAAAAAATAGTAAAGGTGCGCGCAAACTGGCCCGAACACCTTGGTTATAAAAAAAAAACTGAAATACACTTAAAAGGATAAAAACAAAAATTGAAATTGATCTACAATCGAAGGGTGATTGGCAATTATTCTACTATTGAATTTAATTGTATGGTATGAGAAATGAGAGGCCGACGGTGCTGTCATTTTTCAAGGTAGTGACTGTTCTTCTTCCTTTTTTTTTGTCCAAAAACACGACGATATTATCGAAAGCTTAAGAGTTCTTAAACACAATATCCAATGACGGGGTATTCAAACAATGTAAATCCCAAAGGAGTTCGGGGGGCCGGGCTACCCTCCCCTTGCACCTCTCATTTTTCAAGAGAAATTAGTTGACTCACTTTTAACGATTCCATTTCTTAATTATTTATTTTTTCTTTGCCATGGTTGCTTCTTATCACAATATTCTCAATTATATTCATGCTTCTAATCGTAATTGGCGATTTCTTGCTCAAATCTCAAATATATGTAATGTATACGTCTATAGAGATAATGATAAAGGTTATTTATTATTTAAATAAAAATTATATGATATTTTAAAATACTGATATTAAAAGTACGTAAATTTTTTGCTAGAGCACATTTTAATAACTAGGCTTATTCTCATGAATTTACGTACGCATGTCAATTTTGAAAATTTAAGACATTTAATTGAATGAAAAAAATTGAGGTATCAAATTGCAAGAAAAAGGAAATATATATGTCATCTAGATTCAGTCATTCCTAATTCTTTTAAGCATGAGTTTTTCAAATGTTTTATTTCTGCCAATTCAGAATCAATCCTAAATGCGCAGTTTGTCACCTGGACAAGTGGATGGGACCACCGACATGGTGGTCGTCCTTGATACATAGCCATCACAAGGGTGGTCGTCTCGTTGATAGAAGCCACTGCAAATGGTGGTTGTTAATAACAAGTAGCCAACGGAGATTGCTAGTGCAGGTCGAGATCAAGATTGAGATATAGATCTCGATATGGTTTCCCATGTTTATGTCATGGTTGTTCTTATAATTCCACATCAACTAAATGCATGGTCATAACGTGCCATACTTACGTGCAATTCCCTCTGCCAAGCTTAAGATTTTGTTTAAAAATTTCAACATAGTATTGGAGCACAGGTCAATAATTTAGATCCTAGCCATCCAATTGTCTCACACACACAAAATAGGAATCACGTCCATTCACAATAGTCGAGTTGAATCAAGCACGTGTGAGGGAGAGACTTACATGCAATGGGAGTGTTAGTATAATCCCATATTACTTAAATATATTATTATAATGTACTGTATATATATTTAAGCAATTCGAGATTATACTAACAGTTGCGGCCTAAGGTGATTATCCCAACAAAATGACCTCATCGTTACCTTAGCCGGGCTCTATCGGAATTTCAAGCTATAGTTCCTGATAGCATTTATTTATTTTTTTGGTGTGAATGTAAGTATTATAAACCAGATGAAGTACAGCAGCTTAGGGGCATCCCCCAGCATTACAAAAAGTGCTAATAATTCAAAAAGATGGAGGTAGGAAGTCTCCATATAGTAGCTAATACAACATTTGTCTGGGAAGGTCTAATTTTTTGGTAGAGCGAAGCTCTACCTCTGACATTTTTACGAACCTTAGCCAAAAGAATATGAAAGTCAGTTGACTTGGTTGATAGCATTTATCTGGCTAGTAATAGCTTGATTGTTCGAGACTTTCCGAGCATCTGGCATAGTGCACACAAGTTACGCATTCTTCAGGATGGCCACAAGAAAGGTGAAAATTGTAGGGTGCATATGGTAACATTTCTGTTTCTGACAACAATTTATGTTCAGAAATAATTTTCTCTATTTCTATTCATTGGACGAGTCTCTGAGCAAAAGAAAGCATATGGTAATTGCACATAATTTCTATTCTTGGAATTAAAAAGAATAGAATGCGTTCAGTACGACCTTAAAAATTTCTATTCCTAATTTTTTCATTTAATTATAAAAATGTCAATGGAAACTTAACAATTCATATTTGGATAAAACAAAACTTTTGTAAGACTTAATTGATCAAGATATTATGAATGATTGGTTTCCGATCCGGTCTGGTCCAATGGAATTGGTAACTTTTTTTTATGGCAAGGACGCATAGAATTACTTGTAGAGAAACTTTATCTTTACCCGCAGCGTAATTGGACAATAAGATATCCGGATGAAGTAAGGGCTCCTCCAAATCAATTTCAAAGCATTCTAAAGTTCAATTTGTCCGTTTCCTCTAGACTCTCCTCAGCATGAAGTAAGAGCTCCTTCAAGTCACTGGTTTCATCACAATAAACTCACAGCTTAATTTCATAGATCCCAAGTGTCAAAAGCTACCGTATAAGGAGAAATAAAGAGCTAGAATTATCAAATGGCACTACTGTACAACCACGCATTTGATCAGTATATATTCGCAACCCAACAGGAAATATACTAGATGAAACAGATTACAGCACGGTCGAAGAATCGTCAGAGTATTTCACATTTTACTAATTTTTTTGAAGAAATGAACAAAAAAGTATATATAGTTGGTGCGGTTCCATTTAAAACCGAGAACTGAACCGCCTGGACACCAGTTTCATTTTTAAGAACTAGGAACCAGATCAACACTCTCGGAACCCGGACCAAACTGGCTGGTTCGGTCCAATTTGGGTGGTTCCCGGTTCAAATAGTCTGTTTTGCATGCCCTTAAAAGATATTCTAAGATGGCATCAGAAAATCAAATGTGATAGTTACAAAAAATGGATGGCTGGAAATAGCAGCAAAGAATTCCATAGGTTTATAACTCATAATATGATAAGGTTGACAGTAAATCTTTAGGTATTACAAGAAACAGGTGCATAGACTTTTCGAGCTTTAGGGTGTAGGGTGTATGGTTTTATGTGTAGGGTTTAGGATATAGGGTGTGTAGGGTATATGGTGTATGGTGTATGGTGTAGGGTTTAAGGTTTAGAATGTAGAGTCTAGGCTCAAGGATGTAGAGCGTGGGGTTTAGAATTTAGGCTCTGTTCGTTTCGCGGAAAATGTTACTTTTATGGAAAATGTTTTCCAAGAAGTTATTTTCTTGGAAAATGACACAATTTTCCGGTGTTTTGCTGAAATCTGAAAAAAGTTTCGAAAAATATTTTCCGTTGTTCAGTATGGAAAAATTTTTCTTCCTTGCACTACTTTTAATATATTTTTATTTTTATTTTTTAAAAATATTTTTAATTTTCTTTTTTTCTTTTTCTTTTTCTTTTTTTTTCCTTCTTCTTCTTCCTCAACGGGGTCACTAGCCACGGTGGTGGCCGGCGACCGGCTAGGTCGAGCCTCACCGATTTGTGGCGAGGCTCCAGCTCGCTTGATCCAACGCGACCAAGCTCGCCCGACCGACCTTGGGCGAGCTCGGCCACACCGGATCAGGCGAGCTCACCCTACCGTCCTTAGGCGAGCTCGGCCGTGCCGGATCAGGCGAGCTGGAGCCTCACCACAGGCCGGCGAGGCTCGAGCTCGCCGGATCGAGCCTCACCGGCTTATGGCGAGGCTCGACCTGGCCGGTTGAGGAAGAAGAAGAAGAATGAAAAAAGAAAAAGAAAAAGAAAAAAATGAATGGTGAAAGAAGGAGGGAGGCAAAATGTTTAGAGGAAGTCATTTTCCTCAAAAGTGAAGGTGTTTTGCTCGTGGGGGAAAATGTTTTCCGTGAGAAGTTATTTTCCGTGAAACGAACACCGCAAAATATTTTCCCGGAAGTTATTTTCCGTAAAACGAACGGAGCCTTAATGTGTAGAATTTACAGTTTAGAGTGTAGGGTTTAAGGTTTAGCTTACGCTGAGCTTGTTTCTCTAAATGACACCGTTTCCCTTTTTGTTCCCGAAAACATAAAAGTTGATTTTTTTTTACTTCTTATTTCCGTTCAAGATCTATTCCCTAGCCACTGATTTATTCCGAAAAATAGAAAAATTAACCGACATACACAAACAAATTTCTGTTCTTTTTTTGTTCCGGAGAACAGAAGAACAAATAAATAGAAAATGTCACTAAACAGGCCCGTAACGACTAAGATTGTAAAATCCGATCTTGACCAGGAAAGACAATCACATGTGTTATTTGATCGACAATTATTATTACAGAGGGACGTGTTTCTTAGAAATAAATGGATATTTAGTTCCATATAAATATTGAGGATGGGTAGAGGCCGAATTTGCATTGTTCAGTCATCAATCTGAATTTGATGGCGCTCCTTTGATGAAAAAAGGAACGGGCATAAATATCGCATCTTAGGCTTCGTTTGTTTCGCGAATCATGAACGATTAAGAAAATATTTCCATGAAATGACCACTTATGTAGCTTGAAATAACAAATCAATAGAAAATGTTTTCATTATTGACAACAATTTAATTTTTCCTAAAAACGATGGTTTGAATCGCTTACAAAGATGAACGAAAGAGAAATATTTTCACTCCACGAAAATATTCGGACATAAATTATTGTCGATAATTTTTCTGAAATCGATGACTTGTCTCGCTTACAAAATGAACGAAAAGGAAATATTTTTACGATCCACAAAAATGTTTAGATAAGCTCATTGATCCCGAGCTTCCAATTGGCAAAGCTTAGGTGAAGTACATAACACGTGGAGACGGCGATCGATTGACTCAAGAACGCACGGAAGATGGAAATCGAGTTACGGAGGATCGGTCGACCTAGGTTTGAGATTCTCGCGAAGAAAAATCAAAACATGCGACGGGATAAGCCCATTTAAAGACACGAGAAGAATCGAGGAAGAGGACATTTTTTCGCGGGCAGCCAAGACATGTAAGGAATAAAGGAAAAAACAGGGCGATCGTGACTCTAAAAACAAGAGACGTGGGGTATCGATTTAGACTAGATTTGTCTAGGTTTGAATTAGAAAATTCGAATTAGGCTCCGTTCGTTTCGCAGGAATATATAATTTGGAAAATATTTTCCTAAAAATATTACTTGTGTTGCTTAAAATTATTAATCGATGAAATATATTTTCACAATCTACAATTTATGTCTAAATATTTTCGTGCGTGAACAATGAAAATATTTTTCCGTTCATTCACTTTCGTAAGTGAAGCAAGCGCACGGAATCGCTTTTGTAATTTTCTTGTTGTTTCCACTGTATTGTTCGCGCATTAGTGATTCCACTTTATGGGGACATATTTGTGTTTCGTAAAAATTAGAGAAGGAGACTTTCGTGCTTGGAATGAAACATCGGAAACAGAAAAAGTTCATCCTCAATATTTGGACTTCAGTTTTGAAGATAATCTATCTTATTTTCGTTCGAAATTAGTCTTAATATATCGTTAAATGATGAGTACTTTTCGCTTTTCATTTAAAATATAGGGTTAATATTCCGAAAAATCTCAAACTAGTACACTTAAGATAAATTCATCCCAAGCTAATTTTTGACAACGAAAAACTCCAAATTGATACACTTGTGATAATTTTACCATATGTTAGTTTCCGTTAAATTTTACAGTCATATTTCTGAATTGGATGACACGTTGCAGTTGACGAGTGTACCGATTCGGGGTTTTACCTTCCATCCGTTACATGTGTATCATTTTGTGATCTTTCGTGATATAAATCAAATTTAACAGGGAGTAAATTTATTACAAATATACCAGGTTGGGGTTTTTGGTGATCAAATAATTAATTTAGGGTAAATCCGTTACAGGTGTATAAGTTTGGGGTCTTTTGTGATAAGGAAATTAATTTTTGGGTGTACGAATTTAGGATTTTTCGTGATATTAACCTTAAAAATATATATAAAAAATTAAAAGTATATTTGCCTAGCCAAAGAATCATAAAGTGGAGGCCCTCAAAAGTCACCGATATCAGGCGGGTCAAAACCTGCTATCCAATCCCTTTACCACCCCACGAGATATTCTTTAGGAAACATCCTGGGAAAGCGATTGGTTCTTTCGATTTTAAATCGATCTCGTTCCTATCATATGGCGAAAAAGGAGTGCGCCCCCACCGTACTCATCATTTACCCAAAAAGAGGCATTAACAACTTCTTCTTCTTCTTCTTTTTGTTATCTTATTTGGAAATATGACGCGCTTCATTATTGTTCGTTTTGCTCGGCGGTGTGAGGGTGATGGGCTCGCCCAGCGGACAGTGAGGATAAATCCGCGGCATTGAATTAAGCGCTCTCTTGCAGATAGTACGTGGCTCGCTAACACCGAACGCCCTTTTATGGAATCGAGAAAAAGTGAGATGCACTCTGCACACAACCGTTCTGGAGAAATGATCGAGCGAGCAATTGCCCGGAATTTCAATCCCATGAAGCAATTCACAATTTTTTAACGCTTTTTTTTCTTTTTCAAATCTCGTGAATCTTATTTTTGAATATGAGTGGACGCCATAACTCCGTTCGCCTCGTGAAAAAAAAAAATTGAACGATATCAAATAACAGTTTCCATAAAATAATCGCTCGTGAGAGTTACAAGGACGAACGGAATTCTTTTTAATCGTTTATCAAAATATTCGGGGATAAATTATTGCTGATGGTGAAAATATTTTTCGTTAATTAATTATTTTAAGCGATACGGGTGATTATTTTCAGAAATATATATATTTTAAATCGTTTAATTTTTTGCAAAATAACAGCAACCTAAACATCAGAAAAAAAAGAGATTTTTGAAACGTGCAAATTTCAGGCCAGGACATGATTCCTATGGAAAAGAAAAAAGTTCAACGGATCAGGTGGTGCCCCGCACGCGCGCCAGGATCAGCGTGGACTCGTTCCAAGAGCAAAAAGCAACGGGGAAAGGAACTCGCCAAAAGACGCGCCACGTGTCCCGGATGCCCTTGGGAAGATTCCTCCGGATTCGCAACGAGCCGCGTCCCCACCGCGAGCCGTCGCGGCGCGCGCCCGGCACCACGGCGCGCTCGCGGCGTCGGACGGCCGAGATGGAGCGGGACCCCACAAGGCCCCCCCCTCCCCGGCGGGCCCCGCCGGGTTAGGCCGAGCTGGACCAATGGGGAGCTCGCCGCGTAGTCGACCGCGAGCTCTCCCCTCTTCTCTTCGCGCCGCTGACGTCAGTGGCTGTGACGACGGTGGCGGGGGGTGGTGGGGGGGCAGTGGGCCAACCGCTTAACTGTGGGCGGGGGTCAGCTCCCTTAACCACGGTCAAACGAAGATCCACCTCTCTAATGCAACCGCTATAAAGACATCACTGCCTTCTGTCTCTCGCCCCTGCGCGACAGAAGCGAACGAAGTGGCGGCGGCGGTGGTGGTGGTGGTGGCGGCGACGGCGACGGCGGCGACGACGACTCGGTCCTTCTCCGTCGTCGTCTACTTCTTCTGTCTAGGTTAGAATTCCCCCCCTTCGATCGCTGCCGTTCCTTCGATTGCGATCGCAATTCGGACTCTCGCGAGCTCGCGTTTCGTTCGCCGGCCCTGTCGGATCCCCACCCCGATTTCGGGGAGGTCGTTCGGGACTTGTTCGGGAGGGGACGGGGGGGTGGTGGTGATTTGGGGGAAGGGAACCGATCGATTGCTCTCTGCTTCGTCGGAGCTCCGGGTGAATTTCGGCGAATTTCGCGCAGTCTCGTGTCAGTGGAGTGGAGGCTTTTGTGGTTGTTGTGGTCGTGGTGGTACCGGGTTTTTTTTTTCTTCTCGGTTTTTTTTTTGGGCGAAATCTGGAAATGTTGTCCGAGCGTGGCGATCGTCTGTCTGAGAGAGGGTTTTCGAATCGTATCGATGGCGATGAGGGTAGAATTTAGAAGGCGGGTGTTGTGCTGACGGCCGTAGGACTGCTCTTTGTTGTGCCGGATTAGGTAATTATGAGCTTGGGTAATCTCCTAATTATGGAGTCTCGTGTCAAATAAGGTTCTTGTGGTTGGGTTTTTTTCTATTTTCTATATGTGGAAATGTTGTCCTGGTGTGGCGATCGTCGTCTGAGAGGGTTTTCAAATCGATGGCGATGAGGGTAGATTTTAGAAGGTGGGTGTTGGGCTGATAGCGGTAGGACTGCTTGTCTTGTGCCAGATTAGGTACTTATGAGGGTCGCTGTTTCTTACTGCTTCAGATGAAGAGCGTGAGTCGAGCCATCGGGCGAGAAAATTCTTGGGGTCTTGGATATTTCTGTAATGGGTATTGGGGTTATGCTTTTCTTTTGATCAACGTATTCTCTTTTTGTATTGATCGTGAGTGTTTTGCGGTTGAGCCCAACAAAGAGAGAAGATTCGCGTACCCGAGCCCACTTTGTGGGTGTAAAAGCTTGGCTCCTTGTTGTTATGAACGTTTTATGAGTGTTGCGTTCGCGATGTTACGAACGCGACAGATTGGTGAGGTTTGCTGGGATGTGATTATCTAAATGCTTGATTTCATGCTTAAGTAACTTTTGTCTATCCATGCTGCGTCATCTGGGACCTTTAGTTATGACCTGTAATTGTCCACTTCTTCGTTCCATCAGTTGAGATAACTTCTACGCGATTTACTTGTAGAATAAATTACTTAAAATGGATGCAAGGAGAATTACATTTAGAGTTATGTGGATACAACTGAATGATAGGGATTTCTCAAATGTGGTTATAACTATCGGAAAGTAACTAGATGTGCTTAGTCATCCCCATTGTACTTGTGATGTTCTACTTGCAGCTTTTACTTTGCAAAATTTCGAGTATCCATGCTCTGCCTTGTTACACTACTTTGTCGATTAAATAATTTCCCCTTACCTTTTTTCTCCTGTGACATTGCCCTTACTTTTCTTCTGCTCTTTTCCAGATTGAAAATCATCTTGGTCATGGGGCATTTTCTCAAGAGACAAAATTAAATTGAAGTCAAGATCATGTGTCCTCCGGCAGTTGAACCTTTGGCTGATATCAAATATGATTGTTCTGTTGAGGAGCTGTTCAATTCGTTGGTGCGGATTATATATGGACATTTGATTCCGGGGAATGTAATCACCGATTTAAATCCCTTCTTGTATCGGCCTGAAAATTTACCGGGTAAGAGTTGTGTTTTTCCAAATTTTTGCTCTTTTCAGGTTTCGCTTACTGTTGAATGTCTAATTTTGAGCATTTTTATTCCCTTATGCCAGCCTGCACCGTCAGACTCTTAAGTTGTTTGAGTAGATAGTCCTATGAATCCAATGTATCAACAATATATCTTTGACCTTCTTGCTGGACCTGGTTGGGGTCTACACTTCAGTATAGAAGGCTCAAAGCCTCTGTATTCTCCATATGCCATGTTTCCCATATGCAACCACCAGGTTTAGTTAGTACTTTTAAATGCTTTAGCAGCATGATGTCTAACTCCTATAGATAAGTGATATTCCTGCTTCATCATATCAAAATATTTCCAAGAGTAGGGAGACCCTGGGAGTAAAATTATTTCTTTGGTACAATGTCTGTTATGCTAAGGCTCAGCCCATGTTTCCCCACACTTGCCCTGCGCTTCTTACCTTTGGATGGCAATTCTCATCCATCTGGATGTCGTGCGTATCTGAGGAGATTTAAATTGCATCTCCACTGTACGTTCCCGCTTTCTAAGTAGTAACTTGTCGGGTGAACCTGTTTTCATATATAGTGAGAGGCATGTTTCAAGTTATTACAAACATCTTAATAAACCAATCTGACTTGGATGGAGTCCATAGCTAGTTGTGCCCTGATACAATTGTGATCCTGCTTGAAGTAGAAGTTTTCCGACTTATAGTACCTCTTACAAGACAGAATGTCTCTATCCTACTTATTAGCATTACTGTGCTAGCTAAGCTAGATTCTATTGTTGTGATTTCTTGATTAATAATACTAAAGCAAAGTAACATTTTATTATCATGAGAAAGAAGAGAATGTGTCACCCTATTAGGGGTTTGTATGTGGGCCTAGTCTGCTCACAAAGTCTTGAAGCGCAATGAAATTATCTTACTTACCAAAAAGGAAACAAAAAAAAAAGGAACAAGGAAGAGAATGAAACATGACACGTGAAGTTGTAATTTGAGAAGACTTATTTTGCACATTTGTCCTTCGGCGTTTTGTGTCTATTATGATGTGCTTGCGTTGGCCACTTTGTGCTTTGGGCAAGAAGCATGTGCCTTTTCCAAAGTCAGATTGAGCCAAGGAGATGCTCTCAATGGCGTAGAATATGTATAATGGTTTTTACAGTTATACGTGTCTTATTATAGTACCTGCCAATGATAGCAGTAGGGAAATTTAAATAGGTGGTGCAATGTTTCATGGAGACAAAATCGAGTAAAGTGAGAAATCATTTGCATGTCTAGAGGAACTGCACTGTTCGCTTCAAGCGGTTTCATTTGGATTGTGTTAAGAAAATTGTAGTTGATTTAGAAAATTGTTTGTCAGCCTATCAAGGAAATAAGAAGTGCTTGCCAGAATTGTACTTGACTCATGGAGATGATATATGCAGAGGGTATGTGGTACTTGACATGTTCGGAGGACAGTAGAGTTACAGAGCATGGAATCTGGAAGCCCAAAGGGGATCCCCTTAGGGTACCTTTAAATTCCTCCATTAGCGGCTGGAAAACAACTCTCGAATACTTTGAGCTACAAGCTTCGGAGGTTTCTAAAACAGGTTGGATAATGCAGCAGTACAAAATAACAAGGGATGGGTCAAATTGTGAAACCAGGGCAAAGGTAACCAGATCGGTTGAGCTATAGGCTAAAATATCAACATGTTTATTTTGCTTTTATCATTTAGTCTGCTTCCTCCACTCTGAGTTCGGATTGGCAAAATGCAGGGAGCAGATTCACTTTGCAGAGTTCTCCGAGAACATGTATACCCCGTTGACCAGAATGCCCGAACATTTGATGGTTCTGACATTTCTAGAGGAAGCAACAACTTGTCAACTGCTTCGCTTACCATTACCTCCAGGAGCAATACTGAAAAAGGATCCACAAGCAGCCACCAGGTAAATTTTATTGTCCAATTGTCGCTCTTCTTGAATGCTTTTTTGAACTCTTCTGAATATCTTTGCATCTAGATATCTAACCTTGAACATATGTAGCCTCTTAGGTCAGATAATTCACAGTCGATATGTTATGTTGGTAATTGGTTTCTATTAGAAAAGCGCTAAACCACTTAGATATCCATGTCTGGTTGTTGAAGTTTTTCTTCTTTCCATAAGAGTTACTCTTGATGAGTTTTATTCTTCGACTTTCCTATGGTTATCATTATGCTCCCGATAGGGCTGACCTTGATCATTTCTGATGTCAGTACAACTATCGATAATGAAGTTATTGGCTATGAGTTACCGTTCCAAATATAGCATGGTTTTCCCTGTCCATCTATTTTATGAAGCACTAAGTGACAAAACATTTTTCAATGTCCTGATGAATAAGTTACATTATGGTCTTCAATCATGTAAGATCAGCTAGTTTTGCTATTTTGGGAGTTTCCTTCACACAATTGGCTCTTGCATGCTATAGAAGTCCACCTAAATTGAGTTACTCTAAAGATCTTAAATGTAGGATGCTGAGTTTAGATGGTCTTGTGATAAGCTTTTGATACGTTTGTAAACATGATAAGGATGCCAATCTTTTGTCTACTTCGTGAGAGATCCTCTTGCTCAATAGAATTTACATTTTCTCACAGGACTGAAGGAACAAATTAGATTCTGTCTTCATATGAACTCCTTCTTTGTTGCTTGTATTCTATATCTGTTCTTTGGGGAAAGGGAGACGAACTATTTGCCAGGTGGTAAAATTCTCTTTGCATGAGTGGGTGAATAATAGATTTGGAAATTACAGGTCGTGGCAGCAGATGTTCCTCAGAACCGTCCTATGGAAGATCTGCATGCAAATGTTGATGTCTCGGATGACTTCTTGGAGCTGCGGGATCTTGATAATCCTCAGTCACCTTCCTCTAGTTCAGACAATTCTAGTTGCGTGACCGTGTCATCAAATGAATGTTTTGATACATTGGCCCTTTTGCAAGACATTGAGGCTGAACAACACCAAGAGGTCGAGCAGAAGGATGCGCATGCAAAGTTCAGTGTATCAACTGTTAAACCATCCAATGTGGTTACACATGAAGTGACTTCAGGTAAATTTTAGAAAAAAAAGTCCTAAGCAAATTAATTGCTTTTATTGACTTCTGATATTTTAGTTCCAACATTGTTGTGAGTAGCGATCATTGTTAAGTGCTCATTTGATCTCTAATTTCGTGAATAGCTTACTCTGCTTATGGGTGTAGATTGAATTAGCATACTTATGCTATTTCATTGCTTATCTTGCTTACAGCTCTTAGATGCCTGTAAGAACATCTCTTTTCCTTAGGGACAGAAGAATTGAATTTATATAATGTGATATTCTCATCTCCCGAGTCTTCTTTTCAACTTATGTTCCTAACTGATGCCCTGGATGTTGAAATACGTACGGAAGAGTGTGCCTGCTTATTCTTGTGAGGGGACTTCTTCTCCAAAGAGTCACTTATGGGGAAGCGGGAGCTCTCTATCAGGATTCTGGGGATACCGGGGAGAAGATATTGCATCCTATGATTCTTTCAAATATGAAAACAACAAATTGAAACTCTTAAATGAGCAGGTTTTGTTTGACCCTTAAAGAGAAGAACAGAGACTGTTTCCATTTTGAGGGAATTAGCCAGCTAACATAAACAAAGGACTGAATTTGTTGCTTGTTTTTCTTTGTTTAATTTATACACAACTCGAAGTGCAGAATCTAGAATTTGATCAGACAGGCAGCAAAGGATCATTAGCACAAGTTAATTTATCGTGATCAACGTAAAATTCATCATGATGCTGGACAGATTTTCTGTGGCTTTGCCAGTGCTAATTTTATGTGGTAATTGGTCTCTGTAAGAGATTTTGAACAGTTGTAAAGTGAAGCAAAGCTACCTTGTCTTGCTGATGTAGATTCTTTTCTTTGACTGCCAAAAATAATGCCGTATACATCTAGTACTTTTTGTGCAGGGATGCCTTTGAAATTCTAAAAAGAATTTCTTGCGGTCAGTGTAGACAGTAGTTATTTTTATTACTGAGATTAGAATGTTAAAATTGCTCTTCCTATTGTTTCATTGATCTGAATCACGCAAAGGCAACTAAATTGACATTTTATCATTTGCAGGATCATTTACCAGTCATGAACGGGATGACATCCCCAAAACTGGTTCCTCTCTGCTCGATACAGCTTCAGCTATAAGAAGTAAAGCAGTGGATGGAAGGAATCCGAAGCATGTAGTTGGAGATGGGAAAAGCCAATCTGGTTGTGAAGATGTTGCATCCCGTGCATCGACAAGTGAAAATACTTCGGCCTTGGAAAGGAGGAGAAGGAAGTCTCATAAGAAAACCAAGATGTTGAAGAAGTTGTGCTTCATGCCATTTCAGTTCATGTGCTGATCCTTAGCCCTTAAGAGTTTTCTTTTCCTGCCATTTAATCGTATATCCAAAAGCACAGCGCTCTCCATATGATTACGATTGGAGCGGAAGCAATATCCAGGGATAGGTATACAACATGTTCTTGTAGCTGATCTGAGATGTTCGTTTGATTTAAGAGGTTAGGCTACATAGGGAAGAGGATACAGCCTGATCGATGGCCACAAGGTTAGGGTACATAGGGAAGAGGCTAGAGTCTGAGATGTTATGTATGTGTGAATTATGGAAATCAGTTATTTCCACTTACTTGTACTTAGTCTACCATTGTCAATTTCAAATATTACTATGATTGGTCTGTGTCTATTGTACTGAAAGGTCGTGTATTGAGGTCGCAAGGAAGTAGGAAACGTCAAATTGCAAAACATCATCGGCAATTTTTAACATGGTATCTTCTAGTTTCTTGCGTAGATTGTCATATGATGCTGACTCAACTACGGTTGCGGGGTTTTTCTATGGTCCCTTGACATACATCGTTATCCCGAGTTCATTGTCGTGTTTTTCTTTTTTATATGTTTACTCGGCAAGCTCATTATTGTCTTGATTCTTGAACGATAGTCACTGCCTTCGGTTCGTTCGTTTGTTCACATCTTCTTCAAGGCAAGAAGACGTTCTTATTAAAGAATTCTGTCTACGGGGGCTGCGTACCAAGGATATTTAATTTCTGTTTTTGTAATTTACTAACGAAAATTAAATTGATGGAGGGCTTTGGCTGGAGCAGTGAAAGACAAAACTTCTGACGACGAAATACGACAGAGACGGTGCAACTGACAAGGGTCCTTCCACCGTTTGCCGTAGGAAACCCGCCACGACAGAAAAAACCAAACGATATTAGCGATTAGTTAAACACCGCAGCCAACACCGTTCAGACGTGATTGGTTTTGTCGGTCAGAAACGATGCATCGGACAACGATGTCCCGGCCAAGAGACACGGATCGCTCGAAAGGCCAACTCTTATCGACTTTTTTACGTTGTCGTAAAGGACATCGAAAGTGTAATCCTCGTTGTCGAACGTGCATCATTCCCAAGGCACTCGTTAATATCGCCTTACTGCGCAGACGTGTTTGTTCAAACGATAGACAAGCGTCGAACAAGGTGCAGTTTGCGTCGTGCGCTTATCGAGTGATGTTCGTATATGAACATGTTTAATATGTGCATGGCTCTTTCGACCAAAAAAAAAAATAGGGATAAGTACATTCAAAGTCCTAAAACTTATCACGAAAGTGCAATTGAGTCCTAAAACTTTCAAAAAGTGCAAACAAGTCCTAAAATTTATCACGAAAGTACACTTGAGTCCTAAAACTTAAAAAAAGTGCAAACAAGTCATAAAACTTGTCACGAAAGTGCAAACAAGTCCTAAAATTTATCAAATTGGTTCAATCAAGTCCTTCTATTGATTGTGCATTTCGAAAGTTTTAGGACTTGTTTACACTTTAGTGATAAGTTTTATGACTTGTTTGTACTTTTTTTAAGTTTTAGGACTCAAGTGCACTTTTGTGACAAGTTTTATGATTTATTTGCACTTTTTGAAAGTTTTAGGATTCAATTGCACTTTTGTGACAAGTTTTAGGACTTCTAATGCTCATATCCCAAAAAAAAAATATATGCATGGGTCTATGTTAATCGTGAGACTCAAGCAAACACTTACAAGTAAAGAAGTCTAGACTTTGTTAAAGTGGCTCATGCATAGATGAAAATACACCTCGTGTTGGTAATAACGGGTTGGTTGGTTAATGAAACACATAAAATTCACCAAATATAACGTTATTATATAGATCAATTGCGACTTCTATCCTTCTCTATGGAAAAAGTTCACACATCGAAAAAAACAATCTACCAACTATTAAATTACACGGTCGCATAGATCAGCTGTGCCATACAAATTAGTGCTAGCATTAATCTAACTCACCACCGTTTAAAGATATTGGTATCCGAGTTCCTTTATTCTTGTTCGTGAATCTTATATATGCAAATAAGAAAGTGACGAGCGTGTTTATATTGGCCATGCCGGCATTCTGATTATTAAATTTAATAGAAAGATTCGCGTCATTTTTTTTTAAAAAGTATAGGAATGATAATTTTCAGATAAGAGAACAGAGATTTGGAGCTGAACAAGTTTTTAAAAGGCTTGAGGGAATACATGGGAAGGAACTTCCTGGTAAAGTGGAAGGAATTTCCTCGTAAGTTTTCTTCGTATTTCCTCTCTCTTAGGAAGAATGATGACATTTCACTTTTTGTTTTTTGACTGAAACCGGTGTTGTTGGTACCTTAATTGTACCGGTCTAACTATACAAATTAGTAAAAGAGCTTGTGAAGATCCTTTACTTTACTGCATTTTATCAAAGACATTTTCTTTAGGTTTTTCTCAAAGGTGCTCTCGAAGCACGTGTTAAGATACCAAATAAAGAAATCTTAAAAACAATTTCTAATACATCGATAGTTCTGAAGACACGTGCACAATCATTACTTTGAAAAGCGAAATCCCTTCGTTAAATTTGTGCAACAAATGCTTCAAAGGAACTCATTAAGAACAGACCTTTTCTTTATTAGACAAGAAAACATTTTAAAAGATGCGCATGCATTTAAGATAAGCACCTACATTATTAAGGCACAATTATTATCCACCGACAAATCCTTACATGCAACATAAGTTGGGTGAATTGCAATAACCTGTATCATCATTGGTTAATTTAGATTATTAGTTAAATTTTTTTTGGTCTTGTGATTATTATTAATTTACGTAAAACACAATCAGCAATGTTGTTAATGGGTGCTCTTTGAGGCACTTATACCATATTTAATGCCTCGATTTTCAAAACACTACACTTCAGAAAGAATAATTAATGCTCTGAATACATATTTAGTTACTTAGGTTGTGTTCGTTTGACAGAAAATAAGTGATTTGAAAAATATTTTCTGAGAAATGATCGCTTATATCGTTTATAAAAATAATTGAATGGAAAATTTTTTCATCACCCACGAACAACAGTTAGACACATATTGTTATCGATGATGAATATATTTTTTGTTGACTAATTTTTCTAAACGATATAAGCAATCCTTTTTTGGGAATTTTTTTTCAAATCACTCATTTTTCGCGAAATAAACGGACCCTTAATAAATATTTCACTTCATAGATAGCGGTTAACAAAATTCCTTACAATCGGTATTTTCATGAAAATAGTTAGGCATAGATAGCCGATACGAGTCGCCCATTTTTTTAGGAAACCCATTGTGTTTTAGAGAGCTAACAATTGGTATTTTCACGACCGAATCATATCATATCGTTCTCGTATTTTGTCAAATTTGAATGTAATCTCAATAAGACGAACTTATTGATCGTGTCGTGACTTTAAAGCTCCAAATGCAGTACGTGTATTGACGGGGTTACATGATACGACGGGTTGAAGACACAAATTCTTTAATATGAGGGCTGATAACATCGCAAATATCCGAATTTTTGCTAATTTCACGATCAAGTATCTAAACTTATTTTTTTTTTAATCAAGTGCCTCGAGTTTTCAAATGCTGGTCAATGTAAAGCCCCCATTAAAATCAAGAACGAAAAATGCCAACGTGAATGCCAATGCTGTTAAATAGCCATCAATTGTCTATAATTACGTTCTACATGGCTTCTCGAGATGATGCCACGTTGGTGGAGACATATTGGATAGCTAAAATCGTCCAAGCCCGCCCACACACACACACTCTCTCTCTCTCTCTATCTCTCTCATCAGACAACTCCTAAATGGAAATAACACAATGTTCATTAAGTATGCGAGCCACATCACCTATTGTGCTTAACATTTATTGAGTTAGCGAGTCACATCAATTTACATGACATGGTGATTTATATAAATGGACGTGTTACAATGAGCTAAATGTCAAAAAGACGAGGCACGTGATTAACAAAGAAAAAAAGTTTATATACTCTTGTAATATTGCCAAAAGCACGGTTAGTTTCGATTTCACTAGCCCAATACATAAACGTGTTTAGACATGACTGAACATATCTAAACGTGTGAGGATTCAATTGGAGTTCCAAACATACCATGTTCACACGGAGAACATGTACAGTTCAATATCTTATGCATGTCATAAACACGGTTTGAAGCCCATTTGGGCTGTTCTTTGTCATTTAACTATGTGATATGAAAAGTAATATTGTGACCAAAAAAAAAAAAAAACTCGATGGGGACATCCTTAAAGGCCCATCGTGTAGACGTCTTGTGCCCAAATGACTGGTCTCATTAACATATTTCGCCAAGAAATAATTCGCACGATCTCGGCACCAATAAGTTTAATCTATTTGTAAGTGTTTCAAGCACAATTTCCTAGAAAAAAAATTCAGGCATAAAGCCACTGAGGAATCTAAGCTTTTTTTATTTGTGCAATCCCATCCATAAATTCTTTTTTTTTTCTCAACGGTGTCGCTCATGACATGTAATTTTTTGTTCGTGTTAATCCTTCCGTCAAAAGCCCAAATGAAAATGCCAACATGGCTGTTGAGTGCCGCGTCACCTCTCCCGTGGTGTCCGCGTGGCGCTTACATGGCTCAAAAATTAAAGCAATGTCGTGTTAAACATTATCAATTTCCAACTAAATACAAAAATAAAAGGAAAATTGCTGCCAGCCAATAAAGGCCGCGTGGTGTCTCCTCCTAGCCATCGCCGAGGGTGGCCAGACTCTTGCTGAGCTCGGGCAAAGGCGGCATTGGCCCCAACCACCACGGACACCCATAGAGGGATGAAGAGATACAGACTACTTATTAATCGTGTCATGACTCTAACATGGTATCGAAACTAGATACTGCCCCAGTTTATTTCGCATGCACGCTCCCCTTGTTCATTAAATTTACTTGTAGTTTCTAATAAGGTTTGCATGTGAAAGATTTGTTTACACAGTTAAGTGGGCAACCATATGCTTCGATGTGCATTAAATGCTGGGTGACCTGCATTAAACGCCGGGATATTGATTGAAGATAAACAAAAGAAGAATTAGAATTTGCATATTTATATAAATACGATTTCCCTCGACCTATCAGCTTAACTAGTTGATTTGTACATTTGCACATTTGCATCTTCAGCTTCGTCGGCGACGATCACTGCGACTAAGCTGGCCTGTCATTGGAACGACGAGTATTGTACATGCAGATAAATCCGAATTTCTTCTTCTTTTCTGTTGCAAATTTATTCTTTCCAAAGGATTAACGTTTCTTTTAATTTGTATAATACTTGATAGCCATGTAAGCCCCACGTGGCCGACACATAGGTGAAAGCATGACATTTAACAACTTTTTGACGGCCACATCATCATTTACTATCTTATTAACGGACGTATCAATATAAATGACAAAACTGGGATAAGTATATTGAAAATCTTAAAAAATGACCATATTTCTTATTTGGAAAGGAGGAGGGTGGGGAGTTCGATTCCTTACCTTCTTAGGTGAGCTAGGGATAAGAAGTTTAGTTTCATATGTAGGTTTTGATTCCCACGATTTGTAAAGAGGCGAAGTAAAAGTCTGAAAGTGAGTTGAGAGTTAAAGTATAACAGACAAAAAAGCAAATAAAATTTGTCACGAAAATACAACTGATTTCTAAAACTTTCAAAATGCATAATAAAGTCCTAAAACCTATTAAGAAAGTACAATTGAGTAATAAAATTTCAAAAAGTGCAATAAAGTCCTTAAATTTATCAAGTTGGTGCAATCAAGTACAAATGAAAAATGCTAACAAGTTTTAGGACTCGATTGCATTATCTCGACAAGTGTTTTTTAGGACTTTCAGTGTACTTATCTCGTAAAAAAAATTATCCTTAGGGCCACATTGCCGGAACAACGAGTTCCGAAATCCAATTACATAAATAAAATGGTTAATATCACGAAAAATCTAAAACTGATGCACCTGTGATAAATTTACCAAAAACTAATTTTTTTACCACAAAAAAAATCCCAACTTGGTATACCTATGATAATTTTACCTATCCATTTTCGAGTTGGATACACGTGACAGTTAACAGGTATATCTATTTAAGGTTTTTTACGATATAAATCTAATTGATATAGGATAAATTTATTATAAATATATTAATTTGAGAACGATCTAGAATTTTCTAGCGATAACAAATTAATTTTTGATATATTTGCCACGAATATAATAATTTAAGACGAGGACTTGCCGTGGCTGTATCCAAAAACTCCATCGACAACAAGCGAAAAAGTCGACCGTACGCTTACGTCATGTGTCCCGGCCGGTCGGGTCCAGCTCGCTCCTCGTATTCCGATCTGATTGGGTAAATTTACCACTTCCGCCCGCGACCCCGCGAGCCCGTCTCCTCTCGGGCCGGGGGACGGCCCCGATGCTCCCCCAATCCCGAACCGACGGCCCGGATCGCACCAATCTGGCGGGAAAAGGGCACGTGGGCTCCCCCCCCCCCCCCCCGCCCTCCTCCTCCTTCCCAACTTCCCCCTTTCGTCTCCGTTTCCATTTTATCCATTTATTTTTTTTAAATAAAAAAATAAAAACGAAAAATAAGAAAAGAAATGATTAAAAAGAAAGAGTGGGTATCCCATGCTGGATAAGACAGCTCACTCCTCCTCCCTCCCCCCACGTCAGTCAGCCAGTCGGGGGGGGGGTCTCCGACCGGGCCCCACCCCTTCATTTCCGCCTCAGTATCTTACCGTTACTCCCGGTTCCACGCCCCCTCCCCCGCCCCCCCACCCTCCTTATTTTACCCTCTTCTCCTCGGCCACGCCCCGCTATTTACGCAGCGACCGACCCCGGCTCCCGAAGTCAAGGCGGGGGGGAGGGGGGGCACTCCCGTCATTTCGCGGCCGCCCCCACGCGCCCCCTCCCTAACGTGCGCCCCCCGGTCAACCGGTCAACCGCCGGTAAACGCTCCCCCTCCCCCCACCAGGCCACAAAGCTGTGTCGCATGATGGCTCGCGTGTCCGACGTGGCAGCGCCCCATTGGCCCGCCCCGCGTCGTCGGGATTCATAGAACCGCACCAATAAAAAAAAGCACCCGTCACGCTCTCTTTCTCTCTCTCTCTCTCTCTAGCTCGCCGTGTCTTTCTCTCGCTACTGCGGCTCCGCGCTTCTTCTCCCCCCGCCGACGAAACCCCCGGGAATCCGTCGCGGTTCCGGCCGCCATTGGGCCCTCCGACGCCTCCGAATTCGAGCTCGGCGATGCGCGATCTCTCCGTCGGCTCCGATTTCGACCCGTGAGGGCCGCCTCCGGGAGAATTCCAGGGCAGCGGTCGTGGTCGGGCTGCGGCTTGTTGCGGGGAAAATGCTGGAAGCGGCGGTGCAAGGCGCGGTGAACGGAGCGGGATTGCCTCAGCTGCAGAGCTGCTGCGGCGGCGGCGGCGGCGGCGGCGGGGGCGACAGCAGCGAGGAGGAGCTCTCCGTGCTGCCGCGCCACACCAAGGTCGTCGTCACCGGCAACAACCGCACCAAGTCGGTGCTCGTCGGCCTCCAGGGCGTCGTCAAGAAGGCCGTCGGCCTCGGGGGTTGGCATTGGCTGGTAAAAAAATCCCCTCCCCGGTTCCTTCCGCTCGTTCCTCGGCAAATGCGGGCTCTTTTGGTCGAGTCCTCCGCATTGCGGACATGCAATGCGGCGGTGTCCGCAAATTTCGGAATTTTTCGAACTTTTTGAGTTCTCCGTGCTGCAATCGTCGCTTCGCCGCAATGTGGGCGCGAATTTGGCCATTAGGGCAATTTCCCTTTTTGCCCGGCGATGGATTTGGAAGGTTTTGTTTTTGATGACGGGGAAGATTCGCTTCCCTCTGTGGAGCTCTCGATTAGGTCTTTTCTTCTGCACATTGCTGGGTAATGCATGTTTGCTCTTGCAATGGTTCGGAGATCCTGCGTGCCCACTAAGGGTTTAGTGTTCTTCCGCGCCAATCGGGGGATTTTTTTTTTTCCGATGATTGTGCTATCTGTTGGGCATTGCATGTTTGATCGAGCCCGCGGATCTGGCGATTGGACAAGTCTTTCTCATGGCGTGGCACTGTGGACTGGCATTTGACTGAAATTGAGCTTTGCTTATTTAGTACTTCAGAGTCAACTTTCCTTGCTTGCTTACTGATCACACTTCTTCCTGGGCTGTTACTTAAGCTCATAGTTTTTTTTTCTTTTTTTTCTTTTTTTTTGTGCTTGAATCTGAAGCTTGTCTCACTACCATGTGCGGCATTTGATTTCTCTTTGCCATCATTGGAGAAGTTCGATCCGGGAATCTGCACGATATAAAATATATATAGGAGGTAGGAGATTTTTGTGCTTAGTGCTCCGGGTAATTTATCCTCGACCGATTATGCAGATTGGCCTCGAAAAAAAAATATCGGTTGGGTGAGGATGTACAGTCTAGGCTTATTTTTCTTAGTTTCCCAAGTATCAACTGGATGGTGTGCTGCAGTGCCAATTATGTACCATGAAGAAATATTCTCCTTTTTTATTAGCAAAAGTAAAAGGGCACTTTTGCATCTGTCGGTTTGAGAAAATTTGTTGTAATATGTACTAATTAGTGAGATTGTCTTCTTTTTAAGCAACTGCATTTCGTCTGTTTTGCTTCGTCATCATGTGTCCCTTAAAGTCTCTTCCTTTTATGCATTTTATGCTCGTCTTTCTATTCATCGTTCACTCGAGCGTGGGCATCACTTTTCGGCCTGCCAAATTCTGATGGTGTAGGTTCTGACCAATGGAATCGAAGTTAAGCTTCAAAGAAATGCACTTAGCGTGATTGAAGCTCCAACTGGAAATGAGGAAGATGATGACCTTGATTTTGAGAATGGGCAATTCAATGGATCAGATATGGGTGAGTACACAATAAGTATAACTTTAAAGCCACTTGTCCCTTAAGAGAAAAAAAGGGTCATTTTAAGTGGACCCTGGCGGAAATCGCCTCATTGTGTGAACCTGGGATTATTGTTAAGCCATACAAAAGGTTTCTCAGTAGACAGCATTCTTTTCTTTAATCATGCTGTCTGCCACTTAAGGAAAGAAAGTTAATAATAGATCTATTTATTTCTGCGATACTTCTACCAAATGTGTTTATGATTGCGTACATGATTATAGGAAAGTGATATTCGTAACAGGTTCTTTTAAGGTCACACTTGTTGTTTAGTAAGGAAATTTTTGATTGCCATTGCATCATAATCTGGAGAACAGGCATGTTGCTTCGAATGCATTATTTTCCGTATGTACTGAAATTGTGTTCATGGGCTTCTTTTTGAACATGGTTGAGGTTGTTACATTGGATCCAATTTTTTATGCCTTTTGCTTTTCACATTGCTTATTATCTCCCTTGTCTCCCGTTAACCTTTTTTTTTTTTTTTTGATACTGTCGTGTCATTGTCGCTGACGCTCTTTCAATTGTGCTATGTCTGTGTGATACCTTGTTTTTTAGCTTCAGATGACACTCAGAAATCACACAAATCGAGGCATCGAGTGCATAAATCATCTGGTTCCTCCCACAAGACTATGAGCCGGTCCCTCTCTTGTGATTCACACTCTAAAGGATCGATCTCTTTTCCCCGTGGGTCCACAGTATGTAGAAAAACACCATTGTTTTCTCCTATTCTGTTTTGTATAGCTGGAGGGCACTTCTTCACTTTCCTCCTGTTGCTTCCTATGGTTTCTCTTCCATGGCCTTGAAATATTGCTCACACTGGGCTTCTCCTGTGCAGAAGGTTGACCTTAGCAAATTGGAGACAGCTGCTTTGTGGAGATATTTACGACATTTTAATCTTGTTAGTTCTTTTTCTTTTTTACTTTTATTTCTTTCTGTGGCAAAAAGCATTTCATTGCATGTGAGTGTCTGTGTCTCATCTCTACTCGTCTCATCTCATCTCGTCACTGTCATTTCTCCAGGTGGATGCTATCCCCAACCCATCAAAAGAGCAACTAATCAATGTTGTTCAGAGGCATTTCATGTCGCAGGTACTCACATAACGTCCACATTTGTTCATTATTCAGTCGCACGCGGTACTCAATGTGCTGGACGATGCGAATGTTGGTTATCTGTATGCCAGCATTCATCTTGAACTGTGACTATATTATTTAGTTGAGGCAATGGGATCCTCATAATTGTGGTAGTAGGTAGCAGATTGTTTAAGGGGCTCAACTGCAATCTTGTTAGCGTTCAAGTTTCTGCGAGGTGCCAACATGTTTCTTTTGTCTTTTTTTTCCCCCTTGTTCCGGCGAAGCAAATGGACGAGCTGCAGGTTATTGTGGGGTTTGTTCATGCTGCGAAGAGGATGAAAACTGCTGGAAAGTTAACCCGAGAGAAATGACCGCTTTTGCCGCCGTCCATGCTAACTGATCAACTGATACTGCTACTGGAGTCATCTTCCCGCATTTGTAACATATGTGTCCATGTGCTGTCTATCCTTCTAGTCTCGGTTACTAGGTTTAGAGTTGGTCCCTGACTTGTAGAGTTCCTTGGCATTTTCAGGTAGAGCATTAAACTTGTAGATATGATGTGAGACTCTTGACATGATACTCAAGAACCAGGAATCCCCTGTGGATGACTTTAAATTAATTCCTGACTCAGGGAAGAGGGTTTCTCCAATATATGTACATATGCTTCATTTAATCCAATCTCTCTCTCTCTCTCTCTCTCTCTCTCTCTCGTTCCCACATGTACTTGATTCTTTGTAGCATTGCATATGGATATTTTGGTATGCCTGTTTTCTGTTGATCGTCTCTTTTATTGTTGACTTTATGAGTCCAGGCTGTTTGCAAGTCGCAAATGTGAGGAGACGGTCCCCCCCAATCCTAATCTATTGTAGAATTAAATGGAAGTCGTTTGAAATTGTAGGCTGCGATTCTCTCTGCTAAAGTACTTGCGGCTTTCGTGCACGTTTGAACTTTGTAGTAATCCATGTATGTACCAAAGCGCTTTGAGCTTGTCAAGTTTCATGGACAGCATTCACCTCATCCTCTCCGTTGTGTCCGCTATGAGCAACTTCCTACAATCTCGCACTCGGTATAAGAAAGCAAGGAAAAGAAAACCCTCCGAAATAAGAGTGAGGGCTACAAAAACGTGGGGCATTCGCCAAAATGGAAGTCGCAACCACAGAAAGTGGGGAGAATCCGACAACGTGTCGTGTTCGAAGCATGTAGATGCTGCTATTGTAAAGAAATGGAGTGTATTCCCACCGCTTAACGCTGTGAAACGATGAACCGTAGCGCGACAGGCCACGGTAAGGTGGTAAGCCACGTCGATGGACCCGGCAGGGATCAGGACCGTGGCGAGGCTGAAAATTGCACGTGGCGAGGCTGAAAATTGCACGTACCCGAACGGGAAAACTTGGTGGTCATGTGAAGGGCTATCTCTAGAAATGCTTGCTTGATATGTCCTTGCATCTTCGCATCGCCACTTCCTCCGTAAAACCACGCACATGCGAAGCGTTCGCAGCGGAATCTACATGTACACTGAGTGCCACGACCTTATCCCTGGACGGTTCCCCCGAGTTCTCCAAACACGATTTCCGTGGCCAGCAACTCCGGGGCCGGTCGGAAGATGAAAACAGACTGGGGACGAACAAGAATTGGGAAGAGAAGTAGAAGGAACCGTCTAAAGAGAAGTAGAGACTACTTTGTGCGAGGACATATCCAAGGCTTGCTCCGGAAAGATTACATCTGGAGTTAAACCTATCGTGCTGCGTATTCGATTCTTGCTTATCTTAGCTATTAGTAATCGGGCTCCTGCTGCGCGTGCGTGCGCAGATTTGGTGATTTCATGGAGAGAGAAAGTGAGTCGTCTTTAAAGAAGTGGACGAAGTGGGAAGTTATTGGGCATGTGTCACGTGTATCCTTTTTTGTCTTTCTATTTTATAAAGTAAGAGCAATTTAGGAATGTCCGATAAGTGAGAAGAAAGCCTCTCTTTTGTTTTCCTTAAATAATCCGGGAGACCCGACTACCTGGAGGTCCATGAAATACCATGCAAGCCCTATGAACTGATTAAGGCTAGGCATTTGTCCTTTGCAAGTGGCACCGGCGAAAAGTAGCTTACATGCAGTTTGTGGGATTCGAATAAGTGATTTCTAATTTATGAATTAGAAATTCTCAAAGAGTCCAAGCAAGTGCCCCAACCCTAGAGGTCCAAAAGTTCTTTAGACTTAAATATATAGAGATCATCGGAAAGTTTAAGAATGGAACCCTCTGAAGTTTGAGACGTCGTCTCAGTTCCTTTCGTTTGTAGGTAACTAGAACATCCTTAGATGGCACAATAACTGATTTCTCTATTTATATTTTGTTATATGCTGAAGTTTTTAATCAGTCGAAAACATACAAGCAACAAATTTAAGGAGTCTACATCATTTTTCATGATTTTTTGAAGCCGCCAAAATCCAATCGCTTTGATACCACCCCTTTTTTTCCTTTTTTTTTTCCTTTTGATTCGTCAAAATGGTGACAAACTATGTAGATCACTTATAGGACAGTGCTCAATTTAAGGCCGCGGATTCGACCGTGCACCACTGTCCGGTGAGCGAGTCCCGTCGCCCCTACTTCACCACGACGTGAGCGAGAACTCAAAAAACCGGCGATGTGCCTGAGCGCATCCCTCGGTATCACAACTTGCAGACGTTAACGGGGAGAAGATATCAACGAGCCGGGCACGCGTTGGAATGTATCCAGACCACCGGAAACGATGGTTTTCGCTTGGGCACCAGCGGATCCCACCGGATTTGACAGTTTGTATGCATCTCAGAGAAGCATAGCATTAGAGAGATAGAGAAAGAGAAGCAACGTAGAGATGCACATTCTGCTTAGCATGGCTTCAGCTCTTCTTCGGGCTGTTTGGATTGGACTGCGCGTCGTTTAGGCCCATATCCTAACTTGGGGCCTAATATTAACCATCGCCATATAAAGACCCGATTCCATGACGAGCTTGAGTTTTACAGATTTCTAGGGCAATATCTAGCAACCAAGCAGACATTATTCTAAAGCGCGTGAACCATTAGAAATTGGTTTAGCCAACCTAAATTCTAACTTCCGGCTAAACATATCAATTTTGAATCGGCTAGAACGGTGTTCACTGTTCATAAATGTTGGTTTCTTTTTTTTGTTTTCCTGTCGTCTCCTACTGTGGGACGAGATATGTGGTACATTTGTCTCGCATATGACCCGGTCCCTTAGCACTTGGATCATTGTACAGAAGCAACCCTTGCCTTTGCCCGTTCGTGTAGTTCATGCCCGCGCTGACCGATCCTTCTGCCGTGCCATGGTCGATCCTCGTTCCGACTTGCGACCTCGTTTTAGGCATGCCTAGCCCGTGCTTGTGGTCCATGCTTGACGCGAGTTAAGGCCCTAGCTCGTGCCCAATCAATGGATCCGATTCAAGGCCATGATAGTAGCCAATGGTAAAGGGGATGTCTTCGATGAAACCACAAATTTGGATGATACGGCGAGTGAACCGTTAGTCAACTCGTGCAATGGGCTTCTCCTAAATCTCTAGAGAAACAGCTACACTGATGGCCCATTCTCTTTCAACCCGGAAACTTCTCTTTCAACTCCAGTTAGGCACGCAAAATTACCCAAAAGCTTTGGTGCGCTCCTCGTCGCTCTCGTTTTTTGGTGGGAGTAAAATGAAGTGGTGATCGTCTCGACCACAATGAGCCGCTCTTCTTTGCGGGCACGTACAAACCCCCCAATGACCCTCGTCGTAATGACTCCACTTCCCAACGTCTTTTCCTTCCCTTCTTTCCATTGAAGAGCTCGCGGGACGCCACCAAAACAAGCACCTAACAAAGACCCCAAACCTTTTTGGTCAAAGATCATTTGAAGACCCCCCGTGTCGTGGGATTTGTCTTCATGTAGAACCCAAAAGTCACTAACCTGCAACTTTGGCAATAGGTCTGTTTTCCGCCGTATTAAGCACCCCACCGATCAGAAACTGTGGACACCCACCGAGTTTAATTCAGTCAAAGAAACGACTTTTCCGCTTTGGCCGCTCCACTTGTTTAAGTGGGCCAATTGGGTGTGAAGAGGGAAACGGAGGAACGATTTGACAATTAGCCATTGTAGCTCCTCGTTGAGATGGTGAGATTTGATTTTCTCGGAAATATCACGGTTTTGACAAGTATACCTTGACGACGAGTGACGCGACAATGACCCGCGAAGGGATTCTCCGACCCCATGCGAGACTTTAAAACTGCGGATGGAAGTTGATTCGGCTTATATAAAATGAGAGTCGCCGTCGGCTGGTTATATTTCTTCAGTAATACGGCCGATACACAAAATATTTTCCGGTGCACCGCCAATGCCATTGATGCTAAATTTGGTGGTTTGTTCTCTCCACACAAGACAATGCAGCGGTCAAGATTTGATGTCATCGAAGCACCTTTTGATTAAACTTTTCCTCCAACCTTGGCAAATGGGGCACTTCACTCACTTTTCTTATTTCTTTTTTGTTGTATATTGAGTTTTTGGGATTTTTTTTAAATAACTATGTGGAAAGAATAGTAGATATGATAATTTTAATTTATGATAAAGTGTAGTCTTCCTTAAAGCACAAGGAAGGAACGGAGCTGAATGAAACGGCTGTCCATGTCAAGCACTTCTGGGACTATAGATGATGGTTGCGTAAGTTTGTCATCCTTATTTTTATTTGGTTTAATACCACGAAAAATTCCAAATTGATACACTTATGATAAATTTACCCAAAATTATTTTGACCATCAAAAATCTCAAACTGGTACACCTGTGACAAATTTACTTTCCGTTAGTTTTCGTTAAATTTTACAGTCAAATTGTTGAGTTAGATGACATGTGACAGTTAATGGGTATACCAGTTTGGGGTTTTATCTTTCATTTATCATAGGTGTACCGATTTATGATTTTTTGTGATATTAATGTAATTTAACGGAAACTAACAGAAGGTAAACTTGTTACAAATATACCGGTTTGGTGTTTTTGGTGGTCAAAAAATTAGTTTGGTATAAATTTGTCATAGGTGTATCAATTTGGGATTTTGGTGGTAAAAAATTAATTTAGGATAAATTTATCATAGGTGTACCGATTTAAGATTTTTTGTAACATTAACCCTTTTTATTTTCTGTCTACTGTCAATCCTTATAAAATCATTCCTTCCACTCTTTTTCTCCAAAACACAGCAGAAGATGACGGTCGATTCTATATTGTGTAAAATCTTATTTGACCTCAATTAACATAACCCCTCTCTCTCTCTCTCTCTCTCTCTCTCTCTCTCTCTCTCTCTCTCTCTAATATTTTCTTAGCCAAATTATTATGGAAATTCAGAAATTTTTAAGAGATGTGTTCTTAAATTTTTCACGAATCGAGCTTAAAGAGATCTCTTGAATGTTTTGGGTTCAAGGACCTTTAGCCTCTCTTCAACGATGTCCACACAAATTTCACGAAGAGAATTAATTGGTTTACATCTCATCGTACTTGTTCTATATCTAATTGACTTTATTACATGATGCGTTGGACTCTTTCGAAAAACATTTGCACGCCCGTAAACAAGGTGCTCTATCTAGCTAAGCTATAGCAATCATGTTTGTCATACATGTTTATAATATCTTCTTTCTAGAAGTCATTTCCTTTTTCATTTTTCTGAAGTTCCAGATCAAATAATAATTTCAGAAGAGTAGATATATTGTATGTAGAATACTTATTTTTTCAAAACTATGTATGGGAAGAGAGATTTCGAGACAAAGAAAATGAGGGGGAGAGCAAAATGTAGACATTTTACCTTTTTTGGCTTAATACCATTAAAAATTCCAAATTGATACCCATGATGTTTTTATCAAATTAATTTTTGTCTCGCAAAAAATCCCAAATCGGTAAACCATAACACATTCAACCAAAACTAATTTTTGTCTCACACGAAATCCCAATTGGTATGCTGGACCCAAATTTACTATTTGTTAAAATGGATATGTGTCAACGCACATGGCTTTTCCAAGTCGAATCTATCATTCTCCACGTTAGAGTCGATTCTAATAGGATATCAAATGGATTGCTAGTGGAAGGGGTATTGGTTTGTGAGATTCAAATTAATTGGAGTAAATGTGTCATCCGGATATCAATTTGAGATTTTTCGAAAGATGAAAATTAGTATGAGCTAAGAGTGTGTTTGTTTTACTGAAAACTTCTGATGAAGAAAAATATCTTCCATGAAGGAAAATTATTGGTTTTAATTTGCTCGGTACTTTCGGAAAAGTGGTTTCCTTCTTTTCGGAAGGAGAAATTGTTTTCCCTTAATCTAAGCCTACTGATTTTAGTCCATGGAAAAATTGATTAATTTTCTGTCATCTAAACACTGGAAAGTTAGAAAAAGAATTTCTAAAAACGGTTTTCCTTCAAACAAACAAATAGAGCCTAAATGTGTCGATGGGTAGCGGTCCATGATTTCTCATGAGAGTACTGATTTAACAGTATTAACCCTTCCTTTTTTGTGGAAGCATGAGGAAAAACGAGGGCGAAGAAATTGGAAGAAAATTTTGGTTTGAGCTCATGTTTTTGCAATCACTCCAAGTATAGAGAGGAAATGTAGACGACTTTGCTTTTTCATTTCAAATTGCTGCATTGGCGTTCATATTTGATGAAATAACAATAAGCCAAGATGAATTAGTAATTTTATACTACTGTTTTTTATTTACTTGAACTCTATTTATTTTCTCCACCTTTTTCCTCTTCATTCAAACAAGAGAGTGTCATTTTTATTTTCTGTCTGCTGTCAATCCTTATACAATCATGGGTTAATACTATGAAAAATCCAAAACCGGTGCACTTGTGATAAATTTATTCCAAATTAATTTTTTGACTGCTAAAAACCCCCTGGACTGGTATGTCAATGATAAATTTACTCCAAACTAATTTTCTGACCATAAAAAATTTTCAAACTGGTACATTTATGACAAATTTACTCTTCATTAGTTTTTGTTAAAATAGATGAATATAATGAAAAATCACAAATTATTACACCTGTGACAAACGGAGGGTAAAACCCTAAACTGATACACTCGTTCACTACCACATGCCATAAAAAAATAGTAATTTGACGGTGAAATTTAACGAAAACTATAAAAGCGTCAATTTGTCACATGTGCACCGCTTTGAGTTTTTTGGTTAATTTAGGATAAATTTGTTACGAGTGTACCAATTTGAGATTTTGGGTGGTATTAAGCATGAGATCATTCTTTCAACTCTTTTTCTCCAAAACACAGCAGAAAATGATGTTTGATTCTATATTCTGTAAAATCTTATTTGACCTCAATTAATATAATCCTCTCTCTCTAATATTTTCTTAGCCAAATTGTTATGAAAATTTCGGAATTTTTTTGAGAGATGTGTTTTAAATTTTTAGCAACTCGGGCTTAATTAGATCTCTTGAATGTTTTGGGTTCAAGGACCTTTAGCCTCTCTTCATGGATGTGCACGCGAGTTTCACGAAGAGAATTCATAAGTTTACATCTCATCGCACCTGTTTTTTTTTTTTATCTAATTGTTTTTATTACACGATGTGACGGACTCTTTCGAAAACCATTCGCGCGTGTAAACAAGACGCTCTACCTAATTATCGTGTTTGTCATAAATGCTTATAACATCTTCTTTCTAGAAGTCATTTCCTTCTTCATTTTTCTAAAGTTCCATATCAATGAATACGGGCCATCAAATTCTCTGCGGCTTGCTTCTCTCGTCCGGGTGTGGATATTACGACGTCAAATCCAAGAGACCAGCGATCTAACAAAAGGGCTTAAAAGCTCATTTCTGAAAACTTCCCTTTCCTTTTCTTTAAGTTGTAAGACGTTACAATCATCATTAAATGCTATAAATAAAAAATCTATTCAAGACCACGTATGCCAATCGCGTTTTTTTTTTCGAAACCGATTGCTCTTTTCAAATCTAATTATTCGACATATTTTTTTAGTGTCACCTCACTCGCGTGCGATGCAATTATCATGTTATCGAGGCATCGCCCGGGTGCCAAACCTTGGCACGTTTTTCACAGCGTTCAATGTTCCACACGAGAAAGTTCTTGTCCGAAAGCCAAGAGTCTCGATGTCACGTTCAATGTTACGCACGAGAAAATTCTTGTCAGAGATCCAAGACACTCGATATCACAACAGTCAATGCAAGTTGCATGCTTGATGGAGACTTTCTGACGGGAGGAAAGAGACAAGTAGGCGCAGGCAACGCAGCAGGAAGACTAGCCCGAAATTTCCGCCGGCGTCTGCCGAATTTTCGTGGGGTACCAAAGTGGAATCTGACCAGGCCGACGGAACCTTACTTTTCCACCGCCCTCCTTGGGACTTAAGATTCCTAGATTTCGCATTCAGTGAACTGGCTTAGATATAGATTCCCACGTGAATTTTCTCAGGTTTTTGATGCGTCTTCCTCGTATTTCACTTGTGCACGAATCATGTATGATGTTCTCCTTTTCCTCTGAAGAATGGGATTCCCTCTCCTTAAGTCAACTCAACTCGAATAACTTGAGAATCTTAAAGCCACCTTCACTATAGTATTCATGCTGTTTTCTTGGACTTTAAAATGATTTCAAAATAATTTTGGAGACAGTGCCAGGTGTAGACATCGCGGGGTATGGCCGAATTTGACAGAAAATGAAACCTCATTAAGATTGCGATCAGAGGACGTAATTGAGTCGTGCTCTTTCACAATTTTGCAAGGACACCCAATTGGCCCAAATTAGATGGTCGGCTCACTAGATATTGCGAGATTTAACTACATCCGTCCACTCTTGAAGGCGTTAGGAAAATTGTGATTTTTCCCAATCAAGTGTTGAATTCATGTAGATCTAGTCGCGAGCTTTTCGGCACCTGATGAGCCGTGTCAATTGGAGTTTTAACGAGGAAAAGATCGCAATTTTTTTAACACGGCCGTCCATATGGCCCAATTAATAGAATAGGAAAGTGACGGAGATCTCTTTTTCTTTGCAAGTAAGATCTAGTTATAGGCCGAATGAATGAATCTAGCACACCATACAAGAGTTGCAAAAGGATATAATTTATGGGTTAATATCATGAAAAACCCCAAACTGATACATCTGTGATAAATTTACTTCAAATTATTTTTTTGACTACCAAAACCCTAAACTAGTATATTTATGATAATTTTACTCTCTGTTAATTTCCGTTAAATTTTATTGTTAAATTTTTGAGTTGGATGACACGTGGTAGTTAAACGAGTGTACCAGTTTGAGATTTTACCCTCCATTTGTCACACGTGTACCGATTTGAGATTTTTTGCGGTATTAATCCAATTTAACAAAGGGTAAATTTGTCACAAATGTATCAGTTTGGGATTTTTGGTAGTCAAAAAATTAGTTTGGGCTAAAATTATCACATGTGTACCAGTTTAAGCTTTTTTGTGGTTAAAAAAAATAATTTAGGGTAAATTTATCACAAATAAACTAGTTTTGGATTTTTCGTGATATTAACCCAAAGATTGATTAACCAATGTTAAAATAACGATCACCTTGAGTTAAAAACATGTGGTGGAAATTGGAGGAGATGTGGTCAAGTACACATGGCCACATTTGGTTTGCTTGATCAAAATATTTTATAAGTTACCAAGAGATAAGAACAAATAACCAGGATTAAAGGTTATGATTATCTTAGGTTAAGAACACTATGTGTAAAAGAGAGATAAGTGTTTTAATCCAAAAGTGACAAGTGGCTTAATGTGAGTAACTAAAAGGAGATATTTGATGCATGAATGTTAACTCAAGCTTATCAAGAGCATTAATGGGCTAGAGTAAAAAAAGGTGATATAATTCATGATATCATTTGTTAGACTTAGTTCAATGTCACAAATAAAGAGCATGCAAGTTAAAATACTTGGTGGAATATGAAGAGAAGTGTTCGGGTAGATAAGCTACAAGTGGCATAATCATTTGGTTCCAAAGTAGACATTTTGTACTCCGGTAAATAAACAAGGAAACGAATGTCCATTCTAAATATTGGTTAATCAAAAAAATATTTTGAACCCACTAAAATTATTAGTGAAAGATAACGGATGCTAGGAAAATCTCAACTCGGTAAATTTTTAAAAATTGAAAACCATCCAATACATATTTCGGAGCGTATCCGTCCCTGTCAAGAGATACTATCACCGTTGTTCTGCACAAACAACGTACATGTCGACATCTATGCATCGTATTCCTAGCGACTACGGTCGCAAAAAAATCACCCTTCGAACCCTTCTGCATGTTACAATTTTAGCGACTCACCAGATGTTCCATACACGCCATCTAAAACTGCCAGCTAATTAATACTTAACTTTACATCCTAAATATCATTATTGAACATAAAAATTCTAGATGTCACATACCATATGAGTTATGGTAATAATCCATCGATTGGTGGCTAATACACTATTGTAAAAACGGGGAAGGTGCTTTTCCACTTTTACTTATTCAAAATGATATTTAGTTATAAATTTGTGGCATGTCATGAGCTGCCTTGGGCGACCAGACACCTCTTTCTTCACATGATTCCTCTACGAATTTCATCGACCTTTATATTTTACCACACACCATTTATTGCATTTCGCAAACAGACACCTCTTTCTACATTAATCCTCTTCAATTTCCATCATCATTCGTGTTGATGTGGATTGCCTTCCCGTCTAGTATCATCTATGCTGTACCAACCCAAATGTACTCTTGCCTGATCAATTTACTTAATGCAAATATCTGTTACACTATATTGAATTTTTGTCTCTGACAAAAAAAAAGAAAAATAAATTACAATCAAATAACAATAAGATAATGACATAAACTGTCCATGAACTTTGGCCTAATGTATAATGGGGTCCTTAAACTTTTAATTTATTCAATGTAGTCCCTGAACTTTAGACTAATGTTCAATATGGTCCCTGCACTTTTAATTTGTTCAATATCGCCCATGAACTTTAAGTACAAGTTCAGTTTAGTCCCTGAATCCTTGAACATTTTCATATAATTTAGGGACTACATTGAACATTTACCAAAAGTCCAGGAACCACATTTGACAAATTAAAAGTTCAGAGACCACATCATATATTGGGCTAAAATTCATGGGCCGTTTGCGTAATTCTCCCAATAACAATTGTATTACAACCATATTCTAGTAATGCAACTAAACGTTTCAATATAGCATGTGGCACTCGGTCAATAAAGAAAGTGAAATCATACATTGATAAATCTCCTTTTTCTCAAAAAGCTGATAGCATTTTGTTACTTTTTTTTTTATGACTAGTAATTTTAGCAGTCTTAAATTGAAGTACGTTATGAACTCTCCTGACATTCCGGATTCGGTCACCAGACAATTGAGTGTGAAAATTCTCTTCAAAATTCATGAAGGGGGGGATAAAATGCACGTTTATATAAAGCATATATACAAGTTATTTGCTAAAAGGATGATGGGGGTTCGTACATTGTTTGCAGATCAAGGTCCTCTAATATGCCCCCTCAAGCTTTCGACGTGACAAGATATGATTTCTCAACTCCCGAGCGCCTTAAAAAGGCACGAGAGCAATCAAAATGCAACGTTATGCTTCAGTTGACCGGCCTAATTAGATTAACTCCCATGGATGATTGACAAAATCGTTACGAAATTTCACGTGACATTATAGTTTCACGTTGTCCGATGAGAGTATTTTGGTAGGGATGACGATATTCCTTGTTAGAGCTAATTTAGATCAAGGAAGCAATATCGGATTCAATGGATAGAGCCCCTACTATACTTCATGGGGTTAAGTGTTCAGTATAAAAGAAGATTTCGTTTACAAAAATGAATTTACGAAAAATATTTTCATCGTTTACGGAAATATTTAGATATAAATTGTTATTGGTAACAAAGCATTTTTTATTGACTAATCATTTTAAGTGATACAAACGATCATTTTTAGGAAAATGTTTTCCAAATTACTCATTTTTCGCGGAACAAACGGAGTCTCAACATACTAAATCTCTCAATAAGTACATGCCACACCAATTAGAGCCTAATCACAGATGCACGGGCATAGGGACCTGGCCAAGCTCGCTTAAGCTTGCCAGACACTAAAGTGCAAATTAATGGGGTAACATGGGAAGTTGTTCATCTCGCAGAGACAATTTAGTGTTTTCCAAATCATGGATGGTTCTTGATATTCGAATCGGATCACCTAGACGAGAACATTGATCATACCGGAGACTGCTTAAGGAAATGAAACGGTTTGAAAAGTCTTAGTACATTCATAATTTCTCCTCAATTTAAACAGTCCAAAGAATTGGAAGCATTACTTTTTTTTTTGGCCAGCTTCAAAGTTTGCTTCTCATGAACTGATTTGTTGTGTGAGAGCTACGGGACAAAAGCATTGACCGGAAAGGTCTTGCAAGAGACACAAGGCCAGCATGGAGAGGAGTAGTGCGACTCTAGGACGACACGCACGCAAAAACGGCCCATCCCAAAAGTTCCCAACAAACCGCCGACCCACCAACGTGGCAACCATTAAAGTGGTGGATGCTCCCCAAGTCGTCAAAAGAAAGGAGGATCAAAGATTGCCACGATTTGCGCAACCATAGTAATTTCGAGGACTAAGTATATCGAGAGTCTTAAGATACGTAATGAAAGTGCAATTGAGTCATAAAATTTTTAAAAAGTGCGATTAAGTTCTAAAACTTGTTAAGTTGATGCAATCAAGTCCTTCCATTAACTCCAACAAACTCAACAAACGGAAAATGCTAACAAGTTTTACGACTCGACTGCACCGACTTGACAAGTTTTAGGACCCGATTGCTCTTCTCGAAAGTTTTGGGACTCAGCTGTAGTTTCGTAATAAGCATTAGGATTTCAAGTGCACATATCCCGTAATTTCAATTTTGTTCGGACTGATAAGAACCAATCCAACTCGGCCCGCGGTGAGATACGGGGCAAGCGCCCGACCATCGTGACAACACAATGCCAAAAACAGGCACCGATAACTATAAAACGAAACAAATATGCATTGGCCTAATAGGATTAGGTTACCCAATCGATTCGGACATCTTGTGTCGTGGTCCTTTACGCATCGCTCCCCCCAGGAAAAAGTAAAGAAGGGGAGACAAGCTTCACGGGCTTGGACAAAACAATTTTGCTCTCTCTAATTTAATCGCAGAATCAATCACGGCCCCCAAAAGGGTAGTGCTTGAATCCCATGAAATTGCCCGCCGTGGCTGTTCTCAAACTCTTACATGTACAATCAAGACAGCGACGCCGTCGGCACCGTCTCCTTTCTAGATGCGACCGCGCGTATTTCAGACGCGATATGTACCGCGGCGTCCCAGTAGACCCCGTCCGACCTTTGGCAAGAGGTCGGCGAAGTCCGCAACGCTCGCGAGTCATTTGCCGACCGAGCGATCTTGAAAAAACCACCCAATCGATTTCTCGATTGAAAAAGCACCCTTGAACCGGGAAACGCACGTTACAATACGCCAATCGAGTGCCGATTCCACCTCCGACAGTTGCGTTGGAAATGGACTTTGGTTTTTTTTTTCTTTTCTGTTTTATATCAAAAGAGCGTCCGGGCTCTGAACGCACGACTTATCTTCGTAGAGTCCGGCAATTCCTCCGTCCAAGACATGCCGAAGAGACACGGGTATGTACTCTTGAATACCCCAAGAGATTGCGTAAGTACGGTAATCGACCGTACATTGTTTTTTTTCTTTAATAATATTGAAGTATTGTCTCACGTCGCTCAACGACAGGTTCTAAATGCTTCTTCATCCGGCTTGCAAGCGAGAGGGATGTCAAATTACTGTCAGGAAAGAATTGAAATCTAGCACGGGGTATTAGCGCGAGTTTTGTCCGCCCGAAAGCCCATTAAACACCTCACAAAGCTCCATGAATTTAATTAAGTTCATCTCTTATAATCTTTGCATGGGGCCAAAACCCAAAGCAGATTTCAAGTCTTCACCACGTAGCCGATGAGATTTGAATAGAGAACCTTCAGTTTACGATCATTCTTAATGCCGTCGATTCAACATAATTATACTTACTATATTAAACGAAGCTAATAAAATTGAAAAACAAAAAAAAAACATTGGGAGAACCCTACTTATCTAAGTTAGAGGGGAAATATTTGACCCAAAACATTCATCAAGTCGGCATTCATTTTATCTATCATATCAAGTTACAGTTACCTTAAAATCAATTGAAACAAATCAATTGCATTTCCTTTTTGGCAAAAAAAAAAAGAACAGGCAATACCCAAGCGTGGCACTTCTACTCTCCTAACAAGACTCTATCCAATATAATTCCGTAAGGAAGTAAACCTCTCGATAGCCCGTGTAATGTTAGATTACCGTTTTCATCGCATGATTGAAAGGCCCGATTTGCCGATCGATAGGCGCATCAGTGTGTTCTTTGTAATTTTGTGCCGAGTTGATTAAGAGATAAAACAAAAAAAAAAGGACATCAAAATTGAAAAGGGAATCATCAGTGCTCCTGCACCCTTGGACCACTATAAATGGCACCCTGCCTTCACATTCTCTTGCAGGCCCTTACACTGCAGACATAAGCTTCGAAGTCCTCGCGCTATCTCTCTACCTCTCTCCACTCTCAATGGCTGCTCGGAGCGCCCTAGCGAAGCGCTTCTTCGGCGGTTACGGAGCCGCCTCGCCGGCGGTGACCCGGGCGAGCTCTCCGGCCCCCTTCCCCCCGGCTCGGGCCACGGCCTCCCCGGTTCCCGCCAAAACCGGCTTCCGCCGCGAGCTCCTGACCTCCCCGGAATCCGCCGGCGGGGGAATTCTCCGGCGGGCGCTGATCCAGCCCGCCGGAGCGCTGCCGGAGCTCCTGTCCCTCCCCACCGGCGACAGGCTGAGGGAGCAGCTCCGAGGCGACGGCCTCGCCGCGGATCGCCGCCCGCCCGGCGGGCTCTCGCCGCCGTCCCCGCCGGCGGCCGGGGGCGAGGCGCACGGGCTGACCGTTCGGGACGCGAGGAAGATCCTGAGGCTTTATCAGGTGGAGAAGGTGAGGGCGAAGCTGAGGGCGGTCGCGGAGAGCTCGATTCCGTACGGCGAGTTCCTGAGGATCTGCGTGGAGGAGTGCGGGGAGGAAGGTCGAGGGATGGAGGTGGCGAAGGCGATGGACGAGTCTGGGAACGTCATCGTCTTCGGGAACGTGGTCCTTCTAAGCCCCGAACAGGTAAGTCCGGGCAAATATTGACCTAAGGTCGTGCAAATTTTCTCGTCTCATGCTTCCTCGATCTCATATGTTGAACTTCTTCGATGAATTCCGATCTCTTGCGCAGGTGGCCGAGTCGATGGGGAGCCTGATCTCCCGATCCGTACCCGTCCCGAACGACCCGAGGCGAGAGGAGCTGCGGCGGATGGAGGCCCAAAAGGCGGCGATCGACGCGAAGGCCCGGGGACAGGTCCGGGCCGAGCTCTGCTGCGGGCTGGGCTTGACGACGGTCCAGACCCTCGCGTTCATGAGGCTCACGTTCTGGGAGCTGAGCTGGGACGTGATGGAGCCCATCTGCTTCTTCGCCGCGTCCCTCCACTTCGCCGCCGCGTACGCCTTCTTCCTCAGGACGTCCTGCGAGCCGTCCTTCGAAGGTTTCTTCAGGCGCCGGCTCGAGACGAGGCAGCGGAAGCTCTTCGAGGCCCACGGGTTCGACGTCCGGAGGTATCGCGAGCTCCGAGCGTTGTTCGGGCCTAAGTCTTCGGGCAAATATTAGCCGGATAGGTTACCGAATTCGGACGAATTCTAAGGCCCAAGAGTCTGAGAATTTGAGAACTTGGGTCACCCCAAAAACGAGCCGTACAGGGGAGGGAGGGAGGGAGTGGAGTGTAGTTCCACGGTTCGCAAATGGTCGGTGAACCGATGGCCTATGATGGTATGATTAAATTACTTTCGTTCATGGTGTAAATATTATAGGGCGACATCTTAATACCTGACGATGCGGCGCATCAACTGCCCTCGCACGTTTATTCTAAAATCCGCGACGAGGATTAGGTATTTGTCTCGAGAAGATCGCCCCTCTTATCATTGTCCAATGTGGCTGCGCGAGAGAATGCCGGTCGGCAGCCCGCGGGCGTGACCATCTGGTGATGGAATGGGACGACTCGGCGGGCTCGTGCCGGAAAGTACGTCCCGATGCACGCACGGCGGGTCGAGATCTTCGCACGCCTCGGACGGTTTTCTTCCCCGTGGGAAGGAACTCGTCTGCATTGCTCAGCCATTCGAGAAAGTCTCGATGGTTCGATGCCCTGCCGCGGCTTTCGCCGAAAGGTCTTTCTTCTTTCAGGCTCTAACGAAATCTCTTGGGCGAGGAGAACGAACGAGCCTTTACCAGATATGGGTCCGCCTCGTACTTGGGGGCCCGGCTGACGGGTGATACGAAAACAAAAAGAGGGAAAAGAGTGAAAAGGCAGAAGAAAAGAGAGAGAAAGAGAAAAAGTGAGAGAGCGACAGCACACCGACAGAGCAGGGGAGGAGGAAGGAAAAAGGGGTGCGGCTTTGTGGTCCCGATTCGACGGCCGAATGTCGACGGAATTGGCTCAAATTTCAATACGTCGTTCGTGAGGCCGAGGGTCACGGGTTGATCGGTTTCGTTCGTTGATATTCTTCTCCAAAATTCTACGATCGTTATCAGCATTTTCTTCTCCATTTGTGTTAATCCAATTTCCTGGCTATAGAAATACTGCCGTATTATTAATGTCGAGCCTCTAGTGTAAGATTAGGGAAGAACATTTTTTGTATCCTACTGTTCTTCGTGATCAGCGGAAGTTTTCGAGACGTCCATGGTTTTTCCCTCGTTGAGTTTTCCACATAAAATATTGATGTTTTGTTTTTCCTTATCATTTCGACATTATATTTAAATATTGTGAAATCGTATCGCGGAATATATTGTCGGTTGTTATCGCGGTTAATTTGATTTTGGGTCGGTTCAGTTTCGGGGAAGTCGTCGATCCTGAATTGGGTCGATTCTCGGTATAATTGTTTCCCGGTTCCCCCCAACACGGGGGTAGTGAACAGTGAGCGAGCCCGCAATGGAAAACGAAAATCGAACTTTGGACAGCGAAAGGCGATATTCCGAAATCGCCGAATAATACTTGTTCCGAGCAAATACATCTCGAGGACTTTGAGGAAATCGAAGTTCTCCTAAATGGTCATATAACGAGCCAATAGCAATATCCACCGCATGTATAAATCCAAATCAACTAATTCCGTCTGCATCTTTAGGGCATCGTATGTTAGTTGGAGAATCTCTTCGTACGTCATTGAGCCATCGTCACATCATTCGTCGTCGAGGTATACTTGTCAAATCGTGGCTTTTCCGAGAAACTTTAAGCTCACCTCGAATGAGCTTGAACGAGTGGAATGGCCGAAGCAGAAAAGTTGTCTCCTTGACTGTAAGATTCAGTGGGTCTCGACGATTTCTGGCCGTGAGGTGATTAATATGCTGCAAAACGAATCATCGTTTGAGGGCGTGTTTATTTTTCGGGAAATCCTTTTTCCAGGAAAATGTTTTCTCTTTTTCAAGTTAGGGATTTAATTTTCCTAATTTTAAGTATTCATATTTTCTTTTATCGTAAATGGTTCTCCGTTTGATTGATCGGTTTCAAGAAAACAAACGCGTGAAAGTTCAAAAAGCGAACGATCGGAAAAGAAATTTTCATTCAAATAAACACACTTTAAAGTTGCGAATTAGCGAATTTTTTTAATGTGCATAAGGAAAATCCCACGTCATGGTGGTCTTTCTCTTTTCAATGGACCTTTTCACCAAAAAGTCTTGGAATCTTTGACGGGCGGTTGCCTTGGTGACGTCCCATGAGTTCTTCAATGGAAGAAGGAAGCGAAAGATGTTTGGAAGTGGAGTCTTTATTATGAACGCATTGGTGTTTGTACGTACCCGCAAAAGAAGCAGAGTCATTCTGATCAGGAGCATCACAACTTCATTTGACCCCCCCCCAAAAAGAAAAACGATAAGGAGTGCATCGAAGCTTTTGGGATTTTTGTGTACCTAATTGGAGTTAGATTGACAAGTTTGAGGATTGTCTGAGGGTGCGGAAAAGACCATCGGTGCACAGCTATTTCTCTTAAGTTAGCATGAGGGTTTCGCACCGTCAGGAAATGTTGAATTCGATTCGTGATTGCTTAGTCTACCCCGAATACAACGGTGCGGCTTCGACGATCCCGTCACCGGAGCTCACCAGAGCGCCAAAAACCAGAGAATGGCTCCACATGAGCTAACTGATGCCCATAGCGCGAGCCAATCAATGCACTCTCTACGTGACACGAATTTGTGACCTCATGCAAGACATCCCTTTGCCCTCGGGTATGGTCATGGACCTAAATTGCTTACATCTGCTGCATTCAATTCGACGAAAGCGTACCCCGGTTTAAATTAGAATTTTGTCATGGACCCGATGGTTCGCGAGCTCGCGCGAACCAAATGGCCGAAAGGTTCAATGTGGAAGCATTTGGAACTATGCATCTGGTGGTGAAGTTCGGACGGCCCGATTGGGCATGAGGCAGGCCCACTTCCTGAACAGTACCGACCGTGTACAAAGTTTTGTTGGTGGCAGGTCCGAGCAACAAATTGGGCCCAATCCTAACCCACCTGATAACCAATTCTAATTACAAGATGGACCTTACACGCATCATCTGCTGTCCACAATCATATCGTCGATTTTATCAGGAGCTTACTTTCCATCTCTTGATTATAGTTACACTTGGGGATTTCGCGTTTGATTAAGTTCATAGCATGCGCTAGGGTTTACCCAACTATTCCTTTAAAAAAGACGCTCCTTTGACGTTTGATTGAAGGACTCTAAGTCTTGCCTTCGTCCAAGTGCTTGGCTCACTGGCAAAACCATCTTATTCTTAGGAGAAGTATTTTCACGAAGAATGTACACTGACTTTGATATGTTCGTGCGATATGATCCAAAACACTTTGCATGCAGTTTGTAAGATTTGTTTAGGTAATCTTTATTGTATGAGCTAGGAATCCCCCAATGCCATAACCTGCTATGCAGCCCCGAATGGCTTATGAATTTTCGTCTAGACCATCGTTTGCTATAAAATGCGTTCGAACATCGATTTACATACAATGTAAACATACAAAAAATATCAAAATTATCTTAAGAATGAGTTTCAACAGTATAGTTGTTAAAACACTCGAGTCCCCAAGAGTCACGAACCTATAACTCTGTAGTTACCCTCATGTGGTCGGAACGGAACACTCTTGCGCCCACTAAAAATTAGTCGATTACCGATTGTTGCCGGATATGCCAACGACCCGAGAAAAACACTAGTGTCCGGATGTTGTTTTCAAGAATCAGTTTCAATCTTCTTCTTCTTCTTCTTCTTCTTGTGAAATTCGGGTAAATAAGATAAAAACTCAATTCAGAATATCAGCATTTCATGTTACAATCAACACAATGGATGACATAGACCACTCCAAAACACCTAAATTTTCCCTCCTTAACCTCCTCAGATCTAATCTATAATCTCCACAGCTTTTTTTCCCAGTGCCTTGCCTTGGAAGCGATAGAGCAAAACAGGTCAAAATAATAATAGTCAAATAGGAGTGACTTGGAAAGCTGAATTCATTTATGGCTCCTTCTCATCTTTTGCAGGGAGAGAATCATCTCCGTTTGGTGACGCCTCCCCATCTCCCACTGCCTCAACCAAACTCTGACCCACTGCACCTTCTGATCTCTGCATTGGACACAGCTGATCTTTTGCTAAACTTGGTGCTTCTATTAATCACTGCTAACACAACAAGGGCTTCTCCTTTGTGATTGTTGCACTTTGCAATGCTCGGATTAGGATATACTAAGTCATAGATCAAGGTTAGAGCAATGCGATCGTGTTTCGACGGCGTCGATGAAAGATCGGAACAGCTATGATGGTCCTCGATAATTTTTTGGTCACCTATAGTGTTTGTAGTCTCCGATCTCCGCCATTCGCTTTAATTTTCTTCACGATAAAACCACCTTTGGTCTATGTAAATTTAACCTAAGTTCGATTGCTGTTTCTTGACCTCTTTGATCGAGCGACTCAGTTTCCTTCGATCGCCCGTCTTGGACGTAAATGTGCACGGATGGAGAATACACGAAGCATCGATATGAACATATTAGTTTGTCCTAATCTACATGTTTTCTAGCATTGTTTTTCCATATAACATGTGTATTAGGTGAACGTGGAGCTTAAAACAATGTGGTTTGGTTTGGACACAAAATCGAATCAAATTGGATTAGTATATTTGAAGAAAAGTGTCAAATTTGAACCGAAATGCTCTTCCCATTTCCATTCGGTTTCGTGACGAACCAACGCGTTTCGATCTTTCACTTTTCTCTTTGTTTTTTTCCCAGGTTTCATAAGCTTAGATTTACTAGAACATATTAGAAAGAGCGCTGATTTCACAGAGAAACCAAACCACATATTCACAACAAAATCAGATATTCACAGAAAATGACAATATAATCTGATTAAATTATAAAGAAACTACTTCAAATCTAAGTTCCGGAGATAATAATTATAATAATAGGTCATAAGGTTTGATTTGCGGTATAATTCGCAGTATCATTAGTTGCGCCTCAAAAGTTTTGAATTGACTTTTGCTTTTCACTTTTTGATGCAGGGTTTGTTAACACGAATTTTTAGGGAGCTAGTTAAGTTAATTGAAAATGAAAATGATAGTTCCCAAGACACGGTGAAAATGAAAGAATTACGAAATTTTATAAAGTCTCTTACCCCAATAGTTAATTTTAAATTTCGAAGCACATTTAATAAGGCTCAACAAGTGCCTATGAGGCCCTCTTTAACATCTTTCTTTTGCTTAATTTATTTGTTTGGAGTGACTTTTATTTTTGACATTTTGCCTTTTGAAAATCTTGCGGTACATGAACTCTTGGCTTATTTTAATCTTAAGCCCCCAGAACTTTCATAATACACAAATATTGTCACATAATTTACATATATATTTATATTATGATTTCTTAAAATTTAAATAATATTTTGACTTTTTACGGGGAAAGTAAAAAGTTACTTTTTGACTTTTGATAAGCCAGAAAAAATGAGGTCTTTGACTCTCTCTTTTTAATTCGAAATACCCCGAATTTTTTCAAAACACAAATAGTGACTTGTAAATTTACATATTTCCTAACTTTCTAAAATTTCGGCGACATTTTAAATCTTGACGTATACTTTTTGCTTTTGATCACTCTTGAAAAAACATTCCTTTAACATGAATTTTTTTATAAAAAAAATCCTTCTAAGCAGAATCCAATTACAAAGGACATTCGGTTCGATTCTTCGGTAAGTCTTACCCATTTTTCGTTCCTACTCCTACGCTCGATGTTGTGTGGGATCCCACGGATATGCACTACGTGCGATGATCCTTCAAATTACGTCAAAGTTTTTCTGTTTTAGCCAATGATTAATTCATCAGTTTATAACAAAAGGGATAAGAGAAGAGCTTGGAGTAGATCAACTAATTCAGATGAGTCGTCATTTGGTTCTACATTGACAATACGTATTGTGGAGTCAGTTTCTATTATAGAACAAAAACCTAATACGAAATCATCATGGTCATGTCGGTTAAGTTAGGTACACTTGCCACATTACTCTGGAGTCATATGTTCGTGATTGTCCGAATTGATTCATGACGCCGTCCAACAACGATCCAAACCACCAAAGTCAATATCTGCTTGCTACCTATACAATACACAGGTTGTTTTAGAGGCTTTTGGAAGCAATAAAATACTTACTTTGGAAAACCAGAATATATATTTGCGCCTCAAAAGTAAACGATGACATTATTTGGTATCTTTTTTAACCAAGTTTGACTAATGTAAAATTAAGGGATAATGACATAAATGGTCCCTAAATGTTACTTCAATATGCAACGTGATTCATGAACTTTTAATTTGTTTAATGTAGTCCTTAAAATTTTACTTTTGATGCATGTTCAATTTAATCCTTGCACTTTATGAAAATGTTCAGTATGATCCTTCCATTAATCGAAGTTCATGGATAACATTGAACATTTTTCATATAATGCAATGGCTAAATTAAACATGTACTAAAAGGTCAAGGATTACATTGAATAAATTAAAAGTTCATGGACCACATTACACATCGTGCCGAAGTTCATAGATCATTTGTATCATTTTCCTTAAAATTAAGCAATAGGGGTCATTAATTGAGTCGGAGTTATTGTTGCATGGACCTGGTCTGATTGAGTCAACATCTTTTCTTTCTTTTGGATGATTCAAAGGCATGAGCGTAGACTCGAACTATCCAAGGGTCCAGAAGACACACCACAAGCCCCATGCACCAGTTAAGTTAGAGCCTATGGCCTATACATGTGAACTTGATTCAAAGCAATTTGCATGCAATTTATAGGTTTCAACCAAGGTAATGACCTCCATTTCTTGAGATATAAATCCTCCAACCCTCCAACCAACTGACCCAATCCTGGGGAATCGAGTGAATATCATTGAAATCGTTCAATTCATGAATCTCAAGTAAAATCAACCATCAACAACGTCTTAAGCACGGAAAATTTTCTCGGGCATACTAACATTGGCATACAAAGTTTACATATGAAATAATGGTGCAGACTGCCAATGGCTTTTTAAACAAGCGAATCATATTCATATATCATTTGATATGTACCCATTAAGTATATCGATTTCAATCTAACATCTACTCAAGCACAGATGCAATCAATAGCCGCAATTTACACGTTTTGGCACAGTAGATCTAAACGCAAATTTCATTATCAAACTCATGCAGGGACAACTTCCAAGGACATCTCATTTTTTTGTTCCCACCCAACATTCTCTTTATGGTTGAACAACTAATAGGTACTTCATAAAGGAGGAAATGTTTGCTAATTTCTTTAGGCTTTCGTTTCGCTTTCCATGTGAGACGATGCTGTATTGATTTAGTCAAGAAAGACAAACCGAGGAGATGCTGATCTCCATTTAGAACACATCACGTGTATGGTGTTTGATGGACAGCAATTGCATTAATGGAAGACAAGAACGTCTAGTTGGGCAGTGCCATTCAACGATCTAGGAGGGATTATATGGAATTGAACCAGACTGAGGAAGGGCCTACCTTATCTGACTCTTTTCTTCAATGTGTCATTCAAATAATTTGATTTGACATGGCCTTTTCTTTCCCTTTTTCTTTTGCTGTGGATGCTATACGCCTGCACATGAGGAGTTGCTGACCTTTTGTGCGAAAATGACGTAAATAATCGAGAATCTTAATTCAATATATAATGTAATCTTTAAATTTTTAATTTATTTCATATGATTTTTTAATTTTAATATAATATATAATGTAATTTCTGGACTTCTAATTCGTTCGATGTAATTCCTAAACTTTTAGTACATATTCAATTTAGATCGTGAACTATATTTTAATATAGTCCTTTCATTAATTCAAGATGATGGACTATATTGAAGAAGCATAAAAAAATCTATAAACCACATTGAATATTACGTTAAAGTTTAGGGACTACATTAAATATTATGTTAAATTTCAAGAATCATATTGAATAAATTAGAACTTCAGAAATCACATTATATATTTAATAAAAGTTTGAATCTCTTACGTCATTATCCCTACTTTCATCGGTCCACGAGCGAAGACTTTGTTGCTGCGCTCTCCTTTGACCAGATCTTGCTCCGGCTGTATGTGCCTTTGAAGTTTCATGCTTTCTATCTTGTGAATATTTTTTTGGATTAATACCACGAAAAATTTCAAACTGATACACTTGTGATAATTTTACCCCGAACTATTTTTTATCACAAAAAACCCCAAATTGATATACTTGTGACAAATTTACCTCGAACTATTTTTTTGACAATAAAAAATCCTAAACTAGTACATCTGTGATAATTTTATCCTGAACTAATTTTTTGACCACCAAAAATCTCAAATTGGTATACCTGTGATAATTTTACCCCAAACTAATTTTTTGACCACTAAAAACCCTAAATTGGTACACTTGTGATAAATGTACCTTTCGTTAATATCCGTTAAATTGGATTAATATCACTAAAAACCACAAATTTGTAAAATTGTGACAAATAGAGGGGTAAAACCCAAAACAGGTACACCTGTCAATTACCACGTGTCATTAAACTTAGTAATTTGATACTAAATTTTAACGGAAACTAATAGAGGGTAAATTTATCACAGGTATACCAATTTGGGATTTTTAGTGATCAAAAAATTAGTTCGGGGGTAAAATTATCACATGTATACCAGTGTAGGGTTTTTGGTGGTCAAAAAATAGTTTTGGGTAAAACTATCACAGGTGTACTAATTTGAAATTTTTTATGATTAAAAAATAGTTTGGGATAAATTTGTTATAGGTGTACCAGCTTGGAGTTTTTGTGCTGTTAATCCTATTTTTTTCAGCCATGACTTGACTGTTCCTAGAGATCACTTCCGTGGTTTGTGTCGCTTTGAGGGTTTGTGCCTAGTCTCCTTATAAGACATGCCTAGTCCACTACTTAAAAGCGGATACTTGAGAATATCCGAGGTTCAAGACAGCTAGTTATCCGAACAATGATCTCCTAAACAAATGAAGTTATGAGGGCTAATTCGCGATGAATTGTGATGGGAATGATAACTAGTTTCGTACCTTATTACAAGGCACGAGCCATTGGCCTTGTAGGACCTTGTGGCATGTATTATCGTCGATCACGTACTCTATCTGTTTCACCGAAATTATATTGTCGACGAAATACCTTTCACCAAAGGCTGGATATATGATGTTTTTAAATGAATAAGGTTCCGTGACGACTCAGACACGAAATAATTTGCATAACAAGGATCACTAACTATAAATATAGGTAAAAGCTAATCTAAAGAACGGAAGATAAAACAAATAAATCAATATATTGAAATTAAGAAATTACGTAAGTTTTAAATGATTGCATATCCATCTACAATTGGTCGATCTCGGCTTTTTATAGCCTTGCAAAAATATAATTGTTCATATATTGATATCTTTTTGAATTGTAATTTCAACCGTCCCAAAAATTCCTGGCTTTGTATTTACTGTCTTCAACTACACGTCCCTATCCATAAGCAATTACGATCCCTTGAATATCCTCCAACTCAACTATCGATCAAATATACGTATACAATCTTCACTCTACATCTTTTGTGACATAATCGACCATTCGCCATTGTATGTCGATAGCTGTTTTGGTCAGTTATCACCCATTGACACCGTCATTGGAAACATAACATTGATCTTGCGTCGGCATTTTATCAATTTGCAATTAGCATACCTATCAATCACTCTATCGACAGCTTGCTACCATCATCATACTGATTTACACGGGCTTGAATTATTATTGAGTGTCGACAACATCGGCCGATCTAAGCGCGCAATAATCTGATGCTAAGGCGCACGCACTGTTCGCTGGATCGTTTGTAAGAAAGAATAAATGAAAATAGATCATCAGAAAAATATTCTACTCAGTTGTACTCATTAATGGTATAAGCAATGTCTATCAAGGGACTATCGGGATAGGAGAGTTCGAGTAGTTGAACCCTCTAAAGAGCTTTACAGACATTATCTATTCTAGCAGGAGTAGATATTACGCGTGCTCGAGATGACATCAACCAGAAATTATGAAAAAAATAAGGAAAATAGAAAAAGCCTAAAAGGCCCATATGCTATGACGTGCCCCGGACTCGACCGATCATGGATAATACAGCCCTCCCCAAGAAGTCCCCCTACGATTCTTCTAAGACGTCTCAGTATAAACCATTCTAAAAATCCAAACACACTTCAAATTCTTTATTAGTCTCGAGTTCATTTTGCATAGGGCATCATTGCATGCAGCATTCCCTGCCAAATAACATGTATTCGGAGACTAACCATAAATCCAATGGATGAATCAAAACTGTGTCATGAAAAATACCAAATGTAAAAAGCTTGCCCAAATTATGCATTTGAAAATTGTGTAATAGCTTTTTATAAAAGAGTGTCAGAGGTGAAGACCATCCTGGCACTTAGAAGATTAATTCAAACGACAACCATGTTTTCATATAAATGAAAAGTACATTAGTCACTGACTAGGAGTAACTTGCATTTCGCGAGGCTCGAAATTGGTGGATCTCCGATTTTGTACCCCTGAATTGGGTGAAAGATCAAAAGATCGAGGAAAGCAGCTTCTTTTCATTAACTTTTAGATGTTGAACCATCAACCAGCCCTTTTCAAAGTGGTTTCGGTACATTTACCCAAGTGTAGACAGACTATAACTTGTTTTCGAGTATATGTCCACGTTTGTATGATGCACGAAATGGTTCTCGGAATTCCCAAGGATGATTTAAGATGAGAGATGCCATTTTCACAAGGCAACCGAAGACATTTTCTTTCTTTTGCAGAGTCCGTGTTCCAATCAAGTAAAAGTATAAAAAAAATTAAGGTTAATAGCACAAAAAATATCAAATTGGTATGTCCGTATCACATTTACCCTAAATTAATTTCATGTCAATAAAATCCCAAATGGATACATCCGTGTCACATTTACCACTAAAATATTTTTTGTGTTATAAAAAATCTCAAATTGTTACATCCATGCCATATTTACCTCAAACTATACATTGTGTCAAAATCTTAGAGGAGAACTAGTTAGGCATTTCACCCCTAACCACAACTTATCCGTTGATTCTTCAACATCAGTTGATTCGGACCTCCACTTAGTTTCGCCCAAGCTTCATTCTGATCATGAATAGATCAACCAGGTCCAGATCATGACAAAATTGCGGATTTTGGCTGATTTTTGAGACGTGACGGAGCTCTTAGGGCAAATTAGTAGATTTAAGCACATTTCCCAATCCAAGACTTTGGTTAATTTTGGATTTTTTGTAACAAGAATATTAATTTGGGTAAATGTGGCAAATGTTTACTAGTTTGGAATTTTTTTGACACAAAAATTAGTTTAAGGTAAATGGGGTATGGACTTATCAATTTGGGATTTTTGGTGGTATTAACCCAAACGATTAAGTATATATTTACTGTGGAGCCCCCAAGGATTTATTCCAAGTTGGTAAAATTAATGTAAATTTAACTCACATGGCTATTTATCCATTTATAATTCTGCTAAATTCTTCCTATTGTTTCAACCTATTTTACCTTATCTTGTCTGCTTTTACTTGCATGCGAATATTGAAAGTACAGTGAAAATTCTAAAAAATAATGAAAAAAAATTGCGTGTGAATTTACCTCCTTGTATTTATATGGTATATGAAAATTTCAGGTTGTTCGGATTTGAGGAAGTCGAATGCATGAGCTACAAAATTCAAATCAAACAAACTGCGAAATATAAAAATCAATCCAAACACGTTAAAGTGATGTGAACCGAACGACTTTCCAATTAGCTTTCGTGTGATATTGATATGATGCATTGAAAAGATACTAGAATTGAAATATTCACATTTTCAAATGATCTTCCTAAATTTTGCAATTCATACCTTATCGTGTACACACAATCTAATTTCGTTTGAAATTCACTTAATGTGTACAATTAGGAGTTGTATCTTAGATGATGTACACATTACATCATTAATTTATAAGATGTTTCATGTCATGCTCTTACTATAATACGTTTTCCAGCTTTTTAGGCGTGACCAGCGCACCTTCTCCATCCCCACCAAACATGCTCGGTCCAGTTAAATTTAAGCAACGATCTTGTCAATATCATAGACGGCCTAACCATTGGCAAGAGCGTCGCAAATAAGACAAACTTTGATTTTGGCCTATGCTAAAGAGAATCATATGTGAATGAAAGAAAAGGGACTATGTATAAACTTTCCCAATATTATACTTGGGAAAACTATTGCATAATAAATATATGGAATAATATCGCAAAAAATTTCAAATTGGTATATCCATGATACATTTACCCCAAATCATTTGTGTCGCAAAAAAATCTCAAACCGGTATTACCCCGACAAATTACCCTTCGTTAGCAAATCCACAAATCCTCTTAAATTATTGATGTGGTAAGACGCTTGAGAAGCGGCTCGTTTGATGCAGATTTTATATGGAAATTCAATATAATTGGCTCTTTAAACAACGTCGTCATTGTGGGGAAGCGAGATCTAAAGAAAATGAAGTGAGAGTGGGAATTTGGGCAAAATTGAATTAGCTCCTTCTCTCTCCCCCAAATTGAATTAGATCTAAAGAAAATGAACTGCCAGCCCTTTTAGGATAATGGTAGCAAGCCCTTTGCCACGTTAGAATTTTTTTAAGCAGCAAGTGAAAGTTCGTGACCGCGATGATTGAATTACAAAATGACAGGAGTCAAGAGATCCTGATTCTAATTCTGACAAATTTGTTTTGGGGGGTTTAATTCTGACAATTTAAAAAGCGTGTCTTGTTAGCAAGTGCCCCTGGGGTCCTAGTCGATTTAGCTAAAAGTGGACTTAAACAATTTTCAACACTACGAAAATGGAAGATCGTGCATTTTAATAAATCGATCGCTTCAAAAAGCAATTTTATATATTCAAAGCGCATCAATAAGGCTTAACAAGTACCCAATGAAAACTCTTTATCATTTTCAAAAACGGGCATTATGGGACAAAATCGTAAAGTTGCTACAAATTTGGAGTACAAAAAGGCGTTCAACTCCTATTCATATTGTGATTGATTTTGCCAATCATGAATCGGCATCGTTAAGCACCATAGCTTGTTGTGCAATTCCCTATTTTCCGCCAACTTTGCATTGACTATGTTGATTTCAAATGAAAACCAATTCATGCAAACCCCCCCAAGTCCTTTTCAATGGGATTCTTCAATACCCCAGAGAGAGAGAGAGAGAGAGAGAGAGAGAGAGAGAGAGAGAGAGAGAGAGAGAGAGAGAGAGAGAGAGAGAGAGAGAGAGAGAGAGAGAGAATTATAATTAGTGTAAAGTTCAGTTTGGGGCTCCGTCCACATCGTCAAATAACGACCGTCGCCACCTAACATATTTCTATCTTTCGATGACATTCCAAAACAAGCATTTACAAAAGAAATTTGCATGCATATAAACACGAAAGGGAGGTACATGTGGTGGTGGTATTACCCTCTCTCTCTCTCTCACGCATTCAAAGTTAGATCTAACTCCGCCCTCTTGATCAATCCAGATTTGGTTAGAGAGGCAAAGACCTGTGGAAGAGAGAGAGGCACCTTGATGGCGGCGGCATCGACGGCAATTTCAATTATGAACGACGGCGGCTGTGTGATGGTGGCTGCATAATGATCAGAGAGGGGGAGGAATAGTGAGACGGAGGGAGACTGGTGTTGCCGTTGTAAGATGTGACATTGATGAATTAGGGTTTGAGTTAGAGACGGACGTAGCTTACATGTTGGTCACTGCATAATATATCAACGAATGCCGTGTATTGTACAGCAACGTTAATGCTACTTCCCACCAATTGCGGAACCATTTCCGCACAAAATCGAAAAATGGGGCAAGTAGATCGAATTACCCTTTTTACGACCTGATTTTCGTTTATTTTATGGTATAACTTACAGTAATTGAAATTCTATAGTTACAAAAATTATGTGAAAAGTGTCAAAAAGTCCTAAACCTTTTGTGTTGGTGTCAATTTAGTCATAAACCTTTTTTGATGTCAATTTAGTCCTAAACCTTTTGTATTTGTGCCAATTTAGTCCCTTCGATTAATTTTGATTGGATTTTATTGACGTGGTCGTCGGCCAGCCTACATGGTACTGCCGGCGATGACATGGACAACTTTTAATAATATTTAAAGATTTTTTGAATATTTTATTTTCTTTCTTTTTGTTTTCTTTCCCTTTCTACTTCCTCCAGCCAGTCGTCGGTGGCTAGAGGCTAGGGCTGACTAGCCCTGCCCGCCACTGGCGAGGCTTGACCCTCGTCGGATGGCCGCGAGGGCGACCTTGCGCGGGGCTGGGCGAGGCTCACCCTCGCCAAATTTGGCGAGGGTGGAACCTTGCCGGCCATGGTGGAGGCCCAACCTTGCCAGATTCGGCGAGGTCGTGTCTCGGGCAGCCCAACCTTGCTAGATTCGGTGAGGTCGTGCCTCGCACGGCCTAGCTCAAGGCCACCCTTGTGGCGAGCCTCGTGCTGGGCTGGGCGAGGCCCGACCTCGCTGGATCTAGCGAGGGCAAGCCTCGCCAATGGCCAGTAGGGTGAGTCTCGCCATTGGCCGGCGGGGATTGCTAGCCCTGGCCTCTAGCTGGTCGTTGACTGGCAATCGGATAGAAGAAGAAGAAAGGGAAAGGAAAAAAAAAAGAAAAAAATTCAAAAAAATTAAAATATTATTAAATTTTGTCAACATCATTGCCAGCGGTGCCACGTAGGCGGCCCGGCGTCCATGTCAGCAACAACTAACAATGTTAATGCTACTTCCCACCAATTGCGGAACCATTTTTGCACAAAATCAAAAAATGGGGCAACTGGATCGAATTACCCTTTTTACGACCTGATTTTTGTTTATTTTATGGTATAACTGATCGTAATTGAAATTCTACGTTTACAACAATTATAATCATGCTCAGGAATTTCAAATGATTTGTCAATTCATTTTACAATTCCGCACTTAACTTATTTTCTATCGACGACCTTTCGGTAACAAGTATATATACTTCGGACATTTGTTAAGCAATCAACAATGCCTAAACAAGAAATGCTTTTATACCCAAGGCACTAATTGCCTTGCAAGAAGGACATCAATTTGAAAATGACAAACTTATTATCGGGACGTCTAAAAAAAAAAAAAAACCCTGACGGCTATTTATCAACGAAATCCATAATAAAAATACAACTTCTAATATATCATTTTTCTCGTTTGAAGCGTAATCACCGTTTTTGAAATATCAAATCCTTCATCACCCCCTTTTATCAGTTAAAATGCTTATTTTTCCTTTTCGTTTTAATCTCAAGGACACAAAGAGGTACGAACATCTTCAAAACAAGGTCGTTTGCAGATCCGCTGACTTCTTGACGATGCACGTAAAACATGCAACCCCACGAAACCTATTAAATAAAAGTTCACGGGATTCAAATTGGATGGGCTATTAATTACGCTTAGTCAGATCGAGGCATACTTAATTAGTGCACGACGGTTAGTTTATCAAATCACGCGAGCTGGAACCGAGCCGAGACCGGCAAGCAGGCCACGATTCGAAGGGGCTAGCTAGCGCAAGATGGTGGATGACGGTCCATTAATATTATAATTGCAAGTTGGAGATTAGAATAGTCATGATGGATTAGGAGGTCAAGATGGTGATTAGGATAATCGAGATTGGGTACTAGATCAGCCAAAGCACCAAAGTCTAACTAACGGTATCTCACTCCAATTTGAAAGCGCACCCACAAAATAATTCCCCTAATTATTTTTAAGGTCTGTTGAGGCTTGAGAGCTAGGTCATCCCATCCCAATCAAGAACTGTTAAATGAACCAACCGCTTGATTCTGCATTATTGTTATGTTCAGGGATGACAAACGTTGTCTAGAGAAGGTGGCCAATTAAATTAATTTTTAATAAGAAAGGGTTTAATCAATTGAGGATACGTTAAATGATTTTACGGTTTGTAAATGAAGACGAAAATAAATGTGACCAGGCGGCGCTTAAGCAGGTAATCAATTATTACCGAGGGCGGTGGCGTCGCGGCGGCAACTACTTTTGCGCCGGAAGCACCAAAACCTTTTTATCGCAACGAGAAGAGGGTCATTCTAGCAATTTATAATCCTAAGAGGCAAATTAATTAAGATGCAATATTCAAAAGAGACTGCATTACAATATAATAAAATAATTCCCTACTTTTAAAGGTTCTCTAAGGTTTGAAAGCTAAGTCATCCCATCTCAATCAAGAACTGTTAAATGAACCAACCGCTTAATTTTGCACAATTATTATATTTAGAGATGACACACGTTATTTAGAGAAGGTGGCCAATTAAATAAATGTTTATTAAGCAAGGTTTAAATCAATCGAGAATAAGTTAAATGATTTTACCATTTTTAAACGAAAACAAAAATACATGTGACTAGACGGCACTTAAGTTTACCGAGGGTGGTGGCGTCGGCAACTGCTTTTGAGCCGAAAGCACCGAAACCGTTTTATCACAATGAGAAGAAGGTCATTCTAGCAATTTACAATCCTAAGAGGCAAATTTAGATGCAATATTCAAAAGAGACTCCATATCGATATAGTTACGTAGACATTGAGACAACATTTAAGAAACTCAAAAGTGAGAAAGAAAGGAAGAAAGAAAAGAGGGGCTGCCCTTTTTCCTTTCTTCGAATCCCTTTAAATATACTTATCAGGTCGGAGCGACGTATCATTGTGCCTAGATAAAAATAATGGAAGCTTCGCATTAACCACCGATCAAAATCAAAATACAATGATCCCCGATCGTAACTTATGCCGAAACCGAGCGACGATAACCCGCGAAACCCTCCTTTTCATTAGTTAAAAAAAAAATCCAATCAAATTCAAAAAAGCAGTTGGTAAGAGAGGGGGGAACGAAAGCGAGGCGCCAAACGAACAAAGCACGCCATTCTATCTTTTTTTCCTAGAAATTTTCAGAGCGCTCGGACCCAAAAAGTGAGAAAAGAAGGGATTTTCAAAGTGTGTTGGGCACCAAAACGAGCTCCAAAAGGGCATCTTCATGTCATGATGGCTTTCGATCGCCATGGGGGGTCAAAGCTTTTATGCAAAGCAGCAGCTTCTCGGGATAAGCACGAACGCCCCCACACAAGCGAGGATCCTAAGGGTATAATCCAATCCATTTCTACGTATCTTATACTAAGGTTTCCATTTAAATTCTTCTTTTTTTAAAAAAAAGAGAGGAAAAAACTCTAGCGTTGCCCACCTACGCATGCCCGAGCTGGTGGGTGCTTTCCTCTCCTCCCCAGAGGTTCTGGGTTCGAATCCCCGCTCTGTTCCGTGACGGTGGGTTGCTAGGCTAGCCTCTCCCGAGGTATAGGCGCTCCGATTATCTATACGGGCTCGTCCCGGAGAATGACAAAAAAAAAAAACTTTAGTGCTATAAATGATGAAGCAAGGTGTGGGGGTGGACAATAATGTTTTTTTCTTAATGTCGGATGGGACCCGGGGGCACGACCTGCCCTTTCGAGCTTTCAATGCTTGAGGAACAAGAGACGCAGGGGGGAGGTCCCCCAGCAAAAGCGGGGCATGCTGCTCTGATTGCTGCCGGTGCCCGTGTGAATTCAGGGCGAAGAGGCACCGCGACATCCATAAATTGGCGCTTGGGGCTGTTGCAGAGCAGCACGCTCGGGGAAAACGGCCAGTGCCGGAAATTGACCTGTTTAACCCGGTTTGATTCGTTTTTCCATGCGATGCAAATCTAGCGATTCGTACCCGATCAAAATTGCCAAAGCACTTTCGTACTTAGGCTGATTTGGGAAAGTTCATATCCGAACTGGGTAAGAGTACGGAACGAGTGAACGCGAGATCGAATGAGTGGGAAAGAAAATGAAGAGAGAGTTATTGATGTGGCTTAGGCTTGAGTGAGTTTGAACCCATTGATTGAATAAAATTAGCCCATTTAATAACCGAGCGCATCGTATATGGGTTAAGGAATTTGTCTATGGCCTATTTTGACAGGTCGAAGTAGTAGTACACTGCTGAAATAGCTACGGCAATTCTATCTTTTCTAATCTAGATATAAAGTTGGAGACGAGTCGATTGGGTTGGCGATCTCCTTTGAGCGTCGAGTGTTCGGTTCGACTCATAACTGCTCTAGCACAATCTGCGATCCTAGATTGCCGAACCCATCACCGCATCCGGTCCAAGATGCTGTCGGCCAAGAAATCTCATTGCATGAGATATGCTGCTACGGCGCGGCACGAGCCGTTCGAAGGTCCGCCCATGATGAGAACCAAACTCATGACCTTGTAGAAAATAGCTGATCTCTTTACTACCAGGTCAACTACCTAACTAGGTGATTGCTTTAATTCACTTTTAGCCCAAAATACCCAAAAGAAAAAGAGAAAAAAAATCACACACCGTGCGCATAAACAAGCTATTGAGTTTGTGTGATTGAAATTAGACCGTGTTGACGAATGACTTCAGAACACTTGTCAAGTATGTTTGATAAAAAAAAAAAACTCTATTTCCAAATTAAGGTGATTGTTCCAAGTTTAGGAAACCAGGCATTTAATGCACATGAGCGACTCGATGCGTACCCGTCATTTTCATCTCTCCCTTAAGATGAATGACTGCGGACGACAACATTGTTTATGAAGTACATAAAATAATTCCTTTTTGTGTTTTCTGTTAATCCCAAAAATTGATAAATTGATTCGGATAATTTTGCTAGTGATTTTTCGCCAGATTAGTGATGTGGCGGGTCACGTTGCTAATTACTTCAAGGCGTCGTTTCACCGGTACGTGAACACCATATCAACATTCCGTCCGAAATTAGCGGAATTCCGATCGAGATATATCCATTATAAAAGGGGAAAATTCACTTTGGAGCCTAAATTTATCTTGAGAAACTTTAAGGGCCCATGATTTTATATTTGCCTAGGTGGGATATTCTTTGGGCAAGAAGAAGTGACCACCCTCGAATTTAAAGTTCCTCAGCTTGGAATGATTGAGCTAAGGGGCCTATTCGATTAAAGGGAACTTGTAGGGCTTTGATGCAACTCATTCTATATCAGATGATTTACGAAATTATTACTTCTTTCAAACTTAGGTCTCCGTATAAATTACTCGATATGGTAAAAATTTGAGGACAGACACTAGTGGTATACCGTGTCCTTCCCGATACTATTTTCAGAGGTATAGCAGCAATATATTGTCTACAGCTGCCATCCGGCTGGTGATATTTGTCAATTGATTTCATCTTATGATTGACTGTTGATTATGTACGGTACGATTTGACACTATAGAAGTGCTCAGTTCTTGTTTGCTATTTTGCTCTCATCTTGTTTGGTCAAATGGAGAGGTGAAAACGAAAGGCGAGCGTGAGAAGCGAGATAGACCAAAAAAGCGTGCACATTCTTTAACAATCTCTCTCCAAAAAAAAAATTTCACTAGCAATATTGTTGATCGCGAGTTGATAATTTTTACCTCATTAAGCTTACCTCATTTGTTATGAATTTCATAACTATACTTATTTGCATACACAAAGAATCAAATGGAGACGTCCCAATGTGATAGATATTCTCATTTCGATTCAAGCGATAGAACAGGTCGATTACATCCGAGCAAATCGTTTTGTCACGTCGTATTATATTTATGACAACGGATCTCCTACAAAAAAACAAAACCTTAACGATGATAGTCCTATCGAAACCAAAGGTTGATTGAACATGGTTTTGTTTTCTCTGCACTTCTTTTGGCTAAAATTCACGTACAAGGAGCTCAAAGCACTTACAATACAAATGGGGCTTCGTACGTTGAAATCAATTCACAAATCGCATGATTGTAACATGGGGAGATACATATAAAAATTAATCGAGCAAAAAAAAAGAATAATTTTCAAGAAAAAAAAGATCAAAACAATATTGAAAATGATTAATATCACGAAAAACCCAAAACTGATACACATGTGATAAGTTTTCTCAAAACTAATTTTTTTAACCACAAAAAATTTCAAATTGGTACACCCCTGATAAATTTACCATCCGTTAAATTGGATGAATATTTTGACCAAAAAAATTGGATGAATATAAAAAAACCATAGTACATCTGTAAAAACCTAAATCAGTACATTCGTCTTAACTTAACAATTCGATAGTAAAATTTAATAGAGATTAACGGAGAGTAAAATTATCACAGATGTACCGGTTTGAAATTTTTTAAGATAAATTTATCACAGATGTATCGATTTGGAATTTTTTCGTGATATTAATCCTATTTAAGAAAATGTTAAAGGTCGAAACGAACGGTGAAATGCGCAACCCTTTTTTTTAGTTATTATTGTTTTGGCTCCCCCTTTTGGCCTCCGTATATTTTATTTCCTTCGAATCAACGATTTATCGATTAACCAACCCCATTATTATTTTTTATATCTCAAGAAAAAACGAAAAGAAAGAAAAGAAGGAAAAAAAAAACAAATTTATCGTCGCTACCCACCCCCACCCAATCCGTTTGATTTTTGTCCCCCCCCTCTCTCTCTCTCTTCCTCATTTCTCTCTGTTCTTTCTCTCTCTTCTGCTCCTGCTATTTCCGCTTCTGCTTCCGCTGCTGCTTCCTCTTCTTCTTCTTCTTCCTGCTTCTCTCTCCTCTCTCATCTCTCCTACCGTCACTGTTGTCGTCGTTGGTGGTGTTGTTCCCATTTCAGTTGAACCAAAAGCCCTCCAAATTCCCGTGTACTGAAGCGACTCGAGTCCCACCCTCTTCACCCATTTGACGCCCACCTGATCTGGCATCGGTCAGCACCTATAAACCCCCTCCCCCCCTCCTCCGCCACGACCCACCACCTCCCGAGACCCGAGACCCGAGAACCGAGACGTACCCACGAGTCGCCGTCCCTCATTCGCCCTACCCATCTCTTTCTTTGACCCTTCTCCCCTGATTCCAGCTCTTGTCCCGCGTACCCCGGCGGAGACAGCTCTTGGGTAGAAGTTGGGGAGCTCAATCTCTCTCCCTCTGGGTTGCCGGGGGGGAGTGAGGGGTCGAAATGCGGACGACCCGGGAAGCTCCCCGAGCCCGGCAGCCGACCGGAGGACCGGGGCCGGCTTGATGGGATCGATGACAGCGGTCTTGGAGCTCTCCCGAGTGTGTTTGACTTCGGCCTTCCATGGAGGTGACGGTTCGGCGGAGGAGCGCTCCCGCGGGGCCCCGGCACGTCGCTGATCTCCGATTCGCCGTCGCCGTTGTCGAGGTGAGCTGGAGTGCGAGTTCGATTTGGCCTCGTGCTCTTTGCGGGTTCGGGGCGCGCGCATCTAGTGTTGGGGATGGAGGGTTTTGGGGGTTTCGTTTGTGTGTCTGTTGGGTCATTGAGATGGAATGTGTGGACTTGTGCTCTTTATGGGTTTGCTGAAGTTCGGAAGAGAAAGAAATGAAGGAAATTGTGGATTTCAGCTTGCGCTGCTGTACACAATTCCTGTTCATTAGAATTTATGTGCGTTTTTTGAAGGATAAAGCCGGGTTAGTGTTTATTTGAGGAGTCGAATTGAGCTTGCAAGGAACTGAATTTTGAAGATAGAGTGACTAATTTGTTTGGTTTTGGACACTGGCCTGTTACGGTGTAACTGGTTTTGACAAATGGGATCTTACATTTGTTGAGGTTGGATGGAAAGAGAAGTTAAGTTGTTGATCCTTCCTCAGATCAACTTAGGGTATGGGGGTTTAGGATCATTGTGATTGTATGGTATAAACTGGTGCCCTTTTCTCATTATAGTTCCAGATTTACTTTGTTATATAGTTTCTGAACCTTTGGCGTGAGCTTTTTATGCAAGCTTGTTGATTTCCTTTGCTTTTTTATGGCCTGAATTATTAATTCTTTTGTGCGTACCTGTGCTACACTTCAGATTGTACTGTTTTTGCTGTGTTTGGAAGCTGTAAATGCTAGTATTGCTGAGAAACCCCACGAATGGCATGACCCTGGAAAAGGAAGTGAGAAGATTAGCTCACATTCATGCATCCATGACCAAATACTTGAACAAAGGAGACGGCCTGGTCATAAGGTATACTCAGTAACCCCACAGGTCTATCACCAGTCTGGTGTGTCGAGACTGGTGCATCGGAAAGGAAGGGCATTACTTGGATTGTCCACATCGCCATATCATCAAAAGGATGCAAAGCAGCCTATCAGGATATATCTAAATTATGATGCGGTCGGCCACTCTCCTGATAGAGATTGCAGGAATGTTGGCGATATTGTGAAGGTCGGTGTGTTTAAAGTTTTCTTAGGCTCTCCACTTCACTTATCTCATTGCGGTTCTGCTGACGCTTGTTTGCTTTTGTCAGCTAGGGGAGCCCCCTGCTAACTCTCTCCATGGTAGCCCATGTTGTAATACACATGGTGAACCTCCAGTTTTTAGCGACTGCTGGTATAATTGCACCCAGGATGATATAGCTGGAGATGACAAACAGCATCGGCTACGCAAGGTTTAAACCTTAGCTTGTTCTTAAAATAATCTTGTGCCATCTTCTTTGTTTGTCTAGTGGCATGAATGACTATAGGAAGGAGGCTACTAGGGCTTGTCAATGAGCACGGAATCTAAGTGAGAGCATGATGCAGGCTCTAGGGCAAACAGTCAACTGGTTCAGTAGAGCCCTAGCTGTGGAGCCTGTAAAAGGGAACTTGAGGTTAAGTGGATATTCTGCGTGTGGACAAGATGGAGGTGTACAACTTCCACGTGAATATATCGAAGGTATCTTGGTATTAATTGAGTGTTCTACTTTGCACAATTGCTTTCATCATCATTTGGGTTGTTGAAGTCCAGTGTCATGATGAGTCTTAACGCTCTGTTCTGCTTTATTTTGTAGATGGTGTTGCAAATTCAGATTTAGTTCTGTTGGTGACAACCAGACCAACCACGGGCAACACTCTTGCTTGGGCGGTGGCATGCGAACGTGATCAATGGGGTCGTGCAATAGCTGGTGACTACTAATGCTTTATATGAAACAAAAAAATCTCTCTAGCACCATTGCTACAGAATATTGTCTAACCGATTGTCCATTATTATAGGACACGTTAATGTTGCTCCTCGCCATTTAACCGCTGAAGCAGAGACGCTACTTTCTGCCACTCTTATACACGAGGTTTGTTGTAACGTTAAACCAGAATATTCCATGAGGTCAGCACTTGCTCTAATCAATAACTTCGGTCCTTTCAGGTCATGCATGTACTTGGCTTTGACCCCCATGCTTTTGCTCACTTTAGGGACGAGAGCAAGAGAAGGCGTAGCCAGGTAAATAGTTTATTGTTCACTGTCGTTATCCAGTCTCAAATTAGTGTTTGAGACTGTTTCTCCTAGTGGTGGTCCACTCAATTATAATTCTATATTAAATAACTGTTTAACATGGTTTTTAGTTCCTATTCTATCCCATAATTTTCTTAATCCGGCTGTTTCATTCTTAGTTTCATCAGCTATATTGACTATTTTTACCTTTCATATGCTTGCTCAGTTTATTGACTGTATGACTCATTGCTATGGTATTCTTTCTTGTAGGTCACAGAACAAGCAATGGATGAAAAACTTGGGCGTATGGTTACCCGTGTAGTGCTTCCACGTGTTGTAATGCACTCTCGCTTTCATTATGGGGTAATGAGCAACTTGCCTTCTTCAGCTCAATTTTTGCATAATAATTATTGTCTAAATTTAGTTTTGGATCTGCATAAAATAATCATTTTCATCGGATTCTTACATTTTGAATTGTCTGCCTATTGGTAAAAGATTGAAATAATGATTCTTGTAGGCATTTTCCGAGAATTTTACTGGCTTGGAGCTAGAAGATGGGGGTGGACGTGGCACATCAGGTTCTTCTCCCTATTCCTGTTCCCTACTCTCCCCCTTTTAGCCATGCCTTACTTTATATGATTCTGATGTAGTTGTTTCGAGTAGTAAAATTGGTGTTGGAGTCTCTTAAGTTAGCTAGCACTTTTTTCCCTTTTAAAGTTGTATGGTGTTTTGATTATCAGCTTACACAGATAACTTGCATATAGGGTCCCACTGGGAAAAACGACTACTTATGAACGAGATTATGACGGGTTCAGTTGATACAAGATCTGTGGTTTCTAAGATGACTCTTGCTTTGTTGGAAGACAGTGGTTGGTATGAGGCCAATTACAGTATGGCAGACCGTCTTGATTGGGGCCGCAACCAAGGAACTGATTTTGTCACTTCCCCTTGCAATCAATGGAAAGGGGCATATCATTGCAATACAACACAATTTTCAGGCTGTACATATAACAGGGAAGCAGAGGGTTATTGCCCAATGGTAAGTTATAGTGGAGACCTCCCTCAATGGGCTCGCTACTTTCCACAAGCTAACAAAGGTGTGTGGTTTTTCTATTTTGTCATCTCTTCTTTTGGTGGTTTTATTACTATATTGCACAATCTCTTCATTTTTGTGCATGTCCATGTAAGTATAACCAATCTCTTCTATTCCCGGGTGCAAGATGTTTGTTCTGCTGCAGTTATTATTTCAGACATTGTCTGGTTTTTCAGATTGTATATTGTTGTTGAGTCGATAGTTGGACCCTCAAGGATCTTACCTTTTCGTCCCAGTTGTGGATTGGTGTTGTCTTGGGCCCTTTCCTTCTCTTTCCATTACTTTTGAGTTTTTAAGTACTCCTATTATCAATATGAACTCATAATTCTGTGAAAAGTTAAGTCGTTATTGAAGGTTCTGATTACAAATTCCCGTGGATCATTGGGGTCTTTTGGGCACCAAAAGTATGGTCTGACATGGTTTGGAAAGGCCAATTGAGGCTGGTGGTGGCTGGGTTAATTTGTCAGAATATCAAAACCTCCTGCGCTAAAACTTTAAAGTAGCGAAAGCAAAAAAGACATGGTTTTTGAAGTTCTTTTCCTGAGCAATGACGCGATTGTTACCATTTACTTTTCTCTAAAAGGTCCTATCGGCACTCCCTTTTTATTATATTTGGGTCAAAATTCTGATCTGAATTTCAGTGTCGTAGATGCTCATCTCTTGAAGTTATTAGTGGAGAATCCCTAGAAGGCGATGTGATAAATATATGCATTTGCAGGTGGGCAGTCCTCCCTGGCAGATTACTGTACATACTTCGTTGCTTATTCTGATGGGTCATGTACTGATACTAATAGTGCAAGGACTCCTGACAGAATGTTGGGTGAAGTGCGGGGAAGTAATTCCAGGCAAGTATTTCTATGTTGTATTTCACATATTGCTTTGGCAGGCTATCTGATTTGCTTGTGCAATGAAGTTGGGAGAATCAAATAGTAAAAGCATCTATTTTTCATTTTATAGGTGTATGGCCTCATCATTAGTACGGACTGGGTTTGTTCGGGGTTCAATGACCCAAGGGAATGGTTGTTATCAGCATAGGTGTGTAAATAATTCGTTGGAGGTAAGTTCCTGGCTTTGGTTGGTCTTTTTCTGCAAAGAAAGGATTTAATTTTATCAGATATTGTGCATTAGTTCATCCAATAGTTTCCTAAGGTTTGTGATTAGTCGATGCTTCAACTGTAACTTAGGAAGTTTGTGACTAAGATATGATTTAAAAACACCGCAAAGTTTTGAATGATTGAGATTTGAAGATTTATTGGAAGTTAAAGTGAATTCGAGCTTCAACTGCTAGGTGCATGTTGATTGATAGTTTTTCGTTGCTTGATGAGTTGATTAAATTGATTGTCACTGAAGCTCCTGGCCTTCTGCCTACTGCTAGGATTGATTGCTAAAAATTGGCCAAACTAATGGGTTGTATTGGTATAAATTAGTGGGATACCTTGTCTTTGCTTAACACAGGCTTGCTGCCTGAAGTTAGTGTATGTTTGGGGGCTGTGGTGCCTTTAGTTATGACAGTTGGAGCTTCGTATCCTGGTTTTATTTGACATGGATACGGGAGTGATTTGAATATACAACACCTTAAATCTATAAAAGTACAGAAACATTGGAAGTTACATTAATTTGAGTGTATCTCTAAGGAATGAATTAACTATTTAACTAGGGATGACATAGAACAGGATTATCCACAGCTTCAGGCTCCTAGCTCCTAGCTTTTACATCCAAAACCAGCACCCCCACCTACGTGTGCACATAAATTGAGACACTTTCTACTTTCTGGCATTTAACGATGAATCTCCATGCTTTTGATGAACGAATAGTTGCTCTATCATGAGACTTTAAAAGCTTGATCATGGTCGGGCAGGTTATACTGGTTCATCACATGTTAAAGTATTTTCAAAATTGTCGGGTTCGTTCTTGTATATTCTCTATTAAATGGGTTGCTTTTAATCCTCAGGTTGCTGTGGATGGAATCTGGAAAGTGTGCCCAGAAGCTGGCGGACCAGTTCAGTTTCCTGGTTTTAATGGTAGCTGTGCTTTCGTCTGCATATAATGTTTAATACGATGTTTTCAACTGTCTCATTTTCAGTTCTTTGGTAGGTGAATTGATCTGCCCAGCTCATCACGAACTGTGTAGCTCTGGCTTGCTCCCTGTTTCTGGTCATTGTCCAAATTCATGCAACTTCAATGGGGATTGCATTGATGGGAGGTGTCATTGTTTTCTAGGGTTCCATGGGCATGATTGTAGTAAACGTGAGTTCTGACCCTCCTTTACCTTGATCACAGAACCGGCCCCAATATCAAAATTCCTTGAAGCAAAATATCTAAGTCGGCATTTCTCTGTGCAGGTTCCTGTCCTGGCAACTGTAACAGCCGTGGAAAGTGCCTGAGGAGTGGTGTATGTCAATGTGACGACCGATACACCGGCATTGACTGCTCAACTGGTAGTGTGACGTATCTTTCACAGATGTTCTAATTAGCATTTTCTGACTGGCCCTCCATTTGGTTTTGAATGCTAGTTTGTGACTGCTTCCACTGTATTATATGGGGTCAAAATGAAAAGGAATAAATTACTCTCAACATGTGGTGGACCTCGTCCTCAATGAGATTTGCTTTTGATGCTAGGACTGATTCTTCTTTTTGGCTCGTTGATGACATAAGTCAGATTCTTGCAGCGGCAAAATAGATCTTCTCATATAGTGTTGGGGTGTTTATATTGCAGAAGTTTGTGATGAACAGTGCAGCCTCCATGGTGGTGTCTGTGATAATGGCAAGTGTGAATTTCGTTGCTCAGACTATGCTGGTTATACGTGCCAGAATAGTTCCAAGCTTCTGTCCACTCTTTCAGTTTGCCAAGACGTGCTAGAGATAGGAAAGTCTGGGCAGCACTGTGCACCGAGTGAACCAAGCGTTCTGCAGCAGCTAGAAGAAGTTGTTGTCATGCCTAATTATCACCGTCTATTTCCAGGTGGTGCTCGAAAGCTAATAAATAATCTGTTTAACAAACAGTACGACTGCGATGCAGCTGCTAAAAAGCTAGCCTGCTGGGTGAGTATGGCTCTTTAAACCTTCGACTGGAGTTTTTTAAAAATTGCTGTTATAAATCTTCAGGAAGAGCATTTGTCTCTTCTTGACATTAGAAGTTCATCCAAACAATTTTCATGGCCTCAGTGCATGCAATCGTTTGAATTTTATCCTGCACATAATTTGTGTCTGTCTAATGCTGAGACCCCTTATCGAGTGGCGGGACTTAATCTTAGTAACTTATCTATGAGCTTTTCTAGGGTGAATATCCTGATACTTCCTGAAATACGTTTTCACATTTTAACCCTTATTTTGGTGTGAGGTTGTGGATTCATACAGTGAAATTATTTACTGGTGCTTGACTATATATCTGAAAATATGCTAGATCTCAATCCAAAAGTGTGACAAGGATGGAGACAACAGGCTTCGAGTGTGCCACTCGGCGTGTCAATCCTACAATAGAGCCTGCGGAGCGTCCCTTGACTGCTCAGACTTAACCCTCTTCAGTGGTGAGAATGAGCATGGAAGCCAATGCACAGGTTCTGATGAAACTGCTCATATAAAAGGATCAGCCATGTGGGGAAGGAGCTCAAAAGCCCTGGAAGCCTTAAAACAAATGTTTGTATTGTACAGGTAGCTTGGAATTTTCCTTTTTTGTAGTGTCGCAATTCGGCTTGTAATTTTATCCTAGGGTCTAATTGTAGGAAAGGGCGGCACGTGGTGCTCATGTCCGAGATGTAGGTCCTTTTTTCCCCTCATTTTTATTTTTGGCCTCAGCCCAATTGCGTTTGAGGAAAGTTGGGCGAGCATGTTAATTCTATATTTGGGCTTTTGAAGATGAAAGCCGGTTGTAGAGAAAAATATTGAGCTGTATGAAAGAGGAATGGAAGAGAAGAAAATGACAAGAAATGTAGAAAGAACAGCGCTTTTGGATGATAATTCAGAATATGGTTTTGGGCCGAAGGCCTTGACAGGAAAAGAAAGCGGATTTCGAGCTTTTGTTTTTCCTTATTCAGTTGATGTTTCCAATCTTCTCTCTTGCGATTCTGAGTTCTTTGGCAAGTGAACACGAGCATTATGTTTTTCTGTCATTTGGGGCGTTTAACAGATTTTAGTCAAGTATGTAGATGTGTGGGCACAATTTACTGGAAGAGACCCACATGGACAAAGTAAGCAGTACATGGAAATATGGTCTTGAACTTTAAGTTTTAGTCGTTTTGTAGTACTATGAGGATGTTATCTTCTAGTTACATTTGGCAATTTTTTCAATCTCTTTATTTTCGGCCAAAGGTAATTTGGTTGCATTGGCTTGGCCGGCGTTCTTCTGTATTCTCATTCTGTACGTGAAGAGGTGCGAGCTTTCAAATTGGACGACATTAAGGCACAATATCCCTAAGTCAAAGCCTCTCGAGTGCGCATTTCCATGTCTAGGTGAAAAGAAAACATCTGGACCCTGGAGGAGAACGCGTTTGTGAAATATCAGTCTAGTTGTTTCGATTAGGATCTGGAGGTGGAGCTTAATATCATACGGGGACGTGGAATTGGACAGGATATGAGATGTAATGTAATTTTTAAGATGAATCGGATAAGATACAAGATGTTATGTTGGTGGATTTGTTCTAAGATATTCATTCATGTATCCGAAAGAGTTTTTCTGGATGGGTAGGATGACGTTTTTCAACTTGCGATGACATTGCTGCTTAGTAGGGATGATGATAGTAATAGAATCGTCAATTAAGCTTACAAACAAGCTTTGAGACAAAATGGTGCGTCAAACCTCTTTGAGTGGACCTGCTAATGTCTCCGTACTTGTTAGACATGGCTGGAGAAAAGTATCACATAAGTCCTAAACTTATTGCATTAGTACTAAGTTAGTTTTAAACTTTTCAATTGGACCAATTTAATTCTAAATCTTTTCACATTGGTATCAACTGATCAATTCCGCCAATTTAGATCGAAAATTGCAGACGTGGATATAGGCTATCGTACGTGGCATGGCTGGCGCCAACTTGGATATTTTTTATATATTTTTTAAATAATTTTTTTTCTTCCATGGTGGCGCAAGACATGGTCGGTGAGGGTAGACCTCGCTAGAAGCAGCGAGGTTGAACCGAAGAAGTAGGTTGCGAAGCATGAAAGCCATAGGGGGGATTGGATTGTCGTCGGAGAAAGGAGGCTGTACCTCTTCGTAAGTTAGGGCTTGTAGGGATTGGGAGGAAGAGTTGGTCAGTAGGGAATGGTGTGAACCCGGTGAGTCGAGGAACCAAATTAGGAGAGGGAGATAACTTGTAGCCTCTAGCAAGGGCTGCCATAATTGGATATGGCGATGGCTTGACCCTCGCGGCTTAAGTGAGGGTCGCCCTTGTTGTTGGGCTATGACCACCCTCATCGAATCTGGCAAGGGCTTGGCGGCCCTCGCTGTGGCTGGCGATGGCTTGGGGAAGGGCTATGATGCGACCCTCGCCATCACCAAATGGCCAGCAAGGGTCGTGCCACAATAAAAAAAAAGAAAAGAAAAAGATAAAGGAAAATAAAAATTCAAAAAAATATTAAAAATTCATTAATTTTATCCAAGTTAGTGCTTGTCGTGCCATGTAAGACAACCAATATTCATGTCAACAATTTCTAGCCTAAATTGGCCAAATATACTTGATTGGTACCAATGTGGAAATATTTATGACTAAATTAGTTCAATTAAAATGTTTATGATTGAACCGATATAAATATAATATGTTTAGGACTTTTTTGGTACTTTTTGTGACATGGGTGTGAAACCGTGAAAGGAACTCGAATGAATGAGTCGAGTCTAGATAGGCCAATAGAAAAATGTTGAAAGATCTTACTAATTTTGAATCGGGTATCATGTTGAAAGAAAATGTTTTTCTTCATTCAAATACTAATTTTTTGATGCCTATACAACCGATCTCGAATCAAAGAACGAGAGTACATCTAATATCCCCAAACGCTTGGAGCTTTGTTCGGCGGAACTAAATGATGGCTGGTAAAGAATTTTTTTTTGGTCAGAGGTAAAGAGTTGAAAGAGTGTGATCTGATAGAAGTTTATATTTACTAACTGATCATATGTCCACCGTATTGTCCTGCACTCTTGAGAGCTTTTGTAATTGCAGATTTAGATCCTTTATCCTCAGATTATCAGAACACGAAGCATTGCATTGAAAAGACTTGGAGGCTCCCATCACACTACCACTTGAACAACCCAACAAGCATATAAAACTGGCAATGTGGATACTTGCTGGGCCAAAGATGTGTGCTTATCCTGGGATAGTGCATGTTTATACCCGCCACATTCTTGGTTATATTACAACATCAACTACTTTGTTCTTCATCTTTCATCTCGACTCTTCATTAGAAATTGGTCATGGTTTTGTGCTCAAAATTTATCCATAAAAATCTGTTTCCGCCCTTTATGGGCCTTTTTAGTAATGTTTATTTTTCTCTATCTTTATGTTCTTTTGTTCTTCTGTTTTTTTTGTTTTCTGGAACAGAAAAATAACATAAATCCGTTTAGTAAGATCGGTTAATTTTTTTGTTCCTCGAAACAGAAAAGTGGTTAGGGAGTAGATTTGGAATAGAAATAAGAAATAAAAAAAATCCACTTTTCTATTTTTGGAACAAAAAGAGAAACAATAGAAAAACAAGATCAGCTCTATCTCTTTCACAAGATACTCTCATATTAAACCCTAAATCTCAAACCCTAAGCCTTAATCCTCAAACCCTAAACCCCAAAACCTTAAATCTCAATACCCAAACCCTAAAACTCATAACACTAAAATAAAAAATCCGAAACCCTAAACCTTAAGATCCAAAACCTCAAAACCCCAAAACCCAAATCCCTAAACGCGGACCCTAAACTTTATAAATCCCAAATCCTAAACCAAAAAACCCAAACCCTAAAATCCCAAACCCAAAACCCCAAAACTGCAAAACCGAAACCCTAAAATCGTAATTCCAAACTCTAAATCCTAAAACGCTAAACCGCAAAACCCCGAACCAGAATCCATCAATCCCAAACCCTAAACTGTAAACCCAATACCCTAAATCCAAAACCCCAATACCCAAAACCCGAATCCCTAAAATCCTAAACTACTAAACCCCAAACCCTAAAAACCGAAACCTGAAACACTAAACCGAAAACCCCAAACCCGAAACTTTAAAACCTAAGCCCGAAACCCTACACCTTAAAATTCAAAACCCAAAACCTAAAACCCTAAAACCCAAACCCTAAACCTCAAAACCGAAATCCTAAAATCCTAACTCAAAATCCTAAAATCCTAAACCCTAAATTGCAATTTCCTCAACTACCACCCGGTATTTGCTTTGTCTATAAGGAGTAATTTCTTTATGATTGTATTAAGGTCATCTAATTCTATATCATAATATATTATTATTTTATTTCTAGTCCAATTTTATCCAAACATGAATTGTTAAGTTCCCTAAAATGGAATTTCCTGGACCACCGCTTGGTATTTTGCTTTGTCTAAAAGGAGTAATTTTCTTTATGATTGTATTAAGGCCATCCAATTTTATATCATAATAAATTTTTATTCTATTTCTATTCCAATTTTAGTCAAACATGAATTGTTAAGTCTTCACCGATAATTTTATAATTAAAAGAAAAAAATTGGGAGTAGAAATTTTTAGTGTCTTACCAAACGCATTTCTGTTCTTTCTTTACTCCGGGAATACAAATTTTATGCAATTACTAAATGCGTTTTTTTGCTTAGAAACTCGTCTAGGGAATAGAAATAGAACAAACTATTTTTGAACATAAATTGTTTCTGGAAACATAAACATTACTAAATAGACCCTAAACTGCTTGAAGTAGTTTATTCTACTGCTATTACTCTGGTTCCTAAGGTCCCAAATACATCTAGAACTACAGACCCATTTCTTGTTCTAATGTGGTTTATAAGGGTATCCTAAACTACTTGCTAACAGATTGAGGGTAGTCCTACCTACTTTCATTTGCACTACCCAGGGTGCTTTTGTTGAAGGAATGAGGATGATAGATAATGTATTGCTCGCGCATGAGTTTATGGAGCACTACCATAGGAAGATAAGTCTCCTAGAAGTGCTACAAAAGCTGGTTTTATGAATCTTTTGATTCGGTGCATTGGCCTTTCATATTCAACATCATGGATGCTTGCTGCAAGCTATGTTGAACGGGCTCGATGTTGCACGGGCTCGATGTTGCACGCATTACCTCTCCTTATTTCTCTGGCACTGTTGATGGGGGGTTGGAGGGTTAATTTCCATAGGGTGAAGACCTTAGACAAGGGGACGCAGTATCTCCATATATTTTTGTGATGGTCATTGACGTGCTGTCTCCTATGCCAAATAGAGCTGCTGACCAGGGGGAGGGGGGGGGGGGGGGTGTTACCATATAATCTAATATGTAAGTTAAACTGACACGTGTTTTGCTGATGGTGTGCTGATTTTGACGAATGGAAGCTCTGTATCTTTAAGGGTAATTCCAAATATTTTTCAAGACTTCTATGCCATACCAGGATTAAAGTTAAACCTCGCAAAAACTGAAATATATACTTTAGGAATCTCAGCTGCTGTCAGGAATGAAATGGCCCAGATGAGTGGTTTTAACTCGGGAATCTGCCCATCAAGTACTTGGGACTTCCACTAGTCTCAAGTTATCTGTGGGAAAGAATGCAGGCCTTTTATTGAGAGGATTTGAGCAGGATTGGAAGTTGGACTGCTGGAAGACTCTCCTTCCTTTGCAGGAAGGCTTCAACTAGTCAGCTCTGTGATATATAGTATGGTCACATACGGGTGTGGTGTGCTTCTCTTGCCCAAGAAGTTCTTCAAAAAAATAGGAAGCTGTTGCAATTCCTTTTTGTGGACTTGTACATATGGAAAAACAAAAGGAGTCAGGGTGAAGTTGACTGTATGTGTGTTTGCCCATAAAAGAAGTGGCTTAGGACTGAAACAAGTTCATCAATGGACTTGAGCTGCTGCTATGAAATTGATCTGGATTTTGCTCACCAGTTTACTTGCTGAAGCAACATGTTTTTGGCAAATACCTCCTGTCTGTTCATTCCTCTTATATTTGGAGGAAACAGCTGAAGCCAAGATCTGGGATTAAACCTCTTCTTACCTATGCTACTGGTCTCCTCCGCATCCATCAGGCACTTTGGAGGATGTTTTTCCTCACTGAGTTATTTACGATGCTGGTCTCCCCATGAACGCAAGAGTTGCTGATGTTCATGCAGGGGTTAATGGAACTGGCCTGCTAAGCCTGATAAGAATTCTTGGAAAGAAACTCCGTCAAGAAAATTTACTAGTGATAAGTGCCTCGAGTAAAATGAGAACTAGAGCAGCTACTCTATCTCTATCTTGAATTTTATTTGTTTAGCGGAAAATGAATGATTTGGAATAATTGTTTGTATCGTTTACAAAACTTATTGAATGGAAAATATTTTCATTGTCCACAAAAATATTTAGACATAAATTATTATTATCGATGAAAACATTTTTCAATGGATAATTATTTCAACCGATACAAATGATCATTTTCACAAAAATATTTTTCAAATTATTCATTTCTTTTGAAACAACGGAGCCTTATTCTATTTTTACTTTCAAATTGACAAGTAGCATTTCTTTTTGGGTTAATACCACGAAAAACCCAAAACTGGTATACTTGTGATAATTTTACTTTAAATTAATTTTTTAATAACAAAAAACCCAAAATTGATATACCTATGATAAATATACTCCAAATTAATTTTTTGATCAACAAATATCCCAAATTGGAACATTCGTGATAAATTTATCCTTCTTTAGTTTTCGTTAAATTGGATTAATACTATAAAAAATCACAAATTGATACACTTGTGATAAATGGAGGCTAAAACCCTAAATTAATACATCCTTCAACTGTCACGTGTCATCCAACTCAGTAATTTGACTGTAAAATTTAACGAAAATTAACAGAGGGTAAATTTATTACAGGAGTTTTTGGTAGTCAAAAAATTAATTTTGGGTAAATTTGTTTCTAGTGTATCAATTTGGGGTTTTCGTGATATTACCCCTTTCCTTTTTTTTTGCCTCTCTTTACTCTCCTTTCTCACCTTTTGAATATTAAATATACCTTTTTTTCCTAAGTACGTATTCACAACTTTTACAACTTAAGGAACTTATAAGAATTTATATTATATTTTCTTACAATCATCACCTTAAATATGTTTCCAACGTCCATGCCGACAAGTAATTTGAACCAGTAACGGTTTTTAGAAAAAAAAGGGATAAATGCACTAGAAGTCCTAAAAACTTGTCACGAAAGTACAATTGAGTCATAAAACTTTCAAAAAGTGCAAACAAGTCTTAAAATTTGTCACGAAAGTGTACTTGAGTCCTAAAACTTTCAAAAGTGCAAACAAGTCCTAAAACTTATCACGAAAGTGCAAACAAGTCCTAAAACTTGTCACAAAAGTGCAAACAAGTCCTAAAACTTTCAAAAAAATACAATCAATGGAAGGATTTGATTAAACTAATTTGACAAGTTTTAGGACTTGTTTACAGTTTCGTGACAAGTTTTAGGACTTGTTTGCATTTTTTGAAAGTTTTAGGACTCAAGTGCACTTTCGTGACAAGTTTTAGGATTTGTTTATACTTTTTGAAAGTTTTAGGACTCAATTGTACTTTCGTGACAAGTTTTAGGACTTTGAATGCACTTATCCCAAAAAAAATGTAAAAATTTAGTTATTGTTAAAAAGAACTTTAATATGACTTTAATTATGTTTTTTTTAATAGGGGGTATGTAGTACGATGAATGTTTTGTTTTTTGGTCTAAAAGTCAAAACAAAATCTACAAATCCCTAACTACATTAATTAAATCGGTATATTATCGTAATAACCAAAAGAATTTGGTCTATATGGGTCATCACGAGGAGATACATAACACCCCATAAAAGGCCTTTACACACAAACTTACCTTATTACTTTGTTCTTTTACTCTTGAGATAAGTATATTGGAACTATTCAAACTTGTCACGAAAGTGTAATTTAGTTCTAAAATTTTCAATAAGTGCAATTAAGTCCTAAAACTTGTCACTAAAATACAATTGAGTTTTAAAACTTTCCAAAAGTGTAATCAAGTACTAAAATTTGTCAAATTGATCCAATCAAGTCCGTATGCTGATTATACTTTTTGAAAGTTTTAAGACTCGATTGCAATTTTATGATAAGTATTAGGATATGATTGCACTTTTTGAAAGTTTTATGACTTGATTGCATTTTCGTGATAAGTTTTAGAATTTGATTGCACTTTTTAACAGCTTTAGGACTAAATTGTACTTTCGTAATAAGTTTTAGTATTTCTAGTGTACTTATCCCTTTACTCTTTTAATATTTTCCATCAATGTAATTTTTTTTTAATTTTACAATTTAAGTGGTGTTATGAGTATTTGTAAGGTGATACGTGGTGCTCTTTTCACTCTATGTATATATAGTATTCAATGAAAACAATTATAGACGTAACTTTTACATCTATCTATAACTAAGACTTTGGCGATTCATCAAGATCATTCATCTCATTTTAGGAGTAAAATTTGTATATTTGTTTGGGTGGATACAAAAGCTCCGTAATAACTTGTATTAATACTTCTTGTCAAAATATAAAATATTAACTATCAAAAACATGAAAAAGAAAATAAGTATGTGAATTTTTTTGACACCATCAATATAGTTAACGATAATCTTATAAAAAGTCATGCATTTAATGTTTAAAGATCCAAATGTTAGTGGGTTTATTAAGGCTGCATTTGGTGGTTCAGATTTGGTGATAGTATAAAAGGTTGCATAAGAAATCTGGCGTAGGGGGTGGGATAAACTTGGATTGGATATAAAATTTTAAAAATTAATTTTAACAATTCCCACGCACCAAGAAAACCTCACCTCAAGCGAGTCTCACTGTCCTTAGTGTTTCTCTTTGGAGGCACCCCACTACCACTCCGGTGGCCGTCCACTCTGACGGTCCCTCACTCCGGCATCCTTGAGTATTCTTGCCGGTTCCCTTGCTCACGGCTCACTTGGAAGGCTAGGGCTCTCACCTCATTCATGGCTCCCTCCCTCTCTTTCTCAGTCGGTTTTCAAGCTTTTTCACTATATCCGAATTATCTCTTGGTTCCTCTCTCTGCTTCACCTCTAATTATTCATTCTCGGCCTCCATTGTTCCACGATTTCTCTCTTGGTCAACTCTGAACTAGTCGTTCATCAAGTGTTTGATGAAACGCCAGAGAGAGATCCTCCTCTCATTCATTTTCAAATTTTGCATAATGGAAGAGGTCATGTCTGTTGAAAGTCGTGAAGCTCCCAAGGTTGATTTCCTAGAGATTACTTGTTAACGACAATGGTCGAGAAGATTTGAGTTGTCACATACACGAGGAGCCTCTCAGAGATAGCATTTTCAAAGATTTTAAAAGAAGAAGATTTTCAATTCTATCTTAGGTTGCAAATTTTTAAAGATTTCAAATCCTATCTTAGATTGCACCAAACATTTGATGGAATATTTTTATAATCACGAAGATATTCAGAGGATTTTACATCTCACTTTATCTTATCATATCCCCATCCAAATCTGGATGACCAAACGCAACCTATCTTCAATTGATTATTCAACATCTTGATTTGATCTAGTGAAATTTTATGTTGGATAATATTTTCCTCAATTAATGTTTATTCCTAAAGACTAAATAGGTTATCATTCATCCAAGTTAGATATTTTCTTTTGAGATTAAGTTGATTATGGAGCCTACAGCTTCCAAAATGACTCATAGGGCTAAATGGGTTGGCTTGCTAGCAATTTCCTTCTAAAAATGACTTGCCTAGCCCGATCATTTTTTTGGTAGAAAATTAAATAAGCCTTTTGTTTTCATGGGCAATGATTTTAGGCTTGCTGCTAGGTTGGAACCACTTGTTGATAGATCTACCCAATTTGTTGTTTATGTAAAATAATAGTAGATGTTAAATGTCGTCCTTGTTCTCTAAAGTTAAAAATTAAAAACAATTACGTATATTTCGGTTCGGGAAGTAAACTCACATTGTAATAGCGACTTGTACTCCCATAACAAAGAGGGGGCAATATACTGGCATGACATGAAAATGGAGCACAACCAGTAAACTTATCACTGATTCTTGAAACATGATTGATTATACGCGGCCAAAGGAATTTAGACAACAATGTCTATCCGTGCATGAGATAAGCAACTTGGAGATTTTTACCTAAACAATTTGCAAATATTTGCCAAGCAAGAATCTGAAAAAGGCGAAAGACACTTTCCCAAGGGTGAATAAACAGGAAAACCCACAAATAGATCTGGTCTTCGCACTATTTTGCTGCTGCTGCTGCTCATCCCCCCAACCACCCCATTTGCTTCCCCCAATCACCACCCCCCATCATCACGTTGCCTCAGCTCCTCCCCCTCCTCCGACGATTTCTCTCAGACCCTTTTTGTCTCGTCACATTACAACCAAAAAAAATAAATTTACAAATATTTAAAAAAGTACAGAGAAAAAGGGTCGCTTCTTTCTCACCAAAACCAACCAGAACCGGACCCGCCTAACTTTGCAGCGCATACAGGAAAAAAATCAGAAATTCACGGTAAAAGGGTGAACCCCCTAAACTTTTTCTTAGACATGAAAAGCAATTAAATAAAATATTTCATTTTAATTTGATTTTCTTGTGAGGTTTTATCCAGAGGTTTGTGCAACTGGACCGGGTTTTTCATTGATTCTTGCCAAGGGTTTCCATGAAAATCAATGAAATTTAGACAACAGTGTTTATGCACCTTGGAGAAAGATAAGAGGTTGAGTTGCGTGGTTCCGCCTCCAAAGGGAACCGACCTCTGATTCCTTTTACCGGAAAAAATAAAACCAAGAAATGAAATAAAAAAAAAGATTCTCGGGTGGACAGGTTCCAAACAGTTCCAAGGCAGACAGAATAAGTAGTTTCAGGTTTCAAAAATTGGAACCGTTATAATAGCGTAGGTTCCACCCTGGAACTGATTATTCCTATAATTTTCTTTGAATTACCCATTTTAATTATATTGCGCTTTTTATATAAAAAATTGAAATTTAATTGATTTTGAGTGCGATAATATGTTTAGCACTGCAAAAGTAATTGCCGACGAGTGCGACAATGATTAATCAAGGACTAAAATTTTCAATACATAAGATAATGAGTCTCAAACCCGACGTACGAACATCAACGCAATGTTTCTGCATGTAGAGCACCTAAAGTAATAATAAAATAAAATAACATATTGTTCGCATCTAGGAAATGAGAGACTGGCTCGGGCAAAAAGTGATCAAATAGTCCGACCCGGTACAGGTGCACGTGCTCGTGGCGTCGTCGTACGCGTAGCTGTATGCTGTCGGGCAGGCCGTCTTGAACATCCGCGAGTACCGCGACGGCCCGCACGTCTGCGGCGTCCCGTGGTCGCCAGTGCAGCAGTACTCCGGCGTCCTGAACGCCTCGCACGCGCTCTTGCACGCCACCACCCGCCCCGACCCGTCGGCGACCCTCAGCTCCGCCGGACAGTCGGCGTTGATGTCCGCCAGGCAGCCCGCGTACTGGCAGTCGCCGGTGCCGCCGGTCGCCCGCACCCCCATCCCCAAGTTGTAGCCGTCCACAAGGCTCACGTCGTAGAAGTCCATGCCGCCGGCGTTCGGGGCGGCGACCGTGAACTCCACCAGGGTCGCCGGCGGGGCTCCTCCGCCGGTGCACTTGAGCCCGCCGGGGCAGTCGCCAGTGACGCAGGTCCCGGCGCCGGACCCGTCGAAGCTGCAGCCGGTGCGGCCCCAGAAGCGACCGGACCAGCCCGCCGGGGCCTTGAGCTGGACGGAGCCGCCCGGGGCCAGGGCGAAGCCGCCGTCGCCAAGGGCGGCACCGTTGCCAGAGAGAGTGCCGGGCCACACGGTATAGCTGCATTGGTTCTGGAGGGTGAAGACCGTCGCTGATACAATAGCATTGCCTGCCCAAAAAACAAGAAAGAAATCAGTACAAATCTTTTTCGTCAAGTCTCGAACTTTTCGAGCGATGAAATCTCGCCATCTTTCACTAATTTTGCCAAGATTGAGGGGTTAGATCTTGCTTAACTCAACACTTAAATTTATACAACTCATGTAAACAGTGGATTTTGCATGAAGAGGGCAAGAGTGCAGACATGGAAAGCTTCGAAATTGTGGTTAAAATAACCGAAAAAAAGTGAAATTAAAGAAGACCCCTTTTCTTTGGCTGACAGAGAGCGTTGAAATTAGTACATACCTATCGAGAGGATGCAGAGGACGAGGAGGAGGAGAAGAGATTCGGAGGTGACGACCGCCATTGATGAATGCTCTGTGGAGGAAGCAAGAACAGGGGCAGAGAGAAGAGAGACAGAAGGATTGTCGAAGGAGGTCGTGAGAGGTGAAGAGGGGTCGGGCGTGGGTAATTATATGTGGGGAACGGGGATGATGGCGAGATTCGCGCACAGATTTTGGTGTGTCTATCTTTTCGTGATCTTCCTTCCTGTTCAATCGCCTGTTCTTGGAGGGAAAGAGCGTGGGGAGATGGGGATGCGTATCGAGTCGCAATTCCCGCGTTTCCCTAACTGATCCCGGTTCGACCATATCATTGGCGTCCAACGTTGGCAATGAGGAAGGACTTCTGCGACATTTTCCGATTATTATTTTATCGTGTTTCTTGATTGATTCCCTTTTGAGATTATGAGTGGGATCAAGATATCACATTTCGTCGCCTTGCCACTTTCGCACGGGACTTCGACATTTTGACGAAATTACTCCGGAGCATCCGGACGATGAAATCACTAAAAAGAACAGGAGAAATGCTTATTTATCTGTCCTTAATTTACCATGAAAAAAATAGTCTGTTTTGGGTCATAAAAAAATAAATAATAAATAATTAAAAATTATCGTGGAGAAGTCGTGGCTCACACCATGTTGTTAATCTCACAATAATCCAAAGAATATTACGTTAGCAAATCTGGCATTCTAAGTAATACAATGACCTAGTCACAAAAACAGCGGAAAAATGGCAAAATCATGAACATCATAAGCCGTTGAAAAATGAACAACAAACGATTGGGCACTCCGACACTGCAAGTAATTAACATAAAGGAGATTACTTTAAGGATAATCCTTACTTTAAAGCCAGAAGAGAATAAAAATTATACCATAGCGATAAGGTTGATCCATCTGATGAAAAACGTGCTCATTCCGACGCCCACCTATAATCTCTCTCTCTCTCTCTCTCTCTCTAAGCTCATACAACAAAAGAAAAAGAAAGAGGAGAAACGGTATGCGGCTTCGGCTACACATAATAGTGTAGTCGAAGTTAAAAAAAAATGTTTTCTCATCAAAAACAAATCCTCTAATGCATCAATTGCTTCCACATTGAACTTGCTTGGTGAAGGAAGATCGACAATGACTGCAGTAGGTCAATCCTGCACAAATGCGAGAGTATCATAATAGCTTTATGCCTTTCATTGATGAAATCATTTTATCAAATTAAACAAGCATCATACTTTGTGTGATGTGCCTCATTTGCATTAGGACGCTTTTCTCTAACGCCCTTCAACTAAATATTGGGTACACCTTTTGGTCTTTGCCGAAGGGGATCAAGTATTCGAACTTCAATATGATCATTACCTGTCAAAGATTGCATTTTGTTTGTGATATGGGAGTGAAGACATATTAAGGTTGTAGTTGGAAGCTCCTCCATAACATCATGATTTGCACCAACGTGTTGGAGAAACATCTCAAGAAAATTTTGATGATTCCAAAACTATCTTTAGTATAATATTTTACATTGATGATTGCAGATATTTGCGATAATGTTTACAGAACTAAAATGGACCCTGTATTTATTATGTCTGTAAAAACAGTACCAACGATTCTCTAAAAATCAGCTACAAGACAATATTTGCTTTAAGCTGAGGAGATCAGAGAGTTCATAATGTTATAGAAACGGATCATTTAATGTGACCGTTGATTCGCTATTATAGTCGTTGTGAACTGGACATATACAACAGAAGAGATGGAAGATCTGAGAATATGCCATCTAACAGTATGTCAGAGCCACAACGACTGGATAGAAGCATAAGCTATTTTAGGTAGTCTGCAAATGTCCAAGAAAGATTGTATGGGCAGTAACATCTTCGGATAGCAGCACTAACGAACTCCTAATAGCTCTCTTGCTTCTCCAAACATCTTTAACGGTCCGTTTGAGGATGCCTATAAAAGAGAAGATCTTTGATGCTAATAAGTAAGAGACGTTAAAGACACAAATCCAGAAATCTGCTACAAGTTGTGTCTTTACCAAAAATCTCCTATCTGTATGTGGTTCTTGCTACATTGTAATTATGCTAAAAAATCAAGTGTACTGAGTAATATCAATTCCTAATTCCTAATAGAGTGATCTATCTTCTGAAAGGATTGGTGTGCACTGATTGTAACTTGTTCAGCAAATTACTAGTGTATTTCAACCCGACTTGTGGCTATTAGTGGTGAGAGTGGACGTAAGCTTGTGGATAAAGTTAAAGCAACTATATATCTTTGTGTGCTATTATTTTTCTCTGTTTTAAATCACATAAGCACACAATAAGCTTACTGTTTCTGAAACATCATCTTAATTTGATCTTTTCTTAGCACCGATTGTTTTCTGCAAAAGTCGTTAAAATTCTTGAAACAACCTATTCACTCTTCCTCTAGGTTGTATTATTAACTCCAACATAACGTTCATAACATTGAAAGCCATCTACATCAACCTCTTCAAACACAATATTTTTGACTTTACCGTTGCGTGAGAGCTTTGTCCAACATCATAATAAGTCCCTTGTTTTGCATCTTTTGTCCACATCTTCAGAATGTACTGTGAGTGAATACTTGTAACATTTACAACATGTGTCAAGATGCATAAAGTATGCCTACACAACCATCCTTGCATTTCAAATAACTTGCAGCTGCATGTAAGGTTGAATCACTCGGACTAAAACAAATAGCATGCCTTCTTTCCTACTTTCAATCGCCACGATATAAGTGTATAATGGCCCATTAGTTTCCGATCTACAAACAAACACAGTCAAAGCATGCAAGAACTCGACCTGGAAATTCCTATAAATGAACATGAGTGTCTACATTTGCAGCATGTATCAAAATTCCACTATTTTCAACCCTAATTTGTGACTTTCCTCGAGCACACTCAAAATCATCAACCACTTCAGAATTGCGCATTTTTTCAAATTGCTTCTCATAATAGTTGACAAATTTAGACAAAGTCATGATCTTACATGTCATATCTTCGAAGACATTATTTGTGTTCACTTCTTTGAGTGGATTTGCTTCCTGCTTGAAAAAATATCCTAGCCAAATGCAAGCCACCATTTATAACGCAGCCGATACACATTATCCAACCACTTGTTGTTCCTTCAAGCTCCATTCTTGACACATAACTTTCCAAACATTCTCCATTTCAAATTCAGATTCACAATTATATAAAAGCTTATGCCAATATTTATCACAAAAACCCGATTTCTCAAGAAGATGCTCGATATGATGCATACCATTTTTCCCAATGTGCCATACACATAAACAGCGATTAGTATTCGGAAGTACAGTCTTAATGGCATTTTCCCTAGCATGATCTTGATCGGTAAAAAAAGTCTTGGGTGCTTATTACCCATTGCCTCTAAAAAGGATTGAATTGCCCAAACAAAAGATGCAATAGTTTCATCGAATAAAAATGCATAACGACTTCCAATGATGATTCAAGCTAACGAAAGGTGCACATACCATATTTTACTTATTTGTACGGTAAGTTGTATCAAATATCACCACATCCCTAAAATTTTTATAGTCCAGCTTGGATACACCATTAGACCAAAAAAGTTGGTTAGTCTCTTTTCCTCATCCAATTGAAATGTATAAGAAAAATTGCTTCCATTTGATTGTAAGCAATTGAAATGGTTAATGAGATTTTGAGAATCACCCGCACTAATGAAGTCTTTTCTCTTCGATTGTAAGAAATTTTGACAATCACGTAATATAAAGCTAACATGCTCTTGTCCCCCTGCTTCACCACTAAGATAGGAATACGCTTTCGTAGCCCTTATATCAGCTCCAGCCATAGAAGTCAAAATACTTTTATTAGTTACTGCCATGTGCCACTATGATCGCATCAAGTGTTTTGTGTATCATCGATGAAGTGATGATTATAAACATCCTTAAAGTTGTTGACTACCCAAACTCTATCTTTGATTTTGAATTTTATGCAAGCTTGACATGCAATTCTCTTCATTGTCCTATAAACATCCCTTTGTTCATGAAGTCGGATTGGTAGAGAGCGTTCTTTACAATTATAGAGAAATGTGCATGTTCTCAATATATCTTTACTATTGTTTGCCTTTTGTCCTCGTCTCACTCCAAATCCCTTGATAATTGCATATGTATTGTATGTCTTGTAAACTTCATCCTCGTTAGCAAATGTCATGCCAATTCTAAATTCAAATTCTTTATTAGCATTATGCACAATGATATTATCCTTTGCAGCCTCTATGAATTTTTAAAAGAAAAAAATCTAATCATTTAAAGGAGGCAGATAAAGTAAAAACAAACTTTGATTTTGAAGTCATACCAATTTATCTTGAGAACAAATCAGCTAGCAGCGAAGTACTGAGAATAATATGTCGTAAATTTGTACAAATGTAAGTTAGTGACTTCAAAAGATTATGCATGTGCATATTTAAGTCATATTTTGTATTACTATAACCATGACAAGATCTCTACTCATAAACACTTACAAACTCTTGACAATAAATTCATATTTCACTTAGCTCCACCCACCAAATCTTCCTCCACCTTTACAAGCAAATCACAATAATCCTATACATAAGAAGAATTAGACACTATGCAAAATGGATCATCGACTAATCATTGGACTGATTTTGTCATCCGTATCTTACATTTGAACCTCTCTCCTTCATTGTCTCACTGTACATTGATGAGCAACTAATCAAGATTAGATACAACTCGAGCTCGCGTACTAATGGAGCTCAACATGAAGCACAGTAAGATGCAAACAACCATCACAAGCACGCTATGTGCTTTGATCAATTCTAGAGAGACAGACTATCACGTATACATACACTTTTGCGCATGGAGGGGAAGCCATAGGCACTGCAATGGCTCTTCTAAAGGTGGAAGCTATGTTGTCCACACCTCACGCATAGCGTGTGCATCTTGTTCCTTCTCTTACCAAAGCTCCTTGTTCCCTTAATCTATAAAGACAAGCATTTGCAACATTTTCTTTCTCAGTGATTCAACGTTAGGCAAGATAGATCAAGATTATATGCATAACATTTTCTTTCTTAGTGATTCACCATTAGGCGAGATAGATCAACATTATATGCACAAGCTAGAGAGAGAGAGAGAGAGAGAGAGAGAGAGAGAGAGAGAGAGAGAGAGAGAGAGAGAGAGAGAGAGAGAGAGAGAGAGAGAGAGAGAGAGAGAGAGAGAGAGAGAGAGAGAGAGAGAGAGAGAGAGAGAGATGGAAGAGCGAGAAAATATTACTATGCGGCTAAGGAGGAGGAAGGAAAACCCTAATATGGCTAATGAAGAAATGCGAGCGGCGTGTATAATCTTAGAGAGTTTGTCGATAAGGCTTTGAGGCAACAATGGAGGCGGAGGCAACGTGTTGTGGCGACCTAGTAATTGCAACCAATGTGGCTCTTTGGAGAGAAAGGGCCTTGGATGCCTCTTCTGGTTTCGCTTCAAAATCCACAAAGAAAGGGCCTCGGAAACCTTTTCCCCGAAACTCCAAAACTTAGCATCATGTGACATCCGAAATTTTCTACTTAAGAAAATAGTATTTAGGATGCTTTGATCGTTATCGCCCGTAGTCCGATGTGTTAAGATTAAGTTAATAGATATTAACATGTATTTTGATGGTACAGAGTGAGGGTAACTGATTTGCTGCCAAATTAGTTGTAGAAAAGGACGGATATGCTCCGAATCGATTGTTTGATGGTTTTCAAGATTTAAATTTACGGATTTAAGATTTTCTCAGCATCCATTATCTTTCACCAGTGGGTTCAAAATATTTTTTGGACTTATTAGTATTTTAAACGGACACTGGTTTTTCCTTGTTGTCATACCTATACATCTATCGTTTTGGCAATTATTAAATATCTACTTTGGGAATCATTTGATTTAAGCCATTTGTCTCTCATTGGAGCTTGCCACCTCTTCGTATTTACTACCAATGGTTCCGAGCCATATGCCTTGATGACATTATACTTAGCCTAAGCAAATGACATAGCACATTACATTATCAATTTTAGCCTTGTCTCATTTAAAGCAAGTGATGAATCATCTCCTTACTTGGCCAATGAAGAAGAGGTCCCCTTAAATATCTCCTCTTGTGGCCAATAACAGCAAGCCAATTGCACCCTAGTTATTAGCATAGAGGCCACATAAACTCATTTCATTGGAGCAACTTGCCTCTCTACCTTTAGGATTCATGATTTACCCTATAAGCATTTATTACCTTAACTATGGTTAAACAATTTCATCCCTTCATTTCTTGTGTTTCCATTTGAATAAATTGGAAGAGAACTCTCTTCACTCACCTCACCGATCAACTTTCCACTTCCCTTCAGCTCTCGCTTTCAACTTCCAAAGAGATATTCTCTTCAAGTTTCATTTGTCTTCAATAACCAGAGTAAAAGTGGAGGCCCCACTCGTATTTCTAAAGTTTCGGTTTCGATCTTTTAAGTGAAAAAGGTACCACCGACTTTCACTACTTTCCATCAACGGTTTTGTCGATTGTAAATCAAGTGTCATTGATTTTTGGTTTCATTTGTTTTGATTGATGGTGACCAAAGCTTTAAATCGCTCAATTTTCTTAAGGTAAGTGAAAATTGTAGGCGCTAAGTTAGATTAATTTACTTAGTACTCTTAACTTGGTTGGTTGATGGTTGTTATATTTTGTTTGCCTTCATTGTCAAGTGTGGGTAAGTTTTAATGATGGTATGTGAAATCTTTGTATTCACTTGAATTGGATCGTTATGTTTGTTCCGTGCCTAAGAGGTGTTCGATAGATTTCCTAAGGGGTGTTTGATTGTTTCTTTAAGATGTGACGACAATTTTTAGTGTGAAAGATGTGGAAATGAAGATTACTTAACCTGAAAGCGATATTTTTGTAATTTGATTAAGTTGCCGAATTACTAGCTAAATGTTGCCGATTAATCACATGGTTGATTGTTGAATTGTCGATGTTCACGTTGTTGATTAATTGAGTTGTAGATGTTCATGTTGTCGATTAATTGAGTTGTGGATGTTCACGTTGTCGATTAATTGAGTTATTGATGTTCACGTGCCAATTCTCTAAGAATGTTATCATGGCTTATAAGAAACTAAAAAGAGGTCAATGTGTTATTATTACTTATGTAAGTAATGCATGGAAAAGACGTGGCGATTGTATTTCGGTAATGATTTGCATAATGTACCAAATGTTGATGTTGAACATGTTCAATCAATGATGGCTAAGTGAAATGATGTGATGCATTGAATGTTGATGTTGAACATGTTCATGTGCATTAATGTTGCATGATAACATTGAATATTAAAAGAGAAAAGTGTCGTCGTCCGCGTGAGAGTAGCGATGTTGCCCCACATGTTGGGATGTTCTGGGGAGTGTTTCAGGATGCCTCGGGAGTTAAGATGTTGCGGAATCGAGATGCCTCGTCGAATGTACGGGATACCTCGGAGTTGAGATGCCCCGTGAATCGGGAAAACCCGTGAATCTGAATGTGATGAAATAATGAATAAGAAGCATGCTTATGTGTATATAAATTCATAATGATATGGCACTAGGTGATACTAGTGCATCACGAAATAATATGCCATTTGTTCATATTTGAATGAATGATCTTATGCAACGTTGTTAATGATTTCTATTGACATATTATGATAGTGAAGTTAGAGCATGTGCTTATGCATTCGTTATTGCTTAAGCTCACGTTGTTTGATAGTATCAGGTTGAGTGGTAAGCTGATCTCCTATCTTAGATTTAGAGATTTCATTTATTAAGTTTCGACTCACCTCTTATTTTTTATTTGTAGGATGGTCCCCAGGACATGGTGATGGAGGGGACGAGATGATATGGGAGTCCACTAACCCTTGGGTTGAATGGTGGTTTGGTTAATATGATTGTAGTAGTGTTAGGTGACCCTAACCTTTCCCGGAATTGTGTATTTTGTTGTGATAATAAATAATTGTGCTTGTGAAAAGTTGAAGACATGTATATTGTTAAGCTCGTGTGATTTTCTTGTAAGGTATGTTGCGAAAATGTTATTGTGTTTCCATATGCGATATTATAACTATAAGTATAAACAGAAATAACACGTGTCGCATGTAATGTTTTGGGGCGTCATACACCTCTATCGGTATATCTAGCCTCACAGGCCTCTTCCACTTCAAAATCGTTGGCAACATACTCGAGCCCGAAATCGGAACCTTAGTCAGTTAGTAATTTCTAGAACCAGAGCCGGAAAGGCAACGGCGACGGCGACGACGAGGACAAAGGCAAAGAAGAAGGAGGAGGGGAGGGCTAGCGGTGGGTGAGGGATAAAGAAAGGGCTTGCAGAGGAAGAGAGGATAGAAGCTTGTTGTAGACAATAGACATAAAAACATGAAAAGGGAGAGAGAGAGAGCCTCCATTCCATCGAAATGTGTTTTGTTACAAAGGGGGGAGAGAGAGAGAGAGGGCTCAATCCATTATCGCCGCCTACGCCAAAGAGAAGAAAGATAGGCTTCCGATTTTAATTTTTTATTCCACATCAGAGGACACATGTCGATTTTTGCGTGGAGCTGACTAGGCTCAATCACGTCACGTGGACTAACAACAAACCACCGAATATTTTCTTAGGAAAGAGAGATTTTAAAATAGGTGGGTCCACATTAACACGTGTTGTACAATGAGTGGACTCTTGCATAAGTGATGTGGCACTACAATTGTAATTCCATTTTATGGACCGGTACTTATGGAAAAAAAAAAGGAGTTAGGGTGAAGTGGACCGATGTGTGTTTGCCCATGAAAGAAGGTAGGCTAGGACTGAAACAAGTTCATCGATGGACTCGAGTTGCTTCAATGAAATCGATCTGGATTTTGCTCACTACTTCTAAATCTTTCTGGGTAACTTAAGTGAGAACTAACTTGCTGAAGCAACAAAGTTTTTGGCAAATACCTCCATATCCTCTTATATTTGGAGGAAACTGCTGAAGCCAAGAGCTGAGATTAGACCTCTGCTTACATATGCTACTGGTGATGGCAAAGATACTTTCCCTGTGGCTGGATTCTAGGCATCCTTCAGGCACTTTGGTGGATGTTTTTCCTCCTCAAGTTGGTGGATGTTTTTCCTCCTTGAGTTGTTTATGATGCTGGTCTACCCATAAATGCAAGAGTTGCTGATGTTCTTGCCGGTGGTGAATGGAACTGGCCCACTAAGCCCCGATAAGAATTCTCGGAAAGGAACTCCATTAAGAAAATTTACTAGTGATAAGCGCCTGGAGTTAAAATTAGGACTAGAGCGGCTACCCTATGTCTATCTTGTTCATTTTTTACTTTCAAATTGACAAGTAACATTTTCTCTTCTTTTTTTTTGGCCCATCTTTACTCTCCTTTCTCACCATTTGAATATTAAATTTACCTTTTTTCCTAAACATATATTTTTAAAGAGGGTACATATTCTCAACTTTTACAACTTAAGGTAGTTGTTAGAATTTATAATATATTTTCTTACGACTGTTGCCTTAAATATGTTTCCTAAGCCCATGCCGACAAGTAGTTTGAACCGGTAAAAGTTTTTAGAAGAAAATTGAAAAATTTATATATTGTTAAAACGAACTTTAATTATGTTTTTTTAATAGGAGGTATGTAGTATGGTGATTTTTTTGTTTGTGGTATAAAAGTCAAAACAAAATCTAGAAATCCTTAAGCACATTAATTAAATCGGTATATTATGGTAATAACCAAAAGAATTTGGTCTATAAGGGTCATCACGAGGAGATACATGACACCACTTAAAAGACCTTTACACACAAACTTACCTTATTATTTTGTTCATTTACTCTTTTAGTATTTTCCGTCAATGTAATTTTTTTAATTTTACAATTTAAGTGGTGTTTATGAGTAATGCTGTTTCGGGTAATGATCTCATTGTAGGAGTAAAATTTGTATAGTTGTTTGACTAGCTACAAAAGCTCCGTAATGACTTGTATATATACTTCTTATAAAAAATAAAAATATTAATTATCAAAAACTTGAAAAAAGAATTAGGTAGGCGAGTATTTTTACATCACCAATATAGTTAACAATAATCTTATATGCATTTAATGTTTGAAGATTCAAATGTTAGTGGGTTAATTAAGATCTTCATTTGGTGATTCAACTTCGATATTTAATCGAGTGAAGTTTTTATGTTGGGTGATATTTTCCTTAATTAATGTTTATTCCTAAAGACTAAATAGGTGATAATTTGTCCAAGTAAGATATTTTCCTTTGAGGTTAAGATGATTATGGACCTAGTAGCTTCCAAATCGACTCATAGGGCCAAATGGATTGGCTTATGCAAGTAATTTCCTTCTGGAGACTGGCCAGCTCATCTTTGAGGGCAAACATGGGCAATGATTTTAGGTTCACTACTAGGTTGGACCCACTTATTGATAGGTCTACTCGATGTGTCAATTATAAGGGTTTTCGGTTCTCGGTTCTCAATATGGGAATCGAGGACCGGATCGGGTTCGATCAGATTCCGATTTGGTCCAATGGATCTGGTCACTTAGGATTTAATTCATATTTTACTAATTTTTGTCAATGAGGTTCACTTAAAGTTTGATTCACATTTTACAAATTTTTTAGAGAAATAAAAAAATAAAAAAGTATTTATAGTCGGTCGGTTTCTCCTTGTAATCGGGAACCGGACCGCCCAAACACCGGTTCCACTTTTAGAAACCGGGAATCGGGCCAATATTTTCGGGAATCGGACCAAACTGGCCGGTCTGGGCGGTTTCCAAGTTAGGCAGTCCGTTTTGCACACCCTTAGTCAAATAAGTAAAATAATAATAGATGTTAAATGTTGTCCTTGTTCTTTGAAATTAAAAATAAATTATAAACCACTATGTATATTTCGGTTCCGGAAGTAAACTCACATTGTAATAGTGACTTGTACTCCCGTAGCAATGAGGGTGACAATGGCCCCGTTTGGTTCAGTTTTGGGAAGGGGTTTTAGGCCTCGAAAGCCCATTCCCAAAATGCTGAACCGTTTGACAATTACTTTCAAGATACCGAAAGCTCAAAGCTAGCATTTGGGATGTTGAAAGCTCAAAGCAGGTGGGGAGGTGCTTTGGGCTTTTCAGCATTTTCGGGATGCAACTTCCACCATTTAATGAATTTTTGTCAGTTGCCTATTTTGCCCTCAAAATTTTGTTGAAAGTCCAATTTTGCCTATTTTAAAAAACAAAACCCAATAGTCTCTAGCGTTCTGCTTCTATGCTCTCCCATTTGCCTTTTGTCACTCTCAATTGTTGACTCACTCTCGCGCGGAATTGCTCGCCTCTCTCGCTCGCTTTGGTTGCTTCGCTCTCCTTCGGACGGATCGCTCGCTCGTTCGCTTCGGTGGTTCACTTTGCTCGTTCCCTCGCGCAACTACAGGTTCGTCTCTCTCTCTCTCTCCCCGGTGGATGTGCTTTTGATTGACTAGATCTGCGCATTTTGTGGCCATCCTTGAGGTTTTATCCTTTCTTCCATGGTGAAATCACCATGGAATTTGTGCATTTTGTGATTTTTGTGCTTGTATAGCCTTAAATATGTTTTTAGGGTTTTCCGTTTTGTTTTGCGTAAGAGGTAATTTGAGGCAATGGATTACGGAAATTTTTTCCTCTGTTCTTAAGTGGGGAACAATTGGGCTTTGGGCTCCATATGTTTTACGGAAATTTTTGCATTTTGTTGTTCCTTTGTTTTGCCTAAGAGGTAACTTGTTGTGGCATTTTGGTGCTTGTATGCCCCTTTTCATCAGTCGGTTCTTGGTGGACCAAGAACAACTTCCCTTTGACATTCCCTCTAAAGGTTGAAGAAGCCACCTCCGACTTAGCTTTTTAGCGGATGGTGGTCCTTCCTTCTATGGTAAAAGGGGCTGGGTAGTATTCACCAGCAGTGGCCTTATCCTTCAGCAAAGCCCAATTATGATTCAGAGGGATGAGATGAAGACTACAGACATAGACATAGGCTTCTTACATTCTACCATTTCGTGCTTTTATCTGACAATCCTATCAGGTCTAATATCATTTTATCTTCCTAGCTCTAAAACCTTTGGCTGAACACGCAACCCAAGTCCAAAAATTGTTCTAGCTTTCTTTCATTTTTTTTCTTTTAGGATCTGGTTGTAAGATTTGACCGTTCCGTAATCCATTGTTGTTCTAATTGGAAGAAGTTGCAGAATTCCTCTATTCTAATTGCGAACTTGTTGCTACCCAAATTTTTTCCTCTGTTCTTTTTTGCTTTTTGTGAATTGATCCAGGTTTTTGTTTTCAATCTCCATGATGACTCGGCTCTCTGAACAGGGCATGGGCCTTACCTAGAACAGAGCATGCACTTGGGGGCATATCTAGTGGATGTGTAGTGGCTTGTTTCTCGCATTTCCTAGATTAGGGCAGTTATGTTGTACCACCCAGATTTTGTCTTCTATTTCTTTTGCTAATTGATCCAGGTTTTTATTATCAAAGTTCATAATGACTCAACTCTCATAACACAGCATGTTGGGTTGTACTCATAATAGAGCAAATTCAATACGTGTAAATTTGTCGAAAAGTATGATTGTTTCTTGTAGTCATTGACCCTTTTTTTTGTGGTTTACAGTTGCATTCATAGCGGGTTAATCCCTTTGAGTATGAATAACACAGCATGTTGCCTTTTTTTTGTTCAATTGGTTATGTTATTCACTAATTATGTTCAATTGGTTATGTAATGAACATATGTGAGTTGATTGGTTATCTGTGTGTTAAGAAATGCATGTCTTCATTCGAATTTGTTCATGGTTAATCTTGTTTGTTTTTGCTTCCCAAATTTGTTCATGTTACTATACTAGTAGATGGCAAGTCATCGAAGGAAAAGGCATTTTGGAGCTCGGAAGACATAGAAACCTTTTGTAAGTTGTGCATTGAACAAATTGAAAAAGGCAATCGTCCTGCAAGCAACAAAAGAGATGGATGGACAGTCATAATTAGCAAGTTTAAGGAGCTAACAGGAAAAAAGTATGATAAGAATAAAATGAAGAGTAAGTGGGATATTCTCAAGGAAGAATGGAAAAGATGGAGGTCATTGCTTTATAATGAAATAGGACTAGGTTGGGATTCAAGGAAGAAAACCATTGGTGCGAGTGACGAATGGTGGGAGAGTAAAATTCAGGTTTTCATCACTTCTTTTTTTAACTTTTGTATTGGATCATCTTCAAGGATACAACTTACACAAATGCTTTATGATAATAGGTCAATTCAAAGTTTAAGGCTTTTAGGACGAAAGGCATACATCCCGATCTTGGAGAGAAGTTAGATATGATGTTTAGAGATACAGTTGCTACTGGAGGAGTCACATGGAATCCTGGGCAAGGCTTATGTATTAATAACGATGTTGAGGTCACACAACCTATTATCGATGATGTTGCAGGATCTGTTGATGAAAATTTGGAGGGTCATGTAGATGAAACCATTGGTGAACCAATTGGAGCTCAAAGTCGGAAAGGAGCCGCTCAAACTTCAACAAGGCAAGCTCGAGGAAAAAAAGATAAGAAATTGAGCACAAGAGAAGAACTTGGGATGCAAATTAACAGGATAGTTGCAGCTATTGAAAGTAGGAGCAATGCCACTGCCACATCTCAAGCAACCACCAATGTAGTCGGTCCTTACAAGGACCTCATAGATATATTGGATACCATACCTAAGATTGTGGAAGACGAAATGTTGTATTATTTTGCAATCTCTCATTTGAAGGAAAAGATAGACAATAGACAGGTTTTTATGAGCTTAAAGGATGATGCAAAAAAAGTCAAGTATCTCAAGTATGAGTTTGGAAGAGAGTCAGGTCTTCGTAGATAGGATGTTAGCATCTTATTGTTTAGTCATGCTGCTTTTATTCCTGTTTGAAGACAGCGATGTTGCTTTGTTTTTGTTGATGGATCTTTATTTGCATTCCTGTGAACCCAATTTTTATTAATGTTTTAATATGAGAATTGTTTCCAGTTGGTGTTCTCTTTATGTGATTAAGTTTGCATATATATGATGGTTATTACATTGTTTGATGATCAAGCTTATTCATTATTTCTCTTACAACCTTTATATTTTGTTATTTGAAATAGTTATGGATGATTCACATGCAAGGGAAAATCGTGAACAAGAGGAAAATGACTATTGGGATCTCATGTCAATCACAGGAGTTGCAATTTTATATCAAGCAACATACCTTTGCAGACAATCTTGCATGACCTCAACATATACAGGTTATGCATGGTTAAAAGAGTTGATGAGCGAAGATACGAATCCTATAAGGTGTTATAATATGTTTAGAATGCATAAGGTTGTATTTAATAATTTAACCCGTGACTTAGTAGCATGCTATGGTCTTGAAGGGTCTAGGAATACTGATGTTGCAGAAATAGTTGGTATGTTTCTTCATATTTTAGGACATGGTATAGACAACAGGTTAGCACAAGAGCGCTTTCAGCGCTCTGGGAAAACCATAAGTAGGCACTTTAGCTTAGTTTTAGATAAAGTATGTGATATGGGAAAAGATTTGATCCAACTAACCGATTGAGAATATAGGGAAGTTCCCCAGAAAATTAAGAAAGATCGACGATTTTTTCCATATTTTAAGGATTGCATTGGAGCTATTGATGGCACATATATCCCAGCGATGGTACCTACGTACGATCAAATTCGTTTTATTGATCGAAAAGGAACAACGACTCAAAATGTGATGACCATATGTAATTTTAATATGGAATTTGTCTATGTTTGGGTCGGTTGGGAGGGACAAGCTCATGATACACGTATCTTCTATGAAGCCATTGGAAGACCTGACACACATTTTCCCCATCCTCCTCCAGGTTCGTTATCTAATGGTTTAGTTACATCCATATATCTATGTGGCATATGTTGATTAGATTTACAATATATTGGTGTAGGTAAATATTACTTGGTAGATGCTGGATATCCAAATCATATGGGTTATTTGGGGCCATATAAAGAAGTTAGATATCATTTACCAGAATTTCGAGAAGGTTCTTAGCCTACGGGTTATCGAGAAGTATTCAATCGTGCCCATTCCTCACTCCGCTCAACAATTAATCGAGCCTTTGGAGTATTAAAATAGAAGTGGGGAATTCTAACTTGTATGCCCAGTTATCCATATGAAAAGCAAGTGCAAATTGTCGTGGTGACAATGGCTTTGCACAATTATATACGAAGAAATGCCGTGACTGATATGGATTTTGAACAAGCAGAATTGGATCCCGATTATGGATATTTAGTTGACAATGATGATTCAAGTGAGGGGGTTAGTGCTTCAAATAATAATGCATTTTTCGACATGACATATTTACGTGATGAAATAGCCATGAGCTTACAAAGTTGTTGAGGAGGTTTGTATTATTAAGGATAGCGTGCTTCTTTTTTGGGGACATATGTGATCATATTTATTATTGTGAAATGACAACCTCTCAAGAATGTTAGATATCCTCTTAAGAATTGGCAACAGCCTGCTAAACTACCTCCTTGGTGAAGGGATACCAGTAGCGCATGCCAAGAAAATCATTTGCAGACATGTTCTTTGCTTCCAAAGCCCCTTTGAGTTACAGAAAGTGCGACATAACATTCACACCTAGCTATGTAAACTAAAGATATCATTTTAATGCAATATATATAGAAAGAAGAAAGTAGATAACACCTTTGAAATAGATATTAGGCACATAAAAAGACTGAAAAATGTCAAGCCCAAATCAAAGTTACAGTCATTGTTTCTTTTTTTCAATTTTAAAAATATTAAAATTAAAAATTAAATTTGGTCACACCAAAGAGCTTTCTAAATTTATGTTTACCAAACAGTCTAGCATTTCCCCAAAGCACTTTTCAGTTACATTTTACCAAACAGTCTTGCATTTTCCTAAAGTCCTTTAGTCCAAAGGTATTTGCATTCCCCCAATGGCATTCCCCCAATGGCATTCCCCAAATGCCGAACCAAACGGGGCCAATATCGCAGTACGACATGAAAATGGAACATAATCAGTGAACATATCATATCACTGATTCTTTAAACGTGATTGACTATACACCGCGAAATGGATTTAGACAACAATGTCTATCCACGTATGAAATAAGCAACTTGGAGATTTTTACCTAAACAATTTGCAAATATTTGCCAAAAAAGAATCTGAAAAGGACAAGTACTTTTTCCCAAGGGTGAAGAAACGGGAAAACCACCCACATATAGATCTGGTCTTTTCACTATTTTGCTGCTGCAGCTCATCCCCCAACCACCCCATTTGCTTCCCCAATCAACCCCTTCCTCACGTTGCCTCTGCTCCCCTTTTCCTTCTCTGATTCCTCTGAGATCCCTTTGTCTCTTTACATTACAAAACAACAAAAAAACAAAAACAAATTTAATTTAATAATATTTAGAAAAAAAGAGAGAAAAATGGTAGCTTCTTTCTCACCAAAACCAACCAGAACCGGACCCACCTCACTTTGCAATACATACAGAAAAAGAATCACAAATTCACGGTAAAAAAGTAAACCCCCTAAACTTTTTCTTGGACAATGAATGCAATTAAATAGACTATTTCATTTTTTAATTTGATTTTCCCTGTCCGTGAGGTTCCCATCGTTTTTCTTTAAATTACCCGTTTGAGTTATATTACGCAAATTATTTAAAAAAATTTAGAATTAATTGCATTGTGTGACTACGGTTTATGACTTTGAGTGCGATAAAACGTTTAGCACCGCAAAAGTAATTGCCCACGAGTACGACATGAATAACATGGACTAAAATTTTCAATACATAAGATAATAAGCCTCAAACCCGACGTAGGAACATCGACTCGATGTTTCTAAACAAAATAAAATTATATATTGTTCGCATTTAGGCATTAAGACTGGCTCGGGCAAAAAGTGATCAAATAGTCCGACCCGGTACAGGTGCACGTGCTCGTGGCGTCGTCGTAGGCGTAGCTGTATGCCTTCGGGCAGGCTCTCTTGAACATCTGCGAGTACGACGTCGGCCCGCACGTCTCCGGCGTCCCGTACTTGCCGGTGCAGCAGTACCTCGGCGTGTTGAACGCCTCGCATGCGCTCTTGCACGCCACCACCCGCCCCGACCCGTCGGTGACCTGCAGCTCCTCCGGGCAAATGTCGTTGATGTTGTACAGGCAGCCCGCGTACTGGCAGTCGCCGGTCCCACCAATCGCCCGCACCCCCATCCCCACGTTGTACCCGTCCACGAGGCTCACGTCGTAGAAGTCCATGCCGCCGGCGTTCGGGGCCGCGACGGTGAACTCCACCAGGGTCGCCGGCGGGTCTCCTCCGCCGATGCACTTGAGCCCGCCGTGGCAGTCGCCCGTGAGGCAGGTCCCTTTGCCGGACCCGTCGAAGCTGCAGTTAGTGCGGCCCCACAAGCGACCGGACCAGCCCGCCGGGGCCTGGAGCTGGACGGAGCCGCCTGGGGCCAGGGCGAAGCCACCGTCGCCGAGGGCGACGCTGTTGCCAGAGAGAGTGCCGGGCCACACGGTGTAACTGCAATGGTTCTGGAGGGTGAAGACCGTCGCTGATACAATAGCATTGCCTGCCAAAAAAAGAAAGAAATCAGCAAATCTTGAACTTATCGAGCGATGAAATCTCGCGATCTTTTTATGTCCAAAAAAAAATAAAAATAAATCTTGCGATCTTTCACTACTCATGCCAAGATTAAGGGGTTAGAACTTGCTTAATCCAAGACTAAAAAGATTTAACCCTCCAATGGGTTGGTGGAGTGGTAAGGGTTCTGGGCTTGTGGGTGATTGATCCCAAATTCAAGTTCCTTTGCCCTTCACCTTATCACATCATTGACTGACATTGAGGTTAATCTATGGGTTTGGCTAGTTCTCTCCCGGTTAGTATCTGGCCGGTCGGACTCTTGTAGTGCGGCCGGTGCAGGAGTCTGGATCATAAAAAAAACTAACTAAATTCATGCAAACTCATGCAAACAGTAGATTTTGCATGAAGAGGGAAAACGTGCAGACATGGAAAACTTCCTAATTGTGGTTAAAATAACCGAAAGAAAGTGAAATCAAGAGAGACCCATCTTCTTTGGCTGACAGAGAGCGTTGAAATTAGTACATACCTATCGAGAGGATGCAGAGGAGGAGGAGGAGGAGATGAGATTCGGAGGTGACGACCGCCATTGATGAATGCTCCGTGGAGGAAGCAAGAACAGGGGCAGAGTGAAGAAAGCGAGAGCTGAGAATCGGGGGAGGTTGGAGCGGTTGTTGAAGGAGGACGTGGAAGGTGAAGAGGGGTCGTGCGTCGGTATTTATACGTGGGGATGACGGTGAAATTCACGCACAGATTTTGGTGTGTCTATCTTTTCGTGGTCTTCCTTCCTGTTGAACCGGCTCTTCTTGGAGGGAACAAGCGTGGGGAGATGGCGATGCGAATCGAGTAGCAATTCCAATGTTTCCCTAATCTCATTATCTAGAAATAATTATCTAGAAATAAAAAATACATGTTTAAGTATATACCCAAACAAGATATAGAAATTTCTAATAGATTAGATGAAATCTCAAAGAATCCATGATTCATTATATTTACATAAAATAATAAACTTCGAATCGTTTCATTTATGAGGAGTCGGATGAGAAGAAACTCTCATGTTCGGTTATGTAGTAGAGGTGGAATTGAGAAAGAACCATCAACTATAACCCAAAAAGAACCAGATTTATCCCGGTTCCACGATCATTGGCGCCCCATGTTGGCAAGGAGAAAGGATTTTTGAGATATTTTGCGATTATTGTTTGATCGTGTTTCTTGATCGATTCAATCTTGAGATAATAAGTTGGATATGGGCCATCATCGCCTCGAGATTGAGGTAATATTCTGATCGAGATATCTCGTTATGAATGTCGTGATCTCCTGGGAATTTACTTTGTTTAAAAAGGAAAATGCCAATTCGAAGTGGAATTATCTATATAAGTGGATATAGTAAAGATTATATAAAGTAAAACATGGTATATAGCCTTCACGTGTTAGTAATGCCGTGCTTAGTTTTCCGGCTCTAGCTTATCGGGCAATCATTCTAGTGCATGTGTAGGAGGAAATCATTAGGAATGTCTAACTCGATGATCGTGACTTCAGCATTGAATTTGTTTGATGCGTCGATATCGGTTGAAATTAACGCTATCGATGATATATTAATTGTATATGCTAATTAAATACACATGCTTGAAATGCGTGATAAGATTTAATCAATGCTCAATGTAGATGTAATTTGGTGGACACACGTGTCGGTGAAAAAATCGAAAAAAAATTAAATAAAGAAAGAAATAGTGTATGTGTGTTATTTTAGGAAAAGAGTTGAAATTATTGCCCATGAATGTTTAATACAAACTCATAATTTGCAAACGAATATATGAGATTTGATGATATTTGCATTGCTCGTTCTAAATTATAACCTTTTTCCATTATTTAGCTATACACACTATTTTCCTAAATTATAACCTTTTTCCATTATTGAGCTATGCGCACACTATTTTCCATTATTATAATGTGTTCTTGTTTTTTTTTTTTGGTTATTTCTAACGTACACATAGAAACTAATAGACTCGTCTCTGACATTGAACATGACATGGTGGTATTGTTCCTGCGGCGGCACATGTCCCTACTTAAAGTACAATTATTTCAAAAAGACCCCCAAATCTAGTCACGTGTACCATTCTATGCTCAGGAGCTTAATGCCCGTTGGTCGGAACGTATCCATTAAACATGTTTAACACCTAATTAACACCTTAAGTTGCGTTTGGTCGTCCGAATTTCTAAATAGGATAGGACTGGATAGGATAGGATAAGAAATTCTGAGATTTCTTCATATCCTGTCCACTATTTGGTGGACTACGGATTTAAAGTCGGATAGGATAATTTTTATTTTATTTTTTTGCTATTCACGGGTCCGGAGGAGTCGGTGAAGGAAAAAAAATTGAGAAATTTTTTTGGTGAAAGCACACAAGGTGTGGGGATAAAGATGACGGCGAGTGGAGCTTGAGATTTCTGAAAAAATAGACATTAAAAATCCTATCCGGGTCTATCCTACCCCTCCCCCCGGATTTTTTTTATCCGGGCTATATCCTGTCTATATCCGACCTTATCCTATCCTGGACCACCACCAAACACAGGATAGGATAAAACATATCCTATCCTGACTTTTATACGGTCGACCAAATGCAGCCTTATTTCTTAGTTTAATGACAATTGGTTTGGTTAATCTTTTCGTAAACTTGGGTTTTGTCTTCAAACTATTGATAGTCTTAAATGGGAAATAAAGTCAAGAACAAAACGTCGAAGATCTTTTCAAGAATATTTTACATCTACTAGAAATTAATATTTCCATTAAAGAATGACATAATTGAGGGAGGTGTCTTGTCAAAAACCAACGATTGGCTAATTGAGATAGGCCTAATTCCAAAAAAAAATCACCAACTTTAGGTCGAGGGATAATTATGGCCTGAACTTTTTTTTTTGTTCCATAAAAAAGCACCAACTTTAGGTTGAGGAACAATTCTGGCCCGAACTTTTTTTTGTTCCATAAAAAAGCGTCAACTTTAGGTCGAGGGACAATTCTAGCCTGAACTTTTTTTTGTCCCGTAAAAAAGCACAAACTTTAGGTTGAGTGACAATTAAGGCACATTGGGTTACATCGATCCGGAATATTTAACCATTGGTGTGCTAATAATTAAGAGTGATTTGAACAGCTTTGGAGCTGTCCTCGTGGATTTGCTCACGAGAAAGGTGCCTACAAGTTTTGTTACTAAGTCCGGAGAGCCAATCAATATTATCCTTTCTTTCATCTCTTCCGTGAAGGATGAGACACTCTCCGATGTCATAAACTTTGAGGGTGCTAGTGTAGATGAAATGGAGAGAGTAGGAATGGTTGCTGAGAATGCAATGAAGTGTTTGGACCAAAGCAGTGCGAAGAGGCCAGCAATGAGGGAAGTGGCTGAGCAGCTCGCGAGGATTAACCCTGAGCATGAGAGCTCGACAGTTGAAGAAAACAATGAACAGACCGAACGCAAAGTGGATGAAGAAAACCTCTACTCCCATGCGACTTCAATTACTTGTGAGACCAGCCAACGTCAAGGTCTCTTTTCTGATCTGGGAATGGATTCAGCAAGTTGCAGCATGTGATGCATTTATTAATATTGTAACATGTCTATTAATTGTCCACCAGGACTTCTAGGGTTGAATGTGTAATCTGAATATATGTTTGCCATTTTCTAGAGGCCTATATGTGTGCAAGCATTTGTGCAAGTTTAAGTGTCACAATCTAATATAATATCTGTAATGCCGTGGATTGAAGTAGAATTATAGGAGGCTGACCTACGGCCATTATGTCATTATCATAATCTCTCTTTCCATTTATCTCTCTTCCTTTTCTTTTATTCCTTACATATTATAATAATAGGTCAGAAAAAAAAATCTACTCACGCTCTTTTTATCTTTTCTTTCCTTAATCTAATCCCAATTCACTTTTTATGGCAAGTAGGTTGGCGAAAAAGACAAAAATAGGCCAGAAAAAGTATCTACTTTTTACTCACTTTTCCATTTTTGTAACTTGATCTTAATTAGATATGATGGCAAAAAAATAACATCTCAATTTACTTTACTTTCTCATTATTTATAGTTCATTTAATCTAATTTCAGTTTAGATGTTAAATAAGAGTGAGAGGGGGAAAGCCAAACCAATTCAAAACTCACAAAATACCATGTTTTCCGGTCAAACCTATCGTACCCTGAGCTCTACATTATTTTAGTTAATTTTAACAAAAAGTTCTTTTCCAAACCCATATGAGAGGAAAACAAGATCAAGGATGTAGAATCAGGGAATTTACTTGATAATAACTTTATTGTAGAACAAAGTCTTTAAAAAATAAAAAAATAACTTTTACAACATCAAAGCTAGATATACAATCTGCCATTTAAGATGAAAGAAGTTATATATATTATAGTTTGATACCTAAAAACTACGAAGAAAAACACTAGCGAGCAAGAGATACTTAACCTACATTAAAGGCGCTAGAAATAAGAAGTACTTTTTGTTCTTTCTACCTGAAATTTACAAATTTATGGCTTAGACTCAATTAATTTTAAGTCATTGACCGCTGTCTTGTATAATATCATAAACAATAGTGTAAAAAGCAATTTCAATAATTTTCTAGCAAATAGTCTTAAACTAAATTGACAAACAGATAAAAAAAAATACTTTTGATTGATTTGCAATTGTAATTTGAGCGTGACAATTTTTTAAGATTTTTCCAAAAAAGAATCTCTTATCAAAAGATTGGAAATAAAAAGTCACTATAAAATAATGGGAGAAATACTAAAATAGTAAGAAGATTTTGTGATCCCCGTGCTAAGAGTGGATTTGGGAGAGCTTTTGTCCAATGCTTTATACAAGTGCAAATTACTTTAGACTAAATGGTTTTCACGAAATGGAAATAGACTAGGGTTTTCTGCAAAGCAATTTTTAAAATGAGAGAGAGAGAGAGAGAGAGAGAGAGAGAGAGAGAGAGAGAGAGAGAGAGAGAGAGAGAGAGAGAGAGAGTGGAGAGGATTGAGGAAACCCAACCTGTTGGAAGCAATCAACGACGACTGAATAGTCAAAGAGACCAGGCAAGTCGATGCCAAGGATCACGCCACCTCGGACGACCCAGGCGAGTTGATGCTAAGGGTCTTGCGACCTTGGGCGGCCAAGCAAGGCAACTCCGAGTCTTGCGACCTCAGTGGCCCATGGTTGCATGACCTCAATGGCCCTCCCCTGGGCATTTGAGGTTGAGCGACCCCAATAGAGGGCAATCGAGTTCGTGTGGCCCCAGTGTCGCCTTGCTTGAATCACGCGACCTCAGTTCGATGGCCGCCAGCGGCAACCTAAGGCAACATCAGTCAGATCTAAGCTCGGACATGACAATGAGTGATGACAACCAGATCTGCACAGGAAAGTGAGGGTAAGGATATAACTGGAACTTGAAAATTTTAATGAGGGCAAAGTTGAAAAAAAAATATTAACCCTAAAAGCAGCATTTCAAAATGCCAAATGCCAATGTTTGCAAGGACTTGCACGGGTCTAAGCGACTTTAGAAATGTTAATTTTGTCTCGGAAGTCTTTGAGAATGCCGAACCAAACACCTCAACTTTAGCACTTTGGCACAAAAGCTTTGAAAGTCCAAAGTCCATAGAGATTACTAAACCGTACGTACCCTAAGCTAGGTTTTCTTGTAGTTTACCTTCGAGTAATGCATCTTTGCTTATTTTCTACGGCTCCCTTACATACCAAGTGGCCGCAATTCTGTGGACTCTGGTAGCTCTAATCATCCGTTGGCACATGAAAGAGAATCTCAGTAAATGGCCGATTTCTATGTAAGTCGAGCACATCTTATTATGAAGATTAGAATTATCATATGTGTTGCCAATTATAACTCTTACGGCGAGTCAACCGCTTTGTATATTTGCCCTTAATTGATGGTCAAAATCAGCATATGCAACGCACGATTCCAGGCCGACTACTTTTTATATTTGTTTGGAACTACAATTACAAATGTACTCTGGGATGCTAATCTTATTTAACCAAATACTGCAATATATTATTAGAAAATTCTTGAGATTATTGCAAGATTTTTTCTTTTTTGATGATTTTAATACATATTTACATGACAATAAATATGGTTATGAGTTGGGTACATGTCGAGTCTACACAGAGAGTATACGATATTTTCTAATATTCATAGAAGAGGACTACTTTTTTCCAAACACTCGAATGTCATTATATCCGTAATCCGAGATGAAAAAAGTGGCTTCTTTTAGAGAATTACAGCTTTCCAAATGAAAAAATTAATAATTCTCTACAGAGATAATTGTTAATATTGTTTTCTAGTATAGACATATATTTATACTAGTATGAATTCAACCTTCCAGTTTTGCAAGGTGCATCTATACTAATATGAATACAACTTTTTCAGTTTTGCAAAGAATCAAACCACTCAAAACCTATAGAAGTAGCATAACTGAACTAACAAGTAACAACCATCGTACCGGCGAGAGGTCATTAAAATGAAAATAGGATCGGTGGCCGCGTTGATTTGCGCTCAGGTCTTTTCATGAGAGGTCCTGGGTTCAAACTCGCCCATCGGTGATTTAAGTAGGGGGTCGTGGCGGTGGGATGCTGCGCTAACCCCCCTCGAGGACTAGTCGGGTATCACCGCTGGTTTGAGCTCTAACTCGTCGGCCGCGCGGACACCTCGGTTATCAAAAAAAAAATGAAAATAGGATCCGTTATATGTTTTTTAGGTGTGGCTGTAGTTATGCTTCATCATCTTGCTCTGAGACCGAGAGATCATATCCCGTAGGTTAGTAAGAAGACCGAGAAACACACTTTGTGGAAGCCCTGTACTCCTACTGCTCCTCCATGGCTATATGGAATGGTCGAGCCGCGACCATTTCGCGTAATGCGCATTTCGTCATCGAGAAAAGGTCATCCTCCGGATGGATCACGGGGAACCCCACGACGTCTTTTCTGTATACTTTTCTTTTTCTCTGGCATGTTGTTTTGTTCTCCAAAAGACTTCGAGACGACTTAAAGTCTCCCCTGCTGGTCACCAGGCGTTGGGTCCGGTGGTTTTAGTGCGGATCCAAGCCGTGCTTGCATGAACTGGGTGCACAAGGTCCCAATGAATTTCAACTATTGGATGAGATCAGTCTTATATGGGGCTCACATAAATTAACGTTAAAGATCAACTAGGCTCATTACCGTGCGAAGCATGTTATTAATTTTTTTTTCCTTGGGTTCAAGGCGGGGCCAACGGGTCCGAAGCGATCACAAAAAAGGTGAAGGTCTTCCCACGTATTAGTCCAAGGTGATTTTCTATGTTTCAACTTTTGTTGTGGAACACATGTTACTTTAGTTTGGTCAAGAGAGAGGGGCGTAAAAGACTTTGCATCTAATATGAAAAATGACGGCTCGAAAGGACCCTAGGATCAAAACCATTTGGGGTAACTTTCAGTCAAATTTTTGTTTTACAATCTTGAATTATTCACTGAGTGATTAAACGTTTAATTTGTATCCAATAAATTTTATCACAACATCTCACATTTATAATAGGTCTTGCCAGTCACATTGTTGAGAAGCTTTAGTAGATGCATATAACGTGTAATCGTGATATTTGTCTAAGTCGAACAATCCGGATACTTTGAATCATAAAAAAAAGAAGCCAATAACTTGTTTTGGACTATGTGTCAATATTTTTTGGATTGTGATAGCTAGTCAATTGCCCTTTTTAAAAAGAGATGATTTTAATCAAAATTAAAATATGACTGTTATTCTATTCACCACTTAAGTAGGGCCTTCTCCTAGTAATGATCTTAATTATTACGGGAAAAGTATCAGAAAAGTCCTAAATTTATTATATTAGGAAAAAAGTACCAAAAAAGTCATAAATCTCAATTCAATTTTAAATCTTTTAATTGAATCAATTTAGTCCTAAACTTTTTCATCTTGGTACCAATTTAGTCTATTTGGTTAATTTAAGCCAAAAATCGCTAATGTGGATGTCGGCCGTCCTACGTAGTACGACACATGGCACGATCGGCGCTGATGTACACAATTTAATAACCATCAACCAAATCCCTTTTTCAAATTTTTTTCCTTTGTTTGGAACTACTATTACGAATGTACATTTGGATGCTTATTTCATTTAATCAGATACTACCGCATTATCAATAGAAAATTCTCGAGACTATTGTAAGATTATAATTTTCGATGATTTTAATACATCTTTGTATGACCCTAAATATGGTTACAGGTACATGCGTAGTCTACACGGAAAATACACGATATTTGTTGATATACGTATAAGGGGCCTACTTTTTTCCAATATTAGAACGCGGTTATCTCTGTTATTCAAGATGTAAAAAGCAACTTCTTTTAGAAAAAAATAGTTCCCGGAGTAACAATAGAAAAAGATAATTCTACGTGGATATAATCGTAATTATCTTCTTGGGAATCCCACAATTTCTCTTTTCTTTACATTTTCTCTCGCATTTTGTCGTGTTCTTAGAAAAACTTCAAGACGACTTGTAAGGGCGCGCATGGAATCCATTCTGGAGCAAAATTTCTGCTCCAGAATGCATTTCGGAATAGAAATGCGTTTGTTAAAAAATTTCCGGAATGCATTCCGGAGGAATTTTTGCATTCTGGAGCAAAAACGCGTTTGGTAAAAATACATTCTTTTTTTTTGTTCCAGAATGAGTTTTTGTTCCAGAATGTGTTTCGGGCCAAAAAAAAAAGAAGCTAGTTTTTGTAGCTTTTGGCTTCCCGAATGCATTCTGGCCAAATTTCCTTCTTTACTCTCTTCAAGAGACGTTCGACTCTCTTCGGTTTCGTGCACTCCTTCCCTCCTGGCGACTGCACCGGAACAGCCACAGCACGCAGCGGTGATCGATTTTGGCCCGCACTCTCTCTCCGCCGCTTCCGTTTCTTCATGCATAGCTTGTGAGTCTTCGATTCCTCCAACTATTTCATCTCCTCTCTCGTCGTTAGCTTTTCCCTTCGGTGCAATCCACGATGGGCGACGCGGCCGCCCGTTTGGGACACGCAGCCTACGCGAATCTCGCTCGATCGAGTCGGAATCGAGGGAACGAGACGCCGCGGAGCGGTCTGGCAAGAACTTGATTAGCATGCTGCGGATTGAAGTTGAGGTTGAAGTTGAGCCGCGGGGTTTCTGTTTCGAAAGGGCTATGATGTGTGGGTTGTGTGGCTGAATTGGTTTGTTTCGTCATTCGTATCTAGCTCTGCGATTCGCGGCCCCTCCGAGGCCGAGGCCCTCGTCGAGGCGTGCCTCAACACGCCCACTCCGCTCCGCTACTTGACTGAGAAGCAGCGGGCCCGCGAGGCCGAGCGCGAGAAGATGGGGTTGATCAGCAAGGGACCGGCAGCGAGAGATCGACATGCTGAAGAAAGGGAAGTCAAAATTGGGCGTCTCCGAGAAGCCAGAGATAATCGGGACCCCGGGCTTGGATTTGATCTCGTTGGGACTGGTCGATGCGGATAAGATTCCGAAGTATGGGCTCACGATCGAGCATGGAAGCCGGCTCGCGAAGGAGTATTCTAGGGTTTTGATGAGGAGGCCTATGGCGAGGCAGGCTGTGGAGAGTAATTTGTTGCGGATGAAGAAGGAGGCGATCAAGGCGCTGCCGGAGAAGCTGCGAGAGGCGGTGCTGGTGCCAGATTTGACACCTTTCCCTGCAAACCGCTTCATGGCGACACTCACGCCGCCAATTGAAGGGTACATAGAGAAGGTCAAGGACACTGCGAGGAAGAGCTTGGCCAAGGAGAAGCTTAGATGATTTTGGATGAAGGCCGTGATTAAAGGTTAGAGCTTTTTGTTGTTTTAGGTGAATTGGTTTCTGTATGAAGTTATGAATTACGTTTAGTTGACGTGTTCCATGTGCTGTTTTGAGGTAAAAAAGGAAGATATTTGTCATAGGTTGTAGCTGATTCTTTGTTGAATGTTCATGTAATGCCTGAAGAATGAGCCATAGATGTGTTTCAGGGATGTTGAAATCTTCTTGGTTGATTCGACTCTTTAATTTAGGTGTAGATATTGGCAGAATGCAGATCATTCTGTACAGTTTAGACTTCGAGCCGTGGTCATTAGCTTCTCTGGGTATGCGATTGCTTGTCCAATCTTGATACAATGTGCTTTGACATCCAATTATATACTCAAGAGCAGCCGGAAGAACAAAAATCTCCGTCCTTTTTTCTTCTTATTTAAGCAAAGGATGATTTTAGTCTTCTGTGATCCCATTGCCTAGTAAAACGTCTTTGTTAATCCATAAAGCTTATCTGGAGCTATACAAAAGGTAAATATAGTGTGTGTCGTATTTTATTCCAAGTTTAATCTGTGTTGATTCTCCCTGTATCTTCTGGTCCTAATCTGGACATCCAGATCACCCTATAGATTTTGTGGATGTTGTTATTGTTACTTTCTATAGTCAAAAAAATTTTTTGGGTCGTGTTCTATAGTCATTTGGACTCGTTAATTTTTCTATGGCTAACCAAGGTAGCAGTGGAATAGGGGTGGCTATTTGTGTTGCGAGCTTTGCCTGTTGCTTCTAACTACTTACTGCTGTTTCATGACTGTTTGCTACCAAGCACCTGATTAATCTAAAATAAGAAGACTTGGTTGTGTTTCAATAGATGACTGGTTTGCTGGTATTTTGTGATGGCTTGGGAATTGCAGGATACTCTCCAAGCTTCAGGTTTGCAATGTGTGCTCCCAAAAAAACTGAATGCCCAGTGACTCATGTTTGACATCGTTTGCTTTGCTTTCATGTAATGTCTCTTCGGGGAATTGAATGGTCTAAAGTTGCTGTAATTGGTGTGTTATTCGCGTTCCTCTGCTGTTGAATTTAGAGTAATGTCAGTTTCTTATTATTTTTATCAATTTTGAGCAGGTAAGATGTGCAAAGCGAGGGACTGTTGAAAACAATGTTAGAGCAACTGAAGCTAGAAAGCTTTTCTTGATTTGCGGAAGCATTTTTCGAAGAGGGGACTGGCGAATTGGGGTGCTAGTACTCTTAGTCTCTCATTAGGTCTTGCACTTTCTCTTGTTGGGCTTGTGAATGACAGAAAAATTCTAATAAATTTGCCATCTTGGGCTGTTGAGACTTGACAAATGCTTGGATCTGCCATCTGCTGCTTAAAAGCTTCATAAATCTGTTTATTTTGCACATGTGAATCTCAAGTTTATCATTACCTTTCTTTTTCCCTTAATTATTTGCTGAAGTTTTGAAGAATGGTCTGAGTTCAATTACCAACTCAACTTAGTTAATCTTCCCTCTGTTGACTATTCTTGGAGAATTCAATAGAAAGGAAATGCGAGCAGAAGCAAAAAATTTCCCGCACAAAGCCCTCATAGCGTCTAAAGTAACAGGAAAATGAGATAATAGGAATCACATAATCAAAGCCCTTACCATATAACTATATTTTCCTTCTCTGATCTATTTGATCGAATTTTATCTTCTCCATATACGAAGTTTATTATCCCGGCATTGCAATCTAGGATGGCAGTAGCATACCTGCTGGAGATCATGTGCGAAAGGCTTAAAATACTTCATAAGATTTGGTGATTATCCGTTCACAACTTAACTTTCAACTGCTGTTTCTTGCATTAGATTTCAAGAATACAAGGAGCCAAATTCAACAAACCCTGCCAAGGCATGTTTCTTAGAAACAAAGTGATATGCCTCCAAGATGTATTTAGACTTGACATTAAATATAGACATATTTGTGAAGCTGAGAAGACAAATCTTCACAAATGTAGATAGCTACTTAAGCCAGTTAACATGAGGCTATCATTTTTGGGAAAAAAGGACTTTCTCCACAAGAAAATTTCCTCCTGTTTTATCATACAGATTTCTCTTCCAGAAATTAATTTCTAAAGCAGAATTAGTCATGTTTTACCAAATAGATTTCTCCTCCAGAAATCAATTTCTGGCAAGAATTCCAGAAATCAATTTCTGGCAAGAATTTGATTTCTGGAGCAGAATGGTTACCATTCGCACCCTAAGTCTTCGTGCATTGTCACCAAAGTCTTCTCGTACTAGACATCATGCGGTCGGCCACTAGGCATCGGGGCCCCGAGGTTTCACCGTGTATCGCAGCCACACTTGCATGAGCCGGATGCACAAAATCCCAATGAATCTCAGCGGATAGATGATGCGGTCTTATATTGAGCCCGCGCAAATCAACGTTAGAGATCCACTGGGACTCATCTACATGCGGAACATGTTGTTAATGTTTGGGTGTAGGGTCAGGCCAACTGGAAAGGGAAAGGTCTCCTCAAAGGTCGATGTAACGGTGGTTTTCCATGTTTCACTTTTGTAGTGAAACACGTTACTTTGGTTTGGTCTTCGATAGAGATGCGAAATAGAGAGTATAAAAAATGGCTGTCCGAAAGAGGACTCGATGATAAGGATAATTTGTTAGATAACTTTTACGTTAGGGGCATCATTCTATTTTAAAATTTTAAATTATTCACGAAATGATTAAACGATTAATTTGCACATGATAAATTTCACCGCAGCATCTCGCATCAAATTTTGTACGAAGTCAGAGCTAGTAAAAGCAACCAACAACTATGATGATAGCCATAATCTTGGCGAGGGAGGTTTAGGTCCCATCTATACAGGGGACAATAGCGTGGGATACTGTGATTGCGGTCAAGAAAACCTAAAGATGTGCACAAGTCTCTAACGAAGGGGGATTTCCAGCGTATTCCGCAAAAACTCGCTACCATATCAAAAGTTCACATTACATGGGAGTAAAACCTAGTTAAAAAATACCTTACCAAAAAAAAAACCTAATTAAAAAATTCAAAAATAAGATCCACCTTCAAATGGTCATCACTCTCCTACCACAAGCACTCTTTTATTACGAGGGAGGATTCGATTTAAATAATTCGGCCGAAATCATCGTTATAGCTCATTCGTTGGAATTTAAAAGATCCGGTGCGTTACAAAGATTGAAACATCAAGAATCAACCTGTGGACAACGGCAGAATCGGGTCGACACTATTTCTTTATTTTTTGGTAAGAGGATCGAGACTTAATTCTAGTAGAAAATATGGAAGCTTTTGAGGCAACCAAATCCAATCTCCCTCATTCTCTCTCCTCTCACCTTCTCTCTCCACGAAGCTACTCAGAGTCAAGGGAAGACTATGGAGTGAGCCCGACAACGGACATCAGCCACAGTTACCCTGACTTTTCTTCTCGTTTCGTTCACACCAATCGAAAGTTATCCTTACACCAATAAACAGAAAGTGCTTGTCCAAGCAAATCTCTAGATATATATATAGTTACGGAATACAAGCTCAGACGATCGGTTTGTATTCAAGGACTGGATTTTTCCAAGATGGTGGTCAATTTGCGCACCACCAGTTCCCCCAGTACCAGTGAAAACTATAGCCACGACGACATCTCGGATCGAGGTGGAAGCGACAACATCTTGGATCGAGGTGGAAGCAGCCAATTACCTGCCATGCTAAGGGTGAGAAACATAAATTTCAGACAAAATGGAGGAGAGATCTCGGAACAACAGGTAGTTCAAATCTTTTTTTTTTTTGGTAAGGTAAGTAGTATATTAACTTTTCAACGCGCAGTTACAGGGAGTTCAAATATTTTCGAAGGCAAAGCTGGCAAAAGCAACCAACAACTATGATGATAGCAATAAGCTTAGAGATGACGATTTCGGTTCCGTCCATAGATGGAACATAGCGGGGGACGACATAGTTGTGGTTAGGAAGCCTAAAGATGCGCACGAGTCTCGAATAAAGAGGGATGTTCAGCGTGAACTTGAATTTCTGATGAAAAGAAGCCATGAAAATGTGGTGAAGCTCAAAGGCATATGCTTAGATACCAGAATACCATTGCTGGTTTATGAATACATTCCGAATGGCACCCTCTTCGAACACATCCATCAGGATGAGTCGACCATCTTAAAATCGTGGGAAGATCGCTTCAAAATAGCTGCTGAAGCTGCTCTTGCACTCAGTTATATGCATTCCAACATAAAACCCCCTATCGTTCATGGCAACATCAAGTCGGCAAACATACTTCTAGATCAAAACGATTTAGATCAAAGCTACTCGGCAAAAGTGTCTGATGTTGGAACTTCGGTACTCATCTCACCAAAGCACAAATATATCGTAGCCACTCAAAAGCAAGACTCGTTGGGCTACATCGATCCGGAATATCTAATCACTCGCATCCTAACAACCGAGAGTGATGTGTAGAGCTTTGGAGTTATCCTCGTGGAGTTGCTCACGGGAAAGGAACTTTTTGATACTAAGTCCGGAGAGTCGATCAATATGATCCACCGTTTCATCTCTTCCGTGAAGGGCAACGCACTCTCCGATGTCATAGACTTCAAGGGCGCTAGTGACGATCAGATGGAGAGGGTAGAAAAGGTTGCTAAGATTGCAGTGGAGTGCTTGGACCAAAGACGCACGAACAGGCCGGCAATGAGGGAAGTGGCTTGGCGACTGGTCGTTATCCACCGGGGCTCGGCAGTTGAAGAAGTTGAAGAGATTTGGGATGCAGAAAAACCCTACCCCCTCGAGACTTCGGCTCCTGGCGACGCGTGGGAACAGTTCATGTCAAGCTCTCTTTCCTTTCTGGCAATAGATTAAGCGTGTGCCTGAATCTGATCCTTTATCACCATAGTGACATGTCTATCAATTGTCCATAAGGACTTCTAGGGTTTGATTGGACATTTGTGAATTTGTGTTATGTCTCCGTTTGCTTTGGACTTATATATTTGTGTAAGCATGTTTGCTAATAAAGCCTTGCATTGAAGTAAACTTATAGGAGGCCAGCATATTGCCTCCGACATTATCATAATCTCTCTGCCCGTTTGTCTTTTCCTCTATGTCATAATCTCTTTACAATATGTCTTTCTTTTTTTCTTTGGTCAGACTTTACAATATACCTTGAATGAGAACTAAAAAGTTCTTATCCAAGAATGAAGAATCAGGGAATTTACTCGATAATAACTTTATCGCGAGCTTTGAATATTAAGAAAAAAGTTAAAACGTAAAATTTGATCCGGCAACCCCTTTGTCCAAAATTTGGATTCTCTCTTGTTTTCTTTTTGAATGAATGCTTCTTCGTTCTACAGATCAAACGCTAGGGCTCTATTTGGGAGGCCTTAGGTGAACAAAATCGGACAAAAATACGTATAATTTTAAATTTTCCCTCCTCTTTTTCGTCTCGCAAAATAGTTAAAATATTCAAACTTTTCCACTCAAATTTTCATCACCTCCGTTTTCCCCAATCTCCTAAACATAGCATTACTAAATGTGAAATTAGAACTGTTAATGAATAGTATGAAAATCAAATAGTACCTTGAAGAAAAGTAACAACTCAAATTCAAAATTAACATAAATTTAAGAGAATAGATTAGTGGGAATAACTTATTTTGGCTTTTATTTTATAAATGGAGTGCAAAACCTCCAGCGTTCAGTGATGAGTGACAAAGAAAAAGAATAACAATTGCTAATTTAAATAAGAACACGTGACTAACAGTCAAATTAATAGAAGGAAGATTAAATTAGCATAATCACCATAAATGAAAGACAAAAACTAAAGTAAATGCACATAACCTTATTTAAATGGAGAAGAAGACATTCAAGAGAGGCAATTAATTGTGAAAATACACGAAAATTGTGAAATGGTTCTTGGTGAGATGCTGATTAATTGACAATTGATTTTGGAGGCAACAATAGGTGATGAAATTCGCATTGAAGTACCTCGAAGAGGGGCTATCCAGAAATAATTAAGGGTAAAACAAAAAAGTACAATCGATTCTATTTCAGTCACATTTGACACCAAACAAGATATTTAATTGAAAATACTTATTATAACTCACTGGGGGTTTGCCTAAGTGGCCACCATTTCCATATGGGAATGGCGATGTGAGGAGTTCGAAACTTTCCTCCTCGAAATAAGAGAGGAGTTTATGAGTTTATGGGGTTTCTTTAGACGAGCCCACTAAGGCTTCGCGCAACTTGTCGTAGAGGAGTTACAAAGTCCAGGATTACACCAAACCAACCAAAAAAACACTTATTACAAAAATAAGGTTCTTGATAATTATAAGTTTTGACCGGTTTTGTCCTTTAATACTAACTTAGAATTCAAAAAAAAACAATTGAATGGCCAAGAATTTTTTTATGTCATGCTGATGGGAAAAACTTTTTTAGTATGCATGTAATCATGAAACATGAGAATATAAGAAGAGAAGAAATTACCTTCGTTAAATTTAGTGAACTCGCAAAAAAAAAAAAAAGAAATTCGCTAAAATAAGGAAGAGCCCTCCCTTCCATTGAAAAATATTGAAGTTTTGCCTCTTGAAATTTAAAGGAAAACATGAAAGTGTAGCTTGAAAAGGAATAAGAACAAACTCACCAAATTATTAAGCTTTTAAAGAAAAATTGGATTTTAAAAGGACACATCAATGTGGAAACATCAATGTAATCAGTCATAAAATGAATTGGCACATGCTAATATCTTCAGCTGTCAATGTGGAATCAATTTTACTTGAAATCATTTTTTAAAATCAATAGCACATGCTAAAATCTCCCCACATGAACATATTGGCAATTTTATTTTAACTGTAAATTAATAAATATCATCTGCATCAGCATTTAATATGGCTAAACAATACACATGGCACATCATTATTGGTAGATGTTGCCGTGTCATTGTTCATTTGGACGCATCCCATCCCACATAGCCGAATCACAATCATTTATTCCCAACTTTATGCATCTATTCTCCATTTATTGGTAATCTAAGTTAATTATTGTATACATTAAAATTTGAGCAATATGGCATTGATCATTTAGCAAAGTTCAGTGAAATTGCCTCATTTTTTCTTCAATGAGTACAAATACGTACCCATTTATCTAATAATTCTTGGGCAACCTGCGGTGAAAAATTAACAACATGAAATCTTAGTTATTTATCTCATCTTTACTGGGAGAAGCAATATCTTGGCAAATATTTTTTTTTAAAACCTTGTCGAGATCGTTGATAATTTTTTTTTGTGCTTTTATAAAATTCATTTATTTGTAATAGATGTGCTATCAGTTTCTGTGATAATGGACAAGTTTTCTATCGATACTTGTACAAATAAAAAAAGTACAATTAAAACTTATCTCATCAGAGTTATCTCTAACTATGCAATCAATCATATGAGTCATCATTAATTATGCATTGTAATATTTATCAATGACTAGAAAAAGGGAAAAGAAAAAGGAGCACACAATTAAGCAAATGACATGTCCAGGTGATTTTTGAAGAAGGCAATGCAGTTGAGCTTTGTTAATATGAACCGTGAAAATATTGACCAAAGATGCAGCACGAGAGGAGCTCAGTGACTCTGAGTCTCGTTGATGATAGAAAATGGTATTAATGGCGAGAATTTTTAAGTTATTTAAGTATCAATGGCTCTTGAGCAATGCACTGGGGCACATCTTTGTGTTTTTTTCTGTTTTTTGCCAAATCCTTTTAGGCTGCGTTTGGTTGTTTGGATTTCTAGCCAAGATAAAATTGGATAAGATAGGATATGAAATCCAAGAGATTTGCTATATCATATCTCTTGTTTGGTGAATTGCAATAATAAAATCAGAGATTTTCACATCTTACCATATCCATTATTTGCTATGAACATCATATTAGTGTAAATAAACCTAAAAATTGTACAAACGGAAATAATGAAAATCTCTCACGACACTCTTACCTACTTCATTTTTATTTGCTTATTTTTTTTTTATTATTTTTCCCTCTCTTTTTTAATTAATTAATTTTCTATTTCTTTTTCCCCTTCCATCATTCTCTAATAAAAATTTATTAAATAGTAAACTATACTAATATACCTAAAATATTTAATAAATATAAATACTAAATGTATTTATTTATATATATGAAATTTATACATAAGATAGGAAGAAATTTGAATATCTAAATAAAAACAAAATTATTTTTATGTTTTTGTTATTTTGAATTTTTTATATTAAAATTCAAATATTATTTTAATTTTATTAATTTAACAAGTTTGTTATTCAAGAAAAATAACTTTTATATTATGGAGGTTAGAAATCCTATCTACCCTTATCCCACCTCCCCTATTGGATAATTTTATCTGGGCTATATTTCTTCTATATCCGACTTTGTCCTGTCTTAGGCAGACACCAAACACAAGATAGGATAAAACATATCTTATCCTGAATTTTATCCTGATTACCAAACGTAACCTTACAGTAATTATTATTTAGATTTGCAAATCTAGGTTGAGTTTTGATTTGGGTGCAAATTATTCCCTTTAGGTATCCTCCTGTGAATGGTTGACAAATTCTTCAATTAATGATCTACTAAAACACGCAAACAGAAAAAAAAAGAAGTGAAACTATTGGACATGTGGCATATCCTAGTACATTGCTTGTGTAATTTGCGATTCCGGTGGCAGAGCATGGTATAATAATCCTTGTTTAAATTGAGATTTTGCAGTGGATGTATTAGTTTTCCCCACGGTATTAAACTGCATCTTCTCATCGATTACATATTTAGAGTTATTGAAATTTAACGTATATATGTAAATGTCAAATTTTGGATAATATAGCTACAAAAAAGGAGTGGATCCACACCTAAAAGCTTGGGGGCAGCGGGGTTGATAGACTAAGGATAGGCACGGGGAATCCCCACAAAAAATGCTCGGCAAGGCATCATGCGGGACATTAGGTGGGGCTAATATTAACACTTCCTCACCTAGTGAATCCGCCCCCTGTACACTATTAAGAAGAGAACACATTTTTTTTAATTTTGAGGAAAAAGCCACTAAAAACCCTAAACTATGCTTATTAGGACACATTTACCCTAAACTATGCAGAAATCATTTCTATCACGGTTAGTTATATTTTGAAATCAATGGTGGTGGTTACAGATTATGTAGAAAAGGATAAAATGGGTTGTGTGTTTGAAATTAATTTCTATTATCAACTATGTGGACCGTATAAGGATTATATGCTTAAATCATTAATCTAGTAACATATACTCTTTGGCAGCGATTTTTGTGGCCTCCTTCTTCATCATTGTTGGTGGTTTAGTCTTTGAAACGTGGAGGAGGAGAAGCAAAGAGAAAAACTTTAGATGAAATGGAGGAGAGCTCTTGAAACACTAGAGAGCTCAGATTTTTACGGAGACAGTGTCGATAGTTTGTTTGCAAAACAAACAACGAGATGCCTTGTCCTGGATCAAAAGGATGTGAGTGCGCACGTGAACAAGATTTGGCACTAATCAACGATCATTATTTTTATTTATTTATTAAAATTTGAATTTATTATTATAAAATAACTGTTTTGTCCTATTGAAACAATGTGATTGTTCATAATAGAGTGGCGTAGTCATGGCCACGGGCCGGTTTCGGCCCGGAATTGACCCGTTCAAACCCGGGCTCGGCCCGTTGACCGGGCCTGCGGTTCGAAACCGGAACCGGCCCGTGGCCTATGAGCCCGGTTCCAAAAAAAAAAAAAACCCTGTCGCAGGGCCTGCACGTCTGTAGGCCCTGCTGCGGCTCGTTGCCAGGGTAGCCTTTGCAGGCTGCCTAAGGCTACCTTGGCAACGGGCAAAAGTAAAAAATAAAATTTTAAATTTTAAAAAATTAAAAAGATAACCGTTGCAAATTGCAACGATTATCTAGCTTTTTTTTATCCTAAATTTTCTTCTTATTTTTTTTCTTATAAATTCTCTAAAATTCTCTCATATTCTCTCAAATCTCAATACTCTCAAATTCTCTCAATACTCTCAATTCTCTCAAATTCTCTTCTCTCAAAGTTTCTCAATACTCTAAATTCTCTCAAATTCTCTCAATTTTCTCAATCCGCGCAATTCTCTCTTAATTCTCCCAATCAATCTGCTCAATTCTTTCAATCCACTCGAAAAATGGTAAGTGGAAGTTGAGTGCCAACTGGTAAAGGTAAGAATATTATGACGGAATCCCATCATTCTTTTGATCCTCGTGATTATGCAGATTTTCAAGATGATGAAATCAACATTTTTCCCGATGTGGAGCGTGTCCCGATGCAAAAAAGTCTTCATCCTCCTGTTGAAATATCTACAACAAAGGAGGCAGAGCAAGAACTTACATCTGATATTTGGGATTACTTCATGAAAATGGAAAGGTTTGATATTGGTGAAAAAATGTATGATATAATTTGTAAACATTGTGGGAAAATATATAAATATACAGGTGGACAAGGATATGGAACATTCAAACGACATCTTAGGAGCAAACATCCAACCCAAGCGGGAATCGATATCAGGCAACAACAAATTTCTAAGTACGTCAATCCTAACACTTCTCCTTTATTTCATTTTAGTGAAAAAACTTATAAGGAAGAATTAGGTAAATTTGTTTTCGTTGAGCATTTATCATTTAATTTTAGAGAAAGATTTGGTTTTAATCAATTTGTACAAAAAGCATGTGCTCCAGAAGCAAAACGTGTTCCTAGAAATTCACTTAAACGAATAATTAAAGATCTTTACAATAATGGAAAAAAGGATTTACAAAACTTTTTTATGCAATTTAATGGATGCGTGCATATAGGTAGTGATATTTGGAGTCATCATTGGCAAATGCATTCTTATATAGGCATAACATGTCATTGGATAGATGACGATTGGAGTATTCAAAAAAGAGTTATTACATTTAGAGTTTTCGATGGTAAGCATATGGCAAATAATATTTATAGAATGATTAGGCAAATTTTAGAAGAATATAATTTGCTTAACAAAATTTTTTCAATTGGTTTTGATAATGCCGCGGCAAATACCGCTTCAATTGCCGATTTAGAAAATATTTGTAAACCCGCTTTTGGCGGAAAATTTTTTCACGTTAGATGTACTTGTCGTGTTTTAAATTTATGTGTACAAGATGGTTTGAAAACTCTTGATATTTTTCTTGAACCAATAAAAACGGCGATTCAATTTTTATGGAAACATCCCCAAAAAATGAAAGAATGGGGTAAATTTTATAGAGAAAATGCCAAAAGGCCAAAAAGATTTCCAAGAGATGTTCCAACTCGTTGGAATTATACTTTCCACTTGCTTGGTGAATCTTATGAATATAAAGATTTATTATGTGCATTCATTTCTAATAATATACCTCAGATTAATTTATACCCACAAGAGTGGGGTATTTGCAAAAATTTTTTAGATATTTTAAAGGTTTTTAATGATGCAACTTATATTTTATCCGGTGTTTATTATCCTACTACACATTTATTTTTAGTAGAGTGTATTAATATTATCAGAATTTTTGACGAATATGAAAATGATATTGAATTACAACATACTATAGTAACAATGAAAATGAAGTGGCTACATTATTATAGCGAAATTCTCATTATTTATTTAGTTATTTGTATTTTTGTTATGCGTTGCAAATTAGATGGTTTAAGTGATTATTTGCATACGTATTATCAATGTTTACATTATGATACGGTAAATGTTACAACTATACTAAGTGTAGTAATAGAATTATATAATGAATTTTATACTAAATATAATTTAAGTGATATTGGATCTTCTCAATCTACTGAGATACAAAATGAGAGTACAGGTAAAATTAGTAGAGGGTACAAACTTTTATTAAATAGACAAAAAAAATAAAAGGGAGTAATAGGAAATATTTCTGAATTAGAGATTTATCTAACCGTTTCCTTTGAGTTTACTGAATGCGAAGATAGTATAGGTTTTTTTTAATTGTGGATTGGTGGAAGAGGCACGCAATCGAATACTCAATCCTTTCTCTTATTGCAAAACAAATTTTTGCAACCCTTTGTTCCACAGTTGCAGTCGAACAAGCATTCAGTGCCGAAGATAATATTTTGGATGAACATCGCTCAAGATTAGCTCCAGAATCAGTGGAGATGCAAGCTTGTGTCGATGATTGGACGAAGGCTCAATACCGACAACAAGAGATAAATAGGAATAATGAATTCGAATTCTTTAACGACGGAGATACCACCGGTATCGGTACTGCTACCGGAATCGGAACGGGTAGCGACGATTGAGGATAAACGAACCGTTAGAGTTGGCAAATATTTCGAGGACCTTTGTTTCTCATACCAGGCACGCCCACGTGAGCTTAGGGAAACCGAAGTATAATCCAACGACATGTGACCCCTGCTCACGGAATGCGGGGGTTCGGATAGGCTTAGGTTTTTGGGTCATTTTAGGGCATATATATTGTGCTCCTTTTTTTTTATAGATCATTGTAACGAATTATAAGGCGCTTAATGATAATTTATTAAGTTCAAGCCCCCTCATTCTCTCTTTTTGTCCCCAAATTTGATTACAATTTACATTTTGATTACAATTTATATTGAATAATTCATTATTTCATAATTTCATTATTTTTTTATTTCATAATTTTTTTAAATTTTAAATTATGAATCGGAACCGGAACTGGAACCGGAACCAGACCGGAATCGGCCCGGAACCGGAACCGGACCGGAACCGTCCGGTTCATACATGGCTAGGAACCGGAACCGGCGGTTCCTGAACCGTGGCCATGTCTAGAGTGGCGGTTATTTTTTAATAATTTAATTTCGAATTTCATATATCTTTTTTAACGTGACTTTTGATTTCGTACCAATTCACTATACATCTTTTCAATGAAGGGACGCCTTTGTTCGAAAGGGTGTGATTAGTGAGTTGGTTTTTCGCATAGTTGAATATCAAGTCTCTATATTCGGAATTCAGAGATACTTTTTTATTCAAAAAACTGCAGTTATTATTTTCTAATTGTTTCGTAGAGAGACCCTGGAAATATTTCGAAATTGCTATTTGGTATTTTCAATTGAGACTTTGTTGTATCCTGGAGGAAATTTGCCAGTGACCATTGGTAATTTCGTGGGGCAAATAATTCCTTAAAGAAAGTGATATCATGCTTCAAAATCCGACTTAATTGCTCTTTTGATTCGAAGCCATTCATATTTTCCAACAATTTTAAGGAATTATTTTGCAACAATGGAGTCGAAGTCAATTACACACTCTGTGCATGTCGGTGGCTCCCAAACATTTTGCTGCTCGAGATAATCTTGACGGCATATTTTGCGACGGAGAAGAAGATGAGGACGGTGGAATCTCGAATTGCAAGGCTAATCTCCCGGAGTAGAAGATGATGCTGGCGGTTATTATGAGGCAGTCCAAACCGTGGCACAGAAAGAATGGGGGTTGCGTTTGGATTCAATGAAGCAGAGAGAAGTGAAAGGAATTCAATGGAAATGAGAGATATGAACGACTTTCCATTCTGTCAAATAAGATTCTCTACTTACTTTATGCACCATCTTAGACTGGATCTCGCTCATCTCCCGCGAACAATCTCTTGGAGAGGCCAAGAGTAGATGAGGGAAAAAATGGGTCACCATTAACAATAAGATCCAATTTGGCAACAAGATATGTGAGGAGACAGAATTGAATAAGGCTCAGTGGAGCGCCTATACCTACAATATATTGTTCTTTGGGTGGTGTAGAGTAAGAAATCCGACTAGAGGAATGAAGGTTCTGGAAGAGATGGGAAACAATGGTTATCCCCCTGACATTGTCACCTATAACTGCTTCTTAAGGGTTCTTTGTGACAACAAAAGGTGGATGAAGCAATTAGGCTTTATATGAAAATGATTGAGGTCCAGTGCATGCCCAGCGTGCAAACCTACAATATCTTGATCTCAATGTTCTTTCGGATGGGTGATCCTGAAGGAGCATATGAAACATGGCATGAGATGGGCGAGTTCGGGTGAACTAGTGTCAGAGAGATCGAGAATGCAGTGGACCACGTGAAGGAGCGGCGGAGATGAGCGTGGAGTTAATTGGCCAGGGGTTTCTAGGGAACAATGAGGCTGACCCTCGGCAACAAGAACTCCTTCCTCGCCAAGTACTTCGGGAGGGACTCGTACGTCGTGGGCAGGCTTCGGGGGCCGTGTGCGAGGGCGTTCGCGAGATTGGAGCATCTGAACGAGTACTTGCCCGAGGACAAGGACCCAACGCATGTCTGGTCAGTCATGTTGTTCGTCTCTGTCGTCGTGTTGCAGGTTAGTTGGTAATTCTCTCTCTGGGTTCCTGATTTGAGCGAGGTAATTGTTTGATTGAGAAATGGATCATTGCATTCTGTCTATCGGTGTGGTTGACCCATTAAGATAGTTTTTTACTATTGTTTGATCTTTCTGAGATTGAGAAAATTGGAGAATTCCATTGACCCTCCTCTCAGTGATTTGATATATGTTATAGTTTTGTTGCTGACGAATTCGGATGCACACAATCGAAAGCGCTTATGAGTCGTCCTAATCATGGGACAATTTTTCGTTCAAGCGTTGGTTTGTCTTGGTGAAGCTATTGGAAAATTATTTGCTATAAGCTTCTGTTCGCACAGGCTTTTTGATTGTTAGTGGTGTATAAATTGCTAGAACTAAACTATCAAAGGTGACCACAATTGCAAAATATGCTACTAGAAGGCCATATGATATATGCAGAGAATGCAGTACTGTGGTTTTGAACCATATTAAGTCACATTTATAAATATGCTTGCGGCATGTGTAAATTCTGGAATTATGATTTTGGATTAGATTTTTAGTGCATTTTTCTGCTATGAGATAGAAACGAGCGGATATGATGCAATTGCTCTTGGGCAATTGTGGAGCTGTTTGAACTTATTAGTTGATTCCATTTATGATCTTTGCATTTATCAAATGGAAGTCAAAACTGTTTTATTGAATGGAGATTTAAATGAGAAAATTTACATGGAACAATCATAGTGCTTTGTTCTTCCTAAAAATGAAAGGAAAGTATGTAAATCAAGTATGTAAATCGATTAAATCTCTTTATGGGCTTAAGCAAGCAGCTAAGCAGTGGCATAAAAAAAAATTGATTTAGTCATATTATCTAATGGTTTCAAACACAATAGTGTTGATAAGTGTATGTATTCTAAATTCACTAAAGATTATGGTGTCTTGGTGTGCTTATATCTTGATGATATGCTTATCTTTGGAACCACTATGACTGGAGTCATTGAGATTAATAAGTATATGACTTTCATTTTTAAAGCGAAAGATTTGGGTGAAGTGGATATTATCTTGGATATTAAAGTTAAAAACATAGTGGGGGTTATTCTTTGAGCCAATGTGAGTACATTGAAAAACGTTGAATAAAATTCAACATCTTGGTTACAAAGAGATGAATACTCCATTCGATTCCAGTATTAAATTAAATTATAATACCAGTAGAGCAGTGGCACAACTTGAATATGCAAGTGCTATAAGGTCTTTAATGTATGCGATGCATTGTATTAGACATGATATTGCTTATTCCGTGTGTAAGTTGAGTAAATATATGTGTAATCCAAGTATAGAACATTGGAAAACTATTACATGAAATTTTTTTGTCTTACCTAAAAAAATTTGGGATTGTTCTATAATAATTATTCGGTTGTATTAGGAGGATACACCGATACTAATTGGATTACAAGCATGGGTGATAAACAATCCACTATTAGATGGATTTTCACATTTGATGGCTACGTTGTTTCTTGGACGAGCAAGAAACAAATGTGTATAACTCACTCAACTATGGAATTTGAATCATTACTTTAGCAGCAACTGAGAAAGAGGCTGAATGGATTAGGAATTTGTTGTTGGATATCAAATTATGACCCAGTCTTATGCCTCATATTTCTATCTATTGTGATAGTTAGGCTATTTTGGCAAGAGCTTATAATAGCGCTTATAATGATAAGTCTAAGACATGAGTACGTGAGACAATTAATTAAAGATGGTACCGTAACAATTGTCTACATGAGATCAAGAAATAATCTAACTGATTCCTTGACAAAGGCTTTACCAAGAGACGTGGTAAATATGACCTCACAAGAAACGGGACCGAAACCCTTTAATTAAAATCACCAGTAATGGTAACCCGACCTTTTTTCTAGAACATCATTAGTTACAAGGTTTAATGGGTAAGAACAACTTACTGAATGTGATTGTTTGATACTGACACTAGCCCTGATTTGAGAAGTCAGTATCGTTTGTTACGTTTTGTAGGTTGAATTGATTTCTTAATGAAGTATAGTACAGATTTGTAATGTGTTAATAGTAACAGAAACACATGGTAAATACTTCACATATATGAGCTTAGAAGTGGTGTCGCTTTTTACGAAAGTTAGGGTTACTTTCTAGAGAGTTTATGAAATAGGTACAAGCACATGGCCATACTAGTGCTGAGTAATATAGAATTTCTCGTTGAAACAAGAGGTTATTATATATGTGGTATGTCCGATTCTATTATTTAAAAGTACAAGTTTACAGCCGACCTACTTGTCACTTTGATAGAGTTTTGAGATACTTGTACTAAGTAAAGGTTTAACTCAAAAGAGACCTTTATGTATGTATATTAATCTCAAGAAAATTTTAGCTATATATTTTCAACATTTTATCTTTATAATTTTGTTTTACAAACAAAGTGGGGGATTGTTGATAGTTTGTTTGCAAAACAAACAACAAGGTGCCTTGTCCTACATCGAAAGGATGTGAGTGCACACGTGGACGAGATTTGGCACTAATCAACGATCATTATTTTTTATTTATTTATTAAATTTCGAATTTATTGTTATAAACTAACTGTTTTGTCCTATTGAAACAATGTAATTGTTCACAATAGAGTGGCGGTTATTTTTTAATAATTTAATTCCGAATTTCATATATCTTTTTTAACGTGACTTTTGATTTCATACCAATTCACTATACATCTTTTCAATGAAGGGACACCTTTGATCGAAAGGATGTGATTAGTGAGCCGGTTTTTTGCATAGTTGAATATCAAGTCTCTTCATTCGGAATTCAGAGATACTTTTTTATTCAGAAAACTGCAACCATTATTTTCTAATTGTTTCCTAGAGAGAACCTGAAGATATTTCGAAATTGCTATTCGGTATTCTCAATTGAGACTTTGTTGTATCCTGGAGGAAATTTGCCCGCGACCATTAGCAACTTCGTAGGGCAAATAATTCCTTAAAGAAAGTGATATCGCGCCTCAAAGTCTAACTTCGTTGTTCATCCCGTTTGAAGTTGAAATTTCTTTTCTTCTACAATTCGAAGGAGCATATTTTTCCAATAGACAGAGTTGGCAAAAGCAACCAACAACTATGATGATAGCAATAAGCTAGGTGAGGGAGGTTTCGGTTCCGTCTATAGAGGGAGAACAGCAGGGGACACCATGGTTGCAGTCAAGAAGCCTAAAGATGTGCACACGTCTCTAATAAAGGGCGATTTCCACCATGAACTTGAAGCTGTGATGAGACTTCACCACAAAAACGTGGTGAAGCTCGACGGCATATGTTTGGAGACTAGAATACCCTTGCTAGTTTATGAATACATTTCGAATTGGACCCTCTTCCAACACATCCATTAGAATGCGTCGACCATCTTAAGATTGTGGAAAAACCGATACAAATGGGCGCTAAAGCTGCTCTTGCACTCATGTATATACATTCCTGCGCAGAACCCCCAATCATTCATGGCGACATCAAGTCAATGAACATACTTCTAAATCAAAAATACTTAGTAAAAATATCAGATTTTGGAACTTCAGTGGTTATATCGCCAGAGCATAGTCGTATTGTAGCCACTGAAATACAAGGCATATTGGGCTACATCGATCCGGAATATTTAACCACCGGTGTGCTAACAATGAAGAGTGATGTATACAGCTCTGAAGCTGTCCTCATGGAGTTGCTCACGGGAAAGGTGACTACAAGTTTTGTTACTAAGTCTGGAGAACCAATCAATATTTATCCTTTGTTTCATCTCTTCCATGAAGGATAAGACACTCTCCTATGTCATAAACTTGGAGGGCGCTAGTGAAGATGAGAAATGGAGAGAGTAGGAATGGTTGCCGAGAATGCAGTGAAGTGTTTGGACCAAAGCGGTGCGAAGAGGCCAGCAATGAGGGAAGTGGCTGAGCAACTCGCGAGGATTAACCCTGTGCACGACAGCTCGACAGTTGAAGAAAACAATGAACAGACCGAACGCAAAGTGGACGAAGAAAACCTCTACTCCCATGCGACTTCAATTACTTGTGAGACCAGCCAAAGTCAAGGTCTCTTTTCTGATCTGGGAATGGATTCAGCAGGTTCCAGCATGTGATGCATTTATTAATATTGTAACATGTCTCTATAGTGACAAAAAAAAAGTTACAAAAAAAACAAGTTCGATGCAATGCCAAAAAGTAGGAAATTGCCTACGTGCTTTATTTGGGAAAGAAAGTGAAACTGCATTTCCAAAAAGTAATTCTCAACAGAATTGTTCGAATAGATATTCAACGCAGCAATCTTTCCATGATTGTTCATTTATTAGATAAATTGGGTATTCGTCAGAGCTTTGCAAACCATAGCTAGCACACAAGTGAGTACAATCATGTATCATTCCCCGTACTTAATTTAAATAGAATCATCCTCTTATAGGACTTCCAAATCGGTAATTACTTAGCTGTTAGAAAAACAGAACCATTTAATCAAAAGATCAGGATAAAGCATATGGCCGTTGGGCTTGTTTCTTCTATATAGCTGCACACTAGAAAACACGAATTAGACACTGGAACTAGTAGTGGCTGCTTCAATGTCAAGTGCGGACTGGTAGGTCAAGCCCAATTTGTTTATTTCACTGGTTGAAGTCCACAGAGAATCAGATCTCATCTCATCGAGTAGACTTTGAGTCTCTTCATCGTTGTGTTGATCGGGCCACAGCTTCTTGTTGATCCTAGCAAGTTGCCCGGCCACTTCCCTCATTGTTGGCCTATTCAAACCATTATAGTTTAAGCACCTTCTAGCAAGCAAACCAACTGCCTCGATCTCCCACATTTCACCTTCATTGGACGCCTCGATATTTATTATGTGGACGAGTGTCCGTTTCTCCACGGCAAAGATGAAATATTGGACAATATTGATAGTTTCCCTAGATTTTGCCTGCCAAATCAGAGTCTCTCCGGTGAGGAGCTCCACAAGGACAGCCCCAAAGCTACAAACGTCGCTCTTCATGGTTAATTCACTAGTGCAAAAATAGTCAGGGTTGAGGTAACCTATGGCGCCTTGTACTCTTTCGGCTATGTGAGTCTGTCCGGGTGAAATCAAAACTGAGGCTCCGAAATAAGATACTTTCACGGAGTAATTCTCATCCAAAAGTATATTCAGAGTCTTGACATTTCTGTGAATGATTAGCGGGTCGGATAGAGAATGCAAGTACTCAAGGGCCAAGACGGCTTCCAAGGCAATCCTGAGGCGATTCTTCCACAATCATAAGACCATCGATCTCATGTCATGAATGTGGTGATAAAGAGTCCCATTCGGGACAAATTCATAGACCAACAATGGCACTTTTTTCTCCAAACATATGCCGAGGAGCTTGACCAAGTTTTTGTGATTCACCTGTGAAATAATGCTGATTTCGTGCCAGAATTCATTGTGAGTGCTCAGAGACCCTTCATTGTTCATGTCTTTCGGCTTCTTGACAGGGATATCTCTAGGCTTCTTGACCACAACTAAAACGCCGCCGTCAATTCATACCTTGTAAACTGAAGCAAAACCACCCTCACCTAGCTTGTTCCTAGCACTGTCATTGTTAGTGGCTTTAGCCAGCTCTCCCTCAGTGAAGATTTTCACTCTCTGGTGCTTCAATATCACTACAAAAAAACAAGGGATTAGTGACGAATTTTGCGATGAAAAATTTGGCAAAATCCGTCGTAAATCGAATTTGCGACGAAATTAGCGACGGAAAAAATTCCGTCGCTAATAGGTCGTCGCAAAATTGCAACGGAAAAATATTCGTCGCAAAAAAATCATCGCAAAATTCGTCGCAAATTAGCCACGAACTTTATTCATCACAAAATTCATCGCAAATTAGCCACGAACGGTATTCGTCGCAAATTAGCCACGAACTGTATTCGTCACAAAATTCGTCGCTAATTATTCGTGGCAAAATTCGTCGCAAATTAGTCACGAACTGTATTCGTCTCAAAATTCGTCGCTAATGTGCCACGAAATTTTTTTTTGGCCTCTAAATTGGGACGAAATGTTTTTTTTTTGGTCTAAAAATTGCGACAAAATATATTCGTGGCAAAATTCGTCGCTAATTTTTGATGAATTTTTTTTTGGTCATTAATTTGCAACCAACTGGTCCAGCGTCTGCTCCTCAACATTGACCGAGTACTCCTTCAAAACATATGCAAAGTTTAAAGCCTCCGTCGTTTGGGCCACGCTGAAGTTCTTCAGAAGAGTATAATCCCCAGTAGAAACAGAGAATATGGCATCGGACGCTTTATACGAATTGTACGAAGAGGGATAAAAGTACAACCGGACGAACTTCCGACCGGATGCCACGGGAAAACTGTAAGTAAAATTAGACGGGAAGATCATCGCGGTCATGTACGGGACTTGGGGCACCGAGGGGTCCTGCGTGGCGGTCGCGGCCGTGATCGAGTTTGCGGTGGAAGACGGGAACTTGGAACCGATGTCCGAGGTCCACACCCGGCCATCGGTATCGGTGGTCTGCGGATCCGCCCCGCAATTCAGCAGGATCTTATCGGTGGGCACATAGTTCGCCCCTAAAACCACCGCCGCTGCCAACGACGCAGACAAGCATAGAAACACCAGGGCCGCCCCGGCGCCGATCGCCGCGGTATTCCTCATCGACCCCCAAAAAAGGCACGAGATTCAGCTTAAACTTCGGAACAACTTGACTTCACTCCGCTTCGAGATCCCGCAAAAATCCTCCGCCGGAAGAACGACCCAACAGCGAGACGCAATCAGCTCATGACAGGACCTGAACGAGACAGTCAATGGAGGAGAAAAAAACAACACACCCTTTAGCTCGAACCTCCCTAAGTTCCAAAATTTCACAACAAGAAGAAGCAAACGAACAGACCCAGAACTCCGAAAGCATGCGGACATCGAAATAGCAGAAAGTCAAAATGCAACCTCCGGAAGCCCAAAGACAAAGAACAGCTAAAAGAAACGAAGGGAGACACGTAAAGCTGCACCTTGATGGCCGATGATGGAGCGAAGAGGGGGGAATGCGAGGATCTTACCTGAGCTAGAGTAGCGGAGAGGGGGACAGATCGCGGCGACTCCTCGTTGGGTTTGAGGAGAGATCGCCAGGCTGCAGAGATCAAGAAAGAGAGAGAGTGAGAGAAGAAGAGGAAGAGGAAGAGGAAGAGGAAGAAGAGGGAGAAGGAGCTGAGAAGGTCGGAGCAGAGGACGCGTGCGAGGAGGAAGAACAGAAGAAGAAGAGGAAGAAGAGAAGAAAAAGAAAAAGGAAGAGAGAGAAAGGGGGAAAAGGACAGGCGGGAATTTTTCTTTCTTTTTAGTGAAATGGGCGGGAATTTTTTTGGTTTGCGACGGACTAACTTTTCCGTCGCAAATTTTGCGACGGACTAACTTTTCCATAGCAAATAATTTGCGACGAAAAAATTAGTCCGTCCCAAATTTGCGACGGTTTGCGAAGAAAAAATTAGTCCATCGCAAATTTATTTTTGCGACGGACTAATTTTTCCATCGCAAATTATTTGCGACGGACTAATTTTTCCCTCGCAAATTTGCTACGAACTTATTTTTCCGTCGCAAATTTGCAACGGATTCCAAAAATAAAGGGCGTTTTCCAAATCCGTCGCAAATTTTTCTGTTGCTAATTTACAACGGAAGTGATCTTCGCGGCACATGGTGCCCATTTTTTCAAATCCGTCGCTAATTTGCAACGGAATTAGCGACGGAAATGTTTATACCGATCAATTTTTCGAATCCATCGCTAATTCCGTCGGAACCTTGAGTAGATATGCTTCTACACTTTTACATATAATGACACATTACTCATATTTGACGAATTAGTAAATGTCATGATCTAATTCGTGTAAGGGCGGCAAGTCTGGTGATGTTTTTTTTTTCATTAGAGCAACGGAGGAATGTCAAACAACTACGGGAGGTTGTTACAAAATGGGCCGATGTGACTAGCGTTACGAACACTGTGGAGAAACATGACTGATGTGAATGTCGTTGTTACAAACAGACTCGATTGACACTTTCTCAAATAACAATAGGGCTCTAATATCAAGTCAAAAATGTGATAAAAAAATTAAGAGCAATATATATATATATATATATATATATATATATATATATATCATTGTCAAATGAAGAGTACACGAACCTATTTATCGGTTTTATAGGATGACTATCTAAAAGGAAAAATATCAATTACAATCAATTAAAGGAAATATAGGGAATCTTCTAAATATTTCTCTAATAGAATGCATGCCCTCTATTTACTCATCATTCGGATGTAACCCTTTAGGAGTAATTCATTTAATTGGTTAGATCAAATTGGTTAGGTCTAAATAAGAATATCTCTTTTATATGATCTCCTATAGATATCCCCATATAGATACATTGACTTTACATTTCATACATCCATCCGATTCTGATCTATTTAAAAATCGCTATAAATCAAGTGTCATAGATTTTTGGTTTCATCTATTTTGATTGAAGGTGACCAAAGCTTTAAATTGCTCAATTTTCTCAAGGTAAATGAAAACTGTAAGGGCTAAGTTAGATTAATCTATTTAGTACTCTTGACTTGGTTGGTTGATGGTTGTTATATTTTGTTTGCCTTCGTTGTCAAGTGTGGGTAAGTTTTAATGATTGTATGTGAAATCTTTGTGTTCACTTGAATTGGATTGTTAAGCTTGTTCCGTGCCTAAGAGGTGTTTGATAAATTTCCTAAGGGGTGTTTGATTGTTTCTCTAAGATGATATGACAATTTTTAGTGTGAAAGATGTGGAAATGACGATTGCTTAACCTGAAAGTGATATTTTTATAATTTGATTAAGTTGCCGAATTTCTAGCTAAGTGTTGTCGATTAATCATGTGATTGATTGTTGAGTTGTCAATGTTCATCTTGTCGATTAATTGAGGTGTAGATGTTCACGTTATCGATTAATTGAGTCGTGGATGTTCACGTTGTCGATTGATTGCGTTGTCGATGATCACGTTGTTGATAAATTGAGTTGTCCATGTTCACGTGCAAATTCTCTAAGAATGTTATCATGGCTTGCATGAAAATAAAGAGAGGCCAGTGTGTTATTATTACTTATGTAAGTGATGCATGGAAAAGACGTGGCAATTGTATTTCGGTAATGATTTGCATAAAATGATGTCGTGTACCAAATGTTGATGTTGAACATGTTCAATCGGTGATGGCTAAGTGAAATGATGTGGTGCATTGAATGTTGATGTTGAACATGTTCATGTGCATTAATACTGCATGATAGCATTGAATATTAAAAGAGAAAAGTGTCGTCGTCCACGTGAGAGTGGTGACGTTGCCCCACGTGTTGGGATGCTCTGGGGAGTGTTTTAGGATGCCTTGAGAGTCAATATGTTGTGGAATCGGGACGCCTATTGGATGTACAGGATACCTCGGAGTTGAGATGTCCCGTGAATCGGGATGTGATGAAATAATGAATAAGATGCATGCTCATGTGTATATAAATTCATGGTGATACGGCACTAGGTGATACTAGTGCATCACGAAATAATATGCCATTTGTTTGTATTTGAATCAATGATCTTATGTAATGTTGTTAATGGTTTCTATTGACATATCATGATAGTGAAGTTAGAGCATGTGCTTATGCATTCGTTATTGCTTAAGCTCACGTTGTTTGATAGTATCAAATTGAGTAGTAAGCTGATCTCCTACCTTAGATTTAGAGATTTCATTTATTAAGCTTCGGCTCACTCCTTATTTTTTAGTTTGTAGAATGGTCCCCAGGATATGGTGATGGAAGGGACGAGATGATATGGGAGTCCATTAACCTTTGGGTTGGATGGTCATCTGGTTAATATGAGTATAGTAGTGTTAGATGACCCTGACCTTTCTCGAGACTGTGTATTTTGTTGTGATAATAAATAATTATGCTTGTGAAAAGTTGAAGACATGTATATTGTTCAACTCATGCAATTTTCTTGTAAGGTATGTTGCGAAAATGTTATTGTGTTTCCGCATGTGTAATTATAACTATAAGGACAAACGGAAATGACACATGTCGCGTGTAATGTTTTTGGGCGTCACACACCTCTATCGGTATATCTAGCTTTGCAAGCCTCTTCCACTTCAAAATCAATGGCAACATACCCGAGCTCGAAATCGGAACCTGAGCTAGTCGGCAAATTCTAGAGCCAGAGCCAGAAAGGCAACGACAATGACGAGGACAAAGGCAAAGAAGAAAAAGGAGGGGAGGGCTAGCGGTGGGTGAGGGATAAAGAAAGAGCCTCGGAGAGGAAAAGAGGATAGAAACCTGTTGCAGACGATAGACGTAAAAACATGGAAGGGGCGAGAGAAAGAGCCTCCATTCAATCGAAATGTGTTTTGTTACAAAGGAGAGAGAGCGAGAGGGCTCAGTCCATTATTGCAGCCTGCGCCAAAGGGAAGAAAGATGGGCTTTCGATTTTAATTTTTTATTCCACATCAGAGGACACGTGTCAACTTTTGTATGGAGCTGACTAGGCTCAATCACACCATGTGGGCTGATGACAAATCACTGAATATTTTTTCAGGGAAGAGAGACTTTCAAATAGGTGGGCCCACATTAACCCATGTCGTGCAATGAGTGGACTATTGTATAAGTGACGTGGCACTACAATTGTAATTCCATTTTGTAGACTGGTACACATGGAAAAAAAAAGGAGTCGGTGAAGTGGACTGATGTGTGTTTGCCCATGAAAGAAGGTGGGCTAGGACTAAAACAAGTTCATCGATGGACTCGAGCTGCTGCAATGAAATTGATCTGGATTTTGCTCACTAGCTCTAAATCTTTCTGGGTAGCTTAAGTGAGAACTAACTTGCTGAAGCAACAAAGTTTTTGGCAAATATCTCCTTATCCTCTTATATTTGGAGGAAATTGCTGAAGCCAAGAGCTGAGATTAGACCTCTGCTTACATATGCTACTGGTGATGGCAGAGATACTTTCCCTGTGGCTGGATCCTAGGCATCCTTCAGGCACTTTGGTGGATGTTTTTCCTCACTGAGTTGTTCATGATGCTGGTATACCCATATACGCAAGAGTTGCTGTTGTTCTTGCCGGTGGCGAATGGAACTGGCCTGCTAAGCCATGATAAGAATTCTCGGAAAGGAACTCCATCAAGAAAATTTACTAGTGATAAGCGCCTGGAGTTAAAATCAAAACTAGAGCGGCTACCCTATGTCTATCTTATTCTTTTTTTACTTTCAAATTGACAAGTAACATTTTCTCTTCTTTTTTTTTTGGCCTATCTTTACTCTCCTTTCTCACCATTTGAATATTAAATATACCTTGTTTCCTAAATATATATTTTTAAAGAGGGTACATATTCTCAACTTTTACAACTTAAGGTAGTTATTAGAATTTATAATATATTTTCTTATGACCGTTGCCTTAAATATGTTTCCTAAGTCCATGCCAACAAGTAGTTTGAACCGGTAAAAGTTTTTAGAAGGAAATGTAAAAATTTAGATATTGTTAAAAAGAACTTTAATTATGTTTTTTTAAGAGGAGGTATGTAGTACGATGATTTTTTTGTTTGTGGTGTAAAAGTCAAAACAAAATCTAGAAATCCTTAAGCACATTAATTAAATCGGTATATTATGGTAATAACCAAAAGAATTTGGACTATAAGGGTCATCACGAGGAGATACATGACACCCCATAAAAACCTTTACACACAAACTTACCTTATTATTTTGTTCTTTTACTCTTTTAGTATTTTCCGTCAATGTAATTTTTTTAATTTTACAATTTAAGTGGTGTTTATGAGTAATGGTGTTTAGGGTAATGATCTCATTGTAGGAGTAAAATTTGTTTATTTGTTTGGCTAGCTACAAAAGCTCCGTAATGACTTGTATTTATACTTCTTATAAAAAATATAAAATATTAATTATCAAAAACTTGAAAAAAGAATTAGGTAGGCGAGTATTTTTACATCACCAATATAGTTAACAATAATCTTATAAAAAGTCATGCATTTAATGTTTGAAGATTCAAATGTTAGTGGGTTGATTAAGATCTTCATTTGGTGATTCAACATCGATATTTAATCGAGTGAAGTTTTTATGTTGGGCGATATTTTCCTTAATTAATGTTTATTGCTAAAGACTAAATAGGTGATAATTTGTCCAAGTAAGATATTTTCCTTTGAGATTACGATGATTATGGTCCTAATAGCTTCCAAATCGACTCATAGGGCCAAATGGGTTGGCTTATGCAAGCAATTTCCTTCTGGAGACTGGCCAGCTCATCTTTAAGGGCAAATATGGGCAATGATTTTAGGTTCACTACTAGGTTGGACCCACTTATTGATAGGTCTACTCGATGTGTCAATTATAGGAGTGATCGGTTCTCGGTTCTCAATATGGGAACCGGGGACCGGACCTGGTTCGGTCAGATTCCGGTTCGGTCTAATGGAACTGGTCACTTAGGGTTTAGTTCACATTTTACTAATTTTTATCAACGAGGTTCACTCAAAATTTTGTTCACATTTTACAAATTTTTTAGAGAAATAAAATAAATAAATAAAAGAATTTATAGTCGGTCGGTTCCCCCTTGGAATCAAGAACCAGACCGTCCAGACACCGGTTTCACTTTTAGAAATCGGGAACCGGACCAATATTTTCGGAAACAGGACCAAATCGGCCAATCCGGGCAGTTCCCGGGTTAGACGGTCCGTTTTGCACACCCCTAGTCAAATAGGTAGAATAATAGTAGATGTTAAATGTCATCCTTGTTCTTTGAAATTAAAAATAAATTAGAAACCATTATGTATATTTTGGTTCAAGAAGTAAACTCACATTGTAATAGCAACTTGTACTCCCGTAGCAATGAGGGTGACAATATCGCAGTACGACATGAAAATGGAACATAATCAGTGAACATATCATATCACTGATTCTTTAAACGTGATTGACTATACACCGCGAAATGGATTTAGACAACAATGTCTATCCACGTATGAAATAAGCAACTTGGAGATTTTTACCTAAACAATTTGCAAATATTTGCTAAAAAAGAATCTGAAAAGGACAAATACTTTTTCCCAAGGGTGAAGAAACGGGAAAACCACCCACATATAGATCTGGTCTTTTCACTATTTTGCTGCTGCAGCTCATCCCCCAACCACCCCATTTGCTTCCCCAATCAACCCCTTCCTCACGTTGCCTCTGCTCCCCCTTTCCTTCTCTGATTCCTCTGAGATCCCTTTGTCTCTTTACATTACAAAACAACAAAAAAACAAAAAAACAAAAACAAATTTAATTTAATAATATTTAGAAAAAAAGAGAGAAAAATGGTAGCTTCTTTCTCACGAAAACCAACCAGAACCGGACCCACCTCACTTTGCAATACATACAGAAAAAGAATCACAAATTCACGGTAAAAAAGTAAACCCCCTAAACTTTTTCTTGGACAATGAATGCAATTAAATAGACTATTTCATTTTTTAATTTGATTTTCCCTGTCCGTGAGGTTCCCATCGTTTTTCTTTAAATTACCCGTTTGAGTTATATTACGCAAATTATTTAAAAAAATTTAGAATTAATTGCATTGTGTGACTACGGTTTATGACTTTGAGTGCGATAATACGTTTAGCACCGCAAAAGTAATTGCCCACGAGTACGACATGAATAACATGGACTAAAATTTTCAATACATAAGATAATAAGCCTCAAACCCGACGTAGGAACATCGACTCGATGTTTCTAAACAAAATAAAATTATATATTGTTCGCATTTAGGCATTAAGACTGGCTCGGGCAAAAAGTGATCAAATAGTCCGACCCGGTACAGGTGCACGTGCTCGTGGCGTCGTCGTAGGCGTAGCTGTATGCCTTCGGGCAGGCTCTCTTGAACATCTGCGAGTACGACGTCGGCCCGCACGTCTCCGGCGTCCCGTACTTGCCGGTGCAGCAGTACCTCGGCGTGTTGAACGCCTCGCATGCGCTCTTGCACGCCACCACCCGCCCCGACCCGTCGGTGACCTGCAGCTCCTCCGGGCAAATGTCGTTGATGTTGTACAGGCAGCCCGCGTACTGGCAGTCGCCGGTCCCACCAATCGCCCGCACCCCCATCCCCACGTTGTACCCGTCCACGAGGCTCACGTCGTAGAAGTCCATGCCGCCGGCGTTCGGGGCCGCGACGGTGAACTCCACCAGGGTCGCCGGCGGGTCTCCTCCGCCGATGCACTTGAGCCCGCCGTGGCAGTCGCCCGTGAGGCAGGTCCCTTTGCCGGACCCGTCGAAGCTGCAGTTAGTGCGGCCCCACAAGCGACCGGACCAGCCCGCCGGGGCCTGGAGCTGGACGGAGCCGCCTGGGGCCAGGGCGAAGCCACCGTCGCCGAGGGCGACGCTGTTGCCAGAGAGAGTGCCGGGCCACACGGTGTAACTGCAATGGTTCTGGAGGGTGAAGACCGTCGCTGATACAATAGCATTGCCTGCCAAAAAAAGAAAGAAATCAGCAAATCTTGAACTTATCGAGCGATGAAATCTCGCGATCTTTTTATGTCCAAAAAAAAATAAAAATAAATCTTGCGATCTTTCACTACTCATGCCAAGATTAAGGGGTTAGATCTTGCTTAATCCAAGACTAAAAAGATTTAACCCTCCAATGGGTTGGTGGAGTGATAAGGGTTCTGGGCTTGTGGGTGACTGATCCCAAATTCAAGTCCCTTTGCCCTTCACCTTATCACATCATTGACTGACATTGAGGTTAATCTATGGGTTTGGCTAGTTCTCTCCCGGTTAGTATCTGGCCGGTCGGACTCTTGTAGTGCGGCCGGTGCAGGAGTCTGGGTCATAAAAAAAACTAACTAAATTCATACAAACTCATGCAAACAGTAGATTTTGCATGAAGAGGGAAAAAGTGCAGACATGGAAAACTTCCTAATTGTGGTTAAAATAACCGAAAGAAAGTGAAATCAAGAGAGACCGATCTTCTTTGGCTGACAGAGAGCGTTGAAATTAGTACATACCTATCGAGAGGATGCAGAGGAGGAGGAGGAGATGAGATTCGGAGGTGACGACCGCCATTGATGAATGCTCCGTGGAGGAAGCAAGAACAGGGGCAGAGTGAAGAAAGCGAGAGCTGAGAATCGGGGGAGGTTGGAGCGGTTGTTGAAGGAGGACGTGGAAGGTGAAGAGGGGTCGTGCGTCGGTATTTATACGTGGGGATGACGGTGAAATTCACGCACAGATTTTGGTGTCTATCTTTTCGTGGTCTTCCTTCCTGTTGAACCGGCTCTTCTTGGAGGGAACAAGCGTGGGGAGATGGCGATGCGAATCGAGTAGCAATTCCAATGTTTCCCTAATCTCATTATCTAGAAATAATTATCTAGAAATAAAAAATACATGTTTAAGTATATACCCAAACAAGATATAGAAATTTCTAATAGATTAGATGAAATTTCAAAGAATCCATGATTCATTATATTTACATAAAATAATAAATTTCGAATCGTTTCATTTATGAGGAGTCGGATGAGAAGAAACTCTCATATTCGGTTATGTAGTAGAGGTGGAATTGAGAAAGAACCATCAACTGTAACCCAAAAAGAACCAGATTTATCCCGGTTCCACAATCATTGGCGCCCCACCTTGGCAAGGAGAAAGGATTTTTGAGATATTTTGCGATTATTGTTTGATCGTGTTTCTTGATCGATTCAATCTTGAGATAATAAGTTGGATCTGGGCCATCATTGCCTCGAGATTGAGGTAATATTCTGATCGAGCTATCTCGTTATGAATGTCGTGATCCCCTGGGAATTTACTTTGTTTAAAAAGGAAAATGCCGATTCGAAGTGGAATTATCTATATAAGTGGATATAGTAAAGATTATATAAAGTAAAACATGGTATATAGCCTTCACGTGTTAGTAATGCCGTGCTTAGTTTTCCGGCTCTAGCTTATCGGGCAATCATTCTAGTGCATGTGCAGGAGGAAATCATTAGGAATGTCTAACTCGATGATCGTGACTTCAGCATTGAATTTGTTTGATGCGTCGACATAGGTTGAAATTAACGCTATCGATGATATATTAATTGTAGATGCTAATTAAATACACATGCCCGAAATGCGTGATAAGATTTAATCAATGCTCAATACAGATGTAATTTGGTGTACACACGAGTTGGTGAAAAAATCGGAAAAAAAATTAAATAAAGAAAGAAATAGTGTATGTGTGTTATTTTAGGAAAAGAGTTGAAATTATTGCCCACGAATATTTAATACAAACTCATAATTTACAAACGAATATATGAGATTTGATGATACTTGCATTGCTCGTTCTAAATTATAACCTTTTTCCATTATTTGGCTATACACACTCTATTTTCCTAAATTATAACCTTTTCCATTATTGAGCTATACACACACTATTTTCCATTATTATAATGTGTTCTTTTTTTTTTGTTATTTCTAACGTACACATAGAAACTAAGAATATTGTCTCTGACATTGAACATGACATGATGGTATTGTTCCTGCCGCGGCACATGTCCCTAATTAAAGTACAATTATTTCAAAAAGAGACCCAAATTTAGTCACGTGTACCATCCTATGCTCGGGAGCTTATTGCCCGTTGGTCGGAACGTATCCATGAAACAGAAAAAGTATTCAGTGATTAGGTATTGCCACGTCATATGCTGACGTGGCATATGCTTTTGTACTGAAATCCAATGGAAAATAGACACGTGCCCATGCGTGGCAATGAAATAAAAAAATCAAAACCAAGCTTTTATTTTTTCTCTCTCATCTTTCTCCTCCGTCTACTGCCATCTCCTTCATTTGGTCACCGGCGGAGGCGCCGGCGCTGCGTCAAAGCCGACCATTACTGCTCGTCCGACGAGCCATTGTCGCTCGCGGCCTTCCATCCACATCGCACCGCCCTGTCCATCGTATGAAACTTCCCTTGTTTTTTCCTTTTTTGTTCGGAATGAAGCTTCAGTGGGTATGAAACTTTTTGGTTTTCTCGACGAGCCATGGCCTCAAATTAGGAGTTCGTCCTGGAGATGGACCATCAGCCTTCCTCTGTTTTCCTTTTTTGGTTCGGAACGAAGCTTCCTCAGTGGGTATGATGAAACTTATGGGTTTTCTCGGAGATGAACCATTAGCCTTCCTCTGTGTTTCCTTTTTTGTTCGGAATGAAGCTTCCTCGGTGGGTATGATGAAGCTTTTGGGTTTTCTCGAAGAGCCATGGCCTCGGATTTGGAGTTCGTCTTGGAGATGGACCATCAGCGAGTTTCTCTAGATTCGAAGATGGAGCTTTTTGTTGGGAAGATCGAGCCCAGCGACTAGTTCCACAAGGCCAGATCTGGATCGACAAGCAAGAAGATGGAGCTAGGACAGGGCGGTGCTCTATCGATGGAAGGCCATGAGCGACGACGGCTTGTCCGATCGGCTTTGACACAGCCCTGACGAATCCGCTGGTGACAGTGGAGGAGATGCCCGTAGACGGAGGAGGAAGATGAGAGAGAGAAAACAGAAGCTTAGTTTTGATTTTTTTTATTTACTTGACACGTCATGGACACGTGTCGATTTTTATTGGCTTTCAGTACAAAAGTATATGCTGACGTGGCAGTACCTAACCACTGTATACTTTCTCCATTAAACATGTTTAACACCTAATTAACACCTTATTTCTTAGTTTGATGGCAATTGATTTGGTTAATCTTTTCGTAAACTTGGGTTTTGTCTTCAAACTATTGATAGTCTTAAATGGGAAACAAAGTCAAGAACAAAACGTCGAAGATCTTTTCCAGAGTATTTTACGTCTTCTAGAAATTAATATTTTCATTAAAGAATGACGTATTTGAGGGAAGTGTCTTGTCAAAAACCAACGATTGGCTAATTGAGATATGGTTCTTCTTTTAGAGATACACTCTTTGATGATTAATGCCCACATCAATGTGGCTATAAACGAGGATGAATCTCTCTGATTACCTTAATCTACCATCAAAAAAGCATCTTATATATATAGTTACCAAAACGCTGATATGATAAAATAATTACTTTCCGCGTTGAATCCTACAAGTTTTTTTTTTCAATAGGGTATGGTAAATATTATACGTATATGTGATATTAATATTGCAAATATATTATAGGCAGCTAACACAGATATTTGCAATAGTGTTAAGGATATTCTTGACTGTCATCCAGTGCTCTTCCCCTGGATCAGACTGATATCTACTAGTAATGCTTACAGCATGTGCAATATCAGGTCTCGTACATAGCATAGCATACATTATGCTCTCAATAGCAGATGCGTAAGGTATCTTTGCCATCTGCTCTCTTTCTTCAGGAGTGTTGGGACACATCTCCTTGGAAAGATAGATTCCATGCCTAAAAGGCAATAATCCTCTTGTGGAACATTGCATGTTAAAACGTGTTAACACTTTGTCTATGTACATAAACTGTGAGAGGCCAGTCAATCGTCTCGATCTATCTCGATAGATCTTGATACCTAAAATATAGGTTGCCTCTCCTAAATCTTTCATGGAGAATTTCTGTAACAAGAATAATTTGATTGATGATATCATCGGTACATCGTTCCCGATCAAAAGTACATCATCGACGTACAAAATTAGAAATGCAATTGCACTCCCACTGACCTTCTTGTATATACAAGGTTCATCCGAGTTTTTGATGAAACCAAACGATTTGACTATTTCATCAAAACGGATATTCCAACTTCTGGAGGCTTGTTTGAGTCCATAAATGGATCTCTTAAGCTTACACACCTTCCGACGTTCACCATTGGATTCAAAACCCCGTGGTTGTTCCATATAGATGTCCTTCTCAAGAAAACCATTTAGAAATGCCGTTTTGACATCTATTTGGAATATCTCATAATCTAGGTGTGTAGCTATAGCCAACATAATCCAAATGGATTTTAGCATGGCTACAGGTGAGAAAATTTTGTCATAATCGATTCCTTCTTTTTGACGATATCCTTTCGCCACCAACTGTACTTTGTAAGTTTCAACTTGACCCTCAGCATTCATCTTCCTCTTGAAAATCCATTTACAGCCAATTGGTACAATATCATCAAGCAGGTCAACTAAGGTCCAAACTTCATTGGAATACATTGAATCCATTTCGGATCTCATGGCGTCTAACCATTTACCAGAATCGATGTCCGACATCGCCTCCTCATAGGTGTTTGGATCACCAGGTTGATCACCATCATTTACAATAAATAATGGTTCAATATGTTCAATCAGGTGTCTATAACGAGCAGGTGGATGAGACGTTCTCGTACTCCTCCTGAGAGGTTGTGTATCAGAAGCTCCTATTGAATCAGAGATCGGTATTGGAACTTAGTTATTTGGTACTTCTTTGTTCTCTTCTTGCAAGACTATTTTCCGCCCAGCACCACCTTCCTGGACGAACTGATTCTCCAGAAAAGAAGCATGCCTGCTGACCGAAATTCTTAGGTCAGAGTGAAAATAGAAATAGTATTCAAGAGACTCCTTTGGATATCCAATAAAGCGACCTTGTTCAGACCTAGCCTCCAATTTTTCCATTTTCAGCTTCTTGACAAAAGCTGGACTACCCCAAATCTTAATATGATTAAGACTTGGTTTCCTACTATGCCATATCTCATAAGGCGTAGTTGGAACAAATTTGGATAGCACTCTGTTCAGTACATATGTGGCTATCTCCAGGGCATATCCCCAAAGAGATATAGGTAAATTGGTGTAACTCATCATAGATCGCACCATATTTAATAAAATGCGATTTCTTCTTTCAGATACACCATTGTGTTCTGGAGTTCCAAGAGGTATCCACTATGGTACAATGCCATTATCCTTAAAATAGTCTAGGAATTCAGTACTAAGGTATTCACCTCCTCGATCAGATCGAAGAGCCTTAATACATTTTCCTGTTTGTTTCTCAACTTCAACCCTAAATTCCTTGAACTTTTCAAAAGATTCGGATTTATACTTCATTAAATACAAATAACCATACCGTGACTGATCATCAGTAAAGGTAATGAAGTAAAAATAACCACCTCTAGCATTTTCATTTATTGGTCCACACACATCTATATGTATCAATCCCAGTATGTCAATAGCTCGCGCACTATGTCCCATAAAAGGCACTTTGGTCATTTTTCCTAAAAGACTTGCCTCACAAGCTGAGTATGGCTCAAACATTGATGGATTAATATACCCATCATTACTCAACTTGTTGATTCTGTCTTCTCCAATATGACCTAACCGGAGATGCCAAACATACTTTGGGTTTGGACTATTTCTAGGGCGTTTATTAGTTATGGCATTTATATCATTATTGTATTGCTTATTGACATTGGTAATCGCATTACCGGATATTGTAATGGTATAAAGATTATTGAGTAGTAAGTCAGAACCAACACATCTTTTATTATGATAAATAGAACATACATCATCAGTAAAAGAAAATTCATAATTCTCTTTACTCAAACGTTGTATAAAGATGATATTCCTAACAGCATTGTTATAATGCAAGCAATTTTTTTAATACCAATACATGTCCCGAAGGCAAACATAAACGAAAAGTCCCTATAGCTAATGCAGCAACTCTTGCTCCATTTGCAAATGTTAGGACAATTTCATTTCGCCCCAGCATCCTGCTTATTTCTAAATTCTGCAAAGACATACAAATATGTGAGGTTGCAGCAGAATCTAGAACCCATAAGTTGGATTCAGCACTAACCATAAGATTAGTTTCAATAAGCATAGACATCATACCTTCGCAAGATTGGTCCTTAGGCTTGACCTTCAAGCTCGCAAGGTACTTCCTACGGTTTCTCCTCCAGTGCCCTTTGACACCACAGTAATGACAATTCTCTTTTTCAACTTTGGGCTTTGATTGCACAGTATGTTTCACAAGCCTCTTCCATTTTTTTTCTTCAAAAGAGTCTTACTCTTTGAAGAAGAAGCCTTAGCCATAGCCACCACATTAGGTCTCGTGTTGTGCATTTTCTTCTCATAAACTACCAACATGCTATGTAACTCAGCAAGAGTTTTCTCCATCTTATGCATGTGGAAGTCTTGGATAAAGCCAGAGAAGGAATCGGGCAGAGATTGGAGGATCAAATCCACAGCTAACTCATTATCCATAATAAGATCGAGCCTAGCCAACTCTTCGATGTGCCAAATCATTTTCAAAGCATGATCATTAACCGATGATCCCTCAGCCATCCTCATACGGTACAATGCCTTAGATATCTCATATCTAGAGGTTCGACCATTCTCATCAAAATATTCTTTTAAGTACAAGATGATCGACCTAGCATCTTCCATAATTTCATACTTCTTCTGCAATTCATTGTTCATTGAAGTAAGCATGTATGACCTAACTTTTAAGTCATCATCATGCCACTTATCATAAGTAACGCGCTCCTCTTGGGTCCCACCCTTAGGAAAGGAATTTGGCATCTTTTGATCAAGCACATACCCAATTTTCTCCGAATTGAGAACAATTCTCAAATTCCTCACCCAGTCAGTGAAATTGGATCCAGTCAAATAATTCTTGTCATGTATAGAAGCGAGTAGGTTTGTGGTTACCATTTTCAGAGTAATATTATAGCTATGCAGAAAATAAATTGTTAGCTGTTGTCTTTCAAAATAACCATTTCATTTTGGCCTTTAAATGAAATAGTGCCTCTCACTAAATTTTTTCGAATCTCGTACTCCTTATAATGGGAAAACGATAATCTTTGTTGGGTAAAGATTACTAGTGGGGATTGGAGTCCCACTAGCCCATAGCCCGCCTCACCTAACAGTTATTGGTGTTCTATAAACTTAGTGAGTGAACCAACTTGTTCAATGCATCATATGCAAGTCCCAATCATAACTTCGGCCTCTAGACCATGAAAGTCTCACCTAACAGTTATTGACATTATGATCATAGTTAAGTCTAACCCATCATCTCATGCAAGTATTGAAAACACAAACGATCCCCTCACCTGGCAGTTATTGGAAATCGTTCGGCTTCAGTCCCACAACATCATATATATAATGGAGTGATCCAATATTATAAATGGCAATTGACCCCTATGTATCCATAGCTGGTCAATCAACCATTATAATGTTGGACCAAACCACGACGATGGAAGGCCACGAGTCCGAAACCCGTTTCGACTTAATATAATTAATAAGGAGGTTTGGGTCGTTATTAATGGTCTCACTTTGCACATTAATCAATTTAACATGCATAACAACTTAATAAATAGATATCAAATTCATAAAAAATCTATCCTACATGGTGATCATGGAATTATGGCTTAATGGGTCTCGAGCTAATGAGCCCCATTTAACCATTTTAATATTTTAATAATCGAGGCCTGCTCTTCACTTCTTCTTGGATCCTTGAACTCTTCATGGACCGGGCCCAAAGAGCTATCCGGCTTAATGGCTCCTCTCTCTCGTAACGTTTACAACAACAATTGATTATACTAAACTATACGAAAAATACACTATAAGAAAAATAAAAAGAATGATGCAGCCTCCATTTAATAATTACAACCCCAAAAATATCTGTAATCATCATACATTCATCCATATATCAATCATATTGATTAACGATTTTTCCATGATCATTACCCTTCCTCGCGAACCATAAATTCTAAATTTAAAGCTTTGGAAGGCACAAATTAAATTCTGCGCTGAATCAAATTCATGGCCGAGCAACGTAAGCCACGTCAAGAAATCAAAGCCGGTGAAACAAATTTCACATGCATGATTCCAAGTGATGGTATTGTCGCCTCTAGATTCATATTTGTGAATCACTTTGCAGAAGACAAAAGCAAAAGAAAACAAGCTACAGATTCTTGATTCAAATTGATTTAGTTCCAATTTTTGCTCAGTTGATCAAATTTATCATATAAATTAATCAACTTTTATAGGACTCTTAAGAGTAAGCAATTCTCTCAACAAAGTAAATTGGCCATTGGATAGCAAAAATATATATGAACCAAAATCAATTAAATGCACGATAACGCCTAAGGATTGGCTCTGATACCACTGTTGGTTTTCTTGAGAACATGCATGGTTAAAATTAAATATAAATGCAGCGGAAAGAAATAACCATATATGTATCTCCAAAAGCGTTGTTCGTGCATTTCAATGAAAAATCGAAAGACCATAGGGGTTTAATCGGATTATCTCTCGTAACGTGCCCAAAACGATTTCGGTTCGGATGTTGTTCAGTTCGAGCCCCACAACCGTCGGACCTCTAGTTCAGACACACCACCAATCGCACGACGAACGGAAGGAAAAATTTGCGGATAATCACCAATAGAATTGTGCTAGCAATCTTGTGGCGACAATTCTCCGCACTTTCGATATTTCAGTCATAGCGTCGGAAGAGAGAAAAACGTGTTTTCTTCATTTATTGCAACTGTTACTGATCGCGCTTTAAATGTAGCGATCAGCAACAATTGCTGATCGCACTTTTAATGTAGCGATCAGTAACAGTTGTTGATCGCATGCACATGTGCACATGATCAGCAACGGTTGCTGATCATGTGTATGCACACGATCAGCAACAGTTTGTTGACCATGTGCCACCCCTTTTTTTTAAATAAAATTAAAACGCACACGGACAGCAATTATTGCTGTCCATGTGCACTTTTAAATTTATATATATAAAGATAAATATATATACAAACATAGAAGTGCATGATCAGCATATGTGTATTTTGAGAGCATCATATGCACATACGCCCATGACAAAAAATTGAATTAAATTAAATCCCATTTAATTTAATTTCAGTCCGACTCAATTCGATTGCAAACATTTTTGCAATATTGTCTCTTCCGTACAACGTTATCCAAAATTGGTTATGGTATATGACATTCCTAGGTTCATCACTAAGCTGGTAGTAAGACTTGCACTAACACATTAATACTCCCAAGAGAATTGATTATCTCGATCAACCTCTAGGTCCTACAAGCCATGATTGACATATAGCAATATGTCATGGCTACCCGGACAGTGTGAATATTTTAAGAACATAATGAACCCGTCAGCTTTGACTACAGTGTAATTCAATCCCTCTGCCTTACTATGTCCCGATCGAACAAAGACCATGGAATATTTGTCAAGCCACCAATTCGATCATATGCACAAATCTAATTGACATGCATTTTATATGAGATATGAACAGTTCATTCTCGGTTACAACCTCGGCCGAGGATTTTAATGCAGTGTTAAGATTAGATTGCATAGGACATCATTATTGTACCTTGCATGCAATAAGGAGACAGATTCCATTTTGCGCACACGTGTAACTTTATATGTGAATAAACTATGGCCATCAAATACAGAGACGGATCAACGAACCATCAATATGCGCACCTGTGAACTATAGCCATCCAACATACAAGCCAACACTGTACCTCAGGTCTAAGGATTATTTACACAAGACTAGAGCACGAACAATTAGACATTAACCATGCTAAAAGCTTCCATGTTGCTAATCGTTCTTGCATGTCACATTCAGTGAACTTGTCTAATACAAACACCCGTGTTCTAACACGGGTATCGCAATATTCAATGACTTGTGACTCGTCATTTCCTTGAGTATCCAATACTTATTGGTAAAGTTACGAACACACCGATCTCAACAATATCATTAATATACACTCAATGATCCATCGACCGAGAACAATTTAAAGATTCGGTCTAACTGTGAACCTGTCACATATATTCTTAACGTTTCAAGAATAGGTCCAGTCACAACTGATCTTATGGAATCATTCATATATTTAAATAATTGGACAAATGAATGAATATTTTCTTGCCATTAAATAAATAATGTAATTGAAAATATAACTTAAATCTCTAACATGTAACTGTTACATGATAACTTTAGAGCATACATCTAACAGCAAGAACCCTAAAAGGACAAAGACACCTTCCCAAAGTGTGGACATATAGATCTGGTCTTTGCACCATTTTGCTGCTGCTCATTTCTCCAACGATCACACTTGCTTCCCCAATCTCCCCGCATCATCACGTTGCCTCTGCTCCTCCTCCTTCTCCTCCTCTGATTTCATTTTAATTTGATTTCCTTTCAATAACCCGTTTGAATTATACTGAACAAATTTTGTAAAAAAATTGAGAATTGCATTCTGTAATTAGGATTTATGATTTTGAGTGCCATAATACGTTTAGCACTGCAAAAGTAATTGCCGATGAGGACGACAATGATAATCAGGACTAAAATTTTCAATACATAAGATAATGAGTTTGACGTACGAACATCAACAGTGTTTCTGAATCTTGACCCCTTAAAGTAATAATAATAAAATTTCGACCAAAAAATAGAAATAATAAGTAAAATAATATGTTGTTTGAATCTAGGCATTAAGACTGGTTCGGGCAAAAAGTGATCAAATAGTCCGACCCGGTACAGGTGCACGTGCTCGTGGCGTCGTCGTACGCGTAGCTGTATGCTGTCGGGCAGGCGCTCTTGAATATCTGCGAGTACCGTGTCGGCCCGCACGTCTGCGGCGTCCCGTGGTCGCCGGTGCAGCAGTACTCCGGCGCGTTGAACGCCTCGCACGCGCTCTTGCACGCCACCGTCTGCCCCGACCCGTCGGCGACCCGCAGCTCCGCTGGGCAGTCGGCGTTGATATCGGCCAGGCAGCCTGCGTACTGGCAGTCGCCGGTGCCACCGGTTGCCCGCACCCCCATCCCCACGTTGTACCCGTCCACAAGGCTCACGTCGTAGAAGTCCTTGCCGCCGGCGTTTGGGGCGGCGATGGTGAACTCCACCAGGGTCACCGGTGGGGATCCTCCGCCGGTGCACTCGAGCCCGCCGGGGCAGTCGCCCGTGATGCATGTCCCGGCGCCGGATCCGTCGAAGCTGCAGCCAGTGCGGCCCCAGAAGCGACCAGACCAGCCCGCCGGGGCCGGGAGCTGGACTGAACCGCCCGGGGTAAGGGCGAAGCCGCCGTCGCCGAGGAGCGCAGCGCCGTTGCCGGAGAGAGTGCCGGGCCACACGGTGTAGCCGCATTGGTTCTGGAGGGTGAATACCGTCGCTGACACAATAGCATTGCCTGCCGCAAAAAAGAAAGAAATCAGCAAATCTCGAACTTTTCGAGCGATGAAATCTCGCGATCTTTTCACTACTCATACCAAGATTGATGGGTTAGATCTAGCTTGATCTAACACTAATTAAATTCGTACAAACTCATGCAAGCAGTAGATTTTGCATGATGAGGGCAAAAGTGCAGACATGGAAAGCTTCCTAATTGTGGTTAAATAACCGAGAAAGAGTGAAATCAAGAGAGACCCCTCTTCTTTGGCTGACAGAGAGTGTTGAAATTAGTACATACCAATCGAGAGGATGCAGAGGAGGAGGAGGAGGAGATGAGATTTGGAGGTGACGACCGCCATTGATGAATGCTCTGTGGAGGAAGCAAGAACAGGGGCAGAGTGAAGAGAGACAGAGAGCTGAGAATCGGGGGAGGTTGGAGCGGTTGTTGAAGGAGGTCGTGGGAGGTGAAGCGGGGTCGTGCGTGGGTATTTATATGTGGGGATGATGGTGAGATTCACGCACGGATTTTGGTATCTTTTCGTGATCTTCCTTCCCGTTTACTCGGCTATTCTTGGAAGGAAGGAGCGTGCGAGATGGGGATGTGAATCGAGTCGCAATTCCCATGTTTCCCTAGCTGATCCCGGTTCGACAATCATTGGCGTCCCACGTTGGCAAGGAGTGTTGTAATTATGGAGTGTTAATGGATCAATAAATATGAGCAAAACAAGATAAGTATTTTCAATTTATGTATTTCTTATATTTGTGTATCTACTTGATTCATGTATCTTTAAGATTCGTGTATTTACTTAATTTATGTATTTCTTGAGTTTATGTATCTCCTACATTCTTGTATCTATTTAATTTGTATTATTCCTAAATTCATCTATCTATTTAATTCATGATTCATGTATCGTTTCTATACAAGAATCCTAGAACTCTATAAATATATCTGAACTTCTTCGTTCCAAGATCACTAGAAACACCTATATCTTTTGACTTCACTTTTCTCTAAGTGTGCCTTCAAGAAGTGCTTGATAGAGTTCGTTTGTATAGTGCTAATTCATATGGGTTCAAGGTGTTGTATCTTAGGATGCGTAGTTCGCAAAGTTGCTTAGCATCGTTGGTAGGAACTAATCACCTAAAGGAGATTCAGTTAGCCATACCTTACCTCCAATTATTTTTTTTTGTTATTGGTTTCTCAAAATTTTTTATTTTCTATTTACAACAAAGAGTGTTACGTATTCTTCATCCAATACGTTAGTTCTTCTTCATCTCCAACAATCTTAAGGCAATTAGCCGTTCTAACTGTTTGTTGGGTTTATCATAAAATCAAGATGGCAACAATCAAGTATCTAATGATGTCCATAATATTTCTGGAGACGTTCCAATGGTCGTTTCGACCAGTGAGGTTCAGACCTCGTGGCCTGGTGTTGTGGCAGCAAATGCTGCGAGCCTTCGAGCTAAATCCATCTATTATGGTATCGGTGCAAGTCGTTTGACTAATGTACCAAAGACTGTTTCTCCAAATAGTATAGGCCAAATGGTATATGGCTCAATTTCTGGAGGGAAGGTTTAACGGGTTTTGTCTAGTTTGATGGTATCACCTCTAGTAATTTTGAATGAGAAACCAGAGAAATTCATTGGCGTGGGCTTTAAACATTGGCAGCAGAAGATATTCTTCTATTTGACCACGGCGAATCTAGTCAAGTACTTATCGGAGGTGTGCTTGATAATTAGTCCAGATTAGCAAGATGTTACGATGCTTGGGGCGTTGAAGGCTTGGAAGCATGGGGACTTCCCATGTCGAAATTATAGCCTTAACTGTTTGGTAAATTCTCTATATAATGTTTATTGTAACATTGAAATTGCTAAACAATTTAGGGAGTTCTTAGAAAAGAAATGCAAAACTAAGGACGCGGGCACTAAGAAATTCGTGGCTGCCAAATTCTTGGATTTCAAGATGGTGGATTCTAAATCTGTTATGAATCAGGTCTAGGAATTACAAATAATTTTGAATGACATCTTTACAAATAAATCTATCATGAAACGGACTTAGTGAATCATTTCAAATGGCAGCTATTATTGAGAAGCTGCCTCTGGGCTGGTCGAACTTCAAAGATTATTTGAAGCACAAACAAAAAGAGATGAGCCTTGAGAATCTCATTCTGTGCCTCAGAATTGAGGAGGACAACAAGAGCAATGCAAACCCTCCCATGGAACCAAAGGCTAACATTGTGGAGTTTTCCAATTACAAGAAAGATAGAAAGAAGAAGAAGTCCTTTCAAGGAAAAGGCAAGCAGTGGAAACTGTCCTAGAAATTCTAAGAGACATGGTTTATTTGTAATAAGCCTGGCCATCGAGCGAAGGATTGCAAGAAGCGCCCAAAGAAAAGCAAAGGTAGTGGTGCAGCTAGGCAACTAAATTTGATAGAGCATGAAGATGATGAGACTTGATTGCTCTGGTGGTGTTTGAGGTATCCTTGGTGTCGAACAATACCAACTGGTGGTTAGACATAGTTCCACAATCACATTTGTGTAGATAAACACTTTTTCTCTTTTTACGAGCAGGTTGAGTAAAATGAGATGATTTATACGGCTAACTCTACATCAGCAAAAATAGCCAAGCAAGAAAATGTGATTTTGAAGTTCACCTCCAACAAGGAGATCATTCTACAAAATGTGATGCATGTACTAGAGATTTGGAAGAATCTCATTTTTGGCCCATACTTGTCAAGAAGGGGTTCAGAATTGTATTTGAATATGATAAGTATATACTTTCCATAGGGGGAAGTATGTGGGCAAATGGTACTTGTATAAGGCCAATGTGGCTGTGATTAGTGTAAACTCGAAATTCTTGTACCCAAAGACTATTAATAAAGAGAAGTCTTCAGTTTACACTGTTGTCTCATTATCTATGGCATAATAGATTAAAACATGTAAACTATAGTACAATGAAAAAATAGCAAACTTGATGCCAATTCCAAGGTTTGAGTTGGATGCATGTTACAGGTGTGAGACTTATGTTTAGGCTAATATTGCTAAGAAATCTTTCAAATCCATCAAAAGAATGAGTGAACCTCTACAGTTAATCCATAGTGATCTCTGTAATTTAAAGGTTCTAGAAAATAGAGATGGAAAGAAGTGCTCCATCACTTTTATAGATAATTGTACTCGATTTTGCTATGTTTACCCATTAACTAGCAAAGATGAGACTATATCATGTTTATCAAGTATAAAAAATGAGCACGAGAACTAACTTGATAGACAAATCAAAATACTCAGTTCTAATAGAGAGGAGAATATATTTCTTCCAATTTAAAGAAGTTGTGTGCTAGTTTGGAGATAATTCCCCAAACAACTACACCTTATACTTCACAGCAAAATGGAGTTACTAAACTGAAAAATAGAACATTAAAGGAGATGGCTAATGACATGCTCTTAAGTTCAGATTTACCCCGGTACTTGTGGAGAAGACAGTTTTAACTGCAAACTATAATTTAAATAAAGTATCTCACAAGAAAACGGATAAGACTCTGTATGAATTATGGAAAGGAAGGTTGTCATCCTACAATTTTTTAAAAGTGTGAGGGTGCCTAGACAAGGTGGCTATTTCTCCTCTTAAACAAACTTGGTTGGGGTCTAAAACGATGGATTACATATTCATTGGCTATGCTCAAAATAGCAGTGTATACAAATTTTTGGTTCACAAATATGAAAATGTGGAAATCCATGCCAACACTAGCCTAGAATCAAGGGATACTACATGCTTTGAGGATACATATCCTATAAAAAGAAATCAGGGCGAACGTTCTCAGAAGATATTAGAATATCATAATTTGAGAATGATGAAGTTGAGGCTGAAGAAGCCAAACTTTGAAGGACCAAGAGGTCACAAATTGAAAATTGGGACCTAATTTTCTAACGTAAGGTGAGCCTCAAACGTTTCAAGAGGCAATATAAATAAGAAGCTGTTGAGAATGAGATTGATTCTATCATAAGAAACCACACTTGGAAATTGGTTGAACTTCCACAAAGAAATAAACCAATTGGATGTAAATGGATCTTCAAAAAGAAAAGCGTAAAGCTGATGGTTTCATAGATAAGTATAAAGCACAGCTTGTTGCCAAAGAATTTAGACAAAGAGAAGGTCTAGACTACTTTGATAGTTATTCACCTACAATAAGAATAACATCAGTTATGATATTGATTGTTATAGCTTCGCTATACAATTTGCAAGTACATCAAATGGATATGAAAATTGCATTGTTGAATGTTGATCTTAACAAGTAGATTTGTGTGGAACATCATGAAGGATTCAAGGTTAAAGGACAATAACACAAAGTGTGTAAGCTTGTCAAATCATTGTATGGACTTAAATAAGCTCCTAAACAATTGCATGAGAAGTTTGAACATGTGATAGTCCAAAATGGATATAGAATCAACGAGTATGACAAATGTGTATACACTAAATCCACAACCGTTGCATGTGTACTTATTTATCTATATGTCAACGACTTGCTGATTTTTTGAGAAAACGCTGAGGTTATCAAAATCACCAAGAATGTTATTAAGAAGAACTTTGAGACGAAAGACTTAGGTATTGCGATGTTATATTCGACATCAAAATTCTAAGGAATTCTGATGGTTTAGGTTTAACACAATATCAAGCAGCTAGAGTATTCTCAAGTTATTGGCAGTATCATGTACGTCATGAACTGCATTAGATCGGATATTGCGCACTCAGTAGGAAAACTGAGCCAGTTTACAAGTAATCTTGGTCATGAGTATTGGAATACTCTTTTGAGAGTGTTAAGTTATTTGCAAATAACCAAAAACTATGTTCTACAACATGACAAATATCTAACTATTTTGGAAGGCTATTATGATGCCAACTAGATTTTGGATTCCAATTAATCGAAATCGACTAGAGGATATGTGTTCACGCAGGAGGTGCTGTAGTATCGTGGAAATATATAACTCTATAAATAGATTTGAACTTCTTCGTTCCAAGATTACTAGAAGCACCGACATCTCCTCACTTGAATTTTCTCTAAGTGTGCCAATTTCAAGAAGTGTTTGATAGGGTCTTGTTTGTATAGTGCTAATTAACGAGTTCGAGGTATTGTATATTGGGAGATATACTTCGTGAAGCTGCTTAGCACCGTTTGTAGAAACTAATCGCCTTAAGGAGATTCAATTAACCGTACCTCACCTCCATTATTATTCTTATTTTTTTTGTTATCGATTTCTCGAAATTTTTATTTTTTGATTACCATAAACAGTGTTGCATATTCTTCCTCTAATATATTATTTCATCTTCATCTCGTAGAAGGAAGAAGGATTTTTACAATATTTCTCGATTATTATTTTATCGTGTTTCTCGATTGATTCACTCTTGAGATTATAAGTTGGATATGACATATCATCGGCCGATTATGTAATATTCTTATCGAGATATCTCGTTATGAATGTCCTCATCTCCCAAGAATTTACTTTGTTTAAAAGAGAAGAAAGGCCAATCCAAAAGGGAATTATCATTGATATCGCATTATATAAGTGGATATATGATATCTTTACAAAAATAGAGTTATTTTACCTATTTTAGGTAACAAATAATGCAATATTTGTGAGAAAATATTTGGATGTCCTTTTATTTATTCAAATTTTCCTTGTTTTTGCAGAATAATGAGACATAGAGAAAATAAGAAAAAAATGATAAAAAGAGAAAAGTTAAAAAGTGGATACAAAATCAGGAATTGTATGATTTATTCCTTAATTTTATGCAAAAAGGAAGCAATTTCCATGTGATATGAGTCTTGCATATTATCCTATAAATAGGATAACATCGAGAGCTTAAGGGCACAACTGGTTTTCTTTTAGATGGTTGTTTTTTTTATTGTTCTAGAAGTTTTTCAAGTATTTTGGGGAAAAGACAAAAAGTGATGACAAAATTCTTGTTCTTTGATTCAAGATGTTGAGTTTAATTTATATTCTCGCTTCTTTTTCTATTATGTTCTAATTTTCTTTTATTAGGGCTGCGATGTATCCAAACCATGATGATATGAATTTCATGTTTTTTATGTTTTGTAAGTGATTTCATTTATGTGAGTAATATATTATTGTACTTAATGCCTTTAAGTGACTGGCCACTATTTGAATGATCTTATGTGCATGTTTGAGATTGAGAAGTGACAATATGTAATTACTTTTTATAATATATAACTATGAATTTAATGTGGATAATGGCATACCGTTTTATTTGTATGGCTTTCCATGATAAGGTAGTCCAAAAGATTCATTGTAAACCGGAAATATTCATAGATTTCAATGCACTTATGTTTATTTAAATTTATGTAAAGATATAGTGGATTGATAAACTGAGTAGATTTGCTATACTTAGAGATAAGATATTAAATAGACTAGGAAATTTCGCTATCACATGTTTGATATTATTCTTGTATGCACAATGATATGAAATTCATATTAAGTGGTTATGGTGAAATCGGATGCTTTAACATATTTATTATCTTGATTAACTGCCTTTAGTTTCGAGATTTTGATTCTAATATTATCAATTTTCATTTATTCTCAATTCTATTTTGATTTGTCAAATAAATTTTAGAATTAGTCTATTTTTAATATTTAATTGGTTTATTGATCAACAATTTCTATAAGACGATACTCTTCTCATTATTATATTACTTATTTGATACGTTTGTTGTCACGTTCATTTGCATTTAGAATTTCCATGAACAATATAGTCTAGGTTATATATAGTAAAATGTAGTATAACTTTTATGTGTTTTTAATGACGTGCTTAGTTTTGGCGGTACCAGCTTATTCAGTAATCATTCCCGTGCATTTGTAGAAAGATAGTATTGGGGATGTTCGACAATCGCGACTTCAGCACTAAATTTGTTTGATGTACTAAGGCTAATAATAATATGTTAATTGTAGCTACCAATTGAATAACATGCCCAAAATGTGTAATAAGATTTCATCAACGTTCAATACGGACATTATTTGGTGTACATATGCGTTGGTGAAAAAATCGGAAAAATATTAAATAAAGAAAGAAATAGTGTATTTGTGTTATTTTAGGAAAAGAGTTGAAATTATTGCCCACGAATATTTAATACGAACTCATAATTTACAAACGAGATTTGAGATTCGACGATATTTGCATTGCTCATTTTAAATTATAACATTTTCCATTATTTGGCTATACACACACTATTTTCCATTATTATAATGTGTTCTCTTTTTTTTTTTAAATTTCTAACGTACACATAGAAACTAATAGAGTCTTGTCTCTGACATCGAACATGACATGATTCTGCCGCGGCACATGTCCCTGATTAAAGTACAATTATTTCAAAAAGACTCCCAAATCTAGTCACGTGTACCATCCTATGCTCATAAGCTTAGGGCCTATTTGACAACTTATTAAATAATAAATTTTTTTATTTTCAGAATCAGTTTAGGATCAGAAATCTGTTTGTTAAATTTTTTATACCCGGATACAATTTTATAAAAAATTATTCTCAAAATCAGTTTTAGAACAGAATCAAGAAGCAAAAAAAATAGTTTCTTGATTCTGGAACAATTTTTCCATTTCTGATTCTTCTTCATTTTTTTTCTTTTTTTTGGTTTGTTGTTATTTTTTGGCCTGACGGCCACCACCCGCCGGCCGTTGGCGACCGACTGCAGGCCAGGGTCGGCGAGGGCGGCTTGTGGTTGCGACAGCGAGGCCGCAATGGCGAGGCTTGACCTCGCCCAAATTTGGCGAGGCCGACCTCGCCGTCGCCACCGGCGAGGGCGGCAGCGAGGGAGGCGGCGAGGGCCACGATGCCCTCACCAGCCCTGGCGTGTGGCCGGTCGCCGGTGCGCCAAGGAAGAGAAGAAAAAAAAAGAAAAAAGAAAGAAAGAAATATTAAAAAATTCAATATGTTATTAATAAAATGAAATTTTATGTAGTTACCAAACGCATTTCTATTCTTTTATTATTTTAAAAATAGAAATTTTGGACAGTTACCAAACGCTTTCAAATATTTAGAAATTATTTTTGAGTACAGAATAAAAAAGAATCATTTCTGATCAAAATCTGTTTTCGGACACAGAATAATTGCCATGCACAGCCTTAATGCTCGTTGGTCGGAAAGGATCCATTAAACATGTTTAACATATAATTAACACCTTATCTCTTAGTTTGATGGCAATTGGTTTGGTTAATCTTATCGTAAACTTGGGTTTAGTCTCATCACTATTGATCATCTTAAATGGGAAAGAAAGTCAAGTACCAACGTCAAAGATCTTTTCAAGAATATTTTATATCTTCTAGAAAAAATCAATGATTGGCTAATTAATATATGACTCTTTTTTAGAGAAGAACTCTTCCAATGATTAATGCCCACATCAATGGGCATTTACTTTTAACGTTTGACGGCACCTCTATATATATATATATATCGTTTAATATGAGACAGTTGATACCTTTGAAAGAATTTAAGATATTGACACGTAAGACGTAACTTTTTTCACAATTTTCTGAATACAAACTTTTGAAGGGAATTCATTTGAAGCAAGTGCACCATAATATCTAAGATTTGTCGTAAAGTGTAATTAAATATTAAAATTTACATATAGTGTGATTGAGTTCAAACATTTTTGCAATATATGCAAATTGGATATAGCTTGATTGCACAAAATGGATATGTGTTAGAATTTGTTGTGGCACTATTCAAAAGTTTTGGTGCAATTATCCTTATCTGTTTTAAGGTCTATGTCTAAATGAATTGTTAAGAAATATAGAGTGGTTTTAACTTCAGTATCAAAACTTTTCGAGTGATTACTCGAATACCGCTTTCGTAAAAAAAAAACGGACTACTTTAGTGCCATCAATGACTTGGGTTGTTGAAAAATCTGACTTGGTAATATTTTATTATATAACGTCTAACATGGCTCGTCGGCAAGATGAACTCAGTAATTAAACCTATAAATGACGTTGTTTAAGGAATTGGGGCAAAATTTAAGGCGTTCTTAGAGAATCCTAACCCTAATTCCTCAAAATAAGGCAAAATCACCTTCAAAAATCCGACATGTGGAGTCCAAGAAGCCAATGCCACCGAGATCCTCGACACATGAAATCGACGGCAGACGTAGTGGTAGAGGAGGCGAAGCCAACGACAAGTAGTCCTAATAGAAGAGAAACTCATCGAGGTTGGTTACAGAGGAACCAGTCTTTGCAAAAGTGTTGAAGGAGGAGAATTAGCTAAAAATTACGACCCGGACAATGGCGGAACCGCAGAAATTGTGAGTGTAAGGTCGACATTGAGCCATTCGCTAGTGTTGGAAGACGTTTAGGCTGCGTTTGGTCGACCGGATAAAAGCCAGGATATGATATGTTTTATCTTATCCTGTGTTTGGTGGTAGTTCATGATAGGATAAGGTTGGATATAGACTGGACGAGGGGGTGGGATAGATCCGGATAGGATTTCTAATGCTTATTTTTCCAGAAACCCTACGCTCCACTCGCCGTCATCTTCATTCCCACACATTGTGCGCTTTCACCAAAAAAATTTCTCGGCTTTTTTTCCTTCACTGACTCCTCCGGACTCGTGAATAGCAAAAAAAATATTATCCTATCCGACTTTAAATCCGTAATCCACCAAACAGTGGACAGGATATGAAGAAATCTCAGGATTTCTTATCCTATCCTATCCAGTCCACTAAACGCAGCCTTAGAGTAGAGGATAAGGATTCGATGAGCTTGGGATGTGGAGCTTTGGTTTTTCTTCGATGGAGGACATGGTCGACCTGAGAAGTTTCGCTTGATTGTATACTCGTCAAGCTTGCTCGTGTCTTGAAGATGATAACTAGCGTGAAAAACCCTAGACATTGCTCTGTGTAAGAGAATTTCTTAGAGAGCGAGAGAGATTTGTTCACGTCACCACGTTGCACTTCTTTTTTAATAAGAAAAGCCACATAGGAATAAAAGTTTCATTACAAAAGCCACATGGGATGGGATGACTTATTGGATTTTGTCTCCGAAGGCACTTAACTTATTGTTTTGTCAATGATGTGGCACTTAAATAATCGTTGCAAAGTTTTAACAATAAAATGAGTGTTGTACCGAAGTTACGGCAATTCTCATGCCATTTCCCCCCGGTTTACAAGCGCCTTAAGGGGAATTGAAATCATAACACCACGGTCCCACATGGAAGGAAAAAGAACTTAGGAAGTGATTCAAATAATTAAAACTCCACTTTCAGGTGGTCACCATCTTGAGTATTTCTTTTGAGAGCGCTGATCTATGGACTGATCTAAGTCATTATTAATAGTATTAGAGTAGTGTACCAAAGCATGGGAACTGAGTTCCACGATGCTATACTAAAGTGTAATTTATACGTTAAAATAAAAGTTGAGTACTGATTTGAAAGTGAGTTGAAAGTTGAGTTAGGCACGTACAAAATCTTTCTTATGTGTCAACTAAAAGTAGCAACTGGTAAGCACGTTATTACCTGGTTTTACACGTGAGGAAATACGCTACGGAGAGCATCTTGGTGAGAAGTAGCTATCTGAACAGGAAGCATAGAATAAAGAATGGTTATAACCCTAAGAAGAAGGTGGTCTTGTTGATAGGCAAGAAAGACAAGAAGTCAAAGACAGGACCAGTGGTCCTGTGACTTCAATCATGCTTGTCAAGTGACAACTGGGCCAAACCCTAGTGTTCTTAGGGACAAACCAATCGTGGTTATTTAGGCACTCGTTCGTGATTTTGTTAAAAACGTCTTGATTCCGGTCCGTAGAAGACAGTAAATGCATCATGGGGCATCGTGTCTTTGTCACGTGGACAGATCATGATGTTCGATAGTGCTTGTCCTCGCGGAAAGTGTGAAATACCATCCTCATAATATTTACGATAAGTGTAATACATGCATGTTAACATTCAAACGCCCTAGCTAATGAAATTCGGTTTTTTTTTTGGTATATCAATTAGGTGGTATCCAGATCAAGTTCACATTGCGACAAAACTATTCGTTTAACCAATTCCTCAAATATGTTTTTCCGTTTCGATTTTGAGAGATCTAGACAGTTCTTGTTGTCATCTTTAGAACCCCTTTAGCCCAGATCAAAATAAGGCCGACATGCATAATAGCGATCCATGTCACTGGCGGGATTCGGCCAATGTTAGGAGGTTTCAATTCACACCTAATCCAAAAAACCAGAAGATTTTAACCGACCAACAAATAATCCTACCTCATCGTCCAACTCCAGCACCTATCTTTCCTTTTCTCTCTCTTGGGAAGACTTCAAACTAGTGTGTGATGTCGGTTAATTTCCTAACAATTTAAATTTTAAAAGGAATAATTAGGTAATTCGGTACCGAATTATGAGCACAACGACTCGGCTCATTCTACAAGGGCCAAATTCACAAAAAGGATACTGAAATAGTCATATAAGGCGGTGACCATTTGAACGTGTTGAATTATACATCTGTGAACAAAATCTTCTCTCATTCAATGAGGGACCCTGAGATGTTTACAAAACCCAATTAGAAAACTAACGTCCTCGACAGGGTTGTTCCATATCACCCAGCAATACTCCACCTAGATCGATATATGGGTTGCCATCTTAGAAATCTGTTAAGAGATGCATCTCGTATGAGCCTCCTCTCACTTCATCGACCACTTCCCACCCTCGTTGAATCATATAAGAACCTAATCCATCCACGAATCACACATCTATTGGATACCATCTATTAAGACTCGGTTCACATTTCACTTGAGCCAAACCCTCAAAAGGAGTAATGACCACTCGAGAATAGGTGTTAAAACCCATATATTACTTAACTACGGTTTCTCCCATATGATGCGAGACTCTAGGATGTTGGATCAGCTTAGCATTGTTGATTTGTTTCTCGACAATTAAACTCTTAGGAGAAAAATGATTTGTGCAACAATTATTTTCGGGGAGGGAAGATTTTTGGATGTGTGCATAGGTATAGGCCCAATATGATCTACACAAACGTGGAAAGCGCGTTCTCTGTGTTTTCCTGAAGAAGCCCTGCAAGCTAGCCAATCATCTCTGTACCTGCAAGACATTGTGACAAATTTCAAAACCTCATAAATGCGTTTCTGGATTCGATTCCTTAGCGAGGAAGACAAACGAGTAGGTGCTACGAATACGATGCTCCTATGTTTTGGATTTTAGTTAGAATTCATATAGTAATCATAAAGGGAGAATCACCTTAGAATTTTGTTTGTCTACGACTCGTGCAAGGAAAAATTACTCAATCAGTTATAAATTTATTGTGTGGATACTAATTTAACCCTAAACTTTTGGATTTTATCAATTTAGTTATAAACCTTTACGCGAAATTTTAATATTATCCTTCTGGTCAATTCTCGCTGGAAATCGCTGACATGATGATAACGTCATTGTCGGCTGTTCTACACGTCAGTGATTTCTGGCGGAATTGACCAGATTAACTATATTAGAATTTTGTGTAAAGGTTTAGAACTAAATTGATAAAATTAATAAGTTTATGATTAAATTGGCATCCATACGATAAGTTTAGGATCAATTAGACGATTTCCTACTCGCAGAAGGGCCCACAATCAAATTGAGATCCCTCGCACAACAACGTACATAAAGTCTAAACCGATCACGATTCATGTCGTAGCACGCGTTTTAAAAAGTGGGATTGTCCAAGATGGGTGAGCAACTGGCCGGTCAATCTAAAGCAAAAGAACAAGTGGTTTAGTTTGGGAGATAGAACACGGTGATGCCGACCTTTACGTGTCTCATCAATCAGTCATGTTGTTAGCTGGTAACCTAACCGATTTCGCCTCATCCAACCCGAAATCGCGCGGTGACAAAGAAAACGAGAACGGAACACACGGAAAGAAGGTGGACAAAACCCTCCTCCATCTTCACCAGAATGTCGCAGTTAAACCCCACCACGCTCTTTCTTATGACACTTGGCAACATAGCTCGTCTCGCTATAGCCCTGTCAAAGTTCTTTATCATTATAATCAATCTACGCATGGGATTACTTGCATGAGGGTTTGCGTTTAACTCGACAAGACAACGTATAGTTCCGTCACCGTCGCTAGTTTGTAGGCTTATGGGAAGCTTCAAAGCGCCGTGTAGCGTAATGTGTACCAAGGGCCTAAAAAGATAGTGACGAGGAAAGAAATTATACTTGTGAAGTACAGCGATGTATGTACACGTTATGACGTTAACTAATGTGCACTTCACCTAGAATTTTCTTGTCGGTTCCTTTGATTTCGAACCTGGATCTTCACGATGTGGTCTTGGATTTGATGATTTCGGCTTTCAGCGTTTTCTGGAGGATTTGGGTTAGTTGGTGGAAAGACATGGATTGAATTTGTTGATGAGTTTTGGTCTCGAGGCCCCTTAGCCTCTCAAAAAAGGTTAGAGGGTGGGATTACGTAGAAGTAACACCGGAAGTGAGATGATATAAAGTGGGCGAGGAAGGAGGAGCAGGCGATTCCGGTCTACTACTCAAGTACACATTGGAACGACTTGCGAGATAATCGTAGGAGGGAGCAAAAATAGGAACACTAACTGCGGGAGGAGCGATGGCTGTAGCGGGTACGGTGGAGATCCCCATTGGAATTTAAGAGAAAGAAGTAGTCACAAACGTCCTAGAGGCAAGAACGGCAGCAAAGTAAGAATTCTAGCGAGACAGAAGCTGCAGGAACAATGGCGAAGTCATAGTGGTAGGAATACCAACAGATTTGCAGCAGCAAAAACATCGAAAACTCCTTGCGGCATAAACACCAATCACGGGGGAGTTGTGCTGGCAGGAATAATAACCGTAGAAAACTTCCACTAGAGGAGCAACTGCTTGCAAAAACAGAAGTAGTTAAGAAGCCATCACAAGATTAGTTTTCATGAAGATACCACACTAGTCGTCAGAAACAATTGGGGCATCTCTAGCCACGGTAATATTATGGCCGTCCTGGTGTAGAGAATTGGCGGTGGATAGGCTGTCTGTGTCGGGGGAGGTGGGCCAATGATAGGTTGCCGCGTGTTAGAAGGACATGGGCCGACACTAAGCCCACTAGAAATGCTTAGGGGATAGGCCGAGCCATACCTAATGAGCTCCGCTCCAGCCCACTAAGTCAAAACTCTCTAAAATATCCCTATTGGAAAGGAATTACTTAGGATTCTGCCACCTATCGTAAATCATTCCTACAACTTGCAATGAATCCTTGACAATGGCATTTGCTAGTAAATTCAAGAAATTATAGCAAGATATTAAATATCTATAAATGATAAAAATAAAAGGCCAAAATTACCATCAATAGAGTTTTGACATGATCTTGCATCTTCGGATTCTAACCTGCGAATTGATGAGTGTATGGTGACAACATCGAACGAAGAATCGGTGATACCGATGTAGACTCGTTCCTCCTATTGTCCGATTTCAACTCCTCCTTTAGGAAGGATGTTCTAATTGGCAACGATGGTCGTGAGCCTAAGCTCGATGAAGTTTCATGTGACCGAGGTGATCAATGGTCTGTTCCTAAGGCAGCTTCCTATGCATCCTGAAGTTTGGTCCAACATTAATCGATTGATAGTAATTAACATCTATTCATAGATGGATTGCTTGCTTTTAACTCGACAAGACAACGTATTTCCGTCAGACTCACTAGTTACAGGCATTTAGGATGCTTCATACTCATTATTGTTTTATTATTTTTTCCATATATAGTTGAAACATCACTACATCGCAAAGACAAGATAGCTAATAATCCCCTGCATGGATTAAATAGGGAGGAAATCATTGTGTAACCAAAGATCCGCATAGGAAAAGTGTACGAGGAAATGGGAAAATTATCAAAAAGGTTTTAAACCTATTATACAAATACCAATTCAATTCTAAATTTTTTAATTTGACCAATTTTTTTAGATTTGCTAATTTGGCCAATTTAGTTCTAAACATTTTGACGATTTGCCAATGTAATCCTTACAACCAATTTTGCCCGAAAATCGCTGACGTGGACGCCGGCCATCTGACATGACATGGCTAATGCTAACGGGGATTATTCTTTTTATTTTTTTAAGAAAAAAGAAAAAGGAAATTTTTAGAAATTTTTTTTAAAAAATTGTTAAAATTGTCCATATTAGGACAGTTGTGCCACGCAGTATAGTTGGCATTCATATCATCGATTTCCGGCCAATTTATGCTGGAATGACTATATTGGCAAATTGTCAAGAGGTTTAGGATTAAATTGATCAAATTAAAATGTTAGAATTGAATTGACATGCATAGAATAGGTTTGGGATTTTTTTGATGATTATCTTCCAAGAAAATTCAGCTGAAAAAGAAAGTGACAAGGAGAAAGAAGGACACCTCTTAGATGACTCTACTTTTCTTCATCTATGATTAAAGGAAAAAAACTCTAGCCAATCATGTCTCTTATTGATGAGTTCCACATATGAATATCGCTCGCGTGAAAATTTTACTAAAATTAAATGTCCATCTTTGTAATTCACCAATAAGAACTCCCGGGAAAATGCTTGAAGGCATGAATCTTTTAAAAATTGCAAATTGGTATTTATGATTTTGCATTATGTGTATTCGTATGATCATATCAGGTGAAACTATAAATTTGTCTTCCTACTTTTGTTAAAAGGAAAAAGATTTTGCAAATCTACAAACCTGAGGTGGCACTTCCCTATTATGATTTATTTTCTCCCACTAGTCGCGTCATACTATGGTAGTCGGAAATAATTTTTCTTTTAAATGTTCATGAAAAATATTCGTCGTTATTATAATATATGTGAAGTTATAAGATGTTATTCTGAGTATATATCAATCGTGCTATAATGATAAAAAAAAACTTGCATATAAAGTAAGGACCATTCAAAGTAAAAGATTTTAAAATACTATTGTATCTAATTGTTGTGTTTCATTATTACTTTGTACCATATCTAATGAGAAATGGAAATCAATATCGTGCGTATTTGTATGAACATAAAAAGGCCTCAAAATTTTGGAATATAGATGATAATTGACGTGTTGCATCTTTTAATTGACTGACGACAAATATGAAATAAATCGAAAACCGAAATATTTGTACCAGATGTCTCATATGTATAAAAAAAATCATTTTAACCACGAACAACATGCGATAAATAGAAATTTTACTGAAAATCATAAATGAGTATGTATAGAACTAATTTCATATCAACCTGGCCCCTCTCTTCTCGGTTTCCACGGTGCATCTTTACCCAGCAAAGCCACCACTCTTCACTTAAGGACCAAATTGAAAAAAAAAAGAGAGTATATTTTAGGGATTCAATTGCATAAAAAAAAGTTTGGAGACCTGATTATGTATTAGAGACCTCCGATGCATTTATCCCTAAGGCGTGTATAAAGAAAGGTAACAAGAGAGCATTTTGCATGGGCTGAGTACAGATAGAGTTGTCCTATGTCAACTACCTAGAAAGAGGCCCAAACACAGGAGGCTTCAAGCCCTAAATTTCATGTTGAAATTTTGTGTTGTATACATTTCGTATTTGATCCCCTACCTACCAAAGGAAGAATCATGTCTTTTTGGGAGGGCAATTCTCGAAATCTTGACTATTATCATTATTGTCAACATCAAAATCAGGAAGACAATTAGCAAACATTCACGTCCCTAAGTACACGAGATAGCAAATAAATAAATAAAAATTAGGTTATTCCAAAGCTGGCGTCCACGTCAGTGATTTTTTACAAAAATTAATTGGAAGGAATATATAGCAAATTGTCAAGAGATTTATGAGTTAATTAATCAAATTGAAAAATATAAGATTGAATTGGCATCAGTACAATACATTTAGGACTTTTTTGATAATTATCTCTAAGTTATTTGCCTCATGAGACGGCTTTTAAGAAAATGAATTTTGAGGAAAGGCAGATTTAATCTATTTAGTTGATTTTTTCCTTTTCCCTTTCTTTCTACTTATCTATTTAATTAGAAAGTAGGGATAATGACAATGATTCCAAGCGGTCAATGAAAAATTTAGTTCTAGCAATTAAATTTCCGAATGTTTTTTAACGCATTTAATGTTTTTCCATTATGAAATAAGTTGATACCTAAGTTGGAGAGTAATATTCATAACCAAATTTCAGCACTTAAATTGATATGTTGCATCCCAACCAAAAAAAAAACTTGATATATTGCATTGATTCACACAATGTAAGAATCTGCAGAATTATATTAGTGAACAACATTACTTAATGTGTCTATAGGAGCAATATTTTCTCCATCCCTAATTGGAGAAATGCTTCCGATTGGTGCGTTATATGTTATTGACATCATCCACACGCAAAATTAATTGAGATTACAGGTTGGAGATCTCCATCTTTATAACCCACTAACTTATTCATCTAATTAGGGATGGAGGAAAATATGACACTGTTCATAATGTATCCTTTGATGTATCGAGATACAGAATGATCATTCGTATTATCTCATACATGAGAAGCATGGCATCCCACGGGGCTGCTGGGTTTTTCGATGATAATTCAAGCCATTTCCTCGATTCAATCTAAACCTTGCTAGTTATTTTCTCTTCTCTAATGAAACTGAACGACCTTTAGAATTACGACGAAATGTCGTGAGAATCTCTATTGAATGACTATGTTTACGAACTCTGGACGTAATTGGAGCACATTTAGTCATATTCACGCGAGGACAAGAAGTAGTTTGAAATATAAGATTAGAAAAATTTTGGGTCGTTTTTAATTTTATTAATAAACATGGTGGAGGAAAAAGCCAAGAGGAACAATCCCATATGGTCATCCCCCCAAACCACCACAATCGAACCTTGCTTATAGTGTAAGGAATTATTTATTTGGATGGGGCATAGTGGTACCAATTTATGTTTGTATTTAAATTAAATTCCTAAAGTAACATCCTATAAGAAAAACTATATAGAATTGTATATGAATATCAATAATTTTCATCGAAAGAGGGCATACTTAAACGATTAACTACTTCATATTGGTATAATTTTGTATTTTCATAAACAGAATAATCGATTTCGATATTTTCCACAATGGTGTGCAATGATGGCTTACGGCTTTCATAACACGACCTGTCATCGTGATTCGAACGACCTACCATTGTGATTTGATTTTTTATTTGATTACTTGTGATATATATTGGCAATGATGACATAAATGGTCTCTGAATTTTGGCTAAATATGCACTGTGGTACATGAAATTCAATTTATTCAATATGATCTCTGAATTTTAGCTAACGGGCAATGTGGTCTTTGAACTTTGAACTTATTCAATGTGATCCTTAAACTTTTGATACACGTTCAAACTAGTCACTGGATTATACGAAAATGTTCAATTATACCTGAACTTAAATAAATAGAAGGATAATATTGAATATTTCCGTATAGTCTAGGAACCAGTTTGAACATATACTAAAAGTTTAAGGATCATATTGAACAAATTGAAAGTTCAGGGATCACATAATATATTGAGATAAATTTTAAGGGACACATTAAATAAATTGAAAATTTATGGAGGATTCAGAGGTCATCTGCGTCATTTCCCCCGTATTTTAATCGGACTTGAGTCAAGAAAATCAATGGCACACAAAGGACTTTGCAAAACACGCCCGAAAATTTGACCACAAAAAGGACGAGTCCCCCATCGGACGGTCGAGAATGGAAGGGCCGGACATGGGGCCCCCGCTCGGGGGATGCCAGCCGCACGATGACACGGTGTTCGTCTCGGGCAGGTGCAGATTCCTTTCCGGGTCTTCTGAAAATGTCAACAGGAAAATCCACCGCACTGAAAATAGCAAAAGAACAATAAAGAGACGACTTTGATGCTTTGAACCGGTTCATCAATGGCGTGTTAGAACTGGGTTCATTCGTCGGAGATCGCTGGTCGCTCCTCCCGTTCTCCCCATCTGGATCGATCCGTCGATCGGCCGTCCAGAAAGGTCAGTGTGGTCCTCTGTTTATGGCTAGTTCGAGCGCTTCTGATTGAAGCGTTCCAATTCAAAGGGCATGAAATGGTCCTCGCTGTTGCTGTTGTCGTGGTCATCGATTATGAATTCGCTTGTTTTTGGATATGGGTCGACGCCGAATCTGTTTGTGTTTCGTCGAATGATCTTCGGCGTCCGGTTGTGAATCATCGCTGTTCTTTGCTCGTTATTAGATGTAGAGGTCGATGTCGAATTCGTTGGCGTTTTTGTTGGTGAATTTCGGAATTTGGGTTGCTGGGTGATTGTTTATTTGGCTTGCGATGTTGATTTGGCAATCTCGGAAGGGATTTTCTGGTGGTAGCGTTTGTTTGGGATTGAGGAGATTGATTTTCTGATATTTGATCCTTCAGAGGAATTGATCTTCTGGGCATGCTTCTTGGTGAATGCGTAATGTAAAAGGGTTGAGTTGATTTTGGTAGAAGATAATTGCTTTCAAGCAATGCATCTTGTGGTTATGAATTTGCGGATTTTGTATTTGTCAGGTCAACCAATGGTCTTCTTGAATTAGCTTCAACCATTGTTTGAAACTTTTTATCGTGCGGTATTATGAAAACCGTCACTTCATATTTTTCATTCGATCTTAACGGGGGTTGTGACTTGTGATTGGGTGTGTAGGCAATTGTATACTGAGCTATCTCAAGAATGGCTAGTGGTTTTGGGGAATCCTCGAGCAGGCCACCCCAAAGCCCTTCTTGCTCAAGCAACAATAACAATGATGCTGGTAATTTCGAATGCAACATCTGCTTGGACTTGGCTCAAGACCCTATTGTGACTCTGTGTGGGCATCTTTTCTGCTGGCCTTGCCTTTACGAATGGCTCCGTGTTCATTCCCAGGCACAAGAGTGCCCAGTTTGTAAAGCCCTTATCGAGGAGGAGAAGTTGGTTCCATTGTATGGCCGTGGTAAAAGCTCTAGTGACCCGAGATCAAGGTCTGTTCCAGGTGTTAACATCCCTCACCGCCCAACAGGGCAGAGGCCTGAAACAGCTCCTCCTCCTCCTCCTCCTGAACCAAATCTGTTTCACCAGCACGGACTCGGGTTTAGGGGTGGCTTGGGTGGATTTGGGCCCATGGCAACTGCAAGATTTGGGAACTTCACATTGTCCGCGGCTTTTGGTGGTCTCTTCCCATCATCATTGTTCAACTTCCAGCTCCATGGGTTTCCTGATGCCGCCATGTATGGTGCATCCCCTGGATTCCCATTTGGATATCCCCATACGTTTCACGGTGGCCATCACCATGCACATGTATACCATCATCATCCGAGAGGCCAAGGACAGCAAGATGTTCACCTGAAGATGTTGCTTCTGGTTATTGCTGTCTGTGTGGCTTTTGCACTCTTTCTGAATTAGAAGGATCGTGCAACTGAATGCTCAAACTGCTAACCAATTGCTAGGTTTCCCATTTATCTTGGATGTATATGTTTCTAGTGCATTGGGGTTTAAGTTGTCTTCTCGTCAAGGAAATTGTCTATAAAGCTATATCAGTGGTGTGGAAAACCTGTATTTAGGATTTTTGTAGTTTGGATAATATCCAATCCTGTGTTCTTTGAGTTGCTTTATGGGATTCATTACCTGGTTTGAGACATGAAAAATGGATCAGTATGGCTCAGAGGAGGTACTCCGAGCACCTGAGCTTTCTGATGTCTTCACCTTTCCGTACATATTAGTTGATCCTAGAATCACTTTCCTGAGATAACAGTAGCGTGTTATGTGATGATAATCGTTATCACGATCTCTTTCACTATTTTCACCCTGTGTACAAGGGCATCTGCGGTAGCTATTGTATTGGTCCGCAGCAGCAGACAAATAAGCAGTAGCAACTCAGTTTAATTTGGCTTTCCTATTTATTCTGGATCATCCTTTCACTCCAAATAATGTGTGGCTGACCCTCAATATGGTCTCTGTCCTAAGGCTTCTTGCTGATGCAATTAAGGGCTGCAGCCACCATTTTCAGGATAAATGTGGCCTGCTAGATGGTGGGATTTGGTAGTTTACGTAGATTTTGATAGCACGAGCTTCAGAACATTCTTCCTCATGGACATTATCTTGTGCACTTATTTTCTTTGCGATTATCCAGTCCTCATCCCTTGTAAAGTAACAGGACCAGGACATATGGAAGCACAACGAGGAAAGGTTCTAATATTGAGAGGTCTGATAGCCAGATACTTGAATCACGACAACGATTTCTTAACTGTGGACAAGAGCACAGGTCAGGACTTACAGGATTTCTTTGGAGCATGTACAATTAAAGACCATTACCTGTTGTTTGTGTCGACTACTAAGGAGAGAAGCATTATTAATTCTGGGGCGAAGCTTCCTGAGAGTTGTTTGTAACTAAGCTAACCAGAACGAAGATAGCATCACCTGTTTGCTACTACTATCATGAGAATATATGAGAAATTTACGAATGTTCTGCAAAATGGTACGTACAATCTTACAAGTGAACATGAAGTTTGATGTAACCAATGTGTGTGGTTTTTGGAATTGAATTAGCAATAGAATTGCGTTGTCAAAGATTATCCACGAGCCGCTGTATGATCTCTTCCATTTCCTTAAATAATTCCCATTGCGTACGAGGGCATGCTTACGTGATGAAATTATATCTGGCGTCAATGCCATAGACAATTCAAAGGCCATCAAGTTTCTTCCGTTTATGTGGTCGTTTTGATATGGAAGAACCGGTCTGTCTGGTGAGCTCATCATCTGGAGCTCAAACCAACAGAATCCAGATAACATTTACATGATCAGAAGACTTCGGACATTGTCATTTCCAAGGGTTAAATTAGTCGTTCTTGCATTTACTAAAATGGATTCTGATATTCAGGAATATATGATACACATGAATTTGAGGCATGTTCATTATTAATGGTAGCTTAAGATGTCTGTCTAGTAATTAAATTCATGTAAGTCTGACATTCTCCTACTCATTCAACTGGCTTTTGGTCTAATGAGATGCATTCTTCAACTCTTAAGGCAGCAAAAGGACACCCGCATAACTTTGTGAAATACTGGACCTGTCAATGGTGGACTGAGGGCTTTTCGTTTTTTTATCCATGTGGTCGAAACTAGCGCGAGTCCCACAAGATTCCATGGCTATAATATTTCCTGGTTCTTGAAGGGTGTAGTATATATGTCTCCTAGACTTTCAAGGTGCGTGAAATGTTGGGTTGGCGGCAATGGAAACTGTCTGAGATTGTACAATGTTCAATACACGAATAAGAGACCGACCATTACAGCTAGTGACCAGCCCAAGGCACGATGCCCTGTTTTCCCATCACCTGCATTGACACTATGACAGTTCTCCACTTTTTAGGAGGTGATGGGTCAAACGAAAAGGGCATGTGGACGAAGGTTCACTCTTTCGTTCTTTTGCTGTTGCCTGTTTCTTCTTTTTCTTCTTCTTCTTTTTATGACATTTTCTTTTGCAGAGTGATAATGGGTCGACTGAATTGGGAGACCCACACGGTTGTGGTTCTTAGGAAGTACAAGGACTTCGGATCTTTATCCCATTCGTCATCCATTCTTGAACACACCCACTCGTCATTGATTTCACATTCAACTTGTCCATAACTAGGACCTCTTTATAGGGCCATTGTCCTTACGAGGTGATGGACACGGTTTGGGGAACAGGACCAGCCCCCCTCATGCTGAGGTAGGATGTCCCGCAAGCGCTTGACCGAACGCCTATTTGATCTCTCGCTCCTATGCAACTTGGCCTTGTTCTCAAAATCTGTCATTGAGCTTCCTCAACTGGGTCTGCTTAGTTGAACTTCATGGTTCACGCCTAACCGATGTTTTAGCCGTGCCTGACAGCTACGAACCGTAGGAGCGTGGGGGTTCACAGAATCGTGGGTTTGGCCTTTTTTCAACTTTAGGTGACCAGAAAATGAGACTAGACTCTGAACATGGGTCTCTTGAATTATCCATCTACTGGCTCTTTAGGATATTATCTAGACTCGTTCTAGTGATACTAGATATGCATATTGAACCGCACTAGAAGAGATGCGGACTACCACCCATATCTTGTAATTGCTAAAAAGCTGCTCTTTAGAATATTATCTAGACTCGTTCTAGTGAAACTAGATATTCATATTGAACCGCACTAGAAGAGATGCGGACCACCACCCATATCTTGTAATTGCTAAAAAGCTGCTTTGAGGCTGATACAGTAGGAAGCAGAAACTGCATAAATGTGTTTCCGCAGAAAAGAGATAGAAGAAAAGAAACTGCACATATGTCATTGACAATATGTAATTAACAGCCACCTACATTTTCTTAACAATGAACATATGAAATGGGCCACGCAGATTTCAAAAGAAGTCTAATCGCAACCACCAGATTTAGACTGGCCGAATGAAACGAAATAAGAATAAAGAAAGACAGAAGGGAAAAAACAAAGAAGCAGAAAACCCAGACTTTGGCTGAAGCAACAAGGTTGTATGAGAAGGAAGGTGGCAAGTGTGCGTTCAAGAGATAGAGACTTGGACTCAAAGCAATTCCATGTGTTTTTCAATTCGGCTCGTTTGTAATCATCAGAATTTGATTGCTAGTTTTCACCTCTCTGGACTGCGATAGTTCAACACCTGAGAAGGAGGGAAGGTCAATGAAAAGAAAAAAAATGAGGCTTTGTCACTGTTGTTGTTATTTCTCTTTTCTTTTTCTCTTTCCTTGGCCTTTCATTGATGATGAAACATCAACACCCCTCTTATGCTCTTTCAATTCTGCCCGGTGGAGTGAATTAGTTCCCAAGCTATATTGCTAGTTGCCTTTGTCATGGAGCAACCAATTCGTTCATATGAACCCCAAAAGCAGAAAGAGGCAAAGTGACATTAGAAAGAGAGACCCTTATATGGAATGTCCTTGATCCCAAGGGAAGAGCTTTTACAATTGCACATCAGTTACCGGTATGCAAGTTCAAACGGGGTCATAAACTTCCTTTTCTCAATGTGATGTTGCAACTAAGGCAATTTCACCAAGGTGAAAAGGTGGAGGTATCAATGAATTCGCAGCAAAAAAGCTAATTAACCAATGTCGGGGTCAAGCGTTCCGAGACTAGAATTTGGGTCACCTATTTTCGGTCCACTCTAATAAATAAAAATTGTTTCGTCAGATAAATATGTTTCCTTTTGTGTGTGTTAGCAGTCAAGTGGCGTTCGGGGCAGTTTTCACACACTTCGACCTATCCGCCTTTAGTTACAATCTTAAGGGCACACTCTCCTGCATTGGAATGTTGCATAATATTCTAAACGAAATTAATAACATATAGAAAGTCATAGCAAGATAGGTTTATAGAATTGTGCAAAGGGTAGGAAAATCATATAACAAGTAAAAGAATGTAAACGCGAGAGATAGATAAAAGAGATGGAAGCGCCAAATTTGACAAGCTCGAATGCAAATCAATAAGTCATTTTTGGCCTATATTTAAAGGCAAGGGGAATTAAGTTCTAAAATATCACAATTTAAATCAAGATAAATAGCCTAGAATTCTAGATGAAATCTAATGTTCAATAATAAACTAGGAAGGCTCAAATCAAAAAGGTGGTTGTGAGACTTCTGCCCTGTATCGACTATACAATTTAATTTATGTTAAGAGCAAGGAGGGTATGAAGATAGTTTACCTACAAAAGATTAAGAAAAGAGAGGCCTTTTGAAAAGATTAAAATGGTTTAAGGCGAAAGCAACTTCTGACTCACCCACCTATCGGTGGCCGTGTTGGTTTGTACTCAATTCCTTTCATGAGAAGTCCTAGATTCAAACTCGCCCATCGGTGATTTAAGTGAGGGGTCGTGGTGGTGGGATGCTGCGCTAGCTCCCCTCGAGAACTAGTCGGGCATCATCGCTGGTTTGAGCCCTAGTTCGCCGATCGCGTGAACACCTCGATTATAAAAAAAAAAAAAAACTTCTGACTCCATTACCTAATTTACAGCCTCGTCTCCAATTCCCTCCCAAACAGATCGTCTCTCCATTTTTTGGCATGTCTTATTATTCACTTCACAAACTTAAATGACAGCTACACAGGGAGGAGAGCAAAGCCAGAGAAAGTGAAATATCAGAGACAGAAGAGGACCCATCACCAAATAACCTTTAAGACCTGCCACTGCTGATGTGAACTCAATCAGAATTACATTGACAAAAAATTTCTCTCTCTCTCTCTCTCTTCGCCCCAAATCTTCCGGTTTCCCAATTTTTTCCTTGGTTTTAGCTAGTAATTAGGGTTAATACTACGAAAAATTTAAACTAATATATTTATAACAAAGTTATCCTAAACTAATTTTTTTACCATCAAAAACTATAAATCGGTACACTTGTGACAAATTTACCCTCTATTAAATTAAACTAATATAAAAAAAATCACAAACTAGTACACCTGAAACAAACGGAGGATAAAATTCCAAACTGCTACATTCGTCAACTGTCACGTGTCATTTAATTAAGCAATATAATAATAAAATTTAACGGATAGTAAATTTATTACAGGTGTACTAGCTTGGAGTTTTTGGTCGGTAAATTTGTCATGTATATCGGTTTGTGGTTTTTCGTGATAATAACCCTAGTAATTATGTCCCTTTAAATCAGAGAATTCTTCTTAATGCCCAAGCCTTCATGTTATTTACATAGCAAAATCTGAAGTAGGGGTTGGTCCAATATTCTAAAGTTTCTATGCTATAAAAAGAACATTTGTCTCACATAATAATACAGGCCCTCTCCTTCTCCCTCTTTCCAAATCCTGACAAAAGTATGCCTGAACAACCATTCCTCCTCCTCCTCCTCCTACTCCTCTCCTCCGTTCTCTCATCCAATGCCACCGCCACCGTCGCCGCCCGCCGATTCAAGGAGGCCCCGCAATTCTACAACTCCCCGGACTGCCCGTCCATCGCGGAAAGCAACTGCAAAGTCGAAGACGACGCCGAGAAACCCGACGCGGATGACGACGGCGTCTTCATTTGCTCCGAGACGGCGGTCCACGTAGCTATGACCCTCGACACTGCGTACATCCGCGGCTCCATGGCGGCGATCCTCTCCATCCTACAGCACTCCTCCTGCCCCCAGAACGTGGTCTTCCACTTCGTCGCCTCCGCCAACGCCCCACTCCTCCGCGCCACCATCTCGGCCTCCTTCCCTTACCTCCGCTTCTGGCTCTACCGCTTCCGCGATGCTGCTGTCTCGGGCCTCATCTCGACATCCATCCGCTCCGCGCTCGACTGTCCGCTGAACTACGCCCGGAGCTACCTCGCCGACCTCCTCCCTCCATGCGTCCGGAAGGTCGTGTACCTCGACTCCGACCTCATTCTTGTCGATGACATCGCGAAGCTTTCGTCGACGCCGCTCGGCATTAGCGCTGTCCTCGCCGCCCCCGAGTACTGCAACGCCAACTTCACAGCCTACTTCACGCCGACCTTTTGGTCGAACCCGTCGCTGTCATCGACCTTCACAGGCCGCACGCCGTGCTACTTCAACACTGGAGTGATGGTGATCGATCTCGACCGGTGGCGACACGGGGACTACACGAAGAAGATAGAGGAGTGGATGGAGCTGCAGAAGAGGATGAGGATATACGAGCTTGGGTCACTGCCGCCGTTCTTGCTGGTCCTGGCAGGGAGGATTGCAGCAGTCGACCACCGGTGGAACCAGCACGGTCTCGGCGGGGACAACTTCCGGGGGCTGTGCCGGGATCTGCATCCCGGGCCGGTGAGCCTCCTGCACTGGAGCGGGAAAGGGAAGCCGTGGGCCCGGCTCGACGCGAACCGGCCGTGCCCATTGGACGCTCTCTGGGCTCCCTACGATCTCTTGCAGACTCCATTCTCTTTGGAGTCTTGAAAAGAAAGATCAAACATGTTGTCGAAGATACTACGTCGGGCCTTTTTAGCCGGAGGATCGGTATCGGATCGCGCAACACACGCCTCGTATGGCGATGAATTGCCCATTACATGCACACATGATTGGAGTGGAACTTCAATTCTGGATGGTGAAAATTGCCGATGAAGGCCAAGATGGTCTTCACTTTGAGCTTCTGTTCTGATCTTAGTTCAGAGATATGAAAGTTGTAGATATATAAGAGGTCTTGATGTGTTATTATGTACGATGATGGACACGAAAGCAATAAAATGTTCAGGATGATGCAGAGAAGTTGTTTTGCTGTAGAATCATCTTGTTCTTAAACACAGGATGTACATTTGAATCTCTGTAGAGAAAAATAAAAGAGGTTTGATCATCAAAATTAAACTAAAGTTCTATTGTCTCCAGACATTATCGTTTTTGTCAATTGGGACAGCTTGAAAATGAATTTTTACAATATTCGTGCATATATGGATTTTGAGAAGTTTTGTTTAGGTTTAATTAAAATATACTTGACTAATTCCCATTGTTTAAGATGGGGTCATACTTACAATAACATTAACTGTGCATGTGCTCACAATTTTCTATTGAGTCTACCATATAAATCGAACGAATTTACGTCGATTCTTATGCTCAACGTCATTAAGCACGAGGAAATAAATTATGAAGATTAGTCAAGGCATTCATGAACAAGCTTGAAAATGCAACTCCATGTCATTTTTTGACATTGTTCGAGCTAGAGCTTATCGTGGGTACAGCTTCTATGTGGTATTCATAATTATTTGCCCCCATAAATAATTATAAAATCCATAATATGGTGGCTATTGCCAGCTTCCCCCCCAACTGTTTATAAACAATTCCCCCACATTCGTCAATAATGGAACACAACCCGATTTCCGATTGACAGGTTCAAATTGACATTGATATGAAGTTCCATTATTGACTATAAATATGTAGAATAGTCAAACATTTTGGTATGTACCAATTTAATATTCGTTACCCAAACTTATCATAGAGTCCATGGAATTCGATCCGGAGGCACGAATCTCAAAGCCACTAGAACCCCGGTTTCGATTTAGCACATACTTGAAAGTGCAATTGGTAAAATCACTTGAAATGACTTAACCGTTAAGAAACGTACGTGTATAGTATGTAAGTTTGACACGTGTTTGATCGCATACTCACATGGCCAAACGTGAACGGAATCTTGTTCGAAATATTCACTTGACATACAAGATTAGTGAGATATTTCATAAATGGGATAGTGACACGAATGATTCATGAACTTTGTCTTAATGTACGATGCACGGTTCTTGAACATTAAATTTATTTAATGTGGTTTTTGAGTTTTAGCTCAATGTATAATAACATCAGACATTTTTCATAAGGTTCATAGACTAAATTAAACATGCATCAAAAATTTAAAGATTGTATTAAATAAACTAAAAATTCGAAATATATATTAGACTAAAATTTAGAAATCATATTGAAGAAATTTAAAGTTTATTAAATACGTTACACGTTCACCAAAATTCCAGAATTATTTATGGCATTTACTCTTCATAAATTTGAGATTAATTTGTTTGAAAGCGGTTTGCGGTCATAAATAAATGGAATGTACGGCGAATGACAAGCATTGGAAACCGTGTAGGTTGGTCGTCTTTTGTGGTTCCAAACGCACCAGTCTGAGACTCAGAGCAGGAGATATTTCAACGAGCCAGCCTGTGCGAACTTTCCTTTCCTTTTCCCACGTTTGTACTATGTTAATCATATGATTGAATGTGTAGTTGACCGAAATTAAAATGGTTTTCTACTCTCTGTTTTCTTTGGTAAAAGGGAAAAAAAAGATTTAATATCACAAAAAACTTTAAATTAATAAACATAAGATAAATTTAACTCAAATTAATTTTTTGATTACAAAAAATCTTAAATTGATACACTTGCGATAAATTTACCCTCTATTAGTTTCCGTTAAATTTTACTGATACTTGATGAATGAACCGGTTTAGTGTTTTACCCTTCTATTTATCACAGATTTATAGATTTGTGATTTTTCGCAGTATTAATCTAATTTAACGGAAAATGAATTTGTTAGAAGTGTACCAGTTTATGGTTTTTTTATAGTAAAAAAATTAGCTTGGAGTAAAATCGTCACAAGTATACAAATTTTAGGTTTTTTTTATCAAAAAATTAATTTTGGATAAATTTATCACTTATGTATTAATTTTAGATTTTTTATGATATTAACAAAAAAAAAACATGAGGAATTAATGTTTGCGTTAAGAAATGTCCAGTACGGAGTGTCGGTCGGTGAAGGGAAGGTGGAATTGAGTGGTGTTAGGATACAATTTGTACGGTGCATGAAGGACCTGCGATTTCTCCAAGTGGATCCCTATCAAGATCGTGGAATTTTTGCCTTTGGTCGAAAAGAACGTGGAATTTTCTTCTTCCTTTTTTTTTTTGACAAGATCGTGGAATTCAAATGGCCATAAATTCATGCTTCCTCTCGAGATGCATTTCGGGGGAAGACTTATGCGCTTGGATTGTCGTACGATGCGTGACAGTCGCCAGACTACTTACGCAACGTGTTTTTGCCAGCCATATGATGAAATTAATTGAGTGATCGAAGTGCCGAGACACTTCAATCTAGATTGGAATGACTAAAACTCAATTATCTTGTCCTTGATTCAATCGAAACATTACAAACACGGTATCATTGATAAACTGATAATGCGGCGGTCAACATTAAGGGCAAGCAAAAGAATGAACCGAATCGGAAACCAGTCTGGTTCCCAATTCCTAAATATCGAAATCGGTGAAATCGGTCCGGTTCCCGATTTCAAATGTAGAGCCAATCACCTAGACCGGAATTTATATATAATTCTTCTTATTACCTCTACTAAAAACCCTAATTATTATTCTTATTATCATTCTTCTCACAAAAGTGAATGGTTGCTCGCTCAAGCCTCACAATACATGTGCCACAGGCTGGCAGTTTCTTGGTCGCAAAATAGCCCGTGTGATGCCGGGTGAACTAAGAAGACCAACCTTCCTTCTATAATTGATCTTAAGAACAGTACGTATACTAGCATTCTCGTATCATATCATACCACATCTAGTTCAGCTCGAGCATTCAGTTTCTCGAGCCAGACACATAAAACACTTTAAGCACAATAATTGATTTCGACTTGCTATGGTCTCATTAGGAGAGCGACATTAGCTCCCGGCCAGTTTGCTGCTAAAGATGCTTTCGTTTTAACTTAGAATTCCTAGCACAAACCACACGGACGATATTCCCATGAACCAGTTGTATCTTCCCCTCTTCATCACCCATTCTTCACCTCGACGACACCAAACTCAAGGAGAATCACGGTCTGTGACATTCTCCTCCACTTAACTCCCCAATGCCTTCATTGCTGGTTATACTATCGCTTCCCTGCGTTTCCCAACCATTAACATCACTCCCTAGGACTCTTATGAACGGCAACACTCGCCTAACCAAATAGGTCACTCCACTCCACTCGCCTACCTTGTTCACAAATCTCCGGTCACTTGTGCTCCCTGACATGTGTGGCATCTCTAGCAAATTGCACTTCCTTCGTACTACCTTCTTTCGCCTACTAGACTTCTCCTGATCTCAGCAAGCCAATGGAGGGTTTTCCCTTTGTTGGAAACGTGATAACATACCTCTTTTTGGGATTCATCGATTCATCCAAAAACGTTATCCCTATTCAATGAGCAATTCAATTCCACCCTATGTCCTTATTGCCATCTTAGAAGCTGGACAAGAGTCACACCTTGTCCAAGCCCTCTTAGTCACAACAATTCACTCCGCCCTCAGAGGATCGGGAAGACCATAGGCTTTCCTTGAATCACCCACCTATTGGAGGGATCCCTACTCTAATACCATATGTCATGGCCCGGTAGTTCCTTGGCCACGAAATAGCCCATACAGTGCTTGGCGAAGTGAGAAGACTCCATGTTAGCCTTCTTTATATAGTTGTTCTTAAGAACAATATGTCAAATAACATTCTTGTATTGGATCATACATTGCTCAACTTAGCTCGGGCATCTAGTTTCTCGAGTGAGACACAGAAAACACTTTAGGCATACCAATTAGTTTTGGCATGCCATAACCTCATCAAGAGAATGGCATCAACTCCTGATCAATTTATGCATGGGAGCCCAACCCCGTTTTTAGAGCTCCTAAAGGTATATCCATTCTAATATATAATTCCTTGCACAAACCATCATGACGCCACTCTCATAAACCAGTTGTATCGCCCCCTTTGCATTACCCACTTTTCATCCTAACGGCACCAAGCTCTACTCATAAGGGTATGAAAGTATGGACGAATCATGATCCGTGACACATGCCTCTTTCTCGCTCAATCCGAATTACCCATTCTTCACTCACGACGCTCTCTCTCTCTCTCTCTCTCTCTCTCTCTCTCTCTCTCTCTCTCTCTCTCTCTCTCTCTCTCTCTCTCTCTCTCTCTCTCTCTCTCTCTCTCTCTCTCTCTCTCTCTCTCTCTCTCTCTCTCTCTCTCTCTCTCTCTCTCTCTCTCTCTCTCGACAAACCAATGAAAGTTCTTGGAAGTTGTTTGTGTATCTACATAGTTCAAGTCCAAAAGACCTCCGGAAGACTAGTTCTTTCTCCTTTTCTTAAGGGGGGAGCCACAAAAAATCTCAAATTATGTCAATTGTGACATATTTACCCTAAATTTTTTCTTGTAACATAAAAGACTCCAAACTTATAAATATGTAACATATTTATCCTCCGTCAAGATTCTATCAAATGATTTTTCAGTTAAAATAATGTCGTTTTTATTTCACTTAAGCTACATGAGTGCCATGTCAACATCATTTCCTTTTTCGGTGTCCATGTAGGCAGATTCTAATGGTGCTCATTAACAAAATCTTGACAAAGGGTAAATGTGTCACATAAGTATAAGTTAAAAAATTTTGTGTGACATACAAAATTTAGGATAAATATATCATAGTGAGCATAATTTAAGAATTTTGGTGGCTTTTGCCTTTGTTTTTAGGTTAGCTTGTAAGAATCTCTTTTTCGTGAAGCTCATCTTTTAGAGAAATCTTTACCACTTTTGTTATTTGTTCTCATATGATTGTCTTTCTTGGGTTCTGTTGTTTAGTGTTCGCTTTTTTGTTGGGATGTTTGATGAAATTATATTTGTAATTGATGATCAGTGAAGTTTCTGTTGAGGTGGTGTGCTCGATTGGTGAGTCAGAACAAGGCAAACATATGACCCCCGTTGCAGAGTGAAAATTGACCCACCCTGGAACTAATCATCAGACATTCTTATTCGTAGGTGTGGCAAAAAAGGAATGTGCACGGTGATTTGAGGATGACAAGCATGTATATCCTCAAACAACTCCTTTGGGTTATAATACATGTGTCGGATCTCATTGTATTAACTAGCAGATTCTATTATGAAAATGAATAATCAATTGTAGCAAAAAAGTAACTGATTTTTTTCTATGTTAAACAAGGAACCTATAGTACAAGCTCAAAATACACTATACAAATGACCAAGATACTTACCCAATCAATTATAAACCTATTGTATGGATGCCAATTCAATTCTAAATTTTTCGATTTTGCCAATGTAATATGAAGCATTTACGCAAAATTTCACTGTAATCCTTTCATCCAATGGCTACCATACATTGATGACATGGTTGTCCACATCGGCATGCCATGTAGGCCGGCCATGACTGGACACAACAGTAGCAATTTGCCGGAAGGGCTATATTGAAATTTCGCACAAAGATTTATGACTACATTGATAAAATTAAAAAGTTAAGAACTGAATTGATATCAATAAAGTAGATTTACAATTAAATTGATGATTATTCCCGTTGACACATAATTATTAGCTTGTTTTTTAATTTTTTCAAAAAATTACAAAATTAGGATTAGGAACCTTGGCCAAGCTGAGGAACCTATTTCTAAACCAAAAGTAATTTTTAAAATTTTCCTGAATTTTTCTTTAATTTCTTTTGGTCAAAATAAAAGTGAAAGTCAAGAAAAATAGCAAATGGAATCCAAAAATTCCATAAAAATAGTCATTAGTCTTATTTTAAATTCAATTTCATCAATATAGCATCAATTTTTGAAAATCTCAATCGGGAATGTGTTTTTCCCAAAATTGGATAAAATCAAGCTCAAATTGAGCCAAAAATTCAATTGAGTCATTTCTAGTCAATTTTTGGCCATAGTGTCTTCACAACAAATGATTCCGGGACCTTGAATTGCATAATGTTTGGTCCAATTGCACAATTTTCTGAAGAAATTAAAAAGGCCCAAAATTCAATTGAAAATTAGGAATTTTAAACTCAAATTGGGGATTATAAACAATTCGAAATTGTCGAATCCTAAGACCAACATTTCTAGAGTTAATCAGGGGCAGGTAATCTAATTTTAGCACCAATTTTGTCCAATCAGGTCATCTGGATATTGAATTAGACAAAAACCCCAATAATCCGAATTTACAATATGAAAATCTTGGGTTTAATTGTGATAAAAACTAAGGTAAATCACATATTTGGGTGCGAAATGTGATGAGGAATTCAATTTTGGGGTTGAAATCAAAACTGGGTCAAAATCGAGCTTAATTTGTGATTTTAGACCAACCCAGGCCTGTCGGGTCGACCGGGTCAACCCGACCGACCCGAGTCGGTCTCCTTCTTCACCCGACTTGCCTAAAGCATACTAAACCCAGAAAAATCAGCTTGTGCTTGCCTCTTTGCCGACTTAATCTAATTTAATGAGCACATTTTAAACTCCAATTCCAGCTGGAGCTTCTCCGGTTGGCATCGAAGATTTGATCCAACCAACCCCAAGTCGGTGATAACCAACTTTAGGCGAGAAAATCAGGTAACAAAAAGGGAGGAAGAACATTATCCTGCGCATAGAACTTGCTCGAAGATATTCCGAGAGAAAGAGAGATTTCTAGAGAGAGAGTGAGTCGAGGCTCCCAAGACCGAGTGATCGGCACTTTTCCGGCTCGAAAAGCATCGGCGAATTGGCCTAGACGGTGAGCTTCCTCACTTGAGTCGATTGGTGCAAGCTTGGTCACTGGCACCTGAAAATCGAGCTCAGCCGGCGTGTCCAAAACTCCTTTGGCAAGTCTCAGTTCATCAGCTCATAGTACAAGTGTCAAGGAAGAGTTCCACAGGCGCCGATTAGCTCGGGGGCAACGTTTCAATCCCGAACAAAGCAGATAAAGTTCGATATTCATCACAGTTTTCCAGAATTCCAAAGAACACGATTGAGTTTAATCTTGTTGATTATGCGGTTTTCTCTCTGATTTTGAGGTTCTTGATGTTTAGAATATATATATTTTTTATCACATTTTCATTACTTGTTTGCATTTGGAATGGTTGAATATGCATAAAACTGAGTCAACCGCCGCTGTCAGCCCTCGCCGGAGCTCGGGGACCCTTGCCGGAGCACTTCCCATGGCCCTAGGCCACTCAAGTTAGTCAATTCTTGTCTTGTTTGATAAATTTATGTTCATTTTGAGCGATTTAGACGGCTAAGACGTTTAGAATAATGATTTGAATTTTCTGGAATTATTAGTTTTAGAAAGAAATGATTTAGGTTTTTAATCTTGAATCTCACTAGCTGGTGATGATCCGATGGCGAATCTGTGAGTTGATATTGATAGAGGATGATCTAGTCTTGGTATAGAACCTAAAATTAGGTCTTGAAAGCCATTGGAAGGTCGCTGGAGGAGGGCTTGAATAGGTAGCCTTGAAAACCCAAAATGAAGAAACATGCATACCACCTGTTTGGGGAAATGCCCCAAAGAACAAAGGGCCAAATGGCGCCATTTGGCGTAGTGCCCGTCGGAGAGTCAGTCGGTGCCAACAATGCCCGGTTTGGTTTGGCCGAACCGGGTTGAACCGGCCAGTCTAGTTCATTCACTCCAACAAGAAAATTTTAAAAATTAAGAAATTTTAAAAAATTTTAAAATTGTCGCAACCTAAAAAAAAATCGGGTTTCTATCTTAGGCTAATGGATTACTAGATCAATTAAATTAACTAACCTAGCTCGAGTTCTCCCAAACTCTACCAAATCGCAACTTAGGTCCAATTGTGAACATGCAAATATTTTCAATGGGAGTCGCCACTAATCATTTAGGGTAGGTTGATTAGAAACCTAAATAAAATAACGGGAGTACTATTTTATTTCTACGAACCAGAAATCATAAGTTCGGGGACTTGGTTACGCTAGATTCCCTAACGCCCTTTCGGTACCAATTTCGAGAAAAATACTCAATTTGACAATTTTGATAAATCCTGACTTAGAGTTCAAAGGTGCAGAAATTTCTTTTTGATTTTTACTTATTTAAACGAAGGCTAACCTATATGTAATGACGTGCAAAAATTGACATGCGATTAATGTAACCTAACATGCAAGCTATATGTCATGCGACGACGTGACCTATTTCTAATGACGGACACGTTATTATTTTTATATTTTTTTAATGAAATTCGGAATAAAAAAATGCCAATTATCTAAACATGCAATTTTAAACTAAAGAAATCGACCTATTCTAAAGCAAACTTTTTTTTGTTTTTTTTGTATTTTTTTTAATCAAAATTCGAAATTAAAATCAAGTAAAAAATATAACCGCGAAATCTTTCGAATTAAGTTACGATCTGAAGCCTGACAGATCGACCCTAAAATTCGAAATACCCGCTATGGAAATAATTCTATCTAAAGCCTGATAGATAGATTTATTTCCACGTGTGCGGTTGCGGATTAGGAAATTTTCCTAATCGATCACATCTTAAAAAAATTTAGATATCTCAAATATTTTGGATATATTCAAAAGATTTTGAAAATTCTAACTAATATCCAAATTTAAGGAGTAATAGATATCTAAGATTTAAAAAATAAATAAATCCTAATTGAGATAATGCTTATTATTCAAATATACAAAATTAGATATCAATAAGCACAAATTAGGCAATAAAATGTTCAAACCAAATCAGGATAAGATATTTACCTAAATGCGTAAATAACTTCCCAAATTTGAATCGCGCGGATCGGGACTGCGGATCGGCGTGTCGGGAATGGCGGCGCGATGTCGGGAACGGCGGCACGACGTCGAGAACGGCGGTACGGCGTCGGGAGCGGCAAGGCGTCGGGATGATCAACGGCGGATGGACCGGCGGCGATGGTGGTGCGGGGAGCGGCTTGCGTGCGGCGGCTCTACCGGTCTCTCTCTCTCTCTTTTTCTAGAACAAATTTCTGATCGTGGAATCGCCCAAGAAAATTTGCTTGTAATTGCAATCGATCACCGCGGGAGTTGCTGGACAAACGTTGAAGGCAGCGTCGGGATTGGACTGCAATTTGACTTAAGAAAACCTGCAACGAGAAAGATTCAGATGTGGCTAAAGTAGTGACTTGGCGAGGACATTCTCGGACACGCTGGGAAATTGGCGTATGCTGGTGGTTCGCTGGTCGTCAGGGCTGGGTCTTCGGAACAAGTGACCAAGATGGCAAGAGGCACACAGTGGTGTGAGGCACAGCCACGATTTGAAGACCTGGTGCAGTTGCCAGGAGAGCTTCACGATTTTCCCTATAACTCACAACCAGACTATCCAGGAAGAGGACAAAACCACCGCCTCCCTCTTCTCCCTTTTTTTTCAACGTCTTCTTCTCTGATGCTTTTTCCTTTCTGCAGGTCTTCGTGAAAAAACCAGTAGGAAGGATGGAGAGCGCGGACCCTTCTCTTTCTCTCACGTCTTTCTTCGCTGATGCTTTTTCCTTTCTGCAGGTCTTTGTGAAAAAACCAGTAGGAAGGATGGAGAGCGCGGACCCTTCTCTTTCTCTCACGTCTTTCTTCGCGTGTGTCTGCGTGTGTACTGTGGCCGATCTAAAAAATTTCTCATGTAAAATTATGAGACCCCCCCTAGATTATGATGCATAATCATGTATTTATATCGCACCCCTAGGTCAATTAACCGGGCTTTCTAGTCCTAATGGGCTTAGGCTTGGGCTTAGGCTTTAATTTTCATTTAATTCCAAAGTTGTTGATTTAATTCGGGCTTTTATTCAATTAACTTGATGGGCTAATTTAAGCTCAAATTAAGACAACCGAGCCCTTTTCACGTGTGATTTTCGGCCTTTGCCTTCCGAGTGAGTCGAGTCTCGTTCGATTCCCGAGCTCGATTTACGTGATGAATTTTAAGCTCGCTCGCCACCGCCGATCCGATGCGGAATGCAATTAATCTATATGAACCTAAACTATATGCTATGCAATTTTAATATTTTTGTTCAGGGGTTAAAAAATTTAATCCCTAATTTTCTATGCAATTAACACTAAATGATACGCCAAAATTTAGGTGTCAACAGCTGCCCCTCTTTGAGTGGAGGCTCGCAGAGGTTTCGCTCAAAGACTGAGACCTAAATTTAAACTATGAAAAATAATGAATGATGATTTTTTTTAATGATGATGCATGATATGCAAACAATAAGGAACGTATGCTAAGGCTTCTTACTTCATGCGGAGCGGTGAAAGAGTCTTACATACGGATCGCACAAAAAGCGTCCAAGTGGGGGGAAAGCTTTATAATGCTTTGAGTTCCCTCGATCTGCAAACTTCTAGTCCATTGGAAGTAAGGTTCTCAAGGTACATGATTGCCTATTTGTTACCTGTAGTTTCTTACAGATGCGAAATAGCGCATGATATGAAGAAAGAATGGGATGTATTGTCTATACCACTGGACAATCACGAAAAGGATCATGTCACCTCTTTCATTCGGGTAAGCATGAAATGGTGTGCTTCGTACTCCACTTAGCAACACCAAGAGAGAAATTATGTCGCCTGTCCTACTGGGCGAACATGAAATGGGGTGTGCTTCGTATTCCACTTAGCAACACCAAGAGAGAAATTATGTCGCCTGTCCTACTGGGCGAACATGAAATGGGGTGCGCTGCGTACTCCACTTAGCAACACCAAAAGAGAAATTATGTCGCCTATCCTACTAGGCGAACATAAAATGGGGTGTGCTTCGTACTCCACTTAGCAACACCGAAAGAGAAATTATGTCGCATGTCCTACTGGGCGAACATGAAATGGGGTGCACCGCGTACTCCACTTAGCAATACCAAATGTGAAATTATGTCGCCTGTCCTACTGGGCGAACATGAGAATACGGTGTGCCGCGTACTCCACTTAGCAAACCAAATGTGAAATTATGTCGCCTGTCCTACTGGGCGAACATGAGAATACGGTGTGCCGCGTACTCCACTTAGCAATACCAAATGTGAAATTATGTCGCCTGTCCTACTGGGCGAACATGAGAATACGGTGTGCCGCGTACTCCACTTAGCAACACCAAATGTCACCTGTTCCACTTGGTGAACATACGAGAGAGATAATTTCTCTTATTCCGGAGAGAGAAATAATGAAGAATAATTAGCAGACGTACCTGAATTCTTCTTATGACGGAACCAATGGCATCGCTCCTGTTTTTTCCTGAGAAAAGATTAAAATAACACATGCGCAGGGGCAGAGAAAACATAATTCATGAATCTCCTTACATTACCAAGCTTTACTAGGGAATTTATTAATAAGAACAACCATTTCGTCCTTTTGACATTTTGATCATATTAAATGAGAGACCCTTAATCAGAAAGGACTTTCCACTCACTCTCAATGAAAGGCTTTTGACCCGACCTTTGATACGGGTATAAAAATCACTCGAATTCTCTTCATCGTGCTTAACAAGGGTTCGGATATTCTCAAAATCAGTATGACTTGGCCAATCTGAGAGGTCTTTATAAGGACTAAAACGTGAGCTTGGTCAATGGCTTAGCAAAAGGGACTCTTCGAGTCGAGGCTATTGAAAGAATTGATATCACCAGCTGTTCCGGGTTTACAAGTCAGGAATGCTGCAAAAATGAGATAGAAAAATCTTGCTCGCACTTCTTCGAGCAACATTTATGAGCATTTGAAATTTTACGTTAACTCAAGTGCCCTATTCTGAAGAGACTTCGGTAATGGTTGTAACGTAGGTTCGGGTAGGCTTGAAAGGAATGGCCTATTTTCATCAAAAGGGGTATTATGAACATGGAGATTGGTGATCATCCCATCTAGCAATCGCTCCACAAATGAACCTTCAAATGATCTTTTCTTTGAAGAATGATCTTGCATATCGACTCAGTTCTTACTGAAACTTTTCTTTCTCTCTTTTTTCTCTTTCTTTTTTTTTTGAGAGAGAGAGATTTTCTTTTTTTTTTTCTTTTTTTTTTTAGAGAGAGAACTTCGATTTGATGGAGTCCTTTTGCATCTTTTCTGATGAATTTTCTTTCGAGCTCTTTCTGATGAATTTTCTTTCGAGCTTCCATTTTCCCTAAGTCACCTTGAACTTGTCTTGAGATGGTTTCATTTGTCTATCACAAGAATGATCACCAATTGGATTGAAATGAATTCACCGCTCAAATTGGGTATGCAAAGGGTATAATGTGTAGGGATATAGAAAGAAATGCTCTTCGTCATATCTAAGGCACTCGAGCTAACACAGAACTTGCATGCAATAAATATACTTGAAGATTGATGCAAGTGAAAGCAAGAAAATTCTAACCATTTTGAACTTTCTAAGAAATTGCCCCGGTATGGGATTGTTCCTGACAAGGGTAAGAAATGAAACTCCGTTCAAAAGGGGTTAAGCAAATGATGACCTGTAGTGTTTAGATAGAGAAAATGAATGCCTCACATCATTTTGGTCGTCATACTTTTCGTGAGATAATCCTTTACCTTGTCAGCACGGAATTTTCACTCAACTCGCACTAGGGATTATTATTCAAGACGTGTATAGAAATGTCTTGCCTTTCGTCGTCTTGAAGTCTCTTACGCAATATGATCACTTCATTAGGACAGAAACAGATTGCCAAATCAAAAGCCTTCCTCAAATAAAGCTTAGTAACATCAATTGACTCATAAAATTCAACTTGACACTTGATAGAAACAAAGTTAGAATGAGTACAAGTCAAGTGTAATATTCCTTCACAGAATCAGAATTAACTGGACTGAAAAAAACACGACCATCTATTTTGGCCAAAATCAAAGCACCTCCTGGAAGGACTTTCTTCACAATGTACAGGCCGCCATAATTTGAGGCGAATTTTCCTTCTGCAAGAGGAACTATCGGCAATAACTTTCGCAGGACAAGGTCACCTACCTGAAAATGTCGAGGCTTGACTTTCTTGTTGAAAGATTTAGCAACTCGTTGTTGGTAGCACTGGCCATGACATAGAGCTCTAAGCCTTCTCTCGTCAATCATGTTCAACTGGTCCAATCTTTGTTGGATCCAATCCGCCTCTGACAATTGTACCTGTGAAAGAACACGTAACGAAGGAATTTCAACCTCAACAGGTAGCACTGCTTCCATACCATACACAAGAGAATATGGAGTTGCCCCTGAAACATAAAGTAGAGGATTCAGAAGGACAAACAGGGTTAAGCATTGCATTTTTTTATTGATTGATTGATTTATTTATTTTGAAATTCTTTTCAAAAAGGTTTTAACACGAGGAAGCATGAAGAAGCCCAGGCCTCAGAATTCTCCTTGGACTATATTTTTCTTTTATGGGTTGGATATCATCACCGAGCTGGTTTGATGTACTTCAACATGCCCTAAAAAAATGAAAATAATTTGTAATTTCATTGATTATCACCAAATAAATTACATTTATTGGAATGGAAACTGGGACAATAAAGTCATAGGAAAAAATCCTAAAAAGCAGCTCCCAAGACGGGGCAAGTCCTAGAAAGCAATAGAAATTCCCACGCAAGGGGAGTGTGCGAAAAAAATAAAGGTGTTACTCTCGCGGGCCAGTGCCCATTTCAACCAATGGTCCTTCCTCGATAGCTTCAATGAGCATGTTATTGAACATAGCAGTGATTCCCTCCATCGCATCATCAGGATCTTCTGTCACTGGAGGTGTTAAATCATCCATACCTCCCCATCCATCGGGCACGATATCACGCGGGTCAATATAGAAGCTCGGGGGAGCCGAATATTTCACGTAGTAGTCGAACTTGCCGCTCGGTTGCCCCAGGGTGTCGATTACCTCCTTCCCTTCATGTATCATTCTTGCAGGACTCGGGGATGTGGTCTGGATGTTTGGAACTATGAGAAGATCATCTCGGTCTTGGTAGAGATATGAAGCACGAAATGTTGATGCCCCAGTATCTAAGAGGTCCTGAACCTTGTGCTTTAGATCAACGCTGTACGACCATGAAACCATCTTGTTACTTTCATAAGCGTAGGGCTGAGGTGATGCCAGGACCAATACTTTTGAAGCATCAGGTATAATGATCCCGTGGTCATTGTCAGAGGCGTCCTCGAGAGGGGGCATGTCAGGATCCAACTTAATTTGTTCATCGGTCATCCTTGCGAGTTCTTCATTCCAGTCAATGATGATTTGAGATATAGTGGCCACTACCCCGAATTCATCCGTTGTCCCAATCATTCCCTTTCTCACCAACTCATCCACTTTCTTTTCTATCTCATCGAGTGACACCACCTCACCAGTCGAAACATAACCAGCTCGGACTAAAGCATCGAATATATCTTCGAGAGGGACCCTGAAGCTTTGAACATGTTTGACTCCCGGGCCAAGGACAACATTTGCACTGCTTGAATGATTAGGGAGTGGATTGTTCTGCACATTGGGCTTGCCGGCTGGCTGTAGCGCAAACGCTCCAGTCTCGAGTAGATCCTGCACTCGATGTTTGAGTACTTGACAATCATCTGTCGAATGCCCAGCTTCACCTCTATGGTAATCGCATTTCTTCGACGGATCATACCTTGCATAGCCAGCAGCATTAGATCTTTGTGGCTCTGAATTCAGCAGGTTCTTCTTCCTTAGCACCGCCAGTACCTGAGATAACGTCCCAGGAAGTGGAGTAAACTGGCGAGTTTTGCGCTGCTGGCGTGAGTCCTGCTGGTCTTGCCGTCCATAAGAGGTTGTCTGCTGAGTGCTAAATTGTAGTTTCGGGGCCTGAGCTGGCGTCTTCTGTACATAGGTCATGTTGACTTCGGGGACATGCTCTTTATCTTTCTTACCAATAAATCTCTTGCTCGATGAACCTGACTCACTGTACCATCCCTTCTTGATCCCGGTCTCAATCTCCTCACCCATGGCTATCAGTTGACCAAAAGATTGGGCGGCCGTCACTAACATACGTGAATGAACCAGCTGCGGTAGGGTGGACACGAACAACTTCATTAAGTCACGTTCTGAGGGTTCAGGCATGATATGTCCCGCCATGTTCCTCCAGCGAGTGGCATACTCCTTTAGAGTCTCGCCCTTTTTCTGCTCAGCTCTTTCCAGATCTTCCCTTGTAATGGTGACGTCGAGATTGAACTTGAAGTGTTTGACGAAAAGGTTTGCCACCTCTTCCCATGAGTCTTTCCGGTTGATCTGGTGGTTAGTATACCACCTCATTGCAGCATCCTTCAAGCTTGCTTGGAAGGTTTGGATCATTAGAGGTCCATTAGAAACATATCTATTCATGAGCCCCTGGTACATGTCGATGTGCTGAATCGGGTTTGAGGTGCCGTCATACTTCTCGAAGGCTGGCATCTTGAATTTATCGGGCACCTGGACCCGAGTAAAAATAGACAGATCAACAGGTAGAACACTTTGAGTTCCTTCCACTTCACGTAACCTCTGGTCGATCTTAGCCAGCAATTTGGCATTCTCATCATTGGGGGGTGACTGAAGAACAGGGGCCACCGGAGACGCACTAGTGTCAGTCAGAATGACATCATCCAATTGAAGGGTTGGATTAGTGTTCACTGCAGGAGATTTGTCGAGGCGAAGGCCTTGACGGGTTGGAAGTGGAATCTCCGATTGAGAGGTAGCATTGATCTGCTGCTGCTTGACCATGAGATCACTCATCATTTTGGACATGGCAGCCGCGATCTGCTCATTGATTATGTTCATGTGTTCCTTCAGCTTTTCGTCAATCATGGCCGCAATCTCAGCTTGATTGGCCATCCTTCTTTTGGTCACGGATCGAGTATTATGAGGATGATGGGGATCCGTGGCAAATTACCTGCAAAAAGCAACGATCGAATGAATACAACTGGTTAGGATAACGAGTCGGTCCATGACATCCCTTAGACCTTCAAGATGAAATTCCTTGCGAAAGACCGATTCGTCCAGTAAATCTCGAAATTCCAAATTGCTTCATTCAATAAAAACTTGGACTAATTCCAAAATTTACAAATTATAGCTTAATGCTTTTCATTGAACTGTCCAAGATGGAAGGTGTCTGAAAAGAATTCTTATAAAAATCGTTCAGAAACGACATTTATTACCAGAAAACGTTAATAGCATGAAGTACAAATGTAAGCTAACATTCCATCCTAAAAAGAAAGAAAAACTCCCTAAACCAAACAAGAAATCAGACGGTCTTCCTCTTTTAGAGGCCACGTGCCAAATGACTCAACCTAAATCATGGACCGGCTCAAAATAAGATGAAGAAAACTAAAGATAAAGCTCGAGAAATTACCATCCTTGGGGAGAGAATGTCAATTACAGAGACATGCACATGAATCGTGAGTTTAAACCTTAATCTATCTACCCTAAAGGCTTTTGCAAAATGAAGTGATGAACGAAACGACATGTCGCAGCCTCACGCACACTCATCATGACTAGCCGCAGCCTGGCATACAATAGTCATGACTAGTCGGGTTCAATCACTTCGGCTTGATTCGGTCGACAAGGGGAACCTCCATGCGTAGTAGCCTCACGTGCATGAGGACGTCCCTTGAGCCATTTTTGAAAAATTTTCGGGATCCAAATGGGATAACCTTTAGCGAGATCTTACCGCCAAGGTTAAAGAACCATCTAAATACCATCTTAGAACTATGGGTGTGACCCAGGTCCGGTCACAGGTTGTGTGTGGTGTAGTGTAAATACTGTAAATCATGCACAACAATTATATGCAAACACCACTTCAATAGTGCAAAAATTAAATCACAATTCCACTCCACCAAGCCTGCAAAACAAAGGGTTAGCCAATCACTACTCCCCTTATAACGCCCATCCTGCAAAACCATTTAACACCTAAGAATGAGAATTCAATCAAATTTTGTCAAATCAAGTGATTTTTCCATGAAAATTTTTTTGGCCTAAGTCCTCCTTAAATTTTCAAAAAAATTCAAGTTTTATCCCCAGCGGAGTCGCCAAGCTGTCGCGACCTAAAAAAAAATCGGGTTTCTATCTTAGACTAATGGATTACTAGATCAATTAAATTAACTAACCTAGTTCGAGTTCTCTCAAACTCTACCAAATCGCAACTTAGGTCCAATTGTGAACATGCAAATATTTTCAATGGGAGTCGCCACTAATCATTTAAGGTAGGTTGATTAGAAACCTAAATAAACTAGCGGGAGTACTATTTTATTTCTACGAACCAGAAATCATAAGTTCGGGGACTTGGTTACGCTAGATTCCCTAACGCCCTTTCGGTACCAATTTCGAGAAAAATACTCAATTTGACAATTTTGATAAATCCTGACTTAGAGTTCAAAGGTGCAGAAATTTCTTTTTGATTTTTACTTATTTAAACGAAGGCTAACCTATATGTAATGACGTGCAAAAATTGACATGCGATTAATGCAACCTAACATGCAAGCTATATGTCATGCGACGACGTGACCTATTTCTAATGACGGACACGTTATTATTTTTATATTTTTTTAATGAAATTCGGAATAAAAAATGCCAATTATCTAAACATGCAATTTTAAACTAAAGAAATCGACCTATTCTAAAGCAAACTTTTTTTTTGTTTTTTTGGTATTTTTTTAATCAAAATTCGAAATTAAAATCAAGTAAAAAATATAACCGCGAAATCTTTCGAATTAAGTTACGATCTGAAGCCTGACAGATCGACCCTAAAATTCGAAATACCCGCTATGGAAATAATTCTATCTAAAGCCTGATAGATAGATTTATTTCCATGTGTGCGGTTGCGGATTAGGAAATTTTCCTAATCGATCACATCTTAAAAAAATTTAGATATCTCAAATATTTTGGATATATTCAAAAGATTTTGAAAATTCTAACTAATATCCAAATTTAAGGAGTAATAGATATCTAAGATTTAAAAAAATAAATAAATCCTAATTGAGATAATGCTTATTATTCAAATATACAAAATTAGATATCAATAAGCACAAATTAGGCAATAAAATGTTCAAACCAAATCAGGATAAGATATTTACCTAAATGCGTAAATAACTTCCCAAATTTGAATCGCGCGGATCGGGACTGCGGATCGGCGTGTCGGGAATGGCGGCGCGATGTCGGGAACGGCGGCACGACGTCGAGAACGGCGGTACGGCGTCGGGAGCGGCAAGGCGTCGGGATGATCAACGGCGGATGGACCGGCGGCGATGGTGGTGCGGGGAGCGGCTTGCGTGCGGCGGCTCTACCGGTCTCTCTCTCTCTCTTTTTCTAGAACAAATTTCTGATCGTGGAATCGCCCAAGAAAATTTGCTTGTAATTGCAATCGATCACCGCGGGAGTTGCTGGACAAACGTTGAAGGCAGCGTCGGGATTGGACTGCAATTTGACTTAAGAAAACCTGCAACGAGAAAGATTCAGATGTGGCTAAAGTAGTGACTTGGCGAGGACATTCTCGGACACGCTGGGAAATTGGCGTATGCTGGTGGTTCGCTGGTCGTCAGGGCTGGGTCTTCGGAACAAGTGACCACGATGGCAAGAGGCACACAGTGGTGTGAGGCACAGCCACGATTTGAAGACCTGGTGCAGTTGCCAGGAGAGCTTCACGATTTTCCCTATAACTCACAACCAGACAATCCAGGAAGAGGACAAAACCACCGCCTCCCTCTTCTCCCTTTTTTTTCAACGTCTTCTTCTCTGATGCTTTTTCCTTTCTGCAGGTCTTCGTGAAAAAACCAGTAGGAAGGATGGAGAGCGCGGACCCTTCTCTTTCTCTCACGTCTTTCTTCGCTGATGCTTTTTCCTTTCTGCAGGTCTTTGTGAAAAAACCAGTAGGAAGGATGGAGAGCGCGGACCCTTCTCTTTCTCTCACGTCTTTCTTCGCGTGTGTCTGCGTGTGTACTGTGGCCGATCTAAAAAATTTCTCATGTAAAATTATGAGACCCCCCCTAGATTATGATGCATAATCATGTATTTATATCGCACCCCTAGGTCAATTAACCGGGCTTTCTAGTCCTAATGGGCTTAGGCTTGGGCTTAGGCTTTAATTTTCATTTAATTCCAAAGTTGTTGATTTAATTCGGGCTTTTATTCAATTAACTTGATGGGCTAATTTAAGCTCAAATTAAGACAACCGAGCCCTTTTCACGTGTGATTTTCGGCCTTTGCCTTTCGAGTGAGTCGAGTCTCGTTCGATTCCCGAGCTCGATTTACGTGATGAATTTTAAGCTCGCTCGCCACCGCCGATCCGATGCGGAATGCAATTAATCTATATGAACCTAAACTATATGCTATGCAATTTTAATATTTTTGTTCAGGGGTTAAAAAATTTAATCCCTAATTTTCTATGCAATTAACACTAAATGATGCGCCAAAATTTAGGTGTCAACAAAAATTTTAAAAAATCATAAAATTTTAGAAATTCAGAAAAACTCTAAAAATGGAAATTTCGGAAATTTTTTTAGAAATTCGAAAAATTAGAAAAATTAGAAAAAAGTCTATAAAAATTCAGAAAATCCAGAAAAACAAATAAAAAATGTGAAAAATTCAGAAAATAAAAAAATGGAAAGTTCAAAAATCCATAAAAAATTGAAAAAATTCTCAAAAAACATAAAAATCAACTCTCGGAAAGGACAATTCTTGGAAAATTATTTTTCGAAAAAATTTCAAAAATTCACAAAATGACTTAAAAACACCGTGGCCAATCTTTGCAAGTGAAATTAGAACTTTTGAAAGTGCCCAAATAGCATTTTAGAAAATCCTTAGTTTGGGGGTTTTTACCCCTAAAAAGACCTAAAACCTAAAATGACATAAATCATGAAATGAGCAAGCCTTTAGGATTTTATTAGGATTTAGGTATTTTGAATTGGCTTTCCTTAGAGACAAATTAGGATTGCTTTGTTTGATTGACATTGATTGTGCTATTATTGATTAATTGATTGATTTTCCATGATTAGAATGGTTAGGATTAGTGGATAGGTCTCGGAAACTCGTGTGATATGTTAGACACATCGTATCATTTTAGATACCAAAAGGGTGTTAGGGATATCGATTCGAGATCATTACCGTAACCAAGTTTCCATATTCAGAGTCTCTGATTCGTAGAATCGTGATATTTCTCCCGTACCCCAATTAGGTTTCTAATCAACCTACCAATAATGACTAGTTGCGACTCCAAATTAAAAATATAGATTAAATAGAAAGATAAAAATTATAACCAGCTGTCACGTGAGGTATGATCTAGAAAAGATCCCCCATTTGTCTAGTGATGGGACGTTTAGGCCAAATATCTGTATCGGACTTTAGTAGCCCGTTCGAAAATAGTTTCCCCATTCGTGACAAATGGAAGTACCTCCTTAGCGTGCCCAAAAAAGGTGCAGCGCGATGATTCCCATATGACCTTTTTAATGTAGATTAATGTACTCTCTTGTGTAAACCATTCATGATCCCGTGAGTTTAAGGAAGATGACTACAAAAAAAATAACTTAAGTCAATGATAACATCACCTTCTTAGAATAACTTCGAAATTAATTTATAAAGTCTACAAGCAAGTTAAAAAACCATAAAGTCAAAGTCAATGGAATTGACAGTAATACATGTCTGCCAAGAAGTAGAAGTCTCTATGTCCATTTCGAGCTGAGGTCTCCACAACGTATTAAAGGGGATGACAACAATGGACTTTTGGCATTTCCAATTTTGTTTTTTTGTTCTGACTTTCTCTTATTTTTCTTTTCTTTTCTCTTATCTCATTGGAGAATATTAGTAATGTACGGGTAAGAATCATGTGAAATAGGTTTGTTGAGGGAAATAACGCAAAAATGACATAAGTGGATAATAGTATTATGAGGAAATTATACATAAATCTCCTATATATATTGGAAGTAGCACGATTTTATTTCTCCAATCTTAATATTTACTCTTCATTTCAGGAACTTTTATTTTGTTATAGCAGTTAAACCTCTATCCATTTCTCCATTCTCATGTAACTTTTTAGGACGGATATAAATGTAATTCTACCAAGACTTTGGAGAGAGAGAGAGATATGGCGTTCTGCGTAGTAAGGATGGCTCCAAGATGTGTTTAAGATGGTAAACTTTGTTTTAAGTCTCTTTCAAACTGGAGATAGGTATGGGATCCAAATCCTGCTTGGAATTTAATTAGTTTATTATTTCTTTTATTTGAAACAACTACATAAATAAAATTTGACTAGCTTCTAATTATTTGCTTATTTTGAATAAACATATAGTACATTTACTTTAAAAGCATTGTGTAAGGAGTTACAGCTCTAGAGGATTTAGGGAGGTTGAAAATAACCTTATTCTCTCTCGTTTGTAGATGGCCATGGAACCTCTCTCTCATGTTAAAATTTTCTTTTCCACACAAAAATTAAAAGAAAAACTAAATTTTACCTAAAGTTAAGTCCAACGATAAACATATACGACTTTCAAAGTTCGAAGTGAATTTTACGTAACTTCTAAGTTTTTATACAAACAATGTCATGAAATTATACTTCTATCCTTGAAAAGTCATGTCAGTCATTTGAAATAATGTAAATCTTTTCATAAGAATTTCAAAATAACTTTTTTTCACAGAAAAGTTGAACATTTTTTAAAAGGGTTAATATCATAAAAAATCCTAAACTGGTATATCTGCAATAAATTTACCCTCCATTAGTTTCTGTTAAATTTTAGGGAAAAAACCATAAAAAACCCCAAATTTTGCCACTTGTGACACATTTACCCCGAACTTTTTTTGTGACATCAAAAATCCCAAACTTTACTATCTGTGACACATTTACCCCAATGTACATTGTCCATGGGCATTTTCGTCTTTTTTGCTTTTTCCTTTTTTTTTACTTTTTTTTCCTTTCCGGCGAGGGGGCCCCTCGCCGGCGTCGGGCGAGGGCGGCCCTCGCCGAATCTGTCGAGGGGGATCCTCGCTGGCGTCGAGCGAGGGCGAGGCTCGCCCTCACCTGGGCGAGCGAGGGCGAGCCTCGGCCGACGCCGGCGAGGGGCCCCCTCGCCGGAAAGGAAAAAAAAGTAAAAAAAAAAGAAAAAGCAAAAAGACAAAAATGCCTATGAACAATGTACATTGAGGTAAATGTGTCACAAATAATAAAGTTTGGAGGTTTTGATGTCACAAAAAAAGTTCGGGATAAATGTGTCACAAGTGGCAAAGTTTGGGATTTTTGGTGGTTTTTTCCCTAAATTTTATTGTCTAATTACTTAGTTTGTGTACGGGAGGCCAACCCCGTTTTCAGAGCTCTTAAGGATATATTCATTTTAACATAGAATTCTTAGCATGAACAACCATGACACCACTCCCAAGAACCAATTATATCATCCCCTCTGCATCACCCGCTCTTCACCCCGACGGTTCCAAGCTTCACTCATAAGGGTGTGAGAGTACAGGATAATCACGATCCGTGACACATGCCTCTTTCTTGGTCAATCCTAATTACTCATTCTTCACTCGGCCCCCACCCCTCCTCTCTCCCTCTCTCTCTCTCTCTCTCTCTCTCTCTCTCTCTCTCTCTCTCTCTCTCTCTCTCTCTCTCTCTCTCTCTCACACGATGCACGCCTCACACTCACAAACCCAATGAAAGTTCTTAAAAGTCATTTGTGTTTCTACATAGTTCAAGTCCATAAGACCCCTAGAAGGCTAGTTCTTTCTCCTTTTCTTTGAGGGGGGCACATATTTATCTTCCATCAAATTATGCCTACTGCGATACATTTATCCTTAAAAATTTCGTAACATAAAAAATTCTAAACTTGTACCTATGTGACATATTTATCTTCTATCAAAATTTTATCAAATGATTTTTCAGCCAAATAATATCGTTTTTATTTCATTTAAATTACATGGATGTCATGTCAACATTGTTTCCTTTTCGATATCCATGTAGGAAAATTTTAATGGTGTTCATTGACGAAACTTTGGCGGAGGGTAAACATGTCACAGAGGTACAAGTTTGAAATTTCTTGTATCACAAAAAAAGTTTAAGATAAATGTGTCACAATAAGCATAATTTAGAAATTTTTGCGGCTTTTGCCTTTTCTTGAGGTCAGCTTGTAAGAATCTCTCTTTTTCGTGAAGCTCATCTCTTAGAGAAATCTTTACCACTTTTGTTGTTTGTTCTCAGATGATTGTGTCTTTCTTGGTTCTGTTGTTAGTGTTTCGTTTTTTTGTTGGGATGTTAGACATGATTATTGTATGTAATTGATGATGGTGAAGTTGGTGCTGAGGTGGTGTGTTCGGTTGGTGAGTCAAAATGAGGCAAAGATACGACCAAAGTACTCACAGTCGGTTCTTGAACCCACAAACTGGAACTAACCATTCTAGTACAATTCCCTGTTGTAGAGTGAGAATTGACTCATTCTGAAACTGATTACCTCTAGTCAACACACATGCGGTAATCGTTGCGGTAGACATATTCTCATTTGTAGATGTGGCAAAAAAGGAATGTGCACGATGATTCGAGGATGATAAACATGTATATCCTCAAACAACTCCTTTGGGTTTTCAATGTCAATAGATAATACATATGCATCAGATCTCATTGTATTAACTAACAGATTCTATTATAATAATGAATAATCAATTCCTAGCAAAAAAGTAACTGGTTTTTTTTCTAAATTAAATGTGGAATCAATAGTACAAGCTCAAAATAAACTATACAAATGACAAGGATAATTACCCAATTAATTCTAAATTTATTATCTAGATGTCAATTCAATTCTAAACTTTTCGATTTTGCCAGTGTGGTCTGAAACTTTACATAAAAATTCAATGTAATCCTTTCGGCCAATGAATGTCAGACATTGATGACATGGTTGTCCACATTAGCATGCCATGTAAGCCGGCCGGTCATGACGAGACACAATAGGGGCAATTTACTGGAAGGATTATAATGGAATTTCGCACAAAAGTTTAGGACTATATTGATAAAGTTGAAAAGTTCATGACTTAATTGACGTCTGTAAAGTAGATTTACAATTAATTGGATGATTATCCGCACATGACCTTTTTAATGTAGATTAATATACTCTCTTGTGTAAACCATTCATGATCCTGTGAGTTTAAGGAAGATGACTACACAAAAAAAAAACTTAAGTCAATGATAACATCACCTTCTTAGAATAATTTCGAAATTAATTTATAAAGTCTACAAGGAATTTAAAAAACCATAAAGTCAAAGTCAATGGAATTGTCAGTAATACATCAAATATTCTGGATGAGATTATTATCCGGACTAGTAATGCATGTCTGCCAAGAAGTAGAAGTCTCTATGTCCATTTCGAGCTGAGGTCTCCACAACGTATTAAAGGGGACAACGACGGACTTTTGTCATTGTCAATTTTGTTTCTTTGTTCTGAATTTCTCTTTTTTTCTCTTTTCTCTTATCTCATTGGAGAATATTAGTCATGTGCGGGTAAGAATCATGTAAAATAGTTTTGTTGAGGGAAATAACGCAAAAATGACTGAAGTGGATAATAATATTATGAGGAAATTATGCATAAATCTTATATATATATATATATATATATATATCTATATATATTGGAAGTAGCATGATTTTATTTCTCCAATCTTAATATTTTCTCTACATTTGAGGAACTTTTATTTTGTTATAGCAATTAAACCTCTATCCATTTTTCCGTTCTCATGGAACGTTTTAAGAAGAGATATGGCGTAGTAAGGATGGCTTCATGATGCGTTTAAGATGGTAAACTTTGGTTTAGATCTCTTTCAAACTTGAGATAGGTATGGGATCCAAATCCTGCTTGGAATTTAATTAGTTTATTATTTCTTTTATTTGAAACAACTACATAAATAAAATTGACTAGCTTCTAATTATTTGCTTATTTTGAATAAACATATAGTACATTTACTTTAAAAGCATTGTGTAAGTAGTTACAGCTCTAGAGGATTTAGGGAGGTTGAAAATAACCTTATTCTCTCTCGTTCCACGATGGCCATGGAACCTCTCCCTCATGTTAAAATTTTCTTTTCCATACAAAAAATTGAAAGAAAAACTAAATTTTACCTAAAGTTAAGTACGACAATAAACATATACGACTTTCGAAGTTTTGAGTGTATTTTACATAACTTCTAAGTTTTTATACAAACAATGTCGTGAAATTATACTTCTATCCTTGAAAAGTCATGTTAGTCATTTGAAATAATGTAAATCTTTTTCATAAGAATTTCAAAATTAACTTTTTTTTTCACACAAAAGTTGAACACTTTTTAAAAGGGTTAATACTACAAAAAATCCCAAACTGGTATATCTGTAACAAATTTACCTTAAACTAATTTTTTGACCATAAAAAATTTCAAATTTGTACACCTGTGATAAATTTATCCTCCGTTAGTTTCCGTTAAATTTTGCCATCAAATTGCTTGTTTAGATTATATGTGGCAGTTGATGGGTGTACCCGTTTGAGGTTTTATTCTCAGTTTGTCACAAATGTACCAATTTATGATTTTTCGTAATATTAATCCAATGTAACATAGGGTCAATTTGTCACAAGTGTATCAATTTTGTGTTTTTGATAGTCAAAAAATTAATTTGAGGTAAATTTATCACATGTATACTGATTTGGAGTTTATGGTGATTAAAAAATTAGTTTAAGATAAAAGTATCTCAGGTGTATCAGTTTGGGGTTCTTTTAGTGTGAACCGTTTTTAAAACAAGCACCTCAACTTCTCCTTGCCTCAGTTGCTTCCTTTATTAGACGGCCCTTACCCTTCCTTTTGGAGCTGTTCCTGTGGATTTCTTTCCCGGTTATTGTACTCAAAGCAAGTGCAAGCCTAACTGTACCAAAAAACAAGCTCATCTAGACATTGAGTTTCACGAGATGCTTGAAGCTCATCATAGGGAAAGCTTAACTCGGCCAAAATAAAGAATGAAAGAATGATCTTTTTCGAGCGAAGGGGCTCTCTATATTTCGTTATACGGTCTGGCATTTCGACGAAAAGGCGAGAGCTCGTTCGAAATTCCCTACTTTACAGTACCCATCTCTGAGGGCTCTATATGTTATTTCATCAGGTGAGCATCTCTGTCCCTCCATTCTCCAGAAAATCTCCTCTGCTTCAGCCATTTTCCCCATCTTACACAGCCCGTGGATCATGGTGTTGAAGACAATGCTCGATTTGGCGAAACCCCTCGCCAAGATTTCTTTCCACAGAGAAAGCGCCCTTTCAAGATCCTCCATCTTCAGATACACGTCTAGCAACATGCACATGGTGATTTCATTAGGGGCCACGCCTCTTTCCAGCATCAAACGCCACAGATGTAAGGCGTCATCGAAGTCTCCGACCCGACATAGACCCTTGAGAAGAGTATTATAAGTTACAGCAGATGGTTCGATTCCTTCGTGAACCATCTCGTCGCATAACCTAAAAGCCTCTCTTATCAAGCCTTCTCTGCAGTGGCCATCTACTAGAGCATTATAACCGTAGGAGTCCAGCTTCAAGTTCCAATCTCTCATCTGCGATACCAAGACCTCTGCTTTGGAAAGTTGACCGAATTTACAATACCCATTGATCAAACAATTGCAAATGACATTATTCAAACTGAAACATAGCTCCAGCAACTTATCTTTAACTCTTAAAGCATCATCCATTTTGCCTATCTTACAATAACCATCCAACAATATGCCATAAACACGCTCATCCGGAACAATGGACTCGTCATCCTCCATTGCCCGAACAACCTTCTCTGCTTTTTCCACTTTGCATTGCTTGCAATAACCCTTAACCACACACGTGTACGTAACCACGTTTCTTGACACTCCCTTATCGGCCATCATCTTCAACACCCTCTCAACTCCTTCCATGTCCCCACAACTCACATACCCATCAATCAAGCTATTGTAAGCGACTATATTCATTTCAAAACCAGCATTTTCCATCTCCTCCACAAACTCCACAGCCTTATCAACCCGCCCATTCTTGCAATTCGCATTTACCATTATCGCACAAGTGAACATATCGGGCACAATCCCCATCCTCACCATCTGATCAAACACAAGAACTGCAGCGTAACTCTCACCCTTTCTAACTAACCCGCTCAGCAAAGAATTACAAGACCTCAAACTCGGCACTCGACTGCACTTGCCCATTTTATCAAACACATAGAGCGCATTCTTTACCATGCCCTTCTCCGCGTACGCCTTCAGTATCATATCAAAAACAACGGGCGAGAACCCGTAATCCCGATAAACCCTCACGAGCTCATCCCACACAACAAAGGAAACATAATTGTTCCTGCACAGAGAGACCAGTTCATTCACATAAGCTCTGGTCTCCTCGTACATTCTAGCTCGGGCCAGTATATGAACGAGCTGGCAGTAACCCTTCACATCAGTCCTATAATCCTGCTGCTCGGAGGCGAACTCGAAGAACCTCAAGCAAGCAGCGGGGTTCGAGCGGAGGCGGTGGAGAACAGAGCCGAGGAGGCCGTCGGAGAACGCGAAGGGCAGGCATTTCAGGGCGCCGGAGCGGCGGAGGACCAGGATCCGGGTGATCCGGTCGAGGAGCTCGGGTCGGCTCAGCTTGGACTCTTGTCGGAGGTTCCAGCGGAGGGACGGCGACGCGTGGAAGGGCCGTGGTCGGCGGGGGCCGGAGGGGAGGAGCGATCTCGACGAGTGCCTGAGCATTTAGGCGAAGAGAGGCGAGAGACTGTGGAGCGACGAGCGTCGGACTGTCGGTGATGGGTGTCGGTCATGTTGATGGCGAGACTCGGTATCGCATGTTGAGGATGGAGAGAGCGACGACCGTCGTTTGCCGACAGAGTTCGATGGAGATGAGCAAGAGCCGAGGTTAGAGTTCCTCTGTTCTGTTGCGTAACAAATTAACAATGGAGGTTGTCTGACAAAAAGGGCAGGACGAGAGGAGGATGGAATTTGGGCTTGGTTTTACGTTATGGCCGTTGTTGGGCCTGCGTGTCGTTTGAAGAAAGGGAAAAAGCCACAAAAAAAAAATACCTTAAATTATATTCACGGTAACACAATCACTTCAAAATTCTTTTCCGTGATACGAAAAACCCTAAACTTACACATGTATGATGTATTTATCCAAAGCTTTTTCTTGTAACATAAAAAATCTCAAACTTATGTCAATGTGACACATATACCCCAAATTATTTTTTTATGACACAAAAAACTCAAAACTTGTAGGGTAAATGTGTCATAAGAGTATAAGATTCGGATTTTTGATGTCATAAAAAAAGTTTAGGATAAATATGTCGTACTGGTAAAAGTTTGGGCCTTTGCCCTCCTCTCTTAGTCCCAACAATATCACGTGCTTTTGGTTGTCTAGTCACTAGTGGACTTCACCTATTATGTAAAAGATGGTGGAATTCCTCTTCTAGGTGCGACAATTAGGACTCTTGTGCTGTTGATTCCAGAAACGTTCAAAGTCATGATACGACAATCCCTCAAAATCATAACGCCATTGTTATCAAAAACTAAAATAACCACAGTCAGAAGATCCAAGCCAAAGTAAGAAAGTCAATGTTCAAAGCATAGTTGCTTGGTGTAAGCTAGCTTTCGGCATGCGCGTGTTGTAAGATACGTGTATAGGTCAATAGGTACCAAGAAATTCTTCTACTTAGTTCGCCCGTCGATAACATACATATGGCCTCTCCGAGGACACTGTTGGTAATATGTAGGGGTGTACAAAAGAATCGGGACCCGCCCGGATCGCTCGGGACCGCCCAAAACCGGACCGGAACTGGTGGTTCCCAAGGAAACCGGTCCGGTTCCCGGTGTAGAACCGCCCACCAGGATTAGACCGGTAATATAATAATAATATATTTTATTTTTTATTTTTTAATTAAAAAATCTGACCAAAAAAATTTAAAAAATAAAATAAAATAGGAGAGTTGTTGTTTTGTTTGCTTGTTGACTATTGTGAACTTGTGGCAAACTCCCACGTGTGATATATTATATAAGCTACGGATGTATTTGTTGTGAAACTTATGAAGTTGTGAACGTTGTGACAAATCTTGTTGTGAACACAGCCCACTAACGGGCAAGAATTAGACCGGTCGATTTTTTGATTTATCAAGGAAAACTTAGTGGGGCTGGTTCCATGGACCCACCCAGGAACCGGACCGGACCAGCGGTCCGGTTCTCGGGTGGATCCATGGAACTAATGGGCGGTTCTCGGTTTCAAGTTTTTTAGAACCAGTCCTTAGCAAGCGGTCCACAGTTTCGGAGTGAGAACAGCCCACTCGGCCAATGCTCACCCCTAGTCATATGACAGGTAACTGGATGTCTTTGACAGAAATGATACCCTAGCAGCTTTGACAATTAGAACCCCACCGAATGTGCTATAAACAGAAAAGGCAAAGGTGGAATTGTACGAGAGTGTGGTGCCGCTTGCGCAGTGGCAGGACGGATGGTTCAGAAGCCACCATGAATCCCTCTGTCTTTGCCAATTCCCGTGCTTCAGCTCTCTTCCTTGTGCTGTTCGCAAATCGCTCCTCATTCGTTTGTGCCCCCTTCAAAGCGGCATTCATATTCACTCGCAAAAGGATCAAATAAACAAACTTATCTAACCAAAGCTTTGCGGGGATAGTTCCCAAAGTACACTTGAGACGAGTGACAGGGCTAAGTCTCGTAAGTGCCTTTAGTATTTAAGGGTTCCCTATTCGTAGTCTTAAACAAGCTCCTCCTCTTGCCGGGTTCAATTGGCACACAAACTTTCTTGAGATCATCCGCTATAGAGATTTTAGTTAGCTTCCTTCCTGTCTATAAATAGATGAGTGAACAGGGTGTCGAATTTGGATGAACTACTTCCATGAAGCATGCTTACAGACAATGCTAGCTGAAGTGCAAAGCTTGGGCATTTCACAGGGTGGTCTTCGTCCGGCAGCTCGGTTGGGTGTTCGAGCGGCCAGAATTCAATCTCTGATTCCACCTCATGGGGATTGTTGGACTTCCATGCAGCCACCTCCTTCTCCCCTTATCCCGTGTGCCTTCGGTAAATGAAACTTTCCATTCCCAATACGCCAAAACTGGCCTTAGTTAGAGTAAACCAAATGTACCGGCAGGGCGGCAAAATGGACGCGAGACTTTTCTCTGGGCGATGCTCCTCTCCAGTTAAAGTTATAGCCCCCTCTCCTGGCTTTGTGAAGTACTCGTCAACTAAAAGGTTTGGGTCCACAAACGAGGTATCCACAATTTCTGCTCATACAGAAGGTAACTACGGTGACTTAATCAGCACATGAGACCAAATAAATGATATCAACATTTACAAAAAGAATGTTCGAGTATATATGATCCTAAGAAGTTTTGCCTTGCTGGCATTAACGATGAAAGATGTCGAGCAGAGCCATCGGCTGTTCAGTGCTCTAAGTATGGGGCTAAGTTGTACATGGCTTTTACAAATCGGGTGCCGTGTAGATTTTGGAGAACGACTCGTCGAATGTCGATGTGGCATTTTAAGGACATGTAGATGAATCTTTACTTCATAACTATGAACACCTGAACCAAAAATTTTGTGCCATTAATTCAATCAAAGATATCCAAACAGAAAAAATAGCAGAATATAAATTATTAGTTAAGAAGGTCCACACCGTTATAGCGACTAATGAAATCGTCCGCACATGCTTTGGACTTGCCATCGAGATGTCAACAGGTCTCGTCACATCCTTAGGGGCAATACATCGCAAATCTTCAGGATTTGGATATATCTCGATTTCTTTACGTAGAGACCTTCAACCTCGAATTGCGAATTGCTTCACCATATGAGAAGAGCTTTTACCTTTAGTGGATAAACCCACATTGCTCTTCTTGGGTCTCCATCCACCGGCAAATTTTGGTATGAGGTTCATGATTGACATCTTGCTCCAAAGGGACGTCAACATTCTGAAAGACTCGATGAAATTGTCGCCGCAAAAAACCTACCGAGACGAACGGTTGAAAGGATAGAGTATTGTCATAGATTTTGCAAAAATCGAATGCTCATCTTGAACCGACAAATATGGCAAAAGAAACCATCGCGCGAAGCTCTTTACCCACCATCGACCATTTCTAAATAGGACACTATTTCCATCAAGCGGGATCATCGAGCTGCAAATGCATACTTAAAACTAAAGGATTGAACAAGGGTCACAAATGCATATTCATTCAGCCCAATTTTTTCTTTCTTCTTTTCCGAACGAGAAACGGTTGCAAAGCCTTCAAGGATCATGCTCAGAGGTGCTGGTGCTCATTTTTTATCCTCCAAGTTGAAACAAGCCTCCAAGTTGATTTTGTTCCCCCTCCCCCCTCTGTCGCAATTATAAAACCCTAACAAATGATTCTTTACGTACTCTGCAATTGATCTCATCTTGTTAAATTATTGGGGTTAATATCACAAAAAATCTCAAACTATGCTCACCGCGACACAAAAATTCTAAACTTGCCCATTGTGATACAATTATCCCCGACTTTTTTTTGTGTCATAAAAAATCCTGAACTTATGCCGGTACGACAAATATACCCTAGATGAAACTGAAATAAATGATATATATATATATATATGTCTATACGTCACACACGTATAAGTTTGGGTTTATTCGTATACCAAAAACAAAGTTTGGGGATTTGTGTTACAGTGGGCATAGTTTGAGATTTTTTTTTATGATATTTGACCTAGCCATTAAGAGGATATTTAACCATTTTCTTACATAAGCTGACGCATAACTAAGGAAATACAACGAATACAACTATTTCCCTCACAATACTATATAAAGGCTGTCCTGCCATTGTTATTTTCCCATAGAAGAAGCCTTTTTTTTTTCAAATCAACCCTAAACATCATAATTCTCTTTCGCACAAATTGTAGAATATCCTCCTTAACCCGAGAAGATAGTCTCAACTTGTTTGCGAATAAATTCTATGGAAAGTCACTAAACTTAAATTTCGATAATCGGATACAACAGTATTTTCTTTTCTTTTTCCTTTTTTAAAGAATTAATGCATTTTAACCGCAATTCAATTAATTTTTTTGGTGAAATGCTGATGCGATGGCGGCTTGCAGTGATATGGCTTATTGAAAATTGTTTATATATCTGTTTGCTTTTTACCAGAATACTGAATGAAATAAGATCTATGGACATTAATTGTAAAATAATTGGCACATTAGGCAAATGGAAATAAAGATGAGTCGCCCGATTGTAGAAACACTGAATTTTCATGATCAATGTCATTTGCCCAATTTCATTATTGTATTTTTTTTAGGAAAAAACATTTTAAATTTTAAACACTTCTAGAAAATTTCGAAATAACTCTACGTATTAACATTTGTATGAATCGAAAGGTTTCGAGTGTTTGAAATCGAGTTCTTTGTTTCGGATCATGAACAAATATTTCTTTACTAGTGGTCTCGAGCTTTGTTCTTCTAAAATGGGGAAATATAAATACTATACCTCATCTTTTACCTATCGACCCCCCATATAAAATACCAAATGCATGTAAATACATGAGATTATTGAAATGAGAAGTTGTTTTGTCGGTGGATATATTATTTAATTTTAAGCATTAGCATAAAATTTTCACACCAACAAAAACGGGAAAGAGCTAATTAGGGATAGTGGAGATAAACTTTTTGGCTTTTCCGATTAGCTTAAGGAAAATGGGGGTAGTGTCATCTATGCAAAGGGAAATATAAGATTTTGACCTTCATATTTGATTTCTCCACCTTCCTATTCCAAATAAATCACTCGTCTCTTTTTCCCTTTCTCTCTTCAATCGTATATTCGGTTCGCCCCTACAAATCTCCACTCGCTCCCCCACTGTACTCCTCGCAAACTCTCTTTCCCTGACTCTTCTTCTTCTTTGTCGATCATCGTCAGAAACCCTAGTAAAGAAACAAAAGCCTCAACATAATGTGGCGCGTCGCAGGCCCGTCCGAGTACCTTGCCATAACCAGAGGAGGATCCATCAAGGACGTCAAGCTCGCGAAGAAGGCATGGATATGGCCGACACAGAAATGCGTCAAGTTCCACGTTTTGCCGGTCAACTACACCTTTGACGTGCGGGCCATGAGCGCAGAGAAGCTCCCCTTCTTCTTCTCCGTTGTCTTCACTATCGGCCCCTGCGTTACCGATCACGAGAGCCTCCTCCTCTATGCCAAGCTCATTGCCTCCCACGCCAAGCCCTCAGTCCACGTCAACAACCTAATCCAGCATCTCATCAAAGGCCAGATGCTCGCCGCCTCCATGACCACGGAGAAGGTCTTGGAGAAGGTTTTAGAGAAGCTCCAGTTGAAGCTCAAGCAGTTTGGGCTCGTGATCTACAAAGTCAACCGGGTTTGATTTTTTTTTCCCAACTGAGCGCGTCCTTTACTGCTTTTGTTGTCGCTTCATGTTGTGATTGGTGCCTATGTTTGGGTAGTATTTGGGTCCAATTAGGCCGGTTGTGATTTGTAAATGTTAGTTGACGATCGTTTTTAATTGCTTCTTATCGGTTGAAGTGTCTGTCACTTTTTTTTGAGACCGGCATATGATAGTATGTGATGTGGATGAGATGTTTTTTTTTTTATTTTTGTTACGATATATTTTGTCTTGACCGAATTTCCTCGTAACAGTTAGATGCCTCCCAGGCCAAGATGATGGATAAAGTCGGGTCTATACAGACCAAAGAAAAAGCTGTGAAATTCGATTTAGAGATGAAGGGTAAAGTCGGTGCTGGACAGACCAACAAAAAAACGGTGAAATTCGATCTAGAGACCAAGGACAAGATGATGAAGGGTCAAGTCGGTGCTGGACAGACCCAAAAAAAAGCTGTGAAATTCGATTTAGAGATGAAGGGTAAAGTCGGTGCTGGACAGACCAAAGAAAAAAGGGTGAAATTCGATCTAGAGACCAAGGACAAGATGATGAAGGGTAAAGTCGGTGCTGGACAGATCAAACCACACCGTGCTGGACAGACCAATCAAAATGCTGCGAAAACCAATTTAGAGACCAAGATTATAGCAACGGAAAGGCTTACGATGGAGATAAAGGTCACGTGGACAGTGAAGATCTTCAAGAACCAAGACGCATGGTCCCAGTCTTATGAACTGGCCAAGGTGGAATATCTTGTTGAGCTACTTTTGTGATGGTTGTGAGCTTCATAGAGAGGCTCCGTAAGGCCTGTACCGAATCGAATAGAAAGAGGATGAGCATAGGCCTTAAGTTTCCCACTTCATTGAAAAAAGTTGCTTTTCTTCATTGTAGGTGCAAGAGGCATATGCACGCCGGCAAGAGGATGAAGGTATCCAGGCGCTAGCACAGGCGCAGGGCGTGTACTTGGCGGCGCATCTGAAGCAATCTGGCCTCTTTTATGGCGCAAATAGGGACTACCAGATGATCAACCGGGGGATGTTCCCATGGGTGGCCAATCAACGCAGAAGCTTTCTTACAATCTTTTGCATCCTTCCAATACTTTGTACTCTATCGTTCATTTATATTATATTCAATCATGTTGCTTATATTTGACATTGTTTAGTTTGATTTATATTTATATTTATATATAGTTACCTTGACGTGTTGTTTATATATATTTATATATATGGTAAACCTGCCACGTGACATTTTTTGTAATGTTCAGCAAGTGGTTTTTTTGGGTCGTTTACCCCTAACTTTGGGGCAAATATGTCGCATAGGTACAAGTTTGTGGCTTTTGGTGTCACAAAAACAAGTTTAGGGTAAATATATTACGGTGGACATAATTTATGATTTTTTATGCCTTTTTCCCTTTAAAGAAAGAGAGAACTATTTAGCCCCTGTAGTTTTCCCTTTGTCTCGTTTTGCCCCAACGGAAAGCATCTTCATCTCAATTAGCACCCTCGTTTTGCATTTGTGTGTAGAGAGGCTGCTCAGATCGAGTTTAGTTGGGTTTCGACTCTTTTGAACCAATTATAGTGTATAATCGGATTGGTTTACAGGTTCGGGTTCCCGTCTCAATACCGCTTTTAGTTATATGTCAGGTGTGGAGTTCCTATCCTTACAAAAGCCAACTCGACTTTAAGTTAGCTCCGATATATTATCGGGCCATTCAAGTTCGCACTTTGGACAGGATTGTTCATTTCTTTCTTTGTTATTGAGTCAGCCTTAATGTTATTTAGCGCTTTGCCAGTGATAATTTTGCTGAAACCTTGTCAAGAGACCAAGAAGTGAAGACAAACACAAAAAGGGAAAATGGGAAAATTGAGGCTGCGCTTCGTTGTCCTCTGGGGATCTTCCACTTCCTGTTTCCATTCAAAAGCAGGTTATGAGAAGGGTTTGACAGTCTTCCTTAATTTTCCTTTCTTGAAAAGTTGAAATCAAGAAAACTAGGAAATTACCAACATGCTTTCATCTTTATGAATTTGTACACATTAAAAAGGGAAACTGTCATGTTGTCTGGGTGCACACATCCTATGTCTATCATTGTCTCACATCATTTGCGAACACTCGATATTCGATTCCTCACAGAAATAGAAGTACAAACAAGGTATTTCTGGAGGGGGGGAGAAAAATCTCCTAGTAATGAATGTATAGGAGTATGACCCGATCCTGTGGTTTCTATTGTAATGGACAAAGAATGCGTATAATGAACTCTCACAGGGAATGAATGTCATCCTAAGTTACTATGTACCAACTACCAAATCCTGCGCATTGACCTTCTGGAAATAATATGAATGGCCAATCATCCTCAACTCTGCTGATTAAAAAAATAAATGAATCTCGCATCAGTAAGGAAAATTCCCTGTCATCCGAATGTGATCGAGGGTACTTCGGAGACCATACTTCTTCACCGCCTTCTGGCCGGCCCTGAACCCGTCGCCGTAAACTGGGGACGAGTCCGATTCGATCTGGTGCATGAAGAACTCACCAAGTCTATGCTCGAATTGAGATTTGGGGCCTCCCTTCGGTCCTCGAGAAGAGGACGGTGCCCTGTGGCTGCTCGATTCTGAATTGAGCTCCGCCTCCAACCACATGTGGGCCACCACTTGGCAGATGCCTTCTTCCACATCTTGGTGGAGAGATTGAAAACCTTAAGCATAGATGATGATAATATGTCACTCCAAGTTGCTGACAAGTTACTTAACAAGAACTTAATATGATGACAAAATTAATTCAGTCATCCAAGCATCAGAGCTCATGACAATGATGTACCATTCAATCTGCGAAAGCATGCGAACTTCATTGTATAAATGGCACTGACTAGGAAATTACCATTAAGTCGAAGGAATGCATGCATCATTTCATGAGCTAGAATTGATCCAGTCAACAACCTGTTCCCAAACATTTGGATTAGTGAACATGAAAAGTGCAATAGAGTGCAACAGCAAAACAAATATATCCAAAACATGAATTCCTCCATGGAGCTCTAGAAATATCACGCACATACAATACCTGGGAAGACCATACAAGATGAGAATGGCAGTCACTTCACAAGATCGTGTTAGTTTGTAGGGCTCTGTTATCATGTTCGTAGCTCGGCCTCCCCCAATCCTTGGTCTCCGTGATATCTGCCGTAGCAGGTAGAAAGTTATATGAGAGTGATTGATGATAAATAAATGCTATCTCACACGCTCACACGGTGAGCATTCTACAGGAGTTCTTACCGTACTGATGGTTCTTTCCTCTGAGAGGCAAAGTCCTCTCGTCTCGGGCATGTGGTAATGGCCCTGGTCAAAAAGTAATGTTCAGAAGTGATTATATGCAAAAAGAATGTACCCCCAAAAGTGACATCGATAAATGATCGATATACGGAGACTAGTTACAGTAAACCATGTTAAAAAATTCTAGAAAGAAGACTGTCTTGCCATCAAATCCTTGCTGAATACCATGTCAAGGCATGACCATTTTCTAGAACGAAAGACACATTCATGTACATTTTGCCTCGCGAGTTAGATTCTTTACTTTTCTATGTCTTCATGTTATCATCCGACGAGACCGTTGATAGTTAGCTGTCTTTGTAGTTATGCAGTATATCAACATGCCATTTAAAGGGAATGCATAATATTGAGCCTTACATTTTTTTCTCCCTCTCTGGCTTCATTTAGAGCCTGACGTTCCACCAAGAGAAGAGGAACTTGCTGCTCCACTTTCATGTTCATATACTCGTAGAATTTCTGTATACTGTGATATAGGGGTTGACATTGATTCGTATCCATAATTACCGAGTCTAAACATTCTAGACAGAGCTTCCGACCATCATCAAGTGCGACGTATTGCATCTCTCGTGACTGCACATGAGGAGAAAATATCTCAATCTATGACTTTTTGAGCAAATATAGGTTTCTGGATCTTGCTAATTTGGGAGATAGAGTGGATTCATTAGACTGACCTCCATTCGCTCACAGCTGCAGCACCTTGGAGTCCCATCATGTTCGTGTGAAGGGCAGTACTTCTGACCCCAGAAAGGATGTGCCCTATATTCAATAAGACCAGCACGGTTCGTTGGAATCTGTCAATGGAGACGTATTCTGGTATGAGTGGCGCTTCTCAAAAGAAATAATTCATAGTACTTAGATGGTACATCATCATCTTACATCCTAAGGCATACGAAGGCTTTTCGATCGACAACGCCCACATTTTCCCATATAAAGAAATATACAGCATGGTCAATTGGAAGGTTTGCCCATATTTTCCAATTTTACCCTGATTCCTTCCTAGTGTCCCTCAATTCTTTTGCTCTATTTCATGATGTTATTTATCTGCGATTTTGATATTGTCATCTGCATCCTCTCATTTCAACACTGTTTCTGGTAAACCTAACAAAACAGAATACTCACTACGTTCAATTTGATTCCTTCTTGAGAGTAGCAAGATTTTACTATAAACTGATAATTCTCGTCATTCTTCATTTAAGAATTACAGCTGACAAAAATGAGTGAACTCTAGTTCTAGTTCCTTATTACACAATAAAGAGATGGAATCATTTACAAAATGAACACGAGTTATAAGCATATTGACAATCAAACTTTAGAGATCAAGATGCAGAGTAGGTTTAGTCAGTTTAATACAGATGGAAACTGAAAGATCACATGATCACATCCAATGAGGGGGAACAACCGAACAAGTTCAAGCTATAGCCAGTTCAAAGAAGTACATCTATGACACTTACAAAATGCTTGCAAACATCACATTTTGGGTGGTAATGCTCCTTGTAGCAAGACCTATGAAAAGGGTAATTTCCTGATACAGAAAACTGCAATTCACAAATAATCTTGCTTAATTAGTTGGTGTAAACCACCCAAATAACCCTCTTAGTAAACAACCAAAAATGTATAAATTCCTAAAGGAATCAATTATAGAGGAAAAAATTTAGGTTAGCATGTACCTCATAATCAGAAATTGGTTGACCACAAGCACGGCATCGAAAACATTCCGGATGCCAAACAGCATTCATACAGTTTAGAAACCGTCCATGACCGATTTCCACATTACACCCAGCACAAATTCTACAAAAGAAGGCACTCAATAGTCATGTTTATGCTATGATCAATTTCAGAAGAAAAAAACAAGAGAATTAAGGCATGCTGGATAAAGTTAATGAAACTATATTCTTGCCTATAGTCAATGATGAAAGAATTAGCAACATTGGACACCTATCATTTACACAACACGATGAGTAAAGTCACAGTGCACTTAAATTGACTATTGACACAAATGGAAATGTTTTTATTGCAAGTCAATCTGGCTTTCTAATCTAATGGTAACAGGAATTTGACATAAATCCCAAACAGCTATGCCACACTAACACAATGACAGACCTTAGGGGCTCGCACGGGCCACTAACCTCCTGGCCTGATAGGTGCACAGTGCAACCTTCAGTAATTTTATGTTCTGTGAATTTTCGTGTAAGATTTCTTCTACAGGATTTTTCGAATCCTTCTTATCTTGTCCCCCCGGTCTAAGCCTTTATATCCTCAACTATTATTACGGGAATGGTAAAAACTAACATGCTATGCAAAAGAAAAGGTTATTTCTCATTCTTTTGGACTAAAATATGTAGTTTCACAAGAAAATATACCCATGCATAGGCATGACAAATGTATAAAACGTTCCTTAAATAATAGTTGACTTGGACTCTTTGGCAACAAAAGAACAAAAGGAAAATGTACCATAGAACAACTTATACATCACAAGAAAATATACAGAGGCATAGGCACCAAAAAAGTGCAATTTCTTAGGAAATAGTTCATTTGGATTTTTTGTAACAAAAGGGTAAAAGGAAATTTTACCTGATAAGAAAAAATTTTACATCTTTCATCCGAATTTATCTTGACTACCAATATATTTAAAGATTTCACAAGAAGCTAGCATGTCAACAAGTCAGCGTCAAGTGATTAGAAAGAAGTATGTGAAGTGACCAACTAACCTAGACTGTTAACTAGCCAAAGAGTACCTCTGGTAAATCGGGGGCTTGACACATTTTGCTTCAAATTCTAAACACAAGTAAACATTTCTTCTTTGGTTTAATGCTTGAAGAAAACACCTTCTTTCCCTCATCAACAAGCTTATGATGGATATTCACATGAAAAAGGCCATGACCCCCTCCTTGGTGAAAAATCTGGAGAAAATGACATGCTATCTTTCCCTTATGAATGAGATTAGGTCAGAGAGTCATGTCAGTGTTAGCAAGCACAAAATACAATTTGAAGATTGAATGGCTAATGGAGGTTTGTGGTTCAACAGATGGTGGGTCTTAGTAAGGTGTTTCTTAGAGAGAGAGAGAGAGACTTCAATAGAAATAATGAAAGGAAATCGTAAACCACCAGTCTCCTTTATGGTAATAAGCGGCATTTTAAGGCCTATTGAATTTACCTTGAAGCTGTAAATTATTCATGTTGAAAATGTAGGTGCTTAACTTCAAAAGAGTAAAAGCTCATGTAGGAATGATATGGTATTTACATACATCAGGAAGCTCTGTAATATGAGTGTACACGAAGTCCTAAAAGCATAAGCCCACAAACAAGGCTGCATTTCATGTTCAACACACCTCTTCATATTTTACACAACTTCAAAACTTTGCAGAGCATGAACATTGTAAATCCAAAGTTTTGAAAGGTGAAACTTGTGTAATGTGTGAGATAGGGGGATAATTCAAACATATCTTTCAAAAGAAGTTAGTGAAAACGTAGTTTGTCATAAAATATATTAAGTCTCTGTACTGTTACCATAGTACCCTCAGGCCACTTGTCAAGCAACTGCGAATGGGAGCTTTCAAACTTTAAAAGATCAACTTTTCTATTGATGCGTGTAATTAGTATTTTAAAAATTCCAAGTTTCCCTTATTATAAATGCTTGACTAAGGTCCTGGGGGAACTTATTAACATTACCGCTTTACTAATGGTTAACATGACCTCTGTACTAATACAAATCTAATTGAATCAAAGAGAAATCAAGTGCAAAACTTCAACTATTCCTACGCCCTTCCCTATTCAACCTTTAACATCCAAATAAGTTCATAATATCCAGACATAAGTTCACAACGACCTCAATAAGAAAGATAGCCCATGTTACACAATCAAACTCCGTGGAATAAGGTTGAGAAAATAAACCATTGCATCCAAGTATAACATTTGCTGAACCTTGTTCAAGTAACTTTAGGGTAAAAGGTTTTCTCATCCCCTACCTACTCCAAAATTACTTTCAAACTCATGCAGTGCCCATTAACCTAGGACCAAATTTTCTATAAACAGAACTTAAGTTGAGACAAAATGAAACTTAAACAAATTTTCCACATGTAAAAGCTGTCATACCTGTAACCTGTGGAATAGGGGAATGGTACAGGTTGATGTGTATGACCATTTCCATATGGGAAAGGAGAATGTCCATTTCCTCTAGCCGTAGGAGACTCAACATTCAAGCTTGCTTGGATGGCCCTAGCCAGTTGTTCATCTTCTTCCAATTGGTATTGATTGTCTGATCCGATAGTCCAATTAGAAAGTACTTCAAATTTCAGTATAAAAGGTTTTGAACACGGAGAAGACATCCACAAATCATAGCTTAAAGATGCACATCATCGCGAATAATTAATTATACATTGTTGCTCAAGAATTATAGCCGAACTATAAGCATATAGTCTGGCTCTTCAATAGAATATGGAGTCAAAATTTGACCGATGATATAAATGGCCAGTTAGCCATATCACTCACCAATCACATTATGTTGATTTTGGCTCTCTTCTGAAAGGGATAATGCAATGGCACGATCTATATCTTGATTCTCATGCTCCAACCATGCATCCTACATTTAGTCGTCCACCAAATGGTTAAAAGGAGAGAGCAAATCAGGAACCTGAATTGCATTACAAAAATTTAATACTGACAGACAACATCAAGGAAAATAGGATGACTTCTGCATTCTGTAGTAGTATAATGTCTGATTTCACACATTAAGTGCCAATTACATGATGAACTAACTCCATCAGCCCATTGATCATGTACAACAAGTCATTCAGATCAAACTCATTTGAGAAATAAGTGCGAGTTACATCCAGCCCCTAGCAGGATGATGATGAGACAAGCAAAGCAAAACTAAAACTAAGTTAACATGTGATAGACATGGTTATATTGAAGGATTACGGCAAGAACTCATAGATGTGATTACCCCTGAAGTGGAAGGAGCGTTATAATTGGGACCCTCCCCATAATGTCCCCGGATATGCCCTTCCGTGATTTTATGGCTGGAACCTTTGAAAATCTTCTTGAGCCAACTCATGATGCATACTATTATCTGCTCATGGTCATCGACGTCGGCACCTATAAGAAATTTTATTCAGTCAAGTAACTACTAGAAAATTTATAGGTTTAATTAGATTAAGACAATGGCTCTTGATTATGTTGTTTTCCATAATAACTAGATGGATTGAAACAGTTCGTGGTGTTTATCATCTGCGAGCAACCAATAGGCAATACAGGAGCATCATCAGGTAAATTTACATTTTTGTGGCAGGTGAACAAGAAAACCCAGAAAGAAAAATGACCATGTAACCCTCTTTAATTACTCCCGAGCAAGAAGAATCAGCTCAAGGACAACTTATGGCAATAATAAGATGAATGCATGAACATGTTAGCACAGGTTCGACTCTTGAATAGGGTAAAAAGGGTTCACGGATCCTCAAAGCTCAAGAAACGATACCAACATTCGTAATCTGCAATTCTCAAGCAAGCAGATGTTCCCCGACTAGATGTTAAAGCCAATACTGAATTTTTTTCTTCAACAGGCAGATATCCAAGTAAAACAAGAAAATGCAATCACCCACCAGCCATCACAAAACCAGAGCTTGACGGAGCTCAAAAGGCAGACAACCTGGGACTCGTTTGAACAATGCACGAGGAATTTCCCGAACAACATCTTATGTACTCGTAGAGATAAACCAACAGACATCAATTCGTTAAAGAAAAAAGAAACGGATTCACAGAGTTTAGCTGCAGATTCACATGGAAGAAGAGACAGCGAAAGAGTAATAAAGGACTGACGCGCCTCAAATAAAAGAACAGAGGAGCCTGCGAAAAGCTGGGAGCTTTGAAGAGACCCAGATGAGAAAAGATCCTGATCCGGCCAAAAAAGCAGCAGCCAAGTCGTCCTAGAGACGTTCCCGATCACACCCCACAATCTTTATCTCACCCCCTTTGCCTCTTTTCCCCTCTTTGATCTTTCTCTCTCGGCTCGCGGAAAGACGGCAACCCAGAAAGAGGAAAGCCAGAGACACCCTGCTCTGGGTTCTCTTGGTCAGATCAGAAATGGGAAGTCTTGGCGCTTGTCCGGGGAGAAACCAATATCGGAGAGCAATCCCCGAGATGATGATTGTCTTGACTCGACAGACGGTGTCCAAGAAGGAACAGAAGCACCGTGTGTGTGGAAGGGGAACGAACGAGGAGGAGTGCTTGAATCGGACGCAAAATTCAAAGTCAAATTCGGGGAAAGGCCACGCAGCCCACGAAAACAAAACTTGGCAGTTGATGATTTTCACACGGTCCCGACATGGATGAAGGTCCCGCAACCCCACCCTCCAGCTGGAAGCTTTTGAATTTTCTCGGTCGTCGCGAGTTCTCTAACGCTGTTTCGCCGTATTAGATTAAATATAAGAAAATTTTGCGAAAATTGGAGAAAAGAAAGGAAGGAGAGAGCTTAAGGGGCAAGTTTTCCTAGGAAGACCCGTCTTTTAAAAAAAAAAAAAGAGGTAAATCTCACAAAAAAAACCCTAAATTGATATATTTATAATAAATTTACCTCAAATTAATTTTTGATCATCAAAAGCTCCAAATTGATACATCTGTGACAAATTTACTCTCCGTTAGTTTTCGATAAATTTTACCGTCAAATTGCTGAGTTGGATGACATGTGGCAATACGAGTGTATCAGTTTGTGATTTTTCTTGGAATTAATCAAATTTAACGGAAACTAATGGAGGGTAAATTTATCACAAATATACCAGTTTTTGATTTTTGGTGGTCAAAAAATTAATTTTTGGTAAACTTATCACGCGTGTATCAGTTTTGGGTTTTTGGTGATAAAAAAATAAGTTTGGAGTAAATTTAGCATATGTGTATAAATTTGAGATTTTTGGTGGTATTAACCCTAAAAATAAAGAAAGAAAAAACATAAGGTTTTTCGAGGAAAGCCTGGGAAATTTTTTAGGGTCTAGTTCGACAATTCACGGAATCGACCTTGTATATAATATGGACCATTGGATCGAAAGACAAAAAAAATAAAAAGAACTGTTGAATGATTTCACGTGAACGAGAGAAAATAACTGATTATATGATTATCGATGTTATTATTAATTTAGAAAAATTACAGCATATAAGAAGAATTGGACATTTTTTTTTTTGGTCATTGACATGGCTACACATCGTAAAGGAATGTTATGATGGTGGAGGTAATAAGAATAGAGCAAAAGATTTGCGCCAAATTCAGGTTGGTTATGACTTCTCATGGAAAATTACTCGGTTGCTTAACCTTTTGGACTTTAAGTAAGTTATTAAATGCCAAGGATGGTTACTAATATTTCATTTACCAATTATTGGGGACAATTTACTAAGCTCGGCTACAATCACTTACAATAATTTGAAGAATTTTACTATACTATTAGTTAAGTACAAGCAAATTTTGTGTTTATTTTTTTTTTGGAAAGCAAAGCACCGGGAAAGCATTCGGCTTTGAGGGAGACAAAAAGGAAAAAAAAGAATGGAAGGATGTGAACTCTAAAAATCTTTCTTTTGCTGGGTTGAAGGTGGAGAGTGATTTAGAGTGTGTTTCGATTACTTTTTTTTTTCTTTTTACTTAATTAGAATCTTGTGATTCGTGCAATTTGATTTTTTTTTAAACCCGAAACACCTAAATTTTTCATGACATACAAATATTGATATGTAGATCAACATAATTTTTTTAAAAATTCTAAATAATATCTAAATAGGCGATATAAAACCAAAATACGCATTTTGCTCTTGATTGATGGCAAACAAACAAGCCCTTTTCACCTTCGCTCCTTTCGAAAGTAATTCAAAAGTTCCATCATTTTCGATCACCGAGATTGTTTTTCTACGGTCTTAATTACATAACAGGTCATAAATCTTTTTTCTTGTATATATGGTGTACATCTATAAATGGTAGAGCTCAATTCTCCAAACTTTTTTTAGCAACTTTTACTGTTATTTCTTCAGACTTCTTAAAACTTACTTTGCCTACATGTTACATCTTTCCTAAAACTAGAACCTGTCCACAAAATATATATATTCCCGCCATTAAGCAAAAATGTTAATTAATACTACTCTCATATTGTGTTATTTGATATCCGTCGACGGTTCATACTCTTTGGGTGATAATCGGACGCAACGAGACTTGATATTTGTTATTTTTTGTGATGGCTATTGTAATTTATTTATAGATGGGAGTATTTCCTAGGAGCCATTTAATGGGGGGAGAAAAAGTTAAACAATTCAAAAACTAGGGTCAATACCACTTAAAGCCTCAAATTGATACACTTATGATAAATTTACCTTAAACTAATTTTTTGACTATGAAAAACTCCAAACTGATATATTTATTACTAATTCTTTTGCCACCAAAAACCCTACATTTGTACATTTGTGACAAATTTACCCTTTACTAGTTTTCGTTAAATTAGATTAATATCACGAAAAACTACGAATTGATACATTTATGATAAATGGAGAGTAAAACCCCAAATTGGTATACTAATCAACTATTATGTATTATCAAACTTAGCAATTTGATAGTAAAATTTAACGGTAAGTAAATTTATCACTAACGTACCTATTTGGTGATAAAATAAATTAGTATTGAGATAAATTTGTTATAGATATATCAATTTGTGGTTTTTTATGGTATTAATCCGAAAAATTATATAATCTTGATGGCAATTCTGTAAATTGTTGAAGACTGTGAAGTGCAAAAGGGTCATAATCAAACCGTAGTGACCGTGTCAAAACCCCAAGAGGCAAGGAAAAGCGAGGCAACTTTTCATTCTCACTCTTTTTTATTTCTTTTTAGACACTAAACGCGTGCACCAAAGTGGAGTGTTGGGAGATGAGTTTGATGACTTGGACGTCAAAGAAGGTGGCTGAATAAATTCCCCTTTAACAAAAAAAGTCAAAACCTTAATAAATTGAAATTCAATTATTTTTTTTTTAATTTCAATTTTATTTAATATGGGAAAAAAAGGAGCAGTTGGGTCTTCTCGACGATTGAGATCATCATCCCTCATCGTCCGCGACACACGACTTTTCTCGCTGGTTGATTTTCGCCGCCCGCGTCTCTCCACACGCTCAATCACAGCCGTTGTTTTTTTTTTGTTTTTTTCTATACTTGAACAAAAGTCAACTTATCACAGACCCAAAAGGAACAAGTTACCAGCTTTAATTATTTGAAAAAAAAAAAGGAGGCTTGAAGTACCCACATTAGATCTTTTGCTCCTCCTTAGCTTTAATGACCGAAAGAGGGTGCTTTTCCCACATGTTTTATATCTTATAACATGTAGTTTGACCAAATAAAAAGGAAACCTCAATGTAAATGTTGCTCCGTGCCGCATTTATATCTAAATTATTAAGTCAAAAGTGCCTTTATGACCCAATATGGATCGACTCGATTATGATCTGAGTCGAATATAGGTCAATAAATTTGTATTGCGAATAAATAGTTTATAAACGGGTTAATGTGTTAGTTTGGATCGAACCATATGTGATCCAACCCAACCCAAACTCAACCCACCTGCTGGATGGGTTTAGTTATTTGATATATGTCGATGGTTTGTTTTCTTTCTCCGTCATACTCAGGACTCACAATTACATGACTCGAGCGATAATCAGGCACCACGAGACTTGATTTTCGCCGTTGCATCTCTCCACTCGCTCATGATAATCATTTGTTTTTTCCCCCTAGAATAAAGTCAACTTATCACAAGCCCAAAAGGAACAAGTTACCATCTTCAATTATTTGAAAAGAAAAGCTTAAAGTAAGAGTTGTGTTTGTTTCGTGAAAAATAGATGATTTGAAAAATATATTTCCTAAAGTTTGGTCGCTTCGGATCACTTCAAAAAATGAATAAAGGAAAATTAATTTCATCTTCATTGACTAATTATTTTAAATGATACAACAACCATTTTAAGGAAAATATTTTACAAATAATTCATCTTCTATGAAACAAGCGAAGCTTAATACTCACATTAGATCTTTTGGTCCTCCCTAGTCTTAATTGTCAAAAGAGGGTGCTTTTCCAACATCTATTATGTCTTACACCATCTAATTTGAAAAGTAAGAAACACTCGGTCCAAATATTGCTCCGTGGCATATCTATATTATCAAGTCCATTGTGTCTTTCATCTTTAACTTTCTCGAATTATTCTCGTATTAAATACTCAAAAGACAAGAAAGGGTGAAGTTGCCAAATCTTCTGTAACTTCCTACTAACCACTCATTTTTTTCCCTTCACACAATCACCCAAAATTTCTTGCTACGCGGACAATAACGTTCATTGGAATATGAATTGATCATCGATTTAATCTAAAAACAGAAAGAGTGAGATCATGCTATTCTAAAATAGAATAATTGCACAATAATTGACTATATGTCTATATAGTTTGCATCAAATTTCCTTATTAATGTGATTTCGACCCAGCATTATCAATTGACATCAAAGCTTTTTCTTTTTTTTTGCATTCACTTGCAAAAATAATGCAAAACAGTTGTACTTGATATGTGGTTTTCTTCCTAAGCTTACCGAAAACTAGACATGAAGGCACTTTTGGACAGGCCCCGCAAGGCCCAATAGTTGTAAGGTCTGGCCTGGCCTAATTGGGCCCAAGCCCGTTCATTAAGTACCTGTACCTGAAACCAAATTCCAAAATGCCAATCACAAGTTTGGTAATTTATACTGAAAAATAGACATAAATAAATATAATACAAGCACAGAGGGTGTTTTGTTTTTCTAACAGTTAGTGCTAAGTGTTTACGGATTGAATGTATTTCTCACATGGCAATGCTTAGAAGACGGTACTGTCACTTTCCACAAAGCGACGGTACCCTCCTGACCACACATCTTAAGAGTGGGATTTTTCAAATTGACAAAATCTATTTGAAAAATGTTTAAAAAAGGGGCTCTTCACCCCGACACGCCTGGGGATGTGTGATTAGGAGGTTATCGTCACTTTATGGAAAGTGACGGTACCGTCCTCTCAGCATTTTCCTTTCTCATAATGTTATTGTTGTATCTACACGAAAAAATCCCCCTAACGGTTACTACCAATAAGTGGTCAAGGAAAAATCGATGGGTGTTCAGAGCGATATAAACATTGAGATACTATGGTCAATGGGCAAGGGCAAAGATGGTTGCCTGAATAGTTAACAAAAGCTTTGGAGCGATCGTGGATGATTACAAGCATAAAAAGGAGATTTAGTCCGATAAGAGGCATGCACCAACTCCTAAAGAACTAAGAATTACCTTCTGTCGATGAACTTTATTACATTTCATTAGCTTTTCGAACCCAGTCATCAAGTTCTTGTTCCTTTCTCGGTGCACAATCATTCGTCAAGTTGAACCACAGGGACTGCGATGTTAGTTCAAGATCGTTGATTAGTCGAAGCGCAATTATTCCCATTGTCAAGTTGATGATTTGAAGCCAGCAGTTTTCGAGCGAACAGATACTACTAGGAAAAGGATAAGGGCATATTTGGTAACCGGTCAAACAGTGCTTGATTTTATTCTTTTGTTTTTGGGAACAAAAAAAAAACGAAATCCATTTGGTAAATTTTTTTTTCCCGAGCACAAATTTGTTCTCAGAATCAGTTTTAGAACAGAATCAAGAATAAAAAAAAAGTGGATTCTTGATTCTGGGAACAAGAATCAGAAATAGAAGATAATTTTTTTTTTCTTTTTCTTCTTTCCTTCCTAACTGTGGCCGGTTCACCTTCTTTCCTGGCCTGTGGTTGATGGCCGGCAACTGGCCATAGGCTAGGGCCGGTGAGGGTGTCGCGGCCCTCATGACTTGGGAGACCCTCACCAGATCCGGTGAGGGCGGCCCTTGCCCAAGCCGCATGGGTCTAGCCCTCGCCCTCGTTGGCCTTAGCCTGTGGCCGCCGACCTAGCCATGGGCCAAGGAAGGAGAAGAAGAAAAAAAAAAAAGAAAGAAATATTAAAAAATTCAAAATATTATTAATAAAAAAAATTTTGCAGTTATCAAATGCATTTATGTTCTTTTTCTATTTCAGGAATAGAAATTTTGGCCCGTTACCAAGTGTCTTCAAATGCTCAGCAATTGTTTTCGAGAACAGAATAAAAAAAAATCATTTCTGAGTAGAAATTATTTTTGGAAATAGAATAATTAGCAAACGCACCCTAAACGTACAACTCCGTTTCAAGAACTCTCTGTCTTTATTTCATTGATCATGGTTAGGGTTAAGCTTCAAGCACAGATGGGCTTTCACTGGCTTATGATCAGAACTCTCAATACAGTCCACTGATTCATAAGACCGTAAAATTGCTTTGACTTTGTCGGCATCTTCTATCTTGAACAAGATCCTATCCGTCCATGATGGCACTCGTACCTGCACCAGAAAAAAATAGGTGAAAACATTTTTCTCTTTGGAAGGAGAAAGAACTGAACATATAGCCAGAAAATGTACTCTAAATTTAATTCGTGGTCATCGCTTGATCTAAAAGAAATTTGCTGCCGAAGGGTCTACTGGATATCGTAGTAATATAATTTTGAAAATAAGTATGAGTCCACAGAAGAGTGTATATCTTTGCATAAATGAGTTCTCTCAAATCGCTACTCAAACGTATAATTAGGCTACAACAACAAAATAAGAAAGTGGCAGGTTGGTTATTCTACTTTCGCCTCTATTCTTTAATTAAATTGGACTTGTTTTTAGAATATCTTTTCATGTATTACCTTGTTTACGTCAAGGAATATATCATAAAACTGCATGAAAACTGCACGAATCTATTTTTGGTGACCCGTGTGCAAGTAAGGCCACGATGGACGTATTGGTTAAATTAATTACTTCTTTTTCCAAGCAAGACGAAAATATTTTTTGAAAGATACATGGAGATTAGATAAAAATTAGGACAATAAAGATTGGTAGCATTTCTGTTTTTGGTAGATGAATGAAATTGTTTATTTCTGTCACTAAACCCCTTCAGAAGATTTAATTGGAAAAGAATGAAAATAGATGTAGCACAAATTGTAAATACGAGACAAACTAGATAGCTGACAATAAACGTTATTGCATGTAGAGATAAAATTTAAGGTGTCTTCTAATGCTGTCAAGATAGAGAAAATTAAAATAAACTCACGATTGAATATTCAAGAGAAAATTACAATAAAGTCATGGTTGTATATTGGCTATCCATTGACCCATAGAAAATACATATTGGCTAGCCCAAGTATGAAAGAACATAGTCGTAGTTCAATCGAAAGAGCAAATCATATGAATACTAGCGCTCTTGCTCATGCTTCACATAGCTTTTTATCAAAGTCAATTATATTAGAGACAATATATATGATATTAGATTTAGATAATCTTATTAAATATAGGGATAAAGTTGGAAAAAAAAAGATAGATCATATAAAAAATTATGAGTTGCAAAAGTCAATATTACCAATTTATTTAGATATTGAATATACTTATATTTATTTTTCCTTTAGTTCGTGTTAGTTTTTTCATGATGAAATTGGACCTAAGCATAATAAAGATATATTGAACTTGAACTAATTAATATATGAATTAAGTTTTGTAATTATAAAAGCTTGCACTTCGAGAAGTTAAATAACTACATTTTCATTAGTCTTATGAGCAACAACTTGAGTGGGAGCATGCGTTGCGCGCATTATAAACAGCAAAGTCAAAACTATGATTAGCTAGAATCACTTATTTATATATAACTTTGGACAATTCTCTCTTAATTCTCTGTGGAAAAACAAGCCACCCATCTCGTTAATTTTCATTGCATAGAGTTCACCCTATGTGTAAAAGGCAATCTCTCTCTCTCTCTCTCTCTACTACTCTCGTGAAAACTTTAATCTAAATACCAAAATCAAGAACCCAACATCCTAATTTGTCTCACTTATTAATTTTGATGTGATGATAATTTAATCTCTAAGCAACTAAATTAGAAAAGGGTGGATAGGGAGTTGGGGAAGCCGGTGGGTTTCATTGGGTGGTCGTACCTTATGACTTGTATCATAGTCGCTGCTTCCAACATCATACTTGTAGGTGGGCCTGAATTTGAGCGTACCTTCGCTGTATCCGCTGAATATCTCTCCCCTCTCAGCCTCTTGCAAGAGTTGATCCTTGCCTATCAGCATCTGCACCCACACAATTTACTGTCTAGGTTTTTCCAGCCTCATCATGAAGCGCTCTCTGATTTCGAGTTCAGAAATCAGCTTCAATAACACAGATGTAATAATTTTTTTACATAATCTCGTGAAGAACAAACGGTGCTATCTCGGGTGAGATTGTATTGGTTTGGGTAAATGAACAAATAAACAATCACTCACAGTGTGGAGGTCTTTGCGGATCAATTTGCGGGCTGGTTGGGTGTCGATGCCTTGCAGCCGGTAATTGAGATCGCCCAACCAAACGGTGAGTTGGGCGGGTGGTGCGTACGGGTTCCAGTGCTTGGACTTGGTGAAGAGGGAGTGTGATATGTGCCTGAACTGCGAGTTCCTCTCCTCCACATTGTGTGCATGAGCTGCTTACAAAGAAAGAGTCGAGACTAATGCTAAGTTACCGGAGAAGTTTTTATCAAAATTTGAATTTCTATCAATTCCATGTCCATCTTTAATGTATAAGATATAAGTTTACACGCTTTCTTAGATGAATGATACGAGCAAAGATTCGGACGTAAGCTGACTCATCCTACTGTTTTGTTATGAGATATCAACCAAACTTAAAGCGTGGGGTGGACTTAGAGTCTGGTAGCAAAACAGTCGTGCATGTATTTATCCCCTCAGAACCTTATGTAAAAGGAATAAGTAACGCTATATAGTCCTTTCGAACTCGAACATCTAACCGAACCATATAGCCCTACCATTTTGGTACGAAAAGCAGTCGGATCTGAAAAACTTACCAGAGAGATGGCAGGAGATGAACACCATTCGGATACCTCTGAAGTTGATGTGGATCGCAACTGCACCCTTTTTCCTCCTAATAAGTCCTCCAAGTCCCCCGACGGATTGACTGTCGACTTTCAGTTCTGCAATACAACATTTGATAGAGAGAAGGAGGTTATGACTGGAGCTGTCATGTTTTTCCAATCTTGTTGATGAATTTGATTGACACACACCGAGAAAACCCTAAGTGCGTACCGTTGGTGTACAACTCTGAGTCCTTGGGTCCGAAGATAAATAGCTGCACGGATTGCATGATGGCTTTTCCTAGCAAGCTTCATGTCGCACACAGAAAGTCAGTATTCATCTCCTACCAGCAAAAATCTAAAAACAAAGATGGAAAAATAATAACCAAAAACCAATTCGACTTCACAATTATCTGTCCAATATTTTGATCGGTTGCAAATTAATTGCCCTCCAACATTAAGGTTTCCAAATTGAAGGGTTCACACAAGGGCTGAAAATAATTTTCAGGCTACTAAAATTTACTAGATAAATGTTCAAACTAAAATCACTTCGGTTTGGATGCTTTCCATACTTCGAAAAGTGAAAGTATTTTGTGATTAGATTCGAAGCCAGTATTTGATGATCTTGTCATTGAATCAACACGAAAGGGAAGAGTAGGCAAGATTGGAGTTGTAGTTTGATGATGCAAGTGATCTTAGAGGGAGATTTTCTTTTCTTTTCGTACTTTTAGAACGGTGCTCTCATAAGGGAGATGCATTATCATATTCCAATTATTCTTAGGCTAAGAACAAATCTCACTAGAAATAAAATAGTGGCCCATTTAGAGGTCAGTACTCTGTAGTCATATGCAGTTCAAGTCACCAAAACACATGTACATTTTTGGACGAAGAAAACCAATGTTATGCAGTCAGAGATTAAAAATTTGCAGAAACATAGAGAGTTCGGAGGGATGACCGCAAGTACTCAAATGCGCATTAAGGGCCACATATATGTAGGAACAATATTATGTACAGGGCCTACTAATTGAGGGCATGACTAGCTGAATAGAAATGTGCAGGAGCTTCTCTCGAACGATCTGATCATGAATGGCTAGGCATGAAATAATACGAAACGATAAGATAAAAGAAATGTCTATGGCAGCTTTCTTACACGTGCGTTTCCGCCAAAGTTGCTTGCAACATTCTTGAGATGCTCTTTCGCGGCGCTTCTTGCAAGCCCACGACCAGCAGGTCGAACTTCCGCTTGCTTCCGACCAGCTCCGCAAGATCTTCATGAGATACCTATAAACACATAAACAAGTCCTTCAGCGACTTTTAAAATTGACTATGCCCTATTTTTCGGAACGCTATTGGCGAAATAAAAGCAATTCTCTGAAAGCAACGGGGCAGTAACTCCTTTGAGAAGAGATTTAATTATGGATGAGTGGGATATCTCAAGAGCATCATCAAAATTGTACGTAACACACCTGGCCATTCATGTTCCAAGTAATCAAGCAAATGCAGACATTGGGGTCGCTCGAGAATTCGCACGAATTGCACGACCGAACTGTCCTGATTCCTTCTTGCTGAGCCGCGACGACATGGCCAACCATGTCGTCCGTGGGGTTCAATCCCTCCATCTTGGACTTTCTTCCGCAGCAATAACCCATTTCAAGAATCTTCACCATGATACATGCGCTTGATTCTGCAGAAGCCGGAACTTGAGTTTTCTTGGGGCACCAATATCGGTAGAAGAAGTATCAAATGCGGACAATGTGATCGCGGAACAAGCTTTCAAATTGAGAGTGATTGGGGATGGATCTAGAGAGAACTAGCTAGATCGGGGAACAATTGAATCTCTCTACGTCCTTTATCTCTCTCTATTTATACGCCTCATACATGGAAGTTAACAAATTGGATAAGGTGAAGAAAAGTCAAAGGCTTTGAAGCTGTCTTTGTATGTCTCTCTTTCATTTGATCACCACTTTCTAAGGGGTAGGTCGGGCCTCGTTGACAATGTGAAGGAGTTCAATAAATTAGGACAATGGCCTTACGGGTTTGTAGGAAGCACGGGGTTTGATTTCCCATCGTCCCTTCTATCGTCTCTTCTATTGCGTAAATGGCTAAAGTGCAGCTCAAGGAAGCAAATATGTCCATGAATTTGCATGGTACGTAATATGGCTTCTCATGATTTGGAAGAGTAATACCGCAGAAATAAGCAAGCAAAGCAATGGAGACCAACCAAACTGACTAAATTACCCTATACTGCATTGCAATCAAAAAGGTGAATTATTTCATCACAGAGCACGGTTGGTATATCTATAATTGAACCGTAGCTATCTAGTGCCGTAGTTAAGATGTGAAGTGTTGCAAATAATATGCTTGTTAATACATATTTAAAAGCTACAATACCTTTAAAATGAGTCAGTCAGCTTCCTAAAATTATTTTAAGCAACTGCAGTTTCAAAGGTGTTACAACTATGAGATGTTTGCCCAATGCCTTATCGCAATTGAAGTTGCTACAGAAGGACTATATCAAGTGGTCTTTCAATCATATAATGTTTTAGTGTTTCACCTTATCTAGCATTACGCCGTGACTCTAAGTGTCACTCGATCTATTCGAGGCAACGGTGTAACCGTCACGGGAAAAAAATCTAAGTAAGAGACTCACTTAATCAACCTGAGCAGGAAATGCTTTCGAACTCAACTAGAACTAACTGATGTCATTTCTCAATGCATAAGATGAGCGAGTAGGAACAATTATAGTGCAAATCAAACTAACTTATCTAGTACAATATATATCAACAATAGTATTTATATAGAAATGTTACGTCAATTCGATTTTTCGTATAAGCAAGGACCAATAATTTCAATGACTGGACCGCCAATTATACGTTGAATCACGTGTGTCACGGACATTTGATGCTTTGATTACCTAATTTAGATGAGCTTCTTGGCCGTTGAGACGGGGGCGTCGACGGTTCGACTCGAACTCGATCACATGTCAACGGAGATCGGAGCACCCGCGAATCCAAGCCCTCTATTACCGAAGACAAGTCAAACCGGTTTGGTTCGCGGTAGCGTGGGCCGTTGCAAGTTACGCGTGTCGCCAACTCGTGCGCCTGACGGTGGGACGTAATCCAAAGCCGAGACCTACCGCCCGCCCCTCCGTTGACCGAGAAATCACTGGTTGCCGCTCTCGGATCGCCAGGTGTGATGTCATCTCAACCAATTCGAACTCGCCACGTGTCCTGGGGGGGGTGGCAAGACGAGTGACAACGAGTGTAAAGTGAAAATTTTAGATAAAGAAAGAAAGAAAGAAGAGAGAATAATCATTGAAGCATTTTCTTCTCTCCTCCCCCTTGCCCAAGCTCCTCCTCCACCGGTGTTGCCTCCGGCAACCACGACGGCACCCACCGGACATGGCCGCGCTTCGCTAGTTCGGAGCACGAGCTTGGCTGGGAGCCAGCTTAGCTTGATTTCCGAGCTTTTAGTGTTAGTGAAGACGGCAGCTTCCATCGTCGAAGTTGGCATTGCTCCTCTAGGAAGGCAACGGCGAAAGGCTGTGGCCCGGATCTTGAGTTGCCGATATTATCTTTTGTTAATCTCACATTTCTTAGTAACTTAAAGAAGCCCCTCCAAATTACATCTGTTCATGGTGCAAGTTTTCACATATTGCACCGTTTATTATGACATCATCTCTGTCATCTACCTTGCTCTCAACCCGATTTTTTATGTTCTCACTGAACACATTGAATTGGATTTTCGCTTTGTTCGAGAGTGGGTTGCTTTCGACAATTTTCATGTACGCTATTGTGTTTGCAGCAGATCGATCGGCGGATATTTTCACCATAAGGTTACCTAGTTTTCAAACACGCACTATTGAGATCCGACCTTTCAGTGGTTAAACCTATTTAGGATTGAACGGATATTAAAATGTAATTGATATATATATATATATATAGGGGTTCTTTTTGTTATTGCGTTTTTTTTTATCTTTATCCTGATCGTAATGAATTACTTTTATAAATATATATAATCATCTTTAATTAGGGTCAAATCACCGTAAACACCACGTCGTTTTTTCTCTCTCTATGGCTACAGACAACAGGTCCCCAATGAAGAAAATGCCTTCCGTGTAAAAAGAAAGAAAAATGAATGTTAGTTAATCTTTGTTCCTTGTTCCGGTCCATGCCTTTTTTACTATTCTAGCTTCCTTTTTTTGCCCCTCTAATTCTAATGAATGTAATATCACCTTGCAAGGGTACTCAAAAAAATATATACATTCTATGAACTCCATATCGTCATAAGATGCAACATGAATTTGGTCATACATTTAGGCTGTCCTATTATCCCGTCCAACCTCGTCAAATTTATCTTGTAGCATGGTTATCAATTGGTCACTTAACCATGTCGAGGCGCTGGTTGATAAGTTCTTTTCTACGACCAGTCATCATTTTTGCAAGGGAAAATGAGACGAATAGTTCATAAACTTTGGCCCAATGTTCAATGTAGTTCCCGAACTTTTAATTTGTTCATTATAGTCCATGAATTTTAGCTTAATGTACAATATGATCCTTCAACTTTTAATTTGTTCAGCATAGTCTTTAAACTTTAGCTTGATATTCAATGTGATCCATTGACTTTTAATTTGTTTAATGTGTTCGTATAGTTCATGAACTATATTGAACATGTATTAAAAGTTCAGGGATGATATTGAACAAATTAAAAGTTAAGGGATCGCATTAAATATTAGGCGAAAGTTCATAGACTATAATAAATAAATTAAAAATTTAAAAATCATATTACATATTGGGTTAAAGTTCAAGGACTATTTGCATCATTTTTCATTTGTGCAAAACAAACAAGGTTTATGAACGTTCTCCGACCAAACCTCGCCCGAAAATCACCATTCTGGAGCGTCCGAAGTTCGTGGGCCAGTCACTTTCAGAGTTCCACTCATCGCCAAATCCTCTCTTTCTTGTACCCCTTTTCTCGTTCTCGGCCTCAGGTGCGAGACCGCAGAATTTCGGGGATCGGAACGGTAATTTCACCCCCCTCTCTGCTTCGTCAAGGGCCTTTCGCAGTTGCTTGCTGGAGGGTGTGCGGGTCGCTTTCGGATGGCGTCTTCGACTTGAATCGGACTCAGCGGCCAAAATGAGGAAATCTTGAATCGGACCTTGTCGAAATCCTCGACGCCCCATTTCTTTTGCGCGCCTCCCCAGGTAATTTGTGCCCATTTCTATGAGTCTGTCGATGGTCGAAAATTTTGGTTCAATTCCCTGTTTTGCTTGTCGAAATTTGTTCGTACCCTTAAAGAAGGACCACCTGAAATTCTTCTAGGGTTGCAGTGGCAGTTCATCATCCTGGTGAACACGTTCTATCCGCTGCTGGGTTTGTGATTGGTTGTTTTTTTTTTTTTGTATGTACTCGACCCAAAATTTTCTTGGCATGTATGAGTTGGTATGTCCGAGGTTGAATTCACGTGTTTGTCAAACGGAAAAAAGAAAGTGTAATGACTGAGTTTTAGGTATACGGGTGAATTGAGGGTGCCCAATTTGTGCGCTGTCGCCTTTTGCTGATGATTTTGAGCTTATGATGCTTCTGTTCATTTCAAATGTAAGCAGATGTTTTAGCCGGTGAAGTTGAATTCACGTGTTTGTCAAACGGAAAAAAGAAAGTGTAATGACTGAGTTTTAGGTCTACGGGTGAATTGAGGGTGCCCAATTTGTGCACTGTCGCCTTTTGCTGATGTTTTGCGCTTATGATGCTTCTGTTCATTTCAAATGTAAGCAGATGTTTTAGCCGGTGAAGTTGATTCCTGAGAAAGATTCTTGCTTTGTGTTTTTCACTTTTTTTTTTTTCCAATTTCAGGAAGGGCAAGGTTTTTGGAAATAGCTGGAAGAAAGCAAGATGGTAAGCTGGATTTTTTTGGCTGTAGCTGTCATTGTTCTTTTTCTTTTCCTTTTTTCATTCTGAAGTGATATAGATGTCATTTGTTTTTCCTTTTCATTGGCCAAGATGTGAATTGGTTTACGAATCACGTGAAATTCAACAGTTATATCTTTGCGAACTGGAATGCTCCATCAGATACTAGACTTGTTGATTGTTTGATGTAATTAAAGGCATCTGTTTGAGGTGCTCTAGTACACTCTTGACACTAGGAAAGTAAAATGGGTTAAATTCAGAGGAATGGCATTCTTCTGCATGAAAAAGATTACTTCGGGGAAGAGGGAAAAGCAGATTCACTCCAGTGGTGCTTCTGAGTTCTGATCACGGCAATTAGTAGGAGGTAGCTAGGGATGCCTTGAGGAGTGTTCTTGCAAAGTACAAGCCACAAGTGGTCATGCTTTTCATGCTGGCATGCGTGTGAGCAGCAGCTCAATGGCATGCGTACATGCACCATACATTCTTAAGAATGATATTCATTAGAAAGATTCTGATGTTGTAGAGGGATTATGTTCTATATGGGGAAAGCCGGAAAAAGGGGGCATTACTTTCTGACGAAGTTGTATATGTTATATTTTGGAGATGCTTTGCTTGTGTTCATACACTAACCTCTGTTTTCTTATATCTAGTAGTTTCATTGGTTCTCCTGTTGATCTTACATGTTCTATGATAGACTTAATAGACGACTTACTTCTAGAAGTAGTAGTGGAGATGTCTGAAATTTTTTATCTTGATCCATCATGCTACGTCTTCCCCCATACTCTGACTTCCCATGTGAGATGCACTTTGAGAAAATCTTACCTTTTCTTTCTTTTGATTTAAATTCTTAGTCAAATGACGGACGAATCTTGCAGCAGAGAAGAGAACCACCCAAAAGTCCTTGCCAGACGGAGATCGAACTGGATAGGTTCAGTAGCTTGCCAGGACATATTATAGATCAAATCTTGTCTCAGTTGTCAATAAGGGATGCCGTAAGAACAAGTGTTCTGTCCACAAAATGGCGGTTCAAGTGGGCCACACTTCCAAATCTTGTATTTGACAACCATTGTATTTCACTTGCTTCCCATGACCAGGCAGTCATCAAGAGTAAGCTTGTGAGCATTATTGACCATGTTCTCTTACTTCATACTGGTCCCGTGCACAAATTTAGGCTTTCTCATCGAGAGCTTGTTGGTGTCACTGATATCGACCGGTGGATTCTCCATCTGTCAAGGAGCCCTATCAGAGAATTTGTTCTTGAAATATGGAAGGGCCAAAGATACAAGCTGCATTCTTGTTTGTTTTCATGCCAGAACTTGACACACTTGGAGCTGTTCAATTGTTTGGTCAGACCTCCATCAACGTTCCATGGCTTTAATAATTTAAAGAGCCTTGACCTGCAACACATTACAATGGGGCAAGATGTGTTTGAACATCTCATAACAAGCTGTCCTCTTCTCGAAAGACTGACGTTGATGAACTTTGATGGTTTCTCACATCTTAACATTGATGCACCAGGCCTTTTGTTCTTTGACATTGGAGGTGTTTTTGATGATGTAAGTTTTAAAAATACGTTCCAGTTAGCTCTAGTTTCCATTGGCTTGTATGCCAAAGATAAGATCAGCAAACGGCCTGGTTGTAGCAGCAATTTGCTCAAGTTCTTTGCTCATTTGCCCCATATTCGAAGACTTGAGATACAGAGTTACTTTTTGAAGGTAATGTTTTTCACGCCACTTAACAGGAGCTTATGTCTGTCTACAAAATGGATAATTATTGATGTAACGGATCTATATGACTTTGAAATATCCTTTTTTCCCTTTTCCATAATATCTTTAGCCTTTTTTTTTCCCAGTGAGAAATTGAACTGTGAAATCATGAAGGGTTGTTCCTTACTTTCATAGTATACAGTATAGTGTGTACTAATTCCTCAATTTAAAAACCATTCTCTTGACTATTATATTTTTCCTTATCTTGATTCTATTTCCCATCTCATTGGCTTCCACACTACTCTATGCACATGTTCGCTGGTGATTAGTGGCTTTATTGTATTTATTCTTTTTATCCAGTATCTGGCTGTTGGGGATGTGCCATCGATGTTGCCTAGCCCGTGTTTGGATCTCGGTTACCTTTCCTTGCGCATAAACTTTGATGACTGGGAAGAGAATAAAGCTGCTTTATGCCTATTAAGAAGCTCCCCAAATTTACAAGAACTTGAGATATTGGTTAGTCTTCTGGACCCCTCCAACTTAGCTTAATATTTCAAACGAATTAGCTTTCTTGGTGCTGGCCTGTTACCTGTACATTCTGCTGATTTAAACATGCACTGTCCATGGTAAATTAGCAACACTTGACTTGTATTCTGGAATTGATGACTTCTGGGATATTTGATGTCATCAAAACTTGATGTAGGCTCGGCCTGAAGAAGTTCCTACAGAGAGTTTTGTTAGCTTTTGGGAAGGTGAGCATGGGAGTTGCATGTTTGACCAACTGCGGCTGGTGAAAGTTTCTGGAATATCTGGAACAAGGCTTGAGCTGGGTTTCATAAGCTTCCTGCTTTTGGTTTCTCCTGCACTTGAGAGGATGACCTTGAAGCCTGCTTCGGCCAATGGACAATTGCTGATGTTGAAAGAGTTGCTGCGGTTTCGGCGAGCGTCTGTCCGCGCAGAAATTGTCTATTTGGATCCATGACATCTCGGGATTCTGCAGCTGCATCCTCTGGCAAGTGCTTTGGTTAGCAAAGTGACTCACCGTGTCAACACATGGAATTTTCTCATGTTTTTTTGAGCATTTTTGTTTGGAGATTTCACTTGATTCAATCTGTGCTTGAGCACTAAACTGCATGTATTGAGATCAGTGGAATTGGCCATGATATTGTGGACTATGCTTTATATGTCCATTTCGGGAATACTTACACATTGTGATATGGGTGTTTGACTACCAAAGTAGTTCGCTGGTTGAGAATCGTGGAGTATTCACAAGTTCTATTTTAGGGGGTGTTCATTATCTTATCGCATGTAGTCATCTCCTAGAGGACATTATTGTGCTGTAAGTTAAGGTCTTGGTAGCAGAATAAGATGTACCATCTTGATTGTTAATAATGTAGAGAATTTTTATTTATGTGTACTCTCTACCTATAGTATAGATACGTATTGTTATAATGCACCAGAACTTTTTAAGTTCTGCTCGATTGTCTCTTTCGTAAGGTTAAATTGTACTGCGAAGGTCCAAGCTACTACTTTATCACATGAGATGGAAGCTTGAACTTTTGGTATTGGTGTTTAAAAATTGCTTTAAAGAGTCAAATTTGGAACAAAAGTATGTTTTCTTGATTATTAAATGTATTATTATATAGCTTATCCCTGGTTTTGCAAACCTTTTCAGATTCATTGCAAAAGATATTTAAGTCAATGTTAGTATTTTGCAGAGAGTCCCTAGTTGCTTTCCTCGTTAATCAAGCTTGATCTGTTAATTACTTAATTTTCTATAAAGGTCTCAAATAAAAGAATATATCTCCCATTTAGTAATTGGCCATTTTCTTTTAATATTGGGTTAATACAACGAAAAACTCCAAACTGGTATATTTGTGATAAATTTACTTAGAACTAATTTTTTGATCACTAAAAATTCTAAGCTGATACACCCGTGATAAATTTACCAAAAATTAAGTTTTTGACCATAAAAAATCTCAAAATAGTAGACATGTGATAAATTTATTCCAAACTAATTTTTTGAACATAAAAATCTCAAACTGATAATTTTGTGATAAATTTACCTTTAGTTAGCGGATCAATTTGGGATTTTTTTGTGGTATTTACCCTATGTATTTTCATATGGACTTGCCATGTCACCACACCATATCACCATGTGCCATCCACGTCAGTAAATTTAACGGGAAAATTTGACGGAAGTTAACGGAGGGTAAATTTGTTACAGGTATATCAGTTTGGGGTTTTGCATAGTAAAAAAATTAGTTTGAGGTATACTAGTTTGAGATTTTTTGTGGTCAAAAAATTTATTTTGGGTAAATTTATCATAAATGTGCCAGTTTTGGGTTTTTCGTGGTATTAACCATTTAATATTACCCATTAACTTCATGAAAGATTTTCCTTATCATGGTACGGTATGAGTGGTTTGTTATCAAGTTAAAGAATAGATGCAATGGACATGTTTATCTTATGATACATTTGACATCACTAGATATCAAAGTTTCATTGGCAATGCAATTCAATGCATTCTTTGATGATTGTCTTATTCAGGTTTTTGAATGAGTGGAGGAATTATCTGCTTGATGGAAAGTCTTAAACTATTTGTTGAATATTGAAAGAGTTTTATTTATTTATTTCAGTACTCACTTCATTAGTCTGTAAATTCAAGTTATTTATTGTTTTTCCATGCGCCAAATATATATGCTGACTTATACGTTTTTCCAAGTACAGGCTAGCAATTTTAACTATTTTTTGACGTTTCATAATTAATTCCATCTCGAAGGCACTAAAAGACAATTGAAATAAGGTTTGGCTTATTTTCTTTTAGGCTCCTTTTGTTTCATGAAAAATGAATAATTTGAATATTTTGTTTAGAAATGATTATTTGTATTACTTAAAGTAAAGATAAGTACACTAGAAGTCCTGAAATTTGTTGCGAAAGTTCTGAATCCTAAAAATTTCAAAAAATCAAATCTTTCCCCTAACACCGTCAATTTGGCTAATAGATAATGCTAACGTGGCATATTTTCTCTCTCCCACGTGGCCTTTTTTTTTCTTCTCGAAATCTTATTTAAATTACATTAAAAAACTAAAAAAATCTAAAATTTTATTTTAAAAAAATGAAATTGGAAAAAAAAAGAATGGCAAGGGGCCTCACCGGTGGGGTGTTGTCGCTACCCACTGACAGTGGGGTTGGCAGAGGTCGCTGGCCTAAGCAAGGGCCAGCCTTGGGGAGGGTCCCTAGATTGGCGAGGCCTTGCGTGGGGTTGGCAAGGGTTGCCGATCCGAGTTGAGGGTGCCTAGATTTGGGTGAGGCAAACTTGGGCTAGCCTTGCTGGCCCTTGCCCAAGGTTGGCAAGCTAGCCACCCTTGCTTAGGATCGACGACCTTTGTTGGCCCCTTTGGTGATGAGCGGCGACGACACCCCACCGACGAGGGCCTTGCCATTCTTTTTTTATTTTTTTTCCTAGTTTTATTTTTGTTGAAAATAAAATTTTATCCTTTTTTTTCTTACCAAAAATTTTTTTTATCCTTTTTTTAGTTTTTAATCTAATTTAAATAAGATTTTGAGAATAAAATAATAAAAAATGCCATGTTGGTTAGCTAGATTGATGGTGTCAATGGACGGACTTGATGCACTTATTTGACAAGTTTTAGGACTTGATTATACTTTTTGAAAGTTTTAAGATTCAATTGTACTTTCGCGACAAGTTTTAGGGCTTCTCGTGCACTTATCCTCTTAAAATAATTAGTCAATAAAGAATGTTTTCATTAACAAAACAATTTATGTTTAAATATATACGTGGATGATGAAAAAAAATTTTCATTATTTTTGTAATAAATACAAGAGTTCATCTTCAGATTTTTTTTTCAAATTATTAATTTTCCATGAAACAAATAAAGTTTTAAAGAATAATAAGAATCTTTTGGTTCATACAATTGTCGCAACCTACCTTTCGAGGGCCAAACTTGATGAAGCGGGTTCAGAGGTAAGTATTCATGAAACAGTCCGAATGGCACATCATAAAAGATGATTTACCGAAGCATCGATCTTTTGTTCATCGATAAGGTCTATTGATCATGAATATGGATTTTTCCTAAATTCATACCTCGCGTAACAGCAGTTGATTTTGTCTTTTTTAGCAAATAGGAGTCGCCACTAACCTATGTTGGGGGTTGACTACGATAACTAACCAAAATGCGGGAATTTCGTTTTGGTTTCTACGAAAACCAGAGATCATGGGTTCAGGGACTAGTTTACGTTAATATTTCCACTAATGTCCTTTTGGTACCGCTAAACTTAACATAATTGTTATCTACGTTGTCATGCATTTGTTTTTTTACTATTTTCATGCCAAAATCTTAGTCCACTAGGTTTATGCATTTTGTTTTTCTGTTTTCCATTTAGAATTCTAAACTAACCCTATCTTAGTCTAGAAAAGAGATTTTAACAAGCAATTTGCATTGAAAAGGCGACGCGTAAAATAAACACACAAGGTATTGAAATAACGAGCTATTCTAAGTGCGAGAAAATAAACACCCTGTAACTTGCCGGGTGTTTAATATAACACGAATAGAAAGACCCGAGACATAGTCGGATAACATGAATTGTGTACAAGTCGAGATCGGATTGGACATCGGTCTTTAGTCACCATCTTCGAAGTTGTTTGGTCATCTTCTCCATGGACCGCATCACAGGTATTGGTTTTACATTCGTACCATACATTGAATTGGCACTCAAACAAGATCAAGCACGAACATTCAAGCATCAACTCAAGAACGGGCCTCGTGGTCGATCTTTGCTTTACATGCATTCCGATCATCCCACTTACTTAATCAACTAGTCTTTGATTGATTAATAGTTAACGATAATGAACCACCATTTGTATTCACAAAACAATGGCTCATATCAGTTAACCCCTAAAATAGGGTCTAAATGTTCACTGTGGCCTACCCAACGATCATACATTGGGCCTAGATATACATTTAACAATCACATGCGTAACAATGAATAAAGCATGCATTTAGGCCCATGGGCCTTGTTGATTAATTAATCAAGCAATGGAAAGTGGGTTTCATAAGAGGACCACTTATTAAGTTATTATTATCAAATTCGGACCCCTTTTGTTCAAATGCGATTCATCAGATTAATGATGTCTAAATTATGCAAATAAGGTGTCTTTAGAAAGTTTAGATCGCGAGGATTAAAAGTCAAGAAGACCATTTTTTGCCAAATTCTCGCCCAATTTTTCCAAAAACAAAGTTTAGTCCGGAATGACAGACTGGATCTGATTCTGTTAGGGATTTCAAAATAAAGTTGGGAAAAATAACAAACGTTATCCAAACCATGCGAAAATTTTTAGGCAGTTAGAATTTCCTATGTCTAACAACTTTCGTATTTTGATCTTTTGGTAAAAAGCCCTTTATTTTTTCTGAAAACCGGTTTTCACCGATGACACATTTTCAAAATGGTTTTGAGGCCGAGAGGACCATATCCGGAATTTTTAGCAAATTGACCCTCCAAACGTTACTATTATGTCCCCAAAATTTTCAATTCACATAATGAGGCCATAATGAACAACTTTTAAGTTTTAAGTTTTTTCTAAAAAGATCCCTAACTTTATGAAAATTGCAAAATCAATTCGATCACTGAAATTGGAAATTTTTGGATCAAAACACAGAATCTGGACATCTTTATTGAGGACCAATCGGATCATCCAAATCAACATGGAATTACATTAAATTTTGAAATTTTGTAGATCAAAGTGTGTTCCATAACTTTCATGAAGAAAGTTTTTCCAAATAATGATAAAAAAAATTTATAAAAATCCTGAAACGTGTAAAGTTCAGTCTAAAACTGATTATCACAGACTAGATGATGTGGCTTCTAGCATTAATCGTGTATACTAAACCAGTATGGAATTTTCTGAAATTTTTATACTGGATAGATCTAGATGTGTTTTATGACTTTCATGAGGAAGTTTCTTCAAACAACAATCATAGAAAATTAGAATAATTATAGAACAGAACAATGTCAATCAGGAAATCACAAGAATAGAATGTGAAGTCATTATTCCAGATTATGATCCTAACTTACGAAGTGACTTTCGCCCAGCAAACGAAGCCCGATCTAAGTATACGACCTATCAAATTGAAACTCATGAAGTATAGATCAAATTTCTACTTAAACACTTTTTTAGATTCTAACATTTTCGAGCTCAAATCAGTACTAAAGCATACAGGTTCCTTAGTACACGATTTCACCAAAGGTGGTGGTTGGTCTTGCGACCAGCCTTGGGATGCCAAGAGGGACAACGGCGAGGCAGCGTTATGCTGAGAACCTGCTTGCAAGTGGTTGGACTAGGCAGCAGAAGATCTGGCCGAGAGAGAGAGAGAGAGAGAGAGAGAGAGAGAGAGAGAGAGAGAGAGAGAGAGAGTTTAGTGAGAGAAAATGGCCCAAATTGCTTCCTTAAGAGTAAAAAATATTTCTTAAAGGCTAATGATAAATGACATGGCATAATGGATGGCTATGATGCACTCTTAATGGATGGACATGATTGTTTGCTTAATCTCTAAGGAAATTTGCTTATCCCTTAAAAAAATTGGTTAAAATTTGATTATAGGTACATTTTTGTAATTTTACTAGGGGTGTTTAGTAATTTTGGGCACAGGGGGACCAGCTGGCCTTGGCTAGTCGGAATGGATTGCTGGCCGCCGAAATTTTGGCCAAGGAATGGCCGTCTCGAAGGGACCGGTTCAATTTCGATCAAACCGGGTTGAACCGGTTTGACTCGAGTTTGATCAAGGTTAAACTGGTTCGATTCTTGACTTAATTTTGTTCCAATTTCATCCCTATCATAATTGATTGACCCAATTGAATTGAATTTGATTAAATTTGATTGAACCAATTTGAAATGCAAATACAAATTGATCATTGTTTGGCTCAATTGCTCTTCAATTTGAGTTAAATTGCATCGCCAAACTAGACTAATGAACTTAATTGAAGTCCAATTAGCCAAATTGAACTTCAATTCATCAAATTGGATGTTAGTCTAGAATGGGCCAAGTTGAATTGCATTAATTGGACCATTACTCTTGGATTTCTCAGTCAATGGATCATTAGATTGGTCAAATTAACTCAAATTCATGTGCATCTTCCAAAATTGATTTCGGATTTGAGTTTCACGTAAGAAATTAGGCACATCCGTATCTCAATTATGCAAATCATGAAGAACTGACTAGAACCCCTAATTAGGGCTCAAATTAGAGGTTTTCACCCTTGGCTTGGAATTCTAAAATTGATTTGAAAATTGAATATAATACGATATCTAAATCAAATGTCGTGAAGGAAAATATCCTAAAAAATAATTAAAAATGAAGTAATTTCATTTTTGGTCGATTCAAACCAAATTCCGCAAATTGGGGAAAAGTTTATTCTAAACTAATTTTTGTAAAATTGATAATACCAAAATGAAATTAAGCTCAAAATGAGATGATTTAGGGGTTTTGAATTTTTCAATTTTTTTGTACAAAGTGTTGACCAAAAGTCAACATTTTAGTACCTACTTACTAAAATATCAATTAATGGGTCAAACTTTGAATTTTTTGAAATCGATTGTGCAAAAGTGAACTTGACATTATTTTGGGATTTTTCATGATTTGACTTTGGGTCGAAAGTCAACGTTTTGACTTTTTTGAAATTGAAATGCAAAAAGCTAGAAAATAAGAGGCTAATGCTAATTCAAAAGCTAAATGACTCTTTTTTTTTTTTTTATTGAGAATCAGGTTTTGTTGCGATCAGAAATCCTAATCTCAAAATTTTTACCTTTACGACGCGTCAGCTAAAAAACAGGTGTCAACAACAATACACTAGGAAAAACAATGTTTACCTTTTGCAATGGCTGACTGATTTTGATTGGATTATGACACAACAAGTACCATTATTTTTCTCAGTTTTACAATCAAGTATCTGAACTTTTTTTGTTTTAATCAAATGCCTCAACATTTCAAATTTGGTTCAATGTGAAGTCCCCATTAAATAAACAATCATGCTATGTGATTTTTCTCGTTGCTTGCTTACTTAACAAAAGTTAAGCCCAAATAGTGACGTGCTTGCTTATTTAGCAAATATTTTGTCATCTCCATTTAGGTTCTGGTCATAAGGTAAGATAATGTGCTGACTTGGACAATTTTGACCACCAAGATGTATCTGTTGACTTAACATCATATCAAGAGGTCATATATAATCTTAATGTAACTGTTAATGGCTATTTAGCGGCATTGGTGCCCAACTCACCATTTTTAATTTGCGATTTTAATATACCTCTCACATTCAAAAAGTTCGGCACCTTATATAACAAAAAAAATTAGATATTCAATTGTAAAATTGGCAAGAGTTCATATATTTGTTCTATCATTACCCTGATTTTTATTTGTATCAATTATTTCAATATTCATTCGTATTACATATGCTTATTTGTAGTGAATATCTAGTTACAATATATGTGATAATCATCATTATGAGTTGATTGGTATATCATGTTTAAATGTGCACATTGCTAAGGCTAGTACATAAGATATAGGTACGACGGTTTTATCAAAAGGATATGTCTCAAGAATGACACCATATAATATTACTGTAAGTTCAAGGTTAAAACAGACTTATATGGCACAAGTGCCAATTTGATTTCCTTGACTTCTTATAAAGTATGTACTTTCCACAGAAATCAAAATGAGGACCGGACTTGAAAAGAGCATGATGTTAGATCACCTTAGAGAATGCTGTTTTCTGCTACACTACCACATTGACCCATGACGACTGAATTGCTTAGCATTTTGTAATAATTGTTACCAGACAGCAGACATCCATTGAGAGATGTCATGATGGTTTAGCGTTGGTGATTTTGTTGATCGGGGGTTGTTTCTCGAGAGCCATTTTATCAAATTTAAATTTTCTCAAAATAGTTTGCAATTAATGTGGCCCAAGTGGGAGAATGTTGGAAATTCTTATAAATGCAGCCTAACATGTTATAAGATTTTAAATTGTGAATAATATTTTGCTATAAAGTAAGTTAGATATATGAGACATGGTAAATACCCCGAATGTTGTTGCATGATCAAGTTATAGTGGGCTTAGCACATCTCGATTTCATTAATACAACGTAGTTGGACTGTCAGAGTAGGCTAATTATTTTAAAAGTGACCTATTATGGATGAGATTATTAGAATGCGCACTATACAAAGACTATGGTCCCCTCTCCATCCCCTCATTCCATCCGGGACTTCTAAGAGAGGAAAATGAGAGAATGACCTAGTTCTTGATTTATATGACTTCGTTTGTATTGATCGATTCAAAACTAAGAAGATTGACTAAAACCAGAAATGCGATTTCAATTATAATATAGGTATTCTAAATTCTATATAAGATTTATATGGTTCTTCATCATGATTATATATATATAATTGACGACACAACACCTAGGATAGAAATTACATGCTGGAATTTAATTGATCACTCGAATCGAAAAACTACAATTAAAAAGATAATTACATGCTGAAATTTAATTGATCACTCGAATCGAAAAATTACAATTAAAAAGATAAGGTGCAGCGTACGATAAAATGCCGAAATGATAATAAATACATATGATTTGTGCAGAGTACTTTTGTTTTAGCTTTATCATGATATAGCAGCAAAAGGACTGGTTTCTTTATGACATTGATAGGCCTCTGGTCTCTGCAGCATCTAATACAGTGACGAATTCTCATTATGCGTGTCTTCCCAGTGGGTAATATAAATCATAGGGTTTCTGTACAACCTAGGGTTTTGCATACTTCCCACTTTAAAGAGGGAAAGCATCAAGTAACATGAGCCACGAATTGAAAAGTAGCTTTTTAATTTTTATCCTTAGCAGACTTTGTGTTCATCTTTTTAACTGAAGATTAAAGGAGGGCCCGGGAAATTCTTGCCTGTCCTCGATCCATCATAGACCGAATGCCGTTACAGTGGAGTGGTTTAGGAAAGTATGTCCATTACTGATCACAAGATTGACATGACTTAATATGTGTTTGAATTTTGAAATCTATTGCTTGGCTTCCTTGTTTTTTTAATGTCACTGTGATGTGATGTGATTGCTACATAATGACCTTTTCCTGTTAGAGAGAGAGAGAGAGAGAGAGAGAGCCATGGAGATGGTGGGAGAGCGGAGTGGCTGCAAGATTATTATAATATCCTTAAGTTGTAGTGTAGACTGGGGCAAAACACGAAATCTTATGGCTAACTTCGAGAGTAAAAGCCGCCGTCTACTTATATGTAATGAAGAGTAAACCCTAATTACACTTGCACGAAGAATACGAAGATTAAATCTACCCATCATGCTTATTTCATTTATTGATCAAGCTATTTACATGTTTTATAATTACTCACTCCATCCACTTCATTAATTAACCACTAAGTTCACCTTTCTTTCGTACACAAACACACAGCATCATGGGGGCGCTTTGGCCGTGCTTTACCTTTAGTATCTACACATTTAAAATGGCAACAGAGCTGAGAAAAGGGCTGAACACACTGTCACTTGCTTCTCGGCAAAGGAGCTTCTCGGCGAAGGAGTCTCATAACTAGTCAAGAGGGACAAAGACTTCATTAGCTCCATTTATATGCTAGAAAACCATCGGCTCTCCTTGAGTCTCCAAGTTCACTATTCACCTCTTGCAAATGCACTTCACTCTGCCCCGTATACTAACACCTTCAACTGGGTCCTACTGATCAACAATCTCTCTCTCTATCGTGGTTAACTAAATGCAGTTTGTTGCAGAAAGGTCGATAAATTGCTAAGCAAGAACAGTACAGTCACTTCAACAAATCCTCCGGTGAGCAACATAGTCGAACTTTACATCGTATTTATGCAAAAGATATATCGATTCTAACTTCTGTCTCGGGCCTTGGGCAAGAAGGTTAGATGAAGTCGGCCTAATTCCAAAAAAAACCCCAAACTTTACACTTTGTCCCAATTATACCCTGAACTTTTTTTTGTCTCAAGAAAAACCTCAAACTTTTATCCGAGTCCCAAATCTACCCTACTGTTATAACTCCGTCCAATTAACGTCAGAAAAAAAAAAAAAAAACAGAACAGCAGCTGCGGCGTGGCCAAGCCTTCGCCGGTGGCCAGGCCGTAGCCGCCGGGAAGGAGCGGCGGGAAGGAGCGGCGGCCCTCGCCTGGGCCTACCCGAAGGCCGGCGACCCTCGCCGGCCCCGGGCGAGTCGCCGGCGAGGGCCTGCAGCCCCCGATCTGGGGCGAGGGTCGCGCCCTCCCCCAGATCGGGGGCTGCAGGCCCTCGCCGGCGACTCGCCCGGGGCCGGCGAGGGTCGCCGGCCTTCGGGAAAGCCCAGGCGAGGGCCGCCGACCCCAGGCGAGGCCTCGCCCAGGGTGGGCGACCCCAGGCGAGCTCGCCCCAGATCGGGGTCGGCGGCCCTCGCCTGGGCCTCCCCGGGCGAGTCGCCGGCGAGGGCCGCCGACCCCGATCTGGGGCGAGCTCGCCTGGGGTCGCCCACCCTGGGCGAGGCCTCGCCTGGGGTCGGCGGCCCTCGCCTGGGCTTTCCCGAAGGCCGGCGACCCTCGCCGGCCCCGGGCGAGTCGCCGGCGAGGGCCTGCAGCCCCCGATCTGGGGGAGGGCGCGACCCTCGCCCCAGATCGGGGGCTGCAGGCCCTCGCCGGCGACTCGCCCGGGGCCGGCGAGGGTCGCCGGCCTTCGGGTAGGCCCAGGCGAGGGCCGCCGCTCCTTCCCGCCGCTCCTTCCCGGCGGCTGCGGCCTGGCCACCGGCGAAGGCTTGGCCACGCCGCAGCTGCTGTTCTGTTTTTTTTTTTTTTTCTGACGTTAATTGGACGGAGTTATAACAGTAGGGTAGATTTGGGACTCGGATAAAAGTTTGAGGTTTTTCTTGAGACAAAAAAAAGTTTAGGGTATAATTGGGACAAAGTGTAAAGTTTGGGGTTTTTTTTTTGAATTATGCCGAAGTCGTAAATGATTTTTTAAGAGGACGAACATGGTTTCACGGCTCCACATGAGTCCCACATAATCCATTGATCGAGATTTATGGGGGGTTGAACATGCATCCTGTGCAATCATAACACTTGCTTCTTTAGTGAGTTACCACGCATTTTGGGGAATTCCAATTAATGGCCAAAATAAAGGAAGATTGATGCAGAGCGTACATTTATAAATATGACAATTTGTGTTTCATTTCCTTATCTTCTTATCTTAGAAATTATGTGAGGATATCAATGATGTTTTTCAATTTTGAGTAGTTATCCATTTATATATTTAAGATTTAGTATGTTCGTAGTTTATATTTTCCTTATTTCAAACTTAGAATTTCGTTATGGGATTTTTTAAAAATTTTTTTATTTGTCTAGCTGTTTCTAATGCATTAATGTTTGTCAGAAATACTGGAGTATCGCAAGTGAGAAAAAGATGGCGAATGAGTTGGACAAGATTAGCCAGTTACCAGGGAACATAAAAGACCAAATCTTGTCCCACATGCTGATTAAGGATGCAGTGAGAACTAGTATTTTGTTATTTTATCGAGAAAGTGGAGGTACAAATGGTCCTCTCTTCCGCAACTTGTGTTTGATGACCAATGTACCAACGCCCCATGTCCGCATGAAAACTTGGTGAAGATAATTGACAAGGTCCTCTTACTTCATATTGGCCCATTACAAAAGTTCAAGCTTTCTCACCCGGGATTTTGCATCATGACTGATATTGACCACTGGATTCTTTATCTATCCAGAATCTCCGTCAAAGAAATTGTATTGGACATCTGGAATTTGCAGAATTACAAGATTCCCACCTCCTCATTCAATTGCCAAGACTTGATTCATTTGAAATTGTACGGATGTTTGGTGAATATCCCGTCGACGTTTGAAGGCTTCAAGAACTTGGAAAGTTTGGATCTTCGGTGCATTGATTTGTCTCCAGATAGGCTTGAGGCTCTGATTTCTCAGTGCCCCTACTAAAATGTTTGGGGTTGAATCACTTAAAGAGGACTACTCGAATTAAAATCGAAGCTTGCAACCTTGAGTCGCTTGATCTTAGTGGAGCTTTTCTGGACATTGCTTTTGGTCTTATGAAACGTTTGAAGTCGGTCAGTATAGGTTTGTCTGATGATTTCAACAAACTTGGACTCAACATTGTCTACTGAAGCAATTTGCGCAAATTCTTCCGACGTCTGCCCAAAATTCCGAATCTCAAGCTTGAAAATGACTCACTAAAGGTACATTTTAAGAGCATAGGTTCTGAAATTCGTTATTATTATTTTTGAGATGCAAATGTGTTGGTTCAATTACTAAATCGTTCGGATCTATTGACAATCGTTCGGATCTATTGACAAGGAAGAAGAAATGTATACGACACGAGAATTTAACGTGGAAAACCTCAAAATCTAAGGGAAAAACCACGGAGCAACCACCGAACAATAACTCCACTATATGAATAATGGGATTACAGCATGAATCTCTTCTCTAGTCAACTAGAGGATTACACTACAATTTCTTCACACACCCAAGTGTGGCTCTCTCTATCTCTCTCTATCTCTAATGGGAAGGTTCTAGGATTGAAAATATTCTTGAACCATTCCAATAATTCTTCTTCTGAAACATTCTCCGAGAGCTTCTCCAGATTTTTCTCCAAGAGAATATTTAAGAAGATTCTTTCCAGATTTTCTTCTTAGTTTTGAGCCACCCACATAGGGAGGCAATTCCCAACAAATTCCCCCTTCGACCTATGTGGGGTTAAGGTCAAGCCCGCCTTTGCTTTGCACACCTCAAGCTTGTTGAGAGGCAATGCCTTTGTCATCATATCTGACCCATTTTCTTCTGTGGGGACTTTCTCCAGGTGAAGAATCTTCTGATCCAGCACATGTCGAATCCAATGATACCGAACATTAATATGTTTGGATTTTGAGTGAAAAGTTGAGTTCTTACTCAAATGTATGGCGCTTTGAGAATCACACTGCACTACATACTTGCTTTGCTTTATATTAAGCTCTCGCAAGAACCTTTTTAACCATAACATCTCTTTGCAAGCTTCTGTTACTGCGATAAACTCTGCCTCGGTAGTGGATAATGCAACACACTTTTGTAATTTTGATTGCCATGAAACAGCTCCACCGCCAAACGTCATCAAGTATCCTGAAGTTGATTTTCTAGAATCAACATCACCAGCCATATTCGCATCTGTAGAAGCCTCTAGCTCAGGCTTACCTCCTCCAAAACATAGACAAAACTTTGATGTACCTCTCAAGTATCTAAGAATCCATTTAACTGCAGCCCAATGCTCCTTTCCTGGATTTGAAAGGAATCGACTGACAACACCAACGGCATGTGATATGTCAGGTCTGGAACATACCATAGAGTACATCAAGCTTCCAGCCGCAGATGCATATGGAGCTTTCTTCATTTCTTCCTTTTCCCTTTCGTTGGCCGGACTTTGCTTGGAGCTTAACTTGAAGTGGCTCGCAAGTGGGGAGGAGACTGGTTTAGCTTTGCTCATGTTGAATTTCTCAAGAACCTTCTCGATGTATTCTTCTTGAGATAGCCAAAGCTTTCCATTCTTCCTGTCTCGAGTGATCTTCATCCCCAGAATTTGTTTTGCCGCTTCTAAGTCTTTCATTGCAAAAGACTTCTTCAGTTCCCCCTTCAGTTTGTCAATCTTCACAGGGTTTTGACCAACGATCAACATATCATCCACATAGAGCAGTAGGATGATAAAATCTCCTTCAGTAAACCTTTTCATAAATACGCATTGATCCGCAGATGTCTTCTTGAATTGATGATCAATTATGAATGAGTCGAATTTCTTGTACCATTGCCGGGGAGCTTGCTTAAGCCCATAAAGGCTCTTTTTCAACTTGCACACAAGATTTTCTTCTCCTTTGACTTTGAAACCTTCAGGCTGCTCCATGTATATCTCTTCTTCCAAGTCTCCATGGAGAAATGCAATCTTGACATCTAGTTGTTCAATTTCAAGGTTTAGTCTTGCAGCTAACCCAAGAATTGTTCTAATCGATGTCATCTTCACAACCGGTGAGAAAATTTCTTCAAAGTCAACTCCTTTCTTTTGCTCAAAACCTTTCACAACAAGTCGTGCCTTGTATCTTGGTTGCGAGCCAAACTCTTGCGTTTTGATTCTATACACCCATTTGTTCTTTAGTGCCTTCTTTCCTTTAGGTAATTTCACTAAGTCATAGGTAAAATTCTCTTATAGGGATTCCATTTCCTCTTCCATAGCCTTGACCCATTCTTCTTTATGATTATGCGTCATAGCTTGCTCATAGCTTTCAGGTTCTCCATTATCAGTAAGCATGATATACTCGTTCTGAGGGTATCTAATTGAGGATCTTCGTTCTCTATTTGATCTCTTCAACTCAACATGCTGTTCTGGAGGTTCCTCAATAACTGGTTGCTCTACTTGTTCCTGAACTTCATGATTTGTTGTATTGTCATGTATAATAGGAGGAGAGATCGGATCTAGATTTACCGGGATTTCAACTTCTTGTTGTAGTTGATCATTTTTCTCCAATTCCTTAATCGTTTCATCTTCACAGAACACGACATCTCTGCTCCGAACAATCTTCCTTGTTACAGGATCCCAAAATCTGTACCCGAAGTCTTCATTTGAATATCCCATAAAGATGCATTCTTTTGTCTTTGCATTGAGCTTTGATCTTTCATCTTTTGGAATGTGGACAAACGCTTTACACCCAAAAACCCTTAGATGTTTGTATGATATATTTCTTCCCGTCCAAACCCTTTGAGGAATGTCATAGCCCAAAGGAATTGGGGGAGAAAGGTTGATAATATCAACCGCTGTCCTCATAGCTTCACCTCAAAAGGATTTCGGTAGCTTTGCGTGAGATAGCATACTTTGAACTCGTTCACCAATTGTTCTGTTCATTCTTTCAGCCACACCATTCTGTTGAGGGTTCTTAGGAATCGTCTTCTCCAATCTGATTCCATATTTCCTGTAATGGTGTTCAAATGGGCCTCGGTATTCTCCTCCATTATCTAAGCGAACAACCTTCAATTGTCTCCCTGTTTCACGTTCCACCTTCATGTGGAAATCCTTAAATGCTTCCAGAACTTGATCTTTGCTCTTCAAGGTGTATGCCCACACCTTTCTAGAATGATCATTGATAAAAGTTACAAAATATTGTGCACCTCCAAGAGATTTGGTGTCCATAGAGCAGACATCGGTATGCACTAAATCTAAAACATGTGATCTTCTCGAGGAGTATCCACTTTGGAATGCAACCTTGTGTTGTTTTCCGGGTAAGCAATGTGCACAAGTTTTAAACGAGATACCTTTCACCTTTGGCAATAGCTCCTTCTTCACAAGAGTTTGCATCCCCTTCTCGCCTATATGCCCAAGCCTTTTGTGCCAAAGTGCGGTAGTGTCTTCTTCCGTGAGAGAGTTTATCTCTCCTTTTTCCAGCCTGCTTTGCATTGAATAGAGGGAGCCATTCTTCATTCCTCTAGCCACCACAAGAGAGCTTTTAGTAAGCTTCCATTTTCCATCACCGAAATTATTGATGTACCCCTCATCATCAAGCTTCCCGGTGGACATCAGGTTAAGACGAATGCTCGGTATATGTCGAACATCCTTTAGTAACAGCTTGCTCCCTTCTCGTGTTCTCAAACACACATCACCCATACCAACAATCTTTGCTGTGCCTTGATCTCCCATTCGTACTTTACCAAAGTCACCATTGGTGTATGTTGCGAAGAAATCGCAATGTGGGGTAACATGGAATGAGGCTCCCGAATCAATCACCCAGTCGTTGTCTATACTAGTCAGATTGATGTAGTCCTCCTCATAGACGAGGCTTATCTCGTCTCCATCCGATGCATATGCGGCAGTCTTCTTCTCATCATCTTCATTCCTTTTATCTTTAGGTTCTCTAGATTTTTCTCTTTTAAAAAATCTGCATTCGTACGTTTTATGTCTAGGCCTTTGGCAGTGATAACATACAATATTTCTGGACATTGACTTCGATCTCCCTCTTGGTTTATCGTTCCACCTGTCGTTGAAGTTCCTTGATTGTCTTCTTCCCCTTCTTTCTATATTTTCCGAAATGAGAGCTTCTGATCCGTTGGATTTGGGCAGAGTGCCCATCTCCTTTCTCCTAGTCTCCTCATTGAGAATGCTATCTTTAGCCGTGTCCATAGTTAGCTTTTCATTTGGGGTAGAATTGCTTAAAGAGATCACCAACGTCTCCCAGCTATCCGGCAAGGAACTGAGTAGTATGAGTGCTTGCAACTCATCATCAAGATCCATCTTCATGGTTGTTAATTAATTCACCAAGCCTTGGAAGTCACTTAAATGCTCAGTGATGCTCCGTCCATCCTTGAACTTCAAATTCACAAGCCTTCTAATCAAAGAAGCCTTATTTTGGGCTGTTTGACGTTCGTACATGGACTCCAATTTCTTCCAAAGTACATCCGCCTTCGTCTCCTTTGCAATGTGGTGGAAAATACTTTGATCAACCCATTGACGGATGGTGGCCACAGCTTTTCTGTGCATTACTTCCCACTCTTTCTCATTCTTGTTTGTGGGTTTTGCCTCATCACCTTGTATGGGTTCATACAAGTCTTTGCAATAAAGAATATCCTCTATCTTTGACTTCCAAATTGAATAATTTGATGAAGTAAGTTTGATCATACCTCCAAATGATGTCTCATCCATTAGAAACACGTGCAACGAACCTGGCGCTTTGATATCACTTTGTTGTGCCAAGACACCGATATGTTAAGATCTTCAAACAAAATGAATGATGCAAGGAAGAAGAAATGTATACGACACGAGAATTTAATGTGGTTTTTCCCTCAGATTTTGAGGTTTTCCACGTTAAATTCTCGTGTCGTATACATTTCTTCTTCCTTGCATCGTTCCTTTTGTTTGAAGATCTTAACATATCGGTGTCTCGGCACAACAATGACTTACGTCTATGGGGAGAGCAGCAACGAATTCTATTATAGATCAAGCGATCCAACGGAGATTATGACCACTCTGAAGTCACTCAATCACTCTAAGTGTTTCTCAAGTTCTAATTACATCCAACAATGCACGCAACTCTATAATTTCTCACGAAATAATAATTTCAATCTCGCGAAGAAATTATACACAAATTTCGCCACAAGATTTACTCAGCTTGAACACTAAATTATTGACGTAATTGCACGAACGAAATCAATGGCAAGCGCCCGCAAGAAAAACGGCACTTCAAAGACCTCACGTAAAGAGGCGTCGCTTCAAGGTTTCATAGACTGCATGAAGACCACGTTGCCTTTTATCAACCACGGCGTATCAGGACTTCTCTGTCCAAATATTTATATGTGTATAAAGGGGAGCCCCTTCTTCTTTGCCGACTTCATCAAGGAAAGATAATCCTCATATTTTTTTTTATTCCTTTTTCTGACCAATCAGCAAATCCACAGAAGCCCACTTTCTACGGCCAAAGTCCAACAAATACTTTTGGACGTATTCATGGAAATAAGAAGCCGGAGTCGACGCGGAAATTGATTTCCGTATATTCGCAACGGAGTCCAAGTCGGACTTTCCTGTTTCACGCCCAAGACTTGATAAAATTGGTGTCCAGTGTATTTCCTCCGTGCAGTAGATTTCCTTTTTTTTTCTCGAAATTTATATTTTAGCTTCTAGCTTAAACTAGAGACATATTTTCAATAGAGAATTTGGTTAAGCTAATAGTATAATTAGCACCATTTCAGTATATAAACTCGTTTTTTTTAATCGAAAATGTGAATCATGCTGTTTTATTCATTTTAAGTCTCTAGCTAAGACCTACCAACTGTCCACGCGTGGTTATTTTTGAAAATATTTTTCTAGTAACCATATAAGTCAAGAATCATATCAAATCAAAAGTGATGAAAGCCACACGTGTTAAGCACAAAAGTAAAGACGACAAAAATAAGATGCGAGAAAATAAATCCAATAAGAGTTGGGTAAAGAATATTACATTACCATGTTATTAAGTCCCACTCGTAAGCCAATTATCAAGATCACAGTTAAAATCTAATTTCAGCTAAAGGGAATCATCTACCAAGCCAAAAATTTACTAAACAATATTAAAAGCGAAAACATGTATTGAGGTATTCCCTAAATGTAATCCTAATATAAACGCAAATGGGATTTTTTTACTTTTTACCATTTATCATTTTTTTAATCATTTTATCCATTTTAGCTAAAAGAAAACACCATCTAAACTTGATGCATCCTCTAAAAAAAAAAGAAAAAAAAACTAGATGAATCCAAACCGATTGAAATTCAATTAAAGCTATTTCTAAGTTGCAACTGTCTAACTGAGACTTGCACTTTACTATGTTTTAATTAATTTTATTTTTTTATTTAGTTCTTAAAATCAGTTAAATTTTAATTTCCCTTTTATAAAATTGTGCATGACTTTTTACTTAATCGTTTTAGTATAGGCTGGGTTTTATGTTAATTTTTGTTCGCTACAAGTGTTTAATATTGTGCTATTTATAAGATTCAGGTTTCTATTATCTTCAGCGAATTCAGCTTTTGTGGTTTTGCCGCATAAGGGCGATTTTTCACAGTAGTTTGCAGTTAATATTGCTCAAGAGGGAGAAATGTTGGAAATTCTTATAAATGTGGGCTAACATTAATCGCATAATATTTTAATTTATGAATAAGATACCGCTATAAAATAAATAAGACATATGAGACAATGGTGATAGTCCAAGCACAGTTATGTGATCAAGTTATTGTGGGCTTAGCACATCTAGGTTTCGATATTACAATGTGATTGGAACGTCAGTGTAGGTTAGTTTTTAAAAGTGACCTATGTGGATGAGATTATTGGCAATTAGAATGTCACTATAAATAGGTTATGATCCCCTTTCCACCCTCTCATTCCATACAAGTACGGCTTATCCATTGGGTCCTCTAGGAGAGGATGACCTAGCTCCTGGTTTGCACGACTTCATCCGTATTGATCGATTCAAAGATGAAGACCACCTAAAATCAGATATGTGATTTCACTTCCAATATAGATACTCTAAATTCTACAGATATTCTACTCTTTTTTTTCAACTTTATCAGAACATAGGAGCAAAACGATTGGTCTCTTTATGGTTCTGATTGGCCTCTGGCCTTTGCAGCATCTAATATAACTGATAATGTTAATGTACAGCCTGGGGCATTCACACTTCCCACTTTAAAAAGGGAAAGCATAAAGAAAAATGAGCCACGAATTATGAAGTAGCTCTTTTATCTTTAGGAGACTTTGCGTCTATCTTTTTGACCGAAAAAGAAAGGAGGGCCCGGGAAATTCGTGCTTCACCTTGATCTTTGCGGATCGAGTACAATCACACAGAAGTGGCTTAGGAGAGTGTGTCCATTATGAATCACAAGATTGACATAAAGTAATCGATCTTTCGTAGGATATGCATTCCACCTAAGGCATCCTTTTTTCAATGTCATTGTCACGTGATGCGACTGCTACAAGAAACAAACTGCTTTTTAACTCTCCTCATGTCTCAAAGTTCACTATTCACCTCTTGAAAGTGCACTTCACGCTGCCCGTTTGCTAACGCCTTTCAGCTGGGTGTTACTGATCAACAAGCGCTCTCTCTCTCTCTCTCTCTCTCTCTCTTCTCTGAGGGTATCTAAAATCTAAATGCAGTTTGCTGCAGAAGTTCGATAAATCGCTAAGCAAGCCGAAGGTGGAGTTGCATGCCCACCTCAATGGGTCCACCAGAGACTCCACGATCTTGTGAGTCTGGCTTTCTGGGTTTTTCTTTTTTTGTATGCCCACCATGTGTTTGATGTAGTGCCTGACAGAATACCGAGCTCGAGCTCCGGACTGCCCTGGCGTTTTTTAGTGTTCCTCTACTGTGTTTTCGAAGCTGTGTTTTGATTGTTGTTGTTGTCGAGGAGTATTGATCTTGGTTTTGCACTTGCAGAGAGCTTGCTAGAGATTTGGGTCAGAAGGGTGTCAATGCTTTCTTGGACGTGGAGCACGTTATCATGAAAAGTATGCATTCTAGTCTGTTCTTCTGTGCTTTTCTCTGCTTCGGTGCTGTGGACTAGGAGGGAATAGAGTCAAAATTTGAACTTTGAATTTTCGTGTAAGCCCATTATCAGGAAATTTTCCTTTTTTGTCCGTGAATTCAGCGAAAGATTTACGGAGTAATGTGACTAGCTAGAGCACCTTGTGCTGAATATGTTACAGTGTTATGGGAATTTGACAGAAAAAGCAATTGAAAGAATGCTATTCAATATAAATTCAAAGGGCCAGAGACCAATAAGACTGATTGAACCATGCTGTTAACTGCTATAGTATAAGCATAACATGAACTACAACTGCCCATTGTGTAAGCACATTGAAAATGCAGGAGAGTCCATGCCCATGTACTCGTATCCATGGTCTCAGTGCACCTTTCACTGACGTTTTCTTTCTTAGAAGTAGCACCTGTTTGTGGACATGGAATGGGCTCTTGTTTCCTAAGAAGGAAGCTATAGCAACAAAAGCAAAGTCTAACATTAAATCTGGTCTTATTTGCGATGTCTATTGTCTACAGCCTTAACTGATTATTGGATATATTAACATCATTCTTTTTGCTAAATTTCTTTGTGGTTTAGATGATCGTTCTTTGGTTGAAGTGTTCAAAATGTTTGATCTCATTCGTGTTATTACAACCGAGCACTCTACCATCACGAGGATTACCAAAGAAGTAAGACCATTTGGCAATAAACCCTCCGGTGAGTAACATAGTCAAGCTTTGCATGGTATTTATGCAGAAGATAGATGGATTCTAACTTCTATCTTGGGCCTTGGGCGAGAAGGTTAGATAGTAGTAGTAAATGGTTTTTTTTAGAGGACGAACTCAGCAAAATTTAGCCTTGAATTTCACGGTTCCACTTGAGTCGCACTTAACCCATGGATCAAGATTTCGGTGGGTGAACATGCATCCTTTGCAATCATAACACTTACTTCTTCAGTAAGTTACCATGCATTTGAGGAAATTCCAATCAATGGCCCAAAGAACGAAAAATTGACGTACATTTTCAAAAATGACAATTTTTATTTATTTCCTTATCCTTTTATCTGGGAAATTATGTTAGGATATTGCGTGATTTTTTTTTTTAAAGTTTTGAGTAGTTATCCATTTATATACCTAAGATTTAGTATGTTTGTTTTTCTTATTATTTTACCTATTTTGTGCTTAGAATTTCATTAGACTATTTTTAATTTACTCACATCTAACTGTTTCCAGCGCGTCATTGTTTGTCAGAAATTTCAAAGTATCGCAGGTGAGGAAAAGAATGATGAATGAGGTGGACGAGATTTGCCAGTTACCAGGGAACATAACGGACCAAATCCTATTGTGCTTACCGATTAAGGATGCAGTGAGGACTAGTATTTTGTCGAGAAAGTGGAGGTACAAATGGTGCTCTATTCCACAACTTGTGTTTGATGACCAATGTACCAAGGCCAGGGGGGTTCCTTCTCTTCAACCATCTCTGCAAGAAAGCTTGGTGAAGATAATTTATAGGGTCCTCTTGCTTCATACTGGCCCAATACAGAAGTTCAAGCTCTCTCACGAAGATTTTTGCGCCACGAGTGACATTGACGACTGGATTCTTCATCTATCTAGAGTGTCCGTCAAAGAAATCGTACTCGATATCTAGAAAGGGCAGAATTACAAGATTCCCACCTCCTTATTCAATTGCCAGGATTTAATTTATTTGGAACTGTATAGTTGTTTGGTGAAAATCCCATCGACGTTTGAAGGATTCAAGAACTTGGAAATTTTGGATCTTCAGCACGTTAACATGTCTTCGGATGGGCTTGAGGCTCTGATTTCTCGCTGCCCCCTTCTAAAATTTTTGAGGTTGAGGAACTTAGAGGGGTCCAAGCGAATTAATGTCGAAGCTGGCAACCTTGAGTGGCTTGATGTTGAAGGAGCTTTTCAGGATGTCGCTTTTGGTGTTATGAACCGTTTGAAGTCGATTAGGGTAGATTTCTCTGATGATATTGGCAACGAATGTGGACTCGGCGATGCCAACTCGAGCAATTTGCACAAATTCTTCCGAATCTGCCCCAAATTCAGAGTCTCAAGCTTGAAAATTACTCACTGAAGGTACATTTGAAGCGCATAATTTCTGAAATTTGTTGGGACTTTGTTCACTATTAGTTTTGGGATGAAAATATATTGGTTCTATTACTTAATCGTCGGTATATATTTACACTTGATTTTGGCTGATTTTTGCAGTATTTGGCTATTGGAAATGTTCCACAGACGCTGCCTAATGAACTCTGTCATTAAAAGTACCTCTTCACATGCATGGACTTCAATAGAGTGGAGGAGATTTTGACTGTTATGTGCCTGATTAGAAGCTCTCCTCAGTTGAAACATGTAGACTTTCAGGTGGGTATTATCATTGAGACTGGTGCCTAGTGGACAAATCTTGTATTTCTTCAAAACTATTATCAGAGATCGTATCAAGTTATATGTCTGATTTTTCCACATTCTTTTATGACATGGCAAAAAATTTGAAGCACATGGTGAACCAAGCTTAAGTACATCCGTCACTTTAGTCTAAGTGGATTTTACTAAGTGATTTGCTATAACATATCATAATGAAACAAATGGACAAATCTTTTTGTATTTAGCGAAATTGTTCATCATTTGAAGAAATATGCATGGGTATCAGAAGGGTGTTGCCTCCTTTGTATCAAGTTTTAGATTATACATAAGGTATGATTTGATTAGATTTGATTTTCGGTGATCATGATGTTACCCTCGCGCTTTTGATCATTGATTTGAGGAAAAGGGGACTAATAAGTACTTTATAGTGATTAAATTATGCATTCTCGGAATGAATGACGGTATAAGAATTCGTTTCGGCCAACCCACGCATCTGTACGTTAAAGTTACTCTTTGATTGTAAAAAACACAGAATCGTGCCAAGGATCAACAGACTACAAGGATTGGGACAATGGCCGACTTTCGGGATGACCACTGTGCGTGTTGCCTAGAACAAATACAAGTTGTATCAATGGGTGGGATTCTTGGCAATGAGCCAGAGCTGGAATTGATGAAGTTTCTGCTTATTAGCTCGCCAAACTTACAAAAGATGACCATCCGGCCTAATTCCATGAGTGGAGAAGGCAAGTTGCTCAGGGAGTTGCTGCGGTTCCGACGAGCCTCAGCACAAGCGGAGGTGATCTTTCTCTAGTCCTGTTGATCCGGAAGTCGACCCGCAAGATTAAATCACACATGAGAGTAATAGTCACTGTAATCTTTTCAAATATTGAATATCAATCCCTTTATTTTACTTTTTATTTTATAAAAATATGGCCTGTCCACTTCTTTAAATGGTCCACTGATGGTCCCTTTATTTATGCGGTCGGACGGAGTGAAGCAAAGGGTCAAGTTATGATCAGCTCAGCTTTCTTATGTGCCGGCTGAAATGCTGAGTTGGACGCCTAGTGTCGGGCTTGCAGAGTGGATGTTTTTTACTTTTTACTTTTTATCGTTTTTTCTGTTATTATTATTTTTATCATTTTATCTATTCAATCTAAAAAAGAAAACGCCATCTAAAAATTCAATTTATTTTAAATTTTAAGAAAATGATTCCCTAAAATTGATGAATTCTCTGATAAAAAAAATGAAAAGGAAAAAACTAGATGAATTCAAACCGAATGAAACTCAATTAAAGCTATTTCTAAGCTACAACTATCTAACTAAGATTTGCGGCATCCTATTTTTTAAATTATTTTTTATTTCTTCTTTTACTTTTTTTATTTGTTTATTATTTAGTCCTTAAAATCAATTAAAACTTTCCTTTCCCTTTTGTAAAATTGTGCACGACATTTTACAAATCATTTTAGTAGAAAGCACGAGACCTAAAATAAATACGAAAGGCTGGGTTTTGTTTTAACTTTTGTTCCCTACATGTGTTTAATATTGTGCCAAACGTCAAGATTCTGGCTTTTATTATTCTTTAACGGATTCAGCTTTTGCGTCTAGCTGCAAAAGGGCCATTTTTGGCAATTAGCTTGGAAGTTTTATATATTCCGGTTGCCATTTAAGAAGCACGGACAGTCTCCAGGCCTTCCATGTCGGTGTTGGACATGTGCTGGACACTCACACTTGTGCGAAACTCTTTTTTTATTATTTATTTATTTGTAAATTTGAATCAAATTAATTTGATTGAAATAATCATAAAAATGATAATTTATCATGTATATATATAAATGTACAACGCGTCGGAATTCTCTATTTTTTGAGAAATGACGTGTTGGCGTGTCGTGTTGTGTCGAGTGTCATGTGTCGGTGTCGGTACTACTTAGATTGCCATTACACTGAATTTGTAATAGCGCCATTCGGCTAGTTGCACTCTTTAATTTTTTCGGGGAAGATAATGCCACTTATGACTTTGAAAGTAAAAACTCAACAAATTTCTACCTTGATTTCAAATCTCCAAAGGAGTGTTGTATCAAATGCTGACCTCTCTCCCTCACCATCAAGAGCGACCACACAAGGCCACCCAAAAATAGCGGAATCGACGACGTTCACTCCTTAGCCTACGTGAGTATACTTGGTGTAGGAAATAAGGGATGAAACACCACCAACTCCACCTAAGCAGCTCAAGTGGTGAAAACGCCAATCAAGTCCAAGCAATGCTTGAACCTTGTCAAAGGAACTAGTTTGATCAACATATCTGTCGGGTTATCTGCTGTGGGTACTTTTTTCACCGTAATTGTATCCTTAGAAACCTCGTCACGTGCAAAGTGATACCGGATGTCGACATGTTTCATTCTCTCGTGACACATCACATTCTTGGTCAACTGAATCGCACTTTGGTTATTACAAAAGATAACAGAGGCTCCCTCCTGCTTCATCCAAGGTTCTGTAACCAAACGCTTCAATTAAAGAGCTTCCTTTACCGCTTCCATCGTTGCCTTTCGATCGTAGACAAGGCAACTGTGTCTTGCAAGGTTGCTCTCCAAATAACTACGAAACCACCAAGCATATAAACATAACCTATCAAAGATCTCCTTTTGTTAAGATCGCCTGCATAGTCAGAATCAATGAAACCAACAACAAAATGTCCTATATCACAACTTCTATCAAAGACCAAACCCACATCTGATGTACCCCAAATGTATCAAAGAATACATTTCACGGCTTGCCAGTGAGCTTTACCCGTATGTGCCATATTCCTGCTCATAACACTAATAGCTTGGGAAATATCTGGATGAGTGCAAACCACAACATACATGAGACTAGCCACAGCGCTATAATATGGAACTCGAGACATCTCATTTTCCTCTTCATTAGTTTTCGGCGACAAAGAAACTGAAAGCCTAAAATGGGATGCCAAATGAGTACTTATCGGTTTGGCATTCTTCATGCCAAAGCGCTCAAGCACATTCTCAAAACTCTTTTGCGAAAGGTATAACTTCCCAACTTGTATATTTTTGCGAATCTCCATACCTAGAATCGTCTTGGCAGCTCTAAGATCTTTCATCTCAAACTCTCTGCTCAGTTGCCTTTTCAACCGTTGTATCTCTAACATGTTATTTGCTGCAGTAAGCATGTCATCCACATACAATAGCAAATAAACAAAAGAATCGTCATGTAATCTCCTATAGTACACACAACTATTATGCACACTTCGTAAGTGGCCGTGACTTAACATAAAGCTATCAAACCTCTTGTACCATTGCCGTGGAGATTGCTTGAGATCATACAAAGAGCGTTTCAACCTGCAAACGTGATCTTCTTTACCCTCAACAACAAATCTCTCGGGTTGAGAATATAGATTGTCTCCTCAAGCTCGCCATGCAAAAAAGCGGTCTTGACATCAAGTTGCTCAAGTTCTAGATCATTAAGGGTCACCAACGCAAGCAACACACGAATGGAACTATGTTTCACAACTTGAGAGAACACTTCATTGAAGTCGATCCCTCTTCTTCTAACTAAAACCCTTTGCTACCAAACGTGCCTTGAATCTTTCATCTTCAACCCTTGCAATTCCATCATTTCTTTTGAAGACCCACTTGCATCCAACAACTCTTTTGCCCTTAGGCAATTTCACAAGATCCCAAGTTTGGTTCTTATGAAGAGACTCAATTTCTTCATCCATCACAAAAAGCCACTTCTTTAGAAATAGAACAAATGGTAGCGTTACGGATTGTAGAAGGTTATTCAATATCAAGCTCTTCAACAACTGTAAGAGTATAGGCTACCAAATCAGCAAAGCCATATCTTTGGGAAGGCTTAATTTGCCGTTTAGCTCTCCCTGTAGCTAAGGTCTGAGGTTCCTCAACTTCTTCAATGTCATCTTTGACCGAATCTGAGTCTTGTTGCTCACTGTCACTTTCTGGCTGAATAGAAATATCTTCAAATATTCTCCATGGATGCTCCACGAGAAGCTCCACCTCTTTCCTAACTTTTCCTTTTGAATACCTATAGACTCAATAACAACCTTTCCTTGATCAAGCATGGAATATTCATCAAAAGTAACATCTCTATTGATTATAAACTTTGGTGACTGAGGATTAGAACACCATAACCTATATCTTTTAACCCTATCTGCATAACCAACGAAAATGCATTTCTTGGTCCTAGATTCAAGCTTACCATATTTGACATGATAATAAGCGGGACATCAAAAAACTTTCAAATTAGACTAATCAGAAGGTTTATTTGACTATACCTCATTTGGAGTCTTACATTCAATCGCGGTCGAAGGAGAACGATTTACCAAATAACACATTGTATTCGTGGCTTCGGCCCAAAAATCTTTCCTTAGTCCTGCATTAGAGAGCATATACCTAGCTCTCTCTAAAAGTGTCTTGTTCATGCGCTCCACCACCCCATTCTGTTGAGGTGTGTGTCTAATTGTTCGATATTGGACTATCCCTGAATATTCACAGTAATTGTTGAAATCACCTCTGTAAAACTCAAGACCATTGTCTGTTCTGAGACGCTTAACCTTCTTCTCAGTTTGATTTTCAATCAACACCTTCCACTTCCCGAACATATCCAAAACATCATTCTTACGCTTCAAGAAATAAACCCAGACTTTCCTAGAAAAGTCATCAATAAATGTCAAAAGATAAACTGCACCACCTTTAAATGTAACTTGTGTAGGTCTCCACAAATCAAAGTGAATATAATCAACTATGCCCTTTGTCGAGTGCACCCCAGTACTGAAACTAACTCTGCACTACTTCCTCAAAATACAATGCTCGCAAAAGTCAAGTGAGACCATATGATCCCCACATAGTAAATCGCATTTGCTCAAGATACTCATTCCTCTTTCGCTCATATGGCCCAACCACATATGCCATAATATTGATTTCTCAGATTCTAAAGAGGATGATAAATTTGAAGAGCCCATAATTGTACTTTCTTACATAACATAAAGGCTATTTTTCTTGTTACCTCTCACCACAATCAAGGAGCCCTTTGAAATTTTCAAAACTTCATCTCCACCTCCACCTCCACCTCCACCTGCATACATGCATTCAGTGGAATCTAAACTGCTCAACGAAATAAGGTTTTTCTTCAAATTTGGGATATGCCTAACGCCTATCAAAGTTCTTACTATATTGTCATGACATTTGATTCGCATCGTACCAATACCCACAATCCTGCAAACTGCAATGTTGCCAATCAAAACTGAACCACCACTTACTTTCTCATACGTGTGTCGCGCCGTGCTTTTTGCACACTGAAGAGGTACTTTCGTTCGTCACGAATGAGGAAACTATCCCCGATAGGCTACTAAGGTCTTAAATGGATATTTCGTCCAAACGTCCCACAGACATCCCATCACTAAATAAACGAGGGTCTCTCCCAGATCATATCTCATGAGACAAAGGGTATTTATTTTTTTAATCTTTTCTATTTAGCCTAAGTTTTAATTTGGAGTCGCCACTAGTCATTATTAGTAGGTTAACTAGAAACCTAATCGAGGTTTGAGAGAAATATCACAATTCTGCGAACCAGAGATTACATTGGTAAGGGGACTTGGTTACGTTAATGATCTCGAATCTAGATCTCTAACGCCCTTTCGGTATCTAAAACGATACGATGTGTCTAATGTGTCAAGCGAGTTCGTGAGGCATATCCACTAATTCTAACTATTCTAATAGGAAGAAATCAATCAATCGACGGGTAAATGCGCAATCAATTTCAATCAAACACAACAATTCCTAAAAAAGGCTCTAAAATGAAAAATCAATCACGACACCCAATGCCTAATGAAGCTCTAATGGCTTATTTATTCAATGAATTGTGTTGTTTTTGGGTTTTTTAGGGGATGAGACCCCTTTTGGGGGCTAGATCCCTTTTAATTCCTAAACTGAGGAGCTCCTAAAAAATGCCATTTAGGCTCCTCAAAAAATTTCAATTTCAATTAAGGTGGGTGGCCACAAGGTTTCTAAGCCATTATGTGAATATTTTTAAATTTTTGATTTTTTTCCGAGAAAATTTTTATTACCGAAAAGATTAAAATTTCATTTTTTTAGATTTTTTTGAATTTTATAATTTTTTAGGATTTTCTGGATTTTCTGATTTTTTTATGAATTTCCTAATTTTCCGAATTTTTATGATTTTTCTAAATTTTATAATGTTTTTTTTTATGATTTTTCTAAATTTTTTGTGCTTTTTTAATTTTTGAATTTTCCCACCGAACATCAAATCGAGCTGAACCGGTTTGGACCGGTTCGACCAAATCGGGTCGGTCGGCACTGGTGCTGGCCATTGCTTCGGTGAGCACAGCACGGAAACGACGTCGTTTGGCTCCTGTCTCTTTGTGGCATTTCACCGAACATGTGGTGTGCCTAATGCTAGGTTTAACATTCTCAAGGCCGCCAGTTCAAGTTGAATTCCAATGACCTTTCGGCGAGTTTTTTACAATTTCAATTGGTTCTGAGATGAGTCTATATCATCATCTATCAACCTAACCTAACTAGTTCACCGCCGGACTGCCGCCGGCCGGTAAAAGTCCAATCTAAAAATGCTAACTCAGAACTGATCGATTTAACCTTTCTATCATTCAAATCCCTAAACTGATTGCCCTAGCTGTCTATATCTATCAAAACATCTATCAAAACATCCATCAAAACATGAATCAAAATTAGGAATCACTAATTTGAGTGGTTTAAACCACAAATGGCACTCTGGTGAGGGTTTCCAGGCTCCGATGAACAGAAATAGGAATGGCCTACTCGATCAAATGCAAAAATGTTATCCAAGTCGCATCAAACAATGAAAAAACATGATTAGAAATACGTTTTGAACATCAACAAACTCATAATCACGAAGGAAATCACATGATCAAGCAAGATTAAGCTCAAACACATGTTTTGGAATTTTATGAAATCGTAATCATGAGCCAACTTTACCTTCTTCAATAGAGGTCAAATTTGAACTTTCGAGCCAAACGGTGATTGTAGGGCGATTCCTCGATACTTGTTCTCTCGATCAATGGTCGCCACCTCGTCGGGAAAGTCTAGAGTTCTCCGGTCAAGCTCAACTTTTAGGTCCTCTTGATCAACTTTGTTGTAGGTTTCCGGTGAGGAGGTTCACTGTCGGAACCGATTTGCAGGCGCTTTTCCGGTCTAAAAGCGCCAATTACTCGGTTTAGGGAACCTCTACTCACTCAATGGCTCAATCCCTCTTTTCCTCTCTCTGGTTCTCTCTCTCTCTTTCTAGAATTTTCTCGAGCACCTTTTCCCTGCGAATAATGACTTTTCCTCTCTTTGTAGCTCGATTTCCCGCCACTTTCTCACTCCAATCGACTTCCAAGTTTGTTACAATTGATAACCGATGATAGCTGGAGATTCTCTAGCTATTAGATTTGTATTTTTCACGTGTTTATTGTGGGATCAAGGTCGATGAAGATGCGGCCCCAAGGAGATATTTTCTCCTTTCCCTCGTGGGCAAGCTGGTCGGGTGGAGAAGATGACCAACCCGGGTCGGGTCGGGTCGATCCGACTAACCCGGCAGAGCTGGGTGGTGTTGACACCGAAATTTTAACTAGTCATTTGGGAACAATTGCATAGAAAATTAGGGATTAATTTTTTAACCCCTAAACAAAAAATATAATTAGATGGCATTGCATATAGATATTAGGAGCATTCCATTAATAGTTAATTAGGCCCATATAGTTCGCATATCTATCGGACCGATGGCGGATGGACTCGAGCGAATGGTTCCGAGCTTAATTGAATTGATTGAACCAAGCCCATGGCTGAAAATTGCCTCGCGCTTCGCACATGTTGGCCAAATTACACGTGTAAAATACACATGGAGTGCTCAATTTAGAAAAATCAACTAAGCTACTAAGTTACCAAAACTTTGGAAGCTTGAGCAATCACCAAGCTTGTGTGCGAGAGATGGGAATATTATTTTGATCATGAGCATATATTGGTGTATACACTTCGGCCAACAAAGAGGAAATATCGAAAGAAACAAAAGGAAAAGAATAAAGAAGCGGTGGATCTTGAGGAAAGTGGACTAGGGAAGAATCGGTTAATATCAATTAGAATATTTGATTGAAGGAAAATATCCAGCAAGGAGTCAGTGAGCAGAGATTATAAATTGAGGTATTTTACACAGAATAGGGGGGGGGGGGCGGCTTTTCTTCACTCTTTTGATCAATAGCGTTATACACGACCAGAGAGAGAGTCATCCATGAGAGGAAGAGAGCGAGCACATTCAGAGCATCACAGAGAACACAAGAAGCACGTAAAGTTAGAGAAAGAAGAGAGGGGTCTGCAATTGAGAGAGCTTCACATAATACACAAACAAAAGAGAAGAGAGAAGAGGAATGCCCGTGGTCGTGGTCGAGATCCTCCTAGTCACGCCTTCCTCCCGCACCTCCGCCGCTTGACACCAACACCAGCCAGCTGTGAGCGTCAACGGCAATCCCTTGCTGCCTTTGTGCTATCCTTGCTCCACGACATTCGCTCCACCGTGGACGCTTGCACCCAACCGAGACACTCCCATCCCGAAGCCCCGTTGACGACCAGCTGCTCCAATCCGACGATTCCCTTCACTGTTGCTGCTGTTCGTGAGTCGTCTAAATCGTGGAGATCCCCCGCTGCACTTCCAGGCCACGACGTAGCTTTGCATTGTTACGGGGCAGCAAACCCAGCGAGTCACCGCAGCTGCCGGACCTTCTTTTCACGATCTTGGAATTTTGTTTTATTGCAGGATGGTTTGGGTCTTGCTGGGAGTCCAATAAATTTTCATGCAGCACCGTGAGCAACACTCATCACGGTTCCCCCCGACTTGCCACCGAAAGAAGTCCACATTGCAAGATTTTCCTTCCTTGGCCGAGAACCACCGAACTAGAAGCTTCACACCGCCAAGCCACGGAGACAACAACGTTGAAGGAAAAGTCAAAGAGGGAGCCAAGTGGTGGAAGTTGATTGAAGGACTTTGACTACAGTTCAAAGGAAGAGCACGTTCTGTGCACTAAAGGAAGATTCCAAAAGGGCACATCTCCACTACAAAGCCATCCCCCCAGCTTGCGGCCAGTCTTGCATGACGCTGTTGTTCCTGCTATCTCAAGTGCCCACGCCATTGTCGCCGTCCCGACGTGAGCCGCCCGCTATCGCCGCCGGTCCACTACCGTTAGCCACCATACGTTCCGCAACCCCAATCCGCCGGTGATTCAAATTTGGAAATATCCACAAATTAGGTAATATTCTCATCTATATTCTTGGAATATTCAATTTCCTAATCTTTTGGGTGTTTGAATATTTCGTGAATAGTGCGTGGATTGCTAAATATCTTAGGATAATATTTGCGATATCCGCAATATTCGAAAACACCCAAAATTAGGAATCATTCCTAATTTGGCAACGTATCTGGATGACTATTCGATCTTATCCCTAAGGTACGATACGCGGCGATACGAAAAATCGTTATCTTGTCCATAATCACTTGGATACGATAATAGATTTTATTTGCTTTCTTTGAACAATCAACTTTCTGTTGATATTTATAACCCTATAGATATGACCGTTAGTTTGATTTTTTTGGCTTATCTGAATTTGAAGAATCTTGCGGATTGCGTGGATTGTTTGAATGTGATTGGTATCTTTGTTTGATTGTTTTCCTTTTAAATAAAGAAAATCTAAAAATTTGTTAGTTAGATTTAGATTAGAAATTTTGTATGCTTAAGGAATCCTTAATATATCTAAAAGAGTAAGATAATTATTTGATTTAAATTGGGATTTAGGGTAGCATATTTCCTAGTTTAAATTAGAGATTGTTTTAATCTTAGTTGATTATTTAGGTATCTAATAATTTCGAATTTTAATAAAAATCCTAAAAAAAGAATAACTTTAGGATAGATCAAATCATTTTCTTTAGGATAGATTGCATGTTAATTTGAGTAATTTTTAATTCCGAATTTCATTTGAAAATACCAAAAATAAATCATTTGTCCGTCATTAATTAGGTCATGTCGTCGCATGACATATAGTTTGCATGTTAGGCTGCATTAATCACACGTCATTGCATATAGGTTAGTTTGCATTTTAATAAAGCGCAAACCCTAAAGAACACCTCGAGTGCCTTGTTTTGTTAATTAGAAATCATATTAGGATGGTTTGTATGATTTTCTAGCTAACAACGTAGATGCTTACGTTGCTTCGAGGTAAGTAATTCTCCCAATCTTACAATTTATTTAATGTTTTGATTATTATGTGTTACTTTGGTGGTTTGCGCACCCGCATTATCCCCTCACATGCTAGTGACTAAGTTAAAATGGATCCAGACTGCATGTCAAAATATTTTTTGAAAAGAAAAGGTACTGAAATGACGTTAGACTAGATCTAGCGTAATTAAGTCCCCGAGCTTAGAATCTCTGGTTCGCAGGAATAAAACATATCTCCCTATGTTTTATTTAGGTTTCTAATCGACCTACCATAAATAGATTAGTGGCGACTCCGAGCATGAAAACTTTTGCATGTTAAAAACTTAAACTCTAACTTGTGAATTGGTATGGTTTGGGAAGGCCCGAGTTAAGTTTAGTCTTAATAATCCATTAGCCTGAGAGAAATTTTAGGTCACGACAGGTAGGTATAAATTCGCAAATTAAGCTCGATTTTGACCTAACTTTACAAAGACACTATGGCTTAAAAATGACTAAAAATGACTTAATTGAATTTTAATTCAATTGGGGTACGAATTTACCCAATTTTGGGAAAAACATATCCCCAACTGAAATTTTCCAAAATTGAAGTTGCTGTGATGAAATTGGAATTAAAAGAAGGCTAATTGCTATTTTTGTAGAATTTTTGAGTTCCATTTGATATTTTTCTTGTTTTTTCACTCATTTTGGCCAAAAGAAAATAAGGAAAAATTGATGATGTAACGCCCCCACCTTACCTCGGGGTTATTAGTGTGACGTCCCATTCGTTATTATCTTTGACTAATCACAAGCGGAAGCAATTAATTCGGAACAATCACAATCAGAATAAACAATGAGATTATGACAAGCATCATGAGTAAACATTGTATTAATATGTAACATCCTTATCTTAAAGCATAACAGGCAAGACACTTATTGCTATTTTATTGAAACATATTTTACAAACCCTTTTCTATAGGCCGTTCCACGTACAAATCATATTACAAGCGAAGGCCGAGGTTAATTGTAGCTCCTCTATGCATCCTCTACCTTATGGACCTGAAAAGGAAAAACAATGGGGGATGAGTTGGGGAGACTCAATGAGTAAATTCACTAATACTCGTGCAGGATGATATCTCGGTGTTGTACTAACGCATACAAATATTTTCCCCACCTTATGTCGATGGCAAATCAATAGCAAAAACTTTGCCCTTGCCCTTGCCCTTGCTATGTATACATGGAAGCTCACCTTTATTCGGTCACATAAAAATGTGCAAGAAAATTTATACGCGAAGCATCCTCCAGAATCCTGCGGCTTATCATAAAAACACATACGGATATACATATAAGATTCACTTGTCACCATCCTAGCTCAACCAGGGCATCTAGCTTTATGCTAGGCATCCTGGCTCAAGTAGGACATCCCGGCTCAACTGAGGCATCCCGAGGCTAGCTCACTCGAGGCATCTAGGCTCAGCCAAGGCATCCTAGCTCAACTAAGGCATCCCGACACTAGTTTACCGAGGCATCTGAGCTCAACCCAGGCATTCTAGCTCAACTAGGGCATCCCGGCGCTAGTTTACCGAGGCATCGCCGTCAACGCTATGTGACGATGGTCTTTTTTTTTTTTTGCATTTAGTGATCACATATCATGGGTCACACAAGCCGATTTATTATTTTGATTTCATTAGTCCATGCAATCAAGCCCAAAGGTATGCCGTGCTTGTGTAATCATGATTTCTAGAACATTCATCTAACACGCGGGTCGCGATTGAGGGCACGTAGTTCGGTTCGCCATTTCAAGCGCCAGCTCAGAGTCGAACTTGGCCTGGATCTACACATCCCAATATAAACCCGCACCAAGCCAAACTTGTCCCATGGCGCCACAACATGAGTATGAGACCATGCAAACATGCTCAATATTTGCATTCATACAAACATTGAGCATCACAGACATGGTCATTACGTGAGCCAAACTCGTAACACCACATCTATCCTCTTATAAATTAATAAGCATGGATGAGAACATCAAGCATGGTAACAAGCGATGCGTACAACATCGAGACAAACAACAACACGCAAGTCTCAACAAAGGTTCGGGTGAGAACTCAAGCCAACTACGCATAATAACTTCCTATCCCGAGATTAGGGAACCCACTTATATGTTGCGTTCCAATCACGTAACACACTGCCCTATCCAAGTGTTAGGGAATTCACTCACCTATACTCACAAGAAAACTTCTATGGCGGTCGACGACAGCAAATGGAGAGAGAGAGAGATGATTGGCGTGATGGTGAGGGAGAGAGAGAGACGTGAGAGTGAGAGATGAGAGAGGAAGAGGAAGTGGAGTGTGGTAACTAAGGGGAGAACCAAGCCTATTTATAGGCAAGCCAACTTGCTCCCCAAGCTTTGACCACTTGCTCACCAAGCTTTGACCAATCTTGCTCACCAAGCTTTGCTTTCTAGAACCCTCCTTTTCGTCTCTCGGCTCCCTCTCGGTTTCCCCCTTCATGTGACCTCTAATCAAAGTTTAGTATATCTCATTTGAAAGCTCAGAATGAGCACATTAAATCACCAGAAGACATCATGTCAAAATTCAAATGTTTTCATATAGAAAATGATGAATATTTGAAATATGACAAAACTGGCAGTTTTTGCACTATTCTAGAAATCGGGCTTAAAAACATAGTAAATGAACTCTAAAAATTCTCAAATTTGAATATGTCATAAAAAAGACATTACCAAACATTTTCATGAAGAACACGAAATCTGAATCTTTCTGTAAACACAACTTTTAATAGCTCAATGACAGGATAAAACCTGTTTTCCGGAACAGAATCTTTGCTTTTTAAAGTAAGCTCTGTCCAGAATCCAAATCATCTCAAAAAATTCCAAAATTTATATATATATATATATATATATATATATATATATATATATATACACTTTTGTGAAGGGAGTTTGTTCAAAATCTTCCCAGAAAAGTTTGTAGAAAATCGAGAAAGTGTAAACATCACAGAAATACTCATTCCGGGCAGTTTTACATGGTCCAAAATTAGGCTATCGTACTACTCATATTAAGTCCAAAAATTCTGAAATTAAAGTATGTAAAACTTCAAGATGTTTGGAGAAACTTTGAAAAGGAAGTGTTTGGAAATTCGGATCACAAAAGTCTCCACAAAAATAAGAAAACGAAGGGGTACAGAGGATTCGAATTTGAATTTTCCAGAACAAGAGTAAAATTTGCTCAGATTGGAAAACCACCAAACTTAAACTATAGCCATTTTTCAGGGACTAAAATTGAGGATGTTACAAATGAAAATTCTAAAAAAATTATTTTTGGTTTAGAAATAGGTTCCTAAGCATGACCAAGGTTCCTAACCCTAATTTTGTGATTTTTAGGAAAATTTAAAAAATAGACCAAAAATCAGGAGTCAACAATGTGTAGAACTAATCTTTATTTGGACACATGTGGTGTGAACATGCTGAATCTAAAATCCATTCGTCCTCAACACGACAATCTGAAGACGAAACAGTAAGAACATTATTTGCCTCAGTTGACTCGTTATCTTTCATTAGACTACCCAATGCGGAACTTTCCATGGACTTCTTCCCCTTAGCCTTGAGCAAAGGACACTCATTTTTGTAGTGTCCAAATTTGTGACAATAATAACATTCTACCTTACTCTTGTCTCGGCCTGACCTAGACTTTGAACGTCCTTTACTACTACTGCGCTTATCATGATGATTCGACTTTCCCCTAATAACTAAGTCATTTGCTTTATCACCATTGCCACTCCCATTCAACTTTGCATGCATCTTTGCAAAATTCAATGAGGCCTTCACATCCTCAGCAGTTATGGATTCCCTCCCATACAATAAATAATTCACAAAATTCTTATAGGAGCTCGGTAGTGAGCATAACACAATTGGGGCTTGGTCTTCATCATCTAACTTCAAATCTAGATTTTTGATATCCATCACAATCTTATTAAATTCATCTAGATGTTCTTGGATAGGAGTACCTTTTTGCATCTTTAGCGTGTAAAGACGCTGCTTCAAGAATAATCTTGTTGTAAGAGATTTCTTCATGTAGAGGCGCTCGAGCTTATTCCACAATCTTGAAGCCGTTTCTTCATCGACGACCTCTCGAAGCACCTTGTTGAACAACGATAATTGGATGGTGCTATGCGCCCACTCTTCCATCTCCTCAATCTTAGCCATAGTCATGTCATCGGGGTACTTTCCATCCAAGGCTCTAACTGAACCTTCACGACGCAACAACGCCTTCATCTTGATCCTCCATAGCCCGAAATTGTTTTGGCCATCGAAGGACGCCACTTCTAACTTGATAGATGCCATCTCAAACAAAAGACAGAAATTCCTTCACTTTGATACTAATTTGTTGCGGAACAACACCAAGAGAAGCACAAATAGCAAGGATGAAAGCAAAATTGAACCCCATGAGACACAAGATATATGTGAAACCCAAAATGGGAAAAACCACGGGGAGAGAGAGAGGTTTCACTATCTTCAACTACGAGTACAATCAAAAAGCTCAAAAAATCACTTGATGAGCCATAAGATCTAGTCGTCAAATAAAAAGATAGAAAGAACATAGAAGAGAGAGAATGTGAAGGCTAGAGTTAAAGATACATTGCGCAATACATCCCTTTTATAGTCTCCCTTCAAAAAAACCCCTAAAAATTAAATGTGCATGGTCTAAAATAACCTTGTCATCAATTTGAAAGTCAAAACTCAACGGTTTGCATTTTCATTATCATTTGGAAGCAAAATGGTTGCTTTTCTTACGGGCAGGATTGGCCGTCTGGCCTTTGCAGCGACCTTCATCGTATGAGTCGTCGCACTGAGTAACGTTATTCATAGGTTTTCCTCTGGGCTGGGTCAGAACATATCCACGTACTACATCTTTCGCATTCTCAAATTTACCAGAGGTAATTGGAAAGAAATCTGAGCCATGAAAAGTAGTGTTTTCGGTCATTTCATGACTTCTCCGCTTTTAATTTTTTCGAGGGACAATGCCACCAATTGTTGTTGACACTTGAATTTTGCCGACAAATTAGGCACGTAATGTTTGTAAGAATACATAAAATGAATAAAAATGGCGTAATGATTCACAAGTTTGAATCAAACCCACTTTTGGTTCAAACCCGCTTGTCTCCGCTCAAATCGATACCTTAGCGTCAATCCGGTGGCCTAGATACATTAAACCCAACAAATTTTAGTTTTGGTGAGCTCGATTCATGACACCACAAAAAGAGCAAAAGAGAAACAAATTGAGTCTAGAGAGAGTGAAGCCCACAACAAAAGAGAAAAGTTCATGTGACTAAACAAAGAAAACCAGCTCTATCTCTGACTCTTTCCCTCGCGTCTGCAAAACGGAAAGCAAAGGAACGCAAGCGCGAGAGAACGGACGAATAAATTGAGCGGAATTCTAACGCGCACCAAAAAGAACGCCAGGCGACCGATTATAGAATTCGCTGATCTAATACGCTGTTTGTTGTACAAACATAGGGAATTGTAATACTGTTGTGGGTATATCAGCAGGGAAAAAAAAGGTTAATTCTTATGTGGGGGCATGAATAGAGAAACTAGTAATCGTGTAATATTTTAATTTATGAATAACATACCGTTCTGGAGTAAATTAGACATACGGGACATATGCGATCAAGTTATAGTGGGCGTAGCACATCTTGGTTTCAATATTGCAATGTCATTGGGTGATCAATATAGGCTAGTTCGTAAAAGTGACTATAACGGATAAGACTATTAGAATACCCACTATAATTAGGTTATGGTCCCCTCTCGACCACCTCATTCTAGTTCATACAACTTCGTCCGTCTTGATTGATTCAAAGATTTGGACTTCCTAACACCAGATATGTGATTTCAAATTTAATATAGATACTCTAAATTCTACAGTTTTCGACTTTATCATAATATAGGAGCAAAACGGTTGGTTTTCTTTATGGCTCTTATTGATTTCTGGCCTTTGCAGCATCTAATACAGTGACGAGGCCTCATCATACGAGTCTTCTTCCCAGCGAGTAATATAATTCGTAGTGTTATTGTACAACCTAGGGTTTTCATACTTCCCACTTTAAAAAGGGAAATCATAGGGAAATATGAGCCATGAATTTAAAAGTAGCTTTTTTTTTTCTCTATCTTTTGGAGACTCTGCATTTATCTTTTTAACTGAAAGTTGAAAGAAGGGGCCGGGAAATTCTTGCCCGGCCTTGATCTATATGGATCGAGCGTAGTCTCTAGAGGGGTTTAGGAGAGTATGTCTAATATTGATCATGAGATTGACGTGACGTAATCGATCTTTTGTACAATATTCTTAAGATGTATTTTTTAGATTAAGGCAAAACACGAAATCTTATGGCTAAACTTTCAGAAAAAAAAGCAGCCAGCTACTTATATTTAATAAAGAATAGATACATCTAATGATATAATAGGAAAAATAAGGTATGTTTCACTCTTTGATATTGTCATAATTACCACTGATAAAAAAAAAGATCGAACTAACCATTATGCTCATTTCATTAATTGTTACTCAATTAATGTTTTATAATTACTAGCTACATCCACTTTATTAAATAACCATCAAGTTCCTCCCAAAGTGATTGCTTTTATATATATTTTTTCGTACACATACACTCAGCATCATGCTGGTGCTTTGGACGTGCTTTAACTTTAGTATCTACACATTTAAAAAGGCAACAGAGCTGAGAAAAGGGTTGAACACACTGTTACTTGCTTCTTGGCAACGGAGCTTCTCGGCGAAGGAGTCTCATAACTAGTCAAGAGGGTTAAGGACTTCATTGGCTCCATTTATATGCTAGAAAACCATCGGCTCTCCGTGTGTTTCCAAGTTCACCATTCACCTCTTGCAAATGCAATTCACTCTGCCCCGTATACTAAAATCTTCAGCTGAGTGTTGCTGATCAACAATCTCTCTCTCTCTCTCTCTCTCTCTCTCTCTCTCTCTCTCAGTGGTTAACTAAATGCAGTTTGTTGCAGAAGTTTCATAAATCGGAAGCAAGAACAGTAGTCACTTCAACAAATCCTCCGGTGAGCAACATAGTCAAACTTTACATGGTATTTATGCAAAAGATATATCGGTTCTAACTTTTGTCTCGGGTCTGGGGCAAGAATGTTAGATAGTAGTCGTTAATGGTTCTTTTAAGAGCACGAACTCGATTTCACAGGCTCCACATGAGTCCCGCTTAACCCATGGATCAGGATTTCGGGGTGTGAACATGCATCCCGTGCAATCATAACACTTACTTCTTCTGTGAGTTACCTCGCATTTGAGGGAATTCAAATCAATGGGCAAAAGAAGAAAAATTGATGCGGAATGTACACTTTCAAACATTACAATTTTTATTTATTTCCTCATCGTTTTATTTAGAAATTACTTTAGGATATTACGTGATTTTTTTTTTCAATTTTGAGTAGCCCATTTTTATATTTAAGATTTACTATGTTCGTGTTTCTTATTAGTTAAGATATTTCTTATTTCATGCTTAAAATTTCATTATAGTTTTTCAATTTATTCGCGCCTAACCATTTCCAATGTGTCACTTGTTGGAAATTCCAAATTATTGCAGGTGAGAATAAGAATGACGAATGAGTCTGACAAGATCAGCCAGTTATCGCGGCACATAATGGACCAAATCCTGTCATGCTTGCCTATTAAAGATGCAGTGAGGACTAGTATTTTGTCGAGAAAGTGGAGGTACAAATGGTCTTCTGTTCCACATCTTGTGTTTGATGACCAATGCACCAGCGCCACAGGAGTTCCTTCTCTTCAACCATCTCCACAAGAAAACTTGGTGAAGATAATTGACAAGGTCCTCTTGCTTCATATTGGGTCAATACAAAAGTTCAAGCTCTCTCACAAAGAAATTTACGCCTCGAGTGACATTGACCACTGGATTCTTCATCTATCTAGAGTCTCTGTTAATGAAATCGTAATTGACATCTGGAAAGGGCAGAATTACAAGATTCCCACCTCCTTATTCAATTGCAAGGACTTGATTCATTTGGAACTCTTCAAATGTGTAGTGAAAGTCCCGTCAACGTTTGAAGGATTCAAGAACTTGGAAAGTTTGGATCTTCAGCATGTTGAGCTATCTCAAGACGGGCTTGAGGCTCTGATTTCTCGCTGCCCCCTTTTAAAAATTCTGAGGTTGAGCAACTTAGAGAGGTTTAAGCAAATTAATGTTGAAGCTAGCAACCTTGAGTGGCTTGAAGTTGAAGGAGATTTACAAGATGTCACATTCGGTGTTATGAACCGTTTGGAGTCGGTCATGATAGGCTTCTCTGATGATATTGCTAACAAATGTGGACCCGGCGTTGCCAACTTAAGCATTTTGCACAAACTCTTCCAAAGTCTGCCCAAACTTCAAAGTCTCAAGCTTGAAAATTACTCACTGAAGGTACATTTTGAGCACATAAATTCTGAAATTTCTTAGGACTCTATTCACTATTATCTTTGTGATGAAAATATTTTGGCTCTATAATTAAATCCTTGGTATCAATTGACATTCGATTTTGGTTGATTTGTGCAGTATTTAGCTATTGGGAATGTTCCACAGACACCACCTAATGAACTAGTTCATTTGAAGTACCTCTTCACATGTATAGACTTCAATAGTGTGGAGGAGATTTTGACTGTTGTGTGCTTGATCAGAAGCTCTCCTCAGTTGAATCATGTAGACTTTCAGGTGAGTATGATCATTGAGACTAGTGTCTAGCAGACTAATCTTGTATTTCTTCAAAACTATTATCACATATCATATTAAGTTATTTGTCTGATTTTTCAGCATTGTTTTATGACTTGGCAAAAAATTTGAAGCACATAGTGAACCAAACTTAAAGTACAATGATCTGTCACCGTAAGCTAAGTGGATTTTACTTACTAAGTGGTATACTATAACATATCATAGTGAGACAAATCAATGAATCCTTTTCTATTTAGCAAAATTGCTCATCATTTGAAGAAAGATGAATGGGTATCAGAAGAGCGTTGCTTCCTTTGTATCAAGTTTTAGATTATATGCTAGGTATGATTTGATTTGATTTGATTTTCGGTGATCATGATGTTACATGGTGCTTTTTTATCATTGATTTGAGGAAAAGAGAACTAATCTATACACTATAGTCATTAAATTATGCATTCTAAGAATGAATGATGGTATAATAATCTCTTTCAACCAAAAGGAAAGAAATTGTAATACAGGGATCACATCAAAGGAAATAGACAAAAGCAAGCTCTCTGTCTCTCTTGATAAAATGACCAAAGTAAGCTCTCTCTACGCATCTCCATGTTAAAGTTGCTCTTTGATCATAAAAACCACAGAATCGTGCCAAGGATGAACAGACTACAAGGATTGGGACAATGGCCAACTTTTGGGAAGACCACCGTGTGTGTTGTCTAGAACAATTACAAGTTGTATCGATGGTTGGGATTTCCGGCAGTGAGCCAGAGCTGGAATTGATGAAGTTTCTGCTTACTAGCTCACCAAACCTACATAAGATGACAATCCAGCCGAATTCCACAAATGGAGAAGGCAAGTTGCTCAGGGAATTGGCACGGTACCGGCGAGCCTCAACTCAAGCAGAGGTGATCTTTCTTTGATCCTGTTGATCCGGAAGCCAACCCCCCTTAAGATTGAATCACAAATGGGAGTAACGGTCACTGCAATTGTTTTGCTATGCTACGTTGAACTTGAATATACTGATAGACAGTTTTTTTTTTGTATTACTAACAATAATGCAAATCCTCTTCGTTCATCTTGTGTTAGCCTCTCGTAAGGAGATTCTCATTCCATGTATAGTCATTAATGAAAGCATCTGGTTGCTTTTCTTATAGCACGGATTGCCCTTCTGGCTTTGATTGCATGAGTCTTCACACTGAGTAATGTAATTCGTAGGTTATCTTCTGGATTGGGTCAGAATATATTAATGTACTGCATCTTTCACAATCTCAAGTTAACAAAAAGGTAATTGGAAAGAAAGATGAGCCAGGAAGAGTAGTTTTTTTTTTTTGGCTAATTTGAAGACTTCTCAGCATTTATTTTTGAGAAATGCGAAGAAGACGGTTCTGTCACCTTATGTAAAGTGACAGTCTACTCTTGGCCACAAAATCATTCCTTAGGAACAGAACGACTGGTTCATCCAGTTTCTATGGAAGTAGCCTTCTTTAAAACATTAGGTTATTTACCTAAGATTACGCATAGCCACGACAAAAGAAAAAAGAAAAAAAGAACGCTAGATCATAGACAATCCTTCCGTGAGTCAAAGAAATATTATTTGCTTAATATTTTTTAGATTGGAATTCCCAAGGTTTGTGTCATTTTATAATGTTGCTAAAATATTATAATATATAAAAGCCAACATAATCATTTGCATGACTACTATACCACGTTTTATGTTTAAATTTCCTCACACGAGCCTATCACTGGCACAATATTCTTTTCCCTAGTCATGGTCACCTCATTTTCACAGTTTTAAAACATTTGCTACTAGCTTGGAATTATGGTGAGACTAGCTAGTCTACAAAAGTAACAATTCAAACACGAGCAACGTGGAATTAGAGAAGTGCTTGGAATCAAAGATGAATCTGACTCCCTACATTATACAATTTTGCTTGAACCAATTTTATCTTCAACTAAGTTTCTACGCATTTTCTCATATTTCACCTTATAAATTGGAATGTATGAAATACTTTGCCTCTCTCTTTAGGCTATGATTCTTGTCACGCCCCGAACCCCACGATGCGCAATATCCCTCGCATAGGTCGAATTTGGTGTGACGTCTTAGGACGCGTCGCCGACCCAACGCTTAACACAGAAAACAAGCCACATGCGGAAGCATATAAACACCCGTACATAACAAAAACATTATGACCAAGGATAGCGACACTAACAAGAATTACAACTTGCATTAATAACCAAGATATACAATATTCATTTACAGCATAAGCACCAAATCAAAATGGTTCAGCAGCCACTAAAATATAATTTTCCCCATTCCAACCGAGGTACTTGGTCACCAAACGATCTATCCGATCCAGGTTCCCAAAACGAATCGGCACGCCTGCCAACCTCAAATCTGGAGGTCTGAAAAATGGGGTTAACAACAACCATGAGACGAATCTCAGTGAGTAAAATCCCCTAAATCTAAACTAAGCTAACATGCACCTCCTGATAGGCAACAACCACAAACAAGCAATAACAATTATCAATCAATTGACCTAGGCCCTCAGGCCCGGATCGCTTACCTCACTGACCCTGCAGGTTAAGCAATTCGATATAATGTCCACGGCACATACGCGACACACTTAGTCACACGTACGCTATATGCATGCTCATTCTCATCAATGCCTGTACCGCACACAAATCACCGAGCCACATATACTCGCACACTTGCCAATGCACTCTCGCATACACATGCCTTCAATATGGCCATGCTCATGATCTGGCTCAATACTGTACACTGGCACACAGCTCATTTTCTCAATTAGAGCTCGACCAGCGTAAAACGCATTAGGTCTATAATCAATAACAACACTTAATGGTCCGCGTAAAACGCATCAGGCTCAGCGTCTCTAGCCTGCGTAAAACGCATTAGGCACAACACCGATCTTCTTACGAACCAAAACCTGCGTAAAATGCATCAGGCTGGCCGTCTTCCGGACGAACCGGGCATCGTCCCGCGTAAAACGCATCAGGATGGGTTCAACCCTGCGTAAAACGCATCGGGGCATTTTAGTGATCACACTTACACACAACCAGTTTTATTCGAACCCCGCGTAATACGTATCAGGGCATTTTAGGTGATCACATGCTCATGTCAAGCACACATACTTGCACAATTTCGTCTCATGCCCATTCTCAGTATATGAAATGCGTGGCCATGCAATTCCCGCACTCGAGTCATAATGCAATGTACCATGAGCATTTAATTTCACATCGGCACCCAGTCAAATCATGCCAAATCAACATGCTCAATGCCACCAAAAACTTGCCCAATGAATAATGTGACGTGCTCAACTTATTCACAACGTGCCAATTAGTATGCTAGCAAGCCCAATTATTCAACACAATACAATCTTGCATGGCACCACTTTGGCACACATAAATCACATACCTGGGCAGTATAGTTCGCGCCAATTATTGGCCAATCACACGCCACACTAATCGGCCACACGAACACGCGGCAATTTCCACGATTAAACTCCTCATTAACCAATCTAAGTCCAGTTAATCACGTCATGAACAGCCACCCAATCAGGTTGTTCTAGGCCAATAAACCATCCTCATAATACTCCATTAGGCTCCCCAAATCATCACACAATCCACCAAACATGGCACGATCGGGAATTATTCTCATTAGGCCCTAAATCGCCCGAACTTAGGCCAATTAATTATCACATGGGCAGCCACTAATTCCGATCGTTCTTGGCCTTATGTCAACCTCAAAATAATCCGTTAAGCCTCCCAATTCATCACCAAATCAGCCACTAATTCGCCAATCCGAGCACTCTCGGCAATTACGCCATTTAATCCCATTTTGATCAAACTTAGTCTAATTAACACCCAATATGGACAGCCACTAATCGGCATGTCCTTGGCTTCTAATCCGCCTCTAAACCAGCCTAATAGCCTCCAAAATCAACACTGACACTAGCCGCTATGACCAGCTCACTAATTACCCCTAATTTGTACTAATTAAGCATTAAATTACTCTAAACTTGTCTAGAAATGCACAATCGTCCTAATTAGGGTTTAGAGGGTAATACTCACCTAATCCTAGGCTCCAAGAGGTGGTTGAACCGGTGGGGGAAACGACGGTCCAAGTGGCGGCTCACTGCGGTGGCGGCTTGCTCTCCCGTGGCGGTCCGGCGAGCGGCGGCGATGGCTCCTTCCACGCGGCCGAGGGGCTGGTCCGGCAGCCTAGGGGAAAGGGAGAGAGAGACGAGACGGTCGGGTGAGGTGGCGGCACGGCGGTGGCTTGGACAGACGGTGGCCGGCGGCGACTCACGGCCGAGAGAGAGGGAGAGGGTGGCCGGCGAGAGGGAGAGAGGAGAGGAGGGGGAGTGTTGGCTTGGAGGGAAAGAAATGAGGAAAGAGAGAACATTATTGGTCTTTAATAGACTTTGACCAACTTTCCAAAATTCCAATCTTGCCACTCAACACTTGGTCCACATTAATCCAATGCCCAATAATTGAGGGCATTTTGGTTCAAGGTAAATCTGCATTATTGAGTTGATACTTATCCACAATTTAATCCCCAATAATTTTCAAAATTCGAAATACCCCAAAATAGGCCTAGGGGCAAAATCGTAATTTTTCGGTTTCGGGCCGAATTTCCATTTTTCGACCGTACCAACCTCAAATATATTTGGCCACACTAAAATGATGTCGTCCTCGCAAAAATAGTAGCACACGACCCCGAAATTCGACGCCCAAGTCCGGATCCAATTTTGCGATCAAAATCGCTCAATTACAATTTTAGGGTCTCTCACTAACGGGCGGCTGTTTAGGGGTTACGCGTATCGACCTAGGGTTACTTGAGTCGTGACGGTCTCGATTACCAAGAGAACTCGAGGAATTATCGTTAGTTCCAAAGGTCGCGATTGTTCGGATTTAGTTCGGGATTTGTTCGCCACGCGTACTCTCGGTCGTGCGGAATCACCCGCGATCCGATCGTACATCATTGGCCAAACTAAGTCCGTCACCTTCTTAGGATCGGCCCACGTTGGCCCAAAATATTTCCTCGTTATTTTTTGGAATCGGTGCTCGATTTGCGATTGGGTACCTGGTCCACGTACCATTTTCCTAGTTAGCCATTCCTATTGGTTAATATCCCGAGAAGGATCCGTTCTGGGTGAGACTCACTAAAATTAATTGAGGAATAATATCAATATCATTGATCTCGGAAATGGATCGAAATTCAGGATCTTACAATTCTTCATCTACCAGTGTGAAGTGTACTATCCCTATACATCTGATGTCTGTCGCATAGCTGGCAATACATTGATGTAACTTTTTACTTCTTAAAATCAATTAAAATTTGCATTTCCCTTTTGCAAATTGTGCCCGACATGTTTTATTTTATTCGAAATCCACTAGAAAAAGAAGGGGGCTCTCAGGCCAGAGAAGAGCGAGGATCGAGTGTTAACACAAATCAAATTGGACGCAAAGCAGATTTGGAAATGTCTAACGCAATCAACGATGGCTTGGTACTTCATCTTGTTCTTCCAATCCATCACATTGGCAATGGATTGGCGAGCAGACAAGTCACATACTCTTTTAAATTAGATCCAGCATTCACGCAGTGGTCTGTGCCATCTCCCTATACCGCATTCATGCATCGGGCAAGATTGATGATTCGCATGAGGAGTACCCTGGGAACGATGTTCGGATGGCGCAGCTCTTCATTAATGTCCTTCCACACATTGGCCACTTGTTTGCCGAGTTCCTCCATTGCCTTTCCTCCATAACTCCATATTGTTTCATGAAACACTCCACCGAAGATGCCAGATGACCTCTCTCTTGCTCAAACTGTAAAAAATATATATATCGTTGAAACTATTTTTCTCCTATTGATAAAACCTATGAGACAAAATCTTGATAAAATGTTGATTCACTGGTATAGCTTTTGTACACCTTGTGTCCAGCAATGTCATTCATGAGCTGGCAGATTACTTGCGAAGCCTTCACTATCCTGGGATCGCTGAATAATAACCAGTCAAAATCATCTTTTGTTATAACATCTCCCATTCCCAGAAACGCTGTCGCAAATGTCAATTCACAGCCAATGGTTGTTAATGCAACGGGCATGTACTCCTCCATCGTTAGTACGTGGCCTTGGTGGAACCATTTGGCTTTGGCCAAGTACGCTCTCACTTGGATTTTCATCTGAGAATTCATTATCGAACGTAAAGCTACATCAATATTCGAGCTCTAATGTATTTGGTGGATTTAGATGTATGACAGTCTCTCATCCTTATCCAAAAGATCGATAATTCTGTTTTAAGTGGATAAATTAAAAATCGTATTTGATTGATGTATTGTCGAATGGCTTACCGCTTCTTTTGCAAAAAAGAGGCAGCATGATCTTCCTTTTCTGGTCAGTTCGCAGCCAATTTCATTATATAAATCAAGAAGTGTCTTGTAAAACACCTGCATGCACTTTGGCAATCCTTCTTTGGCATCGACATCCCACCTGAATTCAAGTTTAGAAAATATAAAACTTGATCATAATTAACAGTTGATCAAATTACAATAAGTAAGTTTAGTCGGAAAACTGAGAAAAGCCTCCAAGAACCAACTGTACCTTTCAATTGCTTCTGCGAAGAGTTCTAGTTCTTCCAATGTGCCATGGACATCCTAGATGTCGTCGAGAATGGTAATAGTGACCATCATTTTGGTTAATATTCCTCTAGCAATCTCCTACTCCGGCTCGAAAGAAACTCCTAACATCTTGACATACAGCTCCCCAAGCCTATCTCTAGCAAATGGGAACTCCCTCTCTATATCTAAATCCTTCCACCACCTACAGTTTACCAACAAATCCCGTTTAAGGCAAACACATCAATGATGGAATTATAGCTAGTACTTTAGACCGATGATCCAAAGAGATCAACACTCTTGTCAAGTACAAATGATTTAAGATAGATTGCAATTACTCTAATCAATGTACGGCAATCTGGTGTTGATAGAACATCTAGCTACTTCAGACATGCTATCATGAAGTTAACCTGGTACAGTTGCCGAGTTCCTTTCGATGTTGCTCTTGCAATGAGTTGAAATCGAGCTTAGCCAAGGAGAGTAGGAGTTCATAATGCGAAGGCTCCTCTTGGTAGAATTGAATGTAACGCCTCACCACAAGCCTTGCACTACAAAAAAACACGTTTTTTCCGACGAAATTTCCAACGAAAAATTTGGAAAAATTCGTTGGAAAACGAATTTTCAATGAATTTTCCAACGAAAAAAAATTCGTTGGTAATAGGTCGTCGGAAATTTTTCCAACGAAAAATTTCAATTTTCGTTGGAAATTTGCGACGAATTTTATTTCGTTGGAAAATTCGTTGGAAAACTCGTGGATAAGTTCGTTGGAAAAACTACAAAATTTTTTTTCTGGTCGAAAAATCGTGGAAATTTTTTTTCCAAAGAAAAATTTTTCGTTGGTAAAATTACAAATGCTTTTTTTTTGGTCTAAAAATAGTGGAAATTTTTTTTCCAACGAAAAATTTTTGTTGGTAAAATTACAAATGTTTTTTTTTGGTCGAAAAATCGTGGAAATTTTTTTTCCAACGAATTTTTTTTTTCGAAAAATCGCCCTCGCCTCCGGCGAGGGCAAACCTCGTCGCCGGTGAGGGCCGAGCTCGCCCAGATCTGGGCGACCTCGAGCTCATCGGCGACGGCGATGAGGTGGTTGAGGCGGCGGGCGAGGTGGCAGCCCATGGTGGCGTCGGGGGCGCCGACCGCTGCAGGGGCCTGGCCCTGGATGACCGTGGCGGCGAGGGAGCCGACGTCGCCCTGGATGGCCGCGGGGGAGGGAGCCGACGTCGCCCTGGATGGCCGCGGAGGAGTTGAGGGCCCCGATCTTGGTGTCCATGGCGCCGGAGCCGGAGCCGGAGGAGGAGGGGGGCGGCGGGGGAGGAGGCGGAGCGGGAGGCGGAGCGAGAAGGTGAAGGCGAGAGAGAGAGAGAGAGAGAGAGAGAGAGAGAGAGAGAGAGAGAGAGAGAGAGAGAGAGAGAGAGAGAGAGAGAATGTGGAATTGTTGCAGGAATTGAGCGCAAAAATATGAATAAGGAAGAAGTAGTGTTTTCGTTGCAAAATTCGTGGGAAATTTCCCACGAATTTTGCAACGAAAATTGTACACACTAAAATAATTGCCCGGAAAATTCAAATTCGTTGGAAAATTCGTTGGAAATTTCCAATGAATTTTTTTTCGTTGGAAATTTCCAACGAATTTTCCAACGAACATTGTACACACTGAAATAATTGCCCGGAAATATGAAATTTATTGGAAAATTCGTTGGAAATTTTCAACGAATTTTCCAACGAATATAAAAAAATGCCGAATAGTACCGGCTTTTTTGGAATTCGTTGGAAATTTCCAACGAATTTTCCAACCAAAATTGTACACACTGAAATAATTGCTCGAAAAATTGAAATTCGTTGGAAAATTCGTTGGAAATTTCCAACGAAATTTCCAACGAAAATTGTACACACTGAAATAATTGTCCGAAAAATTGAAATTCGTTGGAAAATTCGTTGGAAATTTTCAACGAATTTTCCAACGAATATAAAAAATGCCGAATAGTACCGGTTTTTTTGGAACTCGTTGGAAATTTCGTTGGAAATTTCCAACGACAAAAAATTCGTTGGAAATTTCCAACGAAAATTGTACACACTGAAATAATTGCCTGAAAAATTCAAATTCGTTGGAAAATTCGTTGGAAATTTCCAACGAATTTTCCAACGAATATAAAAATGCCGAATAGTACCGATTTTTTATGAACTCGTTGGAAAATTCGTTGGAAATTGTACCGGTTTTTTATGAACTCGTTGGAAAATTCGTTGGAAATTTCCAACGAATTTTCCAACGAATATAAAAAATGCCGAATAGTACCGGTTTTTTTGAATTTGTGGCAAAATTCATTGGAAATTTCCAACGAAAAATTTTTCGTTGGAAATTTACAAGGAATTTTGCGGCAAAATATTTTTCGTTGGAAATTTCCAACGAATTTTGCCACGAAAATTTTTCGTTGGAAATTTCTAACGAATTTTGCGACGAAAAATTTTTCGTTGGAAATTTCTAACGAATTTTGCTTTTCGTTGGAAAATTTGTCGAAAATTTGCGACAAAAATTTTTTTGTCGCAAATTTTCGTGGCAAAAATCCGGTTTTTTTGTAGTGTTGGCAGATCCTTGTGGATTGGCTGATGTAGGGCATGACTCACTTGTTTTTCGAGATTAGGGCTTGCTTGTCTCTTATCAATTGATGCAAGGTGAGTTATAGTAAAAGCGAGTGCATCGTCCAAAATATCTTCATCGTGATAACTTAGATGGCAAGCTTCATGTGACATCCTCAAATTTCGACCCTATTTAGGATATAATGAATGGTTATTTCATCAATGCGCATTGAGTAGAATTAGGCTCTGAATTGATTCTTGAATCATTGAAGGGTATTCCAAGCTTTGGGAAAGGCGAATTAAGATTTCGTCGCACGCGACCAAAGCACTCAATCATGGATTGACAATTCGATCATAAGAATCGTTGAAGGACAACCATAAGCTATTTCAAGCCGATCTAGGTATGCTTATAGATCGATTCGACAATAGTATATAATTGGATTGCGGGTGATTCCGCATGATTATTATATTGATTTCGAACGACACTAAACCAATTCCTAATGATCGTATGCTTTGAAACGGGCTATTGACTCCTCGCGATTACATGACAACCGATGGTCATTCATGGATTGAGAATGCTTAAATGTGGATTGATTTGAAATCAATTATGGGTTGAACGCATGAAATCCCTAAAAGCCGCCCATTGTTCTAATTATGCGAAAGATGCATTTGAGTGATTTTAACCACAAATTCTAATCCAGTTGAGGATATTGGACTCCAGAGGATTAAGAGACAATTATTAGAAAAATTCTGGGAATCGCTTATTTATCAGTAAACCGAGAAACTTTGGAAAAGTGAAATTCGGACCGGAAATTGGGGCCCGCAAGGGGGCCCACGAATTTCTAAGAGCCTAATGGGCCTCATGGATTGTATAGTCGGCCACGAGGGCCCAATGAAAGGAAAATTACGGTTTTGTCCTTTTAGGCCCAAATTAAGAAGTTTTGAGAATTTGTGCAAGAAAAGCTCAAGACGAGAAGCCCACAAGGAACTAAGCCAATGATAGGGCCCAAGGAGGATTTCGGCCCAAGAAGAATGAGCTTAGCCCAAGTTTAAGCCCACTGAATCTTTCAAGCCCATTTCAAGCCCGTTAACCTTTTCAAGCTCGTTTCTCTTCAAATGGACCAGTTCAAACCCAAGCCCAAGTTTGTTGACCCGAGCCCAAGTCCATGTGAATAGTGCACGTGAATAGTGCCGTGACTAGTGTCAAGGGCTAAAATTACCAAAATAGCTCTCTCATCTTCTCTTAATTATCAAATTGCCCTTCTAGAAGCTTTTTGCAAGACTGATTCCTAGCCATTGGATCTTGACTTATTGAGCAAGGATGGATCTTGGCCATCCATTTTGGGGTGTCTTGCAAGACACTTTCTCTCTCTTCCTCATTTCTCTCATTTTCTCTCTTTCTCTCTCTCTCTCTCTCTCTCTCTCTCTCTCTCTCTCTCTCTCTCTCTCTCTCTCTCTCTCTCTCATATTTTTCTCTCCCTTTCGGCCTCACCATTTTCCGCCACCATCACCGCCCCTTTTGGCTGCTGTTTTGGCTGTTGTTCACCCCTATCTCCGCCCCCAAGCCACGCCGTGAGCGGCCCTTGCCGAGCCACCATCGTGTGCCGTCCATTCGAGTCGTTTTCTCACCGATTTGCCCTCACCGTGTGCCAAACCAGCCCACAGAAGCTGTGGTGCTGCTGTCCATGCCGTCGTCGCCACCTCGTGTTGTTTTCGGACCAAGCCACACGTAGCCCTCGCCGCCGCCATTGCGCCCGTGTTGTCGGAATTGTTTCCGGGTGAGTTAACGCTCTAATCCCTTGATTAGTATGTTAAACTTGCTTAAGGTTTGATTAGACTAAGTTAATCCTACTTAGTGCTAATTAATTAAGGATTAGTTGATACGTTATCGCGATAAATCATAAGTGGATTTGATAAGTTATCGAGAAAATGCGATAAGCTATCGAATTTTTAGTGATAAACTTTTGCCGATATTGCGATAAGCTATCGAGGATATTGCAATAAGCTATCGAGGATTTGACGATAAGCTATCGGATTATTTTATTATTAAATAAATTAATTTTCGGATTTTAAATATTAATATTTTTGTGTAGAGTTTAATAATAAATTGTGATTGTTTTAGGCTTGAATTGTGATGCCCATGTTAGAAATTGCTGTATAAATTAGCTTGTATAGCTAAATGAATTGTATTGCCATTTTTAAGGATGGAATTGCGGGCATGTGAAAAGTAAATCTCGAGGTGTCGGGTTTGTATGTCAATTTTTGTGAGCTAAATAGGGCGTGGATGTTTGAATTGGGAAGTACGCAAAGTTTGATAGTTTAATTATATGTATGTGATCACGTGTGAATTTATTACCGCATTTTTATGTGTGGAAGTTGCAGTAATTTGTTGTGTGAGCACGAACCATGTTTGCATTTGGCTAAATGCTGAGATATAAATGAGTTGTGTGTTTGTCATGCTTGTGTGATCACATAAAGGAACCTGTCACCCAGCGGGGGTTTGGGGATGCAATATGTGACATTGTGCGAAAAGTGAGTGCAATATATGACATTGTGCACAAGAGAATAGCACATCATATACCCTGTTGCATTGGCTAAATTCAAAGATAAAGAATTGGCTTGAATGGTTAGTGTGCCTGCATGGTCACATGAAAGTTTGTCTAGGCGGGGGTTCTAGACGATGCCTGGTGGGAGTTCGGATGACGTCTAAGCGGGAGTTCTAGACGATGACGTGTCACGGTTGAGGCCGGATCAATACTCCTTACGGAATGTTGTCTGGACGGGGGCTCCAGATGTTGCCATGCCCGATGGAGCAGGACGATGCCTGGTTATGCCGGAAGAAACCGGCGGGGGTTTGGTTGTGGCATTGAGTAGTTGTTTAATAATCTGGACTATTATGAGTGCCACGTGCATGGATGAATGCATTGTGCCTGAAAGTGATAATTATGTGTCTGGATTATTAAATTGATGTTGTGCCTGCTTATGCACTACGATATGCCTTTGGTTTATGCAATCATGTGATCATATTATATGCTCATTGGAGCGATTACGGAGTTATGATGGTTAGTGAGGGCCAACCTGATGCGAATAATACAGGTTGTGCCGTGACTCTGTGAGGTCGTAGTAATCGGAACTTGCATGAAAGAGTATGTTGCATTGCACCTGATTATGGGATGAAATTGTAAGGCATGGTATGGGACGGGCCAAAACAGTTTCACTTCATAATTATAACTCATGTGGATACCTTGTACATGAGAATTATTGAGCATGTTCCGATTATATTATGTGCTCATTGCATTATGATTGCACATGTTGGTTTATTATATGCAGGGTGCATGTGTGTACCAAGGCAAGGTAAGAATGTCTGCGATTGGTTAATGGCACGTTTGTTTATGCTGGCCTAGGTAACTTGCTTGTGTTTATAGTTAAGGCAAAGCACGGGTTGCTTTGCTATTGATCTGACATCGATAGGATGCTCATGTTTGCCCAAGGCGAGTTGACTTCCTAACCGAGGCTTAGGTCATTAACTTACTGAGATTTATCTCATTCGTTGTTGTTAACCATTTTTTAGGTGCTCAAGTATGAGTACGCGTTGCATTCCATGGGAACTGGCTGTTTTGAGGGGAACACCTTTTGAGGTTGCCCTCGTAGATAGAGGAGCTAGGTTAACTCCTTACCTTTTGTGGTTGTAATTGGGAAGGTCTGCATAGCGGACTTGTAATATGTTAACCCGATGTATTGCTGATGATGCTGTATATATTGAGGTGTGTTTTCTTAACTATCCCTACTGTTGTGATTAGGTGATTATGATTGTGTCCGCTTGCATTTAATTGAAAGTTAAAATGAATTGGTCGGCGATGTGTCCTGGGACGTCGCAATTCCATGACCAAGGAAGGATGTCTGCGCGCTCAAGGGTTCAGGGTGTGACACTTCAAATAGACTTAGTAGTCCCCGCACATCGGCAATGATCGATTTGCTGAAATTCCCTTCGGTGTCCTTGAACCTGTTAAAGATTTCTGTTTGGCCAAACGGAATGTGGGAAAGCAACTATAATAGATGTTGTGAAAAGCATCATGTTCAATATCTAGATCAATTGCAAACGATGGAAAAATGACACACTAAACCGAGGAATTAGGAGAAAGGACCATTCACCTTTCAAAGTGAGAAAATTTGAAGAACTCGGGATAAGAGAATTTTATACAAAAACAGGTTAACGAATAAAGAAATCAACATCAGAGTAAACTAAACATGTATGTGATATTATTTGTTCACTCTAATCAATCGATGGATTATCAAGCTAGTGCCAGCAACATAATTTCGCCAACTCATCGATCAATGAAGTTGGAACATTACATACCACATGAATATTGAAACCTTGTTGTCGTAATAATCGAAAGAGAAGAGCGATGATGTGTAGGTTGTCGTCGTTATTGCCGCGGTGATACTTGAAATAGCTTCTATGGATTTGTTCCGGCTGCTCATCTATCTCAAGTTCAAAATGGTAGG